>JAPTHN010000010.1:9445722-10901489 GCA_026936325.1 Platynereis dumerilii | reverse complement strand
CTCGGGATGAACTTGAAACCTCAAATTTCCTTGCAGCTGCTTCATCGCACTCTGAGTCATATTCACGGCTTCGTGTATCGCATCTCCGGCCCACCCTGCTGGTTGACACAAGTTGTCGGAACTGTTGAGACTTGCGCAGACTTGGCCGCTGTTCAAAGGCTCGCAGACATCTCGCTTTTCTTCCGGGATACTTGATAGCGTTCTGGAATAAAATAAAAAAAGCTTTAAATAACAGTTCACAACGCATAAGCAAAACGGTGACACTGAAATATGATTCCTAGTCTAAATGTAATTTGAACTGCAAAGATATCTTAGAAAAAGAAATTGAGAGCATCGAAATTCATATTACTTCACTAATTAAATGTATTGACGTACAGGTTTGCCTACAACCACGAATATAGTTATGTTTTGTAGATCTGTGTTACCGCGCAATGTTGAAATCCTAGATTTAGTCTTTATGAAACTGGCTGGTAAAGCATTGAAATATTCACACATCTCAATAAAAGTAGTCTCAGTCAAGTAGCTTGTTCTGGTTCAGGGTTACTTGATTAATAGTTTACCTACATGTTGTGCAAATAGTTCAATCTTCTGTATTGCTATCATTTGTCACCAGTTACTTAATAGGAAGAGGGAACCAACTGTGTTAACTGTTAAGCAGACTGCTTTCTGGAGCTGCTGAATGCTCCAAATTTCCTGGTTCAGCATTTGTACACTCTAAAAAATTTCAGACAAAATTGGTTTTTTAGATTCAAAATGGTTTTTTGAAAAACCAAATTTCAATGCAAAAAACATTGCATTGAAATTTGGTTTTTCAAAAAACCATTTTGAATCTAAAAAACCAATTTTGTCCCGACATTTTTTAGAGTGTAGATAGATCATGGCTGACAGCATAATGCAGTTCTTACTTAAAACTTTGTGTTGTTTTCATGATTTTTACCTGTTGTAGATTACATTTTGTAAGCTCAACTCAACAATTGACAACTGGCTGTATTAAGTGTGTCAGCATCAATGGTTCAGCTCAATATACTGAGAGAAAAATGTTTTGTCTAAATTTGTTGCTATAGATTTTATCCATCATACCAATGAAGCACACGTTTCATTAATTAATGTTATTTCTTCATTATGTGTAGCAATTGAACTGGACAGGAGAGATCCAAAACAGAAACACAGACAGCTAAGAAATGCTAATTATCCCTGATTGATCTATAAGTGATGTCATATCTCCAGACAGATAAATAGGTAGATAGACAAACTTTATTTCACGAGGGTAAAACCTATCAAGTATAAATACTTATTTACAATAGGGCCCTCGACTTGCAATGTTATACCGAATATACACCACTGCATTTGATGACTTATATCCTGTGAGTCATGATTTTGGCGTATGTCTGTAAAGTGGTTATAAATGATGTTGGTTGCCAGTGATGTCATAATACGTCCAAACGTAATCAGTTGTGTTTCTTTCGCTGTAATCGCACATTTTGGTTACACTTGATCGTTGAACAGACAGACAAACTTTTGGCTTCCCCGCGTGAGTGCCCTTTTAGTGAATGAATGTACAGACGTATTGGCACACAAAAACAGATGCCGGAAGAAAGCTAGCGACTATCTTCTGTCTTTCTTTGCTTCTTTCTGCTGTGCCACCAAACTTTCTGACATCTATATATTAAACATGCTCAATAATTATTGCTAGAGCTGACAAATACAGACAAAATGAGGACAGAAAAACAGACGCCGAATGATTTCTCTCTATCTTTCTTTCATTCATGACCCCATGCTGGCTGAAAAGCGTATTGATCGGACAAACGCAGACAGACAGAGAACGACCAAGACAGACAAATGACAAACGATTGGTATCTATCTTCGCTCCTTCTGTCTTTAATGCTGACGCTCGCCGAGATGCTCTTTGATTGCTTTTATTGATTTCTGGTAACGATAAACCAGATTTACAGCCTACGGTGGCAAGTTTTGAGGATGCATTTCATTTGAGCGGATAATCAGCTTGGATTTCCTGCTTAGTTTCACCCAATCTTCTGTAAGATTTGCAATTTTATCGTAAATTTTATTTGCGATTTTATTGGTGATTTTATTTGTGATTCTATTTCTTTTGTGTCTGAGGACTCACCAGAGATTGTCTGGAAGAGGATCCTTTATGAAATGTTTTATTGCCATGTTGGATCATGTTAGATCACTTAACGAAGCGGCACCACTTTTAACGAGAGTCAATACCAAATTCCTCTGATCTGATATTACAAATGAGAGCTTCAGATTGATACTTTCGGAGATAATTCCAACATCTTTCTCTCCATGGTACTTCAAGGGTGTCGTGTTGCTTCGCGTCATGTTATAAAAATTATGAAAGAAGCGACCATGTCTCAGTCTTTGTGAAAGTAATTCAGTAAAAAGTCACTTTTTGAAATGTAAGAAAAAGCTATGTCTCCATCTGTGTGAAAGTATATTCGGTCAGTACGATTGAACTTATTGAAAGTCTCAGGCTCAGTGGCGGAGCTATGGGGGGGCCTGGGGGGGCCAGGGCCCCCCCAAATGGATAACTGGCCCCCCCACTGGCCCCCCCATTTCAGATTTGAAAAATCTGAAAAATATTATTGGAGCAGCAACAGTCACTGGAATACATCCGTCTAAAGTTGTTGCCTTCACTGGCGCTAACTTCTACCAAATTTTTTCTAGAATGACAGTTGCCCTTCCAAAAGTTCTGAGGCATCTGATAATTTTGATTTCCCTAGTTGAATATATATATCTAGCAATATGTGTACCGCGCGCAAACCTTTTAGGGGGTGAGTGACATTTTCTTGAATATCAGGATCTAGATAAAATAATATTCCAAAAGAAATCTCTTTGAAACTAGCTATGATTGTTACTATGTTTATTTAGTTATCTGCCTGAATTGTTTTGCCTTTTTGCCTGAATCTTAGTGTTTCCCAATTTTTTGGGGGGCAACACCCAAAATCAGGGTGTTTTGAGGAAATCTTTCCGTCGCCATTGCTCAGTTAAAGAAGTAATGCTCCTTTGAATTTTTTCTAATTAAACCGATCTGCTTTACCAGAGTTATTTGTACAAACAATTTTTCATGTGTGCATGGATTTCCCTACATTTGTGTCATTTGCACAAATTACTACTACCTTTTACCTATAAATTTGAGGAGTTGGGTAGATTTCCATCAAAAGGACAGTTATAAATTTTTGATTTAGACCTATGAAATCAGAAAGAGGACATTCTTAGCAGGAATATAATGAAAACTTGCAAAGACAGTTATGAAAAAAAACAAAACAAGAGGAGCATTTCACTGCAAAAGATACTCTTTGTGACTCATGGTAATTGATGAGGTGTCATTGTCATACTTTTTATATCGGAACCATAGAATCTGTTTCATTATTTTTTTATAAGTCAAAACCACCAATTTTAGTGTAAGTATGAGATGTATGGTCATCTTGTTTATCAGTCACAAAAGATAAGACAGTCAGTATTGCTAAGTCGAACGTAAAGAAGACCCGTAATGCTGATTCAATTTTTGTCCATATAATGCGGCAAAAATGTCGCAAAAATGCCGCAAAAGGTTGGCCCCCCTAGTTCAGACCCTGGCCCCCCCTTGGCCCCCCCACTCATGGATTCCTGGCTACGCCACTGCTCAGGCTGCACAAGTTAAACTCACTTTCTGTATTTTGAGCAATAAGCATGTCTAAAAGAAAATGAAATAAGTCCCAGTCCCTCATCAGCATTCACAAAGGTTATCATTTGCAATTGTTCAATTGTGATATTGATATAGTTGTGTGTACTCTAACCTTGAGCTGAGATATTGGTTGAAATGTTTAGACCACAATCAATGTTTGTTCACTTTTTTGTGAAAATCTAGATTATGTTATTTATAGAATGGATTATGCTGAATAGTACTTGACGACTTGATTCATTGACCATTTGGGATGCCTTTTCATCCCCGATTTGACTTTTTTGGTTGTTGAATATCAATGTGCGCATGGATTGGCTGCAATGCAATGCATAATGTTGCATTCAGTGTACTATCTATGCATTGACTTTTTTGGATGCATTCAATCCATTGCCTGTTTAATTTTTATCGCATTCTCATTTTTTCTCAATTTCCCCTTTTTCCTTCCTTTCTTTTTTTGCACATTTCTGGAGTGCACTGCCCATCGATTGCACGAGCGCAGTAACGGAGAATCGTGGAGAACGAGAGAAGGAAGGATGCTTTGCGGATGGGGATGCGGATGCACTGTGGATGAGGATGCGGATGCGGGGAGAAACTGGGAGAGATTTGTGGCATGTCTTTTGTGATGCTGATGTGATTACTGCCTTGCTGGAGGCTGGATTCAAACGAGAAGTCAATTCGGCATGCAGTGTCTATTAATTCTCACCCCGCTGTCGGCCGAGTGTCGGCCAGCCTTGATTTGCGGCAAGAAATCACCCGATCGGATCGATATCCCGGGATGACCAGATCGCTCCCCTAAATTGACTCCTCGCCAGTGCAGCTCTGTTGAGTTGTTAAGTTAAATTTGTTGTTTAAACAAACACTGTCCTACTAAGAGCAAGAGCGATGCTCTTACACACATTGTCGCTTTTTCAAAAGAATTGCTATGTATATGTTTAAGGTTTAAACCGTTCTAAATCATGTGAATAGTGTGTTATTTATTTATTGTGCCATGGTCTGTAGCCTACTTTGGAACTTCCTATTCAGAATATTGACTAAAACAAGATAGAAGAAAATGGCTCTCTGTTTTAAAATGCCAAAACCAATATTATGAATTTTGTTGGATAAATATGGATGTCGCAGCCCTCAAAATGAATTCTTATGGTTTGCTCCATTGAGGATTGCTCTACCCCATGAGCACTTTAGGCAGGGGAGGGTTGGTCTAGTGGTAGTGTGCTGGGCTGCCATCTGCTGGGTCCAGTGTTTGAATCCAGCTTTTGCCGGGGCACCTGGGCCTATGTTGGCTGGCTGTTTCAATCATCCTTCGCCTCATTGCCATGTCCTCCTCCTGTGCTATTTAGCCTACCAAGTGCATAAATACAGGACATACAACCCCAATCATCCATCCATGAGCACTTAAACTATTTGACAAAGCACAATTCATATGGCAATATCCTGATTTCAAACTAACCCCTAATAACCTTGATAGATAGTGAAAAGCAACCCAGGCAAATCAATACTGTGTTATGACAGAACTGCCAAATTGTTAGCCTGCCAGAAGTGTGGTTGATAATCTTGGAAAGACAAATCATGCTCTTAATTTAATTGCCCTGAAACTGTATGAACAGTGAAATGTCTGCTTTATTGCCTGAGTGAAGCTGAATTATTGATGTGACTGATGCTCTAGGTTTCTTTCGAACGATGCTCTTGGCCTGCACCCTATGATTTCGGTATCGATGGATTTGACGCTCGTAATCCAAAGCTCAGTCAACATATTTTATCTGGTGTTGAAGGCTGAAATAATGATCATATGGCCAGAATATGAGTCCTCACTAAGCTACTACATGCTCTCTTCTACATGCATGTTGAATGAAATAAAATTGTAAACTTGCTAGAAGCCTGGCTCTTTGGTAACTGGACTGGTTTCTGACTTCTTGTTCACAGGTTTGTTTCCTACGCATTGGCAACCCATGTTTGATTATATGTTTCATCTAAACTGCAAATTCACCTTTACGGTGAACAACTCTTATCTGTAACTCTATCTGTTGCACTTCGTCTTGTCATCCCAATCTACTCGTTTTCATGGCCTGTATCTGTCCTGTTCCGCTTTGTTTACCAAAATACTGCTTGTCCCCTCCTCCCAAGTCCCAACTCCTTCAGTAATGTTGGCTTCTTCATCAGTGTATTAAAAGTTGCTCCGGACCAAACATACGTCAGGATTAGAAAGTTTCTTACCATATTGACTTGTGCCTCAATCAGAACAGTGTTTTCATGTTCAAAATATGTCATGGAAGGTTCCAAGTCCTAATTTGTTCGAAGGAACATTATCAAGAGACTTCAGTGCTCCAAGACTACTCCTGACTTGTCTTGTGAGATGAGCAAGTGCCAAGTAGTGCTTTGTCTTTGAGAATTCTCCATGTTCTTATTTTTGGAATTTAACTTTTGTCTGCTTCTTTTTTTTCTAACCTTATGAGGGGTTGGTTGCATGTTGACACTTTCTCTGCTCTTTGTTGATTAACACTCATGAAAAGTCTCATGAAAAGTCTCACGCCAGTCCCAGGTGTGTAATCAAAAGAAGATTAAAACCAACTCTCAAGAAACTGCAGAAAACTACAGACTGGGTGAGATAAGAGAGATTGTGAAGACAACTTGGAGTTTGTTTCTCAATGTTTCTGAGTCTCAGAGTCTGTCTCCTCTCTGGTTGTTACTATTTTGTTTGGATTCTAACTTTTCCGGAATGAGTTCGGTTCAAATTCAGTCTAGATATTTCAAATAAAAGTTTTATCTTGTGTCGTGTTTGGGATAGGGGAGACCTGGATAAGTTGTGCCGCGGGGTAAGTTGTGCCGCCCACTCTTGGGGTTAAATGAAGAACTGGGCAAAGAAGGCAATGCCACCCATTCATACCCACTTGGTCAACATCATCAGGCACCAAAAAAAAAAACCAAATATTATGTCATGAAAAGCTACACTAATAAATTCAATGTTGCAGAAAACTTAAGTGCCGAGGACTGACATTTTGGTTTCTCAGTCATTTGATATTTGTAATAAGATGATGTCCCTTTGGTAGGATGGAGTTAAGAGGTATATCTAGACATTTCTGTTGTTAGATTTTATTTTGCGTCATTGCTTTATTTTTGACAACCAGTTTTATCCAGAAAATCAATTTGGGGTAAGTTGTGCCGTTTTGATTGGGGTTAGTTGTGCCAATGCCATGACGTAGGAATTAATATTTTATTCATCTTTTTTTTACTTAATTGTACGCAAGGCCTAAAAATGTTGTTTAATAACTTACACTGAAAGGAACACATGTTGAAAGCGTTACACCACCCTCTAAACAATAATAATTCTGGTTTTTTTTTCAGCATTTTTAATATGTGTATAAAATGGCTCATAAATGTCTGATTAGTTTCACGTAACATGTCAGTCATACGTTAAAAACATGATACAAATGATCTATCTGAAGAAATTGGTGAAACACAAGATTTTTTTGGAATAAATTAGGCGGCAGAACTTACCCCGTCATGCGGCACAACTTACCCCTGCACCGGGGCAAGTTGTGCCACTTGACCTACTTTTTTCAAATGCCTGCCATGACCTTCCCAATGGTCGGACTGCCCTGAAACTTTGGTTGATTCTGGCCAACGTATTATATTTTGATGTCTGATTTTCAGATTGCATGATTAAGCTTTGGTTTTTCAGAAAATCAGCCTGACGAAAAAAAATGGCACAACTTATCCCGGTCTCCCCTACTGATGAATTTTTGTTTCGCGTTTCAAGCTCCCCAGTCATATTTGAAGTTTCGCTGGTGTTTACAAGCTGTATAAATACCTTCAATATAATATACCTATACCCATCCTTTACATCTATCTGCATGTTCTTTCTACAATTTTCATACCATCTTTAGCTGACAGAACTACATTCTTAAATATTCTGGATTATTAGATTTTCACCATGTTTTTATGTTTTCTTATGGAGTTGCCAATCATCTGGGTACATAATCTATGATTTGTGATAAGTTTATTAGCTGCACCTGGTGGGGTTTTTGGTTGTTTAAAACAGCCCTGTTTTGCACAACCCTGCACAGGTGTAAAACGTAGACTGGGCAGCAGCACACCCTCGGCAGCTGTATCAATAACTGCCCTGGAGATGACCTCCAGTTTAGGGTTACTGGCATGCCCCATGGTCTAGAACTAATGCAACACATGTTAAGCCCCACACTGATAAAGGTCTGCTCAGACTGACAGACTCTGTTGAAGACAGAAAGATAGAGCAATATTCAATGCTCATTGCTCATGGATGTATCAGTGTTTGGTGTGAATAGTTAATTTAAGATGTTTTGGACCTCAATCAACTCACCCTAATAATTCAAAGCAGTGAAAAGCTGGGCGTTAAGCGACAGTTTGGCATTTTGACGCCTTGCTTCACAGTGGCGGATCCAGACATGCTAGTCTAGGTGGCCCAGACGTGTTTCGGCATTTGCAGGCATGTGTTATCACATTTTTTCATCAAAATGCCACTACTTATCTTGGTGGTCTAGGCCCCCCCTTGATCCGCCACTACTTCAAACAGTTTATTGAATTAACAGACATATCCCTGAATTAATAGGGTATGTGCCAGACTCACAGTCTTCTCACCTCATCATCATACGGCGGTCGCCTGTCTCGATATAGCCCACTTAGGTGCTGCAGAGGCGTAAAACACAAACAAACAAACAAATTAACAGACATTAACAAACAATTCTATTGTATATTTTGCAATGATTATTACTTAAAGACATATAATAGTTCAAGAAGTGTATGAGGTCTTAGGTGATTTAACTATTTTCATAAATAGCTGCTCTAACTTTACTTCTTCTGTTGAAGTCTTCGCTTGAAGTCTCTTCACAAAGTCTCTACCTGAAGTTTCTTTGAAATGTTTTTATAACTATTTGGTTATATGACGTCAGAGATCTTTTATTTTTCTCTTTCTAGCTTTTTGAAAAATCCTAATTCAAGGTAAGCTCAAAGAACTTCAAGAACAATGAAAAGGATAGAAATGCCACTGACTCCACAAAACACATCTACTTGGCATTTATGCCATTCATTTTCCTCCAACTGATAATAGCAGTATTTCGACTGTTTTGATGTTTGCAGTTAACATCTCACTTATGCTTTGTTGTGTTATGAATCTACGAGGAGGGTGTCTGTTTGTCAGTGGTAATGTACTATTCTGGTAATTTCTTATCTTTGCTTTCTATTGATTCTAATTAATTTATTGGGTGACATGATTCAGATACCTGGTGTGGTTGCTTTCTGTTGACAGTTTTGTGAAGGGTTAGTTAAACTGAAGAATGTCTAATATGTATTAGAGATCTGCGCGGTCACCTTTTTCCTGCCCGCGACCGCCCCGCGCCCGCACTATTCTGCCCGCACCCGCCCCGCGCCCGCAGTCTCTGCCCGCACCCGCAGCATGCTGCCCGCGCCCGCAGGATAATCTGCCCGCACCCGCCCCGCGCCCGCATGCGGGCTACAGCGGGTACCCGCGCCCGCAGGTAACTGCCCGCATTACAACCCTGGATAATCTTAATTCATAAAAATATTTTAAAAACAATGATCCAGATTTATTGACTTAATCTCTATAAATGCATATGTCAGTAAAGGACACATTACACATATTGAGATAGGCCTATTGCTACATCATTATTTATGATGAAATAGCATACAAGACCAGTTTATACAATCGAAATTCACTAATGACACCATAATCAATTGGTTCAAAAAATAATTATGTCATAACTGTTCATTCACATTCTGTCCATAGATACCCAATTATTAAGTTTTATCATGAAAAGGAAATAGTTTAAAAACTGATTTGTATCTCAATGGCTATGTAGAAACTATAATTACAAGAGATAAAGATTTTAAAATGGGTGCAAATAGCCCTTTGTTTTATGACCTCCTGGGGTGAGCTGGGAGATACCAGTATATGGTACAATACCAGTATCATTATGTTACATAATTCCACATTTTGGCTAATTAATGAATGCATTTAATGATGTGTAGTGCTATCTTTCTGCATTAATCTTCTGTATCTAATTAGTTAAGTTTGTCAAAATAAGTTTTTTTACTGAGTGCCTTACTTGAAGTTATTTGAATAATGGAAACAGGCTTAAATTGATAACAATAGATTGCCTACCAGGATCATACTGTTTCATACATATTAATATCAAAAATCAGTGATCAGATGGCAGACTTGATACACAAATATTAAACTGCTACTGAGTGAAAGTTATATAAGTAGTATACAATACATTACAGTCTAAAACTGGCCAAACAATGCGGGCAGGCAGTGAAAGTGCCCGCGCATTACTGCCCGCACCCGCAAACCACCCGCAAGGGCCTGCCCGCACCCGCCCCGCGCCCGCAATCTTCTACCCGTGCCCGCCCCGCACCCGCACTGACTGACCGCGGGTACCCGCGGGCACCTTGCGGGTGCGGGTACCCGCTGCCCGCGCGGGCATACCCGCCCCGCGCAGTTCTCTAATATGTATAGAATTTGTCCTTCCACTTGTTATTTTCTTTCTTTATGCCTCATTTTCCATCAAACATGTACTTTTGTACAGAAGGAACGTCACATGCATTTAAAGCAGCTTTGTCGCAGGCTGAGACCGGCGTTGTGCTCGACATTCCTGTTTAGGAATAACCGTCCTGTCTTCAAAGACAAAACTTTTAAGGTAATTTCTTCTCTAAAAGAGATGTCCAGCAAAGAATACACACCAAACTCAACTGGAGGCAGTAAAAACTTTAGCGAATGATGAGTGGTGGCAAAAAACTACTTGTTAACCAACAGGCTTCATTCGTAAATTCCTACTTTTTAGTCTGAAATACTTTCCCCTCAACTTGTTGGTTTCCCCTCAACATGTTGGAAACCAGAACTGAGCTGACTTCTTTATCCTAGGCTAAAGTAACTTCAAAGACTTGTGGAAAAAGTGCAGTACACCCTGTTAATCTGAACACCTGAGAGGTTGAGACCAAAATCCTAACATGTGGTTGGGTTGGTCCACTCCAGAACCATGCTTAATGGTTGTCTGTGTCTCTAACTTAATTTTGTCAGAGAATACTTTATGAAATTTTTCTACGTGTAGGCGAATAAAAGTATCTTGAGTCGTGAGTCTTGCGTTGGTGCATTTAACAAATGTATCTGCGGTGTGCTAAGCCTTCTGTCACACTAAGGACCATCTTGGCAACGGGAAGTATATATTCCTCGATAGCTGTAATTTCTATTTCTAAATACAGATATTAATATCAGATAAGGTCCCAAAGACCTCAGCGACTTAATTGAGTGCGGATGTCGATTCACTTGAGACTGTGCCATCCGTACCCAGACTACACAGGACTACATGCTGTGTCTGTAGGAAGACATCTTTATAAGATTGGCTTCCTACAGAAATGTCTTAACTTAGATGAAATTTAATCTACTTAAATGTCATCATGTAGAAACTAAAGTGACATTGTGTCATTTGAACACGAACATCAGATGCACGAACATCAGATGCAAGAACATCAGTTGCACGAACGTCGGATGCACTTTCTGTCGGAGAAGAGCGCTTTGTATACCAGTGGCTCACCATTTGCTGACTGTTTGGCAGTGGCCTTTTTCATAGTCCACTAAATACTACACTGAGTGCTTTGGATCACTTGAATGAACTTGTAAACCGAGTAAAGATTTGACCTTTAAAACGTATATTCTATGTTAATGGTTCAGACTGTGGGTAAAGTAAGCAACCCTGGGCATCGATATATCTCCGAGGAATTAGCTTGTTTTCGAACCACTTTGCTGTTACCCGCTTCAGACCAGCGTTTTTGAGTTTTGAACCAGCACAGTGCTCTGTTGTTTTGCTGATCAGAACTGAGGATTCTTTGAGCATTTTGGTGTTGAATCAGAATGTGCGGGAGGGTTAGTTCTTGCCAGCGCACCGCGCTGCCAAACGCTGGGTTTGATTCTGTCTCTGGCCAGGTCACTTTGTCGTATGTTTGACGGCAGATTCAATCATCCTTCAGCAGACCTGTGTCTCATTGCCGTGTCCTCCTCTTGTCCTGTTTAGCCTACTAAGTGCATAGATACAGGACGTAATGCCAAATCATCCGTCACTGAGTCCCGTTTTCAATTCCCATTCTGGCTGGGTCACCTGGACCTAAGTTGGACAGTAGTCTGAATCATCCTTCACCTGTGTATTTCTCCTGTCCTAATTAGCCTACTGAGTGCAGAAATGCAGGATGTAAAGCCCCTAAAGCTGCTATCTTCCATCGCCATCATCCTTCACCTCATTGCTGTGTTCTCCTCTTGTCCTGATAAGCCTACATGTACCAAGTGCATGAAAACAGGACATAACGCTTTAAAAGCTTCAATCAACTATCATCATTACCATCATCCATGCTTGTAGTGTCCAGCAAGAGAACCACCTCTTCCAGATTTCACTCTGAGATTCCACTTCCCATCAGTGTGTTTATTAATGGAAGAGGATGGTGCACCCTATCTTGTTACCCAAGGGGCTGTCTTGCCACCCATTCCTACCACCCATTCGGCTTAACTGCACCTTTCATCTCATCAGTATAACTTGGTTAGTACTCTGCTTAAACTAAATGCTCCACTCTGAGACTCCAGAGCCATGCTTAATGGAGTCCTGGTTT
This sequence comes from Platynereis dumerilii, assembly GCA_026936325.1. Lineage (NCBI taxonomy): Eukaryota > Metazoa > Annelida > Polychaeta > Phyllodocida > Nereididae > Platynereis > Platynereis dumerilii. The sequence goes on along the minus strand of JAPTHN010000010.1, from coordinate 10,889,158 downwards.
GCTTTTAACAAGAATACAGCCTCAGCTGACCCCTCAAGAAAAGCCAAGGGTGCAAGAAAGCTGTACTTAAGCTGTTACTCTTGCGTTGCCTGACATCTCAAACAGGACTTTCTTGTTGATTAAAAGATTGTGGCCATTTATGTTTTAGGTATTTGGGATAGTCTTCATTGTCAAGATGTCTTATTGGTTAAAGAATTACTGGACAACGTTCGAGTTCATGTTCTAAATTGTTCATGCTCCTAATGCTGTCTCAGGCTGGGAAATGTGTGAATATAGAGCTATCACTTTTTTCCATTTTCCTTTGTTTGATCTTTTTGTTCTAGCAATTCCTTCTATTGACGTTTTTGCACTCTTTATAGAAGTTCAAGAATGCTTAGTTGTTTTTTCTCCGCTTCGTTCCTGACTCGTGTGAATTTTAATCCTCTTAATAACGGATAATCTTCAGGGGCCAAAACTGAATTCCCCGTTCTCATTAGGAGTTCATATGGCCCTTCAAAACCTGTTGGGACCTGCTGAAAGCCTGGAAAATAACTTTATCCATGCTTGAAGCAAGGGTTTTGGGATTCTGTGAAAGTTTCGTTTGCGCCGTTGCAAAGAACTTCTGAAGTTTCTTGCGTTTCAACCCGTTTTCAACATGTTTTCGACATGTTTTTCTTCACGTTCGCAAAGCATTTCAGCTACAACATTATTGATGCGCAACTCATGACAGAGCACAAGTGGTTTGGATTTTCTTATATCTATTTGGGAAACTGTTAATCTTACATGCTATCAACAACTTGTTCGGTGTGGTTGAAAGAAGTACAGTGCTACTGGCTGCATTGAGTAGAGCCAAGGTGAACAGTTAATAGAAATACAGGCTTATGGCAGGAATGCAGGATTATGATAGAATGGTTGAGTATGAGACAGCAGTGAGGATAGGTAGGCTAATTAGGACAGGAAGAGGACACAGCAATGGAGTGAAAGATGATTGAAGCTGCTGTGCAACATCAGTCTGCGTGACTGGACCTGAGCGGGTAACGACAAAAAAAAAACAAAAAAACCCCTGGACCCATTGCACTACCAACAGAGCTAAAACTACATTTCAATCGAACCTCTATACTTAGCCTCTTCTTTGGCAGACTTCTCTGTAATCCTGCAGCACATTTGAAGCATCTGTTCCCAGATCATTTCAACTAAATGCCAAGTAAACAGTATTTGTCTGACTTCTGTTGGTGTCAATTGTGGCTCAGATTGCTTGTCAGAATGATCCTGTATTACCAACAGACCTACATTTTTGGTGCTCCTGGTTGGAGTTTGGGTAAAATAGGTTGAAAAATCTGTCAAGAATATCCACCTAAACCTGGACAGGTTTCAAGTGGAGTATTGCAATCTAACTTTGCAAATTTTTAGATGAAGTTTGAATTTTAGCTACATGTTCTGCAATATCTAGAGTTTGATGCCCATGGTCAAATTTAAATTCCCCCTCTGAAAAGTTTTATGAGATTATATTTCAGATATTCAATTTTGTGCATGGTAAAATAAGCTTTACTTGGCTAATTGCTGAACATGTTCTATTTCTCCAGTCTTCCATTGCTATATAGCAAAGAAATGACAAAATATTCAGATGCATTATGAATGCATGGGATGATATATTTTGTCACACACCATCAATTTATCATATGTTTATGTTCTTTGATGCTTTCGTTAAGGATGAATGAAATAAAATATTTTTGCCTGTACCGGAATACTATTTTGCTACAACCACCTGCATAGATTAAATATTCATATACATTGTGTATGCATGGTATGATACATAGCGTAAACATTGGACGGGCTGCAGCTGCATACTTCTACTCTCGGATGCCTTTAATAAGCGAGTTAATCTCGGCCCGTTAATAGCTTAAAAGTATGGCGGCCCATGGGACGCGCGGCTTTAAGCACGGGCGAATATTTTATGGAGTTAACGTATGGAGGCCTTCTCGTTGGATTAATCAAACATCTAGATCAAAGTGAAGGACTCTTTGAATCCTTATTGCTGAGCATGTCCAGAATAAATAAACGAAAACTATAGATATTATTCTTGACAGCTCATTTGCCAAAGCACCGTTGAAAGAGTTAGTGTCGACTCCGCTCCGCCAACATTTTGCAGGCTCCTTGTATCTCCCTCACTGATTGAGTTATATACGCCTATTAATACTCATATTAAGGCACAAGGACAAAGAACAGCACTGTTAACTACAGGAAACAGCTACATTTTACACATTGTATGCTTGTACCTTAGCTTGTACACTGTACAGTCTGTTTTGTCACCATGTGTTCTCAAGTTTGTCTACTTTTCCAATTTCAATCCTGTCTGAGGAAATAGCGGTAAGCTCAGTTTGTATTTCTCTCTGGGCTTCCAATAACCTGGGTCCTGGGTATGATAAAATGTAACTGTTAGCTCTGTCTAGGTATCTGGACCTATGTTGGACAACAGTTTCAGTCATTCTTTGCCGTATTGCTGTATCCTCATTCCCAGTTTGTCTATCAGAGTGCATAAATACAGGACATAAAGCCCCTATTATCTATCCATCTATATCCATCCATCTACTTTTCCCATTTTCATCCTGTCTGGGTATATCTCACTCCATGCAATATAACCTTATATTGCACTCGGTGCTGTGCGATAACTGTATAAGATTGAATTTGTATAGAAGCATTTGTACAGAAATGACAGGAACCAATGGCAATGGGGGAAGTAGTTAAGATTAATTTAACAGACTGTCTGACTTTTTTTATCCATTAAAATTACAATCCTGACATTATCAATTTTCATGATAATCACAGCAAGGAACTTACTGGCTGAGCAGATGACTACCTGTATTAGGCTGTATAGATACCTGTATAGATTCTGGCTTTCATCTCCAGACCTCATATTCCTGTGTTTCTGCTTATTTCTGCTTATTTATTGTCTGTATGGATAATATTTACATTCACATTCAGCACATGATGTGCACATTCTATCAACAGGGCTCAACAGACAGCAGAATGCAATTGGAAAATTGCAAATTCTGCACAACCCAAAATGTTAGGGGGAAAGCTATGAGCCTTGGGTGACTCCCCCTAGTACTCAGCTTCTCAGCTCAGTGCCCAGGCTTTTGTGGTTGTTGTGCTGCACTGCTGCAAAATGCCTTGCCAAACAGTTGCATTACTGTAAAATGTGGGCATTTTCAGCTGTTCTTGTGGATTTTACTGTGCATCCTCAGCTGTTTTTGGGCATATTTACTAATTTAAACTGTCTTACAGTTTGGGAAAGATGAGTGATTACCAAAATGATAATAACCCATTAACCCTGAGTGATTTCATAGCCCTATACTTGCTTTGTCAGTCACACAATAATGCCTATCAATTGATGACTCATATGGAATAATCAATTTAAGTGAGTCACATCCTATGTCCACCATATTATGAGTAGATGTCAGTGAATGAGTCATATCAGATTCACTCTCCAGTGATGTCACATTTATAGCTCTAGTGACTAATTGACTACTCTTTTCAATGTAAAAGATAGGACCTTCAGAGACATCACCGATGTCAAGCAGCTAAAAGCTCCCAGTTGTATTTCCTTGACTGTATTTTATTTTATTGTATACTTGATGTCATGCACCGGAATGGGAACTTATTCGTTAATTTTCAATGACTCGGGCTCCGTCATATTGTTACACCTCTTTTTTGATGCGTTTTGACTCCATCTTTTCTGAAATCAACCACTGTTCAGTCTGTTCAATGTTCATAATAAACATGAAGACCCAACCACCTTACCCATGTTATCCTCAATCATCTGTAAGGATCTGTATATAGGCACCCTAAGTATTTACTTCGACAGCTGGCTGTACTTCAGGTACCAGATGCCAGAATGTATATCATTGCATCCCTCAGCCAACTCCTGCATGCCTACACCAACAAGAATGTATTATGTATCAGGCTGCAAGACATTACTGAGGACTTGGTCAACTCATTACTAGTTATTGCACTCTATGTCAGGAGTATGGATAGTTATAGAAAGTTGGGTGGATAGATTCTAGTGCATAGACAGATAGAAGATAGGTGGGTAGAGAATCATTTTAGGGAGGTTTATGTATAGATGGATAAATAGGTAAATAGGTGGGTAAGTTGACAGATCGATCGATCAATTGATAGATAGATGGATTGATAGATAGACAGATAGATAGATAAATAGATAGATAGATAGATTGATTGATTGATTGATTGGTTGGTTGGTTGGTTGGTTGATTGATTGATTGATTGATTTATATTGATATATTGATTCGTTGACTGATGGCTCAATTTATATCGATATTGCGATAGATCGATACTCGATAGATCAATAGATCCATGAAAGAAACCGTCTTCTTCAGTAAAGACTAGTCATATAAAAGGACTGTTTTACTGACTGGCTGACTGACTGACTGACTGACCAGCTAACTGACTGACTGGCCAGCTGGCTGACTGATAGTGCAGGCTCCCTGACTGGCTCCAATATTGATTCAAAATATTGATTTATTGATGATATGTGAATGCATCATCTTAGTGTACCACTAATGCTATTGGTGCTACAGTGATGTATTGCCAAATGATGCAGATTGATTTATGCCCTGTGCTGACAGCTGTTCTGTAGAATGTATAGATGGCTGTACAATGTATGTCCTATAAATGGGAGGAACATGCAGCACCTGGATGTAGCAATGCTAGTCACAGTCACATTTCCTATATATATGCCTCTTCTACTATAGATACCAATTGCTTGGTCAAGGGTTTGAATCCAGCTCTTCCCAGGTCACCTGGGCCTATGTTGGATGCCAATGGACGGCTGTTTCAATCATCCTTCGCCTCATTGCCGTGTCGTCCTCCTGTCCTAATTAGCCTACCAAGTGCATAAATAGAGGACGTAAAGCCCTATCATCCATCCATCTTCCACTATAGATAAATTTTTTTCTATTTAAATAACATTACACTTCCCCAGAATAGCTTGGGCTGAATTGTGCAGTTTCTGTTTAAAGATTATGCTGCTCACATTTTAGATGTGATTGTTATGTCGTTTCTTCGACCGAAAAATGTCTATATTTTACATCAATAAAAATCGACTGTGTAAAGATATTTAAATATATTTTATCAGTAGATTTTATCTTCTGCGAAGTGAGACTATTTAAAGATAAATGTACGATTCATATTGGAAAATAAATTTCATGTGATTTTCAATAAAGGATCAGACATTTTTCTGGTCCTTTCGTAAACTATGGCACTATTTTATCTAAAACCATATGAGACGTAACATACAATAGAACAGTATAAATGCCATTGCGGTTGTCGGTATAGACACAGTTAATTGATACAAACACACTGACCATAGAAGCTGCCTAAACTGGGTACTTGTATTGGTATTGCTAAGGCTGCTAGAGATGCAGATCGGGGTTAGTTTGAGCAGCATTCTGAGGACCGGAGAACCTAGAAGCGGAGAAGCGAGGACTGTTCACTAAGCCATGCATTGGTCATTCGCCTCATTGAACAATAAAGGAGACGGACAAAGGGACAGGCAGTTCGCTCAACATGTGTGGAATAGAAAGCGCTACAACTTTCACCAAGGACTCATGGGGCTGACACAGAGAAATGGCTAGGATTCGCGGAGACTCCGGTGCAGTGTCAATGCAATGGAGAAATAGAGCGGAAGAAGAATTGTTCCGAATGGCCATTGTTTCATTTTCGAAACACGTCTTGGCATTTTCGACATTTTGTTAGCGTTTTGTTATTGTTGCGGTCGCATTTGGTGGCATTTGATAGCTGTCTGTTGTTGTCCTTGTTTGTTGGTGTTGATTTTGATTGTTAAATTGTTGGTTTAGAGCCTAGATGTTGTGTTGGTGTATATTTAGTGTTGTTTTTGATTGCAAGGGAAAGGTCAGTTCAACTGAATTGTCTAATATAGGTCAGACAACTGAATTGTTAGATTGTTATCATTTTTTGTTTGGCTTGGAACAATACATATATTCATGGTTGATGACACACATATAGACCTAAATCTGAGGTGTTTCAGTTATTTTGTGTAATGGCTTGGACAATTACGCTTGTTTAATACTTTATTTACTAACCTCAATTTGTATTACTGTTGTCAGCTATCCTGAGTAACCCAACTGATGCAACCAGATTTTAGTCTCCATATTTCTTTACTGATTCATCGACATCCAAAGCCTTGAAATATGGCATTTGTGTTAGCTACTATTCCAGAAATTCTACCAGAGCTTTAACTCTTTCTGTCTGTCAATCAATACACATTCCAACCTTGGAGACTGAATACTACAAATGCTCCAAGCTACTAGACTTCATCAGTTTTTCGGTTTAAGGACACCCATAAATTGTTCTAGTCTGTCTAAAGCCTTGCATTCTCCAGCACATGGAAAATATTAAATGCCATAAATCACTGAGATCTATGACAAAATTCATTCTCTACGTACACCTTGCACAATTTTCACTGTGTCTTTTGAATAGATCGTGATGCTGTCAAGTTCTAATAGTCTCCATTTTGCGTTATCTACATTTTTCAGTACTGATATTTCTAAATTTCATGCAGTCCACATTGTTATTGTGTCTTGCTATGTTGCTTATTGTCTTGTGTTGCTTATTGTGTGTCCTCAATGTGTGTGAATCTGTTATGAGTCTTACTAAATTTCTTAAAGTTATCGTCCTCAATGTGTAACTCACTTGTAAGTCTCATTAAGTTTCTGATAGTCTGCGCTCAGTGCACTGTGTATTTCCTCAATGTGTTAGAATCTACTATTAGGCTCACTGCGTATTTCCTCAATGTGTTAGAATCTACTTTAAGTCTCACTAATCTACTATAAATCTCACTAAGTTCCTTAAAGTCTGCAATGCTTCTTCACTGTGTACCGTTTGCTCTATGCGAAGCGACCTAGTTAATCATAAAATCTTAAATTTAAGGCAAGAAACCAATGTAATTACAATATAACATAGCCAGTATGCTGTATTTATGTGTCAGACATCTTGATGTGAAATTTCAAGCTTTAGATATTCAACAATCAAAAGATTTGGTGATTCTAGTAAAAAATGCACTAAAATTTACTAAAACTGCCTAATCTCCCAGAAAACGGAACTGATTGATTCCAAAATTTTTATGTGCATTACTTGTACTATAAGACAGCATACTGGCTATAATGCAAAGTTTGTTGTTTGCTCTATAGATGAGAACGTTCAAAATGTAAACAAAAAAATTGATTAGGTCACTTGGTTGGTACACAGTGTATTGTCCTCGATGTGTGAATCTACCATTAGTCTCACTAAGTTTCTTAAAGTCTGCAATTCTTATTGTCCTCAATGTGTGAATCTGTTGTTATTCTATAAGCTTCTGGTTTTCTACATTGTAAATCAATCTATTGGAACTCTCTTGGACTTTTTTTAGTCTTTGATTTGGTAGCTTCACAGTACCTACTTTATTCTTGTGTTCTACAGTGTAAGAATGACTTACCCCTCTGCAACGAAAGCCTGCCTCTTCTGTAATGACACGTGTTTTGGGGCCCATAATTCTGGATTCAGCTGGTCGAGGACTCCCCTGGCTATATGGTACACATCTCCAAGGGTATTCACCATTGCTACACACTGGTTCTGCGCTTCGTCAATCCCTGTGGCACAGTCGTTGTACGCCCTGGCCACCATTGATTGGCAAGTCTGGAAGAAAAGGTGTAAGATATACATTAGTCAATGACAAGACTTGATTTTATAAGTGAAAAGTCTTTCAGCAGGAACATTTGCAGATTGATGCATTGAAGTTTAGCTAAGCGTGCATGATATAAATTCCAAAAAATTGGCTCTTCTTTTAAACTTGTGTCATGACTGTTTCTCTATGGCTTCACGCCTTCAACTAAGATCTTCCTAGACCAAAAGTATGCTACTTTAAACTCATAGGGTGGAGATGCATTATCAGCGGAAGATGTCTTGGTAGAACAGTTTAAGAAATTTACAAAATAAAGATTGCAACGACTAAAAGATGGAGCACCTTTCTGTGGCAGAGATTACTAAAATTGAAGTCATTAGTCATGTTGACAAATTGACAATGTATGCATAAAGTTAGTGATGTGAACATCATGCTGTAAAATACTCCTAACCACATGCATGCATCCTCAAAGAGGCAATTGCTCAGTTTCACTTACCTTCTGAATTCTGTGAATAATCTTTGAACTTTCCTTGATGAAACCGACGCTTAAAGTAGATACCCTTAAGAATAGAAAAAACTTACCTCTCACTCCAGGAAGCATGAGGTGATCACAGGATCCTGGACCTTTTAAAGTTACGATAAAGGATATTCTTCAGCTGACAAAAGGAATTGATTTCTTAACCAGAAAGAATTAATTGTTCAGAACAATGGGCGATGAAAAATTCAGAATTTGCCACCGAATAGGGTTCCTTAACTCAATTTCAAATCTTTCGATCTTTTCATTTTTGGAGGCGAGAAATTTAATACAATCTGCATTTGGAGCCTGCAGCATCCCAGAACACAACGAGAACCAAGCGGCGTCTTCTTTAAACTCGTTACACCGAGAAAGGTGTTATTTGCAATGTGTATTCACTGCCTGTTGTTTACTGTGTGTTTCTTCACTGCGCTTTTTCTTTATAGTGTTTTTTTCTTTACGGCAATGTGCAAAATGGGCGATTGTAAATCTGGTAAGATTACAGTGTTAATTTGAGGCAAAAGGAACATTTGGAATTAGGCTGTCAAATTATGCTGTTGCCATTCTGATTCCTATCCTAGAAATGTGACCCAACTGGTCCTGCATTCCTACTCGACAAGTCTTCACTGTAGATCTTCATTGTAATTTGGGTAAAAATGTTGCCATATAGAATATGTGACCACTCTCTTGCAAAAAAAGATGCCTTCAGTATGTAGAGTCCTTATCAGGAGCACAATGGACTTGTGCCTTTAAAAGCGGAGTTCTTCAACAATTTGTTAAGTTCTTGAAGCGTCTACTTACTTAGCGAATTAACTTCAATTAAATAGGCCTATAATAAAGCTTGATAATCTTAGTTATCTCATCTTTATGTCTGCCTCAAGCTGCTGGCCATATGAAATATCTTTTAAGACTATGCAACTGCATCAAGATGCCACAAATCGTTTGATTAACTCTGAAATCTTTCTCATATTAATCATTTCATCAAGCGACTTAGATGTACTTCTGCAGAATTGGGATTTACAGTGCCTCTTTATCAAGATCCATATGAATAAATTGCAAGAGCAACCTTTGTGTCTGTTATCTCTTGATGTCTGTCAGTGGATCCTTCCTATTGATTGAACTGTGAGATATGCTGCAGCACTGCATGAAATACTTGCTGTATCTAACAGAGCTTTTTTGCTTTACCTAACAGAGCTTTGTTGTGAAGCAAGGGTGCCTCAACTGCTTCGTTGCTCTTAATAAACTGTATGAACCCAAATGAATCTGTATGAGCGGTATAAAGAGGAAGGTTAACCTACTTGAAACTCAAACCGAATGATATTAATGTAGAGAATCGCTTGAGATATACAAAGGATATAGGCAATGTAAGATTAGGAAAAGCTCGAAAATTTCTCGAACGGACCCTTATATGAGTGTTTGTCACATTTTGTCGAAGAAGGACCCACATCATGTCGTCTGCAGTTAACGCTTTTCTGGAAAATTAATCATTTATAATCATAGAAATAATATCTGAGGCAAAATCAGGAAAATTCTGATTAAATTGTGGTTGTATGAGTTACTGGTGAGTGGTGACCATGTATATTGTGGTTATACAACATGAATGGGAGTGCTTCCAGACCTTTATGATTGGTAGCTTGTGATGTTTGATTAAGAGTGCTACCCAAGCATTATGATTGGTAGCTTGTAATGTAACTAAATATATAGACTGAATGAGTTTGAGTACTATTTCCTCCAGGGCTACTTTAAGAGGCTACTTTCAGAAGCCTCTCTCAGTATACCTTGATCAGATGGTTTATCCCACCTTATCACGAAGGGTTGTTTTTTGTTCGGCTTGATCCATTGTTTGTATACAGTTCCTTTCGATGTAGTATCCTCATGCAATGTTATGATGTAATTAGTTGAAGTTAGTTCGCTAAGTAAGTAGGTGCTTCAAAGGTTTAACAAATTGTTACTTTTGACTATCTTTGAAGTGCCTTAGAAGGCCAAGTGAGTGGAGTTATGTGATTTTTGAGATAATTGGTGAATGTATTGTGCTGAAAGTATTGTGCTGAGAGTACTGTGCTGAACTTAAAAAACAAGTTCTTGTTTCATTAAGATTGAACTTGAGACTCTCCGAGGAATAGTGAAAATGTCGTAGAAATTCTTTTATCGAAACATAAAATAAAAAAGGTGAAGGTTAGTGATTGGTAAATGGAAAAGGTGCATGTCTCCTCTCAAATGGGACATTGGATGTGAGAGAAAAACAGTGAAGTTGCATGATTAATGCATCATTTATGGCACAATTGATTGCGTATGTGCTAAAAATACTCAATTTGGCTATTCTTGTGATGGTAAATACAAAAATTTTGTCCAAATGACAAATTGGCTTTTGGAGGATGACCGTTTGTACAACCATTATACGTTGACCATAGCACCGATAGTTGTTGTGTTTCTTTTGGCTGCATTTACACCTGGTTATGGAAGCACCAAGTGTGAGTACTAAGTTAGTTATTTCATTTTACTGCAGCACTAAATCGAGAAACATCTTTTTTAGAACTTCTTCTTTTTTTCTCTCGGAGGCAACCCTATGGGATTTGCAAGAACCCAGAGAACCCCTCTTCATCAAGAAAAACCCCAATATGAGCCTAGTTCCTTATACATGCATGATTGTGGCTCTGAGATTTTTTTCCATTTTGATAAGCTTGAAGACTTCATTGTCACATTAACAGAGGCCTATGTGGTTTCCTGTGCATCTAGATAGCTGCAGATTGAGTTGTTGCAGATAAAAGCTCAAAGCTTTTTGGACACATTTTGAAGCAGCACTTTTGAAACATTGTTGCTCTGGAAAGATGTTTCACTCTGATTTGCAAGGAAGTCTGTTTGATTGGCCTCTCAAAAGATGCTATGAGATTACGCAGAAAAGAAATAAGCACTTGCAGAATCTAGCGTTCTGTTCTACGTGAAACAAAATTTCAGATTCTAATCGCTTTGCGGCTAATAATGAATCCGAAACACTAAACAGACCACAGAAATCATAGAGCACAGACATCTTGGGCCATTTTACTGTGTTTCTTCTCTTTATTGCTGGGTAGGGTGTATGTGTTCAACAATAATGATGATTGGCATATAAATGCCGAAGGATAATCGTGATAATATAGTTCAGTGCATCCTTTTGGAGGAAACGAGGAAATGCCCTTCAAATTTGAATGGTATTGATTGAGACATCTTCTGCTATTGTTAGCAACATCTTTTGGGTTCCTGTAATGTTGGTTATATCATATTCCACATGGTTCTGCTTGTAGATAAGTTATATTTTATGGTATAATGCTGCTTATTCTTTGCGAATGTGTTCCTATACCTTCTGAGCTTCTCCGGAGGTTATTGCTTTGTGGTAGCCTTCTTGACTGCTAACCTATGGGCCCCAGGTTCAGTTTCAAAGCCCGAGCAACCCTTTTAGATGGATATTTCATCAGGTACCTCATTACTGCGGTCGCTGCCTGTTAAATTACCCTCATCGGTATAAAAATACAGGACATAAAGCTTACCTAACCCATCCAGATGTTATCGCAGTGATGAGAATATATGTCCAGCATTACATGTTGCTCAAGTATCGAAAAGGTGAACTCTAAGGAGCGGATGTTTTCTCATAAAAAAGGTTTAGACAACGTATGTTAATGTTCGAATAAAGAAATTGTGATGTGTTTTGTGTACCTGCTCCCTGTTCAGGATTGCCATACAGCTCTACCATTATTCCCCTTTTCCCCAAAAATTGGTGAACAACATAACATTGTGCCTTATCTGCAATGAGGATGTGGTCTATTTTGATCCCTTCTAATCTAACCTAATCAAGGAACATGAGAACAGTCTTAGACCACTGATAGCATTACATTTAAAATTAATCAACTTAGCAGAACACTGTAGAAGGATTACTCATGGGCATTACCAAAGAATTGTGTACTTCACATTACCAGTCAGGGAAATTATCACCAGCTCATGACAATCAATGTCCTCAGCCCCACATGACAATCACCCTAGCACTGTCATCACCCTCCCATGACACTCTCACAGTGTCATGGCCTAGCCATGACTTTGGCAGTGCTCAAAATCATCTTTGACTGGCTATTTAAAAAGAACCACTGCAACTATCACTTCCAAACTTGGTATAAAGTTGTATCACAGTGTCAACTAACTCTATGAAATTTGGCAGACCTATCCATTACATAATGAGGAAAAGAACCCGAAGGCTCCAGAGAAATTAGGAAATTGTCATCAGCTGCTGATGACTTAGCATTATAACGTGAAATTGGATAGAATTAAGTCCCGTAACTGACATGCTGCTGTGTGGTGAAGATGGCTGCAAAGATATCAGACTTTCTTCTGAGACCCAACTGATCAACCCCACACACCCTCAATCATCCTGTCAGGGCCAGGACTTGGCTGGAATTGCAATTGTCCTCATATGCTGGTAATTTCCCTGACTGATTACAGGTGATTTGATAATGTGGTTTGATAAAAGTTTATTCTTAAAATAATTCTTGCTGCCATGAGCAATTAAGTGGAACAACAAAATGACAGAGTGACTTTTGATTGTCAGGGATCATATCAAAATCAAAGTGAAGGGACAACCATTTACTGGTTCAATTACTTGGTTAGATTTGAATTTTAAACCTTTTCATGTTATTGATTTAGAAGCATTGATTTCATCGAAATGAAATATTTACAACTAGTTGTTATGATGTGAATTACGAACAATAACTCTGGCCTCCATTCCTCCGCGTGATGTTCTGGTCAATTGAATTGCAGCTTGACTGCTCTGATGATATTCTATGCATTTGAAAACCATTTTATGTTGTAAAGGAATGGTACATCTTCAAGAGTCTCCATTACATATTTCAATCATACATTCTCATATTCTGCAGTAGTTATGGTGTAACTCACAGTGTAACAGACAGAACAGTTGTGGTCAATCTGTCATAGGCATTTGGTATGAATCTGTCAAGGATCAACTTTTGACATTTGGAGATGATTCCCAAATTGTGGATTTACTGCAAAAAGATGGTGTTGGAGCTGCTGTGTTTTACTCTTGAATAAGTGTCTTGATATTCTCAGGGATAATGAGTTGTTTGACTTCTTTTTTATGCAGTCCTTGTGTTAAATAATGTAGACTTTGTAAAAGAGGGAACACTAAAGCTACAGGTGACAGTGTGAGGAATGGGATATTTTATTACTCGATTGTTGTTATTGAGTTGTGACTGACTTAGATTTTTCTCATTATCAAAATAGAGTAAATCCTCTTCCGATGAAATTTTAACGCAAATATATTATACTAAATTTGAACAATTAGCAAGTTTTTTCATTTGTCTTCCAAAGTGAATGTCTTTGCTCTTCTAACCAGTCAATGAAGCCAATACAAAGTGTTGTGGCTTTAAATTGTAGACTTAACTCTTTTTGGTGATTTTGTTTCCTGGATTTTGTGAAATACTTGGTGAGCAGGGAGCTGTGATTTACTGATGTCCATCACATTCAGTCTGGCTTTAACCTATTGTTTCTGCGAGTCCCTCTGAGTCCCTGACACAACCCTTATGGCCAGCTTTACCCCAACCCTTGTCGTGTTCTTTGTTTCTTGCTTTTAAATCATGTTTGCTTGAGATTGATCGCGTTTGATCGCTACTAATCATGATTGATCAAACGCACATTTTTTTGCACTTTTGTGTCGTGCGTTGGGTGAACACGGCATTATTGGCGCGACCCTTTTTGCAGATTATCTTGATCCGGCCCCTTCAACTTGCCCAACCTGACAGATGAGGTTAATTTTCTCCGATTGAGTGCATTTTTTCGTCTTATTCCAAATTCTTTTCTTCGTTTTTCCTTTGCTCTTTCCTAAATTTCGTTGCATGCGCTTTTATGGTGTCGGACACCCTGTCTTGGTTCATTGGCGGTTCATTTCGTACTTGGCTCGACAATGGGTCGTTGTTGATTAAATTCTGCTTTGAACGATGGCAACGTCCAAATTTCTCCCCATTCAAGTACACTTCTGTGATTATGTGTCAATATTTGCTTCTCTCTGATTGTTCAACCTGATATTTTTTCCCTTTTCCTTTAAATTTTGATTACTGGCACAATGGGTTCAATTTAAATTGCCTCCAAATTTTGTGGCAGTGCGCTAACGCAAAGGGAACGTTTTGCGAATACAAGCAATCATGTATCTATGGTATCGTTAAAGGCAGATGTTATGAAAAGATGACATAGATAGATATATAGATCGATAGATAGATAAATAGATGTGGGAAGTGCAGCATGTGAGGGATCTTTTTTCTTGCTCAGTACAGACCCTGATATTAAAGGCCACCAATTTAATGTCTCCAAGAACGGCGGAGTGAGCCTGGATTGTAACTGCTCAGCCACCAGCTTGTACTACTAATTCTATATTTACATGTAAAATATGTATATACACTTTTGGTGCCAAGACTGAAGTAATAGCTTTGGACTTGTTCTGTTTGGCAATTGCTCAAGATGTTATTAATTCTTTCATTCATTCCTTTTATACAACTGTGAAATACTGCATATTGCTTTGAGTCTGTCTGGGTGTTATCAATTCTACTTGTCGATTTTTCAGTGTTCTTTCAACTTCTTTGTTACATTTTTATTGTGTCTGAAATTCAGAATTGGAAGAACTTGGAACTGCCCCACAATACAAACTAATCTTAGATGTATGATACTTCCCTGCCAAAGTTGGCTTGCTATCTTGTAGGGGATCCAACAAGGCAATGCCCTACCACCTACAATATGGCCAGCACACAGCACTATTGTTTGTGCAGTAACCACTGGGGAATTGAAGACAATACAACTTGGAAGTTCCTTCCACTTCATTATGCCTGTCTACTAATACAATGGCCATCATGCAACATTACAATCCAATTTATCCATCCCCTTCGAAGTATTCACCGCTTTGACATGCCATAATGAAGTATTTAATCTCACGATCCGCGGCTAATTATTACGATACAAACTGATGTGTGTGATAACGAAAGCTAGCAATAAAATAAAGGCAATGACATATTCTTTTTATACCCTTAGACTAAGAGTCAGTAATGTGCCATACAGGTAAGCCCTTGATTATTCTTACCAAATTAGAAAATAAAAATTTGAATACATGGCCTATTGTTAAATGTTGGTAAGTTTTATCAGTTTGTTTATCAGTCTGTTTTATAGATCATAATAACTGAGAAGAGTTGTAATTTCCCTAACTTGATTTGCTACCCGATCAAATTATTATCTTGCACCCTCAAATGTTTGTCCCATAAAATAACATTGTCATGAAACTGTACTTGCCCGCACCAAATTGTGTATATGCACTCGGGAGGACTACAGTGTACTCGCTTCGCAGTAAGATGTCGCAGTCTAGTTGAATGAGTACTATTGCGTCTGGTTGCATAAAAAAATCAGTCCAACCTGAGAAGATGTTCACTCCGGTCGACACTAAATTGTGTGTATACGCACTCGACGAGACTACTTGCTAGTAGTCGCAACACCCTAGGAAGTTCCAGTCGTCTTGTTGGCGCAGCACTATTTGATAAAACTGCCCCCGCAGACCTTCTCGGAGTCTCCCAGAAAAGGTGGACAAGGTAGCGGTTGCAATTACCAAACTGCCCTTAGCAAACCCTACTATTGTTTACATAGCATACAGTATAATTACCCCACTGTACTTATCTGATTGGTTGTGTCAAGCTAAGGCTTTTCCAGCCCTTGGTGTGTTAACAACTTAGTGGTCATTTACTGGGGACCACTTTAAGCCAATATTGACCAAGGGCAAGACTGAGTGACCACTGTGTGAGAACTATGGGAGGGTGGTAGAAGTGTCATCCTGGGAAATAGTGGCTGACAGAACTGGTCCAATTGGACAGTGCGGTAAGGCTAGTAATGCTGGACAATTGCTGACCGCTTTGGTATAGTACGAAAAGGGTAACGGGTGAATTCACTGAGGAATTGCATTGACACACGTTTTATCATTGCGCTTCTGCAACAAATTGCGAGATGCTGTTCGCGAAGTCTAATGACGAATGGTTCACCAATCAAGAATTGAACTCTGGACTTTCAGCCAGCATTAACAATTATAGGAATTTTGGTACTTCCGCATTGGTAGATCTGCCTATAAGCATTGGTTGGCCTTGCTACCAGTCTGACCACTGGGGCACTGGTGGTCATCAGCAATAAGCATTTGTGGGCAGTATAAGCTGGTGTGGAAATTGCTTGGCTGGAGGTGGCTCAGTCCTGTGAAGGCTGGAGTGTGGACACAGTTAAATAGAACTGTGACCGAAAAAGGAAAAGAGAGGATAAAAATGATGCAAATGTAAATGGCAGATGTAACTTTAGCACTGGAAATTGGTTAGGAACTGAAACAACTCATATTTGCATTGAATACTGCAACAAATCTCACTACTTAAAAAGTTAACATTTTACATAAATTATTGATTGATTAACTCTGCATGCCAAATGTCTTATGCAGAATCTCTAAAGACATAATATTAGGCATGTCTCTGGGTGGATCAGAAGCTGATGTTGGACTACAATAGAACATGCTTTTATACACTCCCACATTTCAAGTTGCATTTCTGAATTGGATTCTGAAGTAGAAGCCAATATGAGATGATGGTCCAGGTCTCTTAGTATGTGGTGCATAACATGTTCAAAGAGGATGAAAATACACACTCTAGAGATGTACCTGTATTTGGAACACCGAAGTGCAGGAATTCTCAGTCAGTTTGTGAAACAAGAATTATTCCATTCACTTCAGAGAGTTATACTGCAGTGGCATACTTCTGACATACAGTAAAACATTCCTCTTTTCCCCCATAACTTATGTCTCATGCAACCTTTGTGAATAATAAAAAATGTATGCATATAACTGAATTACTTCAAATGTATGTTCTTGCAAAATGCCTTTAAGCTTTGAAATATCTGATAGCACATTGTTGCTCAGAACGGGTGGCTAAATTGTCAAATCTGTTTGAATCTTGAACGTGGATGTTATATTTCCGGCTTCTCGGTTGATAAGAAATTGTGGGAATTAAGCTAACGAAATAATGAGGTATTTGAGGGAGGCACAATTAAGATGATTCTTTGCCTTGTAATGATTGCCTATTTCGCCTTAACACCAAAGCCCGGGGCTTGCGCCTTTGGAGCTAATTGTGGTTAAACTCTGCTGTGTAATTAGGGGCTGTGTTCTTGCCGGAGGGCCAGGCAACAAACAGCCTGGGAAGGCTAAACTGATAGCCAGTGTCATGTTCGCTTAGATCTTTTCGGCTTGCTTCTTCCGGCCTCTTTTCGTTACAATATCTTGCGCTTGTTCGGTCAAGTGCCTCAATCAGGAGACTTATCGCTTTACTTCCAGTCACTGTCTCAATCTAGATGGCTGTGTGGCAGTTGTGCTGTTAGAGAGAAAACTAAGAGTGCCTACAAGGAAATAGTCTAGATAAAATTAGTAGGGACTGACCTACATTTTAGAAAGCCCCACATACTGATTGTGATATTTGAAAGAATTTGTCAAAGGGAGAATTTTACCTAATTGAATTTTCCATACCTATACTCTCTCATGGAGGAATGGAGTTGTAATAGAAAAGAATTGTCAAGAATAGATTGTTTCCCACAAGGCAATAGCTAAGATGAAATTATTACTAACATTGAAAACCCAATTTACTGATATTTGCCAGAAGAATGACGTTAGAGGAAAATACAACTGAATTGAATCCGCCATCCATGGAGAAATTGAGAATAGAAAGAACTATGAAGAAGAAAAGTTTAAGAATTTTTTTCTCCAGTGGTCTTTATGGTTTGTACCAATCATGAGGTCAAAACTATTAAATAGATTGATGAAGAGAAGGAGTAGAGTCACCATGTTTGGGATCTTTAACTTGCCCAACAGTGATACTACTATACGGGACTGCAATTGACGTATATTCCAAGTTTCGATGTGACTTCGAAGCTCTTCCCATAAATAGTTCCTCATATGATGTACATGTATTGGGTCCAGTCCTTTTATTTTACTTCCGCTCTCTGCTTTTGGTTTTTTGGATTCCCTCTAGAATATTAGGATATTAGGGGCTCCTGAATTCTTTCATCTCAGGCTTTGAAAGAGTTGTACTGCTGATATTCTGTGTGTCATCTGATAGAGCTGTCAGTCTGTCAGGCAGAATGTCAGCCTTCCACTGAGTTGTCTACAGACTGTATTGGTGTGTGTATCTTCCCCAGTGCTCACTCTGCTCAATTCTGCTTCTTCCTATGCATGGTATGAATATATGTCTTTTTGTCAGCAATACGTTATCTGGCATAGTATCTGTTTGCCCATCCGTGAGATGAATGTTGTCCTTGTTTTGACGACAGCTAATGGAGATGTATCTGCTCGACATATCTGTAACATATATCGCGGGGCGGCTAATATGCTTGGATCTTGCGTATTTGGACAAAAAACAAAGTAATTACACAGTGCTGTTGCACATTATTTGCTACAAGTTTGAAGCCCCTATTGCGAAAAGTTCTTTGTTCTTTCAGTGTTTGAACGGAAGAGAAGTTTCGTCGAAATGAAAATGCTCAAAATATGAGATGCTGAGTCATTGCTGACTGCATCATCTATTTGTCTGGTTGACATATCTGTAGAAAGTCTAAAATGGTATGTAAGTAGTGGATGACTATCATCAATCTGTGATGACACAGTTTCAGATAACCAATCTTCCAGATACTATCTGGTTACCGCAGCAAACTACAGGCTTTGCCCATTGTTGTTGTAACCTCTGGACATAATCAGAATGGGATTTGAACCCACATTCTCGTGAGTAGAGCAGACATACTGTACAGAACCAGCACAACCACTATGAACCATATATCTCTTTAGTAAGAGTGTTGGAACTGCTCTTTCAGCAAAGGCTGTTTTGCCCTGCATGCCACAAAATTAGGAGTCATAATGTAATGAAAAGGTTTGCGGTGTGACCTGTCATTCGATCACCCTTCAATCATACGTCTGCCATATAACTAATGTATTGGGACTGAAAGCATAGCAATCATGCAGTTGGTGCCAAAAGCATCCAACATCTAATGATTCAGCAGGTTCAAAATTGGAGTCATAAAGGTTAACAATGTAATGAAAAGGTTTTGTAGTGTGACCACATCATTCAATTATTGATTACTAGTGATTATCAGTGATTTGCCATTCAAGTCTCTGACACTTTCTCTGGCCATGCTTCCCAATTCATGCAAGATTTCCAAATATTGCAAATTAATGCCTGTACTGGACAAATTACAAATATCATTACATCTGAAGATAAAATTTGGATGTCGCCGTATCAAATCTTAACACGTTTCATTCATTACAAAATGTACTGCAGATTGATCAATCTTTATCGTTAACTGGTTTTGGAATAACCTTCAGATTACATAAGGATTAGGAAGACCTATTGTTCGCAGTGTTAGATACGGCACAGTTTACAGAAAGAGATGCATATTTGTGGAAGCAATCGGCTTGAAAATCGCTGGACTCTTATAGCGCCTGAGGGCCACGAAAAGCCTCTAGACTCCCTAAGCTTAGATCTTATCGATTGTGTCCAATCTTATTACTAAAGGCCATGTTCGCGGCTCAGTTGTTCACATTAGCAAAATTGTCACAGGGCAAGTGACATGAAATTGCTCGGGATGAAAAGAATTGCAAAAGATGTAACTCAGGCCTGATTCAGTTGCTAGGGTTTTGATGTAACACCCAGTCACTAACACTCAGTTACTAGCACTTGGCAGCACTCGGCTTTACTCAATGATTAATGGTCAGTCGCCATCACTATTAGGTCGCTAAAGGAGGGTATCAGCAAACATTCTGTATGTCTGTTTTGCATTGATGTTCATGTTTCTGCAATGTTTCGGAACTGGAAATTACTGGCATGACATGTCAACAGCCATCTTACTAAGTCGAGGGTACTTAGTTGCTGTAACGATAATATAAAAGTGGCGCTCGACTGCTAACACACGCTTCAAGTGCACTGATTCATTACACTAAATAGAGTCTCAATTGATGTTGCTCACATGTAAGATTCTGCATGAAATACTCGTGTGTTACCAACTCTGGTTGACTAATTCAACACACCGTTCAACAACCATCAAATGTAACACTTAGTCGCTATGACTCAACTTTAAAGATTCGGGCAGTGACACTCGGTCAGGTTCATTCGGTCAGGTTCACTGGAATGTTACTCTCAGTTGCTACCACAACAACACTCTCCTGTCTGGGAGTCCAGTTAAAGAAGGCTTCTTGTTGTTGTGGAAGTGGAACTCTTCAGTGATGGAGGTGAAGATTGCATGCATGCTGTGCACGTGCTTGGCACGTTCAAGATGGCAGTAATTGAGCCTCCTTAGATCTGTGTTGGGTGTCAAGATAGAAAGGGAGATGTGTCAAGCTGGGTCCCTGTCCAACTTACTGTATGCCAGCCCAACAAGAGCCAATTCTAACCTGTCAAGACTCAAGAGATAGCGGCCAGACGAACGGCTGGGATTTCCCTATATTTCTTGATTGCTAGCGCGTTCTTTCAACCTTATATCTTAATAAAACTGCTTCCAATTCGAGCCTTTTAATGGTAGGTCTACAATTGACTATACAAATCTTTCCTTAAATGTATTCACCAAAAGAGTTTGATTCAGAGACAAAAATTCTTGCCATCATCCCACTAATCTCCCACAATGTCATACTTTTCTGGCTGAAGAATTTCAGACGACATACTTCATTTCGTAAAAAAAAACAAATATGTTCGGTATGTCAAATTTAAAGTTTCGAACAATGAGTTTTATTATTGGTTAGTAGTCTATAGATGACTTTAGGCCATCTGATGACATCTATTTAAATAGAAACATTACATGTGTACGAGTATTTCGTCAAGATCTTGTAAGGTGTACCTCAAGGATCTTTTCTGGGCCCGTAGTTTTCCAAACAATATTAAATCTTCTATGCACTATTTTATTCTATATCCTATTCTATTATCTCTATCCCTCTTTTAGGATATTCCTCGCAAATATGTGAAGCAAATAATAAGGCATTAGCTATGTATTGCTATTGTGTGAATTGCATGCATATAAGAACTGCTGGAGCCGGATCGATACATTGGTGTCTGTAGATTGGGAGTCTGGAATGAACCACTGTTTACTGCAAAGTGTGATCGAAGTTTGAGATGTGAGATTTCAGCTTCTCTTCTAATTTTGGTTCATGGTTTGATGTTTGGAAAGGTAGAATCTGTAGATGTTACACTATAGACGAAACGTAGAGAAAGCTGTGAGAATGTGACATATATCTGTGACGCTTAGATATTTTTCCTCCAAAAATCTGTATAAGATTTCCACTGAATATGAATGGAAGGGGTTATTTACAGTGTGTACATTGATGCTGTGAACATGCAAACCCAAACAATTATAACTGCGGATTGTTGGATATATTGGAAATTTTTAAAACCTTGGTAGTTGGCCGGTAGCACAGTGGGAAAAGAGGGCGCTGTTTGCAGTGTTTTTAGTGAAATTCAAGATGGAGTCACTTTTAATAAAATGTGGATTTTGCAACCTGAAAATTGGCATTTATTAATGACTGGTGAGTTGTCAATATTCTTTAATCACTGTATTGATAAGAGTGACCAATTATGCGACTCACAGGACAATGACATGAGTGTATTTTAATCTCAAATGCAATTAAATGTCCTGTGAAGAAGCCGATTGTGTTGTATTAACATCCAATTGACTACGAAGTCGTAATTAGCATGGATAATTGCAATTTGTAATCAATCAAGTGACTGTGTGATAGTCATGATAGCAGCCGATGCTTAATTGCAATCAGGGTTAAAGATATAGCCCTTGAAACACTCACCAAAGGTTGACATGAACCCATAAATCCACATTTTCACCTTGCAAAATTGTCAAATCTGACAAGAACATCCATTTTGAAAAACGGCGATCGCAGCGCCATCCTTTACAGGCATGCGGTAGGCATTGATTGTTCAGCCCTCTAAGAAATCCACATAAACATAGTTATCCTGTTTTATGGAGGTGTTCATACACTAAGTAGAGAACACTTTAGCTCAGGAACATATTTAAAGAGATTAACAGGATATTTTTATAAATTTTTGCTTTGATTTTTGTACAGATGTTCTTGCAGTGTGTTCTGGGGCTTGTGATTGTGTTGGGAATCTAGCTTGATAAAATTTGCCTCCTGGCATGGAGTCTGTATGCTTTTGCACTTTGCAGTGCTTTGGCTGTAGTACCATGGTATGTGGGTTTTTAAAAAGAGCTATATGAGCCTTTGTAGAGCCCTCGTATACCTTTACACAGCCCCGGGTGCCTTTACAAAATCTCAACGAAAGACGTGCTGTCAAAGTTCTCTCTGAGTGCGGCGCAGACCATTTTGCACCGACCATTTTACTGCGAGAGGACCTAAGTGTCAGAAAGATTTCCTGCCGTTCAGGGACCTCCAGGCACATCTCCAATAAGTCAGAGGCGGCCTGGGACCCCACGCTTTTCTCTAAGATGAAGAGTCGAATCAACTCCAGTTATATCGAGTCATCAAACTTTGATAACCTCCCCGGAGCGAAATTTCCGAAAAGATGACAGGCACGTTTGTCATACCGAAGAAGTATTAAGCTACTTCAAAAAGTGTGAAGGTCATATACGTACCACCACATGAGAGGATATAATTGGATAAGTAGATTACGAGCTGAACCAAGTGAGAAACACAAAAGTCACAGAACATCCCGGAGGCTGATTTGCCTTTTTTGATTTTTGTGAGTTGATGTAGGATTCAAATTACCTATTTCATTCGTTACCAATGTGCCACAAGCTTATGTCAATTCAGTCAAGCCATCATTAATAAGCTATATTTGGAGAAGTAGCAATGTGAACCTCAAGACTAGGAGAACAATGGTGCAATACGAAGTACTTTGCTTGGCACATTTTAAAATTGCACGCATTGTATAAACTGGAGATTAGGACATTTCTCTCACTAGATAGGTAGGCTACACAAAAGACCAATCAAGGCCTTTTGGCTTATACACCCGAGTTCTGTTCCGTTCGTCTTTTGGTGAATTAGCTTTCTTCAAGTCTTAATTTTTAATTGTCGCTCTTATCGTGTTTAGAACCAGGAGATAGAAACAGATTTTAAATTTTTTGTTATTGAGAACATTATACAGGAAGTCTGATCTGCTTTGAAATTGCAAGTTTGGTGGCATTTTGAATTTGCCTTCTCACTGAAGAGCACAGAGTGCTGAGTAGAGACTGCAGACTGCAATGCCTTCACTGCCTTGTAACCTGCTGCCTACAATAACTGGTTTGGAAATCCCACATGTGAATGCCTGGGCATTGGATGTAATTGATGGACAATCACCAATTGATTGGCAACAGACACTTTGTGTCATCTTGAAATTGGATTATGTGGGACAGACCATGGATGCAAGAAAGGGTGCTGCTGGATACTGTGCCTGTAGGGTGGGCCATTGGTTGGTGATCTAAAGGGTTGGTGTAAAGGGTGGTACTGTAAAGGGTGGTGGTGTAAAGGGTGGTGGTGTAAAGAATGATGGTGTAAATGGTGATGGTTATCTAGAGCTGTTGGTGAAGATACAGCTGGCTAAAACTGAACCTACAAGTAATTACAATCATTGAAACAAAACCAAAAAGATCATGACCATGTGGTAGAACTGACACAAAGGTGGCAAAAATGATATGAAGTTTATATTCCAGATTTAATATTCCCTGATTTGAAAATTCTGAACACCTTAGCAAATTAGTGTGGTTTTTGGAAATTGATGCATTGACTGCTAACTTCATAGAGCCTTAAATTAGTGTTGGACTTCCGTTTTTATTCCACATTTAAAATACTTTATTGTCTGAAATTCCCAGGCTTGCATGATGTATTCCAGCCCTGAATTATTTTCCAACATGATTGAAGATGACTTAAATCACTTTCTTTAAAGTTTCTGGAATGAGCATCCATCTTCGTAACAAACAGGCTGTTTTCCATCACCATCAAACTATCATTCAGTAAAAAAGTGACATTTTAAACTAAAATCATCTTGACCTTGACACTTGGTGTCTGTTAAACTCAAATGTGGCCTTTATCCTGTACCTGAGGGTCTCCTCCCCATTGAGAAAAGGCAATAAATAAACTGAAATGAAGAAAAATGTGTAGAGAGAAGAAGCAAACAGTTTTGGATGCCTTTTTGTATTACATCTTAACCCTGCAGTTATTGTCTGTGATTATATTGCCTGCCTCTTGATTGTAGCTTCCAGGGGGTATATGTTTTTCTTTGATGAAATGGACCAGTTTTTATTTTTCTTGACACCCCAAAAGAGCAAAGGGTGAAAGCCTCAGGGGGGAAACTTAGGAGGTAGCAGTGGTGCACTGTAAAACTACTCTTACGCCAATGTTTTGTACGTACAGCGAAAAGTTCCAAGACCTTCTGGCAATGTGCAACAAGTCGCTTTGTGGTTCTTGGCGAAGTCTGTCGCAACATACTAATCGCGCAACGCTGTCCAGATTCCGCATTAAATTGGACATCACTTTTAAACGGTTTCTGTGATCGGCAAGTGAAATATCTTGCTCTTTAAATGTATGATGCACTGTGAGGACTAGGTTCCCTGCTTATCTGTATCGCTTATCTGTATCGCTTATCTGTATCGCTTATCTGTATCGCTTATCTGTATCGCTTATCTGTATCGCTTATCTGTATCGCTTATCTGTATCGCTTATCTGTATCGCTTATCTGTATCGCTTATCTGTATCGCTTATCTCATCAAAAGATTAAATGTAATTTATCATCGAAATTACTGGAGGACCCGCAAATCTAAACTTTTTTCGTTGGCCTAATTACCTCAAATTAGTGTTGATGTTACCACCACAATTTTCACCACCATTATTGCTGAACAGTTTTAGCTTTTAAGTAATTTACTGCTCCTGTATACAGTGTAGCCTGTGTTCTATGGCAGATAATTGACTTCACATGTGTTGGGAGGTTTAGCATCTATATATATTCTCTGTGAGTTAGTGAGGTACACTTCATTTTCCCACTTTTTCTTGAAGGTTGGTCATCCATTAGGTACCTAATATAGCAGTATGGTCTTCAAAGTGTGAGTGGGTTGAACTTCAGATTTTTTTTTCTAATTTTTTTTTCTTTGACTGTGGTCTTGGTTGATAATGGTGGGCCTCAAGGTGGTTCTGTTTTTCTGCAACTATGAAGTTTTGAACAGGCCAGAAAGGACCAAGCTGAATTCTTGACCTTCTATCTTGAAGACCCCGGCTTCGATTCCCTGTTGGGGAGCTATTCAAAGTTACCACATATCTGAATGTGTAATAATCTTAACGTTTTCTTAATGTGGAAACAAGTTATTGGTGTGGACAGTCTTCATGAGCTAAACTCATTTACATAGGGTCTAAAATCATGACAGTTAACAGATAACTGTCATGCTAAAATTGACAAAGAGGATTAGATTACTTTGTATGCTTACATGCTGCCCGGCTATCCGTGCAACCTCTTTACTGTATCCCTGCATGTTCTACTAAAGTAATTAAACCAATTTAGTGCATAAATACAAGATGTAAAGCCCAATTAGCCTCCAACATGCCTATCTACCTGAGGTTGCCTTATACCTCTCCCTTTCCCATTAACATGTACAATGTACATGTACACAACAAGCAGCATTTAGCAACTGTTATCAGTCAGTCAGCCAAACTATGCCAAAGTAAACATTACTCCAAGCTAAAACACCAGTGGAATATGGCCACTGTAGTTGACTGGTAAACATATGACCCTAACCTGTTACCTTTAGACACACTAATCTGCAGTTACCCTCTTCTATGAAGGTGGAAATGTCTCCCAGATAAGAGATGACTTGATGAACTGCTTTGCAGAGCTAAATCATTGTTACCTGCATTGTAAGGACTGACTTAGAAACAAAGAAGTATTGGCAATATGCATTGTATGGAGTGAATGTGTTTGGAGTCAAATTTCTAGAAATGTTGTATCTTTCTTGCAAAGCTATTGTAAAAATTGAGTTATTATGAAGACAATTTGAATAGTGTAGACTGTATGGGTGATTGAAATGGAACCAGATATCTTTGGCTGTGCTTTGCTAAAGTATGGCTTCCTCCTTCACTATTCACTATTTGACAATGTTCCAATTATCTGGTTTCATGTGTCTCCTCTATGTAAAATCATTGTGGATGTTTTTGTTATGTTGGCAGGTTTAACTTTTTGATCTGCAAGACAATTTTGGTTTTGCTGAATCGAATTATGCTCCAATTTCAATGTTACTAATTCTAAAGCCAACTCTCTATTACCAATTTTCTATTGCCAAATTGCCATCTTTGTGAAAATAGGTTATTGGCAATACTACAGTGATGGCCTCATAGATACCATAGATATGGTTGTTGCAATGTTGGGTGTTAGTTCAAACATGAACCTCCAGCTGTGTCAATCAAAGTATGCTCCAATGTCAATGTCAGAAATTTTACAAAAGCCAAAATGACAATTCTCTATTGCCTGATTGCCATCTTTGTGAAAATAGGCAATTGACAATAACATACTACACTGATTGCACCAAGATATGGTTGTTGATACAATGTTGGATATTAGGTCAAACATGGACCACCTGCTGTGTCAATCACACATCATTACACTTGACTGACAAGAGGCAAATCATGCACCTATGGACCTATGGCTGCACTGCTCTTGCCCTGCTCTTGCCCTTGCTCTTGCCACATTGCTACCAAAATACTTCTACCCAAATAACAACTGTTCCCCTTGGTTGTGGCCATCACTCATACCCACATTCTTGCTACAGGCCTGATAACAACCAAGTCAATCCCAGGCAAGACACTAACATTGTAGGCCTGACCTATGAACTATAAGCAATGCAGACATCAGCATAAAAAGTGATGCATATGATAACTATAGAGACACTTTGCTATATTCTTTATATTTCAATAATCACCTGTCATTATCGGATGTCCGATAGAGAAAGTCTTCAGAATGTACATCATAGTTTGTGATTTCTTTGGCTTTATGCTTAGTTGTTTGATAGTTGGGATAATAGGACGGAATAAAAAATATGAATTAAATCTCATATACTTATTTTCATATAAATCTCTCATCAGTTCCTCGGTTCTCTTTGAGGCTGAAACTCAACTCGAACTGGCAGTTCCGTGTTGCTTACTCTCATATTTCGGACTTCTGATGTGTTAATACAAGACCCCAAAATTGACCACTCTTTATCTTTTATCGCTCTGTCTGTCCATCTATCTATCTCTCAATCCGCTCTCGGCGAGTTGCAGACCAAATTTCAGCCTGACACTCAAATTGGTTTTTCATTTCAGTCTGGTCTTGCTTCTGTTTCCCTCACAATCGATCTATCTATCTATCGATCTTTCAGTCTATCTTCATTGGTCTATCTTTATCAATCTATCGGTCTATCTGTCTGTCTTACTGCCTTCACCCATTGAAAATATAAGACTGAAAGATGCTGCCCAACTGATAACATGCCACACCCCAATGCAATGCACCCCATTGACTGAATGCTATTGCATAAATAATATATTGCATGAATGATATTGCATGAATGTTATTGCATGGAAGGGTATAACTTGGGGTATTTACAAGTAGGCCACATCAAAGATCAAAGAACACAATTTAACCCCTTGGCCTAGGGTTAGAACAAAAGGTCATTGACCTCATAATAACACAGAAATATTGTAAATAATCAGCCTAGAAAATGTAATTTATGTAATAAATATCATAAATGTCATTACTAAAGAGAATCATTCAATTAACCGGTCACACATTAACCTTTCGCAAGGTTAAACATGAGGCCAACAACCTAAGGTAAAAATCAAGAATTACCCTATGATGTGATAGTTTCATCTGAAAAATCAAGTTCATATAGTTTAAACTACAACCATCATCTTGTCTCCTTTCAATTGTAACTTGTGTCTCCTTTCAATTGTAACTTGTGTTCCTGATGCAAAGATATTCCATTTTCTTTTGAAAGCGAGCAAAATCTGTTTAGCGATTCATTTTGCTTTGTTACGAATTGACATGCAATGTTTGTAAAGCGAGAAACAAGGACAATTTTTCATTGTTTCTTATGTTTTCTTTCTGCTTTATATTTCCAGGTACGTGCTTTTTCTTCATGGTCTCAATGAGGTGTTGGATATGTTTGCCCACTGGTAAGTTAAAATTATATCTGTCGATCTGCCAAATTATCTTGCTGTCCCATTTTCTATCTATAAAACAATCTATCTTTCTGTCTACCGATCTATGTGTCCACCTACAATGTATCTATCTTTTATATCTGTTATCAATCTATCTACCTAATGTATCTGCCTAATCTATCTACCTAATCCATCTGGTTATCTATCTACCTTATCTATCTTCCTAATCTACCAACCTAGTCTATCAACCTTAGCTAACCCCCTACCTGATACCCATCTATCTTTCTGCTTATCTATCTACCATCTATCTCCGTGCCAACTATCATATCTCTCCTTTCTGCATGTCTTACTTTCTGTGTATCTGGCTTACTTTCTAGCTGGTTATTTCTCTATCTTTGTGTGGCTATGAGGAACAGATGTCAGACTGTTTATTGCACAAAGCTGGAAATCAAGGAACGTCAAATCGTAGGCGCACATAGTTACACTCAAAAGACTTTGAAGCCAGTCGCCATAGAATAAGCAAACCTAATCATGAACAAGGTGACGACCAATAAAAGCGAGTGTCCTGATGGAGGCCATTTGAGTCCTTGGGCATTCCGCAGAGACAACGCTTTTCTTTTGGCGCGGAGACGTCGCTTTCTTGTTGGCCCAATGTTGCGGCTGAGAAGAACAACTTGATATTCAGGAACTGTCACTCGGGGTGTCAAGCTGGCACCACAGCCTTGCTCTACGGCGCCTGACAGTTGCAGGCTTTTTGTAAAATGACAGTTTATAGGTCTGCCAAGCGCTGCGAAGCTCTGCAAAGCAGGGCAAAGCGGCATCCCGACTCCCGCCAAACACCTCATCTGCAACACTTCAAGGTGACTCCCTGGCACTTCTAGACACAGCTTGGCACTGCTTTGTATCTCAGCAGCCTTTACGCTTTATCATGTTTATAAAGTTAGCCGTCTTTGAGTCTTGTCCATCGGACTGCACCTTTGCAATTATTTGACGTATTGGACAATCTACAAGTTTTTTCCCCACCATTCCGATGTTTGCGAATATTTACTATCGTTTGGCCCCAAAATGTGATTTGGTCTTTTATGTCTGGTGACTGATTTGTGATTTGTCAAGCTATTTCTGGAGCAGCCAAAGATGTTCAGGGCTTTAAATGTGAATTGGTTAAGTTGTCTGGGTTGAGGCAGCTAGATAGTTACTAAATTTAGCATATTTAACAGTAAAGGATGATAGTAACAGACATTTACAATCTTGTACAAATATGTATCTCTTCCTTACTTCAAACCGACTACCGACCTATCTGTCTTTCTAGTGTCTATCTGTAAGTTTATCTCTCGAGTCTCTATCTTTCCGGCTATCATCTCAATTTAATCGAATTGTTGCCAAAATACAAAGTACCAATCTCAGATCTGCTCTTTACATCCATCTGTCCATCTATCTACCACCCTAATTCTACCATCTATCTATAATTCTATTCACCAAAAGGCATCATCTACATGGTCCTACAGTCCCACACTGTGGCTACTAGTCCTTAGCATGCATGTGTTGTCTTATTTCTGACCAGTAAAACCCAGTTGTGATTTTCATGCAAACGATTCCATAAACCTTGGGGGTGATAACAGGCCAAGGAGCTAGTGCCATATATCTGCCATATTTTGTGCCATATTTTGCCACTCTTTGCTGTAATAGTCCAGGGGCTTAGCATAGGTTTTGCTTGGAATGAGATGCTTGTATTATCCTGGCATTATACTGCTGCTGGAATAATGTGGCATTACTCTGTATACCATGTATCTTGCAAGGGACCCTGCATACAGGGGCCTTGTAAATCACTATTAACCCTCAGAAGGGTGGCACTGTGTTAGATATGTGTTGGATAATGGGATACATTAAGCAGTGCATTATTCACACCATCGTAATATCCCGTTCGCAAAACTTTCAGTCGTCGATGCAGACAAATTTTGCAGGGATACTCTCTCAGCGACTAGGTCCCTATCAAATGTCAGTTGTCGATGAAGACAAATTTTTGAGGTGTGCTTCCCATCCACTGGCTCCATTGCTTGGAGAAGAGTTTCAGATGATGTAAAAATGCCTATTAGTTATTGTCCTAAAGTCTGTGGTGGATGGCAATTTTAGTCATATTTCTGTACCATTATAAGCTTGGCACAAGTTGGCAGATACCACTTGCTGTTCTGGATTAAAACTTGGTTGCTGAAACAGAAGTCACACCAGACAAGTGTGTGTGGGCATCGAAACGTTAAAATTCTGGATTGTAGATTTCGGTGTAGAGCTTGTGCTAAAAAGCACTTGGTGGACCTTCAAAAGCCCTCACAAGATTTATACTCCTGTTCGATGCCAGGTTTGATTCAAGCTTGCGGCCAATGCCGAATGTCTGCTTTGAGCACTCACTTTTTCGAAAATGTGAACTTGGTGCCTTAATGCCACTTCAAATTGGCTATTTTCAAAATTGCTCACTTAAGCTTTGCAAATCATGAAACATCAGCTGGACATAAAATGCCAAACTGGCAGTTATATAACTGCAAATACAATGGAATATGGACCACTTTGGGTGTAGCTGTTCTTAACCTGCCAAACAACACTTGCTGCATAGTGTGCAACCTGTGCATTTGTGAAGAGGACTGTACAAATAGTTATTCCAGGTGTGAAATTCAAAGAAGGTGGTTCTGTATTTGTTCAACTGTCTCTCAGTTGTTTCTATTGTCTTAGAACGAGTCAATCAGTTCATACCTGTTCACTCGATGCAGTTTCTTTGTTTGATGTACACAGGTAGTAGCGCAAGACATTATCTATATATCCGGGTGAGAGAGAAGATCCCGCCCAAAGACTATTTCAAAGAGGCTTGTCCAATCATTCAGGCACCGGCTCAAGCCTAAAAGGCTTTCTGGACTTGTCTCTAGTTTATTCAAAGGTTCCACATTCTGACTGATTCTTCTGGACAGAAAGTAGGTCACCTTTAAATTCAGCCAATCATAGAAGGTCTTACAAATTTGACCTCTGTAAGAACTTCTCTGATTGGCTGAATTCAAGAATGACCTAGTTTATGTCAAGAAGAAGCTACCAGGCTCAATTAGAACACAAAATATCTGCCTATTTAATCACAATCTGGGATGATTGTTTGAATTTTAGATTTTGATTCTCCAAATTAGAGGCTTTCAGTGCTATTGTTTGATTGGGAAACCCAATGGCATTGCTTTAGAGCTAGCTCCTTGTTGAGAAAATCTAAAATTCCTGATTCTTTCAATGTCAATTTGTAGTTCAGTGGTAACCGGGGGTTATCAGGGACAGCGTTGGAATGCTCATTGTTGCCTAATATCAAATGATCCTGACATCTGTCTCTGTTCTTAAGTGTAGATTCCCTTTCCAGTTTGTTTCTAAAATTAAAACCAGATGTGCTTCATTCATATTAATATTAATTAATTCAATTGCTGGAAGATACAACTCTGCTTGTGAAGCTACTCTGATACTATTGTAGGGTATTGTTTATGAATTTGCATTGTTGCTAATAGCATTCTGATCAATTGAAAAGATTTAAACATTTTGCCCACATTATAATGTTGTGTGACAATGTGCCCTGTAGGCCACTCTATAGTTTTATTCTTCGTTCAATTTCCTCATCCTTCTTATTAGAATTTCCTAGCTTTGTTAGTAGTAATTGAAATACTTAAACAATGCCCTAGTTTCGTCAGCTGTAATGCAAATTCATAAGTAATACCCTAGCTTTGTTATTTATATTATAATTCAAATTTATAAATAAATGAAATAATGCCCCAGCTTGATTAGCAGTAATGCAAATTAATAAACTATCCCCTACATGGTAACTTGCTGAGCAATACAAGACTGCTAATTCATGAAGAACCGAATTTTCTAACCTGTATTCTTGATTGATGTGATTTGGATTTAAGCTGAATTAAATATTTTGTCTGAAAATTTGAAAATTTTCATCAATACAATCTTTACATATAAATGTAAGTTTTAGATGATGCCTTGTGATGGACTTCTGTTGAGAATTATAGGTGAAGAAGAAACATTTAGCAAATGTTAATTCTCTTTAATGTGAAGCAGTGTTTTTGGTTATGCAAAATATGTGAGGATTTCTATTCCTTTTGAGTGCAGTTAGGCTACTTCACCTGAGAGTAGATACTTCTCTCCCCAAGCCCCCATTCAATGTAGTAAAGTAGTGTTAGCTAAATGCTAGCTGTCATCTCCTAACATTTCCTATCCCATTTCTCTGTGGCATTCAGAGTAGGGTATGCTGTTGCCTTTTATCTATTGTGTCTGTTTTTGCCATTATCCTCCAGCCATATTGTCAATGAATGTGAGGATCTACATGATACCATGTATTACCATGAGTGTTGTGTTTGTAACTAAGGTTATGTAGTAAACTGGGGTTCTATGGTAATTCAGGTCATATTAGGTGGTGGTTAGATGTGAATTGGGGTTATGTGGTAATTAAGGAATGAGGAAATGCTGTGACAACTTAGGGTACACCAATTATGGTAATTATTTCCTTGTAATGGATGGTTATGGTAATTTCTAGCATCTGAGGTTATTTTGTAAAATTAAGGTTTAGGGCAACTGGGGTTATTGCAAAATGCGCTACAGTGGTCCCTGCATTATAAGATTGCCTCTCGTCGGGGTGCGATCTCGTCTGGGTGCAAAATGGACTTTAAATACTACTTAGTGCAGGAGGAAGGTGGTCACATAAGGCAAGTTGGTCTTACAACAGGGGGTCTTACAATGCAGGTACAACTGTATACTGGTGACAATGGTTACACCGATAATGACAAAAACTGAGCTAAGTTGCAACTGAGGTGGGAAGGATGTGACCGGTAGTGACATCATTGATGTCCACAAACAGCAATGTTAGCACTGGTAATTCTTTGGCTGTAACTAACTGTATTGAGAATCAGACAATGAGAAGTATCCTTCAATAGACACCGTTAGCCAGTGGAGTACCATGGAGTCCTAAAGCAACTTATTGGGATAATATCAGGGATAATATCAGGGATAATATCAGGGATATCTGATGAGCCAATTGCCATCAAGGAGCAGACATCCTGTAATTTATAGATGACAGTCAGAAAGGATGGTGCTAGGTGTTTGTTCTGCAGCCTCATCAGAGATGGGGATCATCAAGATGAAGCTATAACCAAGAAACTATCCATCACCGGCCTGGCACCGTTCTGCCTCCGCAGCCGCCTCAGACCTCTCGGATGCATAGTGGAAACCATGCTCCGAATGCTGATATCAAATGTCATTGCTGTTGAGTTATTATTGGGAATTGCCTGCTTAAATTATCACCAAGAAGTAGACCCAAAGTAGAGCAGAAATTAACTTAGATTTAACGTAACTTGGTTTTCGTCATCAAATGCCAATAATGGCTTAAAAGTTGATTCGCGAAATGAAGGAGAATGCTTGCGACTCTTCAAATTAGTATTTTGAATGTATCAACTGTTACAAAATCGGTCTCCGACGTATATTAGTAGATGTGCTCCGAGTGCATCTAGGAATTGCCTGCTAAAGTTATCACCAAGAGGTAGACCCAATACAAAATAGAGCAGAAACTTAGATTTAACATAAGTTGGTTTTCGTCATCGATGCCAATTATGGCTTAAAAGTTGATATGCGAAATTAAGGAGATTGCTATTTGCCTGCGACTCTTCAAATTAGTATCTTGAATGTATTGAACTCAGACGTATATTAGCAGATGTGCTCCGAGTGCATCTGTCATTAAGATATCACTGAGCATTGCCTGCTCAAGGTATCACAAAGAAGTAGAGCAAAAAGTTCGATTTAATATAAAAAGTCAATATGCGAAATTAAGGAGAATGCCTGCGACTCCTCATAGTTTAAATGAGTATTTTGAATGTATCAAGTGTTGCAAAATTGTCTAAATAGGTTGCTGACGTATATTAGTAGATGTGTTCCGTAGGTGTGTTCCAAACATATTTGTCATTGCAACATTATTGGGAATTTCCTGCTTAAATGTCCCCTAAAAGTAGAGCAGAAACTTTTATTAAATGCCAGATTTGGCTTGAAAGCGGATATTAAAAATTCAAGTTGTTGCCCGAGACTCTTCGAATTAGTATTTGGAATGTATCTAGCAAGCAATAGATTCAGAAATGATCAGAATTTGTCTCACTGTACATTAGTTGTTTTGCATCTTGCAAAACATGCTCTGCATCATTATTAGCAAAGCCATTTGGAGTCTAAATGATTTGTATTCATTGGCTTTTTATCCATGACATCCATATTGCGATTCATGTGAAAAAAAGGAATCTTAAGCATGTTCGCTTTGTCGCCTTGTTTGAATGAATTTTTGTTGCCGATTTATTATAGATGCATCAAAACAGGGACAGAACCTATATTTATTCAAATGTTAAAATTCCGAAACCCTTTCAAAGTAATCTTTAGCATATTCAATTTATCGCTCCATTTGCAAAAAAATTGTTGGTAATTTGGATCAAGACTGAAATGTGTTGAAGTGTTATAAACACTGATATCTTGACAAATAGACGCTTTGACTCTTTTGCTCTGGATAACCATTTTCTTGAACTTCCATGTATGTATGTCAGCTTGTGTCCTTTCTGCTTGTGTCCTTTCAGCTATGTGTATACAGTTCCCCCGTGGCCTAATTGATAAGTGCGCTTGTCAACTGGCTTTGAGGGCGTGGGTTCAAATCTCACCCGGGGAACTCACTTTAGTCCGAGCCGATGGGACATTAAATGGAGGCGGGTTATATCCAGTGTTCTATGCTGGGGCAACTGAAAGACCCTGGGCATCCCTGCATTACTAGGGTATGTGCCAGACTCACAATCTTCTCATCTCATCATCATACGGCGATCGCCTGCCTGGATATAGCCCATTAAGGTGCTGCGGAGGTGTAAAACACAAACAAACAAACACAATCAAGCTATGTGTATACTGTATAACATGCCAGGTACAAATTAGCCAAGGAAATTGTCAATCCAGGTTAATGTAATGTATATTAAAAATAAGCATAGTTTTATTCTGATTATGCTCAGACTCCAAGCGATTTACTTTCGTCTAAGACTTTGGTCTCTTTTAGACAAACATTTTAAGAGCGCAAAAAGACACTGTCACCGACTAATTGATAATCCGCCCTATTCGAAAGACTGAAAGAAGTCCTTTCAGGCAAATATGGTACGTCATGCAGTATAATTTTTGACGTGATGTATCACTCGAAGGTGTTTTGTAGGTTTATTGAGTATTGAGAGAGCTGGAGGTATGATGTGTATATCCCATCCGTCTCAATTACGAGATATAAGAAGAAGGAGAGATTTTTATGCTCTATTTATTGCCAGACACCAGTTATCGGCAGTGAAATGTCTTTCGACTCTTTCGTTGTATGCCGCAGGACTGCCACAGTATTGCCGCAGAACTTGCGAAACGGTGACATGAATAATTCATCGTTCTCTTTTCAAAATTGGCCTTGGAAACTTTTGACGGAGTAGTTCTATGCATTTTATAAAGCATTTTTGTAAAGGAAACTGCAGTGAGCTTCCATTTCTTGCAGACTCACTTACCTTAAAATGTGAAGCCGATGAATGAGGTATTTTTAGAATGTCGAATATTCATTCATTTTAATAGCAAAGCGCATTGTTAATGGACTTACCAATGCCACTGCAATAGGAATCATTCGGCTGTGTAGCATTCTAGTGATTTGCATATGTTTCAATGTTGCTATTGCCACTTATGCTGCTGCATATTAGTAATGAGTTGAATCCTTAGTTTTGAAAATCCGATTATTCATATCTCATTAGTAATTAGTTGCAAGAGCACAATATTAACTAAATGAAGTGATTCACGTAAAATGAAGGTCAGGATTAATTTAGTTGTTCTGGTAATACATAAATTATTATTAGTATCACTACAGCTCCAATTCTAAAAGAGAGTAGTCTTACTTTCCTCTCGTTTATTCAAAAGTACTTTATTCCTACTCATCATTCTATATAGAAAGTAGGTCACTTATGGATTCAGCCAATCAGAGAAGCTCTTACAAAGGTCACATTTGTAAGAGCTTCTCCAATTGGCTTAATCCACAAATGACCTACTTTATGTAGGCCATAGTAGAATGTGCTACCTTTGAATATACCAGTGACAAGAAAGACTGCAATCTTTTAGGCTTGGGCCTGTGGTAATAGTAGATATCTATGATAATGAATTCTTGGTTAGAATTTTGGCGTCTGATTGCATTAGTAACACTGAGCAGTAACTTACTTTTTGTCGATTGCTCGACGAGGAAGCGAACTTACATGACTTACCACATAGGTTCCCAGGAGCTCAGAGTGACCTTCGTAAATGCCAAATTCAAGTTTGTGGAGTCCGTCCCGTAAAGGAGCCATGCCGATGCTGACATCCATTGCGGCCATCTGAAGCCGAGACACCGTGTGGTTGAGGTTCTGCATCATGGTGTCGAAGGGCTTCAGCAGCAGCATGCTCTGGTTGTAGTTCTGTTCGGCAGAGCAGCTCATGGACCTCGAGACCTCCTCGATGTTCACGTAAATGTTGGTGACGGGGCCATCCAGTAAGAATCCAGTGATGATTATCAAGAAAGCGAGACGACCTCTCGTCGTGCAAACGCTGGGAAGGACCAGGCCTCCGACGCAGCGACACAACCGGGACGTAGCAAAGAACAGGATGAGGAGGACAGTAGCGGACACACACACAAAAGTCGTAATCATGAGAGTGTAACTAAGAGCAAAGTGGAGCCACAAGAACAATATACATCCAATGAAAACAGCAGCTAAGAAACTAATGAGGATTCTCAATCCCCTCTGTTGGTCTGGTTCCTCTCTGTAGTAAATTTCATTAGCTCTGCTATGAGTCCCATTTTTGCCTTTCAAGATGGGTTTAAACTTGAGACCGTGAGGCGGTGAGTCTGATAAACTGGGGCACTCCAAAGTGCGATAGTCTTGGTAATAAGCCCTCTTCATTTCACTGAACTTCTGTTGCTTATTGCCCGGAGGGACCCTCGGTGAGCTGTTGGCTGTCTCATTGACTATGTTGTCTCTTTCTGTAGACTCCATACTTGTGGAGATACGATTGGCATCTGTGGGAGACGCTGCTTCCAAAGGACCTTGGATAGGAGGCGTCTGAGATGGCCCGGCTTGGTAGTGGTCCATGCGAGGGTCTGGGTGTACTGTCGCGTTTTGTTGCGATTGTAAGGGGGGCGTCCCATGGCGGGGTATTCTTGTGGGTGTGCCATTTACCCTATGGACTTGTGGGGGAGTGTTACTACCACTCACTTGGCATGTTGGACTTTCCCGTCCCTCGATTTGCTTGGCTTGAGTTTCGGGGCCTGTGTTTGGGTTCACGAAGATGTTTTTACTCGGGTTCGGTCGTACGAACATCCTCGGTTTCTGTGAGAGGTGACCTTTTCTACCAGGGCTCGGTAACGATCCTGTCATGAACTCCTCGCTCGGCTCCTCGCTTGCCGTGGCATCGAGGAGATCTGGTCCTTTTCTCGTCGGAGGAACTGGCTTTTGAGGCCTGCGGGCAATCTTCTCATACATGTGATGGCCGCCTTCTGGACTCTTCTTCTTATCTAGGTTATTATCTCTATTCAACTTCTGCTGGTTGTTTGCATCCGTCAGATCCTTGTGGATCTTTTGCAACTCCTCGATTAACGACGACTGCCTCTCTAATGATTTCCTCGAGGACCTGCGACTCAAGTTTGCATTCTCTTCCGGGGGAGGAATCAGATCTACTTGGGGAACTATGAAGTCCGTGGGAAATATTCCAACTGAATCTCTCGAAGCGTTGCGTCCTAGCGTCCAACCGTTACACAAGTCTTTCACATTCGTAATGACGTCACCACCGACTAACTCTATCTCTCCATCGTGAAGGGGTAAATATCCTTTCGTTGCCCTGTACGTTATGTCAGATTCTTCACTGATGCCCTCCATTGGTTTGGGCAGCTAAGTCTGAAAGTAAACAAAAGGTCTTTTAATAATTGGAATAGAGAAAATATATTTCTTTGTGCTGATTTTTATTTGGATGATACGAAACAATGATTATCACCAAAATATTTTGTTGGGTTTTGGCAGCATGTTTGAAGTTTATAAATTCTTTAAAATTTAAATGTTATTGTTTTGTAATTCAATATAAAATATGTTATGCTTATTTTATCTTTCCTTGTACAACAAGGCAATGTATTATTGTGTCAGACTGTGTGATTGCAGGACTCCGCTGTTAGGATTGACCTACAATTTGTCGAGTGTTCCGTTCGATATCAATAATCACAATATCTAGTTCATATTGTCAATTTTACGCCACTTATTATGACACAAGGTCACTTTTATTGTTTTGTTTGTGTGGGAGAGGTGTCATTTATGTATTGATTAGAAAATTGACAAAATTGTTTATTGTCCCCTATTATGGGCATCATTAGATCACCCGTAGAAGTGTTAAAATAGCTGGCTCACTTTTATAGTACTTAGGCTTCTGCCATAAACAGTGCAGATATTGATTAGTAACCTAAAATGTTTTGGAGTTAGATTGATTCTTCATTCAGATCATGGAACTTTGTTTACTGGCACACTTTGCACAAAAGTGCCAAAATCCAACCAACAAAGGCTTGTAGAACCTATTGTAAGACAAAATTTACAGCAATTATTCTATGGTGGCTATAAAGGGCAGCATCATTGTGAACAATTAAGGCAGCCTTCAGCAAGGTATCTAATTTCATACTGCATCAAAATTTCATTCTAAATTTGTTTCACAAAGCTACAAAGGTGTATTTGGTAAGGAGTATGTTTGTAAGGAGTAAAGCAATAGTCCAGTTGTATGAGGTAAAGCTTGTTGTGTCAGAAGCTTCAGAAAGAAATACAAATATTACGTATGAGATACTTGTCTCTTATTAAATAAGATTATGTTGAAATGGACGATATGCCTACCAAATAGGTCTTGAATTAAAAAAAAAGACTTTGAGGCTACCCAGTTAAATTTATTCTGAGAAGCTATTGTTTAAAACAGGACCTTGTTGAATCATTATTTGTCATTGAAGAAATTACCAATGAATTACCAAATTTCTGAAGATGTTTGAGAATCACATTATTATTTGGCCTTCCGGTAATTGTTTGACACTGAAACGATTTTGTGTCATTGAAGATTTTCCTGGAGATGTGGCCAAAATATTTGAAAGATGTTTTGGTAATAGCTAATGGATGACTTGGGCGTTACGTCCTGTATCTGTACACAGTGGTAGGCTAATTAGGACTGGAGAAGGACACAGCAATGAGGCGAAGGATGGTTGAAACTGCTGTCCAGCATTGGTCCAGGTGACCAGGCCAGAGCTGGAATCGAACCGCGGACCCAACGATTGAAGTCAGGGCGCTACAGAATACCAACTGAGCTAAAAACCCTCTCCCCTAGAAACACCTGAAAAGCAATCCCAAGCATGATAGATAGATAGATAGATAGATAGATATGGTAAGTGCAGCCCTCTAAGCCCAGTTCTGAGCGCTCACGAGGGTTGATGTACATGTGCAGCTGAATTTGTTTGGAAGACAACGATGGAAGGGAAAAAAACTTGAAAAAAAAAAGCAATGCCACTTAATGGTTAAAAAGTGAAGTAAGAAGTTTGAAAAAACTTAAGAAGTTTAGGATTGGACCATATCACAAAGTAGTTAGGGGTAATCCAAGGAGGTTGGAGTTTACTTAGAAGTAAGTACATCCGGGCATTTGGGAGGGGTAGAGTTATGTTGCTATGGTAACACACGTGGTTGCTGCTGGCAGGTGTGTAGGTTTCTTTAGAAACACCATTTGCTCATTCTTCTTTTTCTCTGGTTTTCTTTGAGAAATGTAGGGAGGGCATGGACTCCCCTAATTCTTTGGAAAGCAGAAGAAAGTAGGTAAAGATAGAATGAAGGAGTGAAAAAATAGAGGATGATAAAAGCTCCCATAACTTTTCACTGTTGTGTTCTGCTGTTGTTCAGTGCTGTGTGGAACTTGGTCAAAAACAATGAAAAAAATCATTATTTACCACAGCAGGGCTTGCTGTTTTGAACATTATTTACCACAACAGAGCTTGCTGTTTTCAACCGTACTTTTTGCTGTTTTTGTGGAGTGCCACTTCACAGGACCGTTGGCAATCAGCTGCTTCTTATGCAGAAAGTGTTTCCCAAAAGCTTGGCACAATTAAATACTAAGTTTTGTGTGGCTACTGGCTTGATAAGGGAGGGGGTCTGCTCAGTTTGTAGCACTCTGGATCGTTAATCGCTTGTTCCAGGGTTGAAATCCACCTCCGTCTGGCAGGGACGTCAGTTTCATCTCAAAGTGGTGGGGAAAGTAGTCGACACACCTTTGTGGAAGATGTCCGGGGAAAAATTAGAATTATTTTAATTTAGAAACAAGGGTACTTTGGCCAAAAAGTGGTGGGGCAAATGCCCCACCAGCCCCACCTACACTGACGCCACTGCCGTCTGGGTCACCTGGACTTACGTTGGACAGTTTCAACTGTCCTTTGCCTCACTGTAGTGTCCTCCTCCTGTCCTAGTTAGTAGTCCATTTGTGACTTCTTTCTCCTGTAAGAACTGTGTTATGTTTAGTGTGGTGTGATGTTGTCATTGGTGTGTGGTTGATGAATGGAAGATTGGGGCTTAACGCCCTGTAGTTATGCACTTAGTGGGCTAATTTGGATCAATGGTGTGTGGTTAATTGTTTCCAAGGGCTGATATTCACCACACCTCTCTGAAGGGCTTCATATTGATCTAGTGAATGGGAATGACTTTTTAGTGAACATCATCATGGCGGCAGATTGGCTGTCATGCGGCTTGTATTTTTCCCAATTTGTTGTACAATTACTGCTCCAATCACTGTCCATTTCCCACATTTACTGAACTGTCTAAAAAAAATGTTGTAATGTACTCAAAATGTATTACATATCTCTGTACATACTAGTCCTCTAGGAGCAGCTATACTACTACACACTGTGCCTTGTTTTTGGATACATTTTTGTTTTGTGATGGTGCAGAAAGTTTCCACAGGTTGTTGAGTGGCTCACTTGCTGCTGCAAGAGAGAGCCAAAATAGAAGCAAAAAATGCAACAAAAAATGTAACAAAAAGTAGCAAAATGTAGGTAGAACACAACACTTGTTATTTTCCGGCTGAAAACAGAATTGGTTAAAATAGATTCTGGTTTTAATTACTGCTGGGACTTTCTGAGGGGTAGAACCAACATAGTTATTTTGGTTTATATTTTATAGTCCTTTCACTATGATTGTTTTTGCCACTGTAATAACCATAGTATAACATATCAAATATTATCAAATATATATTTTTTAATTTTATCATGGACAGCTGTTTAATATTTCACATTAGTATTTTCTGATTATTCACTATTTTGGAGGGGTCATCTTTACTTTAAAGTCCTCAGATCCGAGGTCACCTGTTAACAGAATGGGGTTTATTACAAAGCGCCTTTTGAAATGACATTGCTGAAAAAAATGTTGCTTA
This sequence comes from Platynereis dumerilii, assembly GCA_026936325.1. Taxonomy (NCBI): domain Eukaryota; kingdom Metazoa; phylum Annelida; class Polychaeta; order Phyllodocida; family Nereididae; genus Platynereis; species Platynereis dumerilii. Next base: position 10,847,284 of record JAPTHN010000010.1, on the reverse strand, counting down.
TATTCTTAAGAGTGTTGAAATAATTAACCAGTCTTTGTAAAGTTCTTTCCAGTGTCAAGGCCCCATCCCAGCTGTGTATACTGAGTAATTTAGATGTCAGTGTTAAATTAGGAAAAGGTCAAGGCTGCTGAATAGTAAAAACAAAGCTGTGCTTACTGAAAGTTTGTAAGTGTACAGAGGAAATACAATTGCTAATTTTTTTACTCAGTTGTAGCAGAAATACAAATTGTTTGAAGATAAATTCACATCTGAAGTTCTAAATGGATTCTGGTACTTAAAAAGGTTTGATGATTCCAAGGCCAAACGGTGAGGTGGTACTTTAGAAAGTGTAACATTTGGAGACCACTTTTCAAGTAGGACATAATCAGCAGGGCTGTTAACAAGTACTTGAGTACTTAAGTACTTCAGTACTTAAGTACAATTTCTTGAGTACTTGGAATGTACTGGGTACTGGAAGTACTGAACCCAAAAGTACTGTACTGGTACCCAGTACTTTGCAAAAAGTACTTGAAATTTTAAGTACTTTCTAAGTACATTTAAGTACTTTCAGTGAAAAAAAAAGCCAACATGACAGCTTACAAGCCATGTTGAGTGAAGTGCCAATATTTTCCAAGACAATTTGTGAATAAATGACACTTCATTAAATCATAAATTTCATGTAGTCTGTAATAAATGCTACTTTATAAAAATAATACTTTTCAATAATGCAATTTATATAAAAAATAAGTAAACAAATAATTTATTTTGGCACTTATAAGAGATATACATGTATGTGGAATACAGTTTCATTGGATAATGCAGAAATATAGCAATTAGTCAATTTCAATTTATATGCTATCAAGAACTCACACTTAAGCCTGTCAAAGCAAATTAGAAATGTGATTGCAATTAGACAAGACATGACAGAGTCACTATCTGAGTAGTAAAACTACATGTATGATGCTGAATTATAGCATCTCAGTTCAGCAGTAAATACAACATTTATATAATTCTCATTTTAATATAGGTAATGAATGGTACTTTGATTATCAAAAAATATTTTATCCATAATGTATTAATTATGTTTCACCCACTGAATTTGTTTGGTCAACCTTGCAAGAATAAATATGGTATGATAATTATTTGAGAAATAAGTTTTTTTTCATGATGCATCATTTTGAAAGTATGCTGTAGACATCCATAAATTCAGTAATTATTCAATCAATTTCAATGCCATCTTTTGGAGGGGTTTTCCATGTTCATTGAGGCATATATGTGTGAATGCATTGGCCTATTGTCTTGAGCAAATAAATTGGGTCACTGCATGTACCTGACCTTGTACACAGGTGTGAGAATAACCCTCTTTACAATTGGACAGGGAACTTTCACAATAGAATGTCAATTTTCATCCTTTGCTTGCTTAAACATAGGCCTAATCTGTGTCAAATATCAATTTTTCAAAACTAATTTGATCTTTTATTCATTAATACCCAATAACCTCATTAATTTTCTGGGTGTCTAAGACAAACCTAGTGATTAAAATCTGAATATCTTGACAAGCATTCAAAATATCACAGTCTGGGGCAGATCCAATTTGCCCATTATTATTATGCAATATTATTAATGAAGTTCCTACTTCATATCTATCTATCAATCTATCAATCTATCTATCTATCTATCTATCTATCTATCTATCTATCTATCTATCTATCTATCTATCTATCTATCTATCTACCAGCTATCTGTCCAATGAAACTGTAAACTGTATTCCATGAATAGCCCCATGTGCTTGAAAAAGAAACACTAAGTTTTTATCAATTTATTTAATCTATAATTTATCTCGCAAGATTTTTTTATACAGAATGAGTATAATTGCTGGTACACAATATTGATAAAGTGTATGATCAGATGATAGTGTTATTTTTCACTATATTTTCAAAAAGATTGCATTGTTTTCTACAATTGTGATTCAATGTGTGAGACATCAAAAAGTACTGGGTACTGGACTTAAGTACTTTCAAAAGTACTGGGTACTGGAATTAAGTACAGTGATTAAAAAAGTACTGGGTTCTGTACTGGGTACTGGGAACTTTTGAAAAGTACTGTACTGGACTTAAGTACTTCTAAAAGTACTGATTAACAGCCCTGATAATCAGTAATTGAAATTTCTTCAGGTATGAGCTATAGCAGGAAAACCTAATAAACTTTGGAAATTAATATACATTTTTGCTTAAATACTGCAATGAATAGGCCTAAACTATATATAAATTATTCATTAAAACAAGTGTCTTGAAACACGGAATACAAATTCGCCAATGCAAAGACTGAAAAATGATTACTTTCACTAGCAGAGCAAGTGAGGCCCTCATAACAAATTTTAGCATAATTCCTGAAACAACAGGTTGTTGAAAACTCTTGGATCATTCAGGCAACATCTGCCTCTGGTAAGTCCTTGCCAACACTTGGTTAAGTGTGCAAAGGTACCAGGGAAATGCACCATTTTATCCATAGTCATTTATTTCTAGGTACTAGAAAGTAATATATAGTGTCAGACAAAATTCTAAGGTATATTAACTCGCTTATAAGCCAGGCAGTGGTTGCTGTGGTGGGGGGAGGGTTAGATCAGTACTGTTGGTAATGTACTGGGATGCTTGGTCCAGGGTTTGATTGCCACTCTGGCTGGGGCACCTTGACTTTTGCAACAGTTTCAATCATTCATCCTTTTCTTTGTTGCTGTGTCCCTCAGCTGTCCTTATCTGCCTATCAAGTAAAATGCAAAAATACAGAATGTAAAGCCGTAAGCTCCAACCATCCATCGATACATCCCATACCAAGAAAAGTTACATTTTACTGACTGTTTTTCACAAACAAATTAGGAAGAAGCCAACTACATTCGGTGAATTTCAGAGCTGTATGATTTTATTCACCATACTGACGTCTATCATAAACTTATTATTTCTAACGAACAAATCGTTATCTAACTCATATGGTTAAAAAGCGTATTATTTATAACCTACCACTTGTATATTAGATAAATCGGGGAATGACATTCATATCATAATGTGTTACTACATTTACACCCTTGTTTATGCTGTAGTACAATTTTTGAGAAAATACCTCTGCATTCATATTGCTGGAGCATGGATATTTGAACGTACTAGACCACTGGGGGCCCAAGGAAAACCTGACTGAATTTCAGAGTTGGCTTAGTCCTATAAACACACTGGAAGAGATGCTAAGAGTGGTTAGGAGGACATAGTACTATCCTGGATGGATAGGTTTGGTTTTATGTCCTGTATTTTTGCATGACAGTAGGCTAATAAGGACAAGATGAGGACATAGCAATGAGGCAAAGGATGGTTGAAACTGCTGTCCAACATCGATCCAGGTGACCAGGCCAGAGTGAGAATTGAACCCGGGACTCAGTGATTGGAAGCCAAGAGCGCTACATGTACCAACTGCGCTGACTTAAATTGTGACAATATTTTGAAATATAGTATAGTAGAAGCTTGAGTATAGTGGAAACTTGGATTTCAGAGCTTAACATACCTCAGTGTTTCTAAACGGGAAATACTGTGAGAAATTGAATAACTGAGAATATCAAGTTTTCGTTTAGTTTTATTATGTTCAAAATTAGAAAAAAGAAAGTTACTTAATTGCAAGAGATTGTATCATGCGAAGGAGTTATCATTTACAAAGTTATTATGTAGTGTTTCCTTAATTTCCCTGCTCTGTCTTTGTGTTAAGATAGACTGGCACATAACATACTAGAACTCCGTAGAATCTGAAATTAATTGTAGAATTCTGACTTTAGTAAATCCGACTTGGTGAGATTGGAATATATTTGATTAGTGAAACGCTCGGATAACCCTTGTGGGGGATCAGCCACAATCAAGTGACTGTGATTATTAGCTGTTATTGATGCTCTGCCATAATCTGTATGATTAATTAGTGAATCTATTGGTGTGATTAATTATACAGATGTGATTAGTTCACAGCATTATTAACAGTTGGTAGGTGGGGCACTACCGGGGGGGGGGGGTTAGCTCAGTGGTACAGTGCCGCCTGTAAGTAAGTGAAACGCATGACATTGTGCCATTGCATCAATGCTAAACATCCTCAGCCAAACAGCTTGTGGAGGCATGAATTCTCATCGGATGAAAGGGAAACAAATTGGGTCATAAAGGCCGATTTGTGAGGCAAATGGGATAAAAATAGCAGCCCCTTTTCTTCGCTGTAGTCGTAGTTAGGTATGGGTCAAAGTCTTTGATAAGTAAGTGAACCACCCTTCCCTATGTTTTAACATTGGGCCTGCGTTTCACTTACTTATCAAAGACTTTGACCCATACCTAACTCCAACTACAGCAAAGAAAATTGGCTGCTATTTTTATCCCACATGCCTCACATATCGGCCTTTATGACCCAAAATGTTTTCCTCTCATCGGATGAGAATTCGTCCTTCCAGAAGCATTTTGGTTGAGGATGTTTAACATTGATGCAATGGCACAATATCATGCGTTTCACTTACTTACAGGCGGCACTGTAACATGCTGGGTTAGCAAACGCTGGGTCCCAGGTTCGAATCCAGCACTTGCCGCGTCACCTGGATGCATGTTGGATGGCTTTTTCAATCATCCTTTGCCTCATTGCCGTGTCCTCCTCTTGTCCTAATTAGCCTACCGGATCATTCTCCTGTTCTACTTAGCCCCACCAAGGGCATGAATACAGGATGCAAAGCCCAAATAATCCATCCATCAAAATGTTGGCCGCTGCCATATAGACTGAATTTCGTGGCCTACAAAGTGCACGCAGTGTGCAACTATGTGCATGTATGCATATATGGGCATAGTTCAGTATTGCCTTTGGGATTTCAATGCAAAAGCTTCGTGTTAGCAGCATACAATAGATAATGATAAGGTCATGAGATGGACAGATAGGTTGGTAGATAGATCTAACATGGATAACAGATAGATATTATGGAATCTCAGTGATGTAGTCGAGGCCAGGACATCCGAGACCAATTCATGAGCTCCGAGACCGAGGCCATCAAAATGTGGCCTCTAGGACGAGTCCTGTCCAGGGGCCTCCAACACACGAGTCCTGACCAGGGGCCTCCAACGTATTTCTTTCGCACTTAGCCTATAATGACCTGTGCCTATGAACGTGTTAAATATTAGTGCAAGTTTTCTCTTCTTCTACTCTGAGTTCTCTCTGCGTGTTTTCCTAGGTTTCTAGGACGCCCCTGGACCTAAAAAGGGAGCTACATGTTATTGATTTCTGAAATTATTTCAGTTTTATTATAACACACATATTACCAGACCCTCTGCTGGAGTCAAATTAGGCGGATTCTTACAAAGTTTCGACATGACTTAAGTTGTTGCTTCGGCAAAGTGTAAATATTTGATTTAATTTTACATCCTTAATTCTCCAGTTGCATTTAAGCATTGAAGCCATTTGTAGAATTACATTTATGATGCCTAAGGAGATATGTGCCTGTAGGTTTTCACTAATCAGAATTCGTCCCGGAGATATTCTAACGAATTCAGCTGAGCTGATCAGTAATAGTGGTTGAAGGCCGCAGCCAGTAACTCATTTCCGATGGAGATCTTTGAATAATTGCCTTCTCATTGTCTAGATACTGTGACGTCAGATTGATTAGATTTTTTGGTTCTTTTATAAAAATAAGAAGAATTTATCCACGATGTTTTAAAATGTACAATCGTTGTACATATATAGCAACATTTCTATCTTACTTCGACAAACCTATATCTATCGATGGCAGTCTTACATCAAGTGCAAGCATAATTATGTGCCTTGTCAGCCTTTAAGTTGATCGATCAACGAACAAACAGATAGATAGATAGGAGATAGATGACTAGTAGGGTGGGCTGAAAAAAATTTTTTTTTGAATTTCAATATGCCAGTGGTATAGAAAGTTGGCTATGGCCAAAAAATGAAAATTGGTGCAAAAAAAATTTTGTGGCATGCAACTTGTGCCGGGCCACTCTGGCTTTTCTGAAAATGCATATTTTCGGTCATTTCGCATGGTTTTTTAGACCATTTTTTGGCCTGAGTCAGCTTCCTTGGCTTCAGAAGGCTCAATGGCATGCTTAAATCTTCATTGAAGGCCATTTTGGATAAGAAACACCATAAACAGTTGGCTTATATTTAAGATATAGCCATTTCTGGGAAAATGTTGGGAATCAGAATTTGGCCTTTTTTTCTAAAAATTGCCAGAAAAAAATTGAAAATATCGGAATTGGCCCAACAAAAAATTATTCCAAGGGAATTGTAATTACCCCGAGTCCTCCCCAACACCCTAAAAAACATTTCCAGTGTATTATCTGCATCAATTAGTGGTTTTAGTTTCAAGAATAGGAGCAATTCCGTGAAGTCAGATTTACAAATTTGACACTTTAGAAGCTTGTGTAGCCCTACCATTACATCTCAGTTATTTCATTGATAAATAGGGATGAGACCAATTAATAGGGGTATCAGACAAGCCATCAACCAAAGCTCCAAGTGCAATAGGAGCTGAGTTACAATGTGAAATGTCATCGTGTCGAACATACAGCGCGTGAGTACATCCGACAAGATGACATTTTGCCTTATAGCTCAGCTCCTATTGCACTTGGAGCTTTGGTTGATGGCTTGCCTGGTACCCCTGTTACCTGGCCTCGTCCCTATTTAACAATGAAATAGCTAAGGTGTAACTGCAGGGCTACACAAGCTGTTAAAGTGTCAAATCTGTAAATCTGACTTTGCGGAATTGCCCCTATACCGGTCCCTGAAACCACAAATTCATGCAGGTAATGCGCTGGAAGTGATTTTTAGGGCATTGGGGAGGACTCGGGGTAACTACAATTCACTTGTAATCATTTTTTGTGGGGTCAATTCCGATATTTTCAATTTTTTCAGGCAATTTTTGGCAAAAAAAGGCCAAATTCTGATTCCCAACATTTACCCAGAAATGGCTATATCTTAAATATAAGCGACCTGTTTATGGTGTTTCTTATCCAAAATGGCCTTCAATGAAGATTTAAGCATGCCATTGAGCCTTCTGAAGCCAAGGAAGCTGACTCAGGCCAAAAAATGGTCTAAAAAAGCATGCGAAATGGCTGAAAATATGCATTTTCATAAAAGCCGAAGTGGCCCGGCACACGTCACATGCCACAAAATTTTTTTTGCACAAATTTTCATTTTTTGGCCATAGCCAACTTTCTATACCACTGGCATAATGAATTTCCAAAAAAAGTTTTTTTCAGCCCACCCTAATGACTAGATATGTAGAAAGATGTCCCATTTACTCCAATCTGAAAGTGCTTTTTTCTCAAGTTGCCTATCTAATTAGAAAACACTCTACTACATCAAGAAGGCCAAGAGATTTTTGACTTGAAGGTCCATTGAAAATAGATATCACATTAAAGGCGGCCATTCGCACAAAACAGTTAAACTGCTTGTTTCCTCACACTAACTTTGACAATATGATGTATTTCAAACTCTTTAAATATCCTAATTCAACATACTATTAAATTAATATGATCGATGATTAAAACTTGCACAAATTCCACTATTATCTCCCTTTCTCTCTTTTTTTCTCCATTATCTATAGTCTCTATTGCAACAGACCAATTCAACAGACTATCATCTATTGTGCTTCGCTTCTGTACCATTGTTTGAATAGTTCAATTATCTTGGCTGCAAAATTGATCATTTTGCCTCCCCAGGCATCATTGCTCGACTGTGCTCCGCCAAGCCTTTGCCGAAATCAAAACAATTAGGTTAGATCTAACAACGTTTCGGATTGCCGTAAACTGCCACTTTCATCCAATTTCACTTGAGTGAGCGGGCAGCACTAGGGCCCAACTATTAGCGTTAGTCCTCGCAAAGTGTTAACAGATTGCGGGACGTGAATCACGGCGAAGGAGGCAATGGTTTCTAGCTTGCTTGACTTTGCTAGAACTTTTTCAGTTTTGCTTAATAATTTGTACCAATTATAATACAATATACGGGCAGGGGATTCAGATATTGCTCGTGAACCTATAAGTATTATAACACATTCTCTGCCATTGCGGACTCCGTTTATGACACTGACACACCGTTTAAGAGGGCATAACTTTCTTACAGCTTCAAGCTGCCAAAAAGGCTGGATTTTGAATTTCAAGGTCTCAATATTACAAGAGGACTGTAGTCGCGACTGTACGAGTGTACGTGTGACGTCTGTAGGACTGTACGTGTGACATCTGTATGATCAGTATTCACACGTGTTCTATATTCTGGCTATGGATGATTGAGACTGCTGTCCAACATGGACTCAGCTTACACGGCAAGAGCTGGATTCGAACACAGGACCCAGAGATTTGCAGCCCGGAGTGTTTCCTGCTGAGGTTTGCCCCACCCCGTTTAATTTTAGTATATACAGTATTTACCCATTAAGTAAACTTCCTGACTTTCCAAAATTTAGGCTCCTAACTATTGATTATAGCATTGGCCCTAACTGAGGTAACTAAGGTAAGGGGCCAAAGACCATCAAGATATGACAATAGAGGTTTAACCCTTGTCATAATGTGCTTGATAATATCAGCAGGCTTTCTGTGGGTCACACTTGGTGCCCATAGACCCAGTAGTAGGCAGGACACGTAGGTGGCAACCATAATTGGGCACTTGATGGGCTCTATTCTTGTTTATAACAGGGGATACTCTGCTCCTTGCAAAACTCCCCATTTGATGAAGGATCTTTGCCATCTATCAGCTAAAGCCAGGGCTCTTTTTTGTTCATCAGTATGTCTACGCCAAAGACAGCACATCGATTTCTTACTTCTTTTTTCTCTGAACATTTTATCGGGTACATTTTTTTCTCAGAAGAAATGATGTTCCACCCCCTGCCCCAGGTTGCAACAAAGGTGTAACTCGATCCCTGACTGTGATGAGATGTTACATGTATGACATGTAGGTCTGGACCTATGAGGCTATGTGATATTGTTATAAAAGTTTTATAGACCAAAAAAAAATTGTAGTACAGACTGAGGTAACCACTCCCTAAACCACAAAGGTAGATAGCCTCATCTCTTTACTTGATACCTGTCTGTCTATCTATCTATCTATCTATTTATCTATTTTTTTATCTATCTATCTATCTATCTATATGTCTATATGTCAAGCTATCTGTCTGGCTATCTGTCTAGCTATCTTTCTGGCTATCTATTGATTCGAGTATTGACCTACCATGAGCCCTGAGCCATCTCTGACTATCGATCTGTCTGTCTTTCTATCTATTCGCTATCTATCCTTCTCTATCTCGTGTCTGTCTCGGACATGTTACTTTGTAATAAGATGATCGATGCTATATTCGCTATATCCTTTTGAATCTCAATTATCCGTTGTCTCCTGAAGATTATATCTGTGTAAGTCGATTACTGATGAATTTCCTAAAATGAGGATGAAAATCTTATTGACCCTCAACAATGACTCCCAAATGTCTCTTCGGAATCAGTGCTGAGGCATCAATCAATGTGTAGTACAATTCTATAGTAATTAAGCTTAAGAGTGCACAGATACTGCACATGCATCACACCATCACACATACAGACCTATCATGTGTGCTTGTATCTATAGGCAAATCAATAGTTAGCTGGAGGCTGAATGCATTCAATGCTGCATTGGTTTAACTCATGCTTTTGCAACAGCAGCTGAATCTGCTGAAATGGAAAGGCTTGGATTATGCAGGATAAGAGGCACTTGTGAGATTTAGTAGGTAATCATTTGAGTCAGGAGCATTACATTGATTAAACACCCAAGAGACAAGACCTTCTCACATGCTGATTAAATGTGCATAGCTCCATGAAACAATGTTACATGCTCGGCCTTGAACGGGCAAACATGCAGGATTGGCTTGCTAAGGAATGAACTATGCCTCAGGGTGTGAGTCTGTGAGATTGAGAAGTAAAGCCCTAAAGAACCACTTCTCTAAATTCTCTGTGTGAAAAGAAGTTAAGGCACTGGCTGCCAAGTAATAATAATGAAATGGTCAGCTGATGATAGCAAGTTCTGTGGTACAGTTTCTGGTTTACAAAAATCAGGCTTGCTATAAGGATCTATGCCTCAGGATGTGAGATGGAGATGTGAAGCCCAATGGAACCACTTCTCTATATTTTCTATGTGAAAGGAAGTTAAGACACTGTGTTCAGCTTTAATGCATTGGTAACATAACTTTTCCAGAATATTGGCTTCAGAGACCTGGCTATGAATTGGCTACTGTTGTCTACAAAACTATTAACTAGCTATTGGCCAGAAAATACTGGTTGGTATTAGCCGCAGTGCTGCACTGGTGACATTGCTCCTTCGACTGATTGTACTGGCAATAAAGTATTGGCTGCAAAGTACACACCCTTTGGCTGGACATGCTTCCTGCACCAGTAATTAGCCTAATCATCTAAATCGTATCAGATGAAGTATTTGGTTTGGGTGGTTAATAGAACTAATTAATTGGGACAATCAATATTGTTGCAAAGCATCGATAATCAGTAGTGATTCAATTTTTATGGATTAATCGCAAACGATAGTGTCAAGTTGTGCCAATAAAAATGTGTCTTGATTTACAAAATTGTTCCTTTAACATGATTATGTCTGGATTTCAAACATCCAAGTAACATTATCCCGAATGTGCGCTTCTTGATCTCTTGCCGCTTAAGACATTCGGATGTATTTCAGATTCCGACAAGATTTATTTCGGAGACCTGTGCAACATGTTTCCATATTTGGATACATTGTACAATGTTCTCCGTATTTGGCAGGAACACAAAGCAAATGCAAATAGCAGATCATAGAACAAGAAATAAGAAAAAAACTTAAAACATTTAGATGTTAGGTAGTGTTATATACTGGGTCTAAGCAGGTGCTGTGGTGTTCATATCTATATTACTCTAGGTGTAAGTGGCACATCTTTAACTCATCTATCATATGTTGAAGGTGTAGCACAATGTCCTGAATATCACCAGTGCATATACATCATTGAGATGAAAGACCAGATGATCAAAGATCAGAGCTGTGAATATGAGGTGTAAAAGGCTTGCAGGATCTTCTCCAATGCTAAAAGCAAAGTAAAAGTATGCTACAACATTTTATACTCTGATAGTCTGATACTCAATAATTTTGGAATGAATCGATGATATATAAAGATAACCTTTTTTTTCATCACAAATGGTAGTTCTTAAATGAGCACCAATAGCATCCTTTGATTTAAGAAATATCGAAGCCTAATTAAGCCGTTGGACAATGTTCAAATCCTGGGGGGGGTACTCAAATTTTTTTCTGATACGTATGCTAGGCTGGAAGTTCGGCGACCAGACCCGATGCTAGGCGGTCGGTCGTCGTGAAAATACGCTGACTCTAGGAATTTTTTTTTGTCGCCGCACTGGCACTTGCCTGTTTTTCCCAGGTATTAGCCCGTAATTTCACCAAAAAAATAGCATCGCGATTCGATAAAACTTCCTATTTAAATTTAGGGGCCAACTCTAGGAATTATGTCAGATTTTTAGACCCAACTCTAGGAATTTTTCAGTTGAAAAAGGGGGCCTTCTGAGCCGAGCATAGGTGTACACTTGAACATAGTAAGTACCCCCCCCCAGGGTTCAAATGCAGGTCTGCATTTTGAAATACAAGAAAGTCCATCCCAACTTTGAGCCCTTTGGTCTGGAGCGCTGCTTATGGCATTCAGATGTATTTCAGATTCCGACAAGATTTATTTCGAAAACCCGTGCAACATGTTTCCATATTTGGATACATCGTACAATGTTCGTATTTGGCAGAAACACAAAGCAAATAGCAGATCATAGAACAAGAAATAAGAAAAAAAATTAAAACATTTAGATGTTAGGTGGAAAGAAACTTAAAACATTTAGATGTTTGTTGGTGTATAATACTGGGTCTAAGCAGGTGCTGTGGTGTTCATATCTATATTACTCTAGGTGTAAGTGGCACATCTCTAACTCATCTATCGTATGTTGAAGGTGTAGCACAATGTCCTGAATATCACCAGTGCATATACATCATTGAGATGAAAGACCAGATGATCAAAGATCAGAGTTGTGAATATGAGGTGTAAAAGGCTTGCAGGATCTTCTCCATTGCTAAAAGCAAATGATAAAAGTATGCTACAACATTTGACACTTTGTGTATTGGATGTTTTGAACCTTAGTTTTTACATTATTTCGAATTATTCGTTGTTTGAGTAGTTTTTCAGCATTTTGTGTTGCAATTTGGAAAATAGAACAGCATCATAATCAACACATGTATCTGTGTTCATGTTTTGGAAATTGTAGGAGAATTAACATGATCAAGCGCCTGGAAATTGCCTTTGTAATTTAATGCACCTGCCTTGGGTTAACGGCATTTTAATATTACTAATTTCTAACCTGTTTGGTGCTTGATTGTTGAACTTGTTTAATGCAATGATCCAGCTTTGGTAATGTTTTGAAAGGTAAACATTTGAATGGATATTTTGATGACTTTTAGAGAGGAACTTCAACATTTCCCTATTGAAAAACTTCAACCAGAGACATTATACAATAACCAAATGAAAAATGACTTAATTATCCCAAAATGACCCTAATGCCATTGAAAATACCAACAACTCAAGACACTGTCGCTAAGCCTTTAAAGCCAAAAACAGTCTTGCAACAAAAGGCTTCCGCCAAAACAGTCTGTCCTTCAACAGCTTCCTGGAAGAACATACATATACTCTTGACACAAGAAGTGTTGACCATTGACCAAAAACAGCTCTTTGTGACATAGCCAAGACACCAGAGAAAGTACCATCCTAAAAACAGCGAATTGGAATATCTACCAATAATTGAGTAAGTCCTTAAACAGCAGAGCTCTCTTGATCCACACATGTGGTACTTCCAAGATCCAAAAACAGACCTTGATCCAAAAACAGCTCTTTCAGCCAGTGAGTATTTCTGCTCTCTCCTCATGCACAAACCTCCACAGAGATCCCCTAGCTGTCTGATAGGCCTTGGATACATAGAGCTGCCTCCCTCCCAAGAGTGTGTAGTGCCCATTTATAAAATTGCCCATGCATTTATGAGCAAATCTGTGTATTGGAGAACTTTTGACAACATTTCTAAGCTGTAGTGTAACCAGTGTTAGGCTGTGTGTGTTTTGTATTGTCATTCTGTCTTGTTTACATCATGTACTTTGCTTCATGTGTCGGATTCTGTTGAATTTGTGAATCTAATTCCATGAATAGAATTACTGTTACAGTGGTGCTTTCGCTCCAATGGAAAGAATGAAAAGAACGATAGGATGGAAATATAGATAGATTTAGATAAGATAGATGGAAAGATTGATAGATAGATATTAAATAGATATGGTAAGTGCAGCCCTCTAAGCCCAGTGCTGGGCACTCACCAGGGTTGATTGATGAGATTTGAGAGAGAGTGAGAGTCCTCAACATGTTACACATTTGCCCCATTTGAGGATCTTTTACTTGCCCAGCACAGACACTGATACAAAGGGTTGCCAATTTGATGTCTCATCTGAACAGCATTCAGCTGGGATTTTGTTCATGAAGGTCCAATTAAAATTTCCCCTCCAGGGTTCGAACCCATGCAAGCAAAGACCTTCAGTGGAGCACGCTGGAACCATAACCACTCAGACACTCAGCTGGATGGATGAAAAGATAGATGCATTGACAGATCCAGATCTATGGACTAATTTGATAGATTCATAGATAAGGTAGATAGACAGATATATAGATTGGTACATGGAATATGGATAGATAGACAGATAGAAATATATTGGACAGACAGATTGATATATAGATGGTGAAATTTAGTGCGTTGGTAAACCAGATAACGTCCAGAACTTGAGATAGATATAATGGTGGCATAAGCAGCAACTTTAGCTGGCATCGAACCCAAGTCTTTGTTTCTTATATAACACAATCGATAACCTCCAAAAAACTTAGAAATCTACTACATGAACCTACTACTGAATAATCACCTTTTTTTTTGCCTGTCGCTTTCTCCGATTTGGCGCAACACCCAATCACCGAACCGAGCAGACTGAGCGCCATTGACGCTCGCCATTCAGATTGCTGGATGCAAAGCGAATATTCCGCGGATGTGCTTGGTGAATTACGAGCCGCTGAAATGGCGTTTTGTACACAGTGAAAACATTCTCATTCATTGGGCTGTAAACCTCTGGGGGAAACTGTGTTCAAATGATGCATCAAATTACATTCTTTTTCAAATTGCCTACTTTTTTGTGCCCCATGCCATAGCTCAGGGCCAGTGGGGCCAACTATATTTGGAGTATTGGATATCCATTGGATGTGTCTATTGCCCAAGGGAATGCTCACAGGAAAAATGGTCTGATCAGGCCACTTAAAGTTCAGTGGGTTCAATACAATAGTTATTTACTATCTGCAGATCAGTGTAAATTGCAAACAAAAAATCATGATTTGTAGAGCACTTAACACTTATAAAAATACTCCCCCTCTTTGTGGAAATGATATATGAAAACAAAACATATGATTAGAGAAAAACTTGGGGAAAAAATTAGGGAATAAAAACAACTCAAGTGCAGCAGCCAAATATCAAAATTGTTCAATGGTGATGCTCTATGTTTAGAGTAATTGTCAATTCGATTATTCTAATCTAATTCAGCGTTCAGATTGGAACAGTTTTGGCTCTGTTTAGTTTTCACATCAATAGTGTGAAGTGAAAAGGATGATTCTTTTCTTGGAATATTATATATATATATATATATATATATATATATATAGAGCACAGGCATTACAATCGTTTTGAAAAAAAGGTTGTCACTGCACTTATATGAATTTGTATGTGTTGTATACAGGATACGTTTAGCAATGTGAGCTTTTTGTAAGAAATTATAATGCCTGTGATATATAGAGAGAGAGAATGATACTTCTATATAGATAAGATAAGATACATAGACTGTAATAATGATTGATTTGATTTGATTGATTGATTGATTGATTGATTGATTGACTGATTGATTTGATCGAATGATTGCTTGCTTGGTTGATTGTTGGATTTATGGATTGATTGATTGATTGATGGATGGATTGATTGATTGCTTGATTGCTTGATCGATTGATTGATTGATCGATTGATTGATAGTTTCGAAAATGTTTAGATGTTGAATTTGTAAATACATGAAGTGAATACCTGACTTCGAGCAGTTGGGTTTTGAATAAGAAAAAGTCTTATTATTTGGAGTTGCAGTGTTTTCATGTTTAGTCAAATGTTGCATTTAGCATTTTCGAAAGACTCAGAAAATCTGAAGAACTGAGATATTTGGAGAACATCTGAAAATGAGCTGAAAAGCTCCCAAAACCTCTCAGCTTGTGTCAAGAGCCTGTAGCTTTATTGAGCTGCATTTGAGCTTAACTTAAGATTTTCTTCGGCTCATCTTCAAGGAAAGGTTAGAAGCTGTCTGGTTGTAAGTTGCGAGAGCTAGGTTTTCTTATTTTGAGAACTCATCAGGTGCATATAGTGGCTAGACCTGGTAAAATGTTCAACCTGTTGTGTTCATACAGTGGCCTACTTTAATGGTGGAAAGTTAGGAAAGGTGAATTACTTCGTTATTTTGGAAATTGAAAATTGGATGAAGTCCATTTTTAGAATTTTTTTGTTTTAATTTTGCAAAAAACGTAGGCCTCCGTCAGTGTCATTTCAGCTCATTTGGCATGACAGCTTTCAATAAAAGATATTTCTATCTTCCCTCAATCTGAAAAAAATCAAAAACAAAATTGGTTTTTCAAGTACCAAACGGTTTTATGAAACACCCTCATATGGTTTTTGCATAGGAATTTGGTTTTTCCCAAGAAACCTACAGCATCCAAAACTCCTATAAATTATTTCCACGAACCCAAATTGGAAAGATATGGAGGGCAAGCCCAAAAACCAATTGTTTGGAGGGTTCCCTGCTTATGAGGATAGGCATGCAAACAGTGGTAAAACTCACTTTTCAGACAGCAAATGCTTTGCACTTTTCGGGAAATTTCCAGTCTCAAAAATTAATAAAATCTGTTTCTAAATACTTGTCCTGCTGATTCCTGTATTGCCACAGCCCTAGGGGCAACCTACTATAGTTTCTGTAAAAAGTCGGTCCGACTTCGATATTCCTAGAAGTGTTTGGGTCAGAAGGGGTAAAAGATTTCTCCCTTATCTGATAACACAGACGCCTTTCTACTGATATAAACCTTTTTTCAATAAATATTCTAGCCTGGTAATATTTCTGAAACTTCTTGACTGGCACGTTCTTATATATAAAATAATATAAAACAGTGGTAGGCCTTGATATTTTGCTGAAGCTTTGTGGTGGATTCGTACTTGGAAGATCGGCTTTAAGATTTATAGGAGGTTAAGCGATTAAATTTACAATGTCATAGACTAAGCAATGAGGCTACTGGGGTTGGTAAGTATAGGCTATTGCCTCCCTCATATGCAAGTTATTGAGGCTAACAAGGTTGATTGAACAGGAGTGAGAGAGAGAGTGGTCTGTTCCACCGCCCAGTATACACAGATTATGGCCAGTGGAACATGCTCTCTTTTAGAGAGGGAGACTCTCTGCTAGAATGCATGATCAGGTCTACTTGTAAAGCATGTATCAATTTGGTATATTGTTACTATGAGGTTATACCATGGGTAGGTGCAGTACATCCCTAGTATACTCCCCGAGACTCCAGTATATTCCCGAGACCCGAAGGGTCGAGGGAATATACTGGAGTCGAGGGGAGTATACTGGGATGTACTGCACCTACCCATGGTATGACCTTTTTATCCCATGTCTAGGCACATTTTCAAATAATTAAAAAAATTTTCTTATAAATAAGTTCATTATAACTGTTTCTTGTAATCCTCTCTTGCACTGATAATTCTTCCTTCAGTAATATTTTATTATGGCGAGAGCTTTTAAGATATTACCTTGATATTTTGGATCAATAACCGTCACAATAAGACGAACATGACTGGTAGATATGGTAGAGCTGGTATATTTAGATCCTGAGATATAGAATTAAACGGCCATGAAACTTAAAAACCCGTTGACCCACACAGCGCTCCTGAAGAAACATTGGGGTTAAAAAAATGAACCGAAAACAAGACCTATGCTGCCTGAAAATACACGATCGTACGAACGTTATAATACAAAAACGAAAAAAATCTGTTGGGAATTTTTTGAGAAATTCAAGTTTTTAAAAATCTTGTTTATCTCAACACCTGAATACATGTAAAATGGCTTAAAATACAATAAACAAGCTTGAAAACGTGATGAAACTTGTTAGTTTAGCTACCTTAAGAATTTCAAACATGTTACAACAATGAAATGAAAAAATTTTTTTGACGTTATTGAAATAAATGTGATACATTGTTTATCACACACTTTGAAAATTCAAAAACGCTAAAAGTAACCCATTTCTTAACTTTTTCCACCCTTTATTGTCAAGAAGTTTCAAACCCTGCTTGACATGTATACGGAAAGCTTTAAATGTGAAAATTGGATCTAAAAATTATGTTTGGTAAAGCGGACTGCAGCAGATTGTCAACTTCCAAACATTATTATGCAGGTAGCGGTGACCACATATACACAAAGTTTCTAGACTCAGTTAAAAGAAGAATGGTACTGCTTTCCTTCTCCCTTATCAAAATGGTTTCTATAAATATTTTGCACAGTGAGCTGTTACAGCTCTTTCCAAATCCAAATGACTGACTTAACATAGCAGGTTCACACCCATTTGCTCATTGTGAAATGGAAAATTAGCAGGTAAACCTCTGAGGGAATTGATTTATCCAGTTACTGATCTCGAGTAACTCTTGAGCCTTGATATGCAGTGCAGAATATGTTGCCCAAGAAAACTTAGGACCTATTACAGCAGTTGCATTCTACGATTCTGTGCATGCAAGCATGCATTGGTAGCTCCCTAAATCTGTTCTATTCAAAGAGATTCTCAGATTAAGAAGTCCATTCAAGGTGTAGGATATGTATTCAAACAACCACCATAGTCACTTAGTGTTCACTACAGTAAGGCATGTGCAAGCGAACCTGAAAAAGTGTAGCAAACATCAAGCCCAACTTCCGCACACAGCCAAGATCAGCCATGCCTAGTTTCATAACCTACGGTATATTATTTCGAAGGATTTGAGGATATTCCATTCAATATTAAATAGTACTTAATTTTGAACTATATTCATCCTACTTTAGGCCTCCAATGCAGATGCAGAAGAAAAATGTCAGCAGCTTTCACAAATCTGTGTTAGAAAATTAAATTGTGACATGTTTACTTTAGGCTCAGATATCACTCTAGATATTACTGTCAAATACTTCAGCCTGCATCACCTTTGCTCTATATGAACTATTGTATTTAGATAGTATCATATAAACTAAATGGGCCAATGAGAAACCCGTCTGAAATAATAATGATCGGTGCTGTGAGAAGATTCTTACCTGTCATGTTTATATCTGTTTTAGATGCGTTTTCACTTTTTAAAAGCTCTATGAAGCTTTTCATATCCAGATAAAGAATAACGAATTTGTTAAATAACACCCAAAGACTGAATATATGGAGAATTTGGTTGTTTCAGCATTTTTGCATTTATACAGTGTGTGATAAACAATGTGTCACATTTGCTTTTAAAAAGTCCCTAAATATTTTTGTTTAATTGTTGTAACTTTATTGAAATTCCTTAGAGAGCTAAGCTAACAGGTTTCATCACATTTTCAAGCATGTTTGTTGAATTATAAGCCATTTTACATGTATTCAAGTGATGAGATAAACAAGATTTTTAAAAACTTGAATTTCTCAAAAAATTCCCAACAGATTTTTTTTGTTTTTGTCTTAAAACGTTCGTATGATCGTGTAGTTTCAGGCGATATAGGTCCCGTTTTCGGTTCATTTTTTTAACCCCAATTTTTCTTCAGGAGCACTGTGCACAAAATCTGTAATGTAACGCTTGAACTAAAAATTCCTGTTTCAGTAATCATTTTTTCATGGCAAGGGTTTTCGAGATATAAACGTGAAATTTTAAATCAGTGACCTTTGAAATATGACAAAAAAGTCTGGTGAAAATTATAGATCTGTTATTATTATAACCTGAGATATAGAATAAAACGGCCATGGACCTTGACAATATGTTGACTCAAATATGTGATTTCACGCTGGAACTGAAAATTCTTGTTCCAGTTATAATTTGTTTTGTGACCAGAGTTTTTGAGATATCATCTTTAAATTTTGGATTTGAAATCTATGCTATATGTATAACAGTATATGCTAACTTTTATACACCTGGGTCGATTAGATCCAGAGTAATTAAATAAAACTGCAGTGGAATGCAGAAAAACGTTTCTGAAATCAATTAACAATATAACTGAAACTATACCAATAAATTGAATTTAACATTACTACTTTGTCATGTTTTGCAAAATACTGTCTAAAACAATATAACAAAATAAAAAGGGGTCCTCATCGCGACAGAAATTTTTATAAATCAGTATTTGTACAACAAAGTCATTTTGGAAAAACTAAGTGAATTTTCCGAAAATCGCTTTGGAAAATTTTCTATACCAAAGAGAAAGTCAAAACTGCCTTAATCTGATGTATTATTTTCTTGTGGATCTAATGCTTCAAACCGTTTCTCTCTAGCCCTAATAGATCAGTGGCAAATTGCAAAAGAGCGTTCGTTTTTTGTACTCTGAAAATTACAACAAAAGATCATGAAGCAGCAGCAGAGAATGTGACGCTATACAGGCTTTCTGTGGGTGTGTCTAAATGCAGCTCTCTCATTGGCTGTTTTCAGTATATTCCCTGCAAATTAGGGAGTATACTGGTCAGGTGACCATATACTGCTTTTTCTCCCCGATACTGACTTTTTCCCTGCTGTATTGCCCAGGGAAAAACACAGTATCGGGGAGAAAATGTGCCTAGACATGGGATAACAAGAGATACATTTAGTTAGATATATGATACTTAAATTAATCATAAAAACACACACTACTTTCATGCCCATGTATTCAATACAGGTACATGTATTTTGATTGGATGCAATACACATTGTTAGTCTCTGTGGTTTAGCAGCTTCAAGTTGAAGTTAAAATTCCTAATTGTGTGTTATAATAAATTAAAATCAATATTCCTAACCATATTTAATAAATTAAGTAGAAATATCTATAGCTTTTATGAAGATATTCAAAATGGACTTTAAAATGTGATGAAATGTCTGTAAACATCTTGAAATGGTAACTGCTTGGCAATCAAGTAACCTTAAGTCAGCAATTACCAATTAAGTGCTGTTACGATCGCAACGTTGCTGTTTAGTTAACTCAACATAAGACTTCACCATTTTCGTCACATGAATTAAGTGTTTTGTCAAGAAAGCGTTTTACAAGAGCATTTAAGAAAATACCTGGGAAGTGTGTCATTTGGCTCAGGTACAAAATCTCTTGCCAACTCTGTATGTTGTCTAGTCATATATATTTTAGGGGTGAATTATTTCTAGTAGGTTTATCTACCAGATATCTGCATAGCGTTGACATATGTTAGATCATACCTTAGATAATCAGACACAGGAACTTGTTTTTTAGGAAGATATTTTGCTTTCAAAGCATACCTCAACTTAAGGTGGTTGCAAAGATTGTTTTTTTTTCTTGTTTACTTTGAGTGTATTTTTGTTTACTTTGGTTCTTCGGTTGCTGAAATGTGCTTGTTTAGCACTTAGTGAAATGTTAACTTGTATATATTGAATGCTGATGGAAAAAGTCAGAATTGAAGACTGTTAAAAATGTAATCTAAATGGAATCATTTGTTGAGTTATGAATGTGTTTGTATAAAAATAATAACGAGGAGAAAATTAATTATTCTTTTAAGTATTTTCATTGTTGTCTTGAAATATTGGTGACAATTAACATTGATAGTTAGGTTAATTTTGATAGGCATACTGCGATAAACAAGCTCATGTGTAGAAAACAAGAAAATAGTCCAGGGCCAGTTTAAAGTTAAAGATAATTGTCGTAGAAATATTGGGTCAATTTTGATGCAGTTACTAGCCCAAAATTAACTTACAATCAAAATAAGGCATACATCCTTTTTTAACATTTAGGTTATATATTATTTATGGTTTATCATTAATATTTCAGATTGTGTGTGTGAGAAACTGAACGTTGCTACGTAATTTGAATGAAATACATATAAATGATGTACTAAACAATATCAAACATTATTTTACATATTGTTAATGTCTCCAACATTAAGAAAATTCTGTGATTTTTATTTGAATAACGAAAAATCAAACATTTGTTTATTTTTCAAACAAATACCTTGTAAATGAGATGTGTTAGCCCAGTGCCTTTGATTGGCTATCCTCAGCTATCCGGAGTTTATAAATCCTCAAGTCCGCAACTGAAGACATTCCTGTGTTTGGTGGCACAGTGGTTGTTTTGCTACCATCAACCAATATTGGTTGCAAAATGGAGCCTTGACCAATGTAGAGTGGTTGATACTACTTGTTCTTTCAATAGCAGTATTATTCTCTGTAGACTGCAGTGTATAGTCCAATTACATATCCTTTATAGTGAGATTGATAGAATATCTTGAGTGAAACGTTTAGCTTTCTGAAGCTCCCTGCACTAAACAGTTCAGAGGCACCTTAGCTACTGAAGGGGGCTGCAGGAAGGCAGGCCTATTGCCTGCTCACAAGCTTCGCGCCACCAGCCCCCATTGACCCACTGGCTTGGGCCGCTGCCAGCAGTCCTAGAACGCTCCTAGAATGTTCACAGAAAGCTCCTAGAATGTTCCCAGAACGCTCCTAGAATGTTCCTAGGATGCTCCTGGAATGTTCCTGGAACGTTCCTGGATTGTTCCAAGAACGCTCCTAGAATGTTCCCAGAATGTTCCTGGATTGTTCCCAGAACGCTCCTAGAATGTTCCCAGAACGCTCCTAGAATGTTCCCAGGTGGTTCTCTGGGGCCTTGGAACGCTCCTACAGCAGAAAGTGGTGTCAAAACGACTAGATAGCCTAAGATAGGTAGGTAGGTACAGATGGTTCATCCCTCCAAAACATGTACTTTACTTTAGTGGGTTCACTGGGTTGAGGAATCAACAACATTTACCCATTGACTCTATTTTGAGTGGGATCTATTAATTGCCCCGAAGGACACAGGGCAGTTGGCGGATCGAGACAGCATTGTTTTGGGGGGGGGGCTGTGTTTCGATGTTCACAGCCTCACACGCTCCCGTCATAGTATCTTTCCTTAAAAATGATACTTTTCATATTATTGGTATCACAAGGTGATTTTCAGAAAATTTATAATAAATATTAGTTCAAACTGAAGCGCCAACAAGTTAAGTGATGGAAATAAGTATTTGACCCCTGAAATCTTACTCCAAGATTCTAAATCTTCCTTGTAGACCCACATTTTTGCAGTAAAGGTCTGTGCATTCCCTTGGCATCTCATAACCTATGTGGGATCTTTTACTTGTCCAAAATACTCACCTTTTCTTTTATTAGGCCTATAAAGAAAAATACGCATCTTGTGGATTAAAATGATAAATAATATTATGTATAGGCCTATTAACACCAGACTTGAGATTAACAAGAAGTATGTGTATTGTATTAATGAAGACCACGATTTCCCTATATAAATAGCATTTCACTGCAAAACTGATGTGGTATCATTATGCTTCTAATAAGTGCAGTGTCGAACTCTTTTGACCCCGAGGCTGTGGCTCAGGTCTAATATCATGTCTCCCAACTTCAATTGTCTTAGGTAGTTTTGATTAAATAGAATGAAGTCTAGAATGTGATTAATTTTGACATATGAAACGTAATCTCACACAAATGTATTGCAGATTAAATTTCCACAGAAATATCCTGTTCGTTTGTCTATTACTTCAGGATAAAACGTTGTTGCTGATTTGCTTGTGTAAAGTTTTGGTAGTTTTTCTAAGGTTCTTAATATTTTCTATTTCAGGTATGTCCCTTTTGTGTTCTTTGTGAGAGACAGCTCATGGAAGTCGTGACTAAATGGTAAGGTTGTTGTTATTGTCATACTGTCACCTGGGCTATGTTCGACAGCAGTTTGAATCATCTTTCGCCTAATTTCTGTAGTTCCCCCGTGGCCTAATTATAATAAGCGCGCTTGTCTACTGGCTTTGAGGGCGTGGGTTCAAATCTCACCCTGGGAACTCACTTTAGTCCGAGCCCATGGGACTTTAAATGGAGGCGGGTTGTATCCAGTATTCTATGCTAGGGCAACTGAAAGACCCTGGGCATCCCTGAATTAATAGGGTATGTGCCAGACCCAGTCTTCCCATCTCATCATCATCATACGGCGGTCGCCTGCCTTGATATAGCCCACTAAGGTGCTGCAGAGGCGTAAAACACAAACAAACGAACAAACGAAGCCTAATTTCTGTATCCTCTTGTAAACCGTCAATCAGCCTACCAAGTGCTTAAATACAGGATGTAAAGTCCAAATCATCCATCCCTGATTCTTGTGGTAGTCCTTCCTTTCATCCATTCAACTATTTGTCCAGACCCTAAATAAATTCATTGTTAGACATCACCAAGATACTTACACCATTGGAAAACGCGGTATCTAACTGACAATATTGCATGTTAGCGCCCCTGCTAAGGATAAACACTGTTAACAACGGAAAACAAACATTCCGATTGTTTATTTTCCAAAAATTATAAGTTCAAATGTCTAATAGAAGAAGCGTATGATGTCTAAGTCAGTTAGACACCCCATTGTCGGGTTCTAACATGCTTTTTGTTAGAACCCTCTAAATCGGTGTCTAACTAATGCTTGATACACTATTTTGATAATATCATGTATACATTGTATAGCATAATATAAATCACAAGAACTTATTGCATACAATGTACAATGTTATTTCACACAATTCTGCTTTGCTAAGAGTTGCCCTGATATTCATATCAATCAGCCATACATCACAGATGTGCATATTTATGCCAAGTGAGATTATTGTGTTCTGCAAGCCAAGTCTCCTGACCATCATCTAACCTTGGCTTGTCAGGCAAAAAGTCTACAGCTTCATTTCTATAAAAGAGAGAATAATTTGGATATTGTGTTTAGCTCATGTGGATGTGGGTAATACGGATGATAATATATAGAATTTTATTTGACAACGAAATATCATCAAGATAGATGTGTCATAATAAATAATCGACAAATATAAAAGAAGGAATATGTACAAATGAGGGACAGTACGAGAAACAGTAATGTATGCAACTATGCGTAAATAGTTTTTTTTTTAGTGATATTAATAAAAATCAAAGTAAAATTGTTATTCTTTGAAGACTCGGGTTATAAATGTTTGTAGCAAAACTATCCTGCATTTTGTTTCATTGTTATTATTCGATGCGCCTCTGATGCAAGTTTAAGGCGGTTGATTATTAGAATTTTGTAGAATGTTTTCTGTTTCTGAATAATTTGATTGCTTTTTGGGTTTGTTGGTATGTGGGTTTGTTGCTATGCATGCATTTTGCAAACAAACAAAAAAGACTTAGTATAAATATTCAGTTTTCCCACTTTTTTGCCCTGATACGAACAAGTTGCTAAGAAAAATATATCCTCAACTCGTCTCATTCTTCTGGACTTTTACCTTGCGTTACACCAACCAATTCTTACCCATGAGCATAGTCCAGAAGCAAACTATTGTATTTCACTGATGACTATCTTCTGTTTAGCCTAATTTTATCAAAGCCTAAGGCAGGTGTGGGGATATGGGTGGATAAGACTGAAAGTCCACACCAGCTAGTGTTATTCTATTACACACTATAAGAGTGGGGTGTGTTACCTGCCTTGGCATAGACCATGTACACAACTTACTGGTTATGATAAGAAAGGCTTCACTTTACACCACGTTGGCCTAATGAATGTTGTGGGTATTGTACCATGCAGTACATAGATTATGAGGTTAGGGCCTACAATGTGGTAGCTACTAGTTTGAGCATGTTAAGCGTTTCTCTTTGCTATGTTCCTGAGTGATTCTTGGTCTGTAAATGATTTGCAAAGATTTGAACTGTCTCTGACTTACAAAAAAGCATCCAAGTCGTTATCGGAGGACTACTCATATTTCAGTGGCTATGATGTTTTTATTTGGTCTTGATATAAAATTTCATAACTTTATCTACTCCTTTGCCGTTCATACATATATATATACTTTTTTTTTGTTTTAAATCTTCTGCTTCATTTATATCCATCTCATATTATTATATTGACCTCTCCATTTTCTTTTCAAAAATACATTCTTTCACTATTGTCCATGGACCTTGAAGGATGACAGGGCAAGGACCCATAATGCAACAGTGATGTCTTTTCTTGTCATTGAGACTGAGGCGATCGAGGTTGCTGAGTCCGGTTAGTGTGGCGACTTGAAAATTGGACACAAAACGGGTAACGACGTTTCCGCCAATCGCCAAATTATTCGGTTGCTTCATTAGGCAAGGTCGCTCTTTGGTCACCCCTGATCTGAATGACCGCTCAGCAGTCTGTCTTTTCTTGTTTTGTTTTTTCATAGCCTTATTTTTTCATGGCCTTATTGTCTTTTATTGTCTTTTGTACTCCCATTCTTTTGGCTTAAAATTCCTTTTGTTTCTTTCTTTTAAACTTGTATAATTTTACTGTATTTGACCGTGCATCTGTGCTCATACCACTAAAAAATATTACCATCTCGGCGTCTGCCAGTTATCGCGAGATGCGGCTCCTGAGAGTTGCGGAAACTGACCAATGAGATATTCATTTTGATTGTGATATCACAAAAGTTTGGAATATAGGAAAACTTGACACTGCATATGTATTACTATGACAACAAGTACAGGACTGCTTTTGCATTTCGTTGTTCTACATTATCAAGAAACTACTGTTAAAATGATTCCTGAAAAAAAGATTTCTTTTTAATAATTCTTGAAAAGAAAGAAATTGTCAGATTTTATTAATGTCCACTACAGGACAGGTCCATGACATTGCTACAGAAATATCCTTCATAAAACCATTTTCCATTTTCTGTTTGAAGGATTTTTGTAAAAAAAAGAGCAAAGTTGTGAAGTACAGGGAATAGATTGGCAAACATGAATTGTCCTTTTGCAATTGACCACTGAACAATTCATGAATTATGCATTGCCCCTCCAGCTTCTGTAGGCTGCAGCTTCTACTATTTTTTGTTGCTGAAAGTTGCATAGCTCTGAGAAATGAGAGTTTAGTTCACTTTTGCCAACCTTGGAAACCTAGGACTATGTCCATTTCTTAACAAAAAATGTACATGTAAAATTGTAAATAGAGTGAGACAGAGAGTGCATATGGATATTATCAAGGGCAGAATAGTCTATAGATCAGTCTTTTGTAAATTGTGTGGCTCAGGATAGTGACAATGCAGAACCTGTATTTTAGGTATGTGTACTGTGCAGGCATTGCAATGATGCAATAGCAATTGTATGTCTGTTGACAAGGTGACATGATTTTGCAAAAGTTCCAATTGGGTAAGTGACATGTCATGTGACTGAACAAAGTGTATAATTTCTCATAATGAGGATACTGAAAACATTTGGTAGTATGAATTACAATTCCTTTGCTAAACCTAAATATTAGATTATATTAAATTAATGCTATGTGTTGTTCTATGTCTTTTCTCCATCTCCTTTCCAGGTCATCCTTTATATTTATACAGTTGTGCTTGAAAATTAGTGAACCCATAGAGATTTACCATTGAAGACAATGATAAAGTTGACTCACCGTACTGGGCATAACAGAAATGATATTGCATGAATCATTGAACCAATGACTGCGTTATACCATTGAGGTTTCCCACTACATGTACCAGCCTGGCCATTGGATTTGTATCTGGGTTTTTTTGCGCTAGATAGGGGTTATAATTGTGCAAAAGTAAGTGCACCCTAAGCGTAATGTTAAAAGATAGGAGCAGAGGGTGTACTTTCTTTTGCACAATTATAACCCCTATCTAGCGCAAAGACCCCTGATACAAATCCAATGGCCAGGCTGGTACATGTAGTGGGAAACCTCAATGGTATAACGCTGTCATTGGTTCAATGATTCATGTAATATCATTTATGTTATGGCCACTACGATAATTCAACTTTATCATTGTCTTCAATGGTAAATCTCTATGGGTTCACTAATTTTCAAGCACAACAGTTACTGTAAGTGACAGAACCAAGCTTATATTACTAACCAAAATTGACACTTGTTAATTTAGCTTCAGAACTGCCGTAGAATTTAGAGTTTGAAAGTGAGGCTCTAACCTTCAGCTTTGCCCATTATGTCTGCTTGTTCTTTCTGTCTCTTTTTGACCTCCTTGCCTGTTTCCATAAGCTCATGAGCAGGTCAGAAATCCTTTTACTCAGCTGGGTGGACTGGACAGCGGCTGCTATGCTCTGGAACAGGAGGCAGGTGGAAACTGGACTCCTGTATCCCTTCAGACTTTTGAAAGTTATGAAGAATATGCCTTGAAATCTTTCACTAACTATGGAGTTCCTTTAACTTACGAATATTTAACTTTAGAATAATTTATTACTTTTGGTTTAAATAGCAT
This sequence comes from Platynereis dumerilii, assembly GCA_026936325.1. Taxonomy (NCBI): domain Eukaryota; kingdom Metazoa; phylum Annelida; class Polychaeta; order Phyllodocida; family Nereididae; genus Platynereis; species Platynereis dumerilii. The sequence continues at coordinate 10,819,707 of JAPTHN010000010.1, read as the reverse complement.
TTCTGGAAGAGTCTGTAATTAGTCTGTGAACGTCATTTGATTAGATGGATGGATGGTTGGCCTGATGAGTTGACTATTGACTAATGTGTAAAATGTAAAGATGGATGAATTCATGATTGAATGGTACCTTCTCTTGAATATTTAACTAGGAACTTGCAAATAATTATCCGACTATTTGGCCAACATGGCTACTGAATAGTAAAGCGTTCAGTAAAACAATTCCAAATCTCATGATTAACGAAATGCCAAACCATATAATTATTCACACACGTATTTGAAAATTAATATTACATGACCATAAGTGGACATGCTTTATATACAACAGTTCTTCTAGTGTACATAAAGACCAAATTCTATGAGAGAAACTGACCTTTGTGTCGTATTATTTATTCTGCCTAAATCACACATACAGAAATAGCCTTGCCTGTTGCGCCACTAATCCAAAGAAGACCTTGGCAAAAAGTGTCTGAATATGCAGCCTTTGAGTGATGGGACATTGAACAAGTGCCAATATGACCAATGGTAGTATATAGTTCTGGCTATTTTGTGGGGTCTTTTTTTTGTAAATCAACAGAGAATATCAAATTAATTTAGTATCATTATGTATAAGTGATTTATATGAAAATTGATTATTATTCTCAAAGCTTATATAGGACGAGTTGAGTTGAAAATTTTCAAAAACTGTTTCAAAGATATTTTTTGGCAGATTATTTGCATTGTACCTAGACCAAAAATTTGTTGATAATTATACATCCTGTATTTATGCAATTGGTAGGCTAATTAGAACAGTATAAGGACACAGCATGAGACAAAGGATGATTGAAACTGCTGTCCAGCAATAGCCCTGTAGAGAGGGAATCGAACCCTGGCCCGGTGACGGTGCACATGTCCCTGGGCCGAGGAATTGACAGCCCGGTGCACTAGTCGGCAAGAAGAAACTGATACACTAAAATGAACTGTTAAAATTGTGTCTATCTTTTTTTCCTGGGCTTTCTCTTACCTATTTTCTGTCTTCTTACAGCCAAAGTCAAAAGGACTGAATTTGCCTTCAGATTGATAGGCCTATGTGCACAAATGAGTAGCTTCTATTGCTTGAGATATCCTGTGATAGCCCTGTAAAAGTAGCTGGATGTTTTAGTATGACATAGGTAATTTCACAGCCAATTAGAAGGTCAGTAAAGTCTGTTATTATGTATAAGCCAATGAAATGCCCCAGAAATATTACATCATGGGGCAAATATTACATCATGGGGCTCCTTTTCCACTCAAGTTTTGCTCGAATCAGTCCTTTTGACATTTGCTGTAAGGGGCCGACCAGATGATCTTTGGGGGGGGGCTATGGATATTTGGTGAAAAAAAAAGATTGTTTCCCACTTGACACTGAAAAAAAAAGTTTGTTCAGCACATGGAAATAAAAAAAAAAGTTTGTTTCCACCTGTAGCTAGGGTACCATAATGTTAAAATTCCGATAAAAAAGTTTGTCGCGATTGCGTATGCGAAAAAAAATTGTTGGTCGACGTGCCACGAGCGAAAAAAAAAGTTCGTCCGGAGGGTAAAGTCCATAGCCCCCCCCCCAACTATCGTCTGGTCGGCCCCTAATGTTTCTCAGCACCCAGAGAATAAAGTGGTTCTCAGTGGACTGTTAACAAATTTATATCCTGGAGAAACTTGGAAGGTTTGTTACAAACAATTACTTCTGCAATCAGCAGTGGTGTCATGCTGAGTTAAGATCTTGTAAATGTTTGAAATATCAATATTGACACTAATTGAGTAAAAGGAAAGTAGAGAAAGAATTCTTGACTACCACATTGTAGTCTTGCAGGATATCCTGGAATTCTGAAACAAAACAAAAGAGTTTATGACGTCATAAGGTGCTATAAATAACTCTATGCTTCAGGAGGGGTTTTGGGGGTGTTCCCCACTTTTACCCTTCTCAAAACCCCTTGATAACCCTTGCTGCAAACCCTTGCTGTAAACCCTTGCATGCTCTATATTACCCTGGGGTTGTCCAAACCTTCTGAGTTGAACTTGAAAAATTGCTCTTAAAATAACTTAATGTTCATTTTGTGGGTTGAGACAAGCAAAGCATGAGATGAGCTTTCAACGTGTTTTAACAGGTTGTATGCCTTTGAAGATAAAATGTGGGGTGGTTGGCTTAGTGGTTCCTGTAGCAGTTCCTGCTATTGCTTTGTCGGTTATGGGTTCAATTCTACATGTAGGTCTTAAAGTGTGGTGACTTCGAATGTAGCCCTGCCCTGACGCTCCTAAAAAGTATCTTCTCAGATTGTCATGGTGGACGGCACTTGTACGATAAGTATAGTGTGAACCAGTTTCCATCTCTACTCTGTGCCTATGCCGATGTAGATTAAAGACCAAACATTTGGAACAACAGTTGACAGACAGCTTTATCGGTTATAGTCTTAACAATTTTTTCTGCCTCTGACAGCTAGTTTGTCTTATGAGATGATCATATCCATACAATCGAAAAAGGTCAAGACGGTAAACACAACGATGGTGCGATTGTGGGTGAATAGTACGATAGTACAGTTAAAAGCGAAGAAAATACAAATTTTGCATGTTTATGCTGTCATGACATTTTCTAAATCAATTGGTTGCATGAACATTGAAAAATAGTTAGGAAGCGGTATATAAATATACGTAAGTGCACCATCGCCGGCGGTTTTTTTAGGAAGCAAAAAATTAAAAAAAGGTAAAAAGCAATAAAAAGGTAAACTAACAGAAAAAAATGGAAAAGAAGAGTGAAACAGGTGGTTGGTGCTATGTTTCAAATTGTTTTGCCACTGCCAAACTCACAAGGGAGACTAGAACTTGCCAAGTAACTTCAGGGAGTGTTAGACAAGACCCAGGAATCCTGTAAATTGGAGCTCAGATTCTATAGCAATGCAGGTGTGAGAAGGGTGGGACTGAAGGGGTGGCAGGGGGCAGGTATATCTGGGTGAAGAGCACTCACTGGGTGTCATGGTTCTAAGAAAACTTATTTACCCCAGTGGCAGTGGTCTAGAAAAACATAAAGAAGAGATGAATCTGTGTATTCTGATAACTGGTATTATTGACAAAGAAGAGATTTTTTTTCACAAATTAAGAATATCACTGAGGTGGAATGATTTTGTCACATTTAGTTTGCTCCAACTTCTCCTTTGGGTTGCACCAAAGATTTACCACCACAACAGTACTGTGAGTAGACCAACCAAAAGGCAGCAGTGCCCGGATTAGATTGTCTATGACACTGAACCTTACTACAACACGACAAACTGCAAACAGCAGCTAACCTACTACACTGAAAGTAACTAAACCTCTCCTACACCATACCACTGAGAACACCTCACAGGCTCACATCCACCACACCACAAAATGAACACCTAAAACAGCACCTCACCACAAACAGCACCTTACCACAAACAGCACCTCACCTCACCTACATCACACCACAAATTCACACCACACAACACCTTTTGATAACTGATCACCATTCATTCATCATATTTCATGCACAGCAGACAGAAATACTATTTCCAAGCAGCCACCAACCAACTGCCAAAGCAGTTCCAGCATCTGTCAAGCAGTCTTTTTCACTCAGCAGGGGACACGGCTTACCCATAAATTTCATTGTCACAGTTTGCGTGACTTTGGGCTTACTCTAAATTGCTTTTAGATTTGATAGAAACTGCTGTTGCCAGTATTAAACATAATCAAGTATAGCTCTCCTCATTTGATCCATATTAGAAGCGATTTGTAAGCTATTACTTAGTGATTTTCCCTTGCAATTCTTTAGAAATTTGAGCCTCCCATTTTTTACATGAATATCATGCTGTTGCAATGTTGCTCCCCATGGGTTTGAAAAAAAAGATGATGGATGGATTATTGGGGCTTTACATACTGTATTTATGCACTTGGTAGGCTAATTAGGCCAGGAGAAGGACACGGCAATGAGGTGAAGGATGATTGAAACAGCCGTCCAACTTAGGCCCAGGTGACCCGGCAAGAGCTGGAAACAAACCTGGGACCCAGCAATTGCAAGTCCAGCACGCTACCACTAGACCAACCCTCCCCCTCCCCCTAGATCAATCTTGACTAACCCCAGAGAGAAGAAAATATAAAGTGTAATGCTGACCGAGTAAGATTTGTTTGAAAAATATGCACTTTCAATCTTAAGAAAAATTGTCCATATTTGCACATGTGGTCCTTAAGTAGGGCACCCCTGTGACAACTAACAGCCATTGAGAGTTAGCACAAGAGGGTGTGGGTGCTTATTGGATACATTTATATAATTATAATTATTGATATGCAACTGTAAGTTCATTTTACTCATGATAAGTTATTCTTTCGCAAGAATTTAATGATCGATTTCTGCTTTTAAATCTTTTGAAAATTCTGAACAACTAAAGAAAACATGCCGCCTCTTGATATGGACCTGTTTTTCTTCTATTTCCTGTTTTTCTCCCCATTTCCAAAATTATTTTGAAAAGACATCCATGGACTGGTGTAAGGTTGCTTTTTAAATGCCATGTGAACCAAACACGTTTTCATAATGATCCACATGTTTCATATTGGGATGACTGTGTTTCATTGAAGGAATCAATCCTTTGTTGTCTGACACAAAAGTCTGCTCTAAAAGTAGCTGGACATTGTTCAAATCAGACAATTACATTGTTATTTGGCCATTCATTGTGTTCTGTGGCCCTGTCCTTGTTAGGTGACAGGGATAACCTCTCATCATCAGGCGGCAGTGCTTTTAAGGTGCCTGCCTGCTCCGCTGAAAGTCTTCGCCTGCATGGGTTCTAAACCCGGGTGGGGAACCCAAAATTTTCAGTGGACCTTCATGATGAAAATCCCAGCTGGATGTCATTTGGATGAGACATGAAATTGGCGGCCACTTGTATCAGTGTCTATGCTGGGCAAGTAAAAGATCCCTCTCATGGGGTAGATGTGTAACATGTTGAGGAATCCCGCTCTCTCTCCCGTCTCATCAATCAACCCTCGTGAGTGCCCAGAACTGGGCTTAGATGGTTGCACTTTCTGTATCTATCTATATATAATTATCTATGTCTGCCACAAGACTTAAGTCTCTCACTTTATATCTCATAACTGTGTAATCTTTAGGATTTCAACAGGGACCTTGACTATTATTTTCAAAAGATGGCAGACATACCCATGCAGGCATTCTCGGTGAAGATGTCAACACATTTCTGAAGAAAACAGACGTATATTTTTTAACCCGTCAAATTTAGGGTCTGAGAACCATTTTAGATGATTATACCATTTGACACCTCTGTTAACCAGTCACATCCAGTATTTCACTGCGATTTATAGCATATTCTTTATTCTTCACTTATTCTGCATGGTTATTTGTTTTAGTGTCTGTCTCGTGGTGTAAGCTGGTTATTCACCGTGTGATCAGGAATAGGCTATTTCCGACAGTTGATCAACTGGTCTCGCAGTTCGGTAAAAAAATTGCTGATGGAGAAATATTGAAATTTCGGAACCAAAATATCCATTTCGAACCGGCATAGGATTCATGTGGGACGTAAAGTGGAACAGTTTCACTTTAATTTTCTTCCAATTTTGTACTCAAACCTACTATAACTATCCTGTAATTTACTATAAAACTCCTACAGAATTCCTATATTTTAAAAGAAAAAAAAAATCCTGTTTTTGGCTGGGAGGCCTTTAAATGGGCAGTTTTACAGTATTTGCACTCAAATTGTCTCATGGGGTGTCAAAATAAAGTGTGAAATTTGAGAATTTTCATCATTCTATCATAAAATTAACATATTACTGTTTCTATAATCAAAGAGGACTGAAGTGATTTGGTGGTTTACTACCAAAAAACCACTACTTAAAGTAGGCAAGGGTTGATTCTTGAAAAAACTGTTTATCAGGAAAAATATCCACCCAGAAACAATTTTCACCCATTCTTATTCTTGGAAATCAAGTCACATTGTTGCATAGGAACATCAAAACCCATACAAAACTTAAATTTTGATTAAACATGCCACAATTTTTATGTTTTACCATTTTTATTACGTAATTACAGAAATCTGGCTTGCCATTAGCGTGAAAGTTTCTGTTGAGTAGGGTACTAGTCTCAAAAGACACATGATTTCCATGGTTAATAATCCCTAGGTATCCTATTAACCCCATATCCAGTTTTGTTACTGTAAGACTGAAACTCATGGTGTTCGGCAGTGTCAAACATAGTGTTTTGGAGGAAAAAACTACCGAAAATGACCAAAAATCAGGCGCTTTTGGAAAAATCATCTTTGATGGCTCCATTAGCAAGATATTTGGTTATTATCCTTTAAAGTCATTCAGTTAATAGTGAAAAATTACAATTATATGGATATATGACACAAATAAATCAACTTTTTTCTCAATTTTGATTTTCTCAAAATAGTGTAATAGATAACGAAAGATTATATATTTGACATTTTCAATACTTATAAAAACCCTTTTTAGGCATCCAGGTTTACTTAGTTTGTGTAACCATGGCCGTTTCTTCAATGAATCCAGTGTTAAAACGCACGAATCAGAGCAAAATTTCTGATGGGTTGGAGAGGACATTTTTTTGACATCATGAATTTTAATTTCTAAGAAAATGTATGAACATGGCCTGGATATCTTTTTAACTTGTATTTGTCACATACTTGTAAAGGCACATGATTGAGAAAAAGATACACAAATAGCTTGTTTTTCCTACAAAACACTTAGTGTTTTTTCTATGGGTTGGAGAGGACATGCTTTTTTTGACATCACATTCAAGCCTCACATTCTGAAAACCAATTATGGTTAGTGAAACAAATGTTTCTGTTTTACCTTGAGATATGTCTCAAGCTTCAAAATTAACACAAACAGTATACACATTCTTTGATACCTACTCATAACAGCATATAAAGCAACTGATGGTCCATCAAAAACAAAATTTTTGACATCTGCCATTTTTTACATTTTAGGACCCAAGTCATGTTGTATATAAGTTATTCAGATGAAACCTGTTGTATTTTATGCCCAAGAGATGGGTCTAAACAGGCATCATTAACATGAATCACAAGTGCCTGCCTTTGCTTTTCTGTGTTGTCATAAAAATATGTGAAACTCTCCGTGAGACACAAAAAAGTGCAAGAATTGGTCATAAATCGCCTACTGTTTCAAAAGTAAACGAAAAATCGGCAGAGTGCAAATACCGTAAAACTGCCCAAATAGTCTTGCAAGCCGGATCTGGATCCAGCTGGTATCAACTGGTCAAATATATCCGGTATCCGCCACGTTTGCCAAACACACTTCTTCTGTTTCTAATAATCTAATCTTTGACTCCCGGTTCTCACACCGAATCGCCCACAACCAGAATATTTTGACTAATTAAAGCCTTAGTCAGAGTATATAACCTTGGATTTTTGAAAGCTCTTTAGACCTACATCTTCTTGTCTTTGTAAATTAAAGTGGTTGGGATTAAATAGCTCCTAGGCTCTTCTGAAATCTGTAAGGGACGATTTAAGTCTGAGATTATTAATCCTAATTAAGCTCAAGTTTGGCCTTGTGGGGAATTACTTAATTAACTCTTACTGTGAAGTTACTCTTTATATTGTTCTCTTTAATTGTCCCATGTGTTGAAGCAATAGTGGAACTTTGAAACTTTAGTTGAGATGCTTAAAGTCATATGTTTTAGGTTTGTGGTTGTTTTGTGGGCCTAAAATTGGAAATTCAGGATATAAAGCCCAAATCATCCATCCCTCCATCCTAAAAAGATCAGTATCTGGTAATGGAACCTTCAACCCCAATTTTTTTTGTGTCGTAACTTATTTTCAACTGTATTGTCCCAAATATTGTAAGTACTGGGTAGATTCGACCATTATCTAGTAGTCCTTGGCTCCAGTAATAAGAAAAAATTATAGAAAATAAGATATTGTAATTGAATCATTCTGAATGATATACTTACAGATAATTTTCTTGGTATCCAGGAATGAGATTTCTTTTTTGCCTGGTCAGTTTACATTCAGCCTTCAGGGCAAGCCTGAAATATAGTCACTTCATAAATTCTTGGTCCTCAGTGAAGGTCTAGTTTATTGTCTTATTTCTGCTCTTATCTTGAACTTGCATGCATCTGATTTTAGTAACACCCCAGGTGGTAGTCAAGAGTTGTGGTTAGTTCATAAGCTGAAGATTACATGATGGTTATCAAACCTTTGTATTTCAAGATACAAACACTGAAACACTCCACTCAAACACCGTTTTACTCTGTGCCCCGGCTGCAGCGGTTACCACTGAGGTTAGCCACATGGTAAAGTTGTGACAAAAGTTGTCTTTTGCCAGAACAAAAACTAATAAACTAATTTCAAAAACTTTTCACCTGCATGAAACTCCATACGACAAGTCGTGATTTATCCTTTCTTGATTGTGCTGACATTCACTCGATTCGTTCAGTGTAACTGATCAGTTCTTTCGTGCAATTTTATTTCCACAATGATCATGATTATTAGTAAACGCCTTATTAATTCCAAACTTTGTTTCTTCAATTCTATTGCTTTTGAACCTTTTGGCAATTAATTTGCGCCAAGTGATAATTAGTCGAAAAAGTATCAATGACATTAAGTGCGAAGACTTTTGTATTGCAAATAAAAAGCCAAATGTATTAGCCAAATCATGTGTTGCATTCAAAAGACCATGGTCATGAAGATGTATTTGATATGATTAAAATGATGATTTCTTTATCTCAGTTCTTATTAGTGTTCTTGTTATTTCAAAAAAGCAATTAAGCTGACAATACCTATTCCATCTTCATTACCAGAGAATCTGCTGAAGTGACTTGACACTGAAAAAAAAAGTTTCTTCAGCACATAGAAAAGAAAGTTTGTTTCCACCTGTAGCTTGGGTACCTTAATTTTAAAATTCTGATAAAAAAGTTTGTCGCGAGTGCGCATGTTAAAAAATTGTTCGTCGACGCACCGCGAACGAAAAAAAAAGTTTGTCCCGGGGGTAAAGTCCATAGCTCCCCCCCCCAACTATCTTCTGGTCAGCCCCTTATGAAACCTTGAAAACAATATGGTTGAATACTACAATGAATAGTACCCGGGTCATCCATTGCTAATAGATAGTGATTTGTATAAAAGTGTTCGATTTGTTATCGTATTGAACATGAATATTTTGAATGTTCTTTATTTGATGGAAATCCGGTATACATGGGCCATAACAGTCAATTCACAGGAATCCTACAAAGAATTGCTAACACATGGGGTTCATTTGTCAAGGTAGTCACTGTCTATATCCCTCCAGCCAATTACCCCATTTCACCCCAGTTTTGTGTACCTAATACCTACCCTTCTTCAGCTGGCATAAATCCAAAGGCAGGTTCATGCCAAGCTCTACCAGCAGGCATAACACCCTGCAGGTTTGCTTGGCTGGACTGAATGTGCACTGTGCAGGTAGCTGGAAGACACCTGTTTCAGGGTCTGTACGCTCAAGGAAATAGACTCAAACAGAAGTGTTATATATAACCTCTGAACACTTTGAATTAAAGTTGTGTTGAATCTCATATTCAGTTGTAAAAATTAAATCCTAAATTTATAAGATTTGCAAAGACCGATGATTTTGAGGTCTGCTGATGTGCAATCGTATGTTAAACTTAAACGGCTTTGTGCAACGTCTAAATATTAATTGAATTTGCTGAAAGTTTTACAAAATACCTTTTATCTACATAAGATCACAATGCAATATTCAAATCAGTGAAATTTCAGAAGAAAGTGTTTTTGGACCACCCTATCCTATATTGACAAAACCTAGCCAAAAAATTCCTTGTCAAGATATCAAGATGATGCGAATCTGCTAAAATAATCCTTTCAAATGATCATGATGATGGTCACGTGTTTTGATATGTCAATTTTAACTAAATATGTATCAGCTCGAAAGTTCATATGAAATGTATCAATTTGAGAAAATGACATAAAAAATTTCCCACCTTTGCTTGGAAATGACACGAGAAGGTTTTTGTTGAAATGGGAAATGCCCAATAATGCAAGAAATGGAAGTGGTTGAAATTTGAGATATTTAAAAAACAATTCGTTTCCAAAAATGTGACACCTACAGAGCTCTGCAAATCACATGCGTAGTGAGATCTCACATGAATCCCATTACGCAAGGTAACGATTAAATAGTGACTTTTTGACACTTTTCTGCATATTTCTTGGAAATCTTTTAATTCATCGCCTACTTTGAACTTATTAATGTAGAGCAGGTCTCCTATCTCCTATGAGGAAAATGCTTGATATAAATATTTCTTTAGATTACAAATGATTGATAAGTTATATGATGCTTTATTTCTATTTTGATTAATAATTGGTGCATTTTCTTGACAGATTTTGAAGGTTCCAATGAAATCATGTGATAATTAAAAGATTAAACTGAACCAAGTGCTCAAGTTACTTCAATTTTGGATTATGGGATCTTTTATCCTCCCATGTAATGTTAGATAACATGTCAGATTACATATTTATAAATTCTCTAAAAATTATATCTTGTTAATTTAGCCACTTACAGCATCCATAAGGACTTTTGCTACCCTAAAATATAATTAAAATGAAAAGGTTAGTGAACCTTCTAAAAGTGAGGAGACTTGGTAAAAATATATTTATACCTTTTTCTAAGTGTCCTTAGTGTCCATACTGGGCAAGTGAAATTAAGATCTTACAATAAGGTAAAATGTACGACATCCGGTCACATTATGTAATGGAGTTACATATCTTGTTAAAAATAGGTCTTTGGTAGTAATAAGAACTTAGGCAAGAGGACTGCACTATCTCAGACTATTTCAAATAGTCTCACTTCTGATGGTAATTGGCAACTACTGTTGTTTGGTGTTTGTCTCATCTCAACTTTCTTTTCTTTCGGAAGGCCATTGTCTGCAGGTAGACCATGCTTATGCTACAGGATTTTGTTCTTTTTTTGTGTCTACCCTTAGGCATTACATTATAAACATTGGCTAAAAGTTGTTCATGAACATTTTGTCAAGAACTTTTTCTCCATGTTCTTATTGATAAACATAGTAAAACACATATATATGTAAAGACAAAGTAAAAAGGTGTTTGTAAGTGTTTATAAGTGGTCCATTCTATTCTTGGAGCATCAAACAAGAAGAAATAAACATTCCACAGGTGTTCTAATGTTAAAATAGATCTGCTGTAAGCATGTTATCTGTCTGAGCATTAGAAGATGTAGAAATACAATAGCTATGTGGATTGTGGAGTATTCTTGAATGTAGATTCTTTATCTCTGGATTCATATACATATATGTATGTACAATTTTTAAATTGGTGAATTTACCTTCTGCTTCTGGAGATTGACTGCTAGTCGTCAGACTTTTTATCAAAAGGCACAGAATCATTGGAAATAGATATTTCTATTTGAACTTTATGGACAGTTGCTAACTGTGCCTTTCTGACTTCCGTTAATTGTCACCGTATAAGTTCGTGTTACTGTCATAGTAAAGAACCTAAATGCAAACCAAGATTTTGTATAAGTGTAATGGCAATTGTAACCCTTCAAATTTGCTAATTACTTTGCATTTCAACCTGCATTTTACATATATGGTGTCAATTAGTAAAGGTTATTCACCACGGGAGAGAGAAGATGTGATTTATCACCCGAGGCCTTTAGGCCGAGTTGTGATAAACACATATTCCTGATCCCATGGTGAATAACCGGCTTATACCATGAGACAAACACTCGAACAGTCAAACATGAGAGGATAAATGGACAACAAAGAATATGGGAATTATTCCCTGAAATACTGTTATTTGATTGGCTGACAGAGGTGTCGAATGGTATAATTTAGTAGTATGTATGTGGTATTCTCAATTCTGTGTCAGACTGAGGTCTAAATCAGTAGTAGAGCACTGTGCTGCCAAATTCCAACCTCTGGAACCCTGGTTCGATCCCAATTCCAGGTAACCCATGTTGTAGACAGATGTTTCATCATGTGCCAAGATTTCACCTTGCCTCATTACCATAATCCCTGCCTGTCCTGTTAAGCCTAGTCAGTGCATGAACACTTGCCGTAAAGCCCTATAGCCCATCTCTCTCACTATGAAAGGCATATTCAGTTATTTGTCTGACTGAATTTTTACCTAGTAGTAGTTTATAACCCACTCTAATGCTAAAACAATACTACATAGGTTGTCAGAGGTATGCACAATTGTTAGGGATGTAAATATTTATAGGTGATACTACAACAAGGACCCCTACTGGTCAACTTGACCTCTGACTGACACTGAGTGGCCACTGGTTTGTCAGTGGTTGATGGCAACTTGGCTGAGCACAGCAAATAATTGGCAAGCTTCTGGTTTGCTGGAAGGATGCTGGAGGAAAGTGGCTATGAAAAGTACAGCCCTCTAAAATTAGTTCTTGGTGTGGAGATTGAAAGTAAAGTGAGTCATGTATATCTACATGACTTTCAAAGTTCTGGAGACATTTTATAGACTGTGATAAATGAGATATCAACAAGACTAGTCTTGGTTCAAAGGTAGATATTTATATACAGTCATGTAGATATACAGACAATATGAAATCAGGCAGGTTGGTAAGAAAGGGCACATTGGTATTTATCATTTAGGTATTTTAAGTGCAACTATTAGATCAATAATATTATTTAGTTAAACAATAAAATAATAATGATTTAAATCAGATAAAACATTTAATAATCAACATAAATCAAATAGGCTTAAATAATTATTTTAATGTAAGTGGGCATATTTAGTGATCAACACAACCCTGCACTATAGAAATGCAATGGAAAATTTGCTCTCACCTAATTTGGCACTGAGCATGCCCTGGAGTGACCTGATTCCACTGAGCATGCTCAGACCTATTGAGCATGTGCAGAGAGCAACAACAAATGGTGGCCATTTTGAAATTTCCCTGATTCAAACTTTTAAGGCCAGTTTTCACTACAAGCTACATGGGGTTCACTCATCAGACAAGGCTCATATTAATCTAAATTTTGTAAGGAATTTTTTGGTATGGGTCTGATCAGTGAACGTTATGTAGCTCACTTCTGGGTGATAATGGATCAAAGTTTACCACGAATGATAAGGACAGTTTTCATAGAGCCCTGTCAAGGCACTAAGAAGGTAGATGGGCGAATCCAAGGTGATAGAATGTAGGTCCTTTACTGTCGCTGACAAGGCTTATAAGGACAGGCAGGGAACACGGTAATGAGGCGAAGTGCACTCTTGGCACAGGATGAAAGTTTCATGAAACTTCATTAAACATGGGTTACCCGGAATGGGAATTGAATCCGGGTCGCCGAGGTTAGCAGCCAAATGTGCTATCACTAAGGAGTAAGCCCTGGGCCATGACAAACAGGGTAATAATTAACCAGATATACAATATTATACATGTTACTAATCTGGCTACAAAAATACTATTCACATCTGCAGAAAATACCAGAAGCTCAATCAATCTTTCAGAAAAATCTTGGAAATGTCACTGAAAATAATGTGTACAATTATAACTTTTGTAACTTCTGGTTTCGCCATGTAAGTTAATTGCAACAGCACAATGATTTATGACTGTAAGCTGGTGGTCTGAGGAGGGAAAAAAAGTCATCTAAAAAGATGGAGTGCTAAGAGGAAACTGGCAATTGAAGAACAAATGTATGGCATGAAATGTGGTATTGGCTGAAAATGAGTCTGAGAAGTTGTTTTTCCCTATGATGAGATGGTAATTGCCTCACAAATGCTAAATCTGCAACCTTTTGGCACAATGTTGTATAATGTATGGTCTAGATAACTTACAACCTTTCACTATCTAGGACTAGCAGAAATATGGTTAAGTTATCAACAACACTGAAGCTTGCATGGGGGTAACCTATTGGGTGAGGGGATAAGTGGGCTATGCTCATCATTGGACCCATTGTAATTCATCTTATGTAGGGTAGGTGAAGGTGATTGGGCTTTACGTCCCATATCTTTGCACCAATGAGGGTAATATGAAAGGTGTCATGGTGATTACTGGTTAAGGAAAGTTTACTCATGAAACTGGCCTGCAAATCAAACTTGAGTCAGAGTGATGTTATCGGTGTATGCTTATCTCTATTTCATGTAAATGTGTACGAGGGGTTTTCCATAAGTTCTGTCCAACTAGTCATAACTTTTGCTAGATTTGAAGTAGAAACATGATATTTGGGTCAGATAATATTGATGTAATTTGCAAATAACTCCCAGAAAATCAGATCATGAAATTAAAAATAAATGCTTAATCTGTTGCCATGGAAACCAGAAGTCATGAAATGCGGCCCTGACTTTGTAGATCTCACTTAAAACGAACTGAACACCTGCTTGCATTATCTGTGTCTTTACATATTGAATTGAAGTATATTCTCAATTTTTTTCATGAAATATTATCAGTTAATTGTAAAATCATTGATAACAATGGAAACTGGTATTTTTGTTACATCCCAGTTACTTTACCATCACTCATGCAGCTTCTCAGTTTTTTACGAGATGAGCAATTTTTTGGATATGGATGACATCATATGTACCTGTTACATTTTTTTCATTTTAATTGGATAAAACTAGCAGAGAGTGTAAGAACCTTTTATCATACATACAAGGAAGACAGTATGAGTGACAGAACCAATTAAAAATTGTACAAACTTTTTCTGAATGAAGAGAAGACACACTGGAAAACCTAAGAAAAGAAGACTGGAAATTTAGTGGAAAATTCCAAAACTGACCTTAACATGAAGATTGAGGTATCATACTTAGAAATGGATAGAAAGTATGAGAAAACGTATTTACAAGGTCCCAGTCTTTATTTTTGGAAGTTGTGAAATGACTATGAATGTTTTGGAAAAATTCTTTTCTATATCTCTTGCAATAATTACATATTTTACACAATATGTCAAGTATGTGTCTATTAACAAGCTCTCGGTCGCATTTCATGACTTTTGGTTTCCATAGCAACAAATCAACAATTAATTTTTACTTCTATGATCTGATTTTTTGGGGATCATTTGCACATTATATCAATATCAGCTTACCCAAACATAATTTTTATATTTAAAATCTAGCAAAAGTTGTGACAGGCTGGACAGAATTTATGGAAAACCCGTCGTAAAGAACAAAAATTCTGCGACACAGCAACTGTGATCTTAATGTATTTATTTATTTATTTATTCAATATATTTACACAGGGTGTATACACTCAGTAAAACTGTTTTTCAGGTAGACCCTGTTAAAAACGTAAATGTACATAAAGACGAAATATTTACAAATATACAAGAATTAAAAACAGTAGGACATGTAAATTAAACAGTTAAAATGTGGGTCTTCAAAGATCTCTTAAAAGCATTAAAATCATTAATATCCTTAATCTGATCTGGTAAGGAGTTCCAGGAAACAGCACCAACATAAGCAAACGTCTTTTTGAACATATCACAGTTAGGCTTAGGGACATAAACATTCATAGGATGGCTTCTCGTGTTTATGCCAGTTACATCAAACTGCATTGTAATAATATCACTCTTATAATTAGGACACATACCATAAATACATTTGAACATTAATAATAAGGTAAAATATTGGCATCTCTGCTTAACATTCATCCATTTTAAATTTCTCACAATATCAATTCCTCTATTATTAATAAAATCAAAGTTCTGAGTGATTATCCTAGCCGCTAAATTTTGGAGCCTTTGTATTTTATAAATATTCTGATCCGTAGTTTGGCCCCAAACACTTATGGCGTAATCGATACATGGTTGTATTGTACTATTATATATTTTGGCTAACAATTCTGGTGACACTATACCCACTAGTCTACGTAGTTGTTTAATCTTGAGAGAAACATTACTGCATAGTTTGTTAACATACATGTTCCAATTCATATTGCTATCTATTTTCATACCCAAGTAATTGGCACATGACACATTATTAAGCTGTTGACCATTTAAATTTATACACAGTGAATCGGAAATAAATTTTCTTTGAGATGCTACCAACGTAAGGAATATGAGGCATTGATTTTTTAAGGGATATAAGGTTATAGGATATAAGGTTATAGGAAATAATTTTTTAAGGGATATAAGGTTATAGGAAATGTTCTCAGTGTCAAGTTCATTATTACAAGAAGTTGTGAAATGTTAGGGATTATTTTTAATATGTTTCTTGTCCTGTAACTCTGGTAAAAATTACATTTTTTGACACGATATAATGAATATGTGTCCCTAATAGTGCCCTGGGCCGCATTTCATGACTTTTGGTTTCCATGGCAACAAATTAACCATTTATTTTTGTTTCTATGATTTGATCTTTTCAGGATCATTTGCAAATTACTTCAATATTATCTGACCCAAATATCACTTTTCTGTATTAAATATTGCAAAAGTTATGGCAAGTTGGACAGAACTTTTGGAAAACCCCTCGTACATAGCTCTGTTATCAAATCACACAAGAATATTTACGGTGTGTATGGCATCACCATCAGCATAGATCTTTTAGCTTTGTGGCATTTTTTGATGACTTACTTTGTTGCCCATACTCTTGATTGATGATACCCTACACCCTGTACCTGGGGTGCATATTGAAGGGGTTACAGTTCCAGTGAACCTTAGCTGTCTTGGGTATTAGTTCTGAGGGTTCTGGGATAATCTATAAACCTGATTTCGAACCCATAATCTTTATAGTTTTTGTAACTTTTCAGTGATCGTGTATGTATCCTCCATGTAAAGTGACAAAATTACGTTTATAAATCCGATTATTACTCAAATGCGGGTATGCAAGTCTGCTGCCACAAAATTAACTACAGATAATCAAAATACAATGTCCTACCAGTAGTATTGTCTCACATATAAACATTTTTGTAAGCATTTATATTTTACTAGAGGACCCCCATGATTCTTGGAATAAAAAGATATGCCTAAAAATGAGTAGCAGTGTGCAATATTGTGGTTTGTCATTGTGACGGTGGCATGCGTTGCCCTCCAGTGTAAATGGATGATTGGAAAGGTGTTGCTGTCTGGGGAGTGGAGGATTAAAAAAAGTACTGTAGGTGCAGAACTCATGGATGTTAAGTTCAGGGAAGATAAAAATCCATAAAGGAAGAGTAAAGAGGAAGTTTGATGTATGACATGGCCTGATCCATGGAGAATTGAGGATTCCTATGCAAAAAGAAAAATCAGCCAAAAACCGTAATTTATAATATGGGATAGGATATGTAGAATTAGGCAGTGGATAGGGGAAAGTAGAAAGGATTGAAATAGTGTAGTTTTGTGAAGTTGGTTCTTAGTGACCTTATTTGTAACAAAGAACCTGTTGTGTATTGTTTATTTGATGGGTCCCTCTTCTGAGGCCAGGGAGAACAATGAACTACTACTATTGCAGGCACGTGAATAGAGGTGTGTGGATAGCATTAATGTGTGGATAGGGTGTTAGAGGTGACAGATAGTTCTGTAGAGATAAAAATCTGTGGAGACTTTGAAAAGATGAAGATTGATGTATAGCACGGCCAGATCCATCAAGAATTGGCGATTTGTATACAAAAAGAAAATGTGAGCAAACAACAAAAATATAATATAGGATGACCATAAAACAGTTATCTGACACTCATGTCATAGTTGGAAGGATTTAGTAGTGATCTGGATATTTAAGTGGACAGAGCAATTGGGCGAAATCTCTTTGGAACTATATAGCTGGAGATTGGTAGTTTGTGCAGTATAAGAATTTAGCCAATCATACCTCAGGGAATGGCTTACATAGCCACTGATACATAGCAATTCGCCAAGAGGCTTTCTTAATATTGCCTTTGAGATCAACAGTTCCATAGGCAGCTATATCAATGGGGTAGGGTAAAGTCTACTATAATCTATATACCCAAACAATTCATCATAACAAAATGTGAAATTTATGACTCCGTCACAGGCCAAAATGTCTTCTAAAGGCTCGTTGCAACCAATGTGTAGAATCTGGATAAAATGTTTGTTAGCTTTTTGTGATGAGAAAGTGTGATGTCATGCTCTCAGCTTGGTGTCACAGCCATTTGTAATGGGCGAGTGTGATATTATGCTCGTTGATGTCACGGCCTTTTGTAATATGCAAGTGGGATTCATGCTCACAGCTTGATGTTACTGCCTTTTGTATTTGTAATGGGCAAGTGGGATGTCATGCTCTCAGCTTGATGTCACAGCCTTTTGTAATGGGCAAGTAGGATGTCATGCTCTCAGTTTGATGTCACAGCCTTTTGTAATGGGCAAGTGGGATGTCATGTTCTCAGCTTGATGTCACAGCCTTTTGTAATGGGCAAGTGGGATGTCATGCTCTCAGCTTGTCATATCCTTTTGCAATGGGCAAGTGGGATGTCATGCTCTCAGCTTGTCATATCCTTTTGCAATGGGCAAGTGGGATGTCATGCCCTCAGTTTGATGTCACAGCCTTTTGTAATGGGCAAGTGGGATGTCATGCCCTCAGTTTGATGTCACAGCCTTTTGTAATGGGCAAGTGTGATGTCATGCTATCAGCTTGATGTCACAGCCTTTTTCAATGGGCAAGTGTGATGTCATGCTCTCAGCTTGTTGTCACAGCCTTTTTCAATGGGCAAGTGTGATGTCATGCTCTCAGCTTGATGTCACAGCCTTTTGTAATGGGCAAGTGTGATGTCATGCTCTTAACTTGATGTCAGTGTGATGTTGTGTTCTCAGCTTGATGTCACAGGTTTTTGTAATGGGCAGGTGCGATTTCATGCCCCCTGCATTTATGTCATTGACACGGCTATTGCTATTGACCAGTGCCATGCTCCTGTATTCAAATTGCCTTTGTGTAGCTTCCCAGCCTGTGTAAAATGCAAAAGTAAAACTCGGGCAGCTCATGTTTTTTTAAATAATCATAATCTTAACATACTTCATGAGAATATAATCCCTTACCATTCAAGAAATTTTCATGGACTCATTTACAATTGTACATGCGTGACAAATGCCTTTTGTCGTCACCGTGACAATCTTGCAAAAAGTTTTAATCCTCACCAATTCCCATCTGTAACCTCAATTTACCTCTTGTAATATTTATTGTACTCTTTATATTTCACGTTCAACAGTTCGATCTGTCCAAACCTTGCTCTGAGCTTTTACAATCTTTCAAAATGTTTCAGAAATCCCTGATTTCCAAAGTGCACCGAATGCTTCAGCATAATTTTCCCAAGGATCACTGCCCTGATACTGTCCTTAATTTAATTCTGTCCTATTCTCAAAGTCCTTGTATAATTTCTGGCTTGGTTGCATCCAATATTTAGCCAAATTTCATTGGATTATCTGCACTTTTGGCAAGGCATACTGCTACTGGGTGAAAGCACAGTAAGCGCCTCAATATTTGGCCCCTATGACCTAATAATTATTTTCATCAGAAGTGCAAGTGTAGTACATCACTTTAAACCTAATAATGTGTAGAATACAGAATTATGTCTGTCTAATAAATCAAGACAGGTATTTGCTGGGCTGCTATGAACTACATTATGAAAGTTCCATGAAATCTAGGTTTTTCTGCTGAAATAGACCATTGGCTTTTCGACAGTTTTCGCAGATTCGATATGGACAGTTTGCAAGAACTGTGACCAATTAAATATTTGAGCCTTGTCTGCATTCACTAAAATAATCCAAATTTGTTACTAAACATGGTATCCCTGCTTTATTCGTGACAAACCAGACCTCCAAACATCAGTCCCCAGACAAATTTGAACATTTTTGTGGACGTAATGGACGGACATTTACACTTTTTAGCCTGGTGTCCAGTGTATAAGTTAAATTCATTGTGTTTTTAAATTTTTCAGTTGCATACATAGGTAGAGAGAGACAGACATGCATTTCCATCTCAGTTGACATGTTAGCTGGTCTTTAATTCATGTAAATTACCAAAAAATCAGTTGTGGACGTAATGGACGGACATTGATTTTAGCCATTAAAGCTTCTTGTATCTTACAATCATCAAAGACCATTGGACATTTTTTGCTTAAATTCATTAAACCAATATCATATCTAGACAAAAGCACCAAATTTGGCTAATTATTACATAAAAATACCCTCCAGCCAGCCTTTTGAACCTCTGACTGTAAATTTGCAAAAATATGGTTACAAGCAGACCTTTTCTTAGGACGTCATGGCTGCCATGATCATCATATTGAAAAGTCAGCCAATGGTCCCTACAGAAGGCCAGGGAGGTACAGTAAACAGATAATGTCACCGGCAGAATGTGAACTAAATATTAGGCTACAGCATTGCTGCAATAGATGGTGCTTCAGAAAAAGGGCCACTGGTTACATGCTAAAATTAACAAATTATACCCTCTTTAAAGGTCTGCCCAGAGCATGGTTTTAATTGTATGCTCATGAAAAATGCCTAAATTTCTCAGATTTACTTGTTGATCAAGCTTAAATACTGCAATGTTTCTTCTTTATGTCAGAAATTGGTTTATAGGACCCTAAATTTACTTTTATCTGATCAAAACGCAATTGAGGCCTTTACTGTGCTTTCACCCTACTGTGTTTCAATGACAGCAATTGGATCAACTGTAATATTGCTTGTGTTCAATATGTTGCTGCTATAGTACGTCTACAGGCAACTAGGCATTGGCATACAGTACAGTCAGTACATATTATAATTATGTACGATGCAAAAAGTTTGTTTTTGCCTTTTAAGGTTGATTCTATTTAAATTTATTTAAGGTATATGGTATTTACTATCCTGAACTATGATGTTCTTGCTGCATTGCTAGGGATATGTGATGGTAAATTGGCATGCATAGCTGTTTGACTGCTTAGCGAGTAAAATCTTGATTCCTTACACAGTTAAAGTTGGTACGAAGCCTTCTCCGCTGTTGGTCCGGCGTTCGATTCTCAGTCAAGAGGACAATCTATTGGCAAATCTCAATGAGGAGCATCGCAGTTGGAATCTTACGAATGTCACTCGAGAGAGAATATTGTTAAATCTGTGGCCCCTTGTTATGCACTGAGCTGCTAACTACTTCGATCCAGGTTCGATTCCAGCCCGGACAACCAATGCTGCATAGATGTTTCATCCTGTGCCAAGAGGGAATGTGCCTCATTACCATAATCCCTGCCTGTCCTATTAAACCAAGTCTGTGCATAATCACAGGGTGTAAAGCCCTATCATCCACCAATGGCCACCCAACTTATGCTCCAGACACAGTCCCCTGGCTCATTCACACTACCCTCACTTTCCTATTCCCACTTTCTTCTCCCAAATGATCACCTCCCCTGAAGCAATTTTCACCTTCAGGTCTGCTCCTAAACCCTTTGATGAGGCAATATCTCTCACCTGTCAGTGTGTTAGGATGGCATTTCCAAATTGTGTTGACTTTAATCTTACCCTGCGTGAGTTGCACTAAGGCAATATTGTGAGAAAGTATCTTTTCCCCTTGAAAAATATATGGTAGACTTCGTCCAATTAGGATCAGAGTCACAGTGGAGTAAAGCTTTAGAAAATTGCTTCTTCTGCACTTGCACCTCCTTCATGCTATATATGTCCCTTTGCTATAATCATTTGAAATTGACACTGAAGTGTGTTAATTATCAAAATTTAGGATGTGTGAATTCTCAATTAGATTAAATTGATATCAATTAAAGCCCAGCCTTACATCTTGAAGTTGAATTGTTAATTTATGTCTAGCGTTGAAAATACTTTAGTGATTCGAAGTTCGATTCTAGTCGAGTTTCGCCATCTTTAGTCGACGCACCTGTATGTTAAAAGTTGAAACCACATTAAAACTTTTCGGATAACTCACCTGTGCCTATTCCCTTCTGCCATCACTTCCATTTCAGTAATTCTGCTTAATTTCTGCTAGCTGTTTCATTCAGTTGGTTATCGTTGAATAGTGGTGAGGTGATTTCAGTTCTTCGCAGTCATGTAACTTGTCAACCGTAGTCCATTTTCAGTTCATGGTTTACTCAAATTTTGCATCATGATGGGTAACTGAAAGTTTCCAGTTATTTCAGTATGCCAGCAGTGCCCAGCATTCGTATGAAGCTCCTCATGTAGTGGCCCTCAACGGCCTGCACTGCACATGTATTAAATTTAATGTCCCAAGCTTGTGTCATAATATACATGACATGTGCAATTGTGCATATTGAAGTGATTCAGAAATGCAATCCATCTCAAGTCAATATTGCATCATAATAAATCACACTTCTTCACTGTTGCTTCTCATTAACTTATTAGAGAAGATCACTTGACTGGTGCTGTCACTTAAGACTGTCCTTAACTGAGGTTAAGCTGCTCTCAATAGCTCTAGAAGCAGGTGGTATTTTGCCCCTTGCAGCTGGAGTGCAGTACTATCTTGTCTGGTATGGTATGACATGTGGTGTGTACATTAATCAGGGAATACGAAGCTGGTTTGAGATGGGGAATGGCTTGGATGCTGAGAGAAGGGGGGTGGTTTGGATGTTGTGTTGGGAGAGGGGGTTAAGAAGATGGTTGGATGGTTGGGGTATGGAAGAGAGTTAGGTGAAGGGATGAATTTGATTCTGATGGTTCTCAGATGGTCAGTACTGGCCCGGCCTGGCCATGTAGTCTGAAGTTCAGTTTGGCGATTGAATGATTGTTTCAGAGTTTTTTTGCTCCGACTCATCATTGTGTTTGTGTCTGCTTTCCTGACTGATGTAAACATTTTGACTATTTAAAATTCTGCTGCTTGTAAAATCATGCACTAAAATGGTATGTTAATTTCTCCAACTCTTTGGCAGGATGTTCAACCTGTGAATTTATCTTCAGTGTTTAAAATCGTCTCCGGACTGATTGTGTGCCCTGACAATTTCTTTTTACCATTCAGACACTAAATTACTGAAGAATGAAAATGACCAACTTTCAATGTCAAATACAACCACCAACTGCTCCCATATTCAGTCAAGGAAATTACCATCTGCTCATGACAACCAATGTCTTCAGCCCCACATGACACTCACCCCAGCACTGTCATCTCTCTCCCATGACCTTCTCAAAGTGTCATGGCCCACCCATGACTTAAGCAGTGTTCAAAATCGTCTTTGACAGGCTATTTAGAAGTAACCGCTGCTACTATCACTTCCAAACTTGGCATAAAGTTGCATCACAGTATCAACTAACTCTATAAATTTTGGCAGGCTTATCCATTACATAATGAGGAAAAGAACCCGAAGGCTCCAGAGAAATTAGGAAATTGTCATCAGCTGCTGATGACTTTGCGGTACCTCGCGAAATTGGATAGAATATGTCCCGCTACTATCATGCTGCTGTGTGATGAGGATGGGTGCACAGAGATCAGACTTCCTTTTGATACCCAACTGATCAACCCCACACACTCAATCATCCTGTCAGGGCCAGGACTTAGCGGCAATTGAAATTGTCATCATGATTGTGATGGTAATTTCCCAGACTGATATTGTTAAGTATCCAAAACGGCCTCTACCTTTCAGTTTACCCTCCAGTTGTTCTTCAGAAAACCAATGCGAGAGAGTGTGATGAAAGTCTAAACTCTCTTCCCCACCTCCAGTACAGCAGATGCCAAGTTTGTTTTGCCTGTCCTGAATTTATTTTCCTGATTATTTGCTCTCATTTTGTTTTGATCACTCATGTTATTCCAGCAAGAATGCAGTAAGACACTCTGCTGCCAGACTGTTTTTGCCTGGAGGCTTGCATTTAGATGTGGTATCATCTTACCAGAATATCTTGGTGGTCTGCCATAAAAAATGTATGAAGATTTCTGAATGAAAGTTCATGATATCTTCATGATATGTCAAACATCACACCTTATTAACCAACAAAAATATTGCTGTGAGGTATGTTATATGGAACACCTGTGTTTCTGTCCGACTTTCTGGTCATATTTCTAACTGCTTCATCGGTATTTACAGCTTTAGTTGGCTTGAGAGTGAAATTGTTGGTCTTTTCTTCCGTGACAAACATGCTCAAATAATTTCATGAATTGAAGCAAAAAAGTAGAACCATTGCAGATAATGCAGATAGACCTGATATAACCATTGATTCAAAGATTCTGTTTTTCAGACTCCCCACAAAATGCATGTGTCTCAGACACCTATAATTATCAGGGTTATCAGCTAGGGTACCTGATGGAGCACTGCCAGTATGATTGGCACCCTACAGTGACCTGTCAACGTATACAAATATATATACTAAGTGTGAAGGTATCCTGTTCGCAGTTCTTTGTGAATATGTCTGATTTGGGGCCAGTTAGTGCAAATGTATACCCATGAATTATTTAGTTTTGTGACAAGAAAGCGTTTTCTTTTAATCATAAATGAAATTTTCAGCCGTGAGGTCTTGACATGGTAGTCTAGGAGGGATGCCCGAGACTGCGCAAGATTGTTTCGGTAATTGCGGGAACATGTCATACACACTGTAAAATTTGAATTTTGAGTCTGCTTATAGCTGTTTGCAGATTGGCGGTCCAAACAGTTTCAAAATTGACTTTCAACTTGGTTGTGTAATGTCACTGGCTTAAAAAGGTTTTCTCTGTGTCAGTTATGGTTAATTCAGATTGTTGTGCCTGCCCAAATTGAAATTAGAGTCAGTCCTCTTGTTGCTAGTAATCCATAGTATTCCGTGCGAAGGAATTTTGGACAAACCTGATGAACTTGTTCCACTTGATCCGATAGCTCCCAGAAGATATCATTTAAATCTCCCTGATATGCCATGATATGCCATGATATGCCATGAAATGTACATTGCAGAAGAAATGTGTATGTATTACTGTATCATGTATACCATTAGTGCATTCCTCGATGTATAAATGAGAAACAAATATGTTAGCCATGTAAATATGCGTGTATGCCATGGTATGGTTTTCATCTGGCCGAAAGGGTCACAAATGGGTCATTTGAACTCATTTCTGAATCAAATATTTGATTTCAGGCTTAAAACAAACTTTACTATTTTTGGTTGCATTGCTGTAGTCATCAGAATAATTAAATTTGCTGGTGTAGATCATGAATTACACCGTTTTTCTTCAATCTTTTACTATTTGACGTTTACACGATTTTTTGCATCTTGAAAGTCACGCACACAATCTGTTAAACACCAAAATCCACCAGCGAATATATAACTTTTATCCTTACCATATAGCCTTTATCTGAAAAGGAACTCAGGAATCACATTGATATTAATCACATGAAGATATGTGTCATAGAGGTCAATACCTATCTAACCTGACCTTTTGACCTTGTTGGCCTGTAAATACCCCCTGCATGCCTGTAATATGCCCTCTGAGCTCCTCTACTACCCTTGCCCTCTCAATGTGGCATGAGTTAACATGACCAGTCACATCTTCTGCCCCAGCTACCTGTATAACCAGATGAGAGACACCTGTTCTACTATAGACAGGTAACTCACCTACACTGTGGAAATGGGCTGTAATTTGTAAATATGGATATACTTGCTGGATGGCAGAATGCGTAGAGTCCACGTTTGCCCTGGTAAAGGTCTCAAGTATGATTTCCGGGGGCAGGTGGACCTTCATGAGCAACACTCCAGTGATGTGATGATCTTGAGTTATCCCGGCAGACAACACAAAGAAGGACATGCAGAATGAGGGTTGGCCGGAATTGGCTATTTACAGACTATTGGCACTAATATCGAAATACACCTCACAATTTTTTTAACTTCTCTTGCAGATGGTTATCCAAACCATGGAAGGTGTTAAGCACTAAATACCTGCCATGTCCAGACTTATTGCTTGGTTGTAGTTTTCTTCTACTTTGGTCTCTGCCTTTATTTATGCCCTGACAAAGCTTAACAGGACAGGCAGAGACCGAGATAATGTGGTTTGGTGTACTCTTAGCCCAGGCCATGACACAAACCCAGGTCTCAGAGGTTAGCAGCCTTGTGACCAGCATCTTATGTAATGTTACCACCATTTCTGGTAAATTTTGTAGCATTAGTTTTACAATGTAAGGTATTTGGATACTAGCATCCTGATTCTGACCACTATGGCAAATCTATGACCAGAGGATGTTTTTATTGGGATAAGATGGAGCATGCTGTACCTGTGTGCCAGTTTGCGCGTTGGACTGCACAATACTGTTTACATACGCCTTATACTTTCGGTAAAATGGGTACAATAAAAGAAAACTACTACCAAGCAATAAGTCTGGACATGGCAGGTATTTAGTGCTTGACACCTTCCATGGTCTGGATAACCATCTGCAAGAGAAGTTTAAAAAATTGTGAGGTGTATTTCGATATTAGTGCCAATAGTCTGTAAATAGCCAATTCCCTTGACCCCTTACCCTCCTCTTCCCTACTCTTGCCCTCCTTCAACCCTGAACCTCACCTCTCCCCCCTCTCCCTCCCCCCTCTCACATGTCTCCCTCTCCAGCAGCTCACCTTCTAGTAAGATTCTAGTAGGATTCCTCTAGTATTTTCAAAGCAACTTCAAACCATCAAAGCTGAAACGCTGGACTGTAATTGCTGTGGGGATTTTAGGAGTAGAAATTGCGACTAGATTGGTGGGCTGGATAGGAGTATGATGGATGGCTGGTGGACCAGTAGTTAAGATAGCTGTCCCATCTCACACTGTGGTAATTGCCTCTGAGGCCTGAGCCTCTCTAAGCTCTGAGCCTCCCTGGCCAGTGGGTGTTGACATAGAATTAAGACGCTGCCTCAAGTCTCCTCCCCGCTGACCTGGTGATGTGGTTTTGGAAAGCGGCTTCAACAGCTCTCGGCTAACAATTATGGTTGTTGTGGATGATAAGCGCCAAAAAATATGCTTGAAAAAAAAATCTTTTTTGACTTGATATTTTGTCAATTTTCTTTCATTTCTCTTCTACTTTATCTTGCACTTCGCAGTGCGCATACTGATTATTGGTTGGTTCTTCAAAATTATTTAAACGTAGGGCTGAAGATCAGTAGGCCTATATCTGCCCTTTTCTGCAGTGAACCGATAATTAGTAGACCGGTGCTCTAGTTGGTAAAGAGCTTTATATAAAACATTTAATGAATGCATAGTGATTGTTATAACACCGCTTTTTATTTTGGTGTTTTCCTGTTTTCATCTAATCGGATGAGAATCTTAATCTATGCTTCCCAAAAGCAATTTAGTAGAGTGAGGATATTTAGCAATGAACTGTTTGCAATACGTCACCTGTTCAACTTGCTTTCTAACAGCACTGCATTTAAATATTCAATAGGCTGTCAAAGAATATTTGCATTATGGCTTCAGAAACCATTCTATTTATTTTATTTTTCTCCACCATGATATCAAAAATGTTGGTGGTCATATCAACCTTGCAGAATTCTTTAATATGGTTGAGAATAGAGTCCAATGGACATTGCCCTGTAGCCTCAGGTGAGACCGTTAGGTCCCTGATGTTTCCAACTCAATTATGAAGTTAGGTCCTGGGGGGTCTTGGTGCTCTGATCTTTGATAGATATGGGAGTTATGACAAGGGTGAAGGGCCTCCAAATATCCACCCTCTCTTATCCTTTAACCCTTTATCTTATTGAGACTGGGCTAGAGTGGATTGAGATTTTGTGACTCTTTTCCTGACCATTGGATTGTGATTTTTTTGGAGGAAGACTTTCTTTTCAAAAGCTTTTATAGTTCTATTTTTTTACTCATTGAGAACTACTTCACCAGGATTTATGGTGAAACTGTTTATCGCTGTCATAATTTTGTTTGCTTCACGTTTAATTTTGTAAACTTCATCTGCATTTCGCTGTGTTTTCCGGGCCAAATATATATATATATGGGTTAGATAAATTATATTCAGTCCATTTTAGAAATCTTTATGTTTTTCTTTTTATTTCCAGGTACGTCAGTTTTTGTTTCGATCTGATGAAGTTTTCGCTAATTGGTAAGTCTTAAGAATCACATCTTTTTATTGCGGTCTGCTTTTAAAATATGTAATCCGTCCAATTTTGATTGGAATTACAAAATGCTGCCTCCTTGGCATGTGTCATTTCTCTTTTGAAAAAAAAACATGTTTGGTAAATTTGAAGAGAATAATTGAATGTCACAAGTCATCTTGGTCAAATTTGGTTGATATGATTTCACTGCAGTGCTCATTAATGAAATGTAACAAGATTGTGTGATTCTGATGATTCTATTAATTATGTAGCAATTTCATGTCACAGTTGATCATTTCTATATCCAAGGATAGATGTGGGTGTTCTTTAATAGTCTGGTCTTCAAATCATGGTGATAGCAAATAGAGCCTGTCCCTTTCCATATCCTCTTTGAGCTGATATAGTATTCCTGAGGGACATTTTGGTCTCAGTTTAAGTAATTATTTGTCTCATTCAATTTTTGAGTAATTGACATTTGGTGGGAGTGCTTGTGTAACTTGTCAAATCTAATTATGTTTTTATTAACGTAGTTCATAAGAAAACTGTCAATTTTATCATTTCATGATAAATCTATAGAATATGTCGTCAGTACTTACAATGATTATCAATGCTTGCTCCAGAAGTATTATGACAATTTTAAAATAAGTTTAGACACTAAAATATTGCTTTGGTTTCAAAGAGAGAGAATCAATTTTGTTACTGTTTACAATTCAATATTTCACTTCCTTTTTTTAAATATTAAAGCTATAGATGTACAATTGTACATGACAAGAATTTTGGAGTGTTGAGAGAACTAGCAAAATACCCATAAAGACGTGATGGGAAATATGGGGCGTTTTCTGTAGACTGAGTGAGATGTTAAGAAGTCATCACTTCAATTTCTGTGACTGTAATTTGGAACCTGAAACCCAGCTAAGTACATTGTAGGGAATATAGAAAAGCTGCCTGCAAGTTTTCTGCAATACGGTGCACTCCCGTGCTGCGATGTGATTTGAAGCAGTTCTTCCTTTGTGAGTTTCTTGAGTAAATTTCTGGAATACTTGGAGTGCTGCTATACTATATTTTTTTTGCAGATCATTAACATCGATTCACATCTCTACAACAAAATGATGCCCAAAATGAGTTTCATTCTCAGAAGACAGTATCAAGGCATTATAAATGACAAAACAATGTAAAAGGACTTTGAAGAGTTTCTCTTCAGATAAGACAAACATTTTTCAATCAAGACTCCGTGAGATGTTGAGGAGTGTGCAAAAATCCACTGCAGCACACTCTCATGCTTCGCAGAATTGAAATGTGGTCGTGAAATACTACTTCCTTAGCGAGTTTCTTGAGTGAGTTCTGGAGTGCTTGGAGAGCTGCAACATTTCACGAGTCCTGTCAACAACCCGATTTCTCTTTTGTCAACTCTGGCACCTATCTTTTTCCCCAATTCCTTTTCGGGATCTTTTGAGCTGCATCTTTTCACGGAGTGCAAAAATGCTCCTATCATTCCTTCTCGCAAGTTTCCAGGAGTTGATTGATTTTCCTCGTGGAAACCTAATAGAAGCACCCACTTATGTCATAACCATGGGCAATTAGATAATATGCAGAATGGATTTAGGAATTTGACAGGAGTTTTCCGTGAACATCCCGCTTTGTCTTGAGTTTGTGAAATAAGCTCTGGAAATACTAAAGTTGAGATTAATCAGATTTTCAACAGAAGAGTAATATGATGATATTAAATAAGCAAACCAAAGCGCTTCTTTTTTCTCCTGTCTCGTTGTACTACGAGACACTCAAATCCTGTGAATTTGTGCGGACCCAACTATGACAGAGATGCCCTCCCCTTCAAGTCCTCTGATTTTGTTTATCACATTTCCTGCTTTCCTGATGTCGCTCTATTTTCTCTTAAAGGTGACAAAGCCCACTTCCCGACCCCTTGTTATGCACAAGTGACCTCTTTGTCAAAAGCACAGACTCAAAGCCTTCAAAGTCTATCGAATTATGAACCTTTTCTCCCCTCTTGTCAAAGACATTTCCCATTTTAGCATTGTATTGATGGAATCTCTACATCTGAGAGGTGCATTGGCCCAGTTTATTACTTTGTTGTCACGATTTTGTTGTTGTTTCCAGTCTTAGTCATGCGTTGTGAATTGGGATGCTCTACTCAGTTTGTGTATTTGTACTCTGCGACAGGCAGCAGGGAAAACATGCAAAATTGTGTAAAAGTTATAGTTTTTGGTTTCTGATTAGCAGAAATAACACAGCAATAAGCCCAAAGTAAAACATCCGGTGAAGCCAGAGTCCGCGAAAAGTGCCGGTTTGCCGGTCAAAACCGGCAAAAATAGCGTGTGTCCGGCAAAAATAGAGTGGTTACCTGCCCAAATGTCCGATGGATTTGCTTGAGAGTCATTAAGCTGATTCAGCAACCAATGCAATTAGTTCTGGCCTTTGAAATTGCTAGAGCAATTGAAAATGTCAATGACTCAAATTGGGAGTCAGAGGTGTCAAATCGATTGCAATTAGACACAATAATAGTCAGTACCCCAACAAATTGCAATTAGCATTTAGTATACCATGTATAAGAATTGAGGCCCTGCAAGGTTGCAATTTTAAACTATGTGTCATAGCAGGGGTTCTGACGGGTTTTCTGCATTAATGCAAAGTGATTTATACACACCAAAAATGATAGGACAGCTTGGGACAAATACTAATGAACACAGTTATAAATGTTAAATAATCAATAATTATATGAAATAAATCCTACCTGTCCAATTCTAGTAATATAATTATATTCAATAGAACATTTTTGAAATTTTGTAGGCATGTAAATACAGGTGTAAGATTTTTAAGTTTCTTGACAGAAATGAGTTAGTAGGCTCTTTTTTTATTGGGAGAAGTTTGAGTAACTTTTAAAATTAAAGTTACATTTACTGAAGGCATAACAAAATCAGGAATAAAAATTAATAATATTGGAATTTCGGGCTCATAGGATTTTATTCGGGCAGACAGGATTTCATTCGGGCAGGTAAAATTCAAGATCTACCTGCCCGAATGTCCTGTGTGACAAAAGCACTTTTCGCGGACTCTGGGTGAAGCAGGGAAAAATCAGAGAATATGCTCGCCAAATTTCAGTGGGTACTCTGGACAATCAGACACTGTTAAATTGTGATGGCTGTTATAGCATATTTATTGTAGTAGTGCGATGATAGTACTGCTGCTGGTTGGTGAATATGATAGGCCCATAATCCACCTGGCAGTCTAGAAAAGCATGATATTGTACTTGAATAAGTGTGCCTATATAAAGTGCTAAATTGTGGAACAACACTTGCGTGCACTAACACTCTCAATATGTGCTTGTACATCATCTATATTGTACAGGTAAAGCACCAAAAGGCTCATGCATTTCATGAGAAAATTGACACCTGACTCAAGACTCTTTTATTCGCACCTGTTTGTCTGTTATCAAAATTTTGCCTTAGACCTTTGTCACTCCTCTTAGAAGTTTAATAATTCTTAAGAACAACTTGACAAAATTCAGGACTGGCTAATCATCCTGTGCACTTTAATAGCTTTTCAAAAACCTTTGCAATATTTCTTTGACAATTTTCACCGTTTTTTGGTTTGCTCTTTTTGGGGAAAATTGCTCTTTGTCACCTGAGTGGACATGAAAGCAACGAACCCTTCAAGTGCCAAACTTTCGTAATCAGTTAGACGACAATTAATCTGAAATGCAACCAACCAAAACATCAACTTCAAAACTGATTAATGCAATAACCAAACACCAGATGGTAGCACCTATGGTTGCCATGACGACGTTTGTTCTACTCTCCTTTTTCCCCAAGAGAACTCCTGACCGATCAACGTCATTCTAATCATTTCAAGGTTAAATTAAAATGGCTCACTGAAAGTCAATAAAAGCAATTGTATGATTGTTCTATCAATAAGGCACTGATTTCTAGTTCAAATTTGAAGTGTTTATCTTCAGTAAAAATTCAGCCGTGGACTTTCATATTGTAATTGAATATGTCAATGGTAATTGATAATCAAGTTATCGATTCTTAAACCAAGAAAATTATAGATTTTTTGCCTTCTTATACATAGTATTCTGTTTTCTTGATGTATAAAACGATAGAACATAGAAAGTCTTTTTGACTGTGCAGAATGTGATGTAGTTGTATTGTTTTAAATGTGCATGTCACGTATATATGACAAATTGACAATCTTATGATAAAATCATCTTCAAAAATTTAACATGGCTGCATTTGCATTGAGTTGGAGAGAATCAAACCATTGGTATGGCATGTATTCCATGCCCGTGGTGTCATGGAATAACAGCGAATAACAGTGAATTAAGCAAGACATGTAGAGGAAGCCATATTGTTAATGGAGGTTCGCTGTAACAAGGGCCCGGACGTGTATTGTAAGGGGCATAAAAAGATTCTCCGCGGAGTCTTATTGTGCTATTAGTTGTCCCCACTGTCCCATTTTGCCCACTTCTATCCTATTCTTATAATTGGGGAAGGGTGATTCTCTTTGCTTTGTTATCTGGTCAATCAGTGCATTCTCCAAGTTGTTTACCAGTTTTTTGGTCAATAGTGACATGGTAATAGTGACATTGTTATAGTGACATGGTAATAGTGACTGGGCAATAGTGACTTGGGTGTACACTGCATGTCTCAGGGACACACAATGATGTGACATGGTCGTGTTGGGCTATTGGCTAATTGTCAGCAGCATATGTGGGGATTTGAAATCAGGTTGAGTGATGTGGGGATATCTAGAGATTTTTTGGATATTAAAAACTGATTAGATATACCACTGGATAGCAAAGAGATTGTTGGAGAGAAAGACATTTTATGGACAGCTGGTTATTTGTTGATTGTATGGAGATCAAATACAGTATCTGACTTACTGTACATGTACTCAACATTTGTAGGGCAGAACCAATCACTGATGAAGATAATCATATTTGTATTACTCTGTACAACGGAGCCTGTTCTTGACACAAGAACATTTAGGACAGTCTAAAACCTTAGACATATGCAACACAATGTAAGTCTACTTGTAAAAGATAATATCACAGAAAATCGAATTTTCTCGTTTTGCACTCATTTGAATTTCAGCATTGTCTGGTTGGATGACCTTGGATGATATGTAAAGTGTAAAGGAGGCATGAACAAAGATAGGTATATTGATATAGTCCCCTTTTCAAAGCTAAAATGTAAGACACTTTCAAAAGGAAAAGGACAGCTATTCTTGGAGCTCAAAAGTTAGTCTTGGAATGAAAAAATGATGCCAAATGTGACATTATGTGACATATAGCTCTGTTTCAAGTTTCAGATTCATATTAAAGAGCAGAAAGTTGTGCAGTGCACAAAAATCCACTGCAGCACACTCTCATGCTTTCAGCTTTGGAATGTTGTCGTGAAATACTACTTCCTTAGCGAGTTTCTTGAGTGAGTTTCTGGAGTACTTAGAGATCTGCAACATTTCATGAGTCCTGTCAACACCCCACTTTTCTCTTTTGTCAACTCTGGCACCTATCTTTTTCCCCAATTCCTTTTCGGGGTCTTTTAAGCTGCATCTTTCCATGGAGTGCAAAAATGCTCCTATCATTTCCTCTCGCAACTTTCCAGGAGTTGATTGATTTTCCTCTCGTAAATCTAATGGAAGCGCCCACTTATGTCATGACCATGGGCGGGATTTGTAATTAGATAATATACAGAGTGAATTTAGGAATTTGAGAGGTATTTTCCATGAACATCTCACTTTGCCTTGAGTCCAAAAAAATTTTCTAAATGAAATAATGAGAGATTTATTTGATTTCATACAAAATAATCATAACAAAATGATGATGTCCAGTCAGCAAACCAAACAGGTTCTTTTTTTTTCTTGTCTCTTTTTACTACGAGATACTCAGTTGAAATCCTGTTATTTTTTGTTGAACCATCTCTGACAGAGATGCCCTTCCCTCCAGTTCTCTGACTTGTTTATCACAATTCCCACTGTCCTGACATTTGTCCATTTTATCTTCTAGGGAATACAATGATGCTCAAGTTAATTAAGTATTCGATTTTTCACAAAGAAAGCAGAGGCATGTCCAGTTCAAACTCGACATTTCAAAATATTCTAATCTCATCTATGTACATGTCCTAAATGCACTTTCTGCTCTTTAATATGGATCAGAAACTTCAAACAGAGCTATGTCACAATTGTCACATTTGGCATCACATGTCGTCACTTCTTCCTTCCCAGACTAACTTTGAGCTCCAAGAATAGCTGTCTCTTTCTTTTTGAAAGAGTCTAACACTTAAGCACTGCAAAGAGACATAATATCAATGTACATAACTCTGTTCATGCATGCTTCACACTTTACATACATTTCAAATTCAGTCAAATGTTGCATGACATGTCAGATGCCTGGATCCATAATTCCTCAATTACACATTTCACAACATTTTGAACAAGAGCCTTTCATCATCAATCAGAGATCATCCAACCAGACAATGCTGAAATTCAAATGAGTGCAAAAAGAGAAAATTACATTTCCTGCTACATTCTCTTTTAAAAGTAGATTTACATTGCATTGTGTAATACTTATGGTTATGAGCATCCTTGCATCAAAAATACAACAACCAGTCTAACCATAATACAGTACTGTTACCACACACTTAAATTTTCCTTCTCAAAAAAAAAGAAAAAAGAGAGAATACCATTTACATGTGAGATTGAGAAGATGTTCAAATTTCAAAAACATCGATCGAGGGCCTTCATGTGGGGATAATTGCACCCTTGGGAACAGTAGCCGAGGAAAATTGTATTGGCAGAATCAGAACTGCCCAGAATCAGATGTGTTCTGATATGGCTGTAGTGCTGAATGTTTTTGATGGATGTTGTGTGATTAATGATCCAAAAAGTTGTGTTATTGTCTGTTCACTTCTGTATCATTTGGTCTCAGGGGCACAGAGGGCAAAAGAATCGTCTGGAAATTCTCATCGCAATATCCTGTCTGGGTCTGCTGCGCACAAGGCCTGGATTCTATTTTACTGGTTATAATTATCAAGACTATTTTGGTTATCGTCTGAGCAGTATCCTAGTAGGATGTCACTGTGACAGCCTTTCAATGAAGTGACTTTTCTGAACAAATGAAAGATCATAATGGTTAAAAGTTATCATTCATTAATGTCTTTATTTAATAAGTTCTTCTCTGAAGTGTAGCTGCTCATCACAGTAATATTCCATATTTGAGAGAGTTATCACAACAAGATATGTTATCATTCCTCAAACAATCACAGTATTAGATAAAATATCATTGATGACACAGTGTATCAAGAATTTGAAATTAAATGTGCGTCAATAACATGCTTGTACATCAACCTTATTTCCACCTTGGGATGTGTCACAGACCATTTGATCCATACATTTGCTGCATAAACATCAAGTACTTTTTTGATGAAGCTCTGGAAATCGCAGTGGATATCCAAACTACTGCATATCAGATATGTGCTGAGCCTGAGCCAGTTTAGGATCAGACAATCCCTTAGGAAAAGGGCACAGCCATAAATCATTGTATCCTTGTGTTTCTTTTGACCAACCTTAAATTGACTATATTTTCACTAGCTATACAGATGACTGTGGAAAGACACCAGGAGCACAGTATTGTGTCACATAGATCCACAAGTAGTTGCTCTAATGCTCCATGTATCCAGTGTTCCAATGATGTGATGTCTATATATCTAAGCTGCCAGACTCACAAAGGCATAGATTAAAGGCATAGATTAAAGTGGGCTTGTAGTTGTAATCTTTGCCTCGTATCTGGAGTGACCGCTGCCCTTATATGGCATTACTATTCCACAACTGCCATTACGTGGTCAATGGTCAATCCAGGTTAAAGGTCAAATCACTCAGGATTGTACACAGGACCCACTTGAATGTGATTTAGTGGTATCTCTCTTACACAGGTCAGAAATTGCTATTTTTCTCTTTTTACCAACTAAACTGCATATAAACACAAGCCTTTTCCGCAGTCCTGCTTCTCATTTTGCTATTGCTGTTTGACCCACTCCCGAAGGAAACCACCTTCAGCTAACCGTTCCAACAATTTGACTGAGTGGATCTCCGGGTCTTGAGAATTAGAATACAAAATCAACTGCACAATACATGGGTTCAAACTAAACTCTTTGGTCTGAAATGAATTGCAGCGATCAAATCTTAATATTCGAACCTGCATCCAATGTGCACATGGTAGACTGGCCATAAAGCACCTATCCTTAACTTAGGCATTCTCCTTTCTTTTTCAGTGAGTGAATTCAATAATCAATCAAGTCCATCCTGCTGTCAATCAACCAATTTTTCTCAAGTTCCCTAGTGAGCTTTGTTGCTGACTATCTAAATGCATAGCCTTGCCTTGAACAATATGCTCTCAGTTGTGTTTTCTGTCTGTCAGTCCTGAGCTTCTCAACCAATCCATTATTTCTCTATCTGTCAGTTTTTGTATAACTTTCCTTTTCCTCTACTTTCGTTATTCTCTAGATATTCATAATATAGTCTAAATGTCTTCCTGGGTCTATATCTACTGCATACTTTACTTCCAAATCTATACTTGTATTTTGCTGAGTTGCCGTTTGTTCCAAATCCAACATTATTCCGACAATTGCCAGCCAGTAATCACCCTATTGAATCAAAACTCAGACCAAGGGATCAATTTGTCGGGATTAAATTTCTGAATTGCAGAGCATCACAGCAAGGCTGAATTCTGCAGACATTGAGACTGAATGTGGATACTCATTCTATTTAAATGCATACCCATACGTTTTGTGTTGGGATCTTAACTTCTTCTGCTTTATGTGTGTATACTTGATATTTTTGTACTGACGGCCTAATTGTCTTATTCACAACCAATACTTGCATGATTTTGCAGAAAAGTTCAGAGGTTTATAATTTTCTTTTCTAAATCCTTGTTAAGCACAGCAATTCAGAATTCTTTTTTCACACCTCTGATCAAAATGAACCATTCACTTTGCACACATAACTTTTTGAAAACCTTTACAATATTATCCTTGAGATTTTTTCATATTTTTTTTCCTTCTCTTTGGGAAAATTGATCTTCATCACCTGAATGGACATGAAATCAAGGAACCTTTCAATTGCCAAACTTTCGTAGTCAGTCAGACAACAATTAATCCAAAATGTAACCAACCAAATCAACTTCAAAACTTACTAATTCAATAACCAAACACAAAATGGTAGCATGCACCTGAGGTGTTTCCATATCAACTGTTATTCAACACTTTTCAGTTCAATTTTTGACTTAAGAAAATCAAACAAGCCATCTCATTTGAATGAAATCAAGGCGAAATACTTCAAATGTCACAGTGACACAGCCGCATGTCAAAAAGCCAGGTGCCAGACTAATCAGATTTACTCGTCTTTTACTTCTCTTCTGAAAACTAATTGATAATGGTTACCATGGGAAGCATTAACAATTCCATACAGTACATATTCCCAAGAAAAAAAATTTGGTCATAACCTCAGCTAAAAAGTAAACTAAAAAGCACAGCATTTTTCCCTTCACCGTAAAAGCGGGTAAAGTTGGCAATCCACGGGAAAGTTGGCAACCTATTTTAATCCCCTTAATGACAGAAAAGGCAACTGTCCTATCTGATACAGGTGGCAACTTTGCCAAAGAAAGATCTCCATTTTCAGGATACAATATCGAGCATTTCAAATGACAAAACAATGTAAAAGGGTGTGAAGAGCATCTCTTGAAAGACAAAAGACAAAACATTTTTCAATCAAGACTCCATGAGATGTTGAGGAGTGTGCAAAAATCCACTGCAGCACACTCTCATGCTTTGCAGAATTGAAATGTGGTCGTGAAATACTACTTCCTTAGCGAGTTTCTTGAGTGAGTTTCTTGAGTACTTGGAGAGCTGCAACATTTCACAAGTCCTGTCAACACCCCAATTTCTCTTTTGTCAACTCTGGCACCTATCTTTTTCCCCAATTCCTTTTCTGGGTCTTTTAAGCTGCATCTTTCCATGGAGTGCAAAAATGCTCCTATCATTCCTTCTCGCAAGTTTCCAGGAGTTGATTGATTTTCCTCGTGGAAACCTAATGGAAGCACCCACTTATGTCATAACCATGGGCGAGATTTGTAATTAGATAATATGCAGAGTGGATTTAGGAATTTGAGAGGCGTTTTCCGTGAACGTCTAGCTTTGCCTTGAGTTTGTGAAATAAGCTCAGGAAATACTAAAGTTGAGATTAATCAGATTTGCAACAGAAGAGTAATAACAATATGATGACATTAAGTAAGCAAACCAAACGGCTTCTTTTTTCTCCTGTCTCTTTGTACTACGAGACACTCAAATCCTGTCAATTTGTGCGGACCCAACTATGACAGAGATGCCCTCCCCTTCAAGTCCCCTGACTTTGTTTATCACATTTCCCTCTTTCCTGATGTCGCTCTATTTTCTCTTAAAGGTGACAAAGCCCACTTCCCGACCCCTTGTTATGCACAAGTGACCTCTTTGTCAAAAGCACAGACTCAAAGCCTTCAAAGTCTATCGAATTATGAACCTTTTCTCCCCTCTTGTCAAAGACATTTCCCATTTTAGCATTGTATTGATGGAATCTCTACATCTGAGAGGTGCATTGGCCCAGTTTATTACTTTGTTGTCAAGATTTTGTTGTTGTTTCCAGTCTTAGTCATGCGTTGTGAATGGGGATGCTCTACTCAGTTTGTGTATTTGTACTCTGCGACAGACAGCAGGGAAAACATGCAAAATTGTGTAAAAGTTATAGTTTTTGGTTTCTGATTAGCAGAAATAACACAGCAATAAGCCCAAAGTAAAACATCCGGTGAAGCAGGGAAAAATCAGAGAATATGCTTGCCAAATTTCAGTGGGTACGCTGGACAATCAGACTCTGTTAAATTGTGATGGCTGTTATAGCATATTTATTGTAGTAGTGGGATGATAGTACTGCTACTGGTTGGTGAATAGGGTAAGGTCGGGGAAATCCGGCCCCTTTTTCACATATGGGTCATTCTCAAATTTCGGGACAATTTGATTCACTCTAGCTCCCTGACATTAATTTGAATGCGATTAATATCTGAAGCATCACTCTGCATCTGTTATTCATATTTCTATTTAGGACCACAGCATTTGGAACAAAAAGTCATTCATTAGACCTTTTTTTTGTGAATTATGTACAGGAATTCGTGCAAAATCAATGGTTTTTCCCTGTCACTGGACCTGACATGACAAAATCGAGTGTTTATTTTCCTCCTAATGTACCATTATATTCAAAGTTTCTTTGCATAATTCATGAGAATATAACTTTGAATTTATATTTAGTTCACATTCAAATTTTTATGGGTCTTATTTCATTGATTAAATTGATACAATAAATGTGTCACTAATTTATGTCAATTTTTTTGTCCACTCCGTTACTTGCCATAGCTCAGTTCGTTATTCTTTTTTATGAGCTATTTTCACTGAATATCATCAGACGCATGTGCGCCATAGTACCACCGCCTTGCAGACTTCATAAAACATGTATTCAATAAATTAAGACAAAAAATTCATAGAAAATGTTTTTGGTCTCACCAAAATGTCCCCTCCGTTTCCTTCATTTCCAAGCTTACCAAATGATAGTTTTAAAGAGTGATTTCATGTATGTATTGCTGAGTGTGACAGCTTTTAATAGTCTGCAATTATTTTATCTTATCTCCAAAATAAAATGCAGTAATGAGCGAAAAGCAAAAAATTGTTCCCCTCCGTTACCGTCCACTCCGTTACCAGATCAAAATAAGAAATCGACATTTGGACCAAAAAATCTACTGATATGAGATGAAGTACTTCTGAAAATAATAGTAACACCAATATTTTATTGTTTTTCCTTTTGTTGTTGTTCCTGCAGTTAATTTTTTACATCAAAATTCCCCTCCGTTACCACATTGTCCCCTCCGTTACAGGACATTTTTGCTATACCCTTTGTCCCGAAATTTGAGAATGGCCCATATATTGCTCCCCAAACACTCATATTTATGAAAAATTAGCATACCAATGTATGGAATGATGGAATTCATACTTCTTAACTTACCAGGAAACTTACAGACTTTAATTTGAAACATTTGAGCACATCACCAAATCAATGTTCAGCCTCAGGGGCGGATTTGCCCCACAATTGTGGGGCAAATCCGGCCCCCTTGAAGGTTGCTTACAGGTGACAGGATGAAGAATACTTCTGAATCAAATTTTATTCTTAGATTACACACTGACTCTATTGGATATATTTAATCATTGTGTAGGAATCGTTTCATCACTTTGTTTGGAAAATCGAAAAAGTTTATATATTTGACATGTTCAACAAGCCATTTATTCAAACAAAAAACTCAAAAGCAACTCATATGAATTATAATCATCATAACCTGGTGTTTGAATGGCACAGCAGAGCATCTTTAAGGCCTATATCATGTTATTGTGCTTTTAACATCAGAAACAGAGGGGCCGGATTTGCCCCATCAATGACGGCCGGAATTGCCCCGAACGCTACAAAATTATAAGAGTGTCATTTTCTAAATATGTGTTATACTGATTGGTGAAATTCTCTGTACATTTGAAGTTGTTGACTAAACGTTGCTTTTCGTCACAGAAAGTAACATGTTTGTCTAAAATGGCCTTGTGAAATACCTCAGTTTCAAAAGTTTGAATTGCACATTGAAATTGCCTAGTGGTGTGATGCCTGTCTTCTTTCCTAGTTTTAGTCCAAACAAAAACAAGTTTCTTGGCAATTTCTGTTTTTAGAACCTCTCGACCAGGCAGCTATGCATTTTGAGAAAACATATTTGTTGCCAATCATATTTTGGGCCATGAGACAACATTTTATCCTCAAGGGGCCGGATTTGCCCCGGGGTCGGATTTACCCCACCTTACCCTATGATAGGCCCATAATCCACCTGGCAGTCTAGAAAAGCATGATATTGTACTTGAATAAGACTTTAGTGTGCCTATATAAAGTGCTAAATTGTGGAACAACACTCACGTGCACTAACACAATATATGCTTGTACATCATCTATATTGTACAGGTAAAGCACCAAAAGGCTCATACACTTCATGAGAAAATTGACACCTGACTCAAGACTTTTTTATTCGCACCTGTTTGTCTGTTATCAAAATTTTGCCTTAGACCTTTGTCACTCCTCTTAGAAGTTTAATAATTCT
Organism: Platynereis dumerilii; assembly: GCA_026936325.1. Taxonomy (NCBI): domain Eukaryota; kingdom Metazoa; phylum Annelida; class Polychaeta; order Phyllodocida; family Nereididae; genus Platynereis; species Platynereis dumerilii. The sequence goes on along the minus strand of JAPTHN010000010.1, from coordinate 10,778,644 downwards.
TAAGAGCAACTTGACAAACTTCAGGACTGGCTAATCATCCTGTGCACTTCAATAGCTCTTCAAAAACCTTTGAAATATTTCTTTGACAATTTTCACCGTTTTTTGGTTTGCTCTTTTGGGGAAAATTGCTCTTTGTCACCTGAGTGGACATGAAAGCAACGAACCCTTCAAGTGCCAAACTTTCATAATCTGTTAGACGACAATTAATCTGAAATGCAACCAACCAAAACATCAACTTCAAAACTGATTAATGCAATAACCAAACACCAGATGGTAGCACCTGTGGTTGCCATGACGACGTTTGTTCTCTCCATTTTTCCAACAGAACTCCTGACCGATCAACGTCATTCTAATCATTTCAAGGTTAAATTAAAATGGCTCACTGAAAGTCAATAAAGGCAATTGTATGATTGTTCTATCAATAAGGCACTGATTTCTAGTTCAAATTTAAAGTGTTTATCTTCAATAAAAATTCAGCCATGGACTTTCACATGGTAATTGAGTGGTCTAATGGTAGTTTGATAATCAATTAGTGATTTTAAAACCATTTTTTGCCTTCTTATATGAGTATTCTGTTTTCTTGATGTAAACAACGATAGAACGTAGAAAGTCTTTTCAACCGTGCGGAATGTGATGTACTAGTATTGTTATAAAAGTGCATGTATATGACAAATTGACAATCTTATGATAATATGATCTTCCACCATTTAACATGGCTGCATTTGGATTTTGTGAGAATCAAACCAATGGTATGCCATGATTGCCATATATTCCATGCCCATGGTGTCATTGAATAACAGCGAATAACAGTGAATTAAGCAAGACATGTAGAGGAAGCCATATTGTTAATGGAGGTTCGCTGTAACAAGGGCCCGGACGTGTATTGTAAGGGGCATAAAAAGATTCTCCGCGGAGTCTTATTGTGCTATTAGTTGTCCCCACTGTCCCATTTTGCCCACTTCTATCCTATTCTTATAATTGGGTAAGGGTGATTCCTTTTTGCTTTGTTATCTGGTCAATCAGTGCATTCTCCTAGTTGTTTGCCAGTTTTTTTTTTGTCAATAGTGACACGGTAACAGTGACATGGTAATAGTGACTGTGCAATAGTGACTTGGGTGCAATAGTGACTTGGGTGTACACTGCATGTCTCAGGGACACACAATGATGTGACATGATCATGTCGGGCTGTTTCGCTAATGTCAGCAGCATATGTGGGGATTTCAAATCAGGTTGAGTGATGTGGGGATATCTTGAGATATTTTTGGATATTAAAAACTGATTAGATATACCACTGGATAGACAAAGAGATTATATGATAGAATGAAAAATTATTGACAGCTGATTGTTTATTTATTGTATGGAGATCAAATACAGTATCTGACTTACTGTACATGTACTCAACATTTGTAGGGCAGAACCAATCACTGATGAAGATAATCATATTTTTATTACTCTGTACAACGGAGCCTGTTCTTGACACAAGAACATTTAGGACAGTCTAAAACCTTAGACATATGCAACACAATGTAAGTCTACTTGTAAAAGATAATATCACAGAAAATCGAATTTTCTCGTTTTGCACTCATTTGAATTTCAGCATTGTCTGGTTGGATGATCTCTGGATGGTATGTAATTGATGATGAAAGGCTCTTGTTCAAATGTTGTGAAATGTGTAATTGAAGAATTATGTATCCAGGCAATTGACATGTAATTTAGTGACTGAATTTGAAATATATGTAAAGTGTGAAGGAGGCATGAACAAAGATAGGTATATTGATATAGTCCCCTCTGCAAAGCTTAAATGTAAGACACTTTCAAAAAGAAAGGGACACCTATTCGTGGAACTCAAAGTTAGTCTTGAAAGAGGAGTGATGCCAAAAGTGGAAATTGTGACATATAGCTCTGTTTTAAGTTTCAGATCCATATTAAAGAGCAGAAAGTGCATTTGGGACAACTAATTTAAGTATGTAAATGGCATAAGAATATTTTGAGATGTTTGGTTTGAACTGAAATAGTCGCTGCTTTCTTGGCGTAAAAGCTGATACTAAACTGACTTGGGTATCATTGTATTCGCAAATACTGTAATTTTCATCTGCAAGCAAGGACTCAAATACTCATTTTACAGTCGTCGATGACTGCCCACATGTTTTATTTACTAGCTATGCTCATTGCTCAGATGAGCAACAAGTCAATTAACAGTCAAAGAGGTTGATTCATATTGCAGGAGGAACCTCATGATTTGATCAGCTTTGAAGGTTTTGTGTCTGTGCCTTTGACAAATAGTTCACATGTGCACAATAAAGGGTTTGGGAGGTTGGCTTTGTTGTCTTTGAAGGAAAATAGACAAATGGCAGGAAAGAGGGAAATGTGATAAACAAAGTCAGAGGACTTGAGTTGGTTCTTCACAAAATGACAGGATTTTGACTGTATCGTAGTGCAAAAGAGGAAAGAGAAAAAAGAACATTGCTAGTCAACTATGTTACAAGATCAATTTGACCATTGACCACCTTCAGCTAATAATGTTCTGAGTGAGGTAATATCCCTACACTTACCATGTGCATGATATGATTCATATCTCTTAATCAGTCATTTTCCACACTTGTATTGTAATAATTGCATGCCGACAAATGAGTCTTATTACTCAACAGTTTTAAAAGTCCTCAATGTCTCATGTAGTCTTGATTGATAAATGTTTTGTCTTTTGTCTTTCAAGAGATGCTCTTCACACACTTTTACAATGTTTTGTCATTAGTTTGTTATGCTTGATATTGTCTTGTGGGAATGGAAATATTTTTTAGGTGCCATGTTGTTAAAGAGAACGGTCATTAATAAGCAAAATAAGGAATAAATAGTTTATTAAAATTGAACAAGAAATGGAGCTGTAGTTACAGCTGCACAAGTACACAAAATTTCAAAGCTGTTTAAAAATACCAGTGATGTCTCTGCAGGTCCTACCTTTTACATAGGACTGAAGTCATCAATTCATCTCTGAGAGACAAAACAAAAATCCACTGCAACACACTCTAATGCTTTGCAGAATTAAATTGTGGTCACGAAATACTACTTCCTTGGTGAGTTTCTTGAGGTGAGTTCTGGAGTACTTGGAGAGCTGCAACATTTCACCAGTCCTGTCAACACCCCACTTTTCTCTTTTGTCAACTCTGGCACCTATCTTTCTCCCCAATTCCTTTTCGCGGTCTTTTAAGCTGCATCTTTCTATGAAGTGCAAAAATCCTCCTATCATTTCCTCTTGCAACTTTCCTGGAGTTGATTGATTTTCCTCTCGTAAATCTAATGGAAACGCCCACTTATGTCATAACCATGGGCGAGATTTGTAATTAGATAATATACAGAGTGAATTTAGGAATTTGAGAGGTATTTTCCATGAACATCTCACTTGAGTCCAAAAAAATTTTCTAAAAGAAATAATGAGTGATTTATTTGATTTCATACAAAATAATCATAAGAAAATGATGTCCAGTCAGCAAACCAAACAGATTCTTTTTTTCTTGTCTTTTTTTTACTATGAGATGCTCATTTGAAATCCTGTTATTTTTTGTTGAACCATCTCTGACAGAGATGCCCTTCCCTCCAGTTCTCTGACTTGTTTATCACAATTCCCATGTCCTGACATTTGTCCATTTTATCTTCTAGGGAATACAATGATGCTCAAGTTAATTAAGTATTCGATTTTTCACAAAGAAAGCAGAGGCATGTCCTTTTCAAACTCGACATTTCGAAATATTCTAATCGAATCTATGTACCTGTCCTAAATGCACTTTCTGCTCTTTAATATGGATCAGAAACTTCAAACAGAGCTATGTCACAATTGTCACATTTGGCATCACATGTCGTCACTTCTTCCTTCCAAGACTAACTTTGAGCTCCAAGAATAGCTGTCTCTTTCTTTTTGAAAGAGTCTAACACTTAAGCACTGCAAAGAGACATAATATCAATGTACATAACTCTGTTCATGCATGCTTCACACTTTACATACATTTCAAATTCAGTCAAATGTTGCATGACATGTCAGATGCCTGGATCCATAATTCCTCAATTACACATTTCACAACATTTTGAACAAGAGCCTTTCATCATCAATCAGAGATCATCCAACCAGACAATGCTGAAATTCAAATAGGTACAAAAAGAGAAAATTACATTTCCTGCTACATTCTCTTTAAAAGTAGATTTACATTGCATTGTGTAATACTTATGATTATGAGCATCCTTGCGTCAAAAATACAACAACCAGTCTAGCCATAATACAGTACTGTTACCACACACGTAAATTTTCCTTCTCCAAAAAATAGAAAAAAGAGAGAATACCATTTACATGTGAGATTGAGAAGATGTTCAAATTTCAAAAACATTGATCGAGGGCTGTCATGTGGGGATAATTGCACCCTTGGGAATTGTAGCCGAGGAAAATTGTATTGGCAGAATCAGAACTGCCCAGAATCAGATGCGTTCCGATATGGCTGTAGTGCCGAATGTTTTTGAGGGATGTTGTGTGATTAATGATCCGAAAAGTTGTGTTATTGTCTGCTCACTTCTGTATCATTTGGTCTCAGGGGAACAGAGGGCAAAAGAATCGTCTGAAAATTCTCATTGCAATATCCTGTCTGGTTCTGCTGCGTTCAAGGCCTGGATTCTATTTTACTGGTTATAATTATCAAGACTATTTTGGTAATCGGCTATAATTAAATTATCAGGACTATTTTGGTTATTGTCTGAGCTGTATCCTAGTAGGATACAGGCTTTCAATGAAGTGACTTTTCTGAACAAATTAAAGATCATAATGGTTAAAAGTTATCATTCATTAATGTCTTTATTTAATAAGTTTCTTCTCTGAAGTGTAGCTGCTCATCACAGTAGCATTCCATATTTGAGAGAGTTATCACAACAAGATATGTTATCATTCCTCAAACAATCACAGTATTAGATAAAATATCATTGATATGTGCATCAATAACATGCTTGTACATCAACCTTATTTCCACCTTGGGACGTGTCACAGACTATTCCATACATTTGCTGCATTAACATCAAGCATCTTTTTGATGAAGCTCTGGAAATCGCAGTGGATATCCAAACTACTGCATATCGGATATGTGCGGAGCCTGAGCCAGTTTGGGATCAGGCAATCCCTTAGGAAAAGGGCACAGCTATAGATAAATCATTCTATCTTTGTGTTTCTTTTGGCCCACCTTAAACTGACTATATTTTCACTAGCTATGCAGATGACTGTGGAAAGATACCAGGAGCACAGTATTTTGTCATATAGATCCACAAGTGGATGCTCCAATGCCCCGTGTATCCAGTGTTCCAGTGATGTGATCTCTATATACCTAAGCTTCCAGACTCACAAAGGCATAGATTAAAGGCATAGATTAAAGTGGGCTTGTAGTTGTAATCTTTGCCTCGTATCTGGAGTGACCACTGCCCTTATATGGCATTACTACTCCACAACAGCCATTACGGGGTCAAGGGTCAATCCAGGTTAAAGGTCAAACCACTCAGGATTGTACACAGGACCCACTTGAATGTGATTTAGTGGTATCTCTCTTGCACAGGTCAAAAATTGCCCTTTTTTTTCTTTTTACCAACTGCATATAAATACAAGCCTTTTCCGCAGTCCAGCTCCTCATTTTACTATTGCTGTTCGACCCACACCCAAAGGAAACCGCCTTCGGCTAACCGTTCCAACAATTTGACTAGAGTGGATCTCTGGGTATTAAGAGTTCGAATACAAAGTCAACTGCACAAGACATGGGTTCAAACTAAACTCTTTGGTCTGAAATGAATTGCAGCGATCAAATCTTCATATTTGAACCTGCATCCAATGTGCACATGGCAGACTCGCCAACTACTATGCAACGGAGCCAAATCATCAAGCACCTATCCTTAACTTAGACCTATGCATTCTCCTTTCTTTGTCAGTGAGTGAATTCAATAATCAATCAAGTCCATCCTACTGTCAACAAACCAATTTTTCTCAATTTCCCTAGTGAGCTTTGTTCCTGACTGTCTAAACACATAGCCTTGAACAATATGCTGTCAGTTGTGTTTTCTGTCTGTCAGTCCTGAGCTTCTCAACCAATCCATTATTTCTCTATCTGTCAGTTTTTGTGTAAATTTTCTTTTCCTCTACCTTCATTATTCTCAAGATATGCATAATATAGTCTAAAAGTCTTCCTGGGTCTTTATCTATCTGTCTACTTTACTTCCAAATCTATACTTGAATTTGGCTGAGGTGCCCTTGGTTCCAGATCCAACATTATTCCGACAATTGCCAGCCAGTAATCACCCTATTGAATCAAAACTCAGACCAAGGGAGAAATTTGTCATCACAGCATCACAGCAAGGCTGAATTCTGCAGACATTGAGACTGAATATGGATACTCCTTCTATTTAAATGCATACCCGTACGTTTTGTGTTGGGATCTTAACTTCTTCTGCTTTAAATGTGTATACTTGAAATTTTTGTACTGACGGCCTAATTGTCTTATTCACAACCAATACCTGCATGATTTTGTAGAAAAGTTCAGAGGTTTATAATTTTCTTGTCTAAATGCTGGTTAAGCACAGGAATTCAGAATTATTTTTTCGCACCTCTGATCTAAATGAACCATTCACTTGCACACATAACTTTTTGAAAACCTTTGCAATATTATCCAAGGCATTCTTTCAATTATTTTTCTTTGCTCTTTGGGAAAATTGATCTTCATAACCGGAATGGACATGAAAACAATGAACCCTTCAATTGCCAAACTTTCATAATCAGTCAGACAACAATTAATCCAAAATGTAACCAACCAAATCATAAACTTCAAAACTTATTAATTCAATAACCAAACACCAAATGGTAGCATGCACCTGAGGTGTTTCCATATCAACTGTTATTCAACACTTTTCAGTTCAATTTTTTTTTTCTTAAGAAAATCAAACAAGCCATCTCATTTGAATGAAATCAAGGTGAAATACTTCAAATGTCACAGTGACACAGCCGCATGTGAAAAAGCCAGGCCTCACACTAATTAACTTGCAGGTCAGATTTACTTTCTTTCACTTCTCTTCTGAAAACTAATTGATAATGGTTACCATGGGAAGCAATTACAATATCATGAAGTTCATATTCCAGGGAAAAAAAATTGGTCATTACCGAAGCTAAAAAGTAATCTGAAAAGCAATGCATTTTTCCCTTCACCGTAAAACCGGTTAGTTGGCAATCCATTGGAAAGTTGTCAACCTATTTTAACCCCCTTGAAAGAAAAGGCAACTGTCCTATCTGATACAGGTGGCAACTTTGCCCAAGAAAGATCTGCATTTTCAGGATACAATATCGAGCATTTCAAATGACAAAACAATGTAAAAGGGTGTGAAGAGCATCTCTTGAAGTACAAAAGACAAAACTTTTTTCAATCAAGACTCCATGAGATGTTGAGGAGTGCACAAAAATCCACTGCAGCACACTCATGCTTTTCAGAATTGAAATGTGGTCGTGAAATACTACTTCCTTAGCGAGTTTCTTGAGTGAGTTTCTGGAGCACTCAGAGAGCTGCAAAATTTCAGGAGTCCTGTCGACACCCTACTTTTCTCTTTTGTCAACCCTGGCACCTATCTTTTTCCCCCAATTCCTTTTCTGGGTCTTTTAAGCTGCATCCTTCCAAAGAGTGCAAAATTCCTTGTATCATTCCTTCTCGCAAGTTTCCAGGAGTTGATTGATTTTCCTCGTGGAAACCGAATGGAAGCACCCACTTATGTCATAACCATGGGCGAGATTTGTAATTAGATAATATGCAGAGTGGATTTAGGAATTTGAGAGGAGTTTTCTGTGAACATCTCGCTTTGCCTTGAGTTTGTGAAATAAGCTCAGGAAATACTAAAGTTGAGATTAATCAGATTTGCAACAGAAGAGTAATAACAATATGATGATATTAAGTAGGCAAACCAAACAGCTTCTTTTTTTCCTGTCTTTATGTACTATGAGACACTCGATTGAAATCCTGTCATTTTGTGCAGACCCAACTCTGACAGAGATGCCCTCCCTGGCTTCAAGTCCTCTGACTTTGTTTATCACATTTCCCCCTTTCCTGACATTTGTCTATTTTCCTTCAAGATGACAAAGCCAACTTCCCAAACCCCTTATTATGCACAAGTGAACTATTTGTCAAGGCACAGACTCAAAGCCCTCAAAGCTTGTCACATTATGAACCTTTTCTCCCCTCTTGTCAATGACATTTCCTATTTTAGCATTGTATTGATGGAATCTCTACATCTAAGAGGTGCATTGGCCCAGATTATTACTTTGTTGTCAAGATTTTGTTGTTGTTTCCAGTCTTAGTCATGCGTTGTGAATTGGGATGCTCTACTCAGTTTGTGTATTTGTACTCTGCAACAGACAGCAGGGAAAACATGCAAAATTGTGTAAAAGTTATAGTTTTTGGTTTCTGATTAGCAGAAATAACACAGCAATAAGCCCAAAGTAAAACATCCGGTGAAGCAGGGAAAAATCAGAGAATATGATCGCCAAATTTCAGTGGGTACGCTGGACAATCAGACACTGTTAAATTGTGATGGCTGTTATAGCATATTTATTGTAGTAGTGCGATGATAGTACTGCTGCTGGTTGGTGAATATGATAGGCCCATAATCCACCTGGCAGTCTAGAAAAGCATGATATTGTACTTGAATAAGTGTGCCTATATAAAGTGCTAAATTGTGGAACAACACTCGCGTGCACTAACACTCACAATATGTGCTTGTACATCATCTATATTGTACAGGTAAAGCACCAAAAGGCTCATGCATTTCATGAGAAAATTGACACCTGACTCAAGACTCTTTTATTCGCACCTGTTTGTCTGGTATCAAAATTTTGCCTTAGACCTTTGTCACTCCTCTTAGAAGTTTAATAATTCTTAAGAACAACTTGACAAAATTCAGGACTGGCTAATCATCCTGTGCTCTTTAATAACTTTTCAAAAACCTCTACAATATTTCTTTGACAAATTTTCACCTTTTTTGGTTTCCTTTTTTGGGGAAAATTGCTCTTTGTCACCTGAGTGGACATGAAAGCAACGAACCCTTCAAGTGCCAAACTTTCATAATCTGTTAGACGACAATTAATCTGAAATGCAACCAACCAAAACATCAACTTCAAAACTGATTAATGCAATAACCAAACACCAGATGGTAGCACCTATGGTTGCCATGACGACATTTGTTCTCTCCTTTTTTCCCCAAGAGAACTCCTGACCGATCAACGTCATTCTAATCATTTCAAGGTTAAATTAAAATGGCTGGTTGAAAGTCAATAAAGGCAATTGTGTGATTGTTCTATCAATAAGGCACTGATTTCTAGTTCAAATTTGAAGAGTTTATGTTCAGTATCAATATCATGTAGAGTTCTCTCACCAGGGGCTTGGTGAGCAAGTCTGCTATGCTGTGTCTATAAATAGCACATCCTACAACCCCAGCTCTGAAACCTAGCTGTGTGAAGCTACCCCAACACCTTGGCCCTTGGCCAGTGGGAATCCCTTTGGCTGAACCGTCTAAGGTGCTGGGCATTAGCTGAACACACAATATGGTGGACGAATCCGGAGTTCGTGGGTTCGAGTCCCGCAAGGGGCAGCCCACACCCTAGATTCACTTACATATGTATCAGTCCTAAGTCTAACACATGGCTGCAAGTGAATCTAACTTAACAGGGAGCATATCATGTAGAGTTCTCTCACCAGGGGCTTGGTGAGCAAGTCTGCTATGCTGTGTCTATAAATAGCACATCCTACAACCCCAGCTCTGAAACCTGGCTGTGTGAAGCTACCCCAACACCTTGGCCCTTGGCCAGTGGGAATCCCTTTGGCTGAACCGTCTAAGGTGCTGGGCATTAGCTGAACACACAATATCAATTCTGCAATGGACTCTCAATGAATGTCTTTCATATATGGTAATTGAATGGTCTAATGGTAATTTGGTAGTCAGCATATTGATTCTAAAGCAAGACAGTTGAATTTTTGCCTTGGTATGCAAAGTATTCTGTTTTCTTGATTTATATAACAATAAAACAAAGAAAGTCTTTTTGACACTGCACAATTTGTATGCATGACAAATTGACAATCTTATGGTAAAACTATCTTCAACAATTTAATATGGCTGCATTTGGATTGAGTTGGTGAGAATCAAACCAATGGTATGGCATGTAGTCCATGCCCCTGGTGTCATTGAATAACAGCGAATAACAGTGAATTAAGCAAGACATGTAGGGGAAGCCATATTGTTAATGGAGGTTCGCTGTAACAAGGGCCCGGACGTGTATTGTAAGGGGCATAAAAAGATTCTCCGCGGAGTCTTATTGTGCTATTAGTTGTCCCCACTGTCCCATTTTGCCCACTTCTATCCTATTCTTATAATTGGGTGATTCCTTTTTGCTTTGTTATCTGGTCAATCAGTGCATTCGCCAAGTTGTTTGCTAGTTTTTTGGTCAATAGTGACATGGTAATAGTGACATGGTAATAGTGACTGGGCTATAGTGCCTTGGGTGTACACTCAGTGACACACTATGGTGTGACATGATCATGTTGGGCTGTTGGCTATTTGTCAGCAGCATAATATGTAGATTTCAACTGAGAGAGATATGGGGATATATTGTGGATGGATACTGAATAGATACCGATGGACAGGCAGAGAGATTGTTGGATAGAATGACAGTCTATGGACAGCTGATTATTAATTGTTTGTATATAAAATACAGTCTCTAACTTGCTGTACTTTAAAACATTTGTAGGGCAGAACCAATCACTGATGAAGCTAATCATATTTGTATAACTCAATACAAAGGTGCCTGTTCTTGACGCAAGGACATTTAGGACAGTCTAAAACCTTAGATATATACAATGCAATGTAAATCTACTTTTCAAAGAGAATATCACAGAAAATCTAATTTTCTCTTTTTGCGCTCATTTGAAATTCAGCGTTGTCTGGTTGGATGATCTTGGATGATATGTAATTGATGATGAAAGGCTCTTGTTCAAAATGTTGTGAAATGTGTAATTGAAGAATTATCGATCCAGGGGTCGGACATGTAATGTAGTGACTGCATTTGAAATATATGTAAAGTGTGAAGGAGGCATGAACAAAGATAGGTATATTGATATAGTCCCCTTTTTAAAGCTAAAATGTAAGACACTTTCAAAAGGAAAAGGACAGCTATTCTTGGAGCTCAAAAGTTAGTCTTGGAATGAAAGAAATGATGCCAAATGTGACATTTTGTGACATAGAGTTCTGTTTTAAATTTCAGATCCATATTAAAGTGCAGAAAGTTCATTTGGACAATTAATTTTAAGGTTGTAAATGGCATAAGAATATTTTGAGATGTTCGGTTTGGACTGAAGAGTCAAAGTCAAAGTCAAATCACTTTTATTTGGGCAGGGTAGTCTCTGCTTTCTTCATGTAAAAGCTGGTACTTAACTAACTTGGGTATCATTGTATTCCCAAATACTGTGATTTTCATCTGCAAGCAAGGACTCAAATACTCATTTGACAGTCGCCGATGAACTGCACACATGTTTTATTTGCTAGCTATGCTCATTGCTCAGACGAGTAACAAATCAATTAACAGTCAAAGGGGTAGAGTCGTATTGCAGAAGGAACTAGTCTTGTGCCGGTTCCCGTAATTTCGGTTCGGTTTTGGTTTTTCCACAACAACCGAACCGAAGTTCAATCTAACAACCGAGCAATCTAACAACCGAGTGTTTCAGTTATCGTATAATATCCAATTTTATAAAGAAAACGGTGAAATAATCAGCAAAATGTCAATTTGTTCATTCTCCCTGACACGTGCCATGTTACTGCATTGACTTCCGGTTCGAAAAATGATTTTGCGGACCGGGCGCTGAACCACAGATCGCAAAATCATGTCATGCACATTGTGGACCACGTGGATTAGTCTGCAACTGAAACCGCAACCGAAACCTCGGGTTTTTGGTCGGAAAAATATGAAACCAAACCGAACGAAAAATATCACAACCGCCCAACACTAGAAGGAACCACGTGCTTTGATCAGCTTTGAAGGTTTTGTGTCTGTGCCTTTGACAAATAGTTCACATGTGCACAATAAGGGGTTTAGGAAGTTGGTTTTGTCATCTTGAAGGAAAATAGGCAAATGTCAAGAAAGAGGGAAATGTGATAAACAAAGTCAGAGGACTTGAAGGGGAGGGCGTCTCTGTCAGAGTTGGTTCTTCACAAAAGGACAAGATTTTGACGTCTCGTAGTACAGAAGAGGAAAGAGAAAAAAGAACCTGTTTGGTTTGCTAAAAGTTGATGTCATCATATTGTTATAATTCTTCTGTAACAAATTTGATAAATCTCAGGTACTTCCCGAGAAAATTTCATGGACTCAAGGCGAAGTGAGATGTTCCTGCAAAATGCCTCCCAAATTCCTAAATTCACTTTGCATATTATCTAATTACGAATCTCACCAATGATTATGACATAAGTGGGCGCTTCCATCAGGTTTCTGAGAGGAAAATCGATCAACTCTTGGAAAGTTGTGAGAGGAAATGATAGGAGGATTTTTGCACTCCATGGAAAGATGTAGCTTGAAAGACCCAGAAAATGAATTTGGGGAAAAAAGATAGGTGCCAGAGTTGACAAAAGAGAAAAGTGGGGTGTTGACAGACTTGTGAAATGTTGCAGCTCTCCAAGTACTCAAGAAACTCACTCAAGAAACTCACTAAGGAAGCAGTATTTTGCGACCACATTTCAATTCTGAAAAGCGTAAGTGTGCTGCAGTGAATTTTTATGCACTCTTCAACGTCTCATGGAAGTTGATTGAAAAATGTTTTGTCTTTTGTCTTTCAAGAGATGCTCTTCACACCCTTTGACATTGTTTTGTCTTTTGAAATGCTCGATATTGTCTCATGATAATGGAGATCTTTCTTTATCAATGTTGCCAACTGTATCATAGAGGACAGTTGCCATTTCTGTCATTAAGGGGATTAAAATAGGTTACAAGCTTTCCCATAGATTGCCATCTTTACCCTGTTTCATGGTATCCTGCCAAATGCTGTGCTTTTAAAAAGCTTACTTTCTTGCTTACACATTGACCGATTTTTTTCTCTGGAATATGAACTTCATGATATTGTTATTGCTTCCCATGGTAACCATTATCAATTAGTTTTCAGAAGAGAAGTAAAATCTGACTTGCAACTTAATTAGTATGGCCCCTGGTTTTTTGACATGCGGCTGTGTCACTGTGACATTTGAAGTATTTCACCTTGATTTCATTCAAATGAGATTGAACTGAAAGTGTTGAATAACAGTTGACATGGAAACACCTCAGGTGCATGCTACCATTTGGTGTTTGGTTATTGAATTAATAAGTTTTGAAGTGGATGATTTGGTTGGTTACATTTTGGATTAATTGTTGTCTGACTGATTATGAAAGTTTGGCACTTGAAGGGTTCTTTGCTTTCATGTCCATTCAGGTGATGAAGATCAATTTTCCCAAAGAGCAAAGAAAAATAATTGAAAGAATGCCTTGGATAATATTGTAAAGGTTTTCAAAAAGTTATGTGTGCGAAGTGAATGGTTTATTTAGATCGGAGGTGTGAAAAAAGAATTCTGAATTCCTGTGCTCTACAAGGATTAAGACAAGAAAATTATGAGCCTCTGAACTTTTCTGTGAAATCATGCAGGTATTGGTTATGAATAAGACAATTAGGCAATCTGTACAAAAATATCAAGTATACACACATAAAGCAGAAGAAGTGAAGATCCCAACACAAAACGTATGGGTATGCATTTAAATAGAATGAGTAGGGGAGACCGGGGCTAGTTGTCACAGGGGCAAGTTGTCACAATGCTTATTACTCAGCTATGGATAGTAGCAGCTGCATGGCAGTTAAATCAATTTTGATGTTTTTTGACATGGGGAATATTTTTGTGATGATATCACAAAAATGTGTAGTCTGTCATGTGCTATGTGAAGATGTCTGAAAATGACAGTTCAAACTCAATTTTTTTACCATTTTCAAATTTTTCATTGTCTTCCAATTTGAGACAATTTTTGGGAGATTAAGGCGTTGATTCATGATGGCATTAATCCATAGTCTCCGTGAACAATCTGTCTGTGTTTTCTAGGTGGAAACAGAATATATTCTCGTTTGATTACCGAGATATCGGATTGACTTCATGATCGTGACGAGGATAGGCCGGGGCTAGTTGTCACAGGGGCAAGTTGTCACAATGCTTATAACTTGGCTATAGGTGGCAGCAGTTCTGTTGTTATTAAATAAATTTCAAGATCTGTTTGATTGCTAAGCTTTTTGTATGATGTGGTTGAAAGAAAGTATAATCTCTATGTGATATGTGGACTTCTTAAAAATGACTTTTTCAACAGAAATTTTTCAATCACTTCATTGTCCTCCAATTATCTGGTAGAAATAAGCCCTGATTTATGATGGCATTCAGCCAAAGTCTTCGCAAGATGTGCATTTTTGTTTTTCAAAAGGAATCCGATGTATTACAAGCTTGGATTATAGAAAATCTGTCCAGAGATGTTAGATAGGCCATATGAGTGTGACAACTTGCCCCGGGCTCGGGGCAAGTTGTCACATTTTCACAAAAATGACTTTGAGTTACAACATGACCTACAGGGAAACACATGGTTGATAAATCAGGACGAAAGCTGAATAAAAACTTTCTCAAGACTTACAAAAATGTTACAGGGCTGGAAGTTTCCAGACAACCTGAACTTAGAGACCTCTCAGATACAGTCAAACTTGAAGTAAAAAAAATTGTGACAACTAGCCCCGGTCTCCCCTATCCATATTCAGTCTCCATATCTGCTGAATTCAGCCTTGCTATGATGCTCTGCAATTCAGAAATTTAATCCAGACAAATTTCTCCCTTGGTCTGAGTTTTGATTCAATAGGGTGATTACTGGCTGGCAATTGTCGTAATAATAATGTTGGATTTGGAACCAAGGGCACCTCAGCCAAATTCAAGTATAGATTCGGAAGTAAAGTAGACAGATAAGACTTTTAGACTATATTATGAATATCGAGAGAATTGAGAAAAATTGGTTGATTGACATGAGGATGGACTTAATTGATTATTGAATTCACTCACTGACAAAGAAAGGAGAATGTATAGGTCTAAGTTAAGGATAGGTGTTTAATGGTCTGGCTCTGTTGCATAGTAGTTGGCATGTCTACAATGTGCGCATTGGATGCAGGTTCAAATATGAAGATTTGATTGCTGCAATTTATTTCAGACCTTAGAGTTTAGTTTGAACCCATGTATTGTGCAATTGAATTAGTATTCGAATTCTCAAGACCCAGAGATCCACCCAGTCATATTGTTGGAACGGTTAGCGGAAGGTGGTTTCCTTCGGGTGTGGGTTGAACGGCAATAGTAAAATGAGGAGCAGGACTGTGGAAAAGGCTTGTTTATATGCAGTTGGTAAAAATAAAAAAAGAGCAATTTTTGACCTGTGCAAGAGAGATACCACTAAATCACATTCAAGTGGGTCCTGTGTACAATCCTGAGTGATTTGACCTTCGACCTGGATTGACCCTTGACCCTGTAATGGCTGTTGTGGAGTAGTAATGCCATATAAGGGCAGTGGTCACTCCAGATACGAGGCAGAGATTGCAGCTACAAGCCCACTTTAATCTATGCCTTTAATCTATGCCTTTGTGAGTCTGGCAGCTTAGATATATGGAGATAACATCACTGGAACACTGGATGCATGGAGCAGCTACTTGTGGATCTATATGACACAATACTGTGCCAGGTATCTTTCCACAGTCATCTGTATAGTTGGCCAAAATATAGTCAATTTAAGGTGGGCCAAAAAAAACCACAAAGATACAATGATTTATAGCTGTGCCCCTTTCCTAAGGGATTGCCGGATCCCAAACTGGCTCAGGCTCCGCACATATCTGATATGCAGTAGTTTGGATATCCACTGCGATTTCCAGAGTTTTGTCAAAAAAGTACTTGATGTTTATGCAGCAAGTGTATGGAATGGTCTGTGACACATCCCAAGGTGGAAATAAGGGTGATATAGAAGCATGTTATTGATGCACATTTAATTTCAAACTCTTGGTACACTGTCTGATCAATAATATTTTGTCTGACACTGTGATTGTTCGAGGAGTAATTGTTATGATAAATCTTTTAAATATGGAATATTACTGTTATGAGCAACTACACTTTACAGAGAAGAAACTTATTAAATAAAACATCAATGAATGGTTACTTCTAATTGTTATGATCTTTCATTTGTTCAGAAAAGTCACTTCATTGAAAGCCTGTCACAATGACATCCTACTAGGATACTGCTCAGACGATAACCAAAATAGTCTTGATAATTATAACAAGTAAAATATAATCCAGGCCTGCTGCGCAGGAGACCCAGACTGGATATTGCGAAGAGAATTTCCAGACGATTCTTTTGCCCTCAGTTCCCCAGAGACCGAATGATACAGAAGTGAGCAGACAATAACACAACTTTTTGGATCATTAATCACACGGCATATCAAAAACATTCAGCACTTCGGCCATATCAGAACACATCTGATTCTGGGCAGTTCTGATTCTGCCAATACAATTTTCCTTGGCTACAATTCCCAAGGGTGCAATTATCCCCACATGACAGCCCTCGATCGATGTTTTGAAATTTGAACATCTTCTCATCTCACATGCAAATGGTATTTTGTTCTTCTTTTTTTTGAGGAGGTATATTTAATTGTGTGGTAACTGGTTATAGTAATGTATATATGGTTGGACTAGTTGTTACATTTTGATGCAACTACATTCTCAAATGTTAGATACTCATAATCACGTACATGTATTATACAATGCAATGTAAACCTACTTTTAATCTTTTGCACTCATTTGTAATTCATCATTGTCTGGTTGGATGATCTCTGATTTATGATTAAAGGCTTTTTTTCTTAATGTTTTGAAAAGTGTAATTGAGGAATTATGGATCCAGGCATCTGACATGTCATGCAATCACTGACTTTGAAATGTATACACATAAAGTGTGAAGCATGCATGAACAGAGCTATATGTACATTGATATTATTTCTCTTTGCACTGCCTAAATATGAAACTCTTTCAAAACAAGGGGACAGCTTTTCTTGGAGCTCAAAGTTAGTCTTGGAAGAAAAAGTTATGGCATGTGATGCCAAAGGTGGCAATTGGCATTTAGGACATGTACATAAATGAGATTAGAATATTTTGAAATGTTCAGTTTAAACTTGAAATGTCTCTGCTTTCTTTGCGTAAAATCTGATACTTAATTAACTTGAGTATCATTGTATTCCCTTGAAGAGAAAATGGACAAATGTCAGGACAGTGGGAAATGTGATAAACAAAGTGAGTGGACTTGAAGGGAAGGGATGTCAGTCAGAGTTGGTTCTACACAAAATGACCGGATTTCAGCTGAGTGTCTCGTAGTACAAAAAGACAAGAGAAAAAAGAACCTGTTTGGTTTGCTAACTGGACATCATTATTTTGTTAAAATTCTTCTGTAGCAAATTTGATAGATCTCCAGTATATTTCCTGAGCAAATTTCATGGACTTATGGCAAAGTGAGATGTTCGTGGAAAATGCCTATCAAATTCCTAAATTCACTCTGCACATTATCTAATTACAAATCTCGCCCATGGTTATGACATAAGTGGGCGCTTCCATTAAGTTTCAAAGATGAAAATCGATCAAATTACGGAGAGTTGCAGGAGGAAATGATATAACGATTTTTGCACTCCATGGAAAGATGCAGCTTAAAAGACCCAGAAAAGGAATTGGGGGAAAAAGATAGGTGCCAGAGTTGACAAAAGAGAAAAGTGGGGTGTCAGCAGGACTCGTGAAATGTTGCAGCTCTCCAAGTACTCAAGAAACTCACTCAAGAAACTCACTAAGGAAGCAGTATTTCATGACCACATTTCAATTCTGAAAAGCATGAGTGTGCTGCAGTGAATTTTTATGCACTCTTCAACATCTCATGGAGACTTGATTGAAAAATGTTTTGTCTTTTGTCTTTCAAGAGATGCTCTTCACACCCTTTGACATTGTTTTGTCTTTTGAAATGCTCGATATTGTCTCATGATAATGGAGATCTTTCTTTGGCAATGTTGCCAACTGTATCAGAGAGGACAGTTGCCATTTCTGTCATTAAGGGGATTAAAATAGGTTGCCAGCTTTTCCATAGATTGCCAACTTTACCCTGTTTCACAGTATCCTGCCAAATGCTGTGCTTTTAAAAAGCTTACTTTTTTGCTTGACCGATTTTTTTCTCTGGAATATGAACTTCATGATATTGTTATTGCTTCCCATGGTAACCATTATCAATTAGTTTTCAGAAGAGAAGTAAAATCTGACTTGCAACTTAATTAGTCTGGCCCCTGGTTTTTGGCAGACCTCGTAGAGGAGCTGCCTATGAGATTGAAATTCTGCCATATCTTGTGGGTCAAGTTTCTGCTGCCTGCCTTCTTCAATCATAATGCCATTTACCATGTATCATGTGATCGGCCTCCACGTGAAGTGATCAACTTTTGGTACATGTTAATCCCATAATAAACACTCTGGCAAGGGAAATCCATTCAACCCAATGCTGTAGCAATGAATGACATCATATGCATTCCCCCCCCCCCTTATCTCCAAGGGGGTTCCCCAAACAAGGCATCGGTCTGAGCAAGTGTGCAGTCAACTGTGACCTGTGCATTGCTGCTGATTGTTTACCAATTAGGGACCAATGACTTCATATTTCTGTGTTGTGACTTTCTTATTTGTGAATTACAGTGACACCGATGAATGATCTGATTTTAATAAAGCAAACTTTGCTGGTATGAACAATGTGCAGAAGACATTCTCTAGCACCAAATGCATAACAGCTGTATCATTGTTCTGCAAAGGTGTGACGTTTAATTGGCTGACACATATTTAATTGAGCAATTCATTACAAAAAAAGAAAACGTTTTCAAATGCAATTGTACAGAAAAAAGAGTATCTCTAGCAAATAGCAATCAACAGATTACAACAAAAAAATCCCGTATGCATTTCCCATTTACATTTTGGGTCACGGGGGAACATATAACTAAGTTTCTCACTATTATCACATATTAATGATTTAATGGCAAATTCTCACTGAATGCCACGAGGTTTGCTTTAAAGTGCCTTGTGCACGTTATGTTTTGACATGCGGCTGTGTTATTAAATTAATAACTTTTGGAAGTGGATGATTTGGTTGGTTACATTTTGGATTAATTGTTGTCTGACTGATTATGAAAGTTTGGCACTTGAAGGGTTCTTTCTTTCATGTCCATTCAGGTGATGAAGATCAATTTTCGAAAAGAGCAAAGAAAAATAATTGAAAGAATGCCTTGGATAATATTGTAAAGGTTTTCAAAAAGTTGTGTGTGCGAAGTGAATGGTTTATTAGATCTCATAAAGCAAAGCTTTATGAGATCTATTACATTTCTGAAGTCCTCTGTGCTAATGTGTGTCTAGTTGTCAATGAGGTCACTGTGACCTAGATATTGCAAAGGAGTGTGGAAAAAGCTATCCGCTCAATTCTTATTCTGGAACGGAGGCAAGTGGGATGACAGTTTCTCTTAGTTGGATTAACAGAGGACCATGGTAGCATCACTAAACAAAAACCGGGAAATTTTAGTTTTACCATATTTGAGTGCTGTTAAGTTGAAATTTTGCTGCACTTGTCTAGCATGCTAAATATATACAGCAAAATGGCCTTCATTTTTTAAGTAGGTCAAGAGTGAGAGGCATTGAGCCGTGACATCATCCGCTTGAAATGAGGTCAGCAGTTGTCATGGGCTGGCCAATATTGAAATTGTTCTCAAGAGGGCAGCACCTGGGAATGAGTGAGTGGATGTGATAATTCCTATTATACCTTTCACTCATTTCAAACAGACACAGTTGCTATTAGAACTTTTCAGTGTAATTACATTTCAGGCCTCCCTGTGTTGTCCCTGTGATGGAAATATCAGCATTGAAGCTGTCCAATGAATAAACATAAATTATATGTTTGGCTTGATTGCCATCACAGGAACAGTCAGAGCAAACTCCAAGGCTCAATGGTCTTCTACTTCGTCAATTAAGTGCTGTTTATATTCACACTTATCAATACACAACCTCAAAAGTCATTCAGTGAATTTCTCAACTGAAGCCATCGATCCCCTTCATCTTCATATAGATAACTGCCCTTCAAGCAATTTGTACATTCATCAAAAGACATGTCTCTGTCTCATTTCACTTTCGCAGTTTAACTATATCATGTATATGTGTAATATTAAAACCTAAATAACTTTGACCATTAGCCATTCCTTCATTAATAAAACCATTTTTTTACCATGGGCAATTTCCAGTTGGTTTATATATCTACACATGTTAAAATCACTCAAGAAGTGCCCATCAGTTGCCTTAATTGGATCTTCGTCAAGCCAGTAAACTGTCACTGCATAGAAGTTCACAAGAACTTGGTTATTTATTTAATCTAAGTTAAAAAATGAGGTTTTGTTACACCTCACAAATTAATAAAAGCTGGTCTATGCGCAAAAGCTAAATTCAGATGGCTGTCAATTCATCTGATACATTGGTTGACAATTGCGGCAGACCTCCCAACTGACAGAAAAAAATCTGGAAAACCTGCTTTGTTAGCCTAAAACCAGACAGCCCGAAAAAACTGCTGAAACCTGATTTTTTATGCACCCCAAAACCCTCGCAAAAGCCCGGCAAAGAATGTGTACCTGCGTGCTATTCATAGCTTAAGCAGCTGACATCTGCTGCGGCTGAAAATTAGGTCAAGCACTCTTGAAGCAGTGGAACTTTTCACGTTGTCATACATGGCTTCAAATGATCTATCTCCCCATCTGTTGTCCATTGAGTACTGTTGGCAGAACTTATGATTCACAATAAAGACATTGAAACTTCGTTGGGTCTTCATTTATGGAAAACCCTGTTTTTCTGTGAAAAACCCTCCGAAATTATTTTAAAACACAGAAATATCCTTGTGTGAATTTGGCAGGTCTGAATTGGTAGTACAAATCTGTTCTTCCTTGATTTTCACATCATTTGAGATAGGACGAGTCCATGCTCCCATCAGTCAAATATGCTTTTCGTGGAACCAGTCGGCTAAGGATGCGCCATTGGATTTTTGGGGGAAAGGTTGCATTTTCCTCAGCGAGAAATTATTGCTTTCACTGTAAATGTTGCCCAATGGTAAAGGCTTTATCAACAATTGATCAATTATATTTCCTGCTGTCTATTGTACTCAACATAATATGTCCCTACTACTCCCTACCCCTTCTCCTCTATGAGACATTTCACACTCTCAAATGTTCAGTGTGTGTTCTCTCAAGACTGCCACTGATCTTCTATATATGCTAGGCCTCCCAGAGTCCCAGTCGAACCCAAGTTGTACCTACCAACTGATGTCTTTATGAGATCATTAAAACCGAAAGGTTCTAGTTTAGATTGGAGGTGTGAAAAAAGAATTCTGAATTCCTGTGCTTAACAAGGATTAAGACAAGAAAATTATAAACTTTTCTGCGAAATCATGCAGGTATTGGTTATGAATAAGACAATTAGGCCGTCTGTACAAAAATATCAAGTATACACATTTAAAGCAGAAGAAGTGAAGATCCCAACACAAAACGTATGGGTATGCATTTAAATAGAATGAGTATCCACATTCAGTCTCAATATCTGCTGAATTCAGCCTTGTATATATGATGCTCTGCAATTCAGAAATTTAATCCAGACAAATTTCTCCCTTGGTCTGAGTTTTGATTCAATAGGGTGATTACTGGCTGGCAATTGTCAGAATAATGTTGGATTTGGAACCAAGGGCACCTCAGCCAAATTCAAGTATAGATTTGGAAGTAAAGTAGACAGATAGATATAGACCCAGGAAGACTTTTAGACTATATTATGAATATCTAGAGAATTGAGAAAAATTGGTTGATTGACATGAGGATGGACTTGATTGATTATTGAATTCACTCACTGACAAAGGAAGGAGAATGCATAGGTCTAAGTTAAGGATAGGTGTTTCATGGTCTGGCTCTGTTGCATATAATAGTAGTTGGCATGTCTACAATGTGCGCATTGGATGCAGGTTCAAATATGAAGATTTGATCGCTGCAATTTATTTCAGACCAAAGAGTTTAGTTTGAACCCATGTATTGTGCAATTTAAACTGTATTCGAATTCTCAAGACCCAGAGATCCACTCAGTCAAATTGTTGGAACGGTTAGCCGAAGGTGGTTTCCTTCGGGTGTGGGTTGAACAGCAATAGTAAAATGAGAAGCAGGACTGCGGAAAAGGCTTGTTTATATGCAGTTGGTAAAAAGAGAAAAAAGAGCAATTTTTGACCTGTGCAAGAGAGATACCACTAAATCACATTCAAGTGGGTCGTGTGTACAATCCTGAGTGATCTGACCTTCGACCTGGATTGACCCTTGACCCTGTAATGGCTGTTGTGGAGTAGTAATGCCGTATAAGGGCAGTGGTCACTCCAGATACGAGGCAGAGATTGCAGCTACAAGCCCACTTTAATCTATGCCTTTAATCTATGCCTTTGTGAGTCTGGCAGCTTAGATATATAGAGATCACATCACTGGAACACTGGATACATGGAGCAGCTACTTGTGGATCTATATGACCCAATGTTGTGCTCCTGGTATCTTTCCACAGTCAAAATATAGTCAAGTTAAGGTGGGCCAAAAAAAAAAAAAACGAGGATACAATGATTTATTGCTGTGCCCTTTTCCTAAGGGATTGTCTGATCTCAGTGATCTGGACTGGCTTAGGCTCCGCACATATCTGATATGCAGTAGTTTGGATATCCACTGTGATTTCCAGAGTTTTGTCAAAAATACTTGAAGTTTATGCAACAAATATAGGCCTATGGAATGCTCTGTACACAATACACATCCCTTGGTGGAAATAAGGGTGATTTAGTAACATGTTATTGATGCGCATTAAATTTCAAAGTCTGAGGAATGATGATATCTTGTTGTGATAACTCTCTCAAATATGGAATATTACTGTGATGAGCAGCTACACTTCAGAGAAGAAACTTATTAAATAAAGACATTAATGAATGATAACTTCTAACCATTATGATCTTTCATTTGTTCAGAAAAGTCACTTTGTTTAAATCTCATAAAAGTGACACCCAGCTAGGATTCTACTTTGATATTTACCAAAATAGTCTTGATGACCAGTAAAATAGAATCCAGACCTTGTGCGCAGCAGATCCAGACAGGATATTGCGATGAGAATTTTCAGACGATTCTTTTGCCCTCCGTTCCCCTGAGAGCAAATGATACAGAAGTGAGCAGACAATAACACAACTTTTTGGATCATTAATCACACAGCTCCATGAAAAACATTTCAGCACTACAGCCATATCAGAACACATCTGATTCTGGGCTGTTCTGATTCTGCCAATACAATTTTCTTCGGCTACAATTCCCAAGGGTGCAATTATCCCCACATGACGGTTCTCGATTGATGTTTTTGAAATTTGAACATCTTCTCGATCTCACATGTAAATGGTATTGTTTTCTTTCTCCTTTTTAGAGGTAAAATGTAATTGTGTTGGTTTGGTTGTGTTCATTAATACAAGTAGTAGTGTTACACCGAATTTCGTAACTGATTTTATAAGTACTTTAATTGCATTAGTAGGCCTATATTTCGAGATGTTCGGTTGGATCTGAGAGAGTCTGCCCTCTTCTTGTAAAAACTGATGCATGAGTAGAGCATGTGTTTCCAAGTACCGTAATATATCTACTGCTGAGTGCAGTGACAGGACTCATGAAATGTTGCAGCTCTCCAAGTACTCCGGAAACTCACTCAAGAAACTCGCTAAGAAAGTATTATTTCATGACCAAATTTCAATTCTGAAAAGCAGGAGAGTGTGCTGCAGTGGATTTTTGTGCACTCCTCAACACCCGTGGATGTCTTGTAAAGTTGAATTTGTATTCTAATTCTCAAGACCCGGAGATCCACTTCTAAAGTCCCATTGCTTGAACATTTCGCCGAAGGCGGCTTCCTTTCAGAGTTGGTTGAACTGCGATATAGCAAACTGAGGAACAGAACTGCGGAAAAAGCTTGTATTTATAGGCAGTTGGTAAAAAGAAAAAAGAGCAATTTTGACCTGTGCAAGAGAGATACCACTAAATCACATTCAAGTGGGTCGTGTGTACAATCCTGAGTGATCTGACCTTCGACCTGGATTGACCCTTGACCCTGTAATGGCTGTTGTGGAGTAGTAGTGCCATATAAGGGCAGTGGTCACTCCAGATACGAAGCAGAGATTGCAGCTACAAGCCCACTTTAATCTATGCCTTTAATCTATGCCTTTGTGAGTCTGGCAGCTTAGATATATAGAGATCACATCACTGGGACACTGGATACATGGAGCATTGGATCAACTACTTGTTGATCTATATGACCTAAAAGTCCTAATACTGTGCTCCTGGTATCTTTCCACAGTCATCTGTATAGCTAGTCAAAATATGATGAATTTTAGAAGAGGTAAAAAAAACACGAGGATACAATGATTTATAGCCATGCCCTTTTCCTAAGGGATTGTCAGATCTCGGTGATCTGGACTGGCTTAGGTTCCGCACATATCTGATATGCAGTAGTTTCGATATCGACTATGATTTTCCAAGTTTTGTCCACAAAATGCTTCCTGTTTATACAGTAACTATATGAAATTGTCTGTGACACATTTCTTGGTGGAAATAAGGGTGATGTAAAAGCATGCAATTGATGCACATTTAAGTTCAAACTCTTGATATGTCATCAATAATATTTTATCTGTCACTGACATTATCATTGTGATTGTTTGAGGAATGATTATATATCTTGTTGTGATAAGTCTGTCAAATATGGAATATTACTGTGGTGGGTATCTACACTTCACAGAGAAGAAACTTATTAATAAAGATATTAATGAATGATAACTTATAACCATTATGATCTTTCATTTGTTCAGAAAAGTCACTTCACTGAAAGCTTGTCACAGTGACATCCTACAAGGATACTGCTCAGACGATTACCAAAATAGTCTTGATAATTATAACCAGTAAAATAGAATCCAGGCCTTGTGCGCAGCAGATCCAGACAGGATATTGCAATGAGAATTTCCAGACGATTCTTTTGCCCTCTGTTCCCCTGAGACCAAATGATACAGAAGTGAGCAGACAATAACACAACTTTTTGGATCATTAATCACACAGCATCCATCGAAAACATTCAGCACTACAGCCATATCAGAACACATCTGATTCTGGGCTGTTCTGATTCTGCCAATACAATTTTCCTCGGCTACAATTCCCAAGGGTGCAATTATCCCCACATGACGGCCCTCGATCGATGTTTTTGAAATTTGAACATCTTCTCAATCTCAGATGTAAATGGTATTTTGTTCTTTTTCTGAAAAAGGTAAGGTATAATTGTGTTGGTGCGATTAAAGTACTGTTGTTGGTGTTGTTTCGTGGTTGGACGGTTGGATTTGTTGCCTTTGTATGAGTGAGTATTTGGCTACTTTTAGGATATGATAATAGGCAATTGTGTGCTAATGGTACAATGTTCGAATAGAGCTTTCTTCCAAATCTTGTTTTAGAGCATTTTAAAGACCTCTCTCAAGGCTGCACCAATCTAAACTAGAAGTTGAATATATTTCCATCTTTCCATTGATTTTGAAAATTTAGATATTTTAGACAATGTCCAAATGGGCAGGATGTTTCAACCTGTTAATTCAGCACAGTGGTTCTAGTTCTATTAATGTTGTTCTTTTTTGGGTCACCACAATAAAAAACATCCTCAATATGACCAACCATTGACAATGAGGTCTGTTTTCCTGTATGTAAGGGCATTGGTTCATGAGAGCTAATCAACATTCAGCTAATCAGCATGGCAATGCTAAGAATCTGCATTCTACGAAGAGGGATCTATAAGAGAGGCTGCTCACGATTTTGGGCTTTGCTGAGTCAGACCAACTTCCTCTGAGTTTTGGTTGAGTCTCTGCTGAGTTCCTTTGGAGTTGCTTTGAGTTTCTCCAGAGTTATTCAGAGTTCCTTGTAGTCTGTCCTTGACTTTATCTTAACTCAGCACAAGAGGAGAGTTGCTTCTGTTAAATGCAAAGGAACAACCTGTGCCTCTAGGATAACCTTGTGCTTATCTGTGGCTGTTAAGGGTAAGAGGCAAAAATGGCCCTCAGAAAAAGTGGCCTGTAGCAGAACTGAAGTAATACAAGACTAACTGAATGATTGGAGGTATGCTCATGCGTTTTTTAGGCTTTGAGAGTATTAGAGACAAGTACTTTGACATAATGTAGAAATGTTGTCAAGATAAAGGTAATTTTAAGTTAGAAATTCTGAATATTTTGACAGACAGCTAGCTGGAAATAGGCCATTATTTCTTTGTTTTATACAGCATAGATGCATTGATCTGTGAGAACGCTACATACAGCAGATTGATAAGCTCTTTTTTTTTAGATATTAGATGATTTTTAACTAAGATGGCCGGATATTTGCGATGGTTGAGCGTATTGATAGAGTGAAGGAAACTTTACCAATTTCTCACTTTCAATATGTCATTTTTCGTTCGGTTTCATGCACTGTGCACTAACGAGAGGGGTACCCTCGCCATCAGAGCAGCCATTACAACACTCGATTCAAAGTAATTTTCTGTCATCCTGAGCTTATTTCATCAAATCCAAAGCCCATATTTGTCAAGCATGTAGTTCAGATGTTAAACTAATCCCAGGACTCACCTTCCATGTGTGAAAAGTCACATAATTATCAGATTTTGCAGTTGAAATATGTCGTCATGGCGAGGGTAACCAAAAAAGCTTCTCGAGGGTAACACCATTTTCAAATATTGTCATGGTGAGGGTACCACCCAAAATAACTGTTATGGAATTGTGTCTTTTTCCTGTTTTTAAATCATTGCTACAGTGTAATATAAACAGCAATGGTGATGTGATGAGATTAACTAGAACAATTAGATAAAATAAGATAGATAGATAGATAGATAGATTTTGAAAATACATATGAGTCAAAACAAGTGGGCGCCCATCTCAGTTAAATGGCATTGACCAAGATTTATTCAATTTGATTCATGAATTTTTTTTAGCAACCTTAAGAAAGTGATACCATTTTCTGTAATTTACCTCTAATTATCCCTTTCACATAGGTCTATCTCAATATACTCAAGTAAGAATCCAAGCACCCAGAAGATGTCTCGTGTAATATTAGAGCCTTCCACTTTGATAAAGAAAAAATGAGGACCAGTTCACTGTGAAAAATGCACTTCGTGACTCATGATAGCTGATGAAGTGTCATCTTCTCTGCTTTCAACATGGGAAACATAGAGGCAGTTTGATTAGTCATGATTAAGAAAAGGCCATTTGACTTGTCCTAACTGTTTTTTTTATTTAAGATAGAGATAGATAGCTATGGTAAGTGCAGCCCTCTAAGCCCAGTTCTGGGCGCTCACAAGGGTTGATTGATGAGATGGGAGAGAGAGCGGGAGTCCTCAACATGTTACACATTTACCCCATGTGAGGGATCTTTTACTTGCCCAGCATAGACACTGATACAAGGGGCCGCCAATTTAACGTCTCATCTGAACGACATCCAGCTGGGATTATGCTCTTGAAGGTACACTGAAAATTTAGGGTTCCCCACCCGGGGTTCGAACCTATGCAGGCAAAGAAATTCAGCGGAGCAGGCGGGAACCTTAACCACATGGCCACCCAGCGGCTTTAAAATCAGATGCATAATCCTTTCGTTTGGCTGTCAAAAACAAGAGGGATCAGTCTCCTTAAATCAAATTAACATTGAAAGTATTAGGTATTATCATGACAAATCATCAGTATGATGACACACGAAATGCCATTTTCACAGTGAACTGGTCCTCATTTTTTCTTTATCAAAGTGGAAGGCTGTAATAAAAATGGCGAGCGACACACTGTTTCCAAACTTCTGGCCTGCAGTATAGATAGATAGATAGATAGATAGATAGATAGATTGATAGATAGATGGATAAATGGATAGAATGGTAAGTAACATTTAGAAAAGTTCAATTTCTCGAGGACATGACAAGTGCATGCATCGCATGCTATTCTTACTTGTTGAATATTTATTCCTTTTTTTTTCAATCAACAAATGAAATAAGTGTCTACGAGTTTGTAAGCGGCAAAAATACTGTGTCTACAACTTGATAATATTATATACTAAACCAAAAAGTCGGTGTCAACGACTTGGCCATCCCAGTAAATTTGTTGTCTACCAGTTGGTAGTCCCTCCCTGTTGCGTTGAAATTAAACATGTTTGATTTTTCTGCTCTCAGTGCAAAGCTATACATATTTCCATGCACTTGACTGCAGTCCCTTGCATATGGCTACACAGCATTGAATACTGTAGCATTGCATAACCATTACAGCTTAAGTCAAAAGGACATATATATAATTATGCAAGTGGTTGAGTATGTCATCACGTTATACAGTTTGATACAGACAACGCATAACATGTTCAGTGGCTCAAATACCTGGGGTCAAACACTTAGTCTGAATGAGTATGTCGTTATAACTTCTAATTATCATTATGACAATGACATGGCTGCTCGAGAGTAGTACTAGTCAGCTACGTAAAGCATCATAGCATCAAAACATGTAATGGTAAATCTCCCATTAAAAGCTTGATAAAAGGCATAACAATTATTTTTAGAAAGTTTCACTGTGGATGGTATTGTTTTGGCAGAGAGCAAATTATGGAACATTCTCACTTATTACAAGCTACAATCCCTTTCCCACCGAATGCAAGGACTGTGTTTGAACACATTGTCCGAAAACATGGATGAAGCGCAACTGGTTACAGGGATCTATAGACTCAGGAGGGTATCAAGTCAAGTCGTAGACTGGTAGACAACCAACTGGTAGACACCCTGCGTTTTGTACTGGTTTGCTGAGCAATGCATGCAAGTCCATTTGTAGGCCAATGTCAAGGAATGCAGTCTCATGTGGACGTATGTGAAGTCTTTGCACCCCTATGTATCAGTATGCACCAATATGTATGAATTTAAACTGGACTTTCAAAACAAATTAGTTGAGTTTTGAGCATTGTATTAGGCTACATAGCTCTCTAAATCACTACATATGCAGGTACATGCGAGGTATGCTTTTAAGTCACCAAATCTGTATTGATCAGTGATCACCCTCTGATTTTACCCTTTGTTATACATGTATTAGTAGGGGGGCTTAGCCTCAATATTGGGTGGAATCGTTCACTTTATTACGATTTTATGAGGTTTTGGTTGTGGGTAGCCATGACCAAGACCTTTCAAAATCCAATGACCGCCAAGCTGATTTCACCTCCTGGTGGCCATATTTGGCAAATCCAATATGGCCGCCATCAGATATCGGCGATATCCTAACTTTTCAACCGGGCATCATAAAAGCACAAGTGATACCTCTGGGGCTTTTCTGACTGAGGAATTCATTTTTGGCATCAATTTGGTGATTTGAGCAATCCTGGTGGCCATATTGCACAAAATCAAGATGGCCGCCCTAAAATTGACGGATT
Source organism: Platynereis dumerilii (assembly GCA_026936325.1). Lineage (NCBI taxonomy): Eukaryota > Metazoa > Annelida > Polychaeta > Phyllodocida > Nereididae > Platynereis > Platynereis dumerilii. Next base: position 10,749,005 of record JAPTHN010000010.1, on the reverse strand, counting down.
TACGTAACTTCGTTACTAAGCGTCATAATTATATTCTCATATGATACCTCTATTTTGGGGTTATCGTGGGCAAGGAATTCATTTTTTGCATTCTTTCTTTGATTAGACTATCCCCTGATGGTCATCTGGGATTTCAGTAACATGTCTAAGTCAGTGAAATGATGCCAATGGGCATTGAGTCATTTTGCTCAATCTGCTGGAAGAAACAATGTCAGATAACTGGATCAGAGAAAGCTCATATGAAAAGTTAAATCTCATACAATACGCTTAAATCATCTAATGTTGCCACATTGTCATTTGTTAATTTCTTTATAATTGTTTTATAACATTACCAATTCTTTGGCCCAAATGAAGGTCTTGTCAATTAAAAAAATTGTTTAATTGAGTTAAGTTACAAGCAATTAAATACTGCTCACTTGCTGAGAACTATGACGGCTGATTGATATCAAATCAAGAATGGTGGTCGTTACTAAGCATTACAGATTCTCATATGATACCTTCTTTTTGGGGTTTTAAGGGGCAAGGAAGTCATTTTTTATATTTTTTCTTTGATTGGAGCACCCCTGGTGCCCCTTTTGGATTCTGACAATATGTTTTTGAGTTAATGGAAACTATGCACAATTTTGCACATGTATTTTGTAGGATTGAATTATGTATTGTAGACCTTTTGAACTGAGACCCTTTTTTATGGCTCTTTATCTTCAGATGTTATTTGTCATTCAATTTGCATTGCAAGATCACTCAATTAATAGAGACAATAGGGCACACTCTTCACTTTTTAGCAATTTGACTTCTTTCTGCTCAAAGAACAGCTTCTTTGTTCTTCGTGCAATGGAGGGACCATTCAATGTCAATAAATATCAGACATATTCGTTTTAGCACACAACCTTATCCACTTGAACACCCAGATATTCATAATTTACAGCCGACTCTCACTGCAGCTGTATAGTCACCACATGGATTTCAACCTTCTTTAAACTGATGATTGAAGAAATCAATATACCCTCAAATAATGCCCCATGCAGTAGGACATTATGTGCGGTGGATGTCGTCCATTTGCAATAGTGTATTTCACTGATGAAAAATAAATAGTGACTGGCATTCTCTCCTCTGAGAAAAAAAATTCAATCCAAGCAGACTAGCACCCCTTTCCAAACTTGTAAGTGAAAGTCCAGAGTGATAACTTGGATTAGGTTGTACAGTCCTGGACAAAAGTCTTGTCGCATCCAAATGTTATTGACGAAACTGTCAATAACTTGGCTTGTGATTGCCTTATTTTGGCAAGAAATGGCTCAAATTCAAGCCAAAAGCTTCTGCAACTTGCTTATATTTCAAAAATAAAGTTTCAACCTACTCTGAATATTATATAAATTAATAATAAGAGTGTGTCCCAAAAGTGCTTGGACAAAAGTCTTGTCACATGCACAACTTAATGCTGAAAATTTGTTTTAATGAACAGTGAAACTGCAAAAAGGATGCAAAAATGTTGGAGAATGTAGTCAAGGTGTAACTTTATGTAAAAATATCACTTCACATGAATTTCGGATCTTTGAAGAAAATCCCTGGGGTTCGGGCAAGATATCAACATTTTATGAGTAAAAATCATCAAGGATGGCAGATAATGCAGGAATATATCATCAAAAGCTCCTAGATATCCTTCGGAATGATCTTCCCTACCTCCTGTCCCATTTTGGTGGGCATTTGATGAGCGTACATCATTTCAAGTGATGGAGCAGAAGCAAATGGAGCTTCATAATCGGTCAAAAAATCAAAAAAGGGACCAAGTTGGAACTGATGTATTCCAATCATCATTATTTTGGGCCTGCATTTAATGGTGCTTGTGATAAGGAACATGTATATGTACTTTGTTACAGAACATTTGGTTTTTGTACTTTTTGCACAGGCCGAGCTGCACAGTGATTAATTTTTCATATTTTTTAATCCAAAACAACATTATAACTGCAGAAAAGCTGCACCAACAATACAAATTTTCTGTTAAAGCTTACATGAATACAATTTATCCAGACTTGACTGAAATTTACCATGATAATGAAAAACAAAAATACTGTCTCGGAGTGAGAAATTCATTGAGATGGCAAGGGGACAATATGATTAACAGTAGCACTAGAGAAGAACAAATTTTAGTCCTAAATTATTGTAAACTACTGCTATGGTGAGGCTTTGAAGCCAAATGGCATAGTTTGTACAAGTGCAGCCCTCACTTCAATTTTTCTTGTCAATGTGCCATGTACCATTACACCTGTTCTCCAACCGGGAATGCTATGATCTCAATTTCCAAGATCCCATATCCTCCAAATTAAGCTAGAAGGCATGGAAGACAACTCCAAAGCATATTTGTGAATTTTAGAAAGCATTGGTCTGTATTTATATCACTTTTGATGATCATTATTGATACTGTGTTGATATTTCACATGAGTCCTCATGGAACCCCATGGATATTGTTCTACAAGATCATTAAGTCAAACAAAGTTAGTTTTTTTTATTCTCCTGCATCATGACTAAATGCTCTGAAAATTTTTCATCATTCTAGCAAATTTCAAAATTATTTTAGACAAATTTTCAGCATAACTTCTTGCATGCGACAGGACTTTTGTCCAGGCACATTTTGGACACACTGTCAATATTAATTTCTATGATATTCAGATTGAGACAAAACTTTATTTTCACAATATAAGCATATCGTAGAAGGACTTGGCTTTCATTTGAGCCATTACTCATTAAAATATGTTCAGTACAAGTCAAATTATTGACAATTGTGTCTATGGCTTGTGCTAGCGACAGAACTTATGTCCAGGACTGTATACTGGAGCCCAAAATGTGCGGTTTCCATTGATATAGCATTGGTGCATCCTAGCACGTTGCTCCGAGACTTGCAACAGTGGCTCAATTTCACTTGTTGTGAGATGTGATATGCAATACAGCAGAACAATAAACTGATGTAGGCCTACAGACTTCATACTGTATTCATAAATGCAGGGATTTGCGGTAGGGTGTTATTGAAATAGCAGGTGCTTGTGTGGACAAGATTAGGGCAAGATATCCAATCAGAAAAGCCTTGATTTCTCTGAAAGGAAGGGAGGTTTTTAAGTACCCCAACCTGAATTCTGCTCAGTTAAAGCAAAAGTCCATGAGGCCGATTATCTTGCTAACTTACATGGTGACTTTCTCACTTCGACATAATAATAATAATAATAATAAATTTATTTTCTATAGCGTAGAATCTATAAATACTCTAAACGCTTCACAATAAAATTATGATATGAAAAGTTAAAAACAATCAATGGTAAAAGTCAATAAAAGTAGAGTCAATGGATATAAATTGAAAATGTAAATGTCAGTTATAATATTGTGTAAATAAAAACGTCTTCAGTTTTGACTTGAAAATGACTAGAGATGGAGATCTTCTGACACAGTGAGGAAGTTCATTCCAGAGTCTAGCACCTGCAACGTCAAACGCTCGATTCTGCACCAGTGTAGATCTAGTAAATGGTACATCTAACAGAGTTAAGTCACCGGATCGAAGTAGTCTAGATGGAACATGGTGATGTACAAGTTTGTTCAGATAAACTGGTGCGTCTTGATGAATTGCTTTGTAAATGACTGTAAGGACTTTAAATTTAATCCGTTGCTCCACAGGGAGCCAGTGAAGTGACTTCAGCACAGGTGTAATATGATCCCTGCTCCCTGTGCCAGTTAATATCCGAGCAGCTATATTTTGGATTCTTTGGAGTCTGGCAATAAGTTTCGATGGGAGACCGAGTAAAAGAGCATTGCAGTAGTCGAGTCTAGCAGTTACGAAGGCATGTACCAACAATTCCATTGAGTCTCGATCAATGTGCTTTTTGATTTTCTGCAGCGTGTATATATGAGCGTATGATGATTTACAGATTGATGATACATGAGCTTCCATTGAGGAATGCGAGTCCATGATCACTCCGAGGTTACGAGCACTTTTGGATGATGAAATGCTGTGGCCACCAATTACTAGAGGAGATGGTTGTAGATTACGTGCAACAGCAGTAGACGAAATTACCAGATACTCAGTTTTATCCTCATTCAATTTGAGTTGATGCTTAATCATCCAAGATTGAATCAGCGAGGCACATTTCTGGAGGTGATTTATAGCTTCGGGTAATTCGCTTGATTTACAAGTGGCCCAGAGCTGGGTGTCATCAGCGTAGAGATGGTAATTGCAGCCAGATGATCGAAGGAGGCTACCTAACGAAGCTGTGTAGATCGTGAAGAGTAGTGGCCCCAGGACAGAGCCCTGGGGCACACCACAGGTCAGCTGCCGAGGACCAGATGTAATCTGTTTAATCTTAACAGCTTGTTGACGCGATTGCAGATACGAAGAGAACCAGGCAAGTGCAGAACCCGACACACCAAACTGCTTGAGAGTGTCAGTAAGTAGAGTATGATTTACAGTGTCGAACGCTGCCGACAAGTCCAGTAGAACAAGTAGCACAGCCTTCTGCTCTCCAATAGCATGGATGATATCATTCTGGACACATAGTAAGGCAGTCTCGGTACTATGTCCCTTGCGATAAGCCGATTGACATGGCTCGGTGAGATTGTTGGTGTTGAGGTAAGACGAAAGTTGTGATGCAACGACCTTTTCGATTACTTTAGAGACAAACCCCAAATTTGAAACAGGACGATAGTTCTTTGGTATACTGGGGTCAAGATTAGCCTTCTTCAGCACTGGGGCAACAAGTGCCTTCTTGTAGCTATCAGGAAAAATCCCACTAGCAAGGGATTTATTTACTATATCCGTGATAACAGGAGAGATGGAACCAGTGGCTATTTTGATGATGGAAGTTGGAACTGGGTCAAGAGCACAGCTCTTGCTTGGGCTTGATGTGATGACCTTGGACACTTCAGAACAGGTGACAGGTTTGAATGAGCTTAAATTGCAAGAAACCACTGGCTGATAAGCCGGAAGATGAAAGTTATTGTCACAATTAATTGATTGTCTGATTTTGTCAATTTTCTCAATAAAAAAGTCACTGAACATTGTGCATAATTCCACTGGTGCACAGTCTGGTGGTAAGCTTTGGGTCTTTGATCGTCCAAGAAGACCATTTAAAACAGTGAAAAGTTTCTTTGAATCACCTTTGCATTCTTCAATTGTTTTTCTATAATAGTTCGACTTGGCCTGGTCAATAATGGCCAATACCTCATCTCTCACACTGCAGTAGACTTGCCTATGAACTTCAAGGCCGGACTTGCGCCAACGTCGTTCAGCCTGTCTGCGCTTCTGCTTCGCCACTCTGATCGAATCATTATACCAATTTGCTTCTGGTCTTTGGGTGATGGAACGTGTCTTGACTGGTGCAAGACGATCAGCAATATTTCTGAGTTCTGAATCGTATACATCTACAAGTAAATGATTAGACAAATGTTTATCAATAAATTAATGCTATACTCTTGATAAGGGAGAACATGATTCAGATTTTTTTTTCTATTTTGAATGATCATACAATATGCCATCTGTAATGTTATGCTTGACAGTTGGACAAAAATCACTGAAGTTGAATGAGCAATTTTGAAATTTTACTATCAGGTTCATGATTGTGTGTTGCATAAGGGACACAACCTTTCAAGTGGGGACCCAGACATGTTGTCAAATCTGACATGTGTAATTTAAGCTGCTGAGCAGGGGAGGACTGGCGGCTTTTCGGACCCTGGGGCAAAATAAGTCAGTGGGCCCATCGGTCCCTGCCATCAGCGATATTCAAAAAATAAAAAAGGCAAAACTGCAGGCCTGATTTGGCAAGTTGTTAGAATTAGGTTGCCTTGTCTTGGTTACCAAGGAAAGTCAGGGCCATTACAATCAGCATTAGGTGATAGGGCCCTACATGGGATGGGACGGGAGTCACGGGACTATGGGCCCCGCCGCCCGTGGGACCCACGGGAGTCCCTAACTGTTTTGGGACCGGGAGTGGGACAGGAGCGGGATCAGAGATGGCGGGATTGGACGGGAGTGGGATCCTCTTCATCCATAATGCCAGAAATCCTACATGTATCTTTGATCAAATTACATCAGTTGTCATCAGTTTTTCCAGAAACCAATTATTCCCTGAGGTACTAACCACTCCTCTAAGCATTTTCTTTGGGACTCGGAGTGCCACAACATAGTTGTCAAAGAAAGGAAGATGTCTGGGATCAATAAAATTTTCATAAGGGCTGTTTTATAGTAATTGCACTCATCAGAAATATCAAGGTTAAGCTCTGATTATTATAATTAAAATGATGATTGTAATGAAATATTGATGGCAGATGTACGTTGTCTATCATATTGAACGACATGTGTGCAAATTTGAAGTTCCTGCATTGCTTACTTCAGAAACAGCAAGACATGAAGACAAATTTTTGCACATTTTCTCACCGCAGTTCTTGCTAATAATAAAAAAAAAGAGCAGCTGAGAATATAATTGATTCTCTAAAATGATCATCTTGTGTGACAAACACCACAGGTTTCATTGCTGTAACACAAACACAAGCTTTGTATAAATCTTGAGATCCTGCATCAACGTGTGTCAAGATGGTTGTCCTCTCCAGAACAACAATTAATGTTTGTGATGCTCTCACTAATTTACGTTAGACTTCACCAAGATACTTACACCACTGGAAAAGCTGGTATCTAACTTACAATTTGCATGGTAGCGCCCGGCGCCCGCCTAGGGATTAACTGTGTTTACAACAGCAAACAAACAATCAGATTATTGTTTATTTTGCAAAATTAAAAGTTAAAATGTATAATAGAAGAAGCATATGATGTCTAAGTCAGTTAGACACTTCTTTGTCGGGTTCTAACATGCATTTTTGTCGGTTAGATCCCTATCTCCGGTCAGGAAATAATCATCCTACAGATACTGCTTGCAGAGATATTGTCTCCTGTTTAATAGCAGAACATCATCTTGATTGTTCAAAATATTTGTCAAGAGTATTGTGAACTTACAATCTTTGAGGGTACATATATTCAGTCCACAAGCTTATTGGATAGTGTCCTTTAAAAATGTTCTGCTTCAATTATTCTAAAGAACTAGGAACTCAAACTATGAATCCAAATGAAGGTGTTCTTTTCATATATCATGTATGAAACCCATATTTTGTAGATTATCTCGAACATCAGTACAAATATCACAGGACATTAATCACATGATGGTGCAAAATGAAGGAAGAGGCTCAAATGTAAGGGATGAAAAAATTAAGAGGTTTCTGCTAATACTGCTATTATACATGTAATTCTAAAATTTGCAATATGTTCTGGTTAAACAACAGAGAAACAGACCACCAATCCTGATTTGATATGAATCAGTCATGATAGTTCTCAGCAAGTGAGCTGTATTTAATTGCTTGTAACTTAACTCAATTTAACATTTTTTTTAATTGACAAGACCTTCATTTGGGCCAAACAATTGGCAAAGTTATAAAACAATTATAATGAAATAAACAAATGACAATGTGGCAACATTTGGCAATTTAAGAATATTGTAGGAGGTTTTACTTTTCATATGAGTTTCTCTGATCCAAGTTATCTGACATCGTTTCTTCCTGCAGATGGAGCGAAATGATTTAATGCCTATTGGCATCATTTCACTGACTTAGACATGTTACTGAAATCCCAGATGACCATCAGGGGATAGTCTAATCAAAGAAAGAATGCAAAAAATGAATTCCTTGCCCATGATAACCCCAAAATAGAGGTATCATATGAGAATATATGACGCCAGAGATCCGTCGATTTTAGGGCGGCTATCTTGATTTTGTGCAATACGGTCACCAGGATTGCTCAAATCACCAAATTGATGCCAAAAATGAATTCCTTAGTCAGAAAAACCCCAAACTAGATGTATCACTTATGTTTTTACGATGCCTGGTTGAAAAGTTAAGATATCGCCGATACCCGATGGCGGCCATTTTGGATTTGCCAAATACGGCCACCAGGGGGTGAAATTCGCCTGGCGGTCGGTGGATTTCGAAAGGTCTTGGTCATGGCTACTCACAAGCAAAACCTCATAAAATCGTAATAAAGTGAACGATTTTTTGACTAAGCCCCCCTACTATATAAATTTTACCTACTTTTACATTGTTTTTGCCTTTACATTGTTAAATTCGTTCTTACATGTATGTTTTAATATTTCCCGTATGGGAGTTTAAATAAAGGAAAAACAATTTTAAAAACATACCAATACGCTGGTTTTTCCATGTCTTGGTGCATTTCTTCCCTGATACAGACATTTTTCCCTGGTGAATACAAACACATGAGGGAAAATGCCAGGGGAAATACGGCTTTAATATTGTCTAAATGAATCTATAGTTTCTTGCCAAAACAGATTGTTCAGGCCAATCACACAACCTTGACACTTTTTATTGCAACTATGTTCTTAATTGGAATTCTTGATTGCTTACTTCAGAATTGCAATCATGACAATGTCATTTGTGTCAGCACATGCTTTGATCTTGCACAACAAACAAAACATTAAATTAGCTGATTCATTAACTTGACTACCTATGACTAAAACCATTTGGTATGCTCGCTTCTGCCTACATGTCTTGTGCTACCCTCGCCAATGTTTATGGAGGTTACCCTCGCCAACCGGAAGTGACCCTCGCCAAAATCTTGCAGTACCCTCGCCACTTCCGGGTTGGTACCCTCGCCATTTAGGTTGGTACCCTCGCCATTTTAGGTTGGTACCCTCGCCATTTTAAGTTGGTACCCTCGCCAAAATGCTGGTACCCTCGCCCTGCCATTTTTTGTTTTTTGTGGTACCCTCACCTCGAGTGAATTTGAATTTCATAAATATCTTACTTCATCTTGCATGTTTGAGTCTGGCACTTGGCTCTGATTCATTCCACAGGCCATTTAACCTGTCTAAACAATTTGAAGACCTCATTCCCCCTACATTTTTTGCAATTTCACTTTGAAATCACGAAGTGAGAGTTGTCATGGCCACCCTGATGGCGAGGGTACCCCACTCGTTAGTGCACAGTGTCATGTATCATGATGCCTGCTATAAAGTGCCTCTTGTATATAAGTGAAGGGGTGATGATTTTTTTGCATAAAGCGAGTGTCCTTGTTTCCACGAGCAGTTTGGTTTAGGATGTTTAGCATTGACCCGATGATGAAACATCACCTGTACTATTTACTACAGGTGGCACAGTATATCATGATCTTATTCCGGAATCAGTGCTGATCAACCATGTTGGTCAGCTGTGCCGATCATCACGATAAAAACTTCAACTTAACCATATGGCTATTAAGCTTTCAAAACCAACTTACTGGCCTCTGTGAACCTTCTTGCTATCTCCTTGAACATAACCCTAAACTCCACCTGCCGCAGAGACAAAAACCAGTCTTCGGTCACGGCCACAAAAATCTCTCAAACGTCAGCCATGACTTACCGTTGTCGACATGGTTGTTGCCCTCCCGGAAGAATCCTATCTCAACGGAAGTGACGTCATCCAGATAGCAACCTGTTTGTTGCACGTCTTGAAATGTTCGTTCTTTATTGAAGTTACCTTCTTGTTTGTATTGCACCCTTTAAACTTAAATGTGATGGTTACAAGGAAAGACCACTTGAACTCTTGGATTCTTTTAAGAAAAGAAAAAAATAGGTAAAGGTGGAAGAGAGGTTAAGATGAAAACAACTTTTTTCAGTGTAACGGTGAACTTTTGGTAATAAGGTCTATACTCCATGTACAAAAAGACAGATATATCTATGAAATAGGTAAGTTTTTAATGTCTAAATGCAATTGGCTCTGAAGGTATTTAAGCTAAAATGAGGAGCTGGCAGAGGCAGATGTAATTATGAGATAATGACTATTATGATGAGCTGTCTGGCCAGTATACTTCTTATTCCCCAGGTGCAGACTTTTACTTGCCACAGTTTAGAACCTCGATTGCTAGACTGCAAGGCCTCTAGCTATAGCTTGAGGTTACATGCAACTGGCAAAATGGCTAAATGCAGTTTTAGTTTTGAATGTGGAGAGTATTCTTATGGGAGAGTTTTTGCTGTGTTAACATTGTATAATGGCACAACGCGAGGAGTCGGACTTTGTCGCAGGATGCCGTTATGAACTTCTGAACTGAGATCTATGGCTTTGGCCGGAGAGGAGACAGTTGTGTTGTGTGCCTGCAATCAGCAACACACCAGCAAGAAGCAAAAAATATGTGGTTTCAGAACATAAGTAAAGGAAAACGCCTTGCAGTACGTGATCTGCTACATACAAATAAACAAAGAAGTTTGCACTTTCAAATTAGATACTTTCCGCAAGTGGTGGCATGAAAGATTCTCTCCTGCACCTGTTTTGTTAAACAAAAGAAATGGGATTTTTTGTGAGAAACGGGTACAAAAATTGTTGTGCCGTGTACGTGAAACTCCAAGTTACAAATAAACACAATGTAAGAGGAGGAAAAGGGTGCGAAAAAAGTAGAAACGGGCAAAAAGCAAAAATTAGTTACTTAAGTTTCTCAGATGAGCTCTATAACCACATGTTTACCACGTGCAAGCAACTGAATGAGTTTGTTTACTTCTCAGGTGAGGAAAAGATACTGACAGATCTAAAAATAGCCATTCTGTGATCCAAAATAAAGTTTACTAATAGTTCAAAGTACTTTGCAGTTGTGTTCTTCAAAAATTGAAGTTGAACGTTTGCGTAACTTGGGGTACTTATGCTGATCTCTTTTTAAAAATTAAGATTCACTTATGATTAATTTGTTGTATGACAATGTTGTATATTTGGAGCAAAAATGTCTTCTTTGCAATTTAATCACATTGTGATTCTGTTGGTTCAGATTAAATTGTTGTTATAACTGATCCATATACATGTACATGCAGATTACTGTGTGCACGAGGAAGCCATTGACCCGGTGTCAGTTTTCTTGATTTCACGTCTCTTGCAATCATGTCGAAATATTGCGAAATGCCTTATAGTGGAACGCGTTAACTCGAGAAACATGGAACTGACATCATTAGGACGAGTTAATTACTGTAGCGATAATAGGAGTGCCCGGAATGTCTTGGAATGTCTCAGAATGTGCTGAGGTGTCCATAGAGCAGTGTAAATGGCTTGTGTGGGGCCTTTTATGCATGTCTATAATTGAACTTGCCCCTTCTGGACCTTCCATATTGCTGCCTCCATATTTAATGGCAATGGGGGTAATCTCACTTTGATTTCTTATTGATGCATTGTAGCAGTCTTCCACAGACCTTCTTCGGAGCAGTGCGTCTCTGTTCCTTGGATTTGCCGAAGCTTTCGGGTCTATTCACATGGGACCCTACAATGTAAACCCATTCTGATTCATACGCTGGCTTTATAGAAAGGGTATAAGAAGGTTGTAATTTGATACAGAGCAATAAGATACCTGAACGCTATTGATATAAATGATTATGGACCGATTGTTAGAGCAATGGAATTACGAGTGCTTACAGAAAATTGGAGAAATGCACCGAAATGCTCCATGTGAGGTCATATCTCTATACTTGCTGTGTTATTCTTAATATAATGACTCATATGTAGTAAGTGAGGTCATATCATACTTGCCATGTTATCAGCGAGGATCTGTGAATGAGTCATACCACTCAACAGCGAGGTCACAAGTTATCCAATGACCAATTTATGGTTCATTTAAATGTAAAAGATAGGTCCTGTGGTGACATCACTTGGTCTTCAAAACAGCTGTATGTGAAGAATGTGTAATTCCTCAGCTGTAAATGGAACACACACAGATTAATTAATGTAGAAATCAAATGACCAGTTATTCTGTCAGCATGGCATTTTCATAGAGAGACATTAAGATGTTGGCAACACCCTTTAATAATACTAACCTCTTGCACTTTGGACAAATGTATGGAGTACATTCCGAGACAACTCATGAAAACCACAACTGACCAACAAGAATTGTGAGACCAGAATCAAATGATATCCAAACCATTCTTCAGTCTTAACACTCCACATGTTAAGCTTTGCCTTGGGTACTTCTTATACACCATAAGAGCTACAAAAGGCAGTCATCTTACTCTCCCACTCTCCCACAGTGTTCCTTAAAAATATGACACCCAATCCAGAGCTGTGACACAAGTACAAGGCACACAATCCTCTTACATGTCACCCTGAAGACTTGCTGAAGCCTAATCTTGAACTACAAGGAGCATTCCCCTCAAATTGATGAACTCTAAATACACTGTGTGTGAAATTGTGAAACCTCTAAGCCATGGCTTTGTGTGAGGTTTCTCTTGTCAGGAAATGTAGGCCTACATTATTGACTTCAGGGCACTTTACTTTCCCAAATTTCAAAAGAAAAATGTATATATCTTGCAATCTGTATTTCTATTCTGAATTTCTGAGTTCCATGCATAGCGGTGGAGGAAACAGAAGCCAATATGGCAATAAGTACAATATTTTAGGTGACACCCCGCACGGAAGTATATTCATGCTAAATATATTTTATGTCAAAAAGTCACCCATAATGTCAGATATCTGAATACGGCAAAGAAAATTGCTGGTTTCAGGTACTAACTGAGGGAGAATAACACCGCCTTGGCATTTTGTTGCTCGTGCAGGTCCGCAAAAAGCTATTCCACAGCCTGTAAATTGTTGGGCTACTAGCTTTTCATAATTTGCCGGGGACCTGGGTTCGATTCCTTGTCTGGTCTGCCCATGTTAGACTGATGTTTATGTGCTAAGAGTTAGTTCACCTCGCCTTGCTAGGTCCAGCCTGTCCATAAATATTTAGAGGACGTAAAGCCCTAAGACTCGCCAACTCACAAATTCTATGGGATTGAACCATTTACCTAGAACCGTCGGAATAACGGGTGGTGATTCTTACCACTGAACCTCTCTGATGCCTGCAGTTGCCAAAGATATTGTCCATCTTATTTTTAAGAAGGCAGAAGAATGTCTTAGACACTTCTACATCCAGTACCTTTCTTTCAAAATGGTCTAGGCTGAAAAGAAACAACGAGTTAAAGACCTTGTACTCGCGATACAACAGAAGCAGACACAACGAAATTGTCCCGTTTATCCAGAAAATCGTAGTATCCTAAATAATCAATAGGATACCCTTGGCCCCGGGCAATGAATAGCTCATTCAATGGTCAGTGTTGGTCACTCACAGAAAGTACTAATTGCCAGAATTAGATATGTGCTGCACACACTGGCTGGCTATGGCCACAATGTATAACCTAATAGCTGAATCTGGCCTTCAAGAAACTGACCTGAGATTGACCAACATTGGAATATTGCCTGTTGCCAATGTTGGACATTTCAGTTTTACAGTTAGCATTGTTTGATGATGAATACAGTTGAGGTCAGAAGTAGGCATACCCCTTGGTGATTTCTCAAAGGATTACGTATGTAAAATGTACTTTTTGGGGATGATTGAAACTGATTTGGAATTGTGCACATTGTTAACCCAGCTACATCACTTTGATTTATGGCAATACCCTATTATGAATACACAGAATTGCCCTTTTGCTGTAGAATATTAATTTTTGTGGATAAAGTTTGAAAAAAAATTCTAAAGTTTCAACGGTCAATGCCTAAAAAGGGACTCAACCCTATTGACCTAACTACTCCTAGGTACTTCGCCTCGCGTTGTCACCATGATCCTTTGTCGAAGTCGCGCTGTCGAAGACTATACCGAGATATCTCCTTGTAGCCCCACTGACCATTAGCCATTCGTAAGCTGTGCTATGATTCAATTACCCGAATTACCTCCTTTTACTGCCTCGGCATGGGCACACCGGTCAGCATAGCATGTTCCCTCTCCTTATTGCATGCTAACTGAGAGTTAAATGCTCCCCTGCCCTCTAATCTCTGTACCATGTCCATTTTTGTCTGTTTAGGCTCTTGGAATTAGAGTCATCTAATGATAGTCCTTATTGTCATGTCCATGGACAATTTGGTTTGTGATTTCAACATTGTCATATTATGGTGGTCAAATGTTATTTTAAGGAGACCACATAATAGGCTCTACAATGGTCTGATGGTAACACCAAAAGAGATGGTTGTTTTCCAAATTGTTGATGGTTCCATTCCTGGCCTTCGGATATGTGTACCATTATGTTTTATAAATATAAAGGCTGGCGACAGATAAAAATCATTTGAATAATATGTTAACTAACTGATGGCTTGTCAATATTTTATGTAACTGCAGTTACTATGGGTCTACTATGAGTACCATGCACCATTCAAATGCAGAGTGAAAGTTGTAGCCAACATGCCGAAGGTTGCTTCTGATTCTAGATGTTACTTTCCTACCCGTTGTTGATTTATCGAACACTCTAAAAAATGTCGGGACAAAATTGGTTTTTTAGATTCAAAATGGTTTTTTGAAAAACCAAATTTCAATGCAAAAAACCAATATGGATTTTTAAAAAAATCCATGTTGGTTTGCATTGAAATTTGGTCTGAAGTTTTTGCATTGAAATTTTGTCTGAAATTTTTTAGAGTGAAGCATGGTTGACACTTTTTCTCAAATTTTCTTTTTTTGTTTCAGGTATGTGTCATCTTTGTATAAATGAATGAAGCCTTTACATGTTGGTAAGTCATTTATTTCCATATATTTCTCCCATGAACAATGGTTCAAGCCTTTCTTGATCCTATGATTGTCAAGGATTCGATTCCTGTTTGGGGAACAAATGGTCTCAAACGGATAAAACTGCTCATTTGATAATATTGTAATGGTTAGAGGAGGAAGCCCAGTCTGGAATCTGGAAATGAACTCAGGTTCAGATGCGGAAAGCAGGAGTGTTAACCATTAGACCAAAGAGTCACTCGTTGGTCTAAGGGCTAGTATATCGTAACAATATCCTTTACACTATCTATTGTACTTCCCTTACCTTGGTGGATTGTTAGTATAGTTCTAAAACATCTCTATCAAATGGACAATTGAACATCAAGAAAAAAGGAAGTTATCTTTCTTGACGTAAGGCTCGGCTTAGTTTCTCAAATAAACGGCCTCCTTATGAATCTGTCAATCCTTCTATCTTTCCAACTGTCAATCTTCGTCTGGTAGGCTGTATTGTTGTCTGTCTTTACACATATCCTTGAACATGAATACTCAGTTTCTCCATATTTTCTATTTCTGACAGTCTGTCAGCCGACCAAGCTTCCTAATCCATAGTATTTCCATACTTGAATTGGCTGAGGTGCCCTTGCCTCCGAATCCAACATTATTCCGACAATTGCCAGCCAGTAATCACCCTATTGAATCAAAACTCAGACCAAGGGAGAAATTTGTCCGGATTAAATATCTGAATTGCAGAGCATCATAGCAAGGCTGAATTCTGCAGACATTGAGACTGAATATGGATACTCCTTCTATTGTATAACCATGTGTTTTAGGCATTTTTGTTTCTCTGGTTCTACTGTAGTAAAACATCTGATATTTGGACCCATTTTTGGTAATCATTTTATTTCGTGTAATTATTTAGATTGTCTATGGTATATGTATTTTGCAACATGATATTTTCTTTGATTTTGTTTTGTTTCCATTCTGTTCAGCTTTCATTTACCGAAAACGAATGGGATAGGTAAACCCTCAGATACTGAGATACATAGACAGATATATAGATACATGTACAGAGGTATATTTCATTTTCGGATGTATAAACAAACATAGGCTGCGCGGCAGCATACCCTCGGCTACTCAGCGGCTATTCTCCAGACAGTGGGATACATTGAGGCAGGACCCCACTGGGTACTCTAATATCCTCATGAACATGAAATTCCCGTTGAAAAACTTTCATTGAATGGCCAAGAGCTGTGAGCAAAATAATATAAATGTTTCCTGTCTGCCATTTTGTATTGGCGGGAATTCAAAATCCACATGC
The DNA here is from genome assembly GCA_026936325.1 of Platynereis dumerilii. NCBI lineage: Eukaryota > Metazoa > Annelida > Polychaeta > Phyllodocida > Nereididae > Platynereis > Platynereis dumerilii. The sequence continues at coordinate 10,733,142 of JAPTHN010000010.1, read as the reverse complement.
AATCAGCTTGCAGGATGGGTCCCCCCCAGAAAAAGAGGGAAACAGTTAAAATTTGGGCAAGGAAACAAAAAGTGTGGCACAAGATCAAATGAACTGAAAATCAATGGTTAGCAATTAGCAAGACGTTACATTGTACTGTTGAAGTGGTATAATTTGGTATAATCTGGATAATGAAATTCAGGCAAGTATTCCACTATGCCTATTGGTGGCCTGTGGCAAAATCTGTGCCTTTTTGTGAACAAGCAATTTGAGAAATAAAATTTTAAAAAAATGAAGTCAAGAAGATGACTGGTTTCGGTGACAATATTAAGAACAATATTATCCGGCATGGATTACCCACAGTAATTTGTCCCCTCTTCCACTACCATTTTAGAAAGTTGGTTTTTTATCAAACTTATTTTTGTCTGAATGTAATATACAGTGGTGACAGACAGGAAAATAAAGCAATGCAGTGCACAATAGACAGGTAATGACCATTAAAAAGACAGCTAGAAATGGACAACAACTGAGATAAAGACAGTCAGAAAACGATCAGGACATGTAGGGGACTGTTTAGATAGATAGATAGATAGATGGATAGATAGATAGATAGATAGATAGATAGATAGATAGATAGATAGATTTTTGGTAGTTTGATCAATCCAACTATCAGTTTTTCTATTAAGATGTGTCATAATTCCTGCAGAAAAGATAAAATTACTATTTCATTTAAACTGCATAAAACTGAATTGCAATAAGGGTAGCGATTGTTTGAACAAAAATTAGATATCTATCAGTTCAATAAATTTCTGTCTGTAAATCTTATATCTAATCAAACAGTGTCATTGACTTCAGTTCTACATCATCTTGATCCTGGATCCATTTTAGAATGTAGCCATGTAAATTGTTGGATGTTGTAACAATTTCAGTTAAATTACATTATCCTTGCAGACATTCCCCTTAAAGGGGTTAAAGGGGCTTCCTTAGTCCCCCTCCTCAGCTGCTAAACACCCATATCAATTGGCTATTGCCTGCTGTACCCCAATCTTTTGATCACCTTATGCAATGCCATTATGTAACCTGACAAAAGAATGGAGGGTGGCATACTTCACACACCTCAGAAGTGTGCCACTGTGATGAGGGGGGGGAGGGTCCAATGAAACATCACTGAAAGTCAATGGTTACCAAGAGATTAAACTTGAAATGATATATCTTCTAGTCAAAATGAAATCTGGATCATGTGATTCAGGCAAGTAGGCCTATGGCTGATTTTGTGCTTTTTGTAAAAAGAGATTAAATTGAGAAAATAGAATAATTCCAGTTGATGATTGGATTTTGTGATATATCCATGTATAGGAATCTTGAATCATTGTAAAGCTTTAGAAATTGTACAGGATTAAAATTACTCTAATAATCTATCCATCTATGTATGCATCTATCAATCTATCTATCTATCTATATATATATCTATCTATCTACATGTGTCTATCTATCTATCTATCTACCTATCTATCTATCTATCTATCTATCTATCTATCTATCTATCTATCTATCTATCTATCTGTCTATCTATCTATCTATCTATCTATCTATCTATCTATCTATCTATCTATCTATCTATCTATCGATCTATCTATCTATCTCTATCCTTCTATCTTTCTATCTTTCTATCTTTCTATCTATCTATCTATCAATCTACCTATCTATCTATCTATCTATCTATCCATCTATCCATCTATCTATCTATCTATCTATCTATCTATCTATCTATCTATCTATCTAGTCTATCTAGTCTTAGCTATTCTTATCATAAATTACAAATATGGAATATGGGTCTAAAAACATAAATTATAGATAAGATGTCTCCAACCAAAACCATTGTAAATAGTAACACTAAAACAAGGTTTATGCCAGTATATATATATCTTTTATGACTAAGCAAGTTGCTAGTTAATACAAAGGTTAAATGCTGGTCAAACTTTGGAGAATAACAATAGCTGTAAAGAAAAACAAAACAAGAGAAAGATGTCCCAACTCTGTGTACAGCCTGTATGGGCTACAAAAAGTCATATCTCAGCTTCTAGTTGGCCTAAATATTTTATTAAAATTGGAAATTTCTTTATTTGTTCAATATAAGACTACTAAGTTGGTGTCAATGCAGTTTGGACATATTTCTAAGAAAAAAGAAAATTTGTTAAAAAGTTGAGGGTGCTGTGCACTGCTTTTGTGCTCCTTTGTTCCCAGCTTTGGTCACTGGACAGGATTAGTGACACAATGTTACATAACATGAATGGCTGGAGGGGAGGGGTACAATGAAGCACAGACATACTGTCTCCAGGCCCATTCACAAAAAAACTGGACCCCTTCCAATGATGACACTTTTACCCCCTAAACAATATTTCTTTAAAATGCTAAAAATACAATTGGAGTGAGTTTTAAAATGAATTAAAAGACAGATTTATCCAATAATGTCTTGAAATGTAAAATTACACACTGAAATTTGCAGAAATTGGATTTGCATGCCAAGTAATTTTCTTTGATAACCCTCTATATATACATAGCGGTCTTATTGCCAGTCTGTCTTATATGTTTTTCATTAAAGACCAAGATAAAAGTAAGCTGACAGTACTTTATATGTTAAAATGTACATAACTGATGTTAGATTTAAGCCATTAAGAACTTTACAATTGAGAGTTTAAGATTTCTTGTCAAAGGATTAGCAGGGAAGACAATTACCCTGTGACATAACATTACATAATCAAGACTTCTCCAGTGCTCCATTCAACAAAAGCCAATCTGTCTGATTCAATCACATTTAATTTTCATGCAAACAACTAAATAAAAGGGGCTGACATTTATTCATCTTCTAAAAATTTACATCACTGAGTTTAGATATTAACCATAAAGTTATAATAATTGGCAGTTTTAAAAAGATTTAGTGTCATATAATATTTCATGAGGAGAGGTAGAAAAAGTCAAATTTAGACATAATTGTGGCAAATTTGATTGACCAGGGCCAATATTTACTGATATATGATTATCTGAAAATCCTTAATATTTATCTAATTTTGTTAATATTGACCTATGCTGCCAATAAAAGTTTTCATATTGTTCAAAATCAGCATGATGATGATGTGAAACATGTCAGGTTTATTTTGACAAAAAAAATGTCAACGACTGGTATGACATCAGAAGGAAATGGAGAGTAAATAGACATTTTAATGATTTTTTGCCTTTTTTCAATCATACATTTCAATGGAAAAAATTGCAACAACTCATGCAATGGCTGTGAATATTAGTCAATAGTGTGTCTAACTACAATAAGACCTAAAGTTAACTAACTTACCCATTATCATTTGGCTTTTCATGCAGAAATATTGGAAAATTGGCATTTTTTCGAATTTTTGGGTTTTTATAAAAATTCATAGGACCAACATTCCAACTGATTAGAGATGTTTAAAGAGGCATAAGTTAGACACCTAAGTGGAAAATTTCATAGATTTAACTTCAAAATTGACTGAATTATACAAGTTTAAAATAATAGTATTTTTTCATATTTTTGGTAAATTGTCGTCCGTTCAACTTTCTCAGAGCATTTAGACCCACAAAAAACACATCTTGGGTATTTAATACATACAATATGCCAATTTCAGTGTCAAAAGTACTGCAGTTTTTTAGCTCTGTCACAGAAACAAAAAATAAACAATTTTTCACATTTTTCAATGATTGTGAGAAAAGTATTAATGTCATGGGGATTAGACCTATGAAAGGCTCAACTGGGATAAAAGATACAATATTTACCCAAAAATGATGAATATGCATGCCATAGTTTTGGCTTGACACCCAATACACAAAAAAATATTTTTTCACATTTTTCAATAATTGTGAGAAAAGTATTAATCTCATGTGGATTAAACCTCTAATAGGTACAACTAGGATAAAAGATATAATAATGTCCCAAAAATAAAAAGTATACATTCCATAGTTTTGGCATTACTCCCAATACACAAGTGGGACGCCCGTTATCCGGACGCCCGCCCGCCCGTCCGCCCGCCCGCCCGCCCGCCCGCCCGCCCGCCCGCCGGACGGACAAATTTTCCCAAAGTAACTACAATACCCGTCGGCAATGTATACATTGCCGAGGGTAAAAACATTGAATTGTGCTAATGTTATCTTAAAGATTGAAATATATAATAGGAATGATTCATATTTATTCAGAAAAATAACAGGCTTTTCCAGTTAATGTATTTTTGTTATTCTGCCATTTTGATTATTTGCCAGTCTGTTTGAAATTGCCTTTGTTAGAGCTGTTCAGTAATGAGTTTTGGAGTTGTTGCTTATTTTGTCAACTCTTTCTTAATCTGCTTTCGCCTTTTGTGTGTTGTTGTTGTAACATGATTTATTTTTCTCTCAAAATATGAAACCTTTGAATCACCATTGAATATTATTCATAATATTAAGAATAACTCTTCATGCTATCAATAGAATCTTTATGGGTGCTTCTAGAATTATTCGGTGGCAATTAATGTTTCTAATGAGTTGTCTCAGACCTTAGCGTTGCCTTTAGTCAATCGTCTTTCTGTCGAATCGAGTCCTTTAGGGATTAGGCTTTTGTGAGGAGCTAACTAAGCAAAAACGACCAATTCACATCAAGCACGGTCATCAATAGGTTTGCTTTGCTGTGATTTGCTTGCCGCGGTGCTTACTAAGGGAGGATGCACCCGCGGTTGTCTGGTGGTGCATCTGCGGGTGCATCCGCGGGTGTACTCATGGGTGCAGATGTGGTTTAGTTAGCGGATGCCTAATTACTAGTAGTTAGCTTTGTGTGGTTCAGATCCATTCAGACGGGTCAAATAGAATTAGCCAACTCAGTTGCAGTGATGTCTCAAACTCAGTTGCCAATGGTTTGGCAACTATCTGCCTGATATCTGTGACCGTCTTTGACAACAAGTATTTGGATGGTGTTGACAGTATGTGACTTTCTCTGACAATCTGTCTTTGTTGATCTGTCGCACTCTGTTGCAGCTGTCAGGTCGGGTAGTGCGTTACAGCCTGCGACTCAATGCTGTGACACACTGCGACAGTCTGTTACAATGTTCACACCTCTCTCCCTCCGCTCTCGCAGTGTAGCCTCTCGTCCGCTTTCTTGGGCACAGGCCACGAGGCCCACACCCGCGGTCCGCCAAGCAGAAAATACGCTTCCGCTCGGAAGCTCAGCACTTCTGAAAGGTTGCCTAGAAACTGTTCCAGGAGTCATGGCAACCAGCCTAGCGGCTTACTCAGCCACCCACGAAAAGCTCGCCTCTCATCTGGAATTATCCCGATGATGATTTCATCAATGCCTTTGCAACTTCCCGCAAAATGTCTAATTATTACCAGGGTCATGGGCGCCATCTAGTGTGAATTGTGTAATGACGTCATGGCTGATTGATCCCTGGTGTTAAATCAGTGAATTGAAAATGGAGATTTGTTTGATTCCTAGGCGCTTGATATGCTACTAATTGGTGACATTGTTCCATATTGGTTTCCAGGACAGGAAATGTATTTGATATTCTAAGATTTAATGAATTTGTGATTCAGCAAACTCATCCGGTATCCAAATCTGGTGTAACTACACTTGTAGCAACTTTACAAAAATTGCTCTGGTTGATCAGCAAAACTCTTTTAGCAGGCACTTCAACATATCAGAGTGATCAATCATTTATCGAAGGAGACAATCAAGTTATCTATGCACCCTGTGCACCCTTTGGTTAATCAATAACTGGTGCCTTCACTCTTTCAATTGCTTCTTTTTATCGGTAAGTCTGTATAACCGCCACAAGCCAAATGTTATGTTTATACATTTTAGATATCAGTACTACTAACATTTTTATTAAATAATGAAAATATTTCACTCATCACCCTGATTTTGAATTACTAATGATTCTGTGCAGCCTGTGCCATAGATAGCAAAAGGGTGCACCCTTGCCTCATGGCCATTGCCCCTGCCTGTCTAATTAAGAATTGTTCATGCAAAAACACAGGACGTCAGGTCCAATTATCTGCTTTCCAGATCCAGGAAAACCAGACAGATGTTTAATTCTGTTCCAAGAGTGCTCCCAACCTCATTACCATGGTACCTGCCTAGCTAGTGCATAAATAAAGGACATAAAGCCCAATCCCCCGCTCACCCTTTGAATATGTTTCAGTCCAAGGCTTTTATGGAAGAAAACCGTTTGGAATATAACCAACAGAACCAGAAACAATCCAATACCAGATGTAATGCTACGTCATATGCACCAATTGGCCAAACCTAAGTAGGCTGCAGTCTGGGGCCTTTTGCACCAGTGGTTGTAGGCAGTAACAGCTTCTTTTAGAGGTTTGCAATTTGACTGTTGATTTTGATTCATGAGGGCAATCCAGGTATTGGTGCAGGGTGCGGGGTGGGTTAGGGGGTGTGGGGTAAAAGGAACGATGTGTTTTGGCTAACGGATGAAGGCGCGGGTAGAAATGTTAAGAAGAACGGTTACAGTACGGATTGTGAAGTTTCCCCGTCTTACGCCTTTCTTGTGTGCTTTGTGGTTTCTTTCAAATCTTTGTTCTTCCACTCAACTAAATCCTTTGCTTGCCCATTGTATATATTCCTTCAAATTGTTGATTGCCAGTTAGGCCTACTGCTAAGAGCTCAGTTACAATAGTCACTTTTTTGGTGAGAATGGAAAGCGATATAAAGGTGTATGAAACCTTAGTTAAATGCCTGTTTAACAGTTAAGATGGAGGTTGGAAAGTGAATGCACTGCATGTGATACAATTTGAGAGTCAGTATGCATTTTGGCAATCTAAATTAAAGCACTCAATGGCTGTGAAATGAAGGGTACAAAATGATATGAATAGGAAAATGACAATCATCGTACTGTATGCGCAGAGCCGACGGTGGACCTGTTAGGACCGGAGGGACAGAGGGAGGGCCGAGGAGAGCTTTGGCGTTAAAGATTTATGACCAGATCGATCCGAGATGTTATCGCGCCTGCTTGGCCGGGCTTTTCCTCCGTCTCCAGATTACCCCATATGAGGGTGGAAAACTCATCCTGACTGGCCCAATCCACCCCAAAGCCTTGATGGCTTGCTGTATAGGCTTGCTGTAGGCTGGGGAGGACTCGGTGTAGAAAGGCATGGTTTACAAGAATCCACCTAGCCTTTATGTTTGCCTTTATGCTATCCTCATGCCTTTATAGGGGTAGCCGGGGTAGAAATGGATGCTCGGCCACAAAATACATGTACAATGTAGAGGTTTTCCATGCAGGGTTGCAGATGTTTTGGGGTAATGTGTTATAACTATGACTGATTTTCTTGTTCTGCTGAAAATGGGTTGTGTAACTTATGTAGTTATGAATTTATGAGTGCATAGATACAGGATGTAAAGGCCCAGTCATCCGTCCATCATTTTGCGCATTTTCTCCTAACATAATCTGAAATCTATACAACAGAAATAATGATGTATTGGACAGTGATCAAAATCAAATACATCCGTATACATTTATATTCAGACTGTTAATGCATTATAATTGTAAAGTCCAATTTTGCTGTTGGAATAAATAGCATCTAGATTCACCTGATCAAGGTTTGTGAAAGGCCAGAAAGTTGAGAAAATATCACAATCTTTTCAACTTCCCAACATAATACATCTTTTACTGATCTTCGCATTAACTAACATCCTTCACTGTAAATTTTGAATTTTGAGTTAGCTTAATTGATTGAGTGAGATGGTTGCACAATTCCTTTGAGCCAAGATAGCTTGTTGTTTGCAAGTTATAACAACATAAAGATTATCATAACTCAGAACAACAGGCTATCATGGCTCAAACAAATTGTGCAACCGTCTCACTCAGTCATTTGAGCTAACTCAGAATTTCAGAATTTACAGTGTTCTGACCTTTTGTATTTCATAAATTCTGCAGTGTGTAGTGCTAAATAAACATAAAAAATGATATTTTCACTCATATAATTTTTGCTTCAAAACTCATCAGCACACTTCTTATTAGAGCCCCTGTCAAATATGATAACATAATGGACTTTTCTCAGTCTTGACCATATTGCCCAGCTCTTCTTCACCGATAACTATTGGCCTTGGGAGGTGACATTTAATTACCCCCAAATGATCTTATCTCAGATTAACCAACCCCTTTTATTATCTTCCTATGGGGATCCATTACTCCTTGGCCTTTTTATGGCCCATCTAGGAGTCTTCATTAAATTGTGTTGTTTCGGTGTGTTTATATGGCACACAGTGTGCTGTGTGGAATTTTGTATAAGTGTTGGTATGATGTCATCAAAAGTAGTTTGTTGTATACACACAACAGTTATAAGTGATGGTATGATGTTGCCAAATCCAGTTTGTTGATATTAGTGATGGTAGGATGTTGCCAGTTTACTGACATGTTTGAAATATAATGTGCATTGGGAGAATCTAGACCTTAATGTACATATAAATGGGGTCTCATCTTTGAACCATTGATTGCATCGTGTAGTCTTCGATTAAAAAGGCAACGAAGCCACAATAAATTTGAATTGAAAATCCTCTTTTGATATCTTTAATGAGCTTCTTTACTCTTTATAAAGTTCGTTTCTGTTTGTTCCTTATCGTACCAGTTGAAGGGAACACGAGACAACTCAAATCATCCCATACTTTATCTGTTACCTCTCCAACTGCAACTTTACTATATTCTCCACATATGGCGGTCTGCCTTGAAATTCTGTGCATGCTAGTGGTCAATTTCTCAGTACATCACCTATGGGGCCATGCTGACCTTCATATTTGATGTCCATGTTCAGGTCCTCCTCAGGGTCCGATGGTCGTTTCCCTTCCCAGACTCCTCGGGGTCCCGAAGGTTCCGCCACCCATTGGACTGGATATTTAGAGGCTAGGTTATTGAGTGTTAGAGGCTGCCATCCCGCCAGAAACCCCCTTGTCGAACCCCAGGGTGGGAGCCCGCTGTTGGAACCCCGCCGCTTTTGCGCTTTGGGCGGCTCGGCTAATCTTGTTCAATTTCACGGGCTTAATGCTCATCCATTGATCGACTAGTAGTAACATGGCTAGGTCACCCGCTTTCCTCTATTGACACCCTGTGGCTCTGTCCATCAACCCTTTCAAGGGTCTTTACAATTGACCGACCTTGTCCCGCCAGCTGGTCACTCTCACGCTTCGACTGCCCAGCGGTGCGGAGGTCTGGCTCAAGGTTCCGCAGTACATTGTATCATCGCCTGGTTGACCAATAGTGGCATACAGTACTGCGGTTGCACTGCATATTCTGTGGCTGTCCGCAAGGCACTGTGGCAGCAAGATCTTGTTCGAAACACCGAATGATTAGTAAGGTATTCACTTCGAGATACTGCTGGTCTGATAACCTTCTGGGCCAGTTGTCAGTGGAATAACCATGTTGCATCTCCAATTGTTAAGCTGTCCTGTACAGCAACTTCATTCGTCTAAGCTGGCAGCAGCCGCAGCACTCAATTAGTGTTACCACATTTGACCGCACGATCTTGTTCATACTCTGAATGATCAGCAACATTTTAATTTGGTGTTCAGCTATGAAATGGCCATGCCCTTAAAGCCACCGGCTCCTTGATTGTATTGCAGAAGTTCTGTCAATGAGGCACTCAAGCTGTGCGCTGTCAATGTATTGATGTGTGGTAACTGTGGTTGTATGGCTGACCAGTGCAGGCATTCAGTGCTGCAGCACTCAATTAGCCCAACCGAAACTGACCATTGGATCTTGTTTGTACTGCAAGTGATTAGTCTCATTATCTGGACGCCTCTGGCGTGCAGATACTGTCTCACAACGGCCTACTTCCTTGTGTTTTTCAGTTTCCTGTTGGCTGAACATAAGACATAGTGATGTACACAGTAAACCCATCAAACTTACTTTATGTTGCACACATGTGATCCAAGTGACTCAGACTGATATAGCAAACAGATAGTGGATAGATCTACAGATATCACCCGGTGAATTGGTCCTTAACACCGAGAATAGCTGGAAATCTGTGTTGCAATCATGGAAAATTGACTGGATTCTAAATAGGACAATGTACTAGAATTATAACTGATATACTGTCCCTATGGCACACCAGGGAGGGGGGACCAGTCTACCAGAATCTGATATGCTTCAGCGCACACCCGTCATCAACATGCGGTAGCCACCTAGCATGCAAAATACGCACTAATGCTATTGGTTGAGAGAGCTATATAGATTTGTCGGTGTTCAACAACTAGATCATTAGATTGAAACTGGCATGCATAAACAATTTAAAAGGGGGTTAAAGAGCCCTAAAGCTATTGACCAACTTGTGACCGACTTATGCTCAGACAGGATGAACTGTTTTACAACCATGGCCTCATTCACACCTCCTTCTGACCTAAAGAATGGCTTTTTGAGGAAGCATACTACACTGGTCCATTTGTTAGACTAGCAGGGCTAGTCTTTAGGGATACTAGGTGTCGTCCAGTTCCGAGTCTACCTTCTCCATGGCAACCACAGTAGTAGTACTGTCTATTTACACAAGGTAGCTACACTTTCTTCTTCTTCTTATTGGGAGTTCTCTCCTGTGTTTTGGAGCTCCCCTATTGATAGTTATGATATGGTCAATGATGTCAATCAATGTTAGTCCGCGATGTCAGCCGGGATATCAACCAGTGATATCAACCAGTGATGTCAGCCACTGATGTCAGATGGTGATGTCAGCCACTGATGTCAACAAGTGATGTCAGCCGGTGATGTCAGCCACTGATGTCAGCCACTGATGTCAGCCAGTGATGTCAGCCACTGATGTCAACCGGTGATGTCAGCCACTGATGTCAACCAGTGATGTCAGCCACTGATGTCAGCCATTGATGTCAGCCACTGATGTCAGCCACTGATGTCAGCCACTGATGTCAGCCACTGATGTCAGCCACTGATGTCAGCCGGTGATGTCAGCCACTGATGTCAACCGGTGATGGCAGCCACTGATGTCAGCCACTGATGTCAGCCACTGATGTCAACCGGTGATGTCAGCCACTGATGTCAACCAGTGATGTCAGCCACTGATGTCAGCCACTGATGTCAGCCACTGATGTCAGCTGGTGATGTCAGTTGGTGATATCAGCCGGTGATGTCAGCCAGTGATGTCAGCCAGTGATGTCAGCCACTGATGTCAGCTGGTGATGTCAGCCGGTGATATCAGCCACTGATGTCAGCCGGTGGTCAGCCATTGATGTCAGCCACTGATGTCAGCTGGTGATGTCAGCCACTGATGTCAGCTGGTGATGTCAGCCACTGATGTCAGCCGGTGATGTCAGCCACCGATGTCAACCAGTGATGTCAGCCACTGATGTCAGCCGGTGATGTCAGCCACTGATGTCAGCCGGTGATGTAAGCCGTTTATGTCAGCCACTGATGTCAGCCAGTGGTCAGCCACTGATGTCAGCCACTGATGTCAGCCACTGATGTCAGCCACTGATGTCAGCCGGTGATGTCAGCCGGTGGTCAGCCATTGATGTCAGCCACTGATGTCAGCTGGTGATTTCAGCCGGTGATGTCAGCCACTGATGTCAGCCGGTGATGGCAGCCACTGATGTCAGCCGGTGATGTCAGCCACTGATGTCAGCCGGTGATGTCAGCCAGTGATGTCAGCTGGTGGTCAGCCATTGATGTCAGCCACTGACGTCAGCTGGTGATGTCAGCCGGTGATGTCAGCCAGTGATGTCAGCCACTGATGTCAGCCACTGATGTCAGCCACTGATGTCAGCCACTGATGTCAGCCACTGATGTCAGCCACTGATGTCAGCCACTGATGTCGGCCACTGATGTCAGCCACTGATGTCAGCCGGTTATAGGATGATGTCAGCTGATGAAGTCAGCCAATGATGTCAGCCGGTGATGTCAGCCGATGATGTCAGCCAGTAATGTCAGTCAGTGATGAGCTGAACAAACTGCTGATCGACCCCCTGCTAGTCTTGCATATGGAAATATGCTCCCATCTAGTTTGACAATGTATAGAAACAAAATAAAAAGAATTCTCCCATGATGCATATATGTTTTAATAAAGTAAAGTGTAGTATACATAATCAAATAAAAGTTTTACTTTTAATTTGAAGTTTATAAACTTTATACAGTGTACTTTTAGTAAATGCATAACAGTTACAAGGGTAACTGTCATGGTAAATGTAAGCTGCATATGCATATACACATACACATACAGCAAGATTGTTGGGTAATTTGAAAGAGGTGTGAAAAGGGGTAAATACATTTATCCTCAGTCCAGTGCTAATCCTCGATTCTGATTGGTTGAGAGCTGAGGTGTATGAGACCGTACACCCCTTCTGTGCTCATCAGACAGGGTGTTATGATGTCATCCATGTAGCAACAATAGTCATGACGTCACAATGCCATTGTTTGAGCCATTGTGACATCATCCAGGTGGCAGCACTAGTGATGACGTCACAATGCTGTTGCTTTGTTACTGGAAGACATTTCAGACTCAGTTTTCAAGACAATTTATGGGCATCAATAAAACTGAGGATAAAACCGTTACACCCTGCTCATTTTTCGAGGGTACGGGAATATACACCACACAGGCCTCCATACACCACTCAGCCTTCCGCTTCGTGGTGTATGGAGTCCTTCGTGGTGTATATTCCCGTACCCTCGAAACGAGCAGGGTGTAACTGATATTACTCTGCCCTTGGTCCATTTTTCTAGGCCAGTGTGCAATGAAGTAGGGCAATAGCCTCAGGGCTCTTTGACTTCGTTTAAATTATGCTATTGCTTTCTTTCTCGAACATCTCAGGTTTTATTGAAATCATAAAAGTGGGTCTGCTTCATGAAGATGAGCTGTATCTACCTTAGCTTAAGATGTCCAAAGCAATGATGAGCTGTGGGTGTGTATCTCCTCTGTCAGCTTAACACAACTATTTCAAGTTGTTAAACACACAACTCCATCACACACAATCAAAAAACTTCATGCATCGCTATGTAGCAATTCATTTATTTCTCTCTCTTAAGGCCCATTGGCCACTATGCCCTGATAACTTCTGACTACTGCTATTATAATTCAGCCAACCAGACTACCAGACCAATATTATGTTACAATGTTCAGGTCAATTATCAGCGTCCAGATATGCAAATTGCAATTTGCCTTCTAGTTTTGATATGGTATGCAATGTATCTTTAGCCTGACAGTAAGTATGGCTGTTCCTGATCTGCCAGCCACTTAATAGTTCCCCCGTGGCCTAATTGGTAAGTGCGCTTGTCAACTGGCTTTGAGGGCGTGGGTTCAAATCTCACCCGGGAACTCACTTTAGTCCAAGCCCATGGGACATTAAATGGAGGTGGGTTGTATCCGGTATTCTATGCTGGGGCAACTGAAAGACCCTGGGCATCCCTGAATTAATAGGGTATGTGCCAGACTCACAGTCTTCTCATTTCGTCATCATATGGTGATCGCCTGCCTCGATGTAGCCCACTAAAGTGCTGCAGAGGCGTAAAACACAAACAAACAAACAAACATAAGAAAGCCAGCCACTTAATTGGTATGACTATAGATGTTGATTCTTTTGTCTAAATTATCAGTTGACTTGGTGTATTTATAAGTGTAAATTAGTGATGACCATGCATTCTATATGTCACTAAAAAGAGGCATTGAATACTTTCTTGTGCTAAGTGCCCTACCTGCACTCCAGTGTGATGCAAATAAGCCATAAAGTCGTTAGTCTGCACTGCATACTTCATGAATAGGACAAAAACTAACCAATAGTCCTTATTGCCCTTGTTCATCAGGTATGCATGATTCCCCATTTTCAGAAGAACCCTGAATGCTTACAGTTTGTATTGCATTGGATTTGGGTACGGTGTACTTCCCTCTTGTACTGTCAGCACAGTATTGGCATGTCGCGTCAGAATGTCAGCCTGTCAGGGAGTACTTTTGTTGCATGTCAAGCATAAAGATGAAGTGCTGAAGGCAGACAATATTATGTTTATGTGTCAAAATAAGAGACATGGATTATTCAGCCGTGACATCAACTTTGCTTCTCATCTTGGATTTGTGTGCGGTTATAATATTGCAGGTCATACGTCAGATAAAGGTTTTGGGTACTTCCCTCTAGCGCTATCAGTATTGGCATTTCGTGTCAGTATGTCAGCAAGTACTTATGTCGTATTTCAAGCATAAAAGCGAAGGCAGACAATATTATGCGAATGTCAAACGAAGAGACATGGAGTATTCAGCCTTTATACAAATGGTGCTCCTCAGAACGTCAGAGGGACATACTGTATATACAAAACTGCCACCTCTGAACAAAAAGATAGAGGATGCTACATTCTTTTTGGAAGTTTCTTTTTCAAAAAGGCAAGATGTCATCTTACTGGTGACTGCAGTGAACTAAAATCACAACTTCGATTTCGAGTGTGTTATCTATCCAAGTATCCAATGACAGTGTAACATTTAGTGCTGCTAAATCTGGCCTTAAATTCATGGCTACACTGACACAGAATTGCAGCCTAGGGGATGGTAAAAAGAACACTTAAAAAGGAGTGGGGCTTTTGATTGCACTTGGTCTTGCACTTACCTTAAGCTTGCTCTGAGGCTTCAAATGAGACTTAAGGTTAAGGCTCGCCGGGCTTTGCCGCGCTGGGCTTTGCCAGGCTATTTCGGAGTGGTCGCGTGTTGGTGCTAACGACTGCAGCGGAACTACAGTATTATGTCTTGAAAGTTGCCTGTCAGTCAAGCGGCCAAGGAAACGCTGAGTAAATAGGGGATGGAGAGTCGTTAGGCCTGAATTATTTGCCATTTTAGTGTTTCACCAGTATCAGTTTAAAATTTGTTGTCAAATATGTTTGAAGTCAACAGTAAAGGATGTAGTGGATTGATATTCTCTTTAGTAAAGTTATATTATCTGCTCCAGAAGATTGTGTTTGCTTAAAATACCCTATTCATAAAGAGCTATTCACTTAACTTCAGGAAATATTAGTTCGTTTTAATCCATTTGGAGAAAACCAGCCACATTTGGAAGTAGTACTGTAGCAACAGAAAAAGCCATTGGTCGGAATACTTAACATGGATGAAGACCACTAGGGTCACTAGATGGACATGGAAATTCGTCATAAACACAGACCTGCCATCGATTGACCACAAAGCTCTTTGCTTAAGTAAAGGGAGGAGTAAAACAGCCCCTTGTAGCACTCCGCGAGACTACGTGATCCTCCGAGAGGCTGTCTTTCTCTGTCAAATGCATCTGACGTTCTGTCTTTGGCAATCTGTCTTTAACGGGGTCTGACCGGATGCCCGATTGACTTGTTCAGTCTGCGTATTTCATCATCGTTGTTATTATCGTCATTTTGTGTCGCTGCCGAGTCCCCACTTTTGTCTCAGGTTGTCTGGATCTCTTCGTAGTAAACTAGTAATTGACGATTTTACAGTCTGTCAGTATCGACATCTCAATCGTCTTTATTGTGTGGTTAATTTGCTTCAGAATGTTCTTTACTTCGTAAGACGAATGTTATTATTCCGTAACAGTTGTTTTGACTGACTACTTTCAGAAGTCTTATAAAGACTGAAGAGTGGTTGTCACAGATCTCAAATATTTTGGTTGCCATCTGGAATGTCCTGGATTTCTAGTCCTGGACTTCCAGGTTTCTAATTCTGGATTTCTTTGCGCAATTGTTGATGAGATGACAGAGGTTTACCCCATGCATGAATGGGATCTTTTACTTTCCCAGCATAGACACTGTTACAACATGCTACACAGTTTAAAATTTCATCCCAATGGCATCTACCGGACAGACCGATTGGTAGAGTTCTATTCATTATAGGGATAACGATAACTTTATTTGTTGATTGGGAGTCCCTTTATGAAGATTTATGATAAATGATCTCTAAAGTTCTGGGAATCGAAGCAAAATATATGAAACATTTACAGTCAAGCTATATCTTGGGAGAATTAAATCTCCATCCACGCTCCATTAGAATATATTAGACGGTCATATTTCATGTTTATTCAAGGAGGAGAGTGAGTCCGGAATTTTTTCTATGGGACGAAATGACTTGAATAATAGGCCCTCATTACTCCACCATCAACATTGCAAAGTAACTCTTGCTCTATGTCTTTTGTGGCATATGGTATTGATGGTGTGAAATGTAGATTTTATGCTCAGGAGGTAATTTTTAGCTGAAGTCAATGACAGTGTGGTGGAATATATTTATTTAGTCTTAATTGTGCAATCTGTTTTCTTGTATATGAAATTATGTTCTTAATTCTTGCTGTGTGAAAAAGACTGTTACTGACTGTTTCCAAGTTACAAGCTGACATTTTGGAATGTACGTATATCTAGGCCTATTTGTAAGCTGTCTACAGATCAATGCCCTCTGATCTATCATTGGTCTGCCACACAAATGCCCACCATTGGTGGTTAAGCATGCACCTGCCTGAATGTAATTTGAAATGTCAGGTAAAATTGTGAACTCCTCGAGCTTACCAAAAATAAAGATAAAAATCATATTAATATAGGCCCACAGAATACAGATGTTCTTTTTACCCTTTGACCTGGGAATTGAATTAAGCAGAATTCTGATTGGTCCTCTTGACCTTTCATTGCATTTCAAGTTTCTTGTTGCATTTGAAGTGTTTTCCATTGCATTCCGAGTGCCATTCCAAGTGCCAGCCATTGCTTTTCAAGTGTTTCTCTTGCATTTTTAAAGAGCTCTGAGTTGTTGGCTTGATCAAGGCACCACTTGACTGTTCATGACCTGGATCTTTGTAATAACCGAATTTACTGAATTCTATGGTTATTTGAGAGTAATTTGTCAAATTTACCTTTTTCTATTTGATTGATATTATTGAAAATTCTGGGATCATTGGTAATAAGATTGGAGTCATAGGCCATCACTGCTGTCAACTCACCATTTGCAGTGATTTCATTTACCGTCTCTACCTGTGGAATTTCTTTGTCATTTTCTTTCATTTGTTGTTAACTTGTCATTAGATTTATGGCTGAAGATATAGGTTTGGAGGAGAAGGGCTTTTCCCAAAAATATTTTTACAAAAGGACAAGCGAAATGCCAGTGAGTGATACGACACGACGATCATGGTAGTGAGCTAACAAAATGTATCCAAAATTGTTCAAATACATTGAATATTTTATATTTTTATGGAGTCTAAATTGCTAAACTTGTATCTCAGGATAATGATTGTTTGCTTTACATTATTATATTTCATTGGTTATTATGAAAACGGACAAATGTTCATGTCGCTTGAAGTGTTCAGGTTTAATGCCCCTTAAATAATATATGTCCGCATTTTTGGTGGAAAGAGGACTGCTTATCATTGAAGAAATAGAGTGTTTGGTCTTTGAACTGGGTCTCTTGTTATTGTTTTGGTATACCGCGTTCACTTTGGTGTTTTGGAATACTAATGGCAGGTGCCAGGAGAGTCTATGGGGTATATCGAATGAGGGCAATTAGATCGAAGATGAAATCAATTTGAGTTGGCACATTGCATCTTGGGAATGCTGTTGCATAATGGGGTGCTTTTTGTCCTTGCTATTTATAGCTCCAATTCCCACGAGACCTCGGTGTTCTCGTGAACATGCGAGATTTTGACAGGCTTTCGTGATTGTGTTTTCATTGGCATGAATGATGGATTACTGAGTTCACTCAATTGTTATGAGCTGTTCTTGAGCATGGATTCTAGTACCTGCTATGGCCTGCTGTGGCTACCATTGCCTGCCATTGGCTTGCCACCGATTCCTGATAATTTGTTGAAATAACCTTTGGTGATACCGTTTCCTCTCTGTGTTTTGGAAAAATGTTGGCGAGATTATTGCTTCGAAACATGCATAGGAGATGTAACGGGCGAAGTGAATGTTCGTTGTTGCTTCATCGCAAAAGTCGAGACTCGGGAACAGAATAGAAAATGGAAAGCACCTCCTCGTGTAACAAAGATGGTACTATAGTGAAAATTTATGAATACCATTATTAAAATGTTGACCCCTCTTCTAAGTCTTCTCGTCTTCTATGACTTTGCGTGTGAAATCATTAGAGGCCAATTTTAGAGCTACCAATGAGACATTGTCATTTTGTTCTGACTATTGTGCTTCGAATAATGTTATTGATAGCATGATTGGCATTTTGAGTTATGAATAAGACTTCATATCATTATACCATTCGACACCCTTGTCACCCAATCACATGCCAGTATTTCAGGGAAATAATTCCCATATTCTTTGTTGTCCAGTTATCCTCTCATGCTTGACTGTTTTAGTGTTTGCCTCATGGTATAAGCCAGTTATTCACCATGGGATCAGGAATATGTGTTTATCACACCTTGGGCTAAAGCCCTCGGGTGATAAATCACATATTCCCTCTTCCATGGCGAATAACCTATACTTATGCACCTACAGTTTGACTCTGTGAAGTCAAAGCATATGAAATCCATTAATTAGTTCGCTAATAAAAGGCCAAATCTTTTGTGGACCTGTCAAAACTTATATACTAGTCCTGTTCTCACACCAACAAGGATCTATTCCCTCGTATTACTTATAGAACTCAAAACAGGCAAGAGGTAGTTCATGTCACAGTTATGCTGACAGATGAACATGCTCGAATGGGTTTTTTGCACGTTCAGTCTCATCACCCTTTGATCCGAGGGCTATTAATCTCATTTTGTCTTGATTTGTTTTGATTTTGTCTGATTTGAAGAAGATTTGTGTCTGATTAAGTCTCATTTTTCAACACTTTTCATAAGCAGTTCCTGTGAAGTGTTGGGGAGTCATTCCAAATGTCTAATTTTCTTTTTCACTTCTTCACTACATGTCTCTGACTCTCAGTTCGCTTTCATCACTAGATTACCTGCATGTGACTTCAAGCAAAGCCTTCCTCCATTAATATTTAGGGTTTCCTTAATATGATTGGCGTTTTCAAGTCTTTTGCAAGACCACCTGCCTCTTGTAACATGTTCTTAAAAGTCTATGGTTGGTTTGCTTGGCTGTCCTTTCATGTTTTGTGTTCATGAGACCCATTGGTTCTTTTTAAAATTCTTTTGTGTATTAGGAGATGTGGACTTCAAACTAAAGTCTGTCTGACTTTTTTTGGTTTATTGTGAGTCATATTTAATGTACCAGAAGGTAAACGTGCATTGCTTTTTTAGCAGTCGAAATTGATTTATAAATAAACAAAAAAAAAGTACTTTTCAGTATTTTTTGTTTTCGGTTAATTAGTCTAGACTGATAATGATTGTATCATGTGATCCATTATTAAACAATGATGAATTTGTAGCATGTACAGCAGTTGAAGAGGGAAGAGATTAGAAAGTACAAGTAGGATTGAAAATTGACCAAGAAAACTGACTCACTGTGAATTGTTTTGAGAACATTTAGCAATGTTAGCATCTGCAAACAATGAAACCACATTAAGTATTAGTTAGACACCGATTTGGAGGGTTCTAACATGCAGTATAATTATAGCAAAATAAACAATAATTTGATTGTTTGTTTACTGAAGTAAACACAGTTAATCCCTAGCCAGGCACTAACATGCAATATTGTCAGTTAGATACCGGTTTTTCAATGGGTATAAGTATCTTGGTGATGTCTAAAGGCCTGCTGCCAAGTGGCTGAAAAAGATGGTCTACTGATCTCTTGGTTACCCTCATCTTGAAGTCCCAGGTTTGATACCTGGTCAAATGATTCGTTGCGACATTACTTTGGCTTTTGCTTCATATCAGCCTCTACGGATTATGTGTATTTGGCTTTGTGTCCTGTATTTAGGCACTGTGTTGGCCCATAAGGACAGGAGGAGGACACAGCAATTATGCGAAGGATGATTAAAACTGCGAACTGAAATCAAACTTCGAACCCAGTGATCAAAATCATAGTGCACTTCCAACGTTATACTTTCTCTCTGAGAGATTTTTTTTTTCATGTCATGCTTAAGTAACACTCAGGATTTTACGATTGGATACTCCCAGCCTTGTATGAATATATAAATTTAGAAAAAATTACCAATTCTCATGTATAATTATTATACAATGTTTGATGTTTTGAGTGGTTCTGGACAAGATATTTGGCCTCATCACACAATTCAGTATGTGTATCTAGTAGTCCCCATGTCCACGAATGCTATTCATCATTAATGCATGATATTAGTTATTTACGGCTACTCTGACCCAGATTTGCTTTAAGTCAAGCGGCATGAAAGAAAGCACAGGAATATGAGGGTATCAATACTGATGAGGGTATAACCCTATCTTAGGGTAAATGTGTCTAGAAATCCCCCTGACCCCAAACCCCTCACACTGTGAACTGCGTTTATCCCAATCTCCATTAATATGGCATGATGCTAGGGTCATCACTGGGGCCTATATTTATTGCACTAGAGCTGTTGTCATTGGGTATAGATGGGTGGGATCTATGGTTAGTAGTAATGTTTTGGTTTATTTTGGCTGAAGGTATAATAAACAGTTCATACGGAATGTATTCACTGAAGACATTTTGTACAAACACCGATTACTGTGTCTTGTACTTACTCTTTACTTTAATGTGGCATTCGCTATTTTAAAAAAAAGGAACAGGATCACCTCAATGGAATGAATGTTTATTCATTTTGTAATATTTACATGTCTACTTCAATACTATTAAAGTTGAAGAATGGAAATGTGCCCATTGGCTTCAAATCTCTCAATTTAAGGTTTGATTTAGGGTGGTAGTGTAAGTTTCATAAAATGACATTCCAAGTTTAGACCTCTCCCCAACTAGTGAAAGCTAAAGCAGTTTAGATGTACAGCAACTTTTCTTCTCAAATGACTAAATGACAACCCTCTGCAATGCCTGCATCTACTGAAATGCAATGGAAGCACATTTAAAACCCTACATTACTTGGCAAGAGGGGCTTCACTGAGAGAAATTACAGGACATTGGGCCATTGACCCTCAATACTTCCACTTTTATAGACTTTTATAGATTGCGTTGGAGATTTTCATCCCAGACTCCGCGACTACCTGGGCATTCCATTTGGCTATCATGGCATCAGCACGGCTGCACTCTAAAAAATTTCAGACAAAATTGGTTTTTTAGATTCAAAATGGTTTTTTGAAAAACCAAATTTCAATGCAAAAAACCAGCATGGATTTTTTTTAAAATCCATGTTGGTTTTGCATTGAAATTTGGTTTTTCAAAAAACCATTTTGAATCTAAAAAACCAATTTTGTCCCGACATTTTTTAGAGTGTGCGGTATCTCTAACTCGGATACTTCAGAGACCTTTCCTTGACCAGTCTCATTTTTGGCTGTCCGATCTGAAAGATTAAGTGTCTGCCCTGAAAGTCTTTATTCCCCCGTTGATATCAAAGATGGTTTTATCTCTGGCCGGTAATTATTTTGTTACTCGTGAGTATTGCGGAGTATTGGATGATCTCTATTTGAACCTGAAACGGACGTGATATCGATTTTTTGAGAAAAATTCAAATATATATCACTGTATACTTCACATACAGAGAAATATTCATCATAACATCATACATATATGGTGTTTTTGTGCATCTTGGCACCCAACTACCCATCAGTCATAAGTTACAGATATGTCTGCCATAAGATGAGCTGGAAATCCCTAAGTCAAAACACAGACTATTACAGTACAAGAAGGTTGCAATTTGTCAATTTCTATCATTCTGTTTAGATCTATGCATGGACATCGGTCCTGCGCCAAACACCCTCCAAGAATCGGGGTCCCAAAAAGGCAACCGTTAAATATTTTGGGCACTGCATCTACCTTAAACTGCCATAAGACTCTACACTGAAGACATTTATTCTTCCTGAAACATAATTTTACAGTAAAGCAATATAGATTCGCCTTTACCCAAATCGTCCTTACTCTGATGCTGTGCCATTGAAGAACTCAGAAAGAACTACATTTTCCTTATAAAAAAAATTAGAATTGCGGTAACTAGGCTAATCACTGTAATCAGTAAAAACATAGGCTGCGCAGCAGCAAACCTTCAGCGAATAACACCTTTAGAAGATTACAATAATATCATAAAATTGGTGCGTTTACGAAATTGCTTATAGGTATGCAATTGCGGTCGAGTAGTGGCCTTCCAATATCTCTATTTTTCCAATGATTCATAAAGTGGTATACGCATCAAAAAGCACTGCTAAATTGCATAGGTGATTTGTTTAGAAAAATGCATTACTTTATATGCAATAGTGGGGAAGTTTTGGCTCTGATATAAAAAAAATTATTTTAAATATTTTTTCTAAATATTTCAAAAACTATAGAATAGCCATCTGTCAGTCCATGAAAAGGCACAACTAGACCATGCAAGCCATATGTGTACCAAACTTCATCCATGTATATGGAATAGTGACAGGATGTTGGGCCAGAAACAAAAATAATAATTTTTATGTTTTTTTTAATATTTGAAAAGGTATATAATATTTCCATCAGACCTTTCAAAAGGCACAACTAGACCATATTGACCATATGTGTACCAAAGTTTATCCATGTGCATGCAATAGTGAGCAAGTCTTAGCCCAAAAAGCCAAAAAAATATGTTTTTATATTTTTTCCAATTTTTTCGGAAAGTATAGAATATCTTTCAATGAGACCATCAAAAGGCACAACTAGACCATATAGGCCACGTGTGTACCAAATTTCATCCATGCACATGCAATAGTGACCGAGCCTTGGCCCGGAAACAAAAAAAAAACTATTTTTATATTTTGTTAATTATTTCAAAAAGTATTTAAGATCTATTCATCAGACCATCAAAAGGCACAACTAGACCATACAGGCTAGATGTGTACCAAATTTCATCCACATACATTCAA
Organism: Platynereis dumerilii; assembly: GCA_026936325.1. Classification (NCBI taxonomy): domain Eukaryota; kingdom Metazoa; phylum Annelida; class Polychaeta; order Phyllodocida; family Nereididae; genus Platynereis; species Platynereis dumerilii. The sequence continues at coordinate 10,710,332 of JAPTHN010000010.1, read as the reverse complement.
TAGAGGCTGAGTGCCGGGCCGGAAACGATCTATCCGCCCGCCGCCCGACCGCCCGCCCGCCCGCCCGCCCGCCCGCCCGCCCGCATGGCGGACGGACAGCATTTTTACCCAAGTGATTACAATACCTTCTTCGAACTTCGTTCGCTGAAGGTAAAAAATAAAATAGAACCTCTGATTTTTCAGGTGAATGTAGTTGAAATTTAGGAGCCTTGTCCCATCAGTGTTCCACAAGGGTTGAACCTTTTGTAAAAGTAGGCCAATTATCTCAGGCTTTAAATTGTTATTCCATTTACTATATTCCGTGATGATATGTGAAAGATTGAGATTTCAGAGAGGTGCAATTTCTCACCAACGACATATCTGGTTGTGCTCAGAGTGCAAGAACTGCAAGGTCCTAAAGTGCAGTCTAGAGGTGTACTGTGTGGGGGAAGTGAGGTTGAAGGTTCTGCAGGCAAGGCTAGAATTCTAGGAAGCAATTTGATAGCATCAGCAAGAAGGGCACAGGGGACTTTTTGCAATAATCATGCTGTTCTGCAATCTCAAACAATCAAAGGGGTCGAAAGGCCCTCATATCTCTGGGTCACTTTCAAGCGCAGTCCGAGATCAGTCCGCTTTTCAGTGTGGTATTTAGTCTGCCATTTCTCTATTTGGATATGTTGGACGATGTAAAGAGTCATTTATCGAAGAAGAAGTACATCGATATTTGGCATGTTTGGTGTAATGAAAATCATGAGTTTGCAATGTGCATTGCATTGTACATTTTAATTTTATGACTTTAATTGCTTGTATAAGATAGGTCACACTGTGATGTCACATCAGTGATGTTTCTCAAATGACTGCAAGGAGACTGTTATACATGTTACCGAGTTGTTAATAGCTGCGTATAATATGTCACATTGTTTTCATTTTATAGCGACCCATATTAACTGTAAGTTTTCATAACGGTATCCAGTGAGCCACCTCTAAAAGTCTGGTTACAGCAGAAGTTAAAAGCATTGATCATTATTCATATTGATTTATGCATAAATGACTTGACTGCTCTAATGATTGGCTGAGAGAGTCTGTGTATGCAGCTAGATGCCATAGCATGACATGGGGGATATCCGCAGTCAATTAAAAGGTCTGTAAGTCTGTTATTATCCAATGAAATGGCCTGAAAGTAGGACATCTTCCACCCCCACTTTATCTTGAATCAATGCTTCTGACTTTAACTGCAAGAACAACTGCAAGTGACAGTCAGTGATTCGGTCTAGTCCAACCCTGGATTCGGTTTGCTTTCGTCCGGCAGTGCTCAGAGCAACATTGGAAGGTCATTCATGAATCAAGTGACCATTTGGACCTGACTGACCACCCAGCATTCTTTCAAGTTTATTGCCATAATCACAATAATGGTGTTGGGTGAAAATCTGCCCTCTGTAATGATTTTTAGCCCAAGAAATATTGGGAGTTGCAACCTGCAAAATAAGGTGGAAGTGGCATTTGTCCAGGGTTGTCTTGGAGTCATTTTGAGTCAGAACTTGTTGGTTTTTCATGCTACAGATAAAAGTATGGGATACAAACCATAGGGTATATGATATTTTATCCCTTTTTCGTTTTTCTTCAATGTCAAGATTTTTTATAAGGGTATTTCACCAAAAAACGCGAACAGTAGAGTCCGCATATATTTACTTCTTTTTCTTGTTTATGCGGAGAAAATACAATTTTCAGCTTAATTTCTAATGAATCGTGATAATCACGATACCGATGGAGTGTCATGTTCAAACTATAAATATTACTATTTCTACTGAAACACTTTGAAATTATTCTTGTGAAACTACACCTCAGTTGAGGCCACACCAATATCTAATTCTAAGTTTTTTTTTGTAAATGGTAAATTGCCATAGAACCATAATTCATTTATCTCTTATATCTTGATTTATAAATAACCAATGAATGGCAACGAATTCAATCAAATAGGAATATATAGGGACTAGGGAATGAAAAACCATCAAGGTATTTATTTCTCTTTCAATAACAAATTTCTTATTCTTGTCAGCTTTATGGAATATCTTAATCTCCTCAAACGGATAAGGAGGCATTTAATTTCTTCTTTAGTCAATATTTGTCAGCCACTTCCTTATTTTGTAAGCCATTTCCTCATTCCTAAAGCTATTTTCTACAGCCCTTTTCCTAATCCGCACAAATAATCCAGACTGCACTGTGATAATCTGGTCTGGAGTACATGCCATGATGCTTCAAAATGTCCGTATGTGCCATTCTCATGCCCAAGCCAAGTTGTTGATTTCAAGCTTCATTTTAGTCATTCTTGGAAACATCAGACTCAGGCTTATTGTCCTTCAGTGACAAAATTGAAAACTGAAGATTTCGGGGAATTATCAAATCATGGGTACTAAGTAATTTACAGGTGATTTCATAACCATGCGATTCTTGTCATTCACACTTGGCTGTGAGGATTCAGTGCTAAACCAGTACTTACTACGTTTGATAAATCAAATGTGTGACGTTCTGTTGTTTCTAAACCAATCAGATTAACTAAAAATGTCATGTATTTGGTGTGTCTAGAACCTAAGAATCGCGTACTAATGAAATCACCTGTAAATGACTGAACATACTCAGCATTGTGATGCTAAATACGTTCTCTCTGATATCCATGTTTAGTATACTCAATTTGGGGATGCATTTGTTTTGTATCAGCATTTCCCATTCAGCCTTATCAATGCTTAAATACAGGATGTAAAGCCCACCCAACCCACCTTGAGATTATGTGTCAATTACAAATCACAAGCATTTTAATCTGATCTTTATATCTCTTAAAAAATATCTAACATTCTAACAATAATAAATGCTCTCATATTTGGTTGGTTCAATGCAATACATTGTAAGCACATTTCACAATCTGATTCACATTCAGAAAAATTTTGCAAGGCAAAACCTTCTGGAAGCACTGACATGCTGTTCTGAATTGCAATTCTTGAAACAGTGTTATACTGAACAGACTCAAATTTCCAAAACTAGAACTTAATAGAACTCTAAAATGCAAAGAAAATGTTCTGCTGAAACAGACCAACAATGCATTCTGTACCATTAGAAATCAAGAATTTGACTTTGTAATCTTGAACACAGAAGAGCTGGAGAGTTCCATCACATTAACACAGAAACTTGATGACTACATAAATTCTAACAATATCAACGCTTAAAGAAATTGTTTGAGAATTTCGTCATTTTGAGATCACAAAATTAAAAAAGCCTTCACCAATTTTAAAACTTTTCGCCTACTTCCCAGAACTTTGAAGTTCAATTTACAAAATTGCTGAGAATTTGAAACAAATAAAATATTGAAAGTGAATGACAAAAATATTCTCAGTTTCAAATTCATGGCAATACTTAAATTTTGTGCTAAACTGTTAAAAGATCAAACTTTCAACTTTAAAAGCATTAACCAGAATTTCCGGGCAATGGAATCATATCATGAAAGTGATGAAATTGCTCAAAACGTTCTAAATAAAATAAGCTGTCAGACTATCAACTAAAATTTCCATGAATAACATGACGCAAAGTGGTTTAACATGCCCAAGCGATGGGGAATTTGGAATGCACTGATTTATTGCATCACTGAAATTCAATGCACAGCATAAGAAAGCCACACTTTCTAACTAAATTGCTAACTAAACAGAATCAGCAGATTTCTACTTCAATTCTTCAACCACAACTCTTAAACTAAAATCTCTCAAAAATTCTTGATCAAATACGTGAAATAAAATTCTGACATCCCAGACAAGTTTCGAACAAGCCAAAATTAATGACACGATTAAGGAATTACCATTAGGGGAAGTGTTAGGATGCAATTAACTCTTGATTACAGTAAAGACATTCAGTGAATTGATTGCCCTAATCCTGTAATATGTAGATAAAGGCTGATTGTCAGATACCTTGGTTCAAGTTGGTTGTAATGAATGTCTTCCTCAGATGCCACTCTTCTCATTAACTGGCTCTCATTAAAGCAAAAAGCCCAGAGTAAGCTTTGGGGTTTTTTCTCTGAAGGGGTTTGGACATCACTGGTTGTATGAAGTAATAACTGACCAGGTGAGAGTTCAATCAATATATTAATTGTTTTGAGTCATTAGGCATCGTTTTACAAATTTATGGATTTATAGTTGGGGCTTAACGTCCTGTATCTATGCCCTTTGGTAGGATAGAGCAGAGCACGGCGATTCGACAAAGGATGATTGAAACTGCCGCCGAACATTGTTCCATGTACAATTTGTCCTTTATTGAGGGACTGATGCCACATATTATATTAAACTTTTGTGAACAAACCTTCAATACTAACTTTCACATTCAAGTAGCCACATCTCTGTGAGTAACCTCTCTAGCCTTTGTGTACGTGAAGCCTGTGACACCAGACGTGCTGAATATACTATAACTGGCACAAAAAGATGACTAAATTTTCCTTAATCTTAATCAGCGACGTCTCAAGGCTAATTTCAAACTTCATTGTAAAAGATTTTTTCCCAAAACTATGATGATTAGTCAACTTAACCTCTTAGTTACTCAAACCACTCCCTGTCCCAAATTGCAAGATCCAGCACTAGTTAGACTTGATGATGTGGAAATGTTCTCCCGCCCCCTAACATCACCTCCACAACTTGGATAGAATAATCCATTTGCATTCCTTTTCTCTTCGATTGCCCCTTTTTGGCAATTTCCTAATGTCTAATGAAGTAATTCTACAATAGTTGATGGCCCCCATAATGAATGAGTGAAATTGATGGTCCTACATGGAAAACACTACGAGAAATTTTACTAATTTAATAATTTTGTCACCCATAACCTTATTTACACCCTGCCATGAAAATAAAGCTCAAAAATGTTAACCCGCTTTGTGAATTTAATCAAATCTTCTTTGTTCTCCGCCCAGCTCCCCAGAGAGACATAATGATGGAATTTGTGATAAAACCAAACAGAATTTTTTACATTTGTCACAATAAAATAAAATCAATTTGGCCCATCTGAACAACATTAAACATTTGTCTAGAAACAATAGAACATGTCTAATAAGAATATCTAAGCCAAGACATAAAACATGGTAAGAAGCATGATTTAATAGTTTTACACTTCTCTACTGTGGTGAAGAACAGGTCTCTTGCGGGTCCCCTTCAGAGCTTGCCTTAGATGGTTGCACTTACCATTGTCTAACTATTTGTTTATCTATCTGTATATACAACACTGATATGCGCTTCTTTGGAGCATATTTAGAAAAGTTGATGTGTCGGGGTGTACAGTGCACATGATCCTAAAGTAGACATTGCCAATTTGTATTTGCTGCTTCTGGTAATCTGAAATTCCAGATATTGTATCTAGGGTTTTACACAAACATTGAAATAGAAAATCTGTTCAATATCTGTGAAAGAGCAAACAGTAATATCCACAGACAGATCTGAATTGAACACACAAGGAAAAATGATTGAATTTTTATTCAGGTGAAATGAAGAAAATTGAATAAGATTACAGTGTCAATCAAATGACACAAATGAAATGATTACTCATAAAATTCATTGCAACCCTTTCAAGAACTTTGAAATTCTTAAAACGTGAAACCTGAATTACAAGTTCCAGTGGCCATCCATCACATTATTAACAAGGAATTACTTAATATGCCAAGACTTCATTCGATGGTTAATAAAACGGAGAGTGGATTTTACCGATTTCAGGCAATTTCGAGCCATTCTGTGGCCGTTTTGATTTGTCTGAAGCCAATTTGAGCCGAATTGAGCCTTCTCATGTCACACAGGGATTGCGAACAAATCTTTGGCTTCTTTTAAGAAAGAAAATTTGTCACAAATGGAAATAATTGCTGCCAAAAAGATTCCTTAATTGTCACAATAAAGGCATTAGTGTGGAGGCCGGCCTGCATTAAGTGCCAATCGTTATTGACAATTTCTTCGAACAATTTCAAGCCTTAATTTTACCAACTGACAAATGGTTATTTCACGTTAATACGAGTCGTTCAACCTGTCTGGCTGTGAAAGAGAAGGCAAATTATTGAGGCAACAAAATTACACTCCAATACTGTCTTCAAGTCGTGCTCATATTTCAAAAAGATTTCATACTTCAATGAAGATCCTTAACAGACACATATAATTTTGCAGTAAAATTCGTATTGTTATTGCGAATGAGACACTTCGAAATTATTCATAATTTATGCATGTCAAACTGTCAGTGTAGACTGCACCAACCTCTTACCCTCTTAAAAGAGAGGAAAATGCTGACACAGAATTATCTTTTTTTTTTCCTATATCTTGATTGATAAACAACCAATGAATAGCAATGAGTCCAATCAAATGGGGATATACAATGGTTAGTGAATGAAAAATCTTCAAGGTATTTATTTCTCTTTCAATAACACTTCTTTAACTCTTGTCAGCTTTATGGATTATCTTAATCTCCTCGAACGGATAAGGAGGCTTTTGATTTCTTCTGTTGTCGACATTTGACAGTCATTTCCTTATTCTGTAAGGCAGTTCTTCATTCCTAAAGCCGTTTTCTTAAGTTGTCTTCCTAATCCGCACAAATAATCCACATTGCACTGTGATAATCTGGTCTTGCCCACATTCCATAACACTTCAAAATGTCCTCATGTGCCTTTCTTTGGCTGAAGCAAAGTAGTTTGTCATTCTTGAAAATATCAGACTGCAGGGCTAGTCTCTCCTCTGTGGTAAAATTTGAAGTGCAAGAAGTCATCAATCATCAACATATGACTAGTAAGGCTGAATATATAATAGAACGCGGTGTTGTGTCATTTAAACAATATGGCTGCCCTGAACTATATCATAGTGGAAGGCTCACCACTAATTTCATGCTTTGGGCTGTGCTTATATTATGATTAGCATATACAATACAATACAATTACAAATAAGCACATCCACATTACGCAATTTTAAAGTATGGCAGTAGCAGGCCGTCAAGTACAACTTGGAATGTTAAACTCAAGTGAACGGAATACATTGCAAAAATAATCTTATTCACATTCATAAACATTTTGCCAGGCAAAAGCATTTGGAAGCACTGACATGCTGTTTTGAAATGCAATTCAGTGAAATACTCAATAGATTCAAAAATCTCATAAGTAGAACTCGACAGAACAGAAAGATTTTCTTCTAGAATGCAAAACAGTTCTTCTAAAAATAGACCAGCAATGTACTCTGTGCCATTAGTAATCAAGAATTTGACTTTTTAATCTTTAACACAGAAGAGCTTGAGAATCAAATCACATTATCACAGAAACTTGATAACTACATTTCTAAAAATATCAATGATACATGAAATTGGTGGAGAATTTCTTCATTTTGAAATCAGAAAACTTGAAAAACCTGCAAAGACATTAGTAACTGCAACTTTCAACAAAAGCTTTTACAGATCTGTCCATCTACGTCACAAACATTCAATTCAGGAAATTGCTTTAAATTTAGAATAAGTAAATTTTGAAAAATAAATTGTAATAATATTCATGAAGTTCAAATTCATAACAATACTAGAATTTTATGCAAAATTGTTGAAAGCCAAAGGTTTCAACTAAAAACATTAACTGAACAATTATCCCTACTCAACACAATGAATGTCACAAAATAGTGTGAAATGGCTTGAAACTTCATTCAATGTTAAATTTATACTATAGCTTAAGAAAACTTTAATTCTAAAATTTCTAAATGCAATTGAACACTGAACAGTCGGCCTACTAACTGGAATTTTCTTGAATAATGTGGCGCGAAAAGGTTCCAACATCTTGATCAATGCAGTTATTTATTGCAAAACTAAAATGTTAGGCAAAGCACTAAGAAAGTGTAACTTCCTTCCGAAACATAACTTAACCTAGGCTACTCAGCCGGCCGACTTCTACTCCAATTCTTAAAACACATCTCTTAAACTAAAATCTTTTAACAATTTCAGGATCAAAAACATGAAATAAAATCTTGATGTCCCAGGCAGGTTTCGAACAAGCCAAAATTAATGACAGGATTAGGGAATTACCATCAGGGGAAGTGTTAGGATGCAATTAACTCTTGATTACAGTAAAGACATTCTGTGAATTGATTGCCGTAATCCTGTAATATGTAGATAAAGGCTGATTGTTGGATATCTTGGTTGTAATGAATGTCTTCCTCGGACGCTACTCTTCTCATTAATTGGCTCTCATTAAAGCAAAAAGCCAAGAGTAATATTTGGGTTTTTTTCTCTGAAGGGGTTTAGTCATCACTGGTTTTGGTTCAAGTTGGTTGTAATGAATGTCTTCCTCAGATGCCACTCTTCTTATTAATTGGTTCTCGTTAAAGCAAAAAGCAAAAGAGTAGGATTTGGGTTTTATTCGATTTTCTTTCCTGGAGCATTTGGTTCATACTGGTTTCTTGCCATACTGCAATAATGATAGATTCAATGACTTATTATAAGTAGCCAACCACAGAACAATCAGATATTAATTGCATAACTATTAAGCACATTAAACAATTTAGCACTATTACTAAAATCTTTCCCTTTTTTTCCCAAATTGTAAGATCCATATAGAGATATTCTCCCTGCCGCAACAACTACCCCGCAACTCGGATAGAATGATACATTTGCATTTTTAAATTCTCTTCGACTGCCCCTTTTTGGAAATTTCCTATTGTCTAATGAAGTAATTCTACAATAGTTGATGGCCCCACAATGAATGAGTGAAATTGATGGCCCTACATGGAAACCACTAGGAGTAATTTTACTAATTTAATCAATTTGTCACCCATAACCTTATTTACACCATGCCATGAAAGTAAAGCTCAAAAATGTTAACCCGCTTTGTGAATTTAATCAAATCTTCTTTGTTATCCGCCCAGCTCCCCTGAGAGACATAATGATGGATTTTGTGATAAAACCAAACAGAATTTTTTACATTTGTCACAATAAAATCAAATCAATTTGGCCCATCTGAACAACATTGAACATTTGTCTAGAAACAATAGAACATGTCTAATAAGAATATCTAAGCCAAGACATAAAACATGGTAAAAAGCCAATTAAACATGATTTTGTAGTTATACTCTCCTCTACTGTGGTGAAGAACAGGTCTCTTGAGAGTCCTCTTCAGAGCTTGCCTTAGATGGTTGCACTTACCATTGTCTAGCTATTTGTTTATCTACCTATTTGTTTATCTATCTATATATACAACAGTGATATGCGCTTCTTTGGAGCATATTTAGAAAAGTTGATGTGTCGGGGTGTACACATAATCTCAATGTAAACATTGTCAATTTGTATTTGCTGCTTCTGGTAATCTAAAATTCCAGATATTGTATCTAGGGTTTTACACAAACATTGAAATAGAAAATCTGTTCAATATCTGTGAAAGAGCAAACAGTACTATCCACAGACAGATCTGAATGGAACACACAAGGAAAAATGATTGAATTTTTATTCAGGTGAAATGAAGAAAATTGAATAAGATTACAGTGTCAATCAAATGACACAAATGAAATGATTACTCATAAAATTCATTGCAACCCTTTCAAGAACTTTGAAATTCTTAAAACGTGAAACCTGAATTACAAGTTCCAGTGGCCATCCATCACATTATTAACAAGGAATTACTTAGCCTAGACTTCATGCGATGGTTAATAAAACGACAATTGGATTGTAACGATTTCAGGGTTGATGTCCTTTATTCAGCTGAATTTCAGCATAAATAAGCAGTTATTGGTCATTTTCCCAGAATCATCAACAACTGAACGCATCATAACTCAGGACACAAAACATGCAAAACACAGGTTTTATTGTAAAGGTATTCTTCTGTTTCCCCAGAGCTAAGGAAGCTGCTGTAGGACAAAGGCAGGTCTCAAGAAGATTATGCGTAACTATTATTAGAGTGTAATTCTGTTGACTCAATAGTTTCTTTCTCTTTCACAGCCAGACTGGTTGAATGACTCATATTAACGTGAAATAACCATTTGTCAGTTGGTAAAATTAAGGCTTGAAATTGTTTGAAGAATTTGTCAATAACAATTGGCACTGAACGCAGGCTGGTCTCCACACGAATGCCTTTATTGTGACAATTAAGGAATCTTTTTGGCAGCAATTATTTCCATTCCATGACCAATTTTCTTTCTTAAAAGAAGCCAAAGATTTGTTCACAATCCTTGTGTGACATGAGAAGGCTCAATTCGACTCAAATTGGCTCCAAATGAATCAGAACGACCACAAAATGGCTCGGAATTGCCCGAAATCGGTAAAATCCACTCGTCAGTTTATTAACCATCGAATGAAGTCTTGGCATATTAAGTAATTCCTTGTTAATAATGTGATGGATGGCCACTGGAACTTGTAATTCAGGTTTCACGTTTTAAGAATTTCAAAGTTCTTGAAAGGGTTGCAATGAATTTGGCAAGTAATCATTTCATTTGTGTCTTTTGATTGATGCTGAAATCCAATTTTATTTTCTTCAATTTACCACATCGAAATGAACTACTGTGCTTAGTTGAGATCTGGTTGAGGATAATGCTGTGTGTTCTTTCACAGATACTGGACAGATTTTCTGTTGCAATGTTTGTAAAACCCCAGATAGAATATGGAATTTTTGGATTACCTGAAGCAGCAACAGCAAAATTGTTAATGTTTACTTTGGATTAAGTGTTGGCTGCAACCAGAAACATCAGCTTTTCTTAATTTTCTCCAAAGAAGGACATATATATATATGTTGTAGATATAGATAGATAGACAAATAGATAGACAGTCATATGTGTGGTCCTTTGAGGCAAGCTCTGAAGGGACTGGGCCCCCACAAGAAACCAGTTCATCACCACAGAAGAGGTGTTCTTGTAATGCAGAACCATTGTATTATATGATTGAATCATTGCGTAATTGGCTTTATACTATGTATTTATATCTTGGTTTAGATATTTTTATTAGACATATTAATTATAGACAAATATTTAATGTTGTTCAGATGGGCCAAATTGATTTAACTTATTGTGACAAATGTAAAAAATTCTGTTTGGTTTTATCACAAAATCCATCATTATGTCTCTCAGGGGAGCTGGGCGGAAAACAAAGAAGATTTGATTAAATTCACAAAGCGGGTTAACATTTTTGAGCTTTACTTTCATTGCAGGTTGCAAATAAGGTTATGGGTGACAAATTGATTAAATTAGTAAAATTACTCCTAGTGGTTTCCATGTAGGACCATCAATTTCACTCATTCATTGTGGGCCATCAACTATTGTAGAATTACTTCATTAGACAAAAGGAAATTGCCAAAAAGTGGCAGTCTAAGAGAAATAAATGCAAATGAATCATTCTACCCTGACTATTGGGGGGCATAGTTGTAGTAGGCGGGGGAACATTTTCACTTCATCAGAGCTCACCAGCATATTATGATGGCGGGAGAGTAGAGTTCAATTGGTATTATAGTTTTCGTGACATGGTGTTTCAAAATGAAAATTGTACATGGCCTTGTCATCGATTAAGAAGAGTTTTTAAGTGAACTTCCAGCATGTGCATGACTGTTAGCTCAGACAGATAATTATAATCTAATGTGAAAGGAATTGGACCGGTGTTGGTTAGCAGTTTGAATTGTCCTTTGCCTCATTGCTGCAGCATTCTGCTGCCCTAGCAAAGTACATGAAATCTTACAGCACCTGCTGTTGTTTTGGGAAGTGAAACCCCTATCATCTTTCCTTAAATTTTAAAGCAATATCTTATGAATTTAGCAATTGATGAATCAAATGATCTGTGACTTAATAAGTCTATGCATCAATAAAACATTTTGGAAAAGTGAAACAGTCCTACACCTGTCATTTTACTATATGCCAAATATAACCAGTGATTTCCAAACCCCTTCAGGGAAAAAACTCCAACTCATACTCTTGGCTTTTTGCTTTAATGAGAGCAAATTAATGAGAAGGGTGGCATCTGAGGAAGACATGCATTACAACCAACTTGAACCAAGATATCTGACAATCAGCCTTTATCTACATATAACAGGATCAGGGAAAACAATTCGCAGAATGTCTTTACTGTAATCGAGAGTTAATTGCATCCTAACACTTCCCCTAATGGTAATTCCTTAATCGTGTCATTAATTTTGGCTTGTTCGAAACCTGTTCGGGATGTCAGAATTTTATTTCATGTTTTTGATCCTGAATTTGTTAGGAGATTTTAGTTCAAGAGTTGTGGTGAAGAATTGCAGTACAAATTTTGCTGATTCTGTTTCTTTAGCAATTTAGTTCGATAGTTTGACTTTCTTACACTTCGTGTAAAATGTTAGTGTTGCAATAAATTAATGCATCCCCATCGATTGAGATATTTTGAACAATTTTACGTCACGTTATTCGTGGAAATTTTAGTTGATAGTCTGACAGTACATTTTATTTAGTAATTGCTAAAAAAGTTTCTAGAGCTATTTTGAAAATTGTGTATTTAGCATTGCAACTACTTTAATATCATCGAAGTTTTGAGCCATTTCATCCTTTTCGTGACATGACTTCATTGCATTTCAATTCTGGTGAGTAGGGATATTTATAGTTGAAACTTTTGGCTTTTAACAATTTTGCATGAAATTTAAGTATTGCTGTGAATTTGACACTTCAAGAATATTATTGCCACTTATTTTTCATAATTTATTTATTCTGAATTTAATGCAATTTCCTGAATTGAACATCTTTGACATAGGTGGACAGATCTGTTACAGCTTTTGTTCGAAGTTGCAGTTTCTGATGTCTTTACAGGTTTTTTGGTTTTGTGTTCTCGAAATGAAGTAATTCTCAACCAATTTCTTTAACCGTTGATATGATTAGAAACGTGCAGTTATCAAGTTTCTGTGTTAATGTAATGCATTTAGGATATGAAAGTCAGGTTCTTGATTTCTAATGGCACAGAGTACATTGCTGGTCTATTTCGGAAGAACTGTTTTGCATTCTGGAGGGAAATTGTTCTGTTCTGTGGAGTGCAAGTTTAGAGAAATTTGAATCTGTTCAGTATTACATGTATTAAGATTTGGAATTTAGAACTCAGTGCTATTGCTTCCAAATGCTTTTGCCATCCAGTGCCTAATCTTTGTGAATGTAAATCTGACTGTGAAATGTGCGTGCAATTTATTACTTGACTTTAACATTCCCAAGTTGTACTTAATGGACTGCTGCTGTTACTCTATAAAATTGCTAAATGTGGATGATTTATTGTGTTTTGTTTTACTGTATTGTATTGTGTATTTTGTCATACGGTATTGTTTTGATGACTTACAGGTCGTGTAAATAAAGAATTTGTCTGTCTATCTGTATGTATATAATTATTATATTATGAATTATGATGAGCCCCAAAGTCTTATATTTTCAAGAATGATAAAAATAACCTTGAAATCAGCTATTTGGCTTCAGTCTAAGAAAGGCACATGAGGACATTTTGAAGTTTTGTGGCATGCACTCCAGACCAGATTATCACAATGTGGATTATTTTGTGCAGATTAGGAAAACAGCTTAAGAAAATGTCTTAAGGAATGATGAACTGGCTTACAGAATAAGGAAATGACTGTCAAATATGGACTATAGAAGAAATTAAAAGCCTCCTTATCTGTTTCAGGAGATTTAGATATTCCATAAAGCTGACAAGAATTAAAGAAGTGTTATTGAAAGAGAAATAAATACCTTGAAGATCTTTCACTCACTAATCATTGTATATCCCTATTTGATTGCCCTCATTGCTATTCATTGGTTGTTTATAAATCAAGATATATGGAAACAAAGGAATAATTATTCTGCTGCAAAATTTTCTTTTCTTTGAGCAAGATTAGAGATAGGTGTGGCCTACGCTGCCAGTCTGACATGCATTAAATAAAAAATCATTTTGGAGTGTTTTGGTCGAAATAGCAATATGAATTTTTCTGCAAAATTATATATGTCTGATAAGGATCTACATCGAGGTATGATGCTCTTTGAAATATGAGCATGAATTGACTTTCATCTGTGCATGCAGTATAGTAGTGTAATTCCATTGACTCAATAATTTAAAAGTCTCTTTCATAGCCAGACAGGTTGAACAGCTCATATTAATGTGAAATAAGCATTTGTCAGATGGTAAAATTAAGGCTTGAAATTGCTTAAAGAAACTGCCAATAACGATTGGCACTTAATGCAAGCTGGCCCCCCACTAATGCCTTTATTGTGACAATTAAGAAATCTTTTTGGCGGCAATTATTTCCATTTATGACAAATTTTCTTTCTTAAAAGAAGCCAAAGATTTGTTCACAATCCTTGTGTGACATGAGAAGGCTCAATTCGGCTCAAATTGGCTCTGAATGAAACACAACGTCCAGAAAATGGCTCGGAATTGCCTGAAATCCTTAAAATCCACTCTTTATTTTATTAATCGTCCAATGAAGTCTTGGCATATTAAGTAATTTTTTGTTAATGATGTGATAGATTGCCACTCCAACTTGTAATTCAGGTTTCATGTTTAAGAATTTCAAAGTTCTTGAAAGGGTTGCAATGAATTTGGCAAGTAATCATTTCATTTGTGTCTTTTGATTGATGCTGAAATCCAATTTTATTTTCTTCAATTTACCACATCGAAATGAACTACTGTGCTTAGTTGAGATCTGGTTGAGGATAATGCTGTGTGTTCTTTCACAGATACTGGACAGATTTTCTGTTGCAATGTTTGTAAAACCCTAGATTGAGTATCTGCAATTTTTGATTACCAGAAGCAGCAAAATTAAAATCAACGATGTTTACTTTAAGATTATGTGTAGGCTACAACCTGAAACATCAGTTTTTCGTAATTTGCTCCAAAGAAGAACATGCTTATGTTGTAGATATAGATAGATAGACAAATAGATGGATAATCGTAGGTGCAGCACTCTGAGGCAAGCTTATAAGGGACTGGACCCCACCAAGGAAGCAGTTCATCACCACAGAAGAGGTGTTCTTGTAATGCAGAACCATTGTATTATATGATTGAATCATTGCGTAATTGGCTTTATACTATGTATTTATATCTTGGTTTAGATATTTTTATTAGACATGTTTATTTTATTGTTTCTAGACAAATGTTTAATGTTGTTCAGATGGGCCAAATTGATTTTATTTTATTGTGACAAATGTAAAAAATTCTGTTTGGTTTTATCACAAAATCCATCATTATGTCTCTCAAGGGAGCTGAGCGAATAACAAAGAAGATTTGATTAAATTCACAAAGCGGGTTAACATTTTTGAGCTTTACTTTCATGGCAGGGCGTAAATAAGGTTATTGGTGACAAATTGATTAAATTAGTAAAATTACCCCTGGAGGTTTCCATGTAGGACCGTCAATTTCAATCATTCATTATGGGGGCCATCAGCTATTGTAGAATACTTCATTAGACATTAGGAAATTGCCAAAAAGTAGCAGTCTAAGAGAAATAAATGCTATGAATCATTCTATCCGGACAGTTGGGGGGAGGGGGGAACATTTTCACACCGTCAGAGCTCGCCAGGAGCAAGTTGTTTGGGGATGGCGGAGAGGTAGAGTTGTATCGGTATTGTAGTTTTTGTGACATGGTGATTCAAAATGAAAATTGGACGTGGCCTTGTTATAGATGAGTTTTTAACTGAACTTCATACGTATGCATGACTGTTGGCTTAGACATATAATAATAATCTACTGTGAAAAGAGTTGGACCGGTTTTGGTTAGCGGTTTGAATCATCCTTTGCTTCATTGCATATTTTGCCATGAATTTGTAATTTTGGGACATAAAATCCCGATCATCATTCCTTTAATAAAAAAAAAATTCTTATGAGTTTAGCAATTGATTAATCAAATGATCTGTGACTTACAAAGTCAATGCATCAATAAAACATTTTGGAAAAGTGAGACAGTCCAACACCAGTTGTTAATTACTAAATGCCAAGTATAACCAGTGATGTCAAACCCCTTTCAGAGAAGAAACTCCAAATTCTACTCTTGGCTTTTTGCTTAACAAAAGCCAATTAATGAGAAGAGTGGCATCTGAGGAAGACATTCATTACAACCAACTTGAACCAAGATATCTAACAATCAGCCTTTATCTACATATTACAGGATTAGGGCAATCAATTCACTGAATGTCTTTACTGTAATCGAGAGTTAATTGCATCCTAACACTTCCCCGAATTGTAATTCCTTAATCGTGTCATTAATTTTGACGTGTTTGAAACCTGTCTAGGACGACAGAATTTTATTTCATGTTTTTGATCCTGAATTTGTTAGGAGATTTTAGTTCAAGAGTTGTGTTGAAGAATTGCAGTAGAAATTTTGCTGATTCTGTTTCTTTAGCAATTTAGTTCGATAGTTTGACTTACTCAAACTTCGTGTAAAATGTTAGTGTTGCAATAAATTAATGCATCCCCATCGATTGAGATATTTTGAACAATTTTACGTCACGTTATTCGTGGAAATTTTAGTTGATAGTCTGACAGTACATTTTATTTAGTAATTGCTAAAAAAGTTTCTAGAGCTATTTTGAAAATTGTGTATTTAGCATTGCAACTACTTTAAGTTTTGAGCCATTTCATCCTTTTCGTGACATGACTTCATTGCATTTCAATTCTGGTGAGTAGGGATATTTATAGTTGAAACTTTTGGCTTTTAACAATTTTGCATGAAATTTAAGTATTGCTGTGAATTTGACACTTCAAGAATATTATTGCCACTTATTTTTCATAATTTATTTATTCTGAATTTAACGCAATTTCCTGAATTGAACATCTATGACGTAGGTGGACAGATCTGTTACAGCTTTTGTTGAAAGTTGCAGTTTCTGATGTCTTTGCAGGTTTTTTAGTTTCTTGATCTCAAAATGAAGTAATTCCCAACCAATTTATTTAACTGTTGATATTATTAGAAACTTGCAGTTATCATGTTTCTGTGTTAATGTGATGAGATTCTCCAGCACTGCTGTGATAAAGATTTGAAAGTCAGATTCTTGATTCCTAATGGCACAGAGTACATTGCTGGTCTATTTCGGAAGAACTGTTTTGCATTCTGGAGGGAAATTGTTCTGTTCTGTTGAGTTCTGGTTTTGAGAAATTTGAATCTGTTCAGTATTACAATGTATTAAGATTTGGAATTTAGAACTCAGTGCTATTGCTTCCAAATGCTTTTGCCATCCAGTGCCTAATCTTTGTGAATGTAAATCTGACTGTGAAATGTGCGTGCAATTTATTACTTGACTTTAACATTCCCAAGTTGAACTTAATGGACTGCTGCTGTTACTCTATAAAATTGCTAAATGTGGATGTATTTATTGTGTTTTATTTTACTGTATTGTATTGTGTATTTTGTCATACTGTATTGTTTTGATGACTTACAGGTCGTGTAAATAAAGAATTTGTCTGTCTGTCTGCATGTATATAATTATAATAATATGAATTATGATGAGCCCCAAAGTCTTATATTTTTAAGAATGATAAAAATGAACCTTGAAATCAGCCATTTGGCTTCTACCTAAGAAAGGCACATGAGGACATTTTGAAGTTTTGTGGCATGCGCTCCAGACCAGATTATCACAAAGTAATGTGGATTATTTTGTGCAGATTATGAAAACGGCTTAAGAAAATGTCTTAAGGAATGATGAACTGGCTTACAGAATAAGGAAATGACTGTCAAATATGGTCTACAGAAGAAATTAAAAGCCTCCTTATCCGTTTGAGGAGATTAAGATATTCCATAAAGCTGACAAGAATTAAAGAAGTGTTATTGAAAGAGAAATAAATACCTTGAAGATTTTTCATTCTCTAATCATATTATATCCCTATTTGATTGGACACATTGCTATTCATTAGATAGATAGGTAGATAAACATTATTTCATGAGTG
Organism: Platynereis dumerilii; assembly: GCA_026936325.1. Classification (NCBI taxonomy): domain Eukaryota; kingdom Metazoa; phylum Annelida; class Polychaeta; order Phyllodocida; family Nereididae; genus Platynereis; species Platynereis dumerilii. The sequence continues at coordinate 10,692,482 of JAPTHN010000010.1, read as the reverse complement.
TAAAACCTATTAAGCATAAATACTACAATAGAGCCCTCTGCGCCACTTGCACAACGCATCATTGGTTGTTCATAAATCAAGATATAGGGAAATAAAGTAATGATAATTCTGCGGCAACCTTTTCTTTGAACAGGATTAGAGGTTGGTGTGGCCTACACTGACAGTCTGACATGCATAAATTAATTGCAATAGCAATGTGAATTTTACTGTAAAATTATATGTGCCTTTTAAGGATTTACCTTTAGGTATGAACCCTCTTTGAAATGTGAGCTTGAACAAATACAGTATTTTAGTGTAATTCCATTGACTCAATAATTTAAAAGTCTCTTTCATAGCCAGACAGGTTGAACAGCTTGTATTAACATGCAATAACCATTTTTCAGTTGGCAAAATTAAGGCTTGCAATTGCTTGAAGAAATTGTCAAAAATGATTGGCCCTTAATGCAGGCTGGCCTCCACACTAATGCCTTTATTGTGACAATTAAGGAATCTTTTTGGCAGCAATTATTTCCATTTGTGACAAATTTTCTTTCTTAAAAGAAGCCAAAGATTTGTTCGCAATCCTTGTGTGACATGAGAAGGCTCAATTCGGCTCAAATTGGCTCTGAACGAATCAAAACGGCCACAAAATGTCTCAAGATTGCCCGAAATCGGTAAAATCCACTCGTCAGTTTATTAACCATCGAATGAAGTCTTGGCATATTAAGTAATTCCTTGTTAATAACTTGATGGATGGCCATTGGCCACTGTAACTTGTAATTTAAGTTTTAGGTTTAAGAATTCTTGAAAGGATTGAGAGTAAATTTCTGATAAATATGTCAAATCGTTGCATGTGTGTCATTTGATTGACACTGCAATTCAATTTAATTTTCTTTTCAGCATGTGTTATGGGTGGGTTCGGATCTGTCAGCGGATAATACTGTTTGTTCTTTCAGAGATATTGAACAAATTTTCTGCTGCAATGACATTGCCAATGTTTGTAAAACACAAGATACAATATCTGCAATTTTGGATTACCAGAAGCAGCAAAAGCAAATTCGACAGAGTTTACTTAAGGATGTGTGTACAACCAGAAACATCAGCATTTTCTGAATTTACAGAAGGAAAGAACATATTTTGGGGCAAGTGACTGTGGTTCTGTCGTAGGTTCTTTATTTTCAAAATCTGTTACGTTCAAACAGAGAGTCAATAAACCTTTTGGGATAGAATTTCAAGGCTTTGAGTGCAGAATGCTAAGATGTCTATACCATTATATGACTTTGACTGTGTGAGAGATCCTCATATTTTGGAATTTCTAATGTATTTATCTGCATCAATATGAAAAAGTTTCATTGAGCTATTATACATATTCACAGTTATTTTCTCTCACGGGATATCCTTTACGAAGTGATTGAACTCTGGGCTTGTTGAGTAATGGTTTGTTCTTGAAATTTTCCTTTTGTGGAAGTTTGAAATATCTCTATCTGTAACTGTTTATGTTTTTGTTGCCTTTTCTTAATAAGTAGAGATGTGAAACAATGACCCTCCAAGGCCTCCATCTATCTTATTCTATCTTTCATGTAGAAATGCATAACATGCAGAAGAACCAAAAATATATCGGAAAGTTCTTGCAGTTCAGCGCAGTTACAGGGAGCCCCACTGCTGCTTCAACTATTTCGCTGTATGTTGATTTGGCAGGGAACCATGCGGCCGCCCGAGATGGGGTCTTAAGATGATCAAGTGCCAGTAAATGGGATAGAATAGCGGAGGATTTGCAGGGGAGTAAGGACAGAGTCCGCGGGGAGAAGGGACCGCCTTTGGTGCAGATTATATGCGTATGGGTTCAGGAGATCTCGTCCCCGAGGGTCGTGGCAAGGGGCGGTGGCAAGTGCCCTGCCTGCTGATCGTGTTGGCTGTATTTGTGCAACTAATGTTAGGATTCCACAAAGGACTCCCCAAGACCTCAGAACTTGACAGAGGCGTTGTCTGAGAATGATGTCCAAGAACTTGAAAAGATGTTAAAGAATGCAGGAATATGCGAAAAAGACCTCTACCGCTAAATGATGGAAAATACGCAAGAAGGGAAAAGAATGGCTCCGAACTTGGAAGACTATCAAAATATCTATTGACTGAATTTAATTAGCTGAAATCACATTAATAAGTTATTAAGTGACATGTTGGAAGTCCTACCCAAAATCCAGGTTCCAGAAAGTCCCTTTCGTAAGTGGTCAATACACTTCCAATATGCTAATACATTGGCAAAGTTTTCGGAGACCATTGGCAAGCCTGATTCTTTGATCGGAGGTGTCTGGGACAGGCTTGATGATACATTGTTCGTCGAAATTGGGAGGAGAGATTATCTGATAAGAAATTGCTGATGCTTTCTAGATAATTGTGGATGTTATTTGGGCGTGCTAGGATCACCCTTCGCTATCTGTGTAACATAATTGGATGTCCCAAGTTAGGAAGTGTTTCTCGTAAAGAAGTCTGGTTTCCAAGACACAGAGACATGGCATCGGCTCTTAGTTATGGCAGAATAGATCACTGAACACTGGATTCTGGATTCTTGGTCTCTTAAATGTCCCTGAAAAGTAGCACTTGTGCTTGCAGATCATTGTTCTGTCTGAGGAAAAGTCTTAGGCCCTTGGCTATGGGTGCAGCTTTGTGGCAGCACACTTCGCGGCTAACCTCTGGGTCCCGGGTTCGACTCCCAGCCTGGGTAACCCATGTGAGATAGAAGTTTCTTTATGCATCAAGAGGGCAACTCATCTCATAACCGTAGTCCCTTCCTCTCCTCAGGCAGTATTAAGCCTTATAAGTGCAAAATACAATGACAACCAATAATTAACCGCTCATTTCAATGTGAAAGACAGCACCTGTAGTGACATCCATGATGCCCTGAAACGACCGAATGTAATCACTATCTCTCCTCGGCTGTAAAAGGAAGAAACATCCTTCTTCTTACCATGACCATGATATTATAATTGATGTAATCTTGTTCTTAACTGTGTGGCTTGTTTTATGTTTGTTTGATTGAACTATGATAACCTATATGTAATGTAATGATAATTATATAAATAATATTTATGCCTCTTTGTTACCCAAATGTGGGTCAGACATTCCATGTAGAATTGGTCCTAGTACCCATAAATCTTCTTCCCTTATACCCTGACATTACCCTGTTATACCCAGTCCTTTGATTATTGAACACTGATCCATTTTCAAAGGGGGTGAATTGACATGGTTATTGCTATGATGGAGAATGAAGTTGTAACCAATCTTCTGAACTGCAGACAAAAAGACAGTTTCACTGGGAAGGTCTAATGTTGGATAAATGATAGAACTTGCCCCTAGCTACCCCCCACCCCTTTCTGTAACCCCCAGGGCACAGTTATGGATTTTTTGGCCGTTTATGAAGCCTGTAAACTCACCATCTAAGAATCTGGATTTGCTTGTCATCGTTTGAGAAAAGGCAAAGGCTTTGTCTGTGGAATACACCAGTGTAGTTGGTCTTAGCCCCCTTGCTATGCCCAACATGTATCTTTAGTTTTAAGGACAAAACTAGAGTAAATCAGGACAGTAATTGTTACCATGGCCATTGGGAGTCTGGGAGATTTTCACAATTCGTATATTTTGTTGTACATTGATTTTAGAGCTAAAGTGTATTAGGGTGATCTGAAATGGTAGTCTGTCTGGGGTTAACGCTCTCTCCTGCTCTTCATGTTGGCAGAGGGTTCGATTCTTGTGCTGTTGGCAATTTATTGATCTTTCAAAAGTAACATCCGAGCGGGATTGCTTTCCCAAGAGGTTTTAAGTTTACCCACGGAGGAGGTGCAACGCTAATCAGAAGTGTGTTTTCTGTGAATAGATATCTTCCTGCTGAAATGCATTCTGGACCACTTGTTCTGTTACATCAGAGATCATACTGTCTTAGGTTACTAGGGTGACGACAATCGCTACGTCACCTGGTGTGAAGCCTGCACCAATCACAGAGCAGTAAAATGCAAACAGGAAGCAGCTAGTGTACAAAATGTGAATTGTGTGATTCAAGTTGCACCTTCTCTTAGTATATATCTTACCAGTACCTTCAAGTGCATGGGATCTTCGTGAGTTTACCGTCCCTTGTGTAAGTGTCTATTATGGGGGAAAATACCACATGTTCATGGAGGAAAAACGTGTAAGTGCCTTATAACGTTAAGTGACACAGCTGATTTTAAAGTGTTGTGGCTTTTCTTTCTGCCTTTACATGTGAGCTTCAAGCTTGAAACATGAAAAATACATGTCGAAAAGCAAGACTCTATCCTCAAATCATCTCTACCACCCACCGCAGACTCCACACTGTATCAATTGTTCCAATTCAATACCATAGCGCGCTTACAATGCTCATCGGCATCGACTTAGCCCTGTGTTGCCCTGTGTGTCTGCTGTATTCAGGGTCTTTTTCAGTCCTGAATCCCAATGCCCAGGGTCTGCATAACAATGCCATAGGATTCTTAAGGGGAGATTCGATATTATGGGGTTTTAAGGAGGAACGAAACTTAAACAATGACATGCTGGATTGCAAATGGCTCGCTGTGGCTTGGTATGGCTTTCAGTCAGTTGAGAAAGTCAGATTTCCATCCCCTGGCTGTGAGGGGAATAATAGGAATGTCTGGAGATCAGCTGTTGTTATGGAATGTTACTGTTGTGAGATGTTACTGTTGTGAGATGTTACTGTGGTGAGATGTTACTGTGGGGTGTTACTGTGTCTGAGAATTATGGGATGTCACTGCACTTTACAAGTTGGAGGTTGTGTAATGTTACTGCATTGTTACTTTTGTTAGTGCTGCTTAACTAAATCAGTAATGTCTCAAACTCGATTACAGTTGGTGCACAGTTTATGTATTATTGGTTGAGTAAATCTACTGAAGATTTTTTTCTGCATGGGTTCGAACCCCGGATGGCCCAACGTTTCAAGTGGGCCTTCATGAGCAAAATCCCAGGTGGACGTCATTTGGATGAGACATTTAATTGGCAGCCCCTTGTATCAGTGTCAGTGTTTAATGAGTAAAAGGTCCCTCACATGGGGTAAATGTGTAACATGTTGAGGACTCCTGCTCTCTCTCCCATCTCATCAATCAAACCCCTGAACTTGGCTTAGAGGGTTGCATTTACCATATATCTATCATCCTGCATGACATACCTGCATGACATACCGTATAGAACGGGGTAAAGTTGGCAATCCGGGATAAAGTTGGCACGCTATTTTGACCCACTTAATGGAAGAAATACCAACTTTCCTCACGGAAACGGAGCGGTTTTGGTTTTTAAGTGTATGAATTTGCACATTCAGCATCGTCTGCTCTTAAATTTGCTGAGAAAAAAAGGGGGATATGCCAATGTTGGCCTATGTTTCTTACTGCCAGTATTTGGCCATCAGATGTAAAACCCTTTGACAAATGTGGGTGAAAACTGTTGGGCAGTGTTGGCCTTCTTCACACAAGGTTGTAAATGGAGAAGCTTAGATGGTTCTGCCTGGAATTCTAAACAGGTTCAGCTGCAGTCAAGGGATTACAGGATTGTTCTTTCTGTCCAGCAGTGTGAATAGTACATGTGAATTAATGGTCATGTAATTCAAGACTTGCCTGTACCTGCTCCACCTGCTAAGGTTGACTAATGACAAGTGCTTACGGAATTGCATAGACATGTTTGTTGTGAGGTAATATCCCTATCCAATGGTATCCATGCCATGTTATTCTCTATGACTCATAAGCAATTTGTGAGGTCATTCTTTATGCTTTCAATGCTGTCAAAACAAGTCACCAACTGAGTATCAGTGAGGTCACAAGTTACTCAATGACAAATTGACAATTCATTTCAATGCAATGGATAAGGCCTGTTGTGAGGTCATCCACCTCTGCAGCTGAGTGTAAGTACTCCTCATTTCTTAACAGAGTTTTCTCTGTAATTAGCTAGTGTGACTGTTTTCATATTCATTCTTAAAACTCTATTTTAAAGATGAATAAATGTAACATGAGTTTCAGAAGCGCTGTCAGAAAATGAGAGCGAGCATTCAACTTCATTAAATCTTTTAAAAGTGAAAATAAAGATCGGTTACTTATATCATGTATTCTATTTGCAGGAAAATAAAACGGTGATAGAAACAGCCCCAGACCAGATGGGCCAGATCTCAAGTTACATGTTTCCTGAACACAAAAGAAAGATATGGCTAACTAAAAAACACAACAGACTGTTTGCAATGAAAATTTAATGAGCCAGAAACATGCTCAGATGATATATGACACATTTTAAAGAATCTTTTTCAAGACATTAAGCCACAACATATCATATTTCTTTGCACAGATGTAATGTCCACAGAAAGTTGCATTTTTGGTATATTTTATTTAACACCTGTTGCAATGCATCATAGGAATAATGCTTAAAGGTGTGTTTCATTATAAAATATCAGACTTATTTTTCTCCTTGTGTTATTTTCTTTTACGCAAACAAAATTATAATTCATTGAGATGGATGTCATACTGCGCTTTGCTCGTCTTCTTGGCCACTGATTAAGTCAGAATTATACAATGATGCTCCATGTGCATATTCACCCATTGTACAAACATGCACATCCACAAATTTATTTCTTTGTTTGGTAATCTCTGGGGCTGGCCCGTGGACCAAGCTTAGTCGTATCGCATTGGGCTCCAAATGTTGATCTGGGACCCGGTTTAATTCCTGGTAAGGAAAAACTATGTTAGATGGATGTTTCATCCTGTGCAGAGTCTACGTCGCCTCGTAACTATGGTCCCTGCCTTTCCTATTTAGCCTAGGTAGTGCATAAATGAAACATGTAAAGCCATATAACCCACCCACCCCTCTAAGAGTCTACGGTAATCTTTACATTTTCAAGGTTTAGTCTCGAATTGATGATATTAATGCATGGATTTCTTGCGACTGATACAAAACTTTCACAAACTGAGACACATTGAGACATTTGGATGTTTAGACACTGGGACACCCAGAGACACTCAACTTGACTCAAGACACTGAGCCACTTAGACACAAAGACAGAGATGTAGCAATGTGGCATGTAGCTGTCTCAATGCTGTCTCAATGCTGTGGTATGGCTATTGCTTCCAAATGCTTTTGCCATCCAGTGCCTAATCTTTGTGAATGTAAATCTGACTGTGAAATGTGCGTGCAATTTATTACTTGACTTTAACATTCCCAAGTTGTACTTAATGGACTGCTGCTGTTACTCTATAAAATTGCTAAATGTGGATGTATTTATTGTGTTTTATTTTACTGTATTGTATTGTGTATTTTGTCATACTGTATTGTTTTGATGACTTACAGGTCGTGTAAATAAAGAATTTGTCTGTCTGTCTGCATGTATATAATTATAATAATATGAATTATGATGAGCCCCAAAGTCTTATATTTTTAAGAATGATAAAAATGAACCTTGAAATCAGCCATTTGGCTTCTACCTAAGAAAGGCACATGAGGACATTTTGAAGTTTTGTGGCATGCGCTCCAGACCAGATTATCACAAAGTAATGTGGATTATTTTGTGCAGATTATGAAAACGGCTTAAGAAAATGTCTTAAGGAATGATGAACTGGCTTACAGAATAAGGAAATGACTGTCAAATATGGTCTACAGAAGAAATTAAAAGCCTTCTTATCCGTTTGAGGAGATTAAGATATTCCATAAAGCTGACAAGAATTAAAGAAGTGTTATTGAAAGAGAAATAAATACCTTGAAGATTTTTCATTCTCTAATCATATTATATCCCTATTTGATTGGACACATTGCTATTCATTAGATAGATAGGTAGATAAACATTATTTCATGAGGGTAAAACCTATTAAGCATAAATGCTTACATATTTACAATAGGGCCCTCTGCACAACACATCATTGGTTGTTTATAAATCAAGATATAGGGAAATAAAGTAATGATAATTCTGCGGCAACCTTTTCTTTGAACAGGATTAGAGGTTGGTGTGGCCTACACTGACAGTCTGACATGCATAAATTAATTGCAATAGCAATGTGAATTTTACTGTAAAATTATATGTGCCTTTTAAGGATTTACCTTTAGGTATGAACCCTCTTTGAAATGTGAGCTTGAACAAATACAGTATTTGAGTGTTATTCTGTTGACTCAATAATTTAAGAGTCTCTTTCATAGCCAGACTGGTTGAACGACTCATATTAACGTGAAATAACCATTTGTCAGTTGGTAAAATTAAGGCTTGAAAAGGCTTGAAGAAACTGCCAAAAACGATTGGCACTTAATGCAGGCTGGCCTCCACACTAATGCCTTTATTGTGACAATTAAGGAATCTTTTTGGCAGCAATTATTTCCATTTGTGACAAATTTTCTTTCTTAAAAGAAGCCAAAGATTTGTTCGCAATCCTTGTGTGACATGAGAAGGCTCAATTCGGCTCAAATTGGCTCTGAGCGAATCAAAACGGCCACAAAATGTCTCAAGATTGCCCGAAATCGGTAAAATCCACTCGTCAGTTTATTAACCATCGAATGAAGTCTTGGCATATTAAGTAATTCCTTGTTAATAACTTGATGGATGGCCATTGGCCACTGTAACTTGTAATTTAAGTTTTAGGTTTAAGAATTCTTGAAAGGATTGAGAGTAAATTTCTGATAAATACCTGACAAGTCGTTGCATGTGTGTTATTTGATTGACACTGCAATTCAATTTAATTTTCTTCCTTTTACCATATAGAAATTCAGCCGCTGTAACGAGTGCGTTTGGATCTGTCAGCGGATAATACTGTTTGTTCTTTCAGAGATATTGAACAAATTTTCTGCTGCAATGACATTGCCAATGTTTGTAAAACACAAGATACAATATCTGCAATTTTGGATTACCAGAATCAACAAAAGCAAATTTGACATAGTTTACTTAAGGATGTGTGTACAACCCGAAACATCAGTATTTTCTGAATTTACCGATGAAAAGAACATGTTTTGGGGCAAATGACTGTGTTCTTTTGAAGGTTCTTTATTTTCAAAATGCTGTCATGTTCAAACAAAGAGTCAATAAACCTATTGGGATAGAATTTCAAGACTTTGTGTGTTGAATGCTAAGATGTATACCATTATATAAGTCTGACTGTTTGAGAGATCCTCATATTTAGAATTTCTAATACTTATATTCATCTGCATCAGTACGAAAAAGTTTCATTGAGCTATTATACCTATTCACAGTTATTTTCTCTAACGGGATATCCTTTACGAAGTGATTGAACTCCGGGCTTGTTGAGTAATGGTTTGTGATTGAAGTTTTCCTTTTGTGGAAGTTTGAAATATCTCTATCTGTAACTGTTTGTGAAACAATGACCCTCCATCTATCTTATTCTATCTTTCATGTAGAAATGCATAACATGCAGAAGAACCAAAAATATATCGGAAAGTTCTTCTAGTTGAGCAGAGTTGCAGGGTGCCTCACTGTGGCCTCAACTATTTCGCTGTATGTTGATTTGGCAAGGAATCCAGCGGCCGCCCGAGATGAGGTCTTAAGATGATCAAGTGCCAGTAAATGGGATAGAATAGCGGAGGATTTGCAGGGGAGTAAGGACAGAGTCCATGGGGAGAAGGGACCGCCTTTGGTGCAGATTATATGCGTATGGGTTCAGGAGATCTCGTCCCCGAGGGTCGCGGCAAGGGGCGGTGGCAAGTGCCCTGCCTGCTGATCGTGTTGGCTGTATTTGTGCAACTAATGTTAGGATTCCACAAAGGACTCCCCAAGACCTTAGAACTTGACAGTAGCCTTGTCCAAGAATGATGTCCAAGAACTTGAAAGATGTTAAAGAATGCAGGAATATGCGAAAAAGACCTCTACCGCTAAATGATGGAAAAAATGCTCAAGAAGGTCAGCGAATGGCTCCGAACTCGGAAGACTATCAACATATCTATTGACTGAATTTAATTAGCTGAAATCACATTAATAAGTTATTAAGTGACATGTTGGAAGTCCTACCCAAAATCCAGGTTCCAGAAAGTCCCTTTCGTAAGTGGTCAATACACTTCCAATATGCTAATACATTGGCAAAGTTTTCGGAGACCATTGGCAAGCCTGATTCTTTGATCGGAGGTGTCTGGGACAGGCTTGATGATACATTGTTCGTCGAAATTGGGAGGAGAGATTATCTGATAAGAAATTGCTGATGCTTTCTAGATAATTGTGGATGTTATTTGGGCCTGGTAGGATCACCCTTCGCTATCTCTGTAACATAATTGGATGTCCCAAGTTAGGAAGTGTTTCTCGTAAAGAAGTCTGGTTTCCAAGACACAGAGACATGGCATCGGCTCTTAGTTATGGCAGAATAGATCACTGAACACTGGATTCTGGATTCTTGGTCTCTTAAATGTCCCTGAAAAGTGGCACTTGCACTTGTAGACTATTGTTCTGTCTGAGGAAAAGTCTGAGGCCCTTGGGTGGAGTTTTGTGGTGGCACACTTGGCGGCTAACCTCGGGTCCCGGGTTTGATTCTCGGCCTGGGTAACCCATGTTAGAAAGAAGTTTTTTTATGTGGGCATCTCATCTCATTACCATATTCCCTGCCTCTTCTCAACCATAATAAGTGCAAAAATACAATGACAAGTTTACCAATAATTAACCACTCATTTCAATGTAAAAGATAGCACTTGTGTAGTGACATCAGTGATGTCCTTAAGCCACAAAATGTGATCACCTGTTCTTCCATTGCTGTAAAAGCAAGACATCTTCATTCTTTCCAATGTGTAGATATGCCTGTGCTTGCTTGGAAAAAACATTATATTACTATTATGTTATGCAAAAGATAATGCATCTCACTAATTGGGAGACCATTTAATGTATAAGTATCGAAATAATAACTGTATTGATAAATTTATAACTCTTTGTAACCCAAAATGTGGGTCAATCATTCTATATAGAATAGGCCCTAGCACCCATAAATCTTCTTCCCTTATACCCTGACATTACCCTGTTATACCCAGTCCTTTGATTATTGAACACTGATCCATTTTCAAAGGGGGTGAATTGACATGGTTATTGCTATGATGGAGAATGAAGTTGTAACCAATCTTCTGAACTGCAGACAAAAAGACAGTTTCACTGGGAAGGTCTAATGTTGGATAAATGATAGAACTTGCCCCTAGCTACCCCCACCCCCTTTCTGTAACCCCCTGGGCACAGATATGGATTTTTTGGCCGTTTATGAAGCCTGTAAACTCACCATCTAAGAATCTGGATTTGCTTGTCATCGTTTGAGAAAAGGCAAAGGCTTTGTCTGTGGAATACACCAGTGTAGTTGGTCTTAGCCCCCTTGCTGTAGCCTACATGTATCTTTAGTTTTAAGGACAAAACTAGAGTAAATCAAACCAGTAATTGTTACCATGGCCATTGGGAGTCTGGGAGATTTTCACAATTCGTATATTTTGCTGTACATTGATTTTAGAGCTCAAGTGTATTAGGATGTTCTGATAATGGTATTCGGTCTGGGGTTACCACTCTCTCCTGCTCTTCATGTTGGCACCGGGTTCGATCCTCATGCCGGTGTCACTTTATAGAGACCTTCAAGAATAACATCCTGGATTGCAAAAGGTGTCAAGTGGGTGGTCCCTTGCATCAGTGTCCATGATGGGGAAAATTACCACACATCCATAGAGGAAAATGTGTAAAGACCATGTCTTGTAAAGTGACATGTGCAGCTGGTTTTACAGTGTCCCATGTATTGGACTTTAAAAGCTTGAAACATTAAAAACCAATGTCGAAAAGAAAGACACAGACACTCGCCTCGAATCATCTCTACCACCCACCGCAGACTCCACGCTGTATCAATTGTTCCAATTCAATACCATAGCGCGCTTACAATGCTCATCGGCATCGACTTACCCCTCTGTTGCCCTGTGTGTCTGCTGTATTCAGGGTCTTTTTCAGTCCTGAATCCCAATGCCCAGGGTCTGCATAACAATGCCATAGGAATCTTAAGGGGAGATTCGATATTATGGGGTGTTAAGGAGGAACGAAACTTAAACAATGACATGCTGGATTGCAAATGGCTTTCTGTGGCTTGGTATGGCTTTCAGTCAGTTGAGAAAGTCAGATTTCCATCCCCCGGCTGTGAGGGGAATAATGGGATTGTCTGGAGATCAGCTGTTGTTATTGGGTCTTACTGTTATGAGATGTTACTGTGGAGTGTATCTGTGTCTTCTTGAGAACTATGGGATTTCACTGCACTGGACAGTGGAGTTGCGGGATGAAATGTCGCTGTATGGTAGTAATGTTACTGTATGGTTACTTTGATTTGTGCTGCTTAGCTGAAGCTGGGGATGAATTGATAGACTAATTCAGGTCTTTGCCTGCATGGGTTCGAACCCCAGGTGGGGAGCCCAATATTTTTAGTGGGCCTTTGGGCCTTCATGAGCATTAGCTGTCCCAGCTCGTTGTCGTTCAGATGAGACATTTAATTGGCAGCCCCTTGTATCAGTGTCTGTGCTGGGCAAGTGAAAGATCCCTCACATGGGATAGATGTGTACTATATTGAGGACTCCCGCAGCCCCACTGTCTCTCCCACCTCATCAGTCAACCCTCGTGAGTGCCCAGAACTGGGCTTAGAGGGCTGCACATACCATATCTATCTATCCATCGGCCCTCTCTCACTCCAGTCTCATCAATCAACGCCTGATCTGGACTTTGAGGGTTGCGCTTACCATAATTATCCAACTTAGTATCATCCTGTACAACGTTGTCAAGGTCAGATGTAAATCTCTTTCTTGGACTCTTTAAACGGACCTCACTTGCATTTACATTCCTTGCATTCCTCATTGGAATGCAGACAAACAATGTGAGCCCACAAACAATGTGAGCCCACAAACAATGTGAGTTCACAAACAATGTGAGTCCACAAACAATGTGAGCCCACAAACAATGTGAGTCCACAGACAATATGAGGCCACAGACAATGTGAGGCCACAGAGAATGTGAAGCCACAGATAATGTGAGCCCACAAACAATGTGAGCCCACAAACAATGTGAACCCACAAACAATGTGCGCCCACAGATAATTATAATGTGAGCCCACAATGACCTAAGGCAGCCCACAAACAATGTGAGGCTACAAACAATGTGAGCCCACAATGACCTAAAACCTCCGTATCTGGACCGGTTAGGTTTTGGAACTACATGAATTTGTACATTCAGTACTAATTTGTTGGGAACGAAAATGGGAGGATGTTTTGTTCTACCTGGGTATTTTTGAAGATTTGGCCTATCGTCTGTAAAACCTTTGACGAATGTGGGTGAAAACTGCCGGCCTTCTCCACACAAGGTTGTAAATGGAGAAGCTTAGATGATTCTGCCTGGAATTCTAAACAGGGTCAGCTGCAGTCAAGGGATTACAGGTTTGTTCTTTCTGTCCAGCAGTGTGAATAGTACATGTGAATTAATGGTCATGTAATTCAAGACTTGCCTGTACCTGCTCCACCTGCTAAGGTTGACTAATGACAAGTGCTTACAGAATTGCACTGACATATTCGTTGTTAGGTAATATCCCTATCCAATAGAATCCATGCCATGTTATTCTGTATTATTCATTGGCAATTTTTGAGGTCATATCCTATACTTTTAATGCTGTCAAAACAAGTCACCAACTGAGTATTAATGAGGTCACAAGTTACTCAATGACAAATTGACAATTAATTTCAATGCAATGGATAAGGCCTGTTGTGAGGTCATCCACCTCTGCAGCTGAGTGTAAGTACTCCTCATTTCTTAACTGAGTTTTCTCTGTAATTGGCTAGTGTGACTGTTTTCATCTTCATTCTTAAAAATCTATTTTAAAGATGATTAAAATGCAACATGAGTTGCAGAAGCTCTGTAAGAAATGAGAACCAACATTTGACTTTATTAAATCTTTTAAAGGTGAAAATAAAGATCGGTTATTCATAACATGTATTCTATTTGCAAGAAAATAAGACGGTGATAGAAACAGCACCGGACCAGATGGGCCAGATCTGAAGTTACATGTTTCCTGAACACAAAAGAAAGATATGGCTAACTACAAAAACACAACAGACTGGTTCTGATGAAAATTTAATGAGCCAGGAACATGCTCAGATGATATATGACACATTTTCAAAGAATATTTTTCAAGGAATTAAGCTGCAACATAACATATGTCTTTGCATAGATGTAATGTCTGCAGAAAGTTGCATTTTTGGTATATTTTATTTAACACCTGCTGCAATGCATCATAGGAATAATGCTTAAAGGTGTGTTTCATTATAAAATATCAGACTAATTTTTTCTCTTTGATTTTCTCCTTGTGTTATTTTGTTTTATGCAAACAAAATTATAATTTATTATGATGGATTTCATACTTCGCTTTGCGCGTCTTCTTGGCCACTGATTAAGTCAGAATTATACAATGATGCTCCATGTGCATATTCACCCATTGTACAAACATGCACATCCACAAATTTATTTCTTTGTTTGGCAATCTCTGGGGCTGGCCCGTGGACCAAACTCAATGGTTTCGCATTTGGCTCCCAATCTCGATCTGGGACCCGGTTTGATTCCTGGTAAGGGAAAACTATGTTTGATGGATATTTCATCTTGTACTAAGAGTGCTCTTCGACTCATTACCATGCATGGTCCCTACCTGTCCTGTTAAGTCTGGCTAGTGCATAAATAAAGGATGTAAAGCCTTTTCTCCCTATCACCCCTCTTTGAGTCCCCTGAAATCTATACAGTTTCCATATTTTTTCTCACAGTAACGCTATCAGTGTTCTCGAGGCCTCGGAGCCATATTTTAATGGCCTCGGCCTTGGCTCAGTCTCGGATGCCAAATTAATCCTTGGCCTTACCTTAGTCTCTGATGTCCTGGCCTTGCCTCTAAATAGCCCACACCGGTGCTGATGGGGCGTAAAACACAAACTCACTCACTCACTCACTCTGATGTCCTGGCCTCGGCCACATCACTGAACGCTATCTCTAATGCATGGATTTCTTGCGACTGATACAAAACTTTCACAAACTGAGACACTTTGAGACTGTGAGACATTTAGACACTGAGACACCCAGAGACACTCAACTTGACTCAAGACACTGAGCCACTTAGACACAAAGACAGAGATGTAGCAATGTGGCATGTAGCTGTCTCAATTCTGTCTCAATGCTGTGGTATGGCTTAGAGGTTGTCAGATGTTTTGAGGAGGAGATTTGAGGAGTTGACAGGGGGGATAAATTCATTATAGTCCAACAATCATTGGCATCGTCACCTGTTCATTCCCATGTAGGCTCACATTTCACTCTTTATGCCAGTCCCACCAATGTAAATGGCATGCATGCCTGCTCCCTCACTATCCATTTGAAGGTCTCTGCTTGATGGGGTCTTTTTGGGTTGCAGTTCACAAACTGGGGCAATGCTAAGCAGCTTTAAGAACACTGCAGACCTTGGGGGTTGATTTGGTACATGTACTGTTCCTGATCATGTGCATGTGCAATGCATTGTGCATGTTGCATTGTGCATGTTAGGTTTTCTTTGTGGTTATTAATATATTCGTGATTATGTATGTAGGCCTTCTTAAACATTTTCTCCAGCATAGACGTACTGTGAGTAGAATTTCCAGGAGAGCGAGCAACATTACTCCAAATTTTGTGATCCGAATTTCATTATATTTCAAATGGCATATCTTATTTTAGATAATTATTTGTTTAATCATCATCTGCCCTGTTTTTTATGCTGGCTTCTTGAACTTTAGGACAAAATTTGTTATAGTACAGTATTGGCTATGCAGCCAGCATACTATACTGGTTGCCCCTTACGGAAAAGTGTCAACCGGTTTGGTCCCCACCATTTAGTAATGTCAGCTAGAGCATTACAAAATATCTTAAGATCACAAATACTTAATATTGTTCAATTGATGTAAAAGTACACCTCCCACTCATTAATCGACCAATTGGTGCAGATACAATTGTTGCAGGACCTGAAATAATTGGGGGTGAGTTGTAACAATTGGGGGTGAATAGTAATGAGAGCAGTTTGTTCTATTTATAGGTCCAATTTCTGGGTGGCACATCCTTGGGGTGCTTAACAGACTGTTAGTGACTTACAGTTAGTGACTAACTGGCAGTTCAAGACTAACAAACAGTTAGTGAATCAACAATAGTTAGTGCTTACTAACAGTAAGTGACTAACAACAGTGACTTACTAACAGTAGTGACCAACTGATGAACAACAGTTAGGGACAAAAAGTCACAAAATGACTAACAGTCAGGAACTGGCAGTTAGTAACTTACAGTTTCCTAACAGTTAAGGACTAGCTGACTTACATGACTAACTAACAGTTAGTGACTGACTAACAGTTAGTGACTGACTAACAGTTAGTGACTGACTAACAGTTAGTGACTGACTGACAGTTAGTGACTGACTAACAGTTAGTGACTGACTAACAGTTAGTGACAATTAGTGACTAATTAACAGTTTGTCACTAACTGACAGTTTTTGACTAACCAACAGTTTTGACTAATTAACCATTTTTGACTTACAGTTTTTGACTACTAACAGTTTTGACTACAAATAGTTTTTGACTAACTAACAGTTTTTGACTAACTAACAGTTTTTGACTGAATAACAGTTTTTGACAAATTAACAGTTTTGACTGACTAACAGTTTTGACTACTAACAGTTTTGACTGAATAACAGTTTTTGACTAACTAACAGTTTTGGACTGACAGTTTTTGACAAATTAACAGTTTTGACTACTAACAGTTTTGACTAACAGTTTTGACTAACCCGCCTTTCACTAACTAACAGTTTTTGACTAACTTACAGTTTTTGACTAACTAACAGTTTTGTCTAACTAACCATTTTTGACTACTAACAGTTTTGACTACAAATAGTTTTTGACAGAATAACAGTTTTTTTACTACAAACAGTTTTGACTAACTAACAGTTTTTGACTGACTAACAGTTTTGACTACTAACAGTTTTGACTAACTCCCCCTTTTCACTAACTAACAGTTTTTGACTAACTAACAGTTTTTGACTAACAGTTTTGACTAACTAACCATTTTTGACTACTAACAGTTTTGACTACAATATGTTTTGACTATAACTAACAGTTTTTGACTAACTAACAATTTTTGACAGAATAACAGTTTTTTTTACTACAAACAGTTTTTGACTAACTAACTGTTTTTGACTGACTAACAGTACTAAGTCACACTTATTCACTAACTCTTTTTTAATAGCTAACAGTTTTTGACTAACTAACAGTTTTTGACTGACTAACAGTTTTTGACTAACTAACAGTTTGTGACTAAATAACATATTTAGTGGCTAACAAATAGTAACTACCAAAACAATGGACTTAATGACTAACAGGTAGTGACTAACTGATGAACAACAGTAAGGGATGCCTGATTAACAGTTAGGCCACACATAATTGATCTTTAGCTTCTCGGATTCCTCTCAAGGCCCTTTTTGTAGGGTTGGTCGGTAGGACAAAAAAAACGGTGAAAAAAAAAAAAAATTTTTTTTTTTTTTCAATTTTTTTTTTCTGTCAGCAGTAAATCTATTGTGTCGGCGGGTCCGCGAAGCTAAGAATCAATTATGTGTGGCCTTAAGGATTGACAGTCATATATAGTGACTTACTAATTAATAGTGAGTCATATTGAACCTATGCTCCCCCCATATGAACTTGCCAACTCCAGCTAAACTGTCATAGGAATAAAAATAACAGTCAATACAATACACCAGTTAGTGTAGATCAGCAGAGCAGGTATAAGAAGCTATAAGAGGATTTATAGATGAACCCATGATGTGTGTGTGTTCAAGACCTAGTTAGTGAGAGATATAGAAAAAGTATAGTTGGTGTCTCCGGAGTATCGCATGCCCCCTTGGGATGAAGAGATAGAGAGGGTGAGAGATAGACAGATAGATAGATAGATCTATCATGGGTTCATCTATAATTCCTCTTATAGCTTCTTATACCATATCATGGGTTCATCTGTAGTTTCTCTTATGCCATATTTTAAAATTCTTTTGGCAAAACATACTCTTATTGTAAATTTTGAAATCGTAATCACTACAGCCAGCATTTATTTTCTTGTTTAGCTTCCGTTCCCATTTTTGGGGGAGTGGTTGGACCCTCTCCCTTTCGCCTAATTGGTACGCCTATCAGTGCCCTATATTTATGTGTACTCTTGTTTATTTCGTTTGAAAAGTCAGAATTATATATTGTTGGAAAAATTTCTGGCCCAATTTTACAATATTGCACGCAGATGTTAGCGGAAGTTACATTACGCGTATGGTGTCATGGAAAAATAAAAAATATTCTCATGATACCAAAGTAACCACTGTGGAATTAGAATCGCATTAAATGGGATTTAATTAAAATCCTAGTATCCGTTTCCTTGTTGTATTTCTGTTCTCCGGTGTATTACACGTAATTGCCATTTAGAATTGATTCCCTCTCTTAATTATTCTCAAGGACATTTGGCTGTATATTTTTGAGACCTTCATCTGCCCCCATTATATTTCGACTGAATTTCTCCATGAAATGAGAATTTATTTCTAATTGTGTTATTTTTCATGTTCCAGGTATGTCCATTTGGGATTTTTGTGAAAGAAAATTTAATCCTTGACTCAAATCCATGACAAAGTGGTAAGACTATCATTTTTATCTGTCTATTTCCCAGGTATCTGTATTATCTATCTATCATCCTCCAGTACATAATTTTCAAGAATAAAGTTGTATAGTTCATGTACAGAAGTTGTCCTCAACCACAATTTTGTAAAATGTACATTTATATATATGACACTACATTGATCGCTGCTTTATAAGACTACCCTTTCTGCGGTCATGAAGCGGTCTCTCGTGGGGGTGCAGTCTCTTACCAGGGTGCAAAATGCACTAGAAATACCACTTAGTGTCGGAGGAAGGTCAGGTGGTCACATAAGGCAAGTCGGTCTTACAACAGGGGGTCTTATAACGCAGGTACAACATTGAGGCTGCTCTAGCCACAACTGAACTACATTAATACCACATGATTTAGTCACAAGATTGTCATGAATGTGTTCATTTTTGGTTGCCATGGTACTTTGACTTATTCACTGTGCTGCCACTAAGTGTAACGCGGACAATGCATGTAGATTGAAGGACTCGAGGCGCTACTTCAAGACCTGCATAAGCATTTCGTTGGGGCATTTACTGAGAGTGGGCAATGCCAGGCATGTACAATGTAAGAAGCGGATGATAAGTTGTTCATATTGCCTCAAAGACATCCGAATGTCAGCCATGTACAATATGATCATAGGTCATTCTGTATTTTCTGTATGGTTAAGAGTGCTTGTTTGCACAGCCACTGGCTCTGAGGGCATGGGTTCGAACTCAATTTAGTCCGATCCCATGGGACATTAAATGGAGGCGGGTTGTATCCAGTGTTCTATGCTGGGGCAACTGAAAGACCCTGGGCATCCCTGAATTAATAGGGTATGTACCAGACTCACAGTCTTCTCATCTCATCATCATACGGCGATCGCCTGCCTCGATATAGCCCACTAAGGTGCTGCAGAGGCGTAAAACACAAACAAACAAACAAAAACTATTTTCTGTATTGTTACTCTGTGATATTGGATTATGGAATTTCTGTGCCATTCAAACTTGATCACATAGTCGAACCTTAACTTTAAATGGCCAAGCATGAAATGATCTTCTTCTCGATTGGGTTAATTAGCTTACCAACCTTTACCATTGAGTTTCCTGGCATACAGAACTTCATGACCGACTTGCACTAATATAAGTACAGTATGTATCCTAACCAGTTCCATTGACAAATTGACACTTCTGACACCAGCATCGTTGTTTCGAGATACCAAGATGGAACATTTCTAGTGTCCGTGAAAATCGAAGGGATCTGCAGCAAATCGGCCTTTGGCGCTCGTTGGTGCCCGTTGGCGAAGGGCGTTACAAACCCTGGGGAGAGGGTAACAAGCGCATGGCAAACAAGGCTCACACATGTGGTGGGGAATTGAGCCTGCTTGCCTTAACAAGCTCCACTGTGCTTACTGCCAGGCTATGCAAAGCTAACAGCCAGGGCTGGAAGCCAGAGCTTACAGGAAAGCCTACAGGCTGGACTTGTAGCCAATACTTGCAGGGAAATCCAGACTACCATATTTCCTCAAGAAATGTGTGGAAGTCAGACCTCAAATAGAAACCTAGGGCTGCACCCTTCTTTTATTGTTAAAAGCTGTTTCGGGTACAAGTCAGGTCAGTTTGGCCTTAAATAGCTATCAAATTGAATCAAACACCATTTTACTACACATGCAGTGCAAGCTACCTTGTCCTGTGGTTGTCTGCTGGGCTGCCAATCCCTGGGTCCAGGGTTCCAATCCAGCTCTTGCCGGGTCACCGGGGCTGTTTCAATCATCCTTCACCTCATTACAGTGTCCTCCTCCTGTCCAAATTAGCCTACCAAGTGCATAAATGCTGGACATAAAGCCCCAATCATTAATCCATCCTCTTAAAACGATCACACACCCTTGTGTTTTAGGTCTGGTTGTCATTACGAAACATTAAAGCCTGACTGCAATAAGGGTCAACTTCATATATAGGCCGATTAAATGGTGCTCCCTACATATGGTGAACAAATAAGGCCCATGCTTGTCTTCAAGTTTACATGGCGTCTTTGTGCAGATTTTGTGGATCAGATTTGCACCACACATGTACTCTATTCTCAAAATACATTATGCATGTCTCGCCACAAGCCCGGTGGCTCTATATGGATTTGTACCAAGCCTTTATCGCCTCACGTAGTGTGCTAATTGCGCCTCGAGAGTCAAGGCAGATTCTGTTCCAGATTTAAGACAGAATTTCTTGTTGATTTTCTGTGCAGTGTGCCTTACATTGATATTTTGTGAATAATTTTGTGCATGTACTGTTGTATTTCGCAATCGTCTCTTTTTTAAGATTTTGTGATTTTACTCAAGAAGGAACAGCGTGGCCCCGATCGTTGTTTCCAGAATTCGTCACTGGGAATCTAACTATGGACCATCAAAAGGGTAGGCCAAGATACATTTGACCGCATGTAGTTTTTGCTACAATGACCCATTTAAGTATGATGTAAGTGAAGTATGCCAGTTTCTGTGTATAAATTAGATCAGTGATATAAGCTTGTTTTTCTCTCATAATTTCAGCCATTTTATGGGTCTTGTCCCTGATGCAACTAATGGCAGAAGAACATGTTGAATTGCAGATGGAGGCTGTAAATAAGGCTGTCACTTTATAAATAACATGGTTGTCTTTATGGGGGATGAAATCTATTTACCTTTGTCATTTTCGCTCTGGGATTTATATCGGGCATAGCATACAAATTAACCCGAGAATCGCTTGGGCATCTCATTCATGGGCCACCATTGTAGCTTCTTTAGTGGAGCCATTGACGGGCTTGAATCGCTTAGGGTGGGGCGAGGCGACATGGACATGTTTAGCTTATTGAATTCACGAGTTTCTTGGGTCTCCCCGGAGTAGAGCAGTAAGCCGGTGAGCCCCTATGATGAATTCCAATAGAGATGCAGCTTGTGTTGGCACTGAGGGATTCTTATGGGTGTTGCGACTCAGTACCCGGTGGGTGGGTGGATGTCACCCGGTGGATGGGTCGCTATTGGGTCGGTGGGTGTGTGAGACTACCCTCAACCAAGCCTTAGTCAGTGAGCATGAGTAGCAAACCTCAACACTGTAAAAAAAGGTTGTTATGAAAAAGCAACTTGTCATAGAGAGGAGCTGTAAATTATAATGCAAAAATCTGTAGTCACCTGAAATTGCTGTAGAAATTAGAGTTGAACCACCCATATTTTGGTCTACATCAAATATTGGTTAAATATCCAGCTTGAATATTCAATAGCACATTGAAATTTACAGCAACTTACTGTTATACCAGCAGGGTGCAGGGGAGGAAGTGAGCTCATTTTTGTAGCATTCTGGGCTTCCAGTCGCAGGGTCCTGGGTTCGAGTCCAGCTCTGGCGGTGTCACCTGGTCCGATGTTGGACGGCACTTTCGATTATCTTCCACCCATTCACTGTGTCCTCCTGTTCTAATTTGGCTACCAAGCGAATGAATATGGGACGTAAAGCCCCATTCATCCATCCATATATAAATCTGTTCTGTCATGAAGTGAAATGTGGTAATCATAAGCAACTTTGTGTATGAATTACCAGAAAATTTGATGGTGCAGCCATCAAGCCTTGAGTAGTGAGGGATCCCACGAGTAGCGCAGGATCTGAGATCGATGATATAACAGCTTAGTGACACGCGCTAACAGCTGTCCTCCTGTGTCACGGCTGTCCTGGGGCTAGCCCAGCTGCTGTTGCCGTCTCACGGATGGTCAACCGAGATGGACCGCACTAGTCAAGGGCCCCCTCAGGGTCCAATAATCCCAGGGGATCCCGCATCCCCTAGAGGCCCCAATAATGGTGTCCTATCCTCCCCAAAATAATACGAAGGGCTCCGAGGCATTGGTTGCTTTGTAACGGGATTGCCTGTCATAGGTGTCAACTCGGTGTCACTCCGACAAATGGGGAAAAAACGCAACCCAGAGTCTGGCGCTCGCAGCAGCTACTTTGCTTATACAAGCTGGGGAAGCGGTGAAAAAGTTGCCAGTTAATAGGTGTCTGATAGGACCACGTACTAGAGGCCAGAGCGGTGCTTATATGGGATAATTTTTGCTTTGCGGTTCATTTGTTACACTACTCGACTGTGAGGGTTGAATTTGGTTGTAGTTTTGGAATTTAACAATCAACCTATAACAATTGATATTGAAATTGAGATGGGACATCTCGTCTCAATGTCTTTTCCAGTGTCGATCGATCCCTATTTTAGCATAAATACACTGCTATGCGACCGTTTTGTGGCCTGAGACAAGATGTGTCATAATGTTATCAAACTGTGTTTAGAACTGTGGTTTAAACTGTTAACGATACATCTTTACCACTTCGAACTATTTGTGTTGACGAGGAATCTGAGGGTATGAGGTGTCGGCGGCTCAGTGGGAGTGATGCGATTATGAGGCAGCAAAGTAGTCGTGGGGAGTCAATATGTGATGTGTTGGTGGGAACGCGGCTGGTGGGATCCTTTTCCATATATTGACGTAGGGAACCATTTAGCGGAGTAATCAGGGTGAATTGGCCTGCTTGTTCTCATCTAATCATGGCTCCTGGCCACTTGTGATGGAAAATCACTGACACATAAATGCCCCCTGCAGCACCCCGCGACATAACTCGCCAATGTCAGCATGCCGCCTATGATCTACTTTATGTAAATGTCCCAATGTCACTTTTTGCCATTCTTTGGCTTTTCTGTTGTTGGTATACATGTACAGAATACCACTGTGTGTGAGAGAATTTTCAGTAACTGTCTCATTTTCTGAAGCGATTATGGAATTTTGTATCAGTGTGTAGTGGGTCTGTGTTACTTGTACCATGCGGTATAAATTTTCATCTGTCCCTGTTTAACTTTTTGATACTTACCGAAAAGGATTTCTTTGTCAACATCTACTCTGAAGTGTTAACTGTTGAGTATTTTGTAGCTGTCTTTCCTGCATAAATGCTTGATTATTTGTCCTCTCAATGGTTTACAGCATATGCCATAATCGTTCATATGTATTACATGAAAGACCTAATGAATCCTTCCCCCAATACAGTGAAATGGTTGCATCTTTTCACAAATTGTTACAAACCCAGAAAACCATTACGACTTCACACGCTTGCTTTATTAAGACCTGCTCCGACGGAGACCTGAAAAGATTCCCTGGATGTTGGACTTTCAAGCAATCAATCCCTGTCAGGTCTAGGTCCTTGAGGCCCTTTGCTATGACAGATGACCTATTAGCTAATGACCTGTGTTCACACTTGCCCTGGTCTCTTCAAACTATGTGCAAGAAGACCTAGAAAACTTGTCCCCTGTTGTTTGTGGATATCTGTAAAACTGTAAGAGTTTTCATGTGAATTTATCAGTGTTAAAGTTAATAACTATATTATTTTCCAAAATTTTGAGATATTTACCACTGACATCAACATTGAGTCCAGGCTGCATTGAACTACCAATTGCTGACTGAAACAAGCAATTGCCGTGTGTAATGACCATTTGCTAACTGGAACTTTCAAGTTGTATGTCCATTGTCCAACTGTGTGTTACTGCCAATATATGCATGTTACTGCCAATTGCAGCATGTTACTTCCAATTTCTGCATGTTACTGCCAATTTCTGCACGTTACCCCTAATTCTGCATGTTATTGCTGCATGTTCATGCCAATTGATTACTGTGTGTAACAACCTATTGTTGTATGTTACTGCCAATTGCTGCATGTTACCCCCTAATTCTGCATGTTATTGCTGCATGTTCATGCCAATTGATTACTGTGTGTAACAACCAATTGTTGCATGTTACTGCCCGTTGATTGCTGTGTTTAGCTGTCAATTGTTGCATGGAAGTAAGAATTGTTGTGTGGAATGGCTTCCTGGAACTACCTATTGCTGTAAACAGAAACGCTTAGCAATAATGCACACATTACATCCACATTCTACAGGGTACCCCCAGGGCAACATGGGGTCTCTGTGTGTCTCTCTCCATGTCCCAAGATGCAGAAATGTATTATTGTGAGCAGAGGTAGTGACAAGGCATTCATATTCTCAACTGACCTTTTGCTTTTTGAATCAACAACCAAAATCCCTGGAGAAAATAGCAACCTAAAGGAAGATGGGGTCTTTGGTGGCTTTCCTGTAACCCCTTGTAGCGTTATAGGTCATTATGGGTGATATGGTATGCCATATATGGTGATGGTGTGTAAATGGTCCAAGGATGCTTGTACAGCGTGGCAGTAGATATGAACGTACATGCATTGGCAAGCAGTACATATGTATGAGGAATGGTAAAATTCTCCCACGCCGCATGGTACTTTTCAGAGTCAAAATTAAATTCTCCCTGTCCAGGGATACGTCATTATATGCTGTTCGAACTGAAATGGCTGGCAAAGCCAATTATTTGTACAGCAACTTACGTAAAAATCTACTGTACTTCATTTATCTCTCCAACACAAGTTCCATTATCATATATTGAGTGACACATTTCGAAAGCACTATGGTTCTCCCATCTAGTTTGTGAAATATTGTGGTTCCTGTATAGTGTATATGTACCACAAGTTTATGGTTTTTAGGAAAGACAAAGGTAGAGATGAGGTGGACTCATGGCAGGATTGAAACATCTGTCAATCATGACATGGGTTGCCGGGTATCTTTCAAAAGCCACCTTTATCTCAATGAATTCCGAGATAAACTTCAGGTTTGTAAGTTTACAGATACTTTTATGACAAACTTAATTATGCAAGTTTAATTTACTTAATTGTCCAAGAAGTCGCACAATAGCTAAATAAAGCCATGTAAATATATATAAACTATAAAAATGCCTCATAATCTGCAAGCCAGCTTAGCCGAGATATTCACGCCAACTGAGAATTAGGATTAAAGAGACCGTCTAAGTTAATCCAAGGCATTTGAGGCAGAGAAGCTGAGACAGCTCAACTGGAGCATCAAAACGTCTGCTAACTTGAAATGCTGAGTTATCAGAGGTTCAAAGGTATATTACTCACTTTATATATCATCAAAGAGCTCAGGTGCACATCACAGGAGACTGTACATCTTCTAAGTTGAGGAGACGGTTCTGGTGGTTTCTCTTGGAGATGTATCGGTAATAAGACTATATGACCTGATGAGGAGACAATTTATGAAGTAATTTCTTCTCAGCAAGGAAGCAAGGTGAAATGGATCGACGATTGGGGCTTTTTATGTCCTGTATTTATGCACTTGTTAGATTTATTAGGGCAGGGAATTGTAGGCCTATCCAATATCCATACCAGGTTCTGGCTGCATAGGAGCATTTTCATAGCCTTGTAAATATTAATATAACGTAACATAAATGTGAAAACAAACTTTGAAAGCATCGCTCGACACTTATGAACACTAATATGAACTCGTAGATATTATGACAATAAAAAATAATAAACAGATTTAATCATTGAAATTATTTATGTAATTTTGTCTAATATCAATATTTTGCAAAGAACGTCCAATTTCATTTAAGCAAAATCTTTACCAAGGACTTTTCAGAGACCGTCCTGAAGGCCAGACATTTCTTCCCAATTCATCTGCTCCAGATATAGTTATGCAATTATTTTGCACCGTTAGTGTGTTTACTCCAGCCGATTACCTCTTTTTTTTTCATTATGCATATATCTTAACAACCTATATTTAAAAATATGTAGGAATCGGGTCTATTCAATGGAAGTTCCTAAGCAATCCATTCTTTTAAACATGGAAAAAGGTTCAACCAGTTAATCAACCTTACGAAGTAAAGTATAACTCCTACCATCACATGATACATTTGATTTAACAAACCAGGAAGCTGGTAGTGTTTTCAGTTTTAACTGTGGTGAATATTTGAGAAAAAAAAGTTCAGATTAACAAAATCTGTCCAGATGTTATTGCAGATTTGTCTAGCCCACTTGTCATGCAATACCATGTTGTTACCATGGAACTGTTATCTTGAAGAAGTGTCATATTGATTTTGGTCTGATTCGATCTGATTGGTTCTTTCCTAATTGAGTTGTCTCCGTTCTCTCTTATCTATGCTCATCTGAAATCCAAAATCTTCTTTTTCCCCATTTTTCCAATTCACTTTTTGAGAGCTTGCAAGATCATATCTTGTTTTCTTTCTAGGAGTTTGTACTGTTGCGCTGCTGTGGCTGCAAAAATAGGTCACCGCATGAGATGAAGATTTGTATAATTTTTGCCCCGGTAGCTTGTGAAACAAGCCTACGGGGCTCTGCAGTCCATTCTGACCAATATCTGACCTGAATTGCTGGCTGCGGACTCGTAGTTTTACACGAAAAACGTCATTTCTCTTCAACGTCACCCACTCAAACTTCGCCTAAGCGTTTATTACCGTGTAAGCAGCTGCATGTGCTATAATCCGGCATCTACGCCTTTCCGATATATCCGATTTGATGAAAAACGTCGGGGAAAAACCGTCAGGGGATCATGTCGTAGAGTTGACAGACCTCTATCTACAATATGACGAAGTAAATCCACAAATAAACACACTTCCTTTGCTCAAATCGTCCAAATCACCGTCAGTCCCGAAACTAACCTGTCTTATAGTCATGCTAAACACTCAAACGCATTCGTTCTCAGCCGTTTTCCACCTGAAATTAAACCTCCAACTTTTATTCAACCCAATCAACATCCAGCAGCCATGCTTTGCAACTTGTGTATGATGTCATTGATTTTTGTGTAGGTGCTGGTGCTGCCGCCTTCTGTGAGAGCTGCATGGCAGCAAACCCTCGGAGCATGGCCAGAGGGGGCATGCCCAGAGGGGGCATGCCCACAGGGGCCATGCCCAGAGGGGGGCATGCCCACAGGGGGGCATGGCCAAGGGGGGCATGGCCAAGGGGGGCATGGCCATGGGCGTAAGGCAGAGGGGCATGGCCATGAGCAGTTAGGCACAGCGGCCATGCCTACAGGGATCGGCACAGGGGCCATGGCAAGGGGGGGCATGGCCACAGGACTGGGGCCATGGCCAGTGTTTTACCTCATTGCACTTCATCTACATTCTACTGGCCACAAAATAGAAATACACATACTTACAGTTAGATTACCTCATTGATCGTCAGTAGTGCTGTCTCCTAATCTGAAAGCCTATTGGTTTACACTTGTATATTATACGGGCACAATAGGCGGTCATTTAATACCTCTGGAACAGCATTGGGCGATCCGTTCAATCTCCAAACTCGCTCAAGTTGCCCCAAATTCAACCGCTATGGTTATTTAATAGTCAAAACATAAATTTCTTCATTTATTCAAGAAAGTTTCAAAATAATACAATAAAGTCCAAATAGTTTGATTGGCCAATCACATGTCAAGTTACGTGTTATTGGCATTGTAGTTCAGAATGTACTTTTTTATGCAACTTTACGGCCAGTCTTGCCTTGATTTACTCAGTGTTTTGTATTATCGCCCAAGCAAAAAGATCGTCATATTTTAGCGGTCGCGGTAAAAAGTGCGTAAATTCTCTGAAAACTCAAGCACTGCCCTTGAATGACCCAAGTTATACAGCTACTGTGTGTACAGAAATGGCAGATACCCATTTTCGTAAGCTTATTTCAATATCTGTTTCCTTGTGCTAATTTACTTGTCGTTTTCTTTCTTCTTCTCTTCTGTGTGACCAAGGCAAGAAAAATACTAGCTATTTTTACTGCAGCAATTTCGGTTTATTGCCATTCTTACTGCACACCACAGCTACCGGGGCTTACGTGCTTGCACGGTATTTTTTTTCTAAACTAGGCCTACTTCACAAGTGCAAATACATCTATTAAATACTCTTACCTTTGTGGATCCACAAAAAATACACTGGCCGTTATTGTGTAGACACAATGTCTTTAGCAATTTATAATGGTTCGAAGAAGATTGAGCTTTGAACTATTTGCAGTATTCATATATTTGTCTTTCTCACCACATGTATATCGATTCACACATAAATATACAGTCACACACATACAGTCCATTTAGTCCATTTAGTCCATCCATAGCATCCACCCACACCCTTCTTCCACAAAAAAGAAGAAAGAAAGGAAAGTGAACAGTAGAGAGTGAGAAAAGTCTTTTAAGATGGATGACCTGCCAGGGTGTGTATTAAAGCAGGGATTTTCACATGCAGGGCACACCTCTGGTGTTGGGTCCTTTTCAGGGCTTTGGAGGTCCTTTTCTGGGGCCCGAGGTCCTTGGCTAGTCCTTTGCTGGTGTCCTTGGAGGTCCTTAATAGGATCTGGAGGTTGAGAGGTAGGTCTGGGTCCTCAAAATGGCCACCAAGGACCTAGCACAGGGCCCTGGCTCAGGGAGCAGTTGCAAGGGAGGATGGTTAAGGGCTTTTGGAGGACATGACCTCCTTCTAATGATCTCATACAATGTACCAAGCTAAGTATTTGTAGGTGGTGAGTAGAGGACAAGCTACTCAACCTTTTAATAGGCAAGGTGTAGTGGGATATAATTATTGTAAAATATTTCTATAGTGATCTGAATTTCCAGGGTTAAATTCTGTAGAATTAAGGAAAATATATATCTCGTAAATATTTGATTTGATTTTTATTTGATTTTATTTTATTAAGAAACACCCAAATTGGCCTGAGGGCCGCAAGATTGGGTGGTTATAAAACAATGTGATGTGGTACAATGGCATAATTATTCACAAATGAAGCAATTTTGAATTTGACAATTTGTTTGATATTTTTCAAAGGTTATCAACTTGTAGTAGTAGGTAAATCCTTCTAGACTGTGTGTAAATATTTTGGAGTATAAGGTTGTTTCAGTATTATTGAGTAATTCGGAGACCTTTATACTTGTACAGTTTTTTGTCCGTGCAAGTCTCACATTAGGGATGAAAAATTTTGAAGTATTCCTTGTGTTGTAATTATGAATATTGCTGACTTTTATGATTGGGATGTTATTGAAATAATCAGGGGATCTATGGTTCACTACTTTATAATATAATTTGTATAATTGTAATTGGTAGATGTCTTCAATTTTCATGATTTTTAGTTCTTTGAAAAGTGGATCAGTGTGTGCGTTGTATTTAGAATTACTGATCACTCTGACGGCTTGCTTTTGCAATCTATATAGTTTCGAAGCTGCATGTCCCCATACAAGTATACCATAATACATCTTTGACTGAATTAGGGCCATGTATATCTGTCGCAGAACTTCTCTTGATATATATTACTTAATAGCACGGAGACATCCTATCAATCTGGCTACGGAGAGACAGGTTTTGCTGATGTGCTGCTTGAATGTTAACTCTTTGTCAAATACTATTCCCAAATATGTGAAACAATCGACTGATTCAATTATCTCATTGTCAAAGACCAAGCATGGTGGTGAAAAATTTCTTAGTTTATTGTTGAAAGTCATAAATTTAGTTTTCTTGGTATTTGCAGCAAGCTTATTCACTTTTAACCATCTGGAGACATTATCCAGTTCATTGTTAATTTTGTGTACATTTTGGGGTTGTACAGTGATGTTCAGTTGTGTAATAAGGGTTGTATCATCTGCATAAATTATTATATTGAAAAGGTCACTTGCAAATTTGATATCATTTATATAGACATTGAATAACAGTGGGCCTAGAATTGAACCTTGAGGCACTCCAAAAATAATGTTAGGTGGTCTGATGCACAACCCTATTCATATTCTCAAGAATTTTATTACACCGAGATTGATATGATATAACATAATAATTACGAATTAGAACACCTGCACATAACCACTACTAACCGTAACATTTTAGCAACTGTCCGATATCAGCATTATCTCAACAAACAGTCAGAGCAGCACTTTCACTTGTTAGTGCAGCAGACAGCCTCAAACAGGTACAGATCTGTATTGCGGATCATAATGCACTGCCTAAACGTGATAGATTTTTGATGAGGAAACCAATAGAACCGACACTTCATCTTAGAAGACTGTCATTTCCTTTGATATATACCTGAGCTCTTTGATGATGCATCAATTGCATGGTATACCTTCAGCAATTGCGTAATATACCTTCTTTGAAGTCTTCGGTGACAACACACTCAGCAGACGTCTTATATAGCTCTGGTTGAGCTGTCTCAGCTTCTTTGCCTCAAAAGCCTTGGATTAGCCTAAGCAGCCTCTTTAATCCTAATTCTCAGTTGTGGCGATTATCTCAACTTGAATTAAGTTATCTAACATATAAGTTATCTAACATAGCAGGTGCTAAGTAAGTGTTGTAAACATTTTTAATGCACCTGAAGCTCTTACTTTGGTATTAATTATTGCCAGAATGCTAGTTTTTGGACGAGGTTGCAACTGGGTTATAGAAAAAGAGAACTGTATGTGAACTGCCTGAACAATTCATGCTGAGTATGATCATTCAAGCAGACTAACAAGCCACTCAGCAATACTGTTATACTGTCATGTTGAATCAAAATGGCACTTAGGTCAGAGGTGGTGATAGGAGATGCAAAAATGGTGATATATAATAAGAAATGGAATGTGCCACTTCAGTGGTGGTGGTACTAACACCTGCACCAATGTCCTTAGTTTAATTTTACAGATGCACACACACTTGTGCTAACAAAACTCCTCAAAATTTCTAAGCCTGACCAGATGAATTGTAGCGATCATGCCTGGCCTTCAGGGTGGTCTGGCAAAATCCTTGGTTCAGCTCCTTGGTTCAGCTTTCATTTAATCGAAACTGGACATTTCTCGCGAACTTCAAATCTCGGATATAGCACGAAAACTACATTGATTGCAAGATCAATAGTGTGCCAATATATTATAGTGGATTATCTTCTTAGAATGTTTATATAACTTTTTTAAGCAAAATTTATAGTGCATTTATTTGGAAAAGGATGAGTATTAGAAGGTAGAAGAACGGAATTAAAATCAAGTATGGAGAAAACTACTTTTTAAAAAGTGAGTACAAATTGATAAACACAAAATACATGCTAAAGTATGTAAGACTCAAAGACTCAAAGAGCAAGGACGAGTGCCCTACCAGTGTCTATTCAGCCTTATTCAGCCCGCAGTCTATGTAGCCCTATGCTCCCCATCTGATACAGTTTTCCCTGTTGGTTTGTGAACAAAATGATCCATTGGCAACTTCTGCCCCCAACGGCTTTTCGCACAATTCTCAGCTCTCTGTATCCCTTCAGAAATGAACCAAGGGATTTAAATCCACAAAAGGAGTCCTCTGGCTGCAGTACATACCACAGGCTGTCATGGTACAATCTACAATTTCATACCAAGGTTCGAGTATCACCCCATCAAATCAGGTTATATATGACCACAAGGAAGCCAATTGTCAAGACATACAAACACAAGTTTGTATGCATGAATAACACTATTGTACATAATTATCTTTAGCCTTGCCTATAGTTCTTCGCTTTGAGAAGTGTGTTTCAGGGATATTGTTTTTGAAGTGTTATCAACATAGAATTTCACACTGAGTAGCGTATTCTGAACTGACTTCTAAACTCTAGAGAATGGGATACAGGGTGTTTATCTTTTTTTTCTTGCTTCCACATTTCCTGACCAGAGAGTCTGGGGAGAGAAGGTTCCTATATCTTGACTTAAATGTCACTTTTTTGTCACTACACCAGTCGCTGAAGGTCCGACTGTAAACCAGAGAAAACCTGCATCCTTCTATGAAACTTTATAGTTTACATGTTGACCTTCACTATCGGCACAACTTTTACAGCCACTGCGCACACAAACTGTTAGAAGTGTGTCCACCGATGAATCTAGTGCCATCACATTTTGAGAAGCTTCTATAAATGCAACTATATATGTCAAATTTTGCGGTAAACTCACTAAAAATGTATTTTTAAGGCTGTCAAACAAGTGAATAATAACGAATTTTTCAGTGGTTATGCTAATATAGTTACAGGGAGCACCATTGCAATGTGTGTGTGTGTGTGTGTGATTGTACTTTATGTCCTGTATTTGTGTATCAAGAAAATGGGTTGCTAAAACTGAGAATCAAACACAGGTCCTAGACATTAACAGCCCAGTGCAATATTTTTAAATTAGTACTTTGCTATGCCTCAGGCCTCCTCTGTCAGTAAATTTGATTTAAACCAAAAAGAAAAGTAAAATCAAAAAGAATACATCATAGCATAAGACTTGGTATAAAGCAGAACAGGTTGATTGTGTAGTTTGCTGTTGTCAATTACAAGAAATAGGCAAAATTCCCCAAAAAGGCCATAGAGCATGTCATGGGGTACAAGCAATGTAACCAGCCAGTCAAAGGCAGACCATAAAGGGGCAAATATGGACCAATAGAAATACCATTGCCATTCATGGTACTAAACAAGCATGTAAACAGTCAAAGCTCCGAAAAGAGAAAATGATTTTTCCCTTATAATATCATATGAAATATGGAAAGGACTGAAAATGCACCACAACTTACCAAAGAAACAAAATTAATGCTCAGCTTAGTTTTCATCGATGTGGCTAATTAATAGGTCATTAAAAAAGGAGTTGATATTGTTATACATGTAGTTGATGCAAAGAGTTATATCTCGCTTCATTCATTGGCCAATTTGGAGTTGAATATTTGAAGGATTACAATTAATGGTCGGCTTAGAATCTGATACTACTTTCATTACTACATCTCTTTGTAAATTTTTATGAAGGACAATTTCAAATTTGTTAAAAAAATTACAAATCATTAATAAAATGAGAGATTTTCGG
Organism: Platynereis dumerilii; assembly: GCA_026936325.1. NCBI lineage: Eukaryota > Metazoa > Annelida > Polychaeta > Phyllodocida > Nereididae > Platynereis > Platynereis dumerilii. The sequence continues at coordinate 10,659,184 of JAPTHN010000010.1, read as the reverse complement.
CAAAGCCTAAACCACGAAAGCTTCAAATATCAATTTTATGGCACTGTGTCACTTTCCCGCTTTACTTACTGTGTTGAGGCATTGCTTACAAACGTCCATCAATAGCTATACTGCCTACAAAGATTGGTAGCCTTCAATCAATCAAGCCAGTTTTTTTTCTTTATATGTTTCTTTTCTGCCTCCCCTTTTAGCTGCATCTTGCAATGCCTTCTTTTATACATGCCAATTGGACTGGGCAACTGGGCAAGATCCCTCCGGTACACTTGAATCAACTGTAAATGCATGCAGTTAATAGAACAGAACTTTTGAGACAATCTGCTTTAAAACACCCAGAGAATCTTTGCTGAAGTGCTTTAAAATAGTCTACTGACACAGTCAGGCTGGCATATTTTTTATTCATTAAGTGCAAAACTATTGTACATTAAATATTGGGGTATTTAGTCAGGGAGCTTTTCCGGTCTCAGAGCTTAGTTTTATGGAGTTTTCATATATATACAAAAACATTCACATTTACTGCACACCACAGCTACCGGGGCTTACGTGCTTGCACGGTATTTTTTTTCTAAACTAGGCCTACTTCACAAGTGCAAATACATCTATTAAATACTCTTACCTTTGTGGATCCACAAAAAATACACTGGCCGTTATTGTGTAGACACAATGTCTTTAGCAATTTATAATGGTTCGAAGAAGATTGAGCTTTGAACTATTTGCAGTATTCATATATTTGTCTTTCTCACCACATGTATATCGATTCACACATAAATATACAGTCACACACATACAGTCCATTCAGTCCATTTAGTCCATCCATAGCATCCACCCACACCCTTCTTCCACAAAAAAGAAGAAAGAAAGGAAAGTGAACAGTAGAGAGTGAGAAAAGTCTTTTAAGATGGATGACCTGCCAGGGTGTGTATTAAAGCAGGGATTTTCACATGCAGGGCACACCTCTGGTGTTGGGTCCTTTTCAGGGCTTTGGAGGTCCTTTTCTGGGGCCCGAGGTCCTTTGCTAGTCCTTTGCTGGTGTCCTTGGAGGTCCTTAATAGGATCTGGAGGTTGAGAGGTAGGTCTGGGTCCTCAAAATGGCCACCAAGGACCTAGCACAGGGCCCTGGCTCAGGGAGCAGTTGCAAGGGAGGATGGTTAAGGGCTTTTGGAGGACATGACCTCCTTCTAATGATCTCATACAATGTACCAAGCTAAGTATTTGTAGGTGGTGAGTAGAGGACAAGCAACTCAACCTTTTAATAGGCAAGGTGTAGTGGGATATAATTATTGTAAAATATTTCTATAGTGATCTGAATGTTCCAGGGTTACATTCTGTAGAATTAAGGAAAATATATATCTCGTAAACACTGTTAGGTGATCTGATACACAACCCTATTCATATTTTCAAAAAATTTTATAACGCCGTGATTGATATGATATAACATAATAATTACGAATTAGAACACCTGCACATAACCACTACTAACCGTAACATTTTAGCAACTGTCCGATATCAGCATTATCTCAACAAACAGTCAGAGCAGCACTTTCACTTGTTAGTGCAGCAGACAGCCTCAAACAGGTACAGATCTGTATTGCGGATCATAATGCACTGCCTAAACGTGATAGATTTTTGATGAGGAAACCAATAGAACCGACACTTCATCTTAGAAGACTGTCATTTCCTTTGATATATACCTGAGCTCTTTGATGATGCATCAATTGCATGGTATACCTTCAGCAATTGCGTAATATACCTTCTTTGAAGTCTTCGGTGACAACACACTCAGCAGACGTCTTATATATCTCTGGTTGAGCTGTCTCAGCTCCTTTGCCTCAAAAGCCTTGGATTAGCTTAAGCGGCCTCTTTAATCCTAGGTCTCAGTTGTGGTGATTATCTCAACTTGAATTAAGTTATCTAACATAGCAGATGCTAAGTAAGTATTGTGAACATTTTTAATGCACTTGAAGCTCTTACTTTGGTATAAGTTGTTGCCAGAATGCTAGTTTTTGGACGAGGTTGCAACTGGGTTATAGAAAAAGAGAACTGTATGTGAACTGCCTGAACAATTCATGCTGAGTATGATCATTCAAGCAGACTAACAAGCCACTCAGCAATACTGTTATACTGTCATGTTGAATCAAAATGGCACTTAGGTCAGAGGTGGTGATAGGAGATGCAAAAATGGTGATATATAATAAGAAATGGAATGTGCCACTTCAGTGGTGGTGGTACTAACACCTGCACCAATGTCCTTAGTTTAATTTTACAGATGCACACACACTTGTGCTAACAAAACTCCTCAAAATTTCTAAGCCTGACCAGATGAATTGTAGCGATCATGCCTGGCCTTCAGGGTGGTCTGGCAAAATCCTTGGTTTAGCTCCTTGGTTCAGCTTTCATTTAATCGAAACTGGACATTTCTCGCGAACTTCAAATCTCGGATATAGCACGAAAACTACATTGATTGCAAGATCAATAGTGTGCCAATATATTATAGTGGATTATCTTCTTAGAATGTTAATATAACTTTTTTAAGCAAAATTTAATGTGCATTTCTTTGGAAAAGGATGAGTATTAGAAGGTAGAAGAACGGAATTAAAATCAAGTATGGAGAAAACTACTCTTTAAAAAGTGAGTACAAATTGATAAACACAAAATACATGCTAAAGTATGTAAGACTCAAAGAGCAAAAGAGCAAGGACCAGTGCCCTACCAGTGTCTATTCAGCCTTATTCAGCCCTCAGTCTATGTAGCACTATACTCCCCATCTGATACAGTTTTCCCTGTAGGTTTGTGAACAAAATGATCCATTGGCAACTTCTGCCCCCACTGGCTTTTCACAGCATTCTCAGCTCTCTGTATCCCTTCAGAAATGAACCAAGGGATTTAAATCCACAAAAGGAGTCCTCTGGCTGCAGTACATACCACAGGCTGTCATGGTACAATCTACAATTTCATACCAAGGTTCGAGTATCACCCCATCAAATCAGGTTATATATGACCACAAGGAAGCCAATTGTCAAGACATATGAACAATTGTATACATGAATAACACTATGGTACATAATTATCTTTAGCCTTGCCTAGTTCTTTGCTTTGAGAAGTATGTTTGAGGGATATTGTTTTGGAAGTGTTATCAATATAAAATTTCAAACTGAGTAGTGTATTCTGAACTGACTTCTAAACTCTAGAGAATGGGATACAGGGTGTTTATCTTCTTTCTCTTGCTTCCACTTTTCCTGACCAGAGAGTCCGGGGAGAGAAGGTTCCTATATCTTGACTTAAATGTCACTTTTTTGTCACTACACCAGTGGCTGAAGGTCCGACTGTAAACCAGAGAAAACCTGCATTCTTCTGTGAATCTTGATAGTTTACATGTTGACCTTCACTATCGGCACAACTTTTACAGCCACTGCGCACACAAACTGTTAGAAGTGTGTCCACCAATGAATCCAGTGCCATCACATTTTGAGAAGCTTCTACAAATGCAACTATATACAACTATATAAATGCAACCATATATGTCAAATTTTGCGGTAAACTCACTAAAAATGCATTTTTAAGGCTGTCAAACAAGTGAATAATAACGTATTTTTCAGTGGTTATGCTAATATAGTTACAGGGAGCACCATTGCAATGTGTGTGTGTGTATGTGTGTGTGTGTGATATTTTTAAATTAGTACTTTGCTATGCCTCAGGCCTCCTCTGTCAGTAAATTTGATTTAAACCAAAAAGAAAAGTAAAATCGAAAAGAATACATCATAGCATAAGACTTAGTATAAAGCAGAACAGGTACATTGTAAAATAGGCAAAATTCCCCGAAAAGGCCATAGAGCATGTCATGGGGTACAAGCAATGTAACCAGCCAGTCAAAGGCAGACCATAAAGGGGCAAATATGGACCAATAGAAATACCATTGCCATTCATGGTACTAAACAAGCATGTAAACAGTCAAAGCTCCAAAAAGAGAAAATGATTTTTCCCTTATAATATCATATGAAATATGGAAAGGACTGAAAATGCACCACAAGTTACCAAAGAAACAAAATTAATGCTCAGCTTAGTTTTCATCGACGTGCCTAATTAATAGGTCATTAGAGTTGATATTGTTATACATGTAGTTGATGCAAAGAGTTATATCTCGTTTCATTCATTGGCCAATTTGGAATTGAATATTGCACGGGTTACAATTAATGTTCTGCTTAGAATCTGATACTACTTTCATTACTACATCTCTTTGTTAACTGTTATAAAGGACAATTTCTAAATTGTTAAAAAAATTACAAATCATTAATAAAATGAGAGATTTTCGGCAAAGCCTAAACCACGAAAGCTTCAAATATCAATTTTATGGCACTGTGTCACTTTCCCGCTTTACTTACTGTGTTGAGGCATTGCTTACAAACGTCCATCAATAGCTATACAGTAGGGTGCATCAGTTGCCCCAACTTTTAAGGAGAAACCTTGCCAGTTGCAGGAATGTTCCTTTTATAGTAGAAACGCATTGTGTAAAGTTTCAGAAAAATTGGACAACGTTTAGGGGTGGCACACTTGCACTAAAGTTTCTAGGATTTTTGAATTTTCTGCCATTTTATCGGTTTCGCGGTTTGTTATATTTCATTGGTTATTAATCCATGACATTAAGAATGATATCATCTTGTAGCTCTAATCATGAGCTTCAATATGAATACCAACATGATGGGTGTATGACTAAGAGAACCATTTCATGTTCTGTTGCAATTACGCAAATACATACATGTGCTGATGTAAACAGAATAAATTATTAAACTAGGTTCCTAATTCTTTGTGGGTTTGTTACCAACTAACAGACACATAGATTCATCCAAAAAACATTTTGTTTTTTGCTTGTTCAGTTATTCAATATATTTGGTGTGATTGTTTGAGTACATTTTGTCAGACATGTAAGACTGAAAAAGAACATCACTGAAATAATGTAATACACAGATAAGTGTTGTCTTATCGCTGACAAGAAAAAAAAACAAACTAGGCAGTGCAAATATGCCTGTATGGTGTTGGAAACAGGGGCTCAAGGGACAGACCAATTTGTATGTTTTACAGCAGAAGTAAAATAATTTATTCAATCAAGCTTCAGTGGGCGAGGAGCCGGCGGTTTCATATTTCATGGCCATTTGTTGGCTTGTAAGACTGTAACAGCTTAACGGTTTTAATTAGCTTTGAAATTAAGTTTGTCATACTGAAAGATCTAGCTGCATATATATATATGGCTGTTAAGGCTCTCTTAGCCATTGGCAGTCACTCCTTTACATTTATGCATCTGAAGACGAATCAGTGATTTTGACTTTGGCTGTAACTTCGAAAAGTTGTTGGGTCATGTTTCACAACTGATTAGTATGTATAGGGGAGATGCTGGACTGGTGATTCAATTGACCTGCCTCAAATTTGACTCCGAACTTATATTCGCGCAGCGAAACGGCCGAAGGCCGTTGAGCGAAGCGAATTGAGTGCAAGAGAAGACTCAAAAATCTGTGCAGTGATGGTCTCAACATCAACAGTCCACAGTTTGGAATTAGGTCAAGTGGGTCCAGCTTCTTATCAATGATTTAGTTTCGTATTTAACAAAACATAACATATTAATCTTCAAAAGTGTCTTAAAAATTCAATTTTCTCTAGTAATATATCCTGTACCAATAATTTTTATGGAATAATTAATTATTAGCATTGACAAGCTAAATCAAATTATTAACATGTGATTCATTTAATTTCAATCAGACAACAAGAAAACATAACAAAATTAAAGTTACATAATCTTATAAACTGATGATTATGTAACAGTGAACAGATAATCTGCATGCAATGTTATTGTTTTTTTGTATTACTATATAGTTATACTATTATGTAATATCAACAATCTAACATAGACTTGACTTTGGCAGCTTTCAGTGCTGTCTGCCTTTTTACCATTTAGCTAATTATCTATCAATCTTATTTATCTATTTAATATATATATCTATCTATCAATTTATCTCTCTATCTGTCTGTCATTATATCTATCTATCTATCTGTCTGTCATTATATCTATCTATCTATCTGTCTATCTATTTATCTCCCTATTTATCGATATATTTATCTATTTATCTATTATATTTTTTGTCTAGTTTATCTTGCTCTTTCTTTCCGTGCATCTGTCTTTCTAATTTTCTGAAACAGTTACATAACTCCTTTCATACATTGAATATGAAATAAACATGAAAGTTATGGTAACACAGTCCTACAAAAACTTTTTAAGTGCTGCGCGAATTTCATGGCAGTGCCATTTACATATTAAAGATAAAAAGACTTGTCTTATAAAGAATAATTCCTTTCTATCTATGGCCAGAAAATGATGAGTGAAGAAAAAGCAATTCATTTAATAAAAGTTATGAAAACACAAAATATAAGCTTATATGATAGATTGAAGTCTAGGTACAGAGCAACACCAAATGTTATCTGGCAACGGAAAATTTTCCTCTACATCAGTTATTAGGATCTTTAGATTAGTACAGAATGGAAAATTTAATTGATATTAAATAATTTAAGCACTGATACAAATCCCATGCCCATATCACTGTGGATGAGTGTCCTCGATTGGCACATCTCGATGAAATTGAGCTATTTGCTTACAGACAAAGGCTTGACCTCAGTACTAGAGCACAATACATTTTAACTTATTTTTTGATTGTTCAAAACATTCCCATTTGATTTCCCATCAAATAGAAGTAGGCACACCGAGCCTCTGAAGTCAGCAACAATAATCGATTCCTGGTTTCAAAATGCAATATAATGTGCAAACTCAAATGTTATGGATAAAAATATACACATGTCTAAAATGCCCTTTAATGGACTTTATATCTGAATATCCCACTTGACATAATGATTATTATTGTGGTAATAGCATTACATCAACTTATCATTTATTTTTAGATGTACAGCATTTGCTAATATCGTAATTCAATTTTGTTGTAATTTGTGTATCATTGAACAATAATTGACATGGATGTTTTAATTGGAGGTATGGCTTCCTGGTACTCAAATTAAAGCTCTCTTTCTGCTCTACATTATGGTACCTCTCTTGTTGTTCTGGTACAATTACTAAGTGAATTATTGCATACCGCAGATTCTCAAATGAGATATTTTCACCCAAACTAGGACTAACTTTGGGGCGTGTGTGCCACCCCTATACATGTTCCGATTGTTCTGAAACTTTACAAGACATGTTTTTTTGACAAAAGGAACAATATTGGAGAAGGCAAAGGTAATCAAGCAACTTTTTAATTTTTAGGGGGCAACTGATGCACCCTACTATACAGCTAACAAAGATTGGTAGCCTTCAATCAATCAAGCTGTTTTTTTTTTCTTTATTATATGTTTCTTTTCTGCTTCCCCTTTTAGCTGCATCTTGCTATGCCTTCTTTTATACATGCCAATTGGACTGGGCAACTGGGCAAGATCCCTCTGCTCCACTTGATTCAACTGTAAATAAATACAGTTCATGGTACAGAATCTTGTAAGACATACTAGCTTTAGAATATTCAACTGTCACTGGTGGGCACATTTCTTAACATGTAAGCGTGAAACTTTAGTGAACTTTCGTAATATTTAGTCAGGGACTTATCCTGTTTAAGTTTTATTGAACAGCTTCCATATTCCCATGCCAAAAGATACACTTTTCAAATATGATTTAAACTTCTATATTACTGTTTCTGATAGCTATTTGAAATTATGCTTGCTGTTGCTGACCCTAAGTTTGATTTCAAATGGGGTCCTAATTCAGAGATATCTATCTGCTTTATTGCAAGTTTACAGCAAGTCACAGTTGAATATAAACAGCACTTTGAGCACCATATTTTGCTGAATTGATTTGAAAATAACAGAAAGGAAAAGTTTCTTTTACACCAGACAGATCTGTCAGCAATTGTTTGTATTGTAAGGAGTACATCACAATTCTACAGTGCAGGGCAGCTCTTAGATAATTGAGCTAGCTGTAGGAAGCTTTTGGTCAAAGCCTTGACTTGCAAAAACCCTTAGATGACAAGTCTCACCCTTTGCAACAGTCAAGGGTTTTAATTGCACTCTTTCTCACTAGGAGGCAGCTGTGGGGCTAAACTACTTCCGTTTGAAGCAGACAAACTGCTTCCGGTTCACTACCACACTGTAGACAGGATCAGGGACGGATCAAGTCACTTGTAATTTTAAAGAAGAGTTCTTTTGATCAATTTCTTACCATTAGTCGCTTTTTTACACAAATCCCACTCCGTGTGTTGGCGAAAAAAGTGTAGTTTTGGTGAATTTGCTGGTATCTCTTGTGTTTCTCTGGCTTAACATGTGTGTTTGTTTCTTTATGACCAAATCTATCTGTATATCAATTTCTATATCCATTTTAATCAATCCATCTGTTGATACCTTGCAACAAGTTCTCAATTAAGATTTTAACTGCGATGAATAGATCAATCTTCCCATTCTCCCATTTCTTTTCAGTCAGTCGGTGTGGGCACTTTCAGTTCTTACATCAATACATCTGTCAATGAAGATTTAAAGAAGAAAGTAGGTTTTCACTGGTTTTCAGTCGGACCTTTGACCACTGGTGCAGTTACAAAAAAGTGATATTGAAGTAAGACATAGGAACCTTCTCTCCCCAGACTCTTTGGTCAGGAAAAGTTGAAGCAAGCGAAAGAAGATAAACACCCTGTGTCCTATTCTCTTGGGTTTAGAAGTCAGTTCAGAATATGCTGCTCAGTTTGAAATTTCAATGTTGATAAAAGTCCCAAAACAACAACCCTGACGTGTACTTCTCAAAGAGAAGAACAAGAAAAGATCAAATATGGTATTATTCTTGCCTGCAATAGTGTTGTTCCTACAATGTATGTCTTGACAATGGGTTTCCTTGTGGTCATATATAACCTGATGTGAAGGGGTGATACTCGAACCTTGGTATGAAATTGTAGATTGTACCATGACAGCCTGTGGTATGTACTGCAACCAGAGGACTCCTTTTGTGGATTTAAATCCCTTGGTTCATTTCTGAAGTGATACACAGAGCTGAGAATGCTGTGAAAAGCCAGTACTACTGGCAGTAGGGGCAGAAGTTGCCAATGGATCATTTTGTTCACAAACCTACAGGGAAAACTGTATCAGATGGGGAGCACAGTGCTACATAGACTGAGGGCTGAATAAGCCTGAATAGACATTGGTTCAGCACTGGTCTTTGCTCTTTCAGTCTTTAGGATTTTAGTCTCTGTTATTTGGTGTTTATCAATTTGCACTCAGTTTCCTTATTTTTAAGACAGTCATTTTCTTGATATTTGATTTTGATCCTTTTCTCTTATCGTTAACTTCTCATTCTTTTCCACTGTAATGCAAATCTCTAAAAAATAATTTATCTAAAATTTTTATGAAAGTAATTCACTCTGTAATATATTGGCACGTTATTGATCTTGCAATTGATGCAGTTTTCGTGCTATTTACGTGCTATTTCCAAGATTTGAAATTTGAGTGGCATTCAGCTGAACCAAGGACTGTGCCAGACCACCCTGAAGGCCAGGCATGATCGTTTCAATTCATCTGGGCTGGCTTAGGAATTCTTAAGAGGAGTTTTATCTGAACGAGTGTGTGTGCAACTGTGAAAGTAAACTAGGTTAATCGTCAGAGGTATTAGTACCACTACTAGTGTGGCACATCCCACTTCTCCTTCTTTATCATAATATTTCAAAGCTCAGAATACCACCTCTTACCTTGATACCATTTTGATTTGACGTGACAGTCGATTGCTGACGGGTTTGTCAATCTACTAGAAATGATAATACATCATACACAGCATGAATTGTTCAGGCAGGTAAGCTATGATTTTCTTCAGGTCATCGTGCATTATATAGTCAAAGTTACAACCTCATCCAAAAACTGGTACTGTAGCAATAACTGAGTTACTGTGATAAGACCTTCAAATGCACTAAAAATGCTCTATAATACTTGCTAAGCATCTGCTACCTTAGCCAGCTTAGCTGAGATAATCACACCAACTGAGAATTAGGATTAAAGAGGCCACCTCAGTTAATCCCAGGCATTTGAGGCAAAGGAGCTGAGACAGCTCAACCAGAGCTGTATAAGATGACTGCTGAGTGTGCTATCACCAAGCACTCCAAAGAAGGTATGTTACGCAATAGCTGAAGGTATATTATGCAATTTCTGCATCATCAAAGAGCTCAGGTGTGCATCAAAGGAAATGACAGTCTTCTAAGTCATGAAGTGATGCTTCTATTGGTTTCCATTTAGACGGCAGATTGAGATTATGATCTGCAAATACAGATTTGTACCTGATTGAAGCTGTCTTCCACTGTCTGCCGGTGAAAGTGCCGTTCTGGCTGATTATTTATATAATACTGATATTGAATAGTTGTATATAATGTGGAGGTGTTTAGATCTCTTTGTGTTTCCAATGTAGCAGTGTTAACAAGAGTAATTTCACTGTGGAACAACAAGGCCTGTATAGAGTTATTTTATACAAATATTCCAGATTTGATTCTTCTCTATTACAGTAGACGAACGTCAAGTGCTTACAGAATTGGTCTGAAATGTTCCTTGTGAGCTCATAGCCTATCCATGCCATGTTATTCCCTATGAGTCATAAGAAATGTATGAGGTCATAGCCTATACTTGCAATGGTATGAAAACGTGTCATCAGCTGAGTATCAATGAGGTCACAAGTTACTCAATGACAAATTGCCAGTTCATTTCAATGCAATGTATAGGGCCTGTTATGAGGTCATTAGCAGCTGAATGTAAGTACTCGTCATTCGTTTACTGTAACAATAGTTTACACTTTACATTGCTGTGAACTAATGGACAAGCGATGGTTTATATAATAATTATATTCCACTACACCTTGCCTATTAAAAGGTTGAGTAGCTTGTCCTTTACTCACTACCTACACATACTTAGCTTAGTACATTGTATGGGATCATTAGAAGGAGGTCATGTCCTCCAAAAGCCCTTAACCATCCTCCCTTGCAACTGCTCCCTGCGCCAGGGCCCTGTGCTAGGTCCTTGGTGGCCATTTTGAGGACCCAGACCTACCTCTCAACCTCCAGATCCTATTAAGGACCTCCAAGGACACCAGCAAAGGACTAGCAAAGGACCTCAGCCCCCAGAAAAGGACCTCCAAAGCCCTGAAAAGGACCCAACACCAGAGGTGTGCCCTGCATGTGAAAATCCCTGCTTTAATACACACCCTGGCAGGTCATCCATCTTAAAAGACTTTTCTCACTCTCTACTGTTCACTTTCCTTTCTTTTTTCTTTTTTGTTGAAGAAGGGTGTGGGTGGATGCTCCGGATGGAATAAATGGACTAAATGGACTGTGTGTGTGTGACTGTCTGTATATTTCTTTGTGAATAGATGATATAGAAAATACGACAGGTATGAATATTCCAGATAGTTTAAAGCTCAATCTTCTTTGAACCATTTTAAATTGTTAAAGACGTTTTCTCTGTACAATGGCCAGTGAATTTTTTTTGCATCCATGGAGATAAAAGTATTTTAAGAATTGCATTTGCTCTTGTGAAGTTTTTTTTTTATTTAGACAAATTCTTCATCTCCAACAGTGACCTATTTTTGCAGCCACAACAGTACAAACTCCCAAAAAGAAAACAAGATAAGATCTTGCAAGCTCTCAAAAAGTGAATTGGAAAAATGGGGAAAAAGAAGATTTTGAATTTCAGATGAGTGTAGATAAGAGAGAATGGAGACAATTCAATTAGGAAAGAACCAATCAGATCCAATCAGACTCAGATCAATATGACACTTCTTCAAGATAACAGTTCCATGGTAACAACATGGTATTGCATGACAAGTGGGCTAGACAAATCTGCAATAACATTTGGACTGATTTTTCAAAACAAATGAAAAAGAACTCTCTGCCGTAAACATCCTTATAATACTACTTTAGAAAGAAAATGTCTCGATGATTAGCAATTATGCTACAGTTTTAATTGAGTATAAATAAAATTATTTAAATTTGGATTTAAAATTTGGACGGAAAGAGATTTTTTGATTGATTGATTTAAAACCGGTTGAAGTTTTTCCTTGCTTATTAGAATGTACTCCATGGAATCTAAACTGTGCACATCTGCATTCATACACAATTTTTAAATATTATATATTATAAAGAGGACTCTAGATTGGTAATTAGATCTGATATTTCAAATTAATAATGAAAAACAAGATTTGCATACCTTAAAACAATACTTCTGCAAAAATAATTGTATTTTTATTTTGTGATCTGGAGCAGGATGAATTAGAGAGAAAATGTCTGGCCTTCAGGACGGTCTCTGAAAAGTCCTTGGGTAAAGATTTTGCTAAAGGAAATTGGATGTTCTTGCAAAATATAAATTTAAAAAAATTAATTACAAAATCATGTCCATGGCAAATCAAAATTATAAATTTTTTTCTTGTACTATCTTAGAATTGATTGGTATCGAGCAATGCTTTTACATTTATGTTAAGTTATATTCATATTTACTAAGTTATATAAATGTTCCTGGATGCGACAAAAAGCCAGGAAAGGTTGGTCTACAATGCCCTGCAATGGACTTGCCTGCACTCTTAAGATCACCTTGTTCAATTTATCTACATACTTTTCACCCAACTTTGCATGCTGAGAAGAAGTGATGATGGCAATTGTCTCTTCTCAGAGTTCTATCACCTCATCACTTATATATCTGCTACAGAAATCACCAGAACCATATCTCTATATCATAGAAGATGTATACTTTCAGGACTGTGATGTGCACCTGAGCCCTTTGATGGCGCAAATAGTGAGTAATATACCTTCGAAGCCTTTGATGACTCAGCACTTTAAGTTAGCAGACACCTTGCAGCTCCAGTTGAGCTGTCTCAGCTTCTCCAATTCAAATGCCTTGGATTAGCCGGGGGTGGCCTCTTTAATCTTAATTTTCAGTAGGCGTGAATATCTCAGCAAAATTGGTAGGCAGATGCTTAGTGAAGACTCTGGAGCATAGATTGTAAACTATTTATACATTTACACTGCCTTCACTAGGTCATTTTCCTACTTCTTTGATGATTATAGATTAAGCTCATATGATGGAGTTTGTTATAAAAGCATCTGCAAACTCATAAACCTCAAGTTCATCTTCATCTTGCAGTTTATTGAGATTCAGGATGGCTTTCAAAAGAAACTGGACAACTCACGATACCTTTCATTCTTTGCCATGAGTCCACCTCATCTCATTTGCCATAGTCCAACCCCCCCCCCCCCCCATCCAAATAAGCCATTGCAGTGCAGAAATGAAGGATGTAAAGGCCTATCAGTTCTGTCACCCATCCGACCTCTACAAAGTAATTGAATTGTGTCTTGATCTTATCTTAATTTCAGTTATATAAAATCCTAACGTAGAATGTGTTAGACGGTTTGGACAGATAGATAGATTGATATACAGATAGCTTTGCCAGATTGATACAGATGCAAACGTGGAGCTGAAAAAAGACATGCCTTCAATTTGTACCTAAACTACTGCTTCTTTACTTTTTCAACACATCTCAAGTGGGATTTGTGTCTAACGCGACTAATCTTACAAAATTGATCAAAAGAACTCTTCTTTAAAATTACAAGTGACTTGATCCGTCCTGGATCCTGTCTACAGTGTGGTAGTGAACCGGAAGCAGTTTGTCTGCTTCAAACGGAAGTAGTTTAGCCCCACAGCTGCCTCCTAGTGAGAAAGAGTGCAATTAAAACCCTTGACTGTTGCAAAGGGTGAGACTTGTCATCTAAGGGTTTTTGCAAGTCAAGGCTTTGACCAAAAGCTTCCTACAGCTAGCTCAATTATCTAAGAGCTGCCCTGCACTGTAGAATTGTAATGTACTCCTTACAATACAAACAAATTGCTTACAGGTCTGACTGACCTGTGTAAAAGCAACTTTCTGCAAAATAAGGTAATGAAAGATGTTTTTATTCAACTGCGACTTGCTGTAAAATTGCAATAAAGCACACTGCAAAGTTCGGAAGGATAATTGTACCGCTGTACAATATGTACCCCATTTGAAACTGACGAGTAAAAAATTTTTAAATAGTAATCGGAACAATTGATATTTAGAAGTTTAAATTGCATCTGAAATGTCAATCTTTTAGGTTATGAATATGATATCTGTTCCATAAAATAAGACTGGAAAAACTCCCTGACAAAATACCCCAGATGTTCACTATAGTTTTCATGTTGAAAAAATGTGCCCACCGGTGTCTGTCAACTATTTTGGAGCAAATTTACTCACAAGATTCTGTACCATTAACTGTATTTATTGACAGTTGATTCAAGTAGAGCGGAGGGATCTTGCCCAGTTGCCCAGTCCAATTGGCATGTATAAAAGAAGGCATTGCAAGATGCAGCTAAAAGGGGAAGCAGAAAAGAAACATATAAAGAAAAAAAAACTGGCTTGATTGATTGAAGGCTACCAATCTTTGTAAGCAGAATAGCTATTGATGGACGTTTGTAAGCAATGCCTCAACACAGTAAGTAAAGTGGGAAAGTGACACAGTGTTTTGAAATTGATATTTGACAGTGACGCAGTTTATGCTATGCTGAAAATCTGTTATTTTACTTTGAATTGTCAAAGAATTTTGAGGTTGCCTATATTACTTCTGACAAAGTTGTGAGAACTAGTCACTTGAAATTGTAATTCTTAGAATATTTTATTATAAATAGGCTACATAATGTCAGAGATATATATATATATATCTTTGTATCAACTAGATAATTTATAATGATATCTCATTCTATTTTGATGTTTTTCTCATTTTATTTTATGAAGTCATTAGTATTATTAGCCGCACTGAGTCACTGACCAAAATTGAAGTGATTGAGCATTACGATACCAACATGCTATATGGGCGTATCTACGACAGTCAGATACCAACATGCTATAGGGGCGCATTTAAACGATAAATGTGCAGCAGATATGCTCTATAGCATGTTGGTATCTGTATCGCAGAGACGCCCCTGTAGCATGTTGGTAAATTAACTTCTTCAATGACTTGCTGGTGCATGATATTTATAGTTAAATTCGGTTCCTACCATGTTTGCTCTAATATTATTAGGGAAAAATGTTTTCTCTTCTCTGGGCTTGACTGTTAACATGCTTGTTGATTGCCACAAATGGCTGTGGTATTTTTATTGTCCCGTATTTGCCCCTTTATGGTCTGCCTTTGACTGGCTCATTACATTGCTTGTACCCCATGACATGCTCTATGGCCTTCTTGGGGAATTTTGCTGATTTCTTACAATTGGCAATAGCAAAGTGCACTATGGAGTATGTCCTCATACATTTTTACCCTGATGCAATGATTTGTTATTGGAAAGTTACATCATTGTGATTCTGACTGTTCTTGTCTGTTGAGATTAATGAAATGTTTGGGGGCCTGGGCCTAGGAACAGATAATGCAATAACCATGGTCAATCAGCTGCTAAACTATGTTTCTAGCTAATGTATGTGGTGTCTAGGAGTTGCTTCTTTTTCTAAAATCAGTGTCCGCAAGTTGGTACATGTAGATCGATAAAGTGTCTTGAGTCCCTTGTCTACGAGTAGGTGAACCTGGACTAAGTGTCTACCAGATCTTGTTGTCTATGAATTGGTTCAGTTTGGTTGTCTACAAACTGATTTTCTACCAGTCAGCATATCTACCAGTTGTCTCCTAGTACAACTTGTCTTGATACCCTGCTAACGTCAGCGACCCATGTTTGGTCCCCAGCCTTGGCAACCCATTTCGTCAATGCAAAAATGCAGGACATAGAGCATAAGTACACACACACACATTGCGATAGTGTTTCTTGTAATGATCCACCTCTGAAAGATATTTCCCTAGTTGGACAGCTTTAAAATTCTCAAAGCCATCAGTCATTTTACTGCAAAATTTTACATAATAGGCCTGTATACCATCTTTATTTCCATCAAAGTACCATATTAAGGGTGTCATATAAAACAGATGCTTCTAGAACTGGCAGTGTTCAATATCGCAGCGTCTGTTAAGTATCTGTCCTCTATCAAAGGTTTTTTGTAATATTGCCAAGCAAAAAAGGGACAAATTGACAGACCAACATCAAACTGCCTCCCAAATACCATGCAGACACCGATGTCATTCTGGCCTATTTTCGCCCATTTCTCTACCGGAAAGTAGATTGGCCAAAATGGCCACTGCTATTTTGACCTCTACCCTGGCTCAATCACTGGCCTCAAGAACAATTCATTGTTTTCTAGGCATAATTCTAGCCAATCAGCTGTGCCCGGCCTGAATAGCGACTAGATTGCCCCCAATCGACAGACCTCAGTGTCAAGTCCCAACCATAAAATTTCCTGTAATTTTTGTGACATCAAAATGTACAGCAATCTATTGGAAGGAAATGCTATGTTTTGCAATCTTTTCACAGCATAATTTTCACAGCACTGCATTGTTTCGCTCTTATTCTAACAAGCATGTGATAAGGGAGAATGAGAATTATTAATAGACCTGTGCTTCTGATTTTATATTATTATCAATATTTCTCTCTGTCCGTCCAACAATGTATGAACTTTTTCATCCCTGCCCGAAGGCTTATCAATGCAGAAATGTGGGATGTAAAGCTCTAACTTCTGCACAGATTCACTCTCCATGAGGCAAGTGCTTGTAGGCTCATACTTTTATCTTAAGGAACTCCTTCAGTTGCGAAGAAAAATACAAAATAATGCTATAACGTGGCAGTAGCGGAACTGAAAACTCTTAGAACGGTACCGGGTTTACATTCAGCTGTGTGCTATTGTCAATTGCAACAAATCTGCAAAATTCCCCAAAAAACCATAGAGCATGTCATGGGGTACAAGCAATGTAACGAGCCAGTCAAAGGCAGACCATAAAGGGGCAAATATGGGACAATAAAAATACCACAGCAATAAACATGCCAATAAATTGAGCCAGAGAAAGAAGTGTTTCATGCAAGAAGTATGGCAAGGACTAAAAACCGATTATTGAAATGAAAATGTTTGCCCTTAGAACAATCATAAACCAGAGAAATATTCCTCTAAAAATTAATTTCATTAAATAGCTTTAAATTTATTAATTATTGAAAATTTACATGTTCTGTGTTTTAATGTTTCTGAGTTTAGATGTGAAAGTGGGTGACTAGCTGTTCTGCCTCAATCACCATCTGTGAATAACTTTTCTTTGGCTGTCTGTGGGGTGTGTTGCCGTGTGTATACTTTTACCGATGGTTTTGTAGAAAGAAATGAAGTAACTTATGCTCATACTGTCATGCACTCTTGGACAGAAAACAAGAAACTTGCTGTTGTGTGCTATTTGGAACTGTATGACTGGCGGCATATTTTTAAGTCTTTAAAATCATTTATGCTGCTTCAAATAAGACTTCTTTATAATCTCAATAAGCAGCTGGAACAACACTTTCAAATTTTCAATATATGACAGTTTCAGACAAATGAAAATATCAGATAAGCATCTGCTGCTTCAATGTGTTAACTCCCTGTAACGAAACTCTTTGAATCATCACTTCATGGCTCAGAAGACTAATTCTTGGTCCCTTCATGTAAAGATAACGTTTTTCTTGATGTACACCTGAGTCCTTTGATGACACAGCAATTGCGTAATATACCTTCTTTGACGTCTTTGATGATGTAGCACTCAGCAGACGTCGTATAGCTCAGGTTGAGCTGTCTCAGCTCTTTGCCTCAAATGCCTTTGATTAGCTTAAGCGGCCTCTTTAATCCTAATTCTCGGTGGGTGAAATAATCTGAGCTGAGCTTAAACATAGCAAGTGCTTAGTGGGTAATGCAGAGCATTTTGTGTGCATCAAAAGCCTAGCTGGTGAAGTTATTGCCACAGTGCTAATTTTTGATTGAGTCTGCTGGTAACTTTAACTTAGTTTAAGGCATCCACTGCATTTAATGGTCACCAGAGTGTAAGTTACCATATTTTTAAAAAATTTAATGGGAGATTCCAATTAAAATGTTGGCACGAAATTCTAATTCAAATTTTGGCGGGAAATGAAATTTGAGATTTTGGCAGAAAATGTTTAAATCCACCTGGACTGTACTACCGACTACTCAGGTGCTGACTTTCAACTTTAAAGCACATCATCAATATGTCTGCCAGAACCATGTACCTTTTCACTTTATCGTGTATCAACTGTCCTGATCCTAAACAGATTTTGAATCGGTAGTCTTTGACACTGTTCTGACTGGATAGTGTGGGCTATAGACCTGTTCTGTTCGATGTCCCTTTGACTGATAAGTTCCCTAATTGTGTTTGGCCTTTCGAGCAGAAAGACAAATTGTTCGAGGAGAAGTAGGTCTTTTTTCTTAGCCACTTTTCCAGCTTTCTTTTTGGCTGTGAATGTGATGCAATAATAATCTGGACGTGGACCATTCAGTCACCATTTTCATGGAAATTCACGGAATGATCTTCCAGAATTTTGCAAGCGTGTTGTAAATTTTACAGAAAAGTTTCGTAGACTTGACAGAATTTTAACGTAATAACTATACTGACTGTATTGTGCACAAATTGATACTTTTTTTCTACAGCTAAAATCATGACCCAATCAGACTCAGTCTATTTTGAGTACAACAATATAATTTCCTTACTATAGTGTCAGAATGGCTTTTTCATTGGTTACATTCCTTGACCCGTTTGGAGTAAAGCATACAAAAAAGGCCCAAAATTGGACAACGACCTGCTCACTCAACTGTCATCCCGGAAAAGCGCCACCTAACTGTAAAGACTGTCAACATCGATTGATCCCTGTGTCCAGGGTTACTTTGTGCCTTTGATGTTTGAGAAGACAATTGGACAATCTCTGTTCTTGTGCCTTGCTCTTTTAGCTTGCTCTTTCAAGTCTTTTTGCATGCTCTTTTAGGCCAATGCTCCTTCCTGGCTGCTCTTATGGGCCATTTTGACTGTTGGTCAATTTCACTGTTATCGGTGGAGACTGTGAAGACAATCCAATAGTTCAGTTTTTTACAACTGATAAATTATTGTAGATGCTTAAAATACCGGTATCCAGGTGGTGAACACCTTTATATGAATCTTCATTCGCATACTCATGAATTTGGTCCTCTTCTGATCACACGTCTTTGTCTTTGCACTGACTATACTAAATTTTATGAAATCTGTTCCTTTCCAAGGAGATTTGCACGTTCCCCAAGTTCAACTTCAAATTTCTTTGTAAAGTAAATTGAAGGCCTTATGACTTGTTCTTGCACCTCATGCCGTGCTCATACACTGTAAAATCTGAATTTTGAGTCACCTTAAATGATTGAGTGAGATGGTTGCACAATTCCTTTGAGCTAACATAGCTTGTTGTTTTAAGTTATGACAATGAACATATTATCATAACTTAAAACAACAAAAAGCTATGTCAGCTCAAAGGAATTGAGCATCAACATCACTCAATCATTTGAGCTGATTTAAAGTTTCTAAATTTACAGTGTATCTTCTATTCTCCCATGTTTTAGGCTTTTCTGTGTATAAAATGGATCCTAGATAGAACCTTCTCTTGAAGCTGTACTGTATGCCACTCAGTCACGTGACCCATTTCCTGTCGTCTGCTTTCTCCAGTTTTCCAGACGTTTCTGTTCGTCTGCGTTTTTCTTTGATGTCACAAGATGATGATGTTCTTAAGCCTTTATGACGTCATATCTTTTCGTGTTCTTACTCCATTGTGTCTGCTCAAATCGTCTGCAAAAGACCTGAGGTCAGAGAGTGTTTTCGGTTTTGTGATCCATTTGCTTTTGGCTGTGACTGGGCTTGTCGAAAGTTATAATTTCCTCAAAGAGCTGTTTGAAGGGTAGTTTTCTTGGTTACTGTTTTTTAGACGTTTTTAAGACGTATGTTACAGTACGGGAAATAGGCATGTAAGTGAATAATATAAGGATACAACATGTTGACATCACTCTAATATTTCGAGGAATACGCCTTGGGTGTTAAAGAAAATTCAAAATAGCCCATATTCCATCTTCTCTACAGATTTTAAAATTAGGTTTTAACACAGCCATGGGTAGTTGAACCATACTTCAGCTGTATATTTCGGTCGTTTATAATTTCGTTTCTTAATAAGATTTTGATAACCATTGGTAACGGAATTCTCGATTATTTTTGTTTTTCACGTCATACCACATGCACAGTGATAGTTGAGTTGAAGTTGCCTCATTTCGAGTCATTTGAAAGCACTGAGTCACTGAGTGCTTTCCAGCTTCAGTTTCCATCAAGTATCTTTTCAGCTTGATTTTATTCTCTTTGAGTCAATTTATGGACTTCACGATTAGTAAAATAATTTTAGAATCACATAAAAATCTTGAAAAGAGACAGGAAATCAGCCTCACACTAAACAACAGACTTTAAACAAATTTGGATGTAATACCACCTGCTACAAATTATCTCCTTTATAACTGTAGACAGATTAAGTTCTGTTTTCATTCCTGGCTCCCCTTTTCTGGTCATCTATATTGGTCTGGTGCATCTTTATGGCTCAATCTTAGCTGGCAATTTTAACAATGGCTACAATTGGAGAGTGCTTGATTGCTGTTGGAAATAATCCGTTTCTGTCTCGTAGTATCACTTTGCTTTGTGTTCTTTTTTAGAAATGCTCTTTTTTCTTTTTGTTAAGTTTCATTCAGCTACCTCAATAGAAAAGTAGGAATTTGTCTGCGAATTCAGTACAAAGTTACAAATAGATTCAACTTTTAAAACTTCCTTCAGCTGCTAAATGTTTTCATTAAAGTGAGGCACCGCACCTGATGTCTGGTGTCAACTTTGTCATATTAAAATCACCTTCAGTTATTGCCCTGAAGATGAAAATTAAACAATGCTGATATGGCGTACCTTTTCCAAAGGGGTTTTAAGAAGAAAATGAAGAATTTCACTAAGAAGAAGAAGAAGAATCTTGCTCATGCATTGCACATGTTCTTGGATACCATTCCTTTCCCCGAGGATGTAATAATCAAAAACGTTTTTCGAATGAAAGATTTTGATCAATTTACAAAAGGTTCCATCAGTGATGTTGGCGAGGTCGAGGCCAGGACTAACGGTCCCGAGGCCTGCATCACTGGCCGAAAGACACCCAGGACCAAGGCAAGGCCAAGGATTTGGTATCTGAGACTGAGCCAAGGCCGAGGCAAAATATGAGACGTCCAACACTGCATCATGTGAGAGAGAAGATTCTGAATACTGTTTTCTGTTTTGTTCTTTCTTGTCTTTTACCATACCAATTTTCTTGCAAAACTTTAGCTCATACCAAAGAAGTGTCATAAACATCATGCAAATCTGTCTGCAAAACTTTGTTCGCCATCAACATCAAAATTGGTTAGTTCTGCACATTTCAAGCCTGACAGTCTGACACTTCAGACTGCCCTGTCTGCAATTGACATTAATAGAATTCAAACCCATTTACATTCATCCGTTTTGAATTCTGAGACAAAAAATATCTTGGATTCTTTATGTAATGCGTTGGTTTCGTATTGCAACATTCACTTGCTTTAAGTTACTTGAATTTTCTTTTAACCAAAAGTAGCCAAGAATGTGTCGTACATTTTAATGGCGAAATTTTAACCTTCGAATTTTTGGAACTTCTTACCATTGTGAATTTTATGATCAAGGGATTGCTTCATTGCGATGACATTTCATGTGAACAATGTCTTGTTCGAAATACTTACCATGTTTTATGCACAGGTATTGACTTTTTTTTTCCAGAAAATCATTTCAAAGTGACTTAAACCCTTTGAATGTGGCAATAGAAACCAACTGCATAAAGATATTTCCGTGTCCAACAGAGGGGGGATGGTTGGCTCAGTGGTAGCATGCTGGGCAGCCAATCGGTGGGTCCCGGGTTCGAATCCAGCTCTTGCCGTGTCACCTTAGCCATTGTTGGACGGCTATTTGAATCATCCTTTGCTTCACTGCCATGTCCTGATGCTGTCCTTATTAGCCTACCAGGTGCTTAAATACAGGACGTAAAGCCAATTATCCATCCATCCATTGTCTACAAGAATAAGGGAATCTACTCTAGACAAGAGGAGGAAGCAATTGAGAATAAGCGATTACTGAAAACTATCGTAGAAGGTGTAAATTCACTGAAATATGACTAATGTTACAAAATATTCTTATCAGTCAAAATAAACCAAAACATAATGAAAGACACTGCAAATAGGTGTGTCTTGGTTGGCTGATTGGAGGGGGTAGCTTGAGGTTATCCGAAATTATATTGATACTTCGTAAACTTTTATAGAAAGTGAACATTCACTGAAATGTAAATCTGATTGAATCTTACATAGTATTCTATCATTAAAATAAACCAAACATTGTTACAAGACACTGCAAATAGGTAAGCATTGGTTGGCTGATTGGAGGGGGTAACTGCAGGGTATCAGATATGCATGGGGAGCAAAGGGAGCTGTTATAAGGACAAGGGTGTCTGCCTAGATGTCTGAGGGAGCCTCCTCAGCCAGCTTGGCCTGCTCTATTGATTTTATCTTGGAACAAATCTTTTAGGCCAATTGGCAACTGTCACATTTCACAAGTGAGCTCCTCTCCTTTACATGCTGTGTGTGTTGCTTTTGCTTGCTGTGCAGCAAAACTGGGGCAATTTTGTGTAACCATTTACATGGTAACATGGTAACATTTCCGGCCTTTACTCTCGCGAGTCGCGAACCGTTCGCAAGAGATGTTCGCAAGACTAGACTTACTTTACACCGTTTACATACCAACTTCTAGTTGTGAGCTCTTGAGCTTGCTCTTGAGCTTGCTGTTGCACAGGCACCCATTTCCTCATATAATTAATTTGACTACCTATTACAGTGACTGTTATCTCTCAGTAACACTTTAGATGTTCTCAAAGAGGAGTTTTTACTGAACCAAAGAACACATTGGTCAAATAACAAACCAACTGGTCTATGATTAGCTCACTGTAAAATTGGATTTTTGAGGCAGCTTAAATGACTGAGTGAGATGATTGCACAATTCCATAGCTTGTTGTTTTAAGTTATGACAATGGACAGATTATGACCATGGACAGATTATAATAAATTCCAACAACAAGCTATGATAGCTCAAAGGAATTGTGCAACCATCTCACTCAATCATTTAACCGGACTCAAAATTTCATATTTTACACTATTAGTATTGGCTATGCGCAACAAATGCCATAAGGAATAGATTGTTGAAACACATGATGTATATAGCCATGTAGTTTTTTTCTGTCTTCAAGTCTTTTACATGTGGGTGGTGCAAATTTAGACAAATGTTTTCTTTTAAGTCAATTTTTGAGTGCTGCAAACGTTTGAAGTGGCCTTAATGCTCGTAAAATGAATTTGAATATATAATTTAATCTGTAAAAAGCTGAGGCAGTCCCTCCAACACTTGCTTGAAATATCTGCTTTAGATGTCCCATGCAAGTCTCTTCTCTGCTTTGGAGGTTCCAGAGAATTTTGTACCAATGTTGTAGATAGAAAGATACACAGTCAGATATATACACAGGAAAGAAGATACACAGACAAGAATCAACCCTCATGAGCACCCAGAATTTAGAGAATAGAGCACAGAGGGTTACAATTACCAGATCTATCTATAGATCTATCTATCTATCTATCTATCTATCTATCTATCTATCTATCTATCTATCTATCTATCTATCTATATCTATCTTGTTCTATCTCATCAATCATCCCCTGAAAGTGGCTAGAACTAAAATGATTGCACTACCATACCCACCTAGTGACACCTACCTACCAACTACCTAAATAGCCAGCTACACCAATATATCTAGGTCCTACACCAACTATTTTGCAACTTGCAATATCCATTCCCCTGAGTCCCTCTGGTTTTGTTATTGATGGCCCAAGTCAAGTTAAAGGAAGCAGAGACAGTGAATGTGTCCCCAGATACGAGGGTGATCCTAAACACTCACAAAATGTCTTGTTTTCAGAGTTTACATAGATATCTGATAGTAAACAAGAATATCTAGCTTATATACTTGATAGTAAACAAGAATATCTAGCTTATATTCTTTGTGAAAATATTTGCCTGTTTTGAGAGTCTAACTTTGGCTTACGCCATCTTTTTTAATATCAATGAGAGACTTGCAAATGATGTTTGATTGTATGAAACATGCTATGCACATGTGCAAAAAATTATAGATGTGGTGTTTTAAGAACATACATGTGGAAACTTTGGGACTGTAGAATTAGCATGCACTATGATACAGAACACATTCTTTTAAACATCATCAACTGTGTGGTCAGTTTGGTCACTTCGGCATCCTTCTTCATCGTTGAAATTCTCTTCATTTTTGTGTTCTTTTGTTTTTGCTGCCTCAACAATCCCCTCCCAACCACATCCAACCCCTCCAGTCCTCACTCAACCCCTCAACCCCCCCTCAACCCCCCCCCCCCCACTCACCCTCTCTGCTGCCATCTTGATATTTCATGGCTGATTTGCAGATTTTGACAAGAGGCTTGCTCTGGCCATTCCCCTCACTCCACCATGCAATATCACCCCCTACTAGGGCCCCAGGACTTATTGCAATAACCCTCAGTGACCAGTGGTCAAGCAACTTCTCTTTCTTAATCAGACTAATGGAATAGTCCCCTCCTAAGAATTGTAACATGCAAAGTGTGATGCACTCAGTGGGATTCGGCTGCATTCTACACCAAGATCCAAGTGGACTCCAGTGTCAGATTTGTCATATGTCATAAAACCAATCAAGTGATATCTCACGACCTTATCTCTTTGCTTTATTGGTGTCCGTACTATATGTCTCATGCTGTGTCATTAACTGTAACCAGAAAAGGCCCATGTAAGCATAGTGTTCTGCAGTTTTGCCAATCGCTGGGTCCAGGGTTCGAATCCGGCTCTTGCCAAGTCACTTGGCCTATATTGGATACAATTTCAATCATCCTTCGCCTAATTGCTGTGACCTACTCCAGTCCTAATTCACCCACTAAATAAATACAGGCCATAAAGCCTCATTCTTCCGTCCATCTGGCTGTCATATTACCCCTTCTCGGTACGAAAATACTTTCAGAATAGTTTCAAAATACAGGACTTAAAACCCTATCAGTCGCCATCCACAATTTCTTTACTTAAAACAGTAGCAAGTACTCATCTATAGGGGTTGTACACTTGATACATCTCTATTAAACTATGCAACCTCTTCTGAAAATCTTGCAATCAACACTGTCTTAACTGGTCCACTATATGGAGGCAAGATCAGCTTCTTGTGACTTTAAGCAAACACTTTATAGGCCTAGCCAGATTTTGTGTAACTTATTTATATGACTAGCTATATGGCCCCAGCTTACTGGCTTCACAAACCAGCTGCCAGGCTATATGCCAGGGCACTAGTAATTCTATAAGGAAATCATTTCTGGCTGGCCAAATGTATCCTGTATGACACCATTGGCTACATCTATAACACCAATTGCAGCATGGGGTGACTTGTGCTATATGCTGAAGACCGCAGCCATCCGGGTAGTCACAGCAAGTGGGCCAGTACTTAAATTTCGATAAATTGGCTTTTCACGTTTGGATGTGTTTTAATTTACAAGTAATGGATGGAAGTTATACAAGATAATCACATTACATTTTAAATGCAGGGTTAATTGTGGTTATGACTCTTCAAACTGAATAGTTTAGATGTGGTGGAAACTTGTGGCCCTTTTGCTAAATAAATAATTGAATATAAGGAGGAAATGTTCTACAAAGACTGACATTGTCTGAACCCTTGCGAAGGTTATTAAATGGTTTTCATTGGATGGCCTGTTTTATGCTCCTCTTCTTCTTCAATTGTATGCCGTCCACAAAGGGACCACCTATTTAAGATCATCTTACAGGATATGAACAAAAGATAACTTCTGTTATTTCCAAATAATTGATTACTATTCTGGCAAATGTTGGCTTTTAGCAGGGATGGAGTAAAAGCTTTGTTCATGGGGTGCTCAGATTGAGTGCTACTCGTACAAATGAACCCGGAACTTGTCTTTTTCGATGAACACATTTTCCAATACCGATGATAAAGCCGCAATCATTTTGCAATTGGTTACCTTATTCAACTGTCATAGCCGTTTGACAGAGGGCCTGTTTGCACCCGATTATCGCCCGATTTGACAAGATGGCTGACATGGAGTTGACACGACCTTGCTTCAACATGTCAAGGTCACAGCGAGATGACACATTTGCAAAAGCAGCATTAAACAGGTGTCAGCCTTAATTTGTCAATTGCATGAATAAGTCAACAGCCCTAATGCTGCCCTGATTGAGTCTCATATAATTTGTCTCCATGGTAATGGAACACTTTGTTATTGGGGGTAACCATAGAAACGTGCTGCTGTCTGGGTAAATTAAGTCACCCTCTTGGGTTATA
Organism: Platynereis dumerilii; assembly: GCA_026936325.1. NCBI lineage: Eukaryota > Metazoa > Annelida > Polychaeta > Phyllodocida > Nereididae > Platynereis > Platynereis dumerilii. Next base: position 10,632,775 of record JAPTHN010000010.1, on the reverse strand, counting down.
AGGGTTAGCTGGGGAAGGGTTGGATGAATAAGAAAGCAGGAAGCTGGGGGATTCAAGTCAAGTCTGCTCACAGCTCTGAGGTGGTGGGGTGCAACAGACTGCAACAGTTCCTATTACGTCACAGGCTTGGGGGTGTCAGACTGTCAGTGTCAAATGGATGCCACAGAATTGTGCAGTGTGAATGTAAAAAGTGGGTCACTATTGCTTGTGACACTTTTATGCTTTCATTAACTCACTCAAGTGAGTAATGGTTGCTTAATGTCATCAAATTTGCACTCATTACCGCCTTGATGTGGTTCAAGAGAGAGCGAGCGCATAAAAAACTGACTCGATATAAAAAATGATCGGTTCATGTAAATTGTGAAATATGGTCATAAAAGACATGTTTTGGACAATTGCCAATTTGAAAAAAAAAAGATAGGCCCCTTTAAACTTCAAATTCCTATATTGACAAAGTGGATTGTTCTGATGATCACCAGAATGGATAGATAGAAAGGAAGTATACATGTAGCTGCCCTGTCACAAGCGAAACCCGGGTTCCAAATCTGCTCCAGTTGGCTCATCGAGATCTATATTGGACACAGATGTGTTGCTCATCCTTTGCCTCATTGCTGTGTCCTCTGATTACAGACTTTCCCAATTTACCTGTGAGAGTGCATAACTACAGGATGTAAAACTCTGACCATCCATGTATCCATACAACCCAGACAAAATTATCCAAGAAAAAAGTCATTCCAAATACAGATAGTGCAGCCCTCAGAGACCAGTTATTACATGGTCCATTTCCTTAGTAACACTTCTGGATCACATGGTGATGTTATGAATCCCAAAAAGTCATGGCCCATGGTTAATAACCATGTTCCTATCCTCTTGGGCCTACTTCTTAGTGCATCGGTGTCGTATGCGCGCAAATATTGGAGCGCGATGCTGTTGCGATGGCATCGAGATGTCTGTTTTGGCCGTATTCATTTCGGCAAAGGACTCTTATGTTGCTATTCAGGTCACTAAGGCAAGATTCTGTTATATCTTTACTTGCATATCTTGATGGTATACAAGCCAAACTCCATCTCGACTCCAAGGGCATTCCGATGTGAGAAATGGCCGCTCTGATGACCTTCGCCAGATTAAGACATCTCGCTTGCTGGTGTCGCGATTCCCAGATATATGCAATTGTGTAATGCACAAGTACTGTCAAGTAGGCATTCAGTGCTTTCGTTGTACTTGTATGTTACAGTATTATCTCTTTACAATGTATTGAGGAAAATGTCAATGCATTTTAAAACTTTGAAGGCCCTATTTCGCAAGTATGGCGCACTACAAAGTATAAACGCAGTATTTAATGGAACCAGTCATTAATCAATTACAGACTGTTACAATCAATAATTTAAGGATTGTATCTTTATTAGTCCACCTTTTGAATAAATACCTTAATCGTATATTTTGAAAACCGTCAACCGGCAAATAGTCTGAGCAAACTTGGTTGAGAGATATGTACAGCCAGTCTGTCAATATATTTGAAATTTACCAACATATACACCAACGTATGCTGTTATTCTTTTCATTTCTTCTCTGATCTATTACCATCAGTGTTTACTGTCAGTTTTTGCCTGAATTTCTTACAATGTTTTTTATTTTTTATTAAGCTGTGGGCATTAACGTAAAAGCTTCATACGTCGAAGAGTAGTACTTAACGGAATACATATATACTGTATGGGAAGAGGCAATTTACTAACAGATGTTGTATGTGACCTTGATACTAATGGATAGTCATTTTGCCTCTTGACGATTCGCCCCATTTAACCGCTAAGTCGTAGCGCCCTCACACCCCACCTCGCGCTCAGAATCACGCTGATTTTCCACTCGGATATTAGAAGGCGTTCTCTCCGCCCCTTTTAGATTGCATTTTGCCTTCTGGGCCCAATTTTAAATTGCTTTCATCGCCATGATACATTTCTTGTGTTCACATCTTTTGGGTCATTAATCCGGGTGTTGCCAGTGATGGATAGCAGCTGGTGATATGAGTGCTTTTCTGATATCAGTGTGGCTCTATGTGGGTTGAGAGTGCTATGTATGATTACTGAAGCGTCTTTTGTTTAATGCGTTGGGTGCCGTTGGTACTATCAATATCAAAGGTTCTGACGTACACCAGTGCGGTTCGTGTCAGAAGAATCCGTTTACTGCGGACATGAACTTTACATATATATATATATACGAATATATATAAGATATAAGGATGTGTCTGTTTGGGTTAATTTCCAAGATATGGCTAAGTGCTTGTGGCGTTATTACATGTACCAGTTGGCTTAGTCTTTAGAGTCTTACAGAGTTCTCACATGCTCTGTATAAGGTCTTGGGTTCTATCCCAGGTCAATCTGTTGGTAGACCTCCCTGCCCCCAACCCCATAATAGTACTGTACAGTGCCGCCTGTAAGTAAGTGAAACGCATGATATTGTGCCATTGCATCAATGTTAAACTTCCTTAATCAAAATGCTTCTGGAAGGACGAATTCTCATCCGATGAGAGGAAAACATTTTAGGTCATAAAGGCCAATATGTGAGGCATGCGGGATAAAAATAGCAGCCAATTTTCTTTGCTGTAGTTGGAGTTAGGTATGGGTCAAAGTCTTTGATAAGTAAGTGAAACGCAGGCCCAATGTTAAAAGATAGGGAAGGGTGGTTCACTTACTTATCAAAGACTTTGACCCATACCTAACTCCGACTACAGCGAAGAAAATGGGCTGCTATTTTTATCCCACTTGCCTCACACATCGGCCTTTATGACCCACTTTGTTTCCCTTTCATCCGATGAAAATTCATGCCTCCACAAGCAGTTAGGCTGAGGATGTTCAGCATTGATGCAATGGCACAATGTCATGCGTTTCACATACTTACAGGCGGCACTGTAATGTCAACTGGACATCAGTGAAATAAGACAATTCACTATCAGTTATCTTTGGAAAAATTTGATGCAAAGGGAAATAATTTTATGACAAGTTGACAACTGAGCAGCTAAAGCAAGGCGACATTACATTGGCATTATTTTGCATTTGCGTAAAAAAGTACTTCGTGCAACCCGGCAAAATTCACTATGCGCAATGAATCTCATGTCATGGTTGTCACACACGATGTCAGATATGATGAATGACTTGGAACTTTTCTATTAAGAGAACAAGTTTTGTGTTACAATTGACAAGTCGCACGAACAGGGTGAGATGACATGGGGTTTGACATGCTCGGTGACTCCTCGTGCCTCTGGTGACTTCTCGTGAACCACTTCTTCATATGCATAAGATGTTATGTCAATTATGTGATGACTCAGACAAGTTCATGTAAGGGGCCGACCAGATGATCTTTGGGGCGGGGGGGCTATGGATATTTGGTGAAAAAAAAGATTGTTTCCCACTTGACACTGGAAAAAAAAGTTTGTTCAGCACATGGAAATAAAAAAAAAGTTTGTTTCCAATTGTAGCTAGGGTACCGTAATGTTAAAATTCAGATAAAAAAGTTTATCGCAAGTGCGCATGCGAAAAAAATTGTTTGTCAACACGCCGCGAACAAAAAAAAAGTTCGTCCCGGGGGTAAAGTCCATAGCCCCCCCCCCCCCAACTATCGTCTGGTCGGCCCCTAACAGCTGTATGGCTTTCCTCTTTTGTTGGCGTGATGGTTATGGTCTATGCCTGCTCCGCTGAAGGTTTGGTCTTAGCCTACAATGCCCTACAATGGCCTACATGGGTTCGAACCCCGGTGGAGAACCCAAAAATTTCAAGAGAAAAATCGGAACTGGATACGGGTTTTCTTTTGAGCTTGTCTTCTCTATGCATGTATGTACTGTGTGAAAGAGCAGACAAGATGCTAATTCTTCTGTTCTTTGTGTTTTCTTTTTGATTCCTAGGTCATACAACCTAAATAAACTATAGTAAAACATTTACAGCTCTTTTATCCCTCATGTTTATTTAGTTCTGTGAATTGCTTGACTTTGGTAATACTTGGTAACCCTTTGTGAAATTATCAGGCCATCAACACAGGCCATGATCCACATCTAACATCCACCAAGGCATCCACCAATGACATCCAGTGACACTGCAACCTCACAGGCAGTGCCCCCAAATAACTATGAATATCTGTGGCAATAATAGGATGAAAGTAGGAGACAAATACCCTTCTAGAGGAATCCAAGAGGATTAATGTCTTATGGAACACCCCTATAGATCTCTCGCAGCAACTCTCGCAGCAATGAGAAGTGCTTACTGAGCAGCACCCCCTGGTGTTTTATGGATGCACTACATGATCAATAACTAACTGCTCCCTATGAATATTTTCTTTATCATTTGGGCAGGCCATTGCTCAATATTTCTCCCTTTATTTCTCCCAATATTTCCTTGTGATATTTCTTACATGATACACTTTGTGCTCGCCAATCAGTTCATCTGTGACAAGGCCAGGAGTCCGCTACATCTACTAGCCATAAATGGTGATGGTGTGTCAGATAGCATCACAAAGCACCTTTACACTTGATGAATTGCACGCCCATAGCCTTTACAGAGATCTCCGCTGTCAGGATGGACAGTTCTGTGTCAAGCGCCATAAGACTGACGTTTCTCATGACCTGTCATAGACGACCAAGTCGAACATTTGACGCGTCATGATATATTGATCGTTGCTCGTTGAGCTACTTGTCGTGTCAGGCCTCGGTGCTAATAAGTTTATTCTGCACAGTATTTCAAAAAAGTGGTTTTTCTTCGAGAAAGGTTCTCTTGTTCTATATCAATGCTAAAGCTGAATTAATTGAAAATGCTTGAATGCAGAACGTTAAGATGCAATCATCCATCCAAGAATCCGATACATTGGTGTTGAAATCAAGGAAATGATGCCAAGCTCACTCTATAAAGCCAGTCTGGTGAAAATGAGAACTGCATGCTGCTGCCACCTGGCACAAAAGTTGATTTTGTATGCTACATCATTGCTGTCCCAAGAAATAGTTCCAATTTCATTGCACATTCACTAAATTTCTATTCAACATTGATGTATACCAGAGTCAGACTCAGCAATCACATTCTCTAAGGAAGTAGACAAGGCCATCAGTACACTCAGAAACAGCCCTGGTGTCTTCCAGACAAAATTGTGTGTGTTCCTCTGATCGAAATGATGTGGACGCTCGCAGGAGCTCGCGGAATAGCACACTAATCACTAGGTGGCAACACAAGACAGCATATGTTCTGATCTGTGGCAATCCAAGAGCAGTCCACTTGTAGACAGCTATAAAGCTGTATCTGCTCATTGCATCATATCCGCTGGACAGATCTTCACCAAAATCAAATCAGTTCTTTGTTAGGATAAATGAAAAAAGTCGAAGAGAAATTTTGCTGCGGTTTTTCTTCAATCATAGTGACAGACAGACAGCTAGACAGGCAGACAGACACGTCTGTAGAAAAACATTCGTCCCATCCTATGGCGGGACTAAGGTGCTGAAATATTGGATGTAAAGCCCACGTCGCTGCTGCTCAATACCCTCTCTTCTGAGTCTAGCATTTTTGTAGATTTTGTAGACTTGCCTTGAATAAAAATGCTGTCTCCTACTCTGTAGACTAGATGATACTTCAGCAGCTGTTCTGTCCATTTAGATCATGTGCAAGGAGGCAAAAATGGCATTAGGGGCTGCACAGTCATGGGGGACCAGCCTCAACTAAAGTGATGTGGATTGCTGTGGAATAATTTGATCTGCTGGTCAGGAATTTTTCATCCCCATTTTGTCACTTGCAGTTAGTTGAGAGTGCATTAAGGAGGCAAAATGGCTTATGGTATCATAAACTTTTATGGCAAATATGGAAATCTACAGTTTTGGTTGTGGCAACTTGTTAACAACAGAATATGTCCATGTATATTCCATCATTTCCATATGTCATTTAATTTAAGATAATAGTCCTGGAAGTAGGCCTCTTGTTACAACCTAAAGTACTTACGGCCCCATTAGCTAATCGGGCATGCTTTATATATGTGCCAGAAATGCTTGTGAATCTTTGCCAGAATATCTACTCCCCATCAAACTACTACTCACCATGCTCTGCCAATATCCGTCATGAAACATGCCAAGAGTGCAACTGTGCCAAAGTACCTACTATACTTTTCCAAAAGTTCATACATGTATGCAATATGTTTAGCATCTTAGTAATATTTCCCAACTGCCTGTACACCCCTTTTCAAAAAGCTCATCTACCCCTTTGCTTCAATAATAATCTCCAGGCCCTCTTTGGAGCCCAGAGAAAACCACCGCCAATCCGCCATAGATATTTAAAGACGGGACAAAGCCACCGGCTCACCGAGCGGAGGTGTCTCGTCCCTTGTGGCAAACATGTGAGGAGTGATCCAGATGGTTCAATCAAAAATGTGATTCAGACATCCCATAATATGATCCTGGCACTTTTTTCTCATCACACGTGACTACCAAAAATGTTTGAAAAAAAAAATTACCAAAAATGTTCGAAAAAAAAAAAGGTTTTCGAAAAAAAAAACCAAAAATGCTCGAAAAACAAAAAATTACCAAATATGCTTGAAAAAAAAAAAAAATTTAGAAAAATTAAAAATTTTCTAAAGCAAAAAAAAATAACCCTTAAATATCGAAAAAAAAAAAATTACCAAAACTGTTTGAAAAAAAAAAAAAAAACCAAAAATGTTCGAAAAAAAAAAAAATTCCAAAAAAAAACAACAAAATATTACCAAAAATGTTCGGAAAAAACAAAAAATTCGTAAAAAACCAAAATTTTCCAAAAAAAAAAATTGCCACAAAATGTTTGAAAAAAAAAATTTCCAAAAACAAAATTACCAAAAATGTTCGAAAAAAAAATTACCAAAAATGTTCGAAACAAAAAAAATTTCCCAAGAAAACAAAATGTTCGAAAAGAAAAGTTACATTTTCCCTCAGAGATTCTTTTAAACATTTTCTTTTACAATATTACCTTTCCACCCTATTTCTCTTTGTCCCAATTTTTTTCTCCAAACTCTTTATTGAACAAACCTGAATACAAAAATGAATTTCAAGAAATAATAAGGTAATTACAATTTAGAGTCGGTCTTTTAAAATTTATTTTTTTGCATTCAGGCACTCCCTTCTTCATGCTTTGGCATTTACATATTAAATATGTATGAACCATTATATTGGCTGTGTGTCCATGGACCTGTCCAAGGCTTTCGACTCCTTGCCTCATAACTTGCTACTAGCTAAACTCTATGCTTACGGTATGTCTGAATGTTCTGTGAAACTAATCAAGAGTTACTTGACTGATAGACCTCAATGTGTTAAAATTGGAAATGTTTACAGTTCATGGAAATCAATGAAACGTGGAGTGCCCCAGGGGTCATTAACTGGGCCCTTGCTTTTCAATATTTTTCTTAATGATTTTATATTATATATGCAGAATCACTGTGACATCTACAATTATGCTGACGATAATTCCTTATGTTATAGACATGAAGATTTATCAATAATGAAGAATACAATTGAAGAATGCTCAAAAAGAGCAATTTCTTGGTTCAGTGTGAATAATATGCAAGCAAACGCTAAGAAGTTTCAGTGTATGACACTCCAGAGGCAGTCAAAATCTGACAGCATCACATTTAATATTGACAATGAGGCTATTGCGCCTTCTGAGAGTATCAAAATTTTAGGCGTGCATCTCGACAAAGATTTATCTTTTGTCAAGCATGTCTCAAATTTATGTAAGATGACGGCTAAACAAGTAAACATTCTTGGAAGATTAACAAAGCAACTAAACCAAGATAGTAAGCTGAAAATTCTACACAGCTTTATTCTTTCAAACTTTAACTGTTGCTCACTTGTTTATCATGAGAGTGGCTCAAGAAATGAACGAAAGCTTGAAAAAATTCAAGAAAGGGCATTAAGAGCAGTTTTCAATGATTTCCAATCAGCTTACACCTCTCTTCTGAAACAAGCTAATTTAAATACATTACATAGCAACAGAAGTAAGAAGCTATTAGAACATGTCTACAAGGTAATTCACAACTTATCACCCCTCTTTGCTTCTGATTACTATGAGATAAAGAAATTAGATTATGATCTGAGACAAAACTTTCTTATTCGCCAACCTAACTTCAATACGGTGCGATATGGAAAAAACTCTTTGAAGTATAAGGCCAGTAACTTGTGGAATGCATCTCCAAATTCAATTACAAATGAAAGTGAGTTCAAGTCATTTAAAATAGCACTAAGTAAACACGTTTTTTGAGTAATCTCGCATTTGCCCTCCTGTCTGTGATATGTTGTTTTGGTTATTTTATGCTGAAAAGGATTTTAAAGTTTTCTATTTTAGCAATTTTTAAATTATTAGATGTTTTTAAGTTCTGTTATGATTATTCACGAAATTAACTGTTTTTAGTCAATTTACGTGATTTTTGTCTAATATGTAATTTTCATCGCTGTATATACCCATGACTGTATCCCTTCATTTGTATATACTTACTCATTGTTTTTAATATGTCGGCAAAAAGCACTTGTGCTTATGTTGTATGCTTTGTGATATCCGACGTTAAATAAAGATTGCTTTACTTCACTTTACTTTACTTTACTTTAAATATATACTAAGTGACGTCACAGGCGACTGGCATGACTCATTCAGTGACTTGCATGGCATGCCATTGGCATGGGGTATGACAGAATGCTAACTGGATGTGACCTACAAAGAGCACTTTGGTACATGCTGGTTATCACTTGTATTTATGTGGCTGTAATTTGAACAGTTGTACCCTTTACCCCATTGAGGTGACTCCCAACTGTATGACTGTGACTGTTTTATCTGGAGACAAAATGACATTACAGGAAGTACTATTGGTTCTTTGTATAGATTAGCTTATCTTGATTAATTCAGATTACCCAACTTTCCTTGTGAGGGCTAACAAATGTTGTCATTGAGTTGTCTCTGAATTCACTCATAGTGATCAATCACCAAGATATCTTGTCCATGATTATAACTGATATTGACTTCCGTTAGATTAATCGGTTAATTTCTATCCTAATATGAGGTCATTTATAAACATGACATTTACTTTTATGTGTTTTCTAAACTTCCTTGCATTGTGTGCCTTTGTCTTTGAAATATCAAATATTTTTTTCCTTATGTTCAATATCTATATCCATGGTGTTGCTGTTATAAAGTGGGGTATGAATGGTCTAGTGGTAGCATGCTGGACTGCCAATCGCCGGGTCCAGGGTTCGAATCCAGGTTCTTGCCGGGTCACCTGAGCCTATGTTGGATGGCTGTTTCAACCATCCTTTGTCTCATTGCCGTGTCCTCCCCCTGTCCTAATTAGTTACCAAGTGCATAAATACAGGACGTAAACCCCCAATTCATCCATCCATCCATGCTGTTATAAAGTATATGAAGCTAATCACAACACTTCCTAATCACAACACATACTTGCACTTTCAAATTTATTAAATGAAATAAAACTGGTTGGCTTTGCTTGTGGAAAATGTTGGGTTACTTTACAGCCTTTGCCTCCTATGCCATTGTTAAATCTTCCCTGTCATTTCAATGGCTACTCATCAAACCTTTTTAAAAATGTTGTTTCTTACAGCTTCAACTTCAAGCCATAACTTAAAGAGTTACTTACATTTACTTAGTTTCTTTCTTTGTCCTTTCAGGAAGAATTTATAGCCCAAGATGGCCGGAAAGTCACGTGGTACAGCTGCGGACCAACTGTTTACGATTCCGCACACATGGGACATGCCAGGTAAGGAATTCAAGAGATATCACTCTTCTTTGCTCTGTTTCTTTTGTGTGTCACACCCAAGCTTATTTCTGTTGTAAACCTGTGTAAACAACATTGCCCAATTTAGCCAAATCTATGTTGTTTATTGTCTGTAAATAGTGTTTTTCCATTGACTATCTGATTTCTTGTAATTTCTATGGACTTCTGACGATCCAACTTGTATCCCCCTTTAAAAAGAACGCACTTCAATTCAACTTTAAAAAAACTTTTTGTGGTAACCTCCCCCCCTCCAACTCAGGATTATTTTCTTTTCAAATCACCCTTTCTTTATCATAACGCCCGAGCCCCCGACATGTACGCCACCTATTAACAATTCCACACACCACTCTTACACCCTCCCCTTCCCGTACTGCAATGTGAAAAGAGCTCAGTGTATTTGTCTAGTGTTATGTCTTTTTAGGAGAATTCCATAAAACGTCTTTGCCTTGGCAGCCTGCTTTGGACATTGACGAAGAAGATATGCTCAGAATTCAATTCATATCTCAATTTTACATCTGAATTCATATCGCAATTCACATCTCAACCAGACTCAATTCCCATCCCAACCAGACTCTGTCATCCTTTAGAAAGATGTTGGTAAATTCAGCCAAGTTTACTTTCCATTCAAAGTGTGGTTCCTTTCTATTGACTTAGTCTTTTCTTGGGGATGAGATGAGTCTCAGATCTGTTCTTTGTGTGTCCTGATCTGTCCGCTGCTGGTCGTGACAGCCATTAAAAGACTTCCTCAAATTTGGCAATATCCATTCAAAATGGCTAATATACCACATACTCTTTGAGAATACAAACCAGCAGATCTACATCCTGTGGAAGAAGTTCTGACTGGACTGAATTTTTGCTCAGTGCATACCAGCATCAAATATAGTCTCTGCCTTATGTAGGTATGGCAAGTTGTGTGTTTATGTTGAAGGTTTGATGTTCGATCTAAATACACTTTTCTGGCTTAATTTGCCCTGTCACTGTGTATGAAAATGAATCATTCTTGTGAAGTTCAGAAATTATTTTCTGGAAGGCGTGATGTGCGTGTCAATTGCATTATGTGATACGCAGTATGAAGCAGAGAATTGTGCTGGAAAAGACAGTTTTTCATGATTTTTTTAGATTTTACCAATCTTTTAAAATATCTTTTAACATCGCACAACAAACATGGAAATTTGCTTCTGACATACTACTTCCTTCAATTGATTGTAGTTGCATCTTTCTGATACTTAATTACTTATATTTTTCTATTCTGGGAAGGGATACATAAGTTTTGTTCTGAAAATGCATCCATAAAATCATTATTTGAGTTCCAAAAATTTCAATTTCTGTGGATTAGGCAGATACTTCTGTTAAGACTTTCGCAGTATCTGTTATCTATTGTATGGCGAATTATCGACTTGAATTCAATATTGGCTTATTAAGCTTTGGAAATGTAATAAATACACTTAAATTAACCTGAATATTTCGTGAATAATGTCACAAATACCACTGATATTGCATACCAGTTGGTATACACTGCACAGGCATTCCTGATTATTTTTATCACCCTGCCATTCGTATGCAGTAGACCTCATTAAAAAAGTTCTGTCCAGTCTTGGTATTTTCCTTCAGCTCTATGTAGATCTGCTAGTTAAGTTTGTATTCTCAAAGAGTATGTGGTATATTAGCCATTTTGAATGGATATTGCCAAATTTGAGGAAGTCTTTTAATGGCTGTCACGACCAGCAGCGGACAGATCAGGACACACAAAGAACAGATCTGAGACTCATCTCATCCCCAAGAAAAGACTAAGTCAATAGAAAGGAACCACACTTTGAATGGAAAGTAAACTTGGCTGAATTTACCAACATCTTTCTGAAGGATGACAGAGTCTGGTTGGGATGGGAATTGAGTCTGGTTGAGATGTGAATTGCGATATGAATTCAGATGTAAAATTGAGATATGAATTGAATTCTGAGCATATCTTCTTCGTCAATGTCCAAAGCAGGCTGCCAAGGCAAAGAAATTTTATGGAATTCTGCAAAAAAGACATAATACTAGACAAATACACTGAGCTCTTTTCACACTGCAGTAGGGGGAGGGGGGAGGGCGTGAGAGTAGTGTGGGGAATTGCTAATAGGTGGCGTACATGCAGGGAATCTCCAGGATGTCATTGGTGGGGGAGACGTTCCTGTAAAAGAGGAATTTCTTGAAAGGAATATACCTTGAAAAGTAGTCCCTCTGAAAGTGGTGTTGCAGTAGGCTCCTTTTGAAAGGAAGCTGCTGATTAGTCGACTGAAAACTTCCCCAGAGTGAAGGAAGGGTTGGTGGTTTTGAAGCAAAAGTAAGAAAAAAAGATAGTACATAAAAAACCTGCTGAGTGCAGATGGGTCATGTATCACAAGATGAATATTTCCAAATATCACATGTCTATGTACACTCCTGGGCAAAAAAAATGGACCTTTGTAATATTTCATATTGTTTCAATACAAAACCGCAAGACCAATCTCCTGTCAGTCAATCAATAGAATTTTTATCTTAGCATGGAAATGCTTCCCTTTTGACTTTTGGTGTTACTTTATTAATACAGAAATTCAGTAAGACAGAGGAACCTTGGAAAGCAGTGAAATGTGAACGGAAAAAATGGACTTTTGCGGTGCACAAAGTTGTCAAGAAGCGTAGCTGAAAAACTGTGCTGCTTAAAAATTCAAAATATAACACAATTCCACACTAAGATAATGTTGTTATTTATTGACTGACAGGAAAAGAAGCTTTGTTGTTGTGTATTTCCCATAAAAATCAAAGCATATTGAAATGAAGTATATTCTATGAAGGTCCTTTTTTACCCCGCTGGCTATGTAATAGCCTACGGGGTACTGCAGTCCTCAATGCCTCAATGTGCTGGGGATTTCGTCAAGCATAACTCACTTTGTGTTGCTCATATTTCACTCAAATTTTGCCTGTTATCTTATTTTGTCATGCAGATGGGAATGACAAGTCCGTGCGTCCGTACGGACACGCGGACGTACGGACGTACGGACACACGGACGGACACACGGACAGAAGGATGGACGCACGGACGGATGGACGGACGTACGGACACACGGACGTACGGACACACGGACGGACGTACGGACACACGGACGGACGGACACACCGACGTACGGACACACGGACGTACGGGACGCACGGACGGACGGCCAGACACACGGACGCACGGACACACGGACGCACGGACGGACGGACACATGGACGGACGGACACACAGACGGACACACGGACGGACGGACACATGGATGCACGGACACACGGACAGACACATGGACACACGGACGGACACACGGACGGGCGGACGGACACACGGACGGGCGGACAGACACACGGACGGACGGACACACGGACACACGGACGGACACATGGACGGACACATGGACGCACGGACACACGGACGGACACATGGATCCGAATGGTCTCAATGGCTTCACATAGAGCCAGCGGGGTTTACGTGCTTGCACGGTATTTTTTTTGCCCAGGAGTGTATGTGCCTGGCTGTCACTTTCCCAAATCATTTCTGAAAGTATCCTTATTGCGTATGTACTTCCAAACTTTCCGTTAATGTGCCCAAATGATCCATTTCCTAAAGATGCAGGTTGGATATTGGTTATCGACTCTAGGTCTAGGTTCACATCTGACCGCTAAGAGTGGTCATATCCTTATTGTCCCTTGGGGATGACACATTGTATACTTAAATTCAAATCTATGATCTTTAACCTGAGATTCTGCAGATGACACATTGTGTTATGAAATACTAAGAAAACGTGTTTCTTTGAAAGAGTCCAATTAACAATTTGGTTAGGGTATTTTTTTTTCTCTTATTTGGTGAGTGTAACTTATCTTCAGAAGTAGATTAATATGACTTGATTGCATGAGCTTATCTTTTCCCCTCTGTATTAATTTCAGATGTTACATTTCCTTTGACATCGTCCGAAGGGTGATGACCGATTATTTCAACTATGACGTCATCTATTGCATGAACATCACTGACATCGATGACAAGGTTAGTATTAGATATATATTTTTCTGACCTACTTTAATATCTTTAAACCAAACTTGTTTCTTCTTTTATACCGAGAACACATTTTATGCAAATCATGCAATCTCAATAATGCTCTGTTTACAAAATTCTACGGCATATTAGTGCATAACCATTGTGATTTCACTTGACCTTGGAATGTGTGTCAAGGTCACATAATGAAATGTATTATCACTGGAGGTCAAGATGCATTGGGGTCATCAAGGTCATTCATATTTGACCTTGTCCATTAGCAGTGCCTGCATTTGCTACAATGTAATAAGCATGAATTACATGGTATCCATGAGGTCACCAGGGACATGGCTGAGGCAGGGGTCAAGTGTATTAGGTCAGGTAATTGAATGCCTTGATATACAATGTCATGTACCAAAATGTGATGTCATTAATATGTATAAATGTGTTGACATTTTTGTACAGTGTACACTGCAGATTCTGCGTATATATTCTTCAAAATACTCCTGCATTAGACAACAGTCACTAATGTTATTGACAAATATAGACAGTTTGGCAAATCCCGGTTTGAACTACCCTGCTACAATATTGTGCTGATAGGGAGCAGGGTTGGTAAAACCACAGCTCTGTAGTTGCTAGTGACTTACTCAAATTGAAAGTAAACTGTTTGAAGGTAGGTCAGCACCATACATAATGCCAGTCCATTGAACTGGTGTCTTTTTCGTTTAATCACAAACTTATCTCAACTTAACCTTTTGCACTTTAGAAGTTAGAAGTTCCTTTTCTGTTATTTGTAGCAGTGAATGTAATCTATGGAGTAAAAATTGTGAAAACTCTGAAAGTATAACAAAACATAATGTGTAATGGGAACACTTGTCCTGTGGCTTTTATGTCTCTTCTTCTCTTTGTCAATTTGTGGTAATTTGTATTATACACATTAAAGAAAGCTCATCCGTGAAGCAATTTAGTAACTCCTGCGCAAAAGGTGGTGGTTACTCTTGACGGTGAGGTTTTTCGTTGAGAAGGTCTTTGTCGCAGAAACTACTGCAGACTAGGTTCAAATCTTGTCAAGTCATATAAAAAAGGAAAACCTAAATTAGAAGTGTGGGACTCTTAAACTTTGCCATCAAGTACATGATATGCTGGTCTCGGTCTCCTTCTTTGAGCTGCCGATGCGAACACGGATAATACAATTGTGCATAGAGTTTGCCTTTGCAGTGTTTCATTTAGTTCTTAGTCTTTTGAGTTGAATTGATAGTGACTTTGCTCATAATAAACTACTGCTGGCCGGTATAGAGTATAGAACCTTTAGATGTGTGTATGTGGGACCTGTAAAAAGGTGCTCACGTCAAAGCAAAGTCAGCATGACATTTATAAGACCTTGTCATAACCTTCTGCAAATCGAATAAAATCCGCATTGTGCCAAGAACGATTCATAGAAGACCACGCTAACAGAATTTTCTGACCATTTCTGGGCACAGGGCAAAAGCTGGCATGTCTACATAGATGTAAATATAGATGTATGCTGATGGTGGACCTATAGGGGACCTATAGAGGACCACGAGGGTCTACAGGGCACCATAAGACCTCTAGGGCACCTATAGAGGACCTGCAGGCCTAAAGGAGACCTGAGGACCTAAGGCTCTGATGGTTATGCAATTGTCCTCAATCCCAAGAGGCAAGTGTTTCCTTGTTCTACGTATTGAAGAAGAAGAAATGTACAGATACAGTAGCTTGGTCCTGGCAACCGATGTTAGATGGATGGTTCATCCTGTACAAGAGTGCGCCTTGCCTTATTACTATGGTCCCTGTCTGTCTTATTAAGCCCAGTCAGTGGTCAGTGCATGAATATAGGAAGTAAAGACCTACCCTCCATCTGCAGACGCTCCTACAGGGGAGGCCTTTTGGAGGGTTATGAATTTTGCTTCCATATTTTTGCACTAGGAAGCACTGATTGGATATTGTCTTGTCGTGAACTAGCTTAGGGGTGCATCAGCTGAAGGTTTCTCTGTTCTCCAGCTTTACCGTCCTCCCTTACTTTCCTCAAAGTTCGATCCTTCACTCTCTACCTTTCTCCATTTATTGCACTTCCTGTTTTGTGCTGCCCTCTGGCGTTGTCCTCCCGTGACGTGTCGTCTGACGTTGTTATGACATACTCATTTCATGTTGACGCGAGTTCTGACGTCTGTTGGACCTGGGTGATCAGCTGCCTTTTTATACACCCTTGGCTGGTTATTCCCTCTCCATCATCACTGAGTGTTCCCTTGGGCCTTTAGGGTTAAAATTCATGTCTCACTTTGTGAAGTCCTGCCATTATGACATCCGACGTCAAGGTTTTTTTTGTCTCGGTTCCACAGATGCTTCCATAACTTCATTCAACCTGTCATAGAAGTGGCATTATACAAGCCAGGAGCCGAAACAAAGATGCGCCAGTTTGAGGTTGTATTTGAGTGAATGACAACCATGCGGCTGAAAAAATTGTAGATATACCAATTTGGGCGACGATCCAAAATATGTGCTTAATTTATGGACAGATATGTATTTTTTAAGCTTTGAAGTATTCAGTGCAAGAGGGGGAGGGCTTAAGCTAACAGCAGCTGGGTGGTGTAGTGGCAGCTGGTGGTGTAGTGGTTAAGGTTGCCGCCTGCTTTGCTGAAGGTCTTTGCCTGCATGGGTTCGACTCCCGGTTGGGGAACCCGAAATTTTCAGCGTACCTTTATGATTAAAATCCCAGCTGAATGTCGTTCACCTGAGACTTTAAATTGGTGGCCCCTTGTATCAGAGTCTGTGCTTGGCAAGTTAGACATTCCTCTCATGGTGTAAATGTGTAATATGTTGAGGACTCGCGCTCTCTCTCCCATCTCATCAATCAACCCTCGTGAGCACCCAGAACTGGGCTTAGAGGGCTGCACTTACCATATCTATCTATCTATGTAACAGCCTCTTGAATGAATACTATTGCTGGAATTATTTTCACCTTTTAGTTCAGCGTCTTTTGAGTTATATTGGTAATGACTTGGTTCAGAATAAACTACTGCTGGGCTAGTATGAAGTATAGAATCTTTAGATTTGTTTATGTGGAACCTATAAAAAGGTGCTCATGTCAAAGCGAAGTCAGCATGACGTTTATAAGACCTTGTCATAACCTCCTGCAAATCGAATGAAATCCACATTGTGCCTAGAACGATTCATAGAAGGCCACGCTAACAGAATTTTCTGACCATTTCTGGGCAGAGGGCAAAAGCTGGCATGCCTACATAGATGTAAATATAGATGTATGCTGATGGTGGACCTATAGCGGACCTATAGAGGACCATGAGGGTCTACAGGGCACCAAGAGACCTCTAGGGCACCTATAGAGGACCTGCAGGCCTAAAGGAGACCTGAGGACCTAAGGCTCTGATGGTTATGCAATTGTCCCCAATCCCAAGAGGCAAGTGTTTCCTTGTTCTACGTATTGAAGAAGAAGAAATGTACTGATGCGGAAGACCGGACTGGGCAACCGACGTTGGACAGATGTTTCATCCTGTGGTCCCTGCCTTTCCTATAAAACCTAGTCAGTGCATAAATACAGGATGTACGTGTAAAAACCTACCTCCAGCCCACAGAGACGTTAGAGGCCTTCAGGTGGGTTATGGGTTTTGCTCTCTATATTTTTGAACCAGGTGCATTCCTTTTGGCACGTTATGGCTTTTGCTTCCCATATTTTTGCACCAGCATGTCCAGCAACCACCGATTTGATGCTTCCATGGGTTCCAATCCAGCTCCCAGACTCTTGTTATTTGATCATGTTGACCATCCAGTCTCATCAATTTTTTTCCGGAACACTTAGCAGTACGAAATCAGTCATTATTTCAGCTTCATGTAGATCACATATGATTTCATAAAGCTTTCCTTTAAAAATACCTTCTGCTTTTCTTGTCCAGAACTAGCTTGCAGGTGCATAAACTCAAGGTTTTCTGCTGTCCAACTCTACTATCCTTTCTTGACTTCTTCAAAGTTCCTTCACTCTCTTCCTTTCTCCATTTATTGCACTTCTTGTTTTGTGCTGCCCTCTGGCGTTTTCCTCCTGTGCCGTGTCGTCTGACGTCGTTATGACATACTCATTTCTCGTTGACGCGAATTCTGACGTCTGTTGGACCTGGGTGATTCTGCTGCCACGCAATGCTGTCAGAGTGCATCAGCTGCCTTTTTATGCACCCTTGGCTGGTTATTCCCTCTCCATCATCACTGAGTGTTCCCTTGGGCCTTTAGGGTTAAAATTCATGTCTCGTTTTAAGAAGTCCTGCCATTATGACATCCAACGTCAAGGTTTTTTTGTCTCGGTCCCAAGATGTTTCCATAACTTCGTTCAACCTGTCATAAAAGTGGCATTGTACTAGCCAGGAGCCGAAACAAGGAGTCGCCAGTTTGAGGTCTTATTCGAATGACACCAGCTGGGTGATGCTTCTAAAGGCCTATTTTTTTCAACTGTGAAATATTCAGGAAAGGGGGAGGATAAAACTCCCTAACAAGCCCCTTGGATCTGCTACTGCTTGTTGAATGTTCAGCTTTAAAAGAAGCCTTTTCACTTATAAGTTCAGTCTTTTGAGTTGAATTGGTGGTGACTTTGCTCAGAATAAACTACTGCTGAGCTAGTATGGAGTATAGAACCTTTAGATTTGTGTATGTGGGACCTATAAAAAGGTGCTCACGTCAAAGCAAAGTCAGCATGACATTTATAAGACCTTGTCATAACCTTCTGCAAATCGAATAAAATCCGCATTGTGCCCAGAACGATTCATAGCAGGCCGAGCTAACAGAATTTTCTGACCATTTCTGGGCAGAGGGCAAAATCTGGCATGTCTACACAGATGTAAATATAGATGTATGCTGATGGTGGACCTATAGGGGACCTATAGAGGACCACAAGGGTCTACAAGGCAACATAAGACCTTTAGGGCACATATAGAGGACCTTCACACCTACAGGAGACCTTAAGACCTAAGGCTCTGATGGTTATGCAATTGTCCCCAGTCCCAAGAGGCAAGTAGTTCATTGTTCTATGTATTGAAGAAGAAGAAATGTACAGATCCAGTGGCCGGGTCCTGGCAACCAATGTTAGATGGATGTTTCATCCCTTGTAAGAGAACACCTCGCTTTATTTCCATGGTCTCTGTCTATTCTAGTAAACCTAGTTAGTGTATAAATACAGGATGTGAAAACCTACCTCCCACCCACAGATGGGAACATAGACTCAAGGTTTTCCTGATGTCCAGCTTTACCGTCCTCTCTTGCCTTTTTCAAAATTTCTTCACTCTCTTCCTTTCTCCATTTATTGCACTTCCTGCTTTGTGCTGCCCTCTGGCGTTTTCCTCCTGTGCTGTGTCGTCTGACGTCGTTATGACATACTCATTTCACTTTGACGCGAGTTCTGACGTCTGTTGGACCTGGGTGATTCTGCTGCCACGCAATGCTGTCAAAGTGCATCAGCTGCCTTTTTATACACCCTTGGCTGGTTATTCCCTCTCCATCATCACTGAGTGTTCCCTTGGGCATTTAGGGTTAAAATTCATGTCTCACTTTGTGAATTCTAGCCATTTTGACATACGACGTCAAGGTTTTTTTCGTTTGGTCCCAAGATATTTCCATAACTTAATTCAGTCTATCATATAACTGGTATTGTACTAGCCAGGAGCTGAAACAAGGAGCCACCAGTTTGAGGTCTTATTTGAATGAATGACAACCAGCTAAAAAGATTGTAGATCTACCAAATCAGGCAACAATTCAAAAATGTGCTAAATTTATCGACAATCATGTATTTTTTTAAGCTTTGTAATATTCGGAATAAGAGGGGAAAGGGCTTAAGCTCCCTAACAAGTCCCCTATGTATCCGCTACTCCCTCTTGAATGATTACTTTTGCTGGAAGTCTTTTCACTTGCTAGTTCAGCGTCTTCAGTTATATTGGTGATGACTTGGCTCAGAATAAACTACTGCTGGGCCAATATAGAGTATAGAATCTTTAGATTTGTGTATGTGGGACCTATAAAAAGGTGCTCACGTCAAAGCAAAGTCAGCGTGACATTTATAAGACCTTGTCATAACCTTCTGCAAATCGAATGAAATCTGCATTGTGCCAAGAACGATTCATAGAAGGCTGCGCTAACAGAATTTTCTGACCATTTTTGGGCGCAGGGCAAAAAGCTGGCATGCTTAGATGTAAATATAGATGTATGCTGAGGGTGGACCTATAGGGGACCTATAGAAGACTATGAGGGTCTACACTCTACAAGGCACCAAGAGACCTCTAGGGCACCTTTAGAGGACCTACAGACCTAAAGGAGACCTGAGGACCTCAGGCTCTGATGGTTATGCAATTGTCCCCTGCCCGAAGAGGCAAGTTGTTCATTGTTCTATGTATTGAGGAAGAAGAAATGTATAAAAGCTCTAGCGCGGTCAGGGAAACATATTTTAGACGCATGTTTCATTCTGTGCCATAGTGCACCTCCCGTCTTTACCTTGGTCCCTGCCTCACCTATTCAGCTTTTATTTGAAAATATCTTTACTTGTCTTTCCCGTAAAGGCAGTGTAAACTCAAGTTATTCCTCTTACTGTCTTGCAATCCTCTCTTGCCTTCTCAAAGTTCCTTCACTCTCTTCCTTTCTCCTTTTATTGCACTTCCTGTTTTGTGTTGCCCTCTGGCGTTTTCATCCTGTGTCGTGTCGTCTGACGTCGTTATGACATACTCATTTCACGTTGACGCGAGTTCTGACGTCTGTTGGACCTGGGTGATTCTGCTGCCACGCAATGCTGTCAAAGTGCATCAGCTGCCTTTTTATACACCCTTGGCTGGTTATTCCCTCTCCATCATCACTGAGTGTTCCCTTGGGCATTTAAGGGTTAAAATTCATGTCTCACTTTGTGAAGTCCTGCCATTATGACATCCAACGTCAAGGTTTTTTTTGTCTCGGTTCCAAGATGTTTCCATAACTTAATGCGACCTGTCTAAAGAATGGTATTATACTAGCAAGCAGCTGATTCAAGGAGCCGATACAAGGATCCAATACAAGGAGCTGCTACAAAGAGGCAATAAAAGGAGCCGATACAAGGATCCAATACAAGGAACTGATACAAATAGCCGATACAAATAGCCGATACAAATAGCCGATACAAGGAGCCAATACAAGGAGCCAATACAAGGAACCGATACAAGGAGCCGATACAAGGAGCCGATACAAGGAGCCAATACTGTTTGAGTATGGCAACTACCTGGATGGTGCTCTTAAACTTTAAAAAGATCTGCCAATTCCATAGCTCAAAGGAGCTAGGGGTTTAAGCCACCTACAGGGTGGTCATGAAAAAACTTTACAGTCTTTGGCCCATGAGGCACAACTCAGTGAGTTCTTAACCAATTATTCTCATTCTTGCATGAAGTTCACGTAGGAATCTCATTATTATATTTCTAATCTTGATTCTAATTTCAATAAGGCGTTACGACAGGAGACACCTTTTGACAAACTATGGTAGCTTGCAATTTCTATCAACCTTCTTCCCTTTCAAGCTCCCCACTGGACTGAGTTTCACTCAAAGAGAGCTGAAATTCCGGGGCCAAACACCTCTGAAGAACTCTAAGTAACTGTAAGAATATGAAAGCAATGGTAAAATATTTGAACTGATGGCAATGCCTTGCATTCGGGACAGCAAGATGTGTGCAAATGGCCTTTTTTTTATTTCTGCAAAATCATAGCTCAAGATTACCCATCATGTCCCAGGAGAACAAACAACAGATAATATGTCGCCATGACTATCCTCTTTACATTGGAAAAGATTGGATAGTAATAACAGACAAATTTATAGAACTATGCCAAAGAAAGAGAGTAAAGTTTTTTCTTGACCACCCTGTACTTGAGGAATATCACTTTTTCTTTTCGAGTGATCACTCTTTTGAAAAGAGTACATTGTACATATTAACGGTCCATATATATAACGGAGTAAGACCCACAAGTACTTACAGACAATGTCACGAGGCAGCGTCCACGATTCCAGGCTATGTTATGCAAAAAAGTCAGCAACTTTGCACGTGCGAATGTCTACGACGCAGATGTGTAACTTTCTACAAAATACTCTGAATACTATTGAGAAAGTCTCTATTGTTGATGTATATTAATGGAAATCTTTCACAAATTGGTCTTGGAGTAAATAACCGCTGAACGTGTTATCGGTTGTCTGTCTGGTGTATTGGCTAACAAAGAGGCAAGTCAAAATGGGCATCATTAAAACTAGGCAGCAACAATCTTTCTGCTTATGACTGAAGTTTTTGCAAACCAGGTGAGAGCCAGGTGAGAGTTAGGCAAGACTTAATTGATTTTTAGCTTCTCGGATCTTCGTGAGACACTATTTCTAAGATCAGTCGGAAGGATGAATTAAACTTTGATCTCAACTTTTTATTGCGTCAATCACTTACATAAAATCATGGGTACTTCATGCCATGTACTTCGATTTACTCTCAAATTAAACTTTTTAAGTTTGCTCAGAATTTATGTGTTTACTGTTTCTGTTGCATTCTTGGTTCGAACTGGCACCAGACACGGTATACCAGATATGAGTCATGTCAGCCCCAATAGCTCAGTCAGTAGAGCGCTCGCCTCACAAGCGAGGGACCCGGGTTCGATCCCCAGGCTGGCCAACATGTCATTGCACGACATCGTCGTTCGCATCTGACGTAAATTGGAGGTGCCGTGGGCCAAACTGGAAACAAGTCACTGACTTAGCTTGGCTACCCACGTTAAATAAAAGTCCCTTTACCTTTACCCTTTAGTCATCATGAGGGAAGAAATTTATTTTGTTAATGTACCATTTGTGCTTTAACTCCAGTCAGAACTCCCAGCCACCATATTGAGGCTCGACTCACCTTAATCCGAGGTGACTATAACATGAGTCCGCCATCTCTTCAGCGGTCGTGGTATAAATTGGATTATCGTTAGCGAGTGGTAAGTGGTCGCATAAAATGGTGAGCTCCTCGGTCACCCCGATCTGTCAAGAGCAATTACCTGCAAAAGCAAAAAGTTGTCGACCACTTGTGACGGCTGGAGCAATAAGCAAAGGACTGGTGACAATACTGCGTGGGTTCTACCGTAGGTCTATTACTAGTTGATAAGTAGTTATAGCAGTGAGTGAAGGTTCCTTCGAAGGGTGTCTCGATGGGACTCGATGCTTTGTCAATGGGTGTTCATTGGTGTTCCATTGGTACTCTATGAGTCCTCAATGTTAAGAAAGGTGTCACAAGATATTGCAATGCCCTTGTATGAGAGTGTATTTGTCTGCCATCCTCAACAAAAAGTTCTGGCCAGTCTCGAGGGAAGAAGAACTTCAGATGAGAGTGCTACTCTGCAAGTATCAGTGACTTGTGACTTGTGTACATCCATAATATTTCAAGTGCATCATTCTCATCCATTCAACATAGTATTTCTTTTGCTTCAGTTGTGATATGATCTGTTTGATGCTTGTAGTTGTAAATTAACATTCCAATACCTTTATAATTTCAGATCATCAAGAGGGCCAGGCAGCGGTACCTCTCTCAGCAATATGCCAAGGAAGGCCTTCAGTTGGCCCAGGTCACAGAGGACCTTAAGTGTGCCCTTAAGGTGAGGATACCATTTTCTTGAAATCTGTCGAGTCCACTCTCTTCTCTAATGATTATATTGTGTAATTTTAACTCTCTATGAGAGAGTTGAATAGTAGACAGATATTCATTAAACATTATTAGGAATTATCAAGAATGAGTCGTCCAAGTAAAATGAACCATATTTAAAACACATGTGTTTATGAATGAACAAAGGCACTTGTCAAGGATTAGTCAGACCAAAAATGAAGGCACATGCAAACAGGGAGTCGACCAGGGATGGACATTGGACAGTCATCAAATGAATTTTGTTCCTAGAAATTAATGTGATAGATAGATAGGATAGATAATTATTAGATATGGTAAGCCAGCCCTCTCAGCCCAGTTCTGGTTTGATTTCCCGCACATGGTTCGAATCCATGCAGACTTAATAGACCTTCAGCGAAGCAGGCGGGCATCTTAACCACTGAGCCACCCAGCTGAATGTTAATGTTCTTTGGACATTTACAATTGCTTTAGAACATTAGCAGTCTGACAAATATCCACCTAAATCAGATGTTTTCTTAAATAGGAATGTATGACAAATGTCCTTACTTCAATTAGATGTTTGTGAAAATTTTCAAAACATTTAAGAAGTGCTTGCCAATGTTTCTTTCAGGTTTGATATCCTGAGTAGCTCAATGTTAATGATTTGATCACTGCAAACACTGATTGAATTTATTTCTAGTAGAAATTCTGATTCTTCATACATTTTAACAGAAGAAAATGGCCTGTATGCTGATGGCATCACCACCTTGTGTTGTATGTTGCTCTACCAGTGTGCAACTGCCTTTTTGGGGTAGATTTTGTGATAAATGTAGTTATATGACTAAGTATGAACCTTTTGCACTCATGAATGTAACTCTGAATTCTGCACTGCACTTGAATAATGCAGAACACGGCTTTTTCCACAAGTTGTTGTGTGTTATCAGCCGGCTTGCTTCTATGAGCTCCAGCACTCGTCCATTCACCCTGCTCCACTGAACCTTTTTTGTGGCGTATTCTGAACACTGCTGAAACACGCTTTTGTAGACACTCTTGTGCAGAACTCTCTTGTGTCATTTGTAGCATTTTTCTGGCTGGATTGGCTGCAGCTTTGAAGATGGCCTGATGAGGCTGTTGTAGACCTGGCAAAAGACCCGCTACGTTTTAAAGTACGCAATTGAAACCACCTCCTCACCCCAGCATTGTAGCAGGGCCGCACAACTTCATTACTGCGGATTATTTTTGCTCTCTGAATATCGGCGTGAGGGTTTTTCGGTGAATACCTCATCAGCAGAAAAGATCCTGAAGCAGTCCAAAAATGTCGAGGGGAGGATTTTCTTGTTGAGCAAGATCTTTACTTTGGTTTGTTCACGCTAATGAAACGTTTGGAGAGGTTATGCTAAAAGGCCCCGAGTGACACTTGAACAAAACGACCTCTGAGTTTGGTGTATTTAGAGAAAAGAAAATAGACACACTGAATTCCCAGTCTAGTCATAGGATAAACTTGATCCTAAGTAAAGAGCCATTTTGTTAACCGAGGTCGTTGGCCTAAGCCAAAAGCAAAATAGGCAGTTTATCTCAAAATGGGCAGGTTCTCCATTCTTTGTTGAGCCATAGCTCCACTTCTATGTGTATGTATTCTTACTATCGTGTAAGTAGCTTGGTCAGTGTATATTATGCAACAATAGAAGACAGGAAGATTTGTGTGGATGATTGTTTTGTCCCATGTTTATATTGCTCTAAATTCCCATACATATATATCCCCTTTTGTTTTGTTCCTTTGTTAAAGTGCAAGGTCGTGGGTGGCATACAAACAACAAGTGTTTCCAACTTTGTCCCGCCAATTTCATTAAGTCCACACTCAACAAATGTGATGAATTGATGAAATAGTGTTGTTGTCAGACTGTTTGTTTCAACTTTTGCATTATTGTTGACAGTGATTGATTTGATCGATTGAAGTTATGCGATTTCACAGTTGTACAACATATGAAAGGTTAGTTTTAATACATTAGCCTATTCCTGAAATTATGCTTCAGATATCAAAGAATTGAGATTTTAAAGGTTATCTAGCCATCATATTAATAAGACAGTCTTACTAATGTCCTATCTGGTATTCGACATAGATGCATTCTCAATTTAATTGTAAAAATTTAGTGGTTCGGCAAAGAACGGGATATTTGCCAATTCTAAATTAACTTCCTTTTGCTTTTGGCTTAGGCCAACGACCTCGGTTAACAAAATGGCTCTTTACTTAGGATCAAGTTTATCCTATGACTAGACTGGGAATTCAGTGTGTCTATTTTCTTTTCTCTAAATACACCAAACTCAGAGGTCATTTTGTTCAAGTGTCACAAGGGGCCTTTTAGCATAACCTCTCCAAACGTTTCATTAGCGTGAACAAACCAAAGTAAAGATCTTGCTCAACAAGAAAATCCTCCCCTTGACATTTTTGGACTGCTTCAGGATCTTTTCTGCTGATGAGGTATTCAGCGAAAAACCCTCACGCCGATATTCAGAGAGCAAAAATAATCCGCAGTAATGAAGTTGTGCGGCCCTGCTACAATGCTGGGGTGAGGAGGTGGTTTCAATTGCGTACTTTAAAACGTAGCGGGTCTTTTGCCAGGTCTACAACAGCCTCATCAGGCCATCTTCAAAGCTGCAGCCAAGCCAGCCAGAAAAATGCTACAAATGACACAAGAGGGTTCTGCACAAGAGTGTCTACAAAAGCGTGTTTCAGCAGTGTTCAGAATATGCCACAAAAAAGGTTCAGTGGAGCAGGGTGAATGGACGAGTGCTGGAGCTCATAGAAGCAAGCCAGCTGATGACACACAACAACTTGTGGAAAAAGCCGTGTTCTGCATTATTCAAGTGCAGTGCAGAATTCAGAGTTACATTCATGAGTGCAAAAAGGGTTCTAACTACTATACAGTACCTGACCCAAAAAAGATGTGGCGTGATGTTTTTCTATCACTTGTATTTTGGGTTTCCCTACTGAACAAAGAGAAAAAGGGTTGCACCGACTTCAAAGAAATAAAAGTTGATTTTCGAATAGGTCTACATAGTTCGGCCATTCTGGAAATGATAGAGTGAAGACTTTTAGGGAGCCGCATAATTAGGTGAAATATGTAGATCTAATAAAAATGAATAACAACAAGCTAGCATGAAGTATGTGATATTTTACTGCTCGAGACCAATCAAACCCATCATTTGCAATGGAAATCAAGGCAGAAGATGTATGATGACTTGAAACATCTGAAAATCTAATTGCCCTTCAGCTACTGCAATTTCACAAAATAAAGAGTCCTAGTAAGAGAAATTTTCCTACTCCTGTGTTCTATGTTTTGTACATGTGAGTGTATCTTTTTTGTTCAGTAATTCATTGTGTTTCAGAGAGTGGAGGACAAAGCAGAGAAGGAAGAAGACCCGGATAAGAAAGCCATGCACCTGAGGATGATCGCTAAAGTCAAGGCTGTCCTGGAGGCGCCCAATCCTGACAAGAGTGTAAGGAGATTGTGAAGATAATGTCAGAGAGAAACTGAAATAATAATATTGTATTATTGTAATGTCGTAATTGGAGTGAGTTAGCTCAGTTGGTAGCACTCTGGCCTTCTAATCCCTGGGTCCCGGGTTTGATTTTGGCTCTAGCTGGGTCACCTTGACCTATGTTGGATAGCATTTTCAGTCTTTCATCTTGGCTGTGTCCTCCACCTGTTCCAATTAGCCCACCAAGTACAACATTACAGGACGTAAAACCCAGTCATCCATCTGTTATATCATAATCAATTACTGTGGAAGCAAAGTGATCCTATGCTTTCAACTTCAGTGAGCAGCAAATATAGCTCTTGACTCATAGATTGGCGATAGTAATTAGCTGTTATTCTGGGGCGAAACAACAATATGTAAGTTTGTGTGCAAATGAAAGAGTTTTCATGCAGTTTTGAATTAGCTCCTTGAGCCTATATTTCACTGTCAAAACATTCAATGTATCTTTTTGTGTATCAGAAATTTGTACTTTGAACAAAAAAAAAGAGATGTATTTTTTTAAAAACAGAAAGAATTTGGCAACAGCGTATGTCAGTCAGCATAGAGCTACATGGTTGATGACTCGGATCAGGCGATAATTCAATAGTTTGATTCTCATGAGCAAATTTCAATTCAATTTGAATGTGGTGTTGCTATTTGATTGTTCATTTACATGCTATGAATTCTCAAACCAAAGTTCACTTTTTTGTCTGAATAGATTGCATCTCACCATTGTCAAAGTTCAACGCACTATAGATGTCCTAACCTATTGATCTGTTGGGTGCAACTAATGCCGTTTAAGCCCATCCGAAATATGTGCACCTCACTATTGTACTGATCGGTACTTTATAGTATGAGCATGTCGGAAATTCTTTGGATTTTTAAAATAAGAATTGGGTAATTTAAAATATTGTGGTTCATTTCACAATTGTCTGTAAAAGTTACTGCTCTGTTGATTTAGATTAAATGCAGATTTCTTGTTTTGTGTTGGTAATGACACAAGTTCCCCATAGGACTTTTTTAACCCTTACCGGACTAAAGGGACATTTATGTGCATCCCCAGCTTACTGCCTGTTGGGCCATTTATGTCCCTAAAATCTGCTGTAGTCCCTGATGACGTCACAATTGTAGGATTGTTTTTTTGGGATTGCTCAGTCCAGTAAGGGTTTTAATTAAATATTCATCCCATTTAGCAAATATGTAGCCCAGAGATTCCTCTGAATAAAAGATAAAGCATAATTAAACACTGTATGCTTATTGATATCCTGCCTGTTTAAAAATGATAACAGCAAAGTCTTCTCTCTGCGACGAAACCTTATATTCCCAAAATGCCAAAAATCTTATGCCCGAACTGCTTCAAACTTCACCCGACACTTCAAAGTTCTATAAATTGCTGAAATAAACCTTGGTAATTGTGTTTGTGGTCAAGAAAAGACCTAAAACAAGTGACCGGTGAGTTGTAGAGCTCCGGTGTCTCACCCTGGGGATCAGGTGGAAGATTAGGTGTTGTTGCTTCCAATAGTTTTTGCATCTCCTAAAGAAGTAAGAAGTATACTAAGCTGAACGACTAAAAAGTATCTTATGACTGAACAATATGGATAGTATGTTGGCAGTGCCTCGGTACATAGCTACGTCATGATTATCATCTCGTTATGATGTCTTGTGTGGTTATTCTGAGTTCCCCCGTGGCCTAATTGGTAAGTGCGCTTGTCAACTGGCTTTGAGGGCATGGGTTCAAATCTCACCCCGGAACTCACTTTAGTCCGAGCCCATGGGACATTAAAAGGAGGCGGGCTGTATCCAGTATTCTATGCTGGGGCAACTGAAAGACCCTAGGGCATCTCTGAATTAATAGGGTATGTGCCAGACTCACAGTCTTCTCATCTCATCATCATACGGCGATTGCCCGCCTCGATATAGCCCACTAAGGTGCTGCAGAGGCGTAAAACACAAACAAACGACTTGTCTGGTTATTCTGACTTATAGCTTAAAGAAGCTCATGTAAAGATTATGGAAATTTGGGAAAAATTTATCGTTTACATATTTGCAGCATGAGTACGGGGAAAACCTTGAAGTTGACTTTCAAAGTAGAATGCGCAGCCAGCTATATTTCCATTGTTATGAGTCTTAACTGCTGAGGTCAACTAAAATAGCCTCATTTCATGTGTTACGATTCAAATTACATTCTGTATTTGTGATAAATTAGCCACCATTAGCAAGATTAATGTTGCGTCTCATCGATGACTAATGTAAGATTACTCGAAGTGCTTTGTCAATGAAATTAATTCATTCCTCGTTGAAATTTATTTGTTCTTCTTGCTGTGCTGTGCACAATTCTTTTACATTTCTTATCCGTTGCATCAATTCTTGATTAAACGCTGAATTTATGATCGCAAATTTCAGAAAATGAATTTAAGATCATGAATTTATGGTCATTGGATTGTGCGTGTGAGCAGGCATTAATGTCGCTGATTTGTGCCGTTTTAATTTGTTAAATGGTTCCCTGCTTGATCCAGTAGATTGTAGCACAGTTGGTAAGATATCTGTTGTTTCTGTTTGAGGATTGTGGGGGAAAATATCTGATTGTAACGGTTGGACCTTGAGTTTAAGAGTAGCCGAACCCAAAAATGTGAACATCGCTAGATCTCTTTCCCTGCTCCCAAGAATTTAACCAGATTTTCACAATTTGGCACCAGACAGGATGCTTTTCCATCAGACTTTATCACAGTCCAGTCGCTGTGTCCCGGGTTCGAATCCTGCTCTTGCCGGGTCACCTGGTTCTTTGTTGGATGGCTGTTTCAATTATCCGTCGACTCATTGCCATGTCCTCCTCCTGTCCTGGAGCCTGTCTGGAGTCTGTGCCTACTAAGTGCTTAAATGCAGGATGTAAAGTCTCAATCATATACCATAGTCTTTTTGAGAATGAGAATCCATTTGCTACTATGGTTATGCTTGATAAGTCTGTTTTTGTTGTAAAAGTTAAAATTTCTATAATTAACTCTTCTACTTTATAAATTTGATATTTCAGGAAATGTTGACTGCCGGCCAAGACATCATTGCTGACTGGCTGGACTCGAACTTGGGCCACACTGTTTCCGACCCTCAAGTATTTATGGATCTTCCCAGATATTACGAAGAGGACTACCTGACTGACATGGAGGCTCTTAATGTAAGAATCATGTATTGATTACAATGGTCTCTCTGATAAACAAAGATCTGTCTTCGGGCAATTTCTGTATTATTGGCCTGTATAAAACATGACTGTTAAATCATGTAAATGTCTATCTGCATCTCTCAGCACTCCATAACAGTATATGATAGCACATACATAGAGCTATTACCGCTGATTCATGCCGGATCTCCGGAAGCTATTGCTATGGTAACCTGAACAGTGAAACCCCTAGATTATGACAATTCCAAATGCTATGGCTCAGGGCCAATCTTGAAATCAATCGAAGGACACACTTGCATTTCCCTCCTATTGGTTGTGCCACTCAAATAATGTCTTCAGCTTTAGGCCTTATCAAACCTCCAGCATATGTGGGACCCGGCCCAGGTACCCTCCTGGTCTCTCTTTCTTTAAATTCTCTGACTTAGGAGGCCAGGCAGGTGTTTGCTTTGTACGGCTTGCTTTAAGTATGCACAAGGTTTTCAATCAAAGTATAAAAGGAGACACTATATTAAAAGCAATTGCCATCCGAATTATCCGTGTTAGTACAACATTACAAAAAGATGGTGCTGCGCTGCTAGGCTGGTTCTTGCATGTCATAAGGAGTTATTTTGTAAGATTATAGTTGCACATTAAAGACACCAGGAATCATTGCAATTTGGTGAATGCTTCTGAACCAACTATCTGTTTCTTGAAATATGTTTTTTTTTATTTCTGCCCTCTATTTTTTTTATACTGGGTTAGCTCAGTTGGTAGCGCTCTGAACTTACATTCGATGCCATCGGTAGATCACGGGTCAATTCCAATTCTGATTATGTCGCCTGGACCTTATGTTAAACGACAGTTTCAATCTTCCTTCACTTCATTGCTGTGTGTTCGTCCTATCCTAATTATAGCCTTCTAAGCTAGTGCATAAATACAGAACATAAAGCCTAATCATTCATACTTCCAGGTGAGACCACCAGATGTCCTCACCAGAGTCAGCGAATATATCCCAGAGGTCATTGAGTATGTAGAGAAAATCATCAATAATGGATATGCGTAAGTACGGTGCCTATAACATCTTACTACATGTACTTTGGATTGCAGGATTTCAGCGTAAAAAGAGTTGTTATGATATTGGTGAGGGAATCATTGGAGCCAAGTGTTCTTTTCATATTATATATTACTAATTTTAAATATATATTGTAAATTTATTTTAGAGTACCGTAGAACGGGGTGACTTTGAACAGCTGGGGTGACTTTGAACACTTTTCTGAAAAAGATTGATCCTCTATGAATGCAAAGCTAAATGAGATACTGGAAGTATTTGACTTCTGATTATATTCCACTAAAGCCTAGTTTCTTTCTACATAAAGTCATTGTGACTGGAATTTTTTTTTTTTCATGATTTTGATGAATAAACTTAGCATACTTATATTGGCAAGATATCATAGCCTGTTAACTTCTGTGCCCACAACAGTATACAAATGTTGACTGATACGAGGGCAACAGTGCAATCTGTTTGACCCAAGGGAGTGACAGTCACCTTGCTGTTTCACGAGGCCGAAGGCCGAGGGAAACAGCAAGGTGACTGTCACTCCCGAGGGTCAAACAGATTGCACTGTTGCCCGAAGTAACAGTCAATAATTGTTTTGTTATACCTTGAATGCAATTCTGACAAAAAAGATAACTTTTGAGAGGCAGGAAATTCTCCATCAAAGTTTTGACATTGATCAGGTAGTCATCCAGATGTAAAAGTCAAATAAATTTAATATGATAGGCCTACTATCCATAAGTTTTATCAATTGTCATTTAATTTTGTGAAGATGAACGATCTATTTATAGCCTCACTGTGGTGACGTCACAACTCTATGACATCACAATGCAGTGGCGTCACAATGGTCACAAACACACAGTTCAGTTGAAATAAACAAGTGAAGCTGCATCAATGTCTTGGATCAAATTGTCTTTTGCATTTTCATCAGATAAAAAAGGATCAGGTAACATCTGTGGTTCCAACACCAACTTCTGTACAGCCATCTTGATCAGCAGTTAGCCTCAATGTGAATTCAGTGAACTGATGCCCTCTGAGAGGGCAACAGTCTTTTCTGATCCCCGTCATGTGACGTCATTCTGACCAATCAAAGAAGAGGAATTGCATTTGAGGTGTACCAATACTGAATGACCCTGGCCTTATAAATACTTGCCTTATTATAATGTCACTCAAATACTTCCAAAATCCACCAGAAACTTGTTGGAGGCTATTCAGAAAGACAGACAACAAATAATATAAGTGGATGATGTTGAATTGTAACAAACTTCGGGGTGACTTTGAACATCACATTGTGATGGTGAGCGCAGAGACCATCACATTTCCCCGTAAACTATATTAACAGATATATCATATTTCATAAGACAATGCATATAATTCAATGTCTGAAGCATATTTCACTATATTAGGCAATCATTTAGCTCCTAAGGCACAGAAGTAGACCAAGAATAAAAAATTCACAAAACATACAAAAAAACAGTAACAAAATTTTAGGGAAAGGCAATTAAGCCCTGGAAAATTCATAAATACAGATAAACATTTGTTTTCTGAAAATTGATGATTTTCTTTCATTGAAACTCACTCTGTTCAAAGTCACCCCGGATCTCGGGGTGAGTTTGAACGCCCATTTATCCACTGGCACAGGCATATACATGATGTCTATCTCAAAATGCCGATGCACAGGTTAACTACATGCCAGTGGCCAACATTTTATCCCATGAAATACCACCTAGATCTTATAATTTTTTAAAGATAAGGGAATTGAGGTGAAAACTGTTCAAAGTCACCCCGTTCTACGGTAGTCTCTTTTTGTTTGTTATGCTCTAGTTGCTTGTGAAAAATTATACATGTGTTACTTTTTTCTGCTTTTCGGGTTTTAGACTTTTGTGACCTTTGACAAATTTATATAATATTCTATTAAACTATCGTAAGACTACCACTAAAATGTTTTCATTGTAACTGTTTTATATATCGAATAACCAATCAATGATTAAAGAATTGTTAGTGTAACCATCTATAACTAGTATTCTTCTTTTCTAGCTATGAATCGCAGGGATCCGTTTACTTCGACACAAACAAGTTCAGCCAAACGGAGGGACACAATTATGCTAAACTTGTCCCGGAGGCATTTGGAGACCAAAGGGCCCTGCAGGAAGGCGAAGGTATTTATGCTGATCGTTTTGGCAAAGTAGTTTGGATAGTTTTGATCTTTGTGGAAATGGGCTGTTTTGTTTGTTTGGGTTTTGTGCTTTTGGGAGTTCTTTCGGGTTGTCGACCTTGGAAAGAGTTGTAAATTGGTGATAGATGACAAAAATTGGAAGTAGGCCAAATTTTGATTGAGCTTACATTCATTCTTTTACTTTTAGAAAGTAGCCAGATTGAATAATTTGGGGCATGCACAAATCTTGACTTAAGGAAACACCCTTTATCTCTGAGATTTTGACTCTTCAGTTTATTAATAAGTGATGAAATCAGAAACAGGAACTTGTAGAAGATTCTAGAAAATGAGTTGTTCGAACATCTCTACTTTTGTAAGACAATGGGTTTGCTGTCAATTGTATTTCCTTTTGAAGAGTCTGTGTATGAAAGAAAGGTTTTCAATCAAATAGCTTTTTTGGTTGAGAGATATTTGTACTGCTTTCTAAACTCCTTTGAAATGTTTGTTTTCAGGGGACCTCAGTGTTTCTGCTGACCGTTTGAATGAGAAGAGAAGTCAGAATGATTTTGCTCTTTGGAAAAGTTCCAAACCTGGAGAACCTGAATGGGACTCCCCTTGGGGAAAGGTAAGACAACAAATATACAATGCTACTCTTTGTACTCTTGTACCCTTAAAATGCAACTAATTTAGAAATTTGCTGAATTATCTGGAACGAAAATGAAGGATTGTGTTTCTGTGTGGAGTTCTTGTGCCAATCTAGTTCTTGTCTGTGATTCTACAGACAAGCAGGGAGTACTGCTTTCTGCGCTCTGATTGGTTTAGAAAACAATCAAAGTGACGTCACCAATTGAGAAAGTTTTTTGACGTAACTCACTATGTGTCTTAGGTCATAAATGACCGTGGAGCCCAGATTGTCTTGTGCTGCTATGCGCTTCCAAAAAGGCTCTTCCCACTAGGTGGCACCAAATTACACGCTGGTCTGCAATATTGCCCTCTAGTGTGAAAATGAGCTGTGGAACATTTTTTCAAACTTACAGTTAGTCTTCTGGCTATTTCTATCTGGGGTGATGAACCAGCTTCTAGGGACAAAATATTGAGCAGCCTTTGGCTGGACCAGTATTTTAAGATGTCTCTTTTAAAAGTATAAAGCACAATTGCGTAAACATTGCTAATCTATGAATGAAATGGAACAATTAATAGTTTTTTGAAAAATAATGAGAATATGTTAAAATAGCTTCATTTCATTTAGCCTTCAGCAAAACTGTTGTCGTTAAGATGTTATTAAAAATTTTACTCACCGTTCTTCCTTTTTTCAGGGTCGCCCAGGGTGGCACATAGAGTGCTCTGCAATGGCCAGTAGCATCTTGGGACAGTCCATGGACATTCATTCGGGAGGAGTGGATTTGAAATTCCCTCATCACGACAATGAGTTGGCTCAAGCAGAGGTATTGATTAGATTGGAAAGGTGTTTTTAAAAATAATTATACTCTAAGATCCCTATGCAATGCTATGCATAGTACTCGTTTAATGTTATTCTGAATAAAGATGTGATTATATTAAGGAGTATGTGTTATGTAGTGCAAATTCTTAAATACATTAATATAAATAGGCCATCAACCATTACGAATAGTAAAACCTAGTGCTAGGCCCTAGTTTCTTTTTGATGCATGCTTTTAAGTTTGTGGACTGACCCCTACTTAATTTTTTTCCCATTGAGTATTGAAAAAGATTAAACTTTATTTAAACTTTACAGAAATTAAAAACTCATTCAAATTTCAGGCCCACTACAACAACGACAACTGGGTCCGTTATTTCCTCCATTCCGGCCATCTGCACATTGACGGCTGCAAAATGTCTAAGTCTTTGAAGAACTTCATCACGATTAAAGATGCTCTGAAGAAACATTCTGCTCGACAGTTGAGATTGGCGTTCTTGCTCCACCAGTGGAAGGACACCCTAGACTACAGCCAAAATACCATGAGAGAGGCATTAGCTTTTGAAAAACTAGTCAATGTAAGTCTTTTTTTTACTCTCACTCTAGGCATGGTAATTTCTGGCTCTTGCAAGGGCTGATTGATGAGATGGGAGAGAGAGCGGAAGACATGTTACACATTTATCTCATGTGAGGGAGCTGTGACTTGCCCATCAGAGATAGCTGAGATTTGGCTCCTGATGTTTGACTGTGAATAATTTAACCAATTATTTCAAGTTCACCACCCGAGGTTTGAAGCCTCGCAGGCAAAGACCTTCAGTGAGGCAGACCTGGACTGTAACCACTTAGCCACCCAGCTGACTATAATTTAAATCATCACATGACAATCTGATTGTACTGAATTAATGACAAATTTTCAATTTTGTCTGTGCTCAGGAGTTTCAGCAATAATTAATTGGCATTGTTACATGTTCTACATGTAGATTAATATAA
The DNA here is from genome assembly GCA_026936325.1 of Platynereis dumerilii. NCBI lineage: Eukaryota > Metazoa > Annelida > Polychaeta > Phyllodocida > Nereididae > Platynereis > Platynereis dumerilii. The sequence continues at coordinate 10,597,056 of JAPTHN010000010.1, read as the reverse complement.
TTATTATAGTCAAGATCACATGGGTATCGGTTTATCATACGTGCAAGATTTGAACCCTGAGCTACCATAGAATATGATTATCAGTTTTTGTGCTGAATATTACAGAGAATCCGTGAAACGGATGTGACATCTGACTGACAAGCCAGTCTGCTGTACAAGCAGGCGATGGAGCGAGGCTGCAGACTGATGAAATTCAAGTCGAATTGGGTATCGCATTGGAATATAGGGCACTAGAACTGCTGCCCCTAAAGCTCGCACTGCTGCCTGTCAGGTCTGCGCCCTGCAGAACTCGGCAGAACTAAGCTTGGCTGCTTCAAAAATGCATGTGAGCCAGGACCAGAAAGGCAGCACCTCCAGTGAAATGTTGTAGCCTGCTCGCTGACACTCGCACCTGATTTAGCAGGCTACTGTAGCCTGATGTGACATAATTTCTTTTGACCGTAGACCACAATGCCAATAAATTATTGTGACTCGTATTACAGATTATTACTTGAATATTACTTGACTTTACAGGAATTCTTCTTGAACGTGAAAGATGCTATTAGGAATTATCCGGCGACTGGTCCAGGATCATTTTCAAAGTGGCACCAAGCTGAACTTGACTTGAATAACAAGTGCGTATAGATTTTATTCGTTCCTCGTTCCAAGTCAAAAAGATTAGACTTGATTAATTTTGCCTTTCAAATGAGTGTTAAATGGAAACGGACTCATGATTTTTTTTTCCAAATCTGCATGTCCAAAGATCAGCAGGAATCTTCTCTTTAAATTATTGTAAAAGTGTCATATTCATGTTGTAATTTTATTATGCTCTACTAATTTCTGGAAGTATTTCAATAATTGCTCTGAAGTGGCCTAATGAAAACTGCAAAGAACCTTTGAGATTGTGAATTTTTTTACACATATTTGAAGTTTAAGATTCATGTGAATTTCTTTCTATGTTTATTAAACGTAAAGCATCTTTTTTGCAGATTTTATGAACTGAAGAATGCTGTCCATGAAGCACTCTGTGGTTCGTATATTTGAAATTTTTCTTTATATAAATGCAGATGCGAGTGTGAATCAAATTTGACTCAACATTATCTCTTTGTGTATACTTTAACAATACAGTAGTTTTTGTCCCTAGTGTTACAAGAGTTACAGGCAACTAATATTTAGCTTACCTGTGCTAGGATGTTGCTCGACCTTAAATTTTGAGTATATCAAGTTGTTATGAACCACTTCACATCAGTTCTTAGTTCTTAAATATTTGTACATCTATCATTTCAGATTCTGTTGACACCAAGACTGCCCTCAACAACGTCCGAGACCTCATCTCAGCCTCCAACATTTATTTGGATTCAAAACGAAAAGCTTCAGAGGCTGTCAGCCGAGGGCTTCTTGTCACGATTGCCAACTATGTCACTTACATTATGAAGGTAGGTTCATTTATAATAATGCAAGATACTATTCTTTTCCATTTTAGAATTAGCAATAAATGGCTTATCTTTGATTCAGTGTATGTATCCTAGCATTGTGAGGTCATGTGAGGAGCATTTTTCGAGCATTTAATTGAAAAGTCCCATCTTCCATTATCTTCAAAGAAAAAGGTTCCAATTATGATTATAATTTGTCTACTCTCATTTGAGTGGCTCAAATATCTTCAACTAGCTACGGCGTTTTTCATGATAGACTTGGGACTCAAGATTGATACATGTTTTCATTTTATTGTATAGTTTGTTTAGGCTTGTAGAAATTATTTAATAAGTGGCTACTTTCCATCTTGCTTTTAATCTTCTATTAATTTTATTCCCCATCTGTGTCCCATTAACTTTCCTTATTTCTTTATTTCCTTCCCTACTTTATTTACGAATCCTCCTGTTTATGAAATTGATGTTTCTTTCCAGATATTTGGAACTGTTGAAGAAGAGGAAAACTTCGGATTCCCTCAAGCAGGACAGAAGGGCAGTGTCAATGTAAGATCAAACTCTTTTATTCACGCAAACAATTTTATTTTAGTGCTCCCGCAAGATGTAGGCCAATGCTTTTCATAAGCTACAGGAATCCGACAAACCTGACCAACAACTAAGTTGAGCCAACCAGAATCAGATAGAAATTGCCATTTAATGCAATCAACATGCTTATTTTACAGATTGAAGAAGTGGTCATGCCGTACTTGGATGCATTCGCCACATTTAGAGAGGGAGTCAGGACCGTGTCTCGTCAACAGAAAGGTGAATTTTTAAAATTTTGGCTTGATTGATTAATGAAATTGTTGAGATATTTTCTGATTACATTTAATATTGTTGAGATATTTTCTGATTACATTTAATGACAAAAATCATAATGAAAAGTACTACGTCATGTATGTAAAAAATTAACTTTTTGATTAAAATGTATTTAATTTTCATGTCTTTTCTAGTGACTGATCTCTTGAAACTCTGTGATTCCGTAAGAGATGACGTCTTGCCAAATTTGGGAGTTCGACTGGAAGATCGAGAAGGTAAAATTTGTCTTTTCATCTGTGAAATAAGTTCTGGTTCTTCTTAAAGTTATCAAATTATATGTAATGATATGTATAAAAATGTAGGCATAAATTTATATCTGGAACTCTTTCCGATAGGTGATGCGGCACCATCAATTAAGTTGGTTGATCGGGAGACGCTGCTAAAGGAGAGGATGGAAAAGCTGAAGGTAAGATTTTGACAGATTGAGAATGCAAGGATAAGACATATTCTGAAGTTTATGTTTCCTGCTACCTCATGAAATGAATATTTTTTTTGCAGATTGAGGATGAAAAGAGACGGAAGAAAGAGGAACAGCTGGCGAAAAAAGCGAAGGAACAGGTCAGATACGATTTTGTAATATTTAAATTATATTCCATTTCAATAGTTTTGGGAGGTGGAAATATATCATTAATTTCCTGATATTTGGGGTCAAGTAGTTTTTTAACTACCTTTGGATTAGCTTTACAGAGAGGTGCATAAGACGTAGGGCTTTACATCCTTAATTTATGCACTGGCTAAGCTTAACCAATGTTAACAGTAGAGACATGTGCCACGGTAATGAGGCAAAGTACAGTCTCATGATACATTCCTCTAATGAATAACCTTACAGAACTTTGAAAAGTGTCCATGATTATGGGATTGTACAATTATAACAATGTTGTGATTAAATATCTAGTATCATCATGACACGAAATGGAATGCCCGTTTCTGGGAGTAAGTCCACTCCTTGCCCAGTTAATCTTGCAAACTTACAGCAACAATGCTTTCTTTTAAGGCTGAAAAGGATGCAAAGAATAGGATCCCACCTCAGGAAATGTTCAGAGGAGAAAAGGATAAATATTCTGCGTTTGATGACAAGGTAATGTATAAATTTTCAGGTCTTTTTAAAGATTTTTTTGACACACAGGGACCCCCGTAATTGGGTGGGCCCATAGCAGCTGCTCACTTAGTCATACAGGTCAGTCCGCCCCTGATTATGCTAACTCATTTTAATATTTATTTTACAGGGCTTGCCGACACATGACGCCGAAGGAAAGGAACTCACAAAATCAGCTCTTAAGAAGTTGACAAAGTTATACGAAGCCCAAAGCAAGAAATACCAAGAATATCTAGCCAAACAACAGAAAGAAGGTGCTGGGAATTGATTGTTATTATGTAACAATGCATTAACACTTTAGTGAATTCTATTTATTTTAATATCAATCTCTGCTGAATTTTTACATGTGGTGCTGCACTGCTGCGTAAAGGAAGTGAACCCTTGCATAAATATCTTTTTTTCAATCCAACTTACTGTGCATGTCATGTGACTGGGTTCTTACCAAATAGCTATTTTGTTTAGATTTTTAAGGTTTTCTCTCATTCTGTGAAAAGTATGATATTAGTAATACTATAATAGTCTCTGAAATCTGTGAGAGTTCAGATATTTTGCAAATTTGAATGGAACATTGATAAATTTTGTGACAGGAATCATTTTTCCTTCAAATCTAAAATTTAAAGGATTGTCTGTAATTTAGGATTGTGAAATGTTGCATTTATGAATTAGTTTCGTTTGCATGCGTTCATACTGAATGGATCTTGTGCTATTACTGTAGTCATTTTGGGTTCACTTCCTTGGGCAGTGTGCAATGCCATTGCACAGATGGCCTATTTATTTATTGTCTTAAACAAAACTGCTTAATGATACCAGGTAAAACTACCTGAATATACTCATCAAAGTGAAGTGGAATCTTCAGATGAGATTTTAAATATCCCAGAATACTAAAAATAATAATGGCTGTACCTCAATGTCACTGTAATTTATTTCGTTATCCATATTGTTGGATAGCCTTGGACTGGCTTGTAATTTTAGATGCATGAATGAATTGTAATGCTTAGTAGTATCTTTATGGTAATAAAGGATCTGATAATACACAGATCTCCTCGTTGCAGTTGTCTTTGGTGAGATCCAATATTTTTTAATCATTTCTGATGCAACTTGATGGACTTAGGCAAGAACCTTTCCCGAATTTTCAGTTCAAATTCATGAATGGAGCGTCTCACCACATCAAGAACCGTTGCTGCCCAGTTAACCTGATTTTTTGACGCAGGTTCAACCGGTACGGAGTTTTGAACAAAGTTGGGTTAAAATCCCACCCCTCCACATTTTGTGAGCCGTAACCAAAGGGCCACCTGATCGAGAAACACCTGCACACAAACTGAGCGAATAAGTACTTAGTTGTTCTGGAATGCCTCCTGAGAATGATAACATTAAACGATCACAACAATAATCGGGTTACAATATTTAATATTTTTTTCATAAAAACATATACAATGTACGCTGTGCTGCGCATCAACAAAATTAACTATATTACATATTTCACAACTTCTGACATGTGAAAACAAAATATTAGAATTTGAATTCTCTGTATTTTTTCGCTCCCTTTGCCGCATCTTGTTGCTTCGCTTTTCTTTTCTGAAACATAAATTTTAATTTTAGGAACAAATCAGACTGTTGAGTTCTCAGGTGTGTGCGCACCAAATTTGGCTATTAAAGACTGCATGTGTGCACCAAACACAGTATTTTTAATCAGGGCAAGACCAAAGGAAGATTTTCATAATTTTTCTTAAATTAATTAAATTATTAGATGGTGACACTGGCAGTTTCTAGCCGTGCAGCTGGATCGAAAATTCAATGGCTACACTAGTGGCGGAAAATAACTAGCGGTGGTGAAATTTTACTTTTTAGTTAAGACTGAGGAGATTAAAATGGCTGCAATTTACATCCACCCAGGATTTGCTACTCAATGCTCAACCTTGTATAAGCGAGTGCAAACAAATGGCTCTGCCAACCTGGAAGTTTCAGAACATACTTACTGAAACTTCTTTCATAAAATACCCTTTATAAAATGATTTTCGATTTAATTTATCAGTCTCACCTTCTGTTTAGCAGCGTGTTCAGCCACCATATCACTAAGGTCCTCTTTCTCTAGTTGTGACTGCTGTTCTTTCATTGTCTGTTCGTATTTCGCTTGCATTGCGGCCGTATCCAAGTCCAACTCGTCAGGATTGAGAGCCACCTCAACGCCCTCTGCTGATGGTTTGTCTCGCCGCCCTGCAGCTCCTCCTGCTGTCACCTGGTGGATAATAAAGAAACGTGTTAGAACATTCAACAGAATACAAATTGAGAAATGAGGCTTGTCTGAAACTCTCAATGTGCATGGAACAATTAGACCATCATACAGAAAATATAAAGGAATGCCGCTCTCTACCAATTTCTAAATGCAATATTTGTTACAGCCGCAACAATAAGCATGCATTCTAGGGCCACCTGCAATGGGGCTGGTTACCCTAATCCTATGGGTACTGAATCTACTAATGGCTACATGGACCAATCAAATCAAGCCAAAATCCATGTAGCCAGAGATCTTTAGAAACACATGCTGATTGAAACTGCTGTAAAAAGGAAGTCTGAAAATTTAAATTTCTAAAACTCAGCTATAGAAAGAATGCATTAATATATTCACACAACAAATTTCAAAATCTGACATAAATTTTCCAGCTTCTGTTTAAATTTCCAGCACCAAGACTTAAAAAATGTGGTACTGCAGAAGTTCGCAATAGGGCCTAGGCCCTAGGCATGTGGATACTTACACCGGTCATATCATAGACATGAGCAGATCCCATCATAGCTCCACCAATGTTGGTTCTCTTTTCTGGCAACACGGTGTACAGTGCTGGGGTGTCTCCTCCCTGGTCCATGGCATCTTCAATTCTCTTCTTTCTCAGTTCTATCAAATCTGGCGTCTCCATGCCGACTGGTACGGAGGCGACACCACTAGGAGTAATGAGACCACTGCAAAAGGAAATGATAAAGACTTGTTACTACATGTGAAGTGAAAGTTACATTTTGTTATGTTTAATAGGGATAGACCACAATACTGGTTCGGTCTGCATTCTATGTTCTTTGTCTGCGTCCTATTTGAGCTCCAAGTATTATCAGTTCAACTGGAAGCAAAAATCTGACTCACTTCCCTTATATTATGGTAGTTGTTGAGAAATAACCGTTCTTGTCCAATCAGAGGCAAGTTGGTTGGCAAGTTGGGTAATCAAACTAATCATGTATACAACAAAAGGGGGCTTCGTTGAGTAATCTTAAAATACCATGAGCCTTGTCAGATTACAGAGCACAGAATCAACTTATTCAAGCAGCCTACAACATTTGCAATGCCGGTGTCTACCTTGAACAAAACTACTAAAATCTTAAACAACAGTTTACAACAAGAAGCACATACCCCTCTCCGGGAGTGACCAGTCCAGTGGCATCAATCTCTTCCTCTTCCAGTTCATCGTCTGACTCGGATTCTTCCGACTCAGACTCCGACTCAAGTTCACCCCACCGAGATCTGTCTACTTCTTCTTCTTTTACTGGTGTCTGAAATTTGGAAATTAAACTTTGTCAGGAGTGTTCAAGGACCAAAGTACATAGGGGAATAATTATACAATTTGCCGTTAAAGTTTGGACTGAGTGAGTTTGTGTTTTACGCCCCATCAGCACCAGTGTAGGCTATTTAGAGGCAACGTTAAAGTTAGCAAATTCCATACACAGAACTTCAGGAGTATGACATCTATCTCGTATTTTTGTATACGCTTAATCCCAGAGACAATTTTTATTGTCAAACGGGCGCCATAATGAATATAATGCCATTACTTATCACACAAATATCATCATACATTTTGGTCTTGAGGTAGTAGTAGCGTATCCTCAAATGGACGCCATATAAAATCACACTATTCTATTATCATTTACCTGGAATTCTACACTCTGCGTTCCGAACACATCTCCATACAAGGGCTTGCCATTCTCGTCAACTGGAGGTTTACCCCATCCACCTGCATGATAGCCAAACGAACAATTCTGAAAAGAAAGTTGAAGTCAAATGAGCAAATAAAGTTCACTTCCTGTATTTCTTGCGTCAACTGTTACAAATAGAAGGGCAAGTTTCTTTAGACAGATATCATAAGGAGTTTATTAACGTTACATGTCACCAAGTTCTCCATGAATTTTTAAGAAAATAATAGTATCTTTTATAGTAAAATAACTAAAATTCAGTAAAAAATTTACACTTTTTTACTTGAACTTATTAAAAGTACATTTATTCTATTGATTGCGATTTATGTAAAGCAATCATCAATTAATTAATGACTATTTGATAACTGTAAGATACTTATAAAAAGAACCGACAATATTATAGTGCTTACATCAGGAATGGGAGCATTGAGACCAGCGATCTTCAGATTAGGATAGGAAGGAGGGGGTCCATATCTCTGCATGGCAATCAACCATGGAGGGGGAACTTTGTCGGCATTCTAAAAGAAATAAGAAAAAAAAATTACCATTGAAATAACATTTCAAATACAAAATAGAAGGTTAACTTTTCCGAGTTAACGAACACCTAATGTTGAACATAATAATAATTTAAGAACGGAGAACAAAGAACTGCCAATAGGTTTTCCAGATAATTTCTCACAGCTTTAATCTTATAATCATCAGACATGTCAGTGTGAGTGTGAGTTAGTGAATTTCACAATCTCTACTTACTGGACCTGCGGGCATTCCAAGTGCTGTTCTGAGATCTTCTGACAAATTTCCAGGTTTCTTCTCTTTTAGTCGGGTTTCAAATTCCTTGCCCTGAAAAAAAGACAGCAAATCCATTAACACTTGTATATTAGGGGAGTCATAAAAGAACTGTCATATCATTATTACAATGCAGAATTCATCAATAAATGTCATTATCATTTGCAGTGACTAACCTCATAATATAAGTCTCCATGAATCGTCATTTTGGGCTTCACTTGCCATCTGAAGAAAGCATCGTGTAATTTCTGATAATCAATGTCAATTTTCCCCATTTTCGGCCGAACTCTTTCTCTCATTTTCTGCTTCATTGATCTTTGGTCTTCCTGCAAGTAAACAATCAAGTGGAAATATTATTAAAGGTGCATTGTCAACAGATATGCATCAAATTTGCCTTGAAATATTTCTTTATGCCGTGTTCTTGAGGGCCTTTCCTTACCTATTGTGATTTTTGAAAGATACAGAACTCACAAAAATTTTTATGAACCTAAACACAAATGAAAACGGTGATGGAAGTTCCACAAAATGGCTGTAAAATGCAGATCCTCAGAATAAATTATTTTTGGTCATAAAAAATACTCATAATCGGTAATTACAAATTTGACAATAATCCGAATCCCAAAGGACTCCCGAGTCCCGACTCATGATACTTCAACAACAAAATAATATTTCACAGCAGGTCCACACTAACAGAACAGTGCTAGATTTACTCCCATCATCAATGCATGTGAGTGCAAACTTTACAAAGATTCAACGAAGGTATTGTATTTTAACCTGCATACCTTTTCCTGTAGAGCAGCCCTCATCTCCATGATACCGGTGGCTTTTATGAAATCTGGCAATTCAAATGGCGGCTTTTCTATACCCCTCTTCCCTTGTAAGTATTTTCGCTTAAAACACCAATGCCGAGGAACTGGTACTGTGTTTCTTGCAGCCTGGAAACAAAACGGAAAGATAGTCATTATTATGACATTATTATCATTAGAACTTTCTATTAAAATTTCTTTTAAGTTTACTACAATTATGACTTATGTGAATAGACCATTCAGTTTGTTAAACAAAATATATATATTACTGTGACATATCACAGTAATTTGTCTACTAAGTCCCAACACCAAGTAATTATAATCTGAACCTATCATTACCACTAATTTCCAAAGTAGAAATAGAATGATTGGAATAATTAATAACTATGGACTGAATCATATATAATTCATTGTAATTCACTATTTATATAGAGTATACACTCACCTTTAAATTGACAAGAAGTTTGGGATCACGGGCAGTGACGTCGTGCATTTCAACAACATCAGGCCTGATCACCAACTGAAACAGGAAAAACAAATGATATATTAAAAATTCTCCTAATCCAAGATCTCATATCAAAAACAACAACTGTGAAGCACAAGTAAGAGAATGATAACACGAGAAAAACAGATTATACTGCACTGTCAGACGAACCTGTTTTAACTCGGCAACACTTAATCTGCTCATCTTCTTCATTTTTTTCTTGGATATTTTGGGTTTGTCGTCATCAATCGGTTCAGGTAGCAGCTACAAGAAAAACAAAGCAACAATCAGACAATATCTAGGACGCTGATGAATACATGTTCACATTTAAAGAATATATCTTTTGATAGACCTTTCAGTCAGCCCTCTTTAATAGAAGACCTTAATTAGTGGTAGGTACATTGCAAAATGGACCTTTATGCTACGCAAGTAAAAGACTCCACATATTGATGGGTCAATTTTGCAAAATTTGTTGTGACATGTTGCGGACTCTTCCTTATGTTTTGTTATCAATTAACCCTGGTGGGCTCCAAGAACCAACTATCAATATCACAAACAATTCAAAATGTTCCAATCAATAGAATACCTCATCATCATCATCGTCATCCATCAAGAGGCCTCTTGCTTTAATCGGAACTTCTTTCTTCTCTTCTTCTACCTTTACATCTTTGCTTTCGTCTGTTTTCGCTTTCGGTTCTTCAATCTGCCCCAAACAAATCAATCAACAAAATTCATTAAAATACAAATAGAAGCTAGAACAGACAGAATACAAATTCCGTGAACATCGAACTTCCAATTCAAATATGCCTACTCTTTCGTCATTAATGTAATTTTTAGTTTCAAAGAATCATTTTAGGTTTGTGTCAATAATTTTAAAATTTCATGCAGTTCATTATGAATTGAATTTTTACTAATTTATTATAATTAATTTATTCAAATTGCCATCTCCACACATTACACTCAATTGAACAAAAAACAATTTACAAATTGATGTGACTTAAACTTACCCTAAAGTTTTCAAAAATCTTAGCGAACATTGCGTAAGTTGGATCTGATAAATCTAGGGTTTCCTGAATATACCTGGAATATAATAATAAGAGTACAAAGTTAAATAAAGCTTTATAATCATATCACCAAAGTTTACACAACATAGACAAGACATGCTCAACGCATCACATACCGTAAAACGGGGTAAAGTTGGCAATCCGGGGGAAAGTTGGCAATCTGGGGGAAAGTTGGCCAGCTATTTTAACCCACTTAATGAGTGATGCCAACTTTCCTCACTAACACAGGTGGCAAATTTGCCGAAGAAACCTGTGTCAGTGAGAAAAGTAGGCATTTCATCCATTAAGTGGGTTAAAATAGCCGGCCAACTTTCCCCCGGATGGCCAACTTTCCCCCCGGATGGCCAACTTTCCCCCCGGATGGCCAACTTTCCCCCGTTCTACGGTACTGTTCAAACAAGTTTCATGTTAATGTGAAAAAGAAAATACAAACATCAATATCATAAGATGGCAGGCAAAGCGGTTATTAAGTGGTTTTTCAAAGAAATGCAAATTTCTTTGAGAAAAACATTTCAGAGCTCTAGTAACAATACGTTATGATCTATTTCACCTCAAAGCCTTTTTACTCACTCTATCTCGACATCATCGTCTGTCTCGTTGGTGAATTCTGTGATGGACTGAATCTGTCCCTCGTCCTTCCTTCTTCCCTTCTTCTTCTTCTTTTTCTTCTTCTTTGTCTTTGTTTGCTAATTGACAAAAAATTATTATTTAATGTTGGATTTTTGGCAGGATTCAAACTTCTTGTAATTATTTTTAATGAAGGCCATAATATAATAAGGCAAAAAAATCCTGTCCTGGCAAGTTTAGAAATTTATCGAGGATCAAAGTACATACTTAGATATGATACTACAAACTGTATGCAGTAAATAATAACTCACTGAACTGAGAATTTTATGCTCTTTCGATGTGTAGACTAGGTCGATGCCACGACTGTAGCATTATACTCATGGTCATTACAGTCAGTTTAAATCTAAGTTTTTCTGTCATCCAAAGCCAAGAAATTGCAAGATATTTCAACCCATTGAAAAGCTTCATAAGGCCACACATAATTGATCTTTAGCTTCTCGGATTCCTCTCAAGGCACTTTTCCTAGGGTCGGTCGGTAGGACAAAAAAAATAATTTTATAATGTCAAAAAAATTATTTTTTTTTCCATCGGCAGGAAATCTATTGTGTCGGCGGGTCCGCGAAGCTAAGAATCAATTATGTGTGGCCTAAGTTGCCTTCAAATAAATGTTCAAGTGCTGTAATCAATGACTTATCTAAAATTATAATTTTTCTACCTCCTTTTTGTCCTGAGCTGGGGCAGGGGGTGGTTCAGGCTGGCCCTCTTCCTCCTCTTCTTGTAAATCTTCTCCAGTTGGAATGTTCGTTAATTCTGGAACTGGATGTCCTTCTTCATACTGGATTTCACCTAAAAACAAAGGATAAATATAGGATAAATTTAGAGTTTATTGAAATCAGGAAAAAAGCTTGTAAACAAATTTATAAGGCCAGCAGTAGGATTAAAATGGAGCTCTGAGTTCTGACGATAGCAATACCAGAGGCCAATATCAAAGGCCTCAGGTAATCAAATTTGAAAACTCACAATTCTTAGTGAGAAACAATAACTATTGGACATGACTTTCCAACATTTCACTCCACATCTTCGCAAGAAACTTTTTAACTTTCACAATCCAAAAGAGACAAACAGACAGACAGATTATTTTATTTCATCATGATCATCATAATTATGTGAACATCAATACATGTATAGAAGTATTTGTAGGATAGCATACTAATGAGATGAGATGGAGTCTTTGTAACAATAAGCCAGAGAGCACAGCATCTACAAAAGTACACACCTTTCTCTACTCCCTCGATATCTTCTGGCTTGACTCCAACTTGCTGCGCTCGTACGTCTTTGAAAGCAAGGACCATCTCAAGAGCTTGGGGAAGTTTCAATTCATGGGTGCCCTCATCGTCCATATCTTGTCCATTCTCAGGGTCGCTATCGTGAGAAGAACTACGATTCACACTTGGCATGACTTTTGTGATTGCCAGAGGGGGACGCTCCATTTCAATAGGGCTGTCAGGGGCGACTCCTGGTGGACCCATACTCATGTGGGGCGGGGGAGGACCCTGTGACATTGGTGGTTGGCTCGTAGTCTGTGGGATCCCGGGAGGAGCTGGAACTTGAGTGCCTGCAGATGGAAAAATCGAGACTTGATTAGAGCAAGGCAATTAGCAAGGCAATTGTATGCTAAATTGTTAATCAAAGTCAGACTAAGAAACATTATATGATAATGATACATTATTGAAAATGACAATGTAAGAGCAGTCGTCCTTCACTAACCTGGAACTTCTTCAGCCTTCTACTATAGCTCCTGTCACATGACTTTGACCATATGCAGTCATATGACCTCTGAGCTATAGCAGAAGGCTGTTCAACGGTATCCAAGTCCACAAGAGAAGGAAGACAGGTCTCAAAGACAATGTCAGTGTAAATGGACCTCTTTTGTTTTGAAAAGCATGCTTTGTGATTTTAGAATGATCAATTGGTTAATTTCACGATCTGAGTACCTCAAGAATAAGAATAAATTTATATTTAGTTTCGAAAAATACATAAAATTAAACATTAGCTCAGTCGAGCTAGTACTCGAGAAATTCACAAAACAAAGATAAAACAATGTTATAACATAATAATAATGAGCTTACGGGCTACTGGTTTTACACATCGCACATTGTCACTATTTATTGGAAAGGGATAGTCACAAAATTGAATTTCTGAAATATTTTGACATTTGCTAATCCGTGTAGTAAATCACTGACGCTTACCTGGAGGTCCATGTCCCATGGGGGGCCTATCGGGGGCCATTGGAGCAGGGGGCCCTTGGCTCATCAGAGGGGGTACAGCTTGCATTAACTGTGGAGGCCCTGGTGGCGGTTGAGAGGGAGGGAGGGGTGCGCCAATTCCTGGAGGCTGGCTCAAAGATGTTGTAGCAGGCATTACAACTCCAGGGGGGCCCATAGGGACAGGAGCAGGAGCGGGTGGTGGCGCCATACTAGGGGGAGCCATGCCTGGGGGAGGAGGCATGCTCATTTGCCCAGGGGGAGCAGGCTGCATTGGTGGACCTAGGGATAAAATATAATTCAATATTGTCATTACGGAGCGCGTAAAATCGTCATTCTGCTGCTGTCAAAAAGAAAAGTCTCAAATTTTAGCTTTTTCAAAATTATCACATTGCTGGAATTTGGAACCACTGATGCGACAAAAGGAGAGAAATTTATTCTATTTTTTCCCAAAACAAGCCGGTGAAGTATTCTTTTTTAGAATTTTATTATTTCACTTCCATTCAACCATTTTAGGATGGAATATTACTAATTGATTAGGGCTTCTCGTTCTGTATTTATGCTGTCAGTAGGCTAATAAGGACCGGAGGAGGGATTCTAGGAGAGAAAAATCTGTCATTCATAATTTAGTGTCTTTCTGTTCTTTTATATTGACTTGCATATAAATTGAGATAAAACCATACCTGGTTGTGAAATAGGTGCTTGTCCTGGCACAGCGGGTTCTTCAAAAACGAATGTTTGCTGAAACAAAACAATAATCATGACATGTGTCAGGGAAGAAAACAATTTGAGCATCATCGCGAAATCAATTAACAACACTGTTGATATTTTCTAGATACTCAAAAGTCAGGTTGGTACAAAATTAGTGAAAGTAAAACACATCTGAAACTCTCCTTTCAAACCAAATTTATAAGTTATAGGCATAAATAAATAAAGCCCAAAGCCAGTCTAGATTGTCATACCTGTATGGGAGGAGGCTGGGGAATGTGCATTCCTATCACGTGTGTCTGGGCCAATGTCTGTTCCGTCTCCGCCTCAAGCATGGCTTGTTGAATTTGGACTTTAGTTTGAAGCTCCTGGTGCTCCTGTAACAAACGACAAGTTCATTATTTATCAGTTTATGGCGATACGAACAAATTCATTTATAAATGGTTGACAAATGTCTAATGCAGGCCTACATTCTAATTCTTCACTCATTCGCAACCAATGCATTTACTCTTAAGCTTTCAAAACTTCACAGGCTTTTTACAGCTATGATTCATAATATTTTTGCCACGAAAATAACAAAAATTTCGAAGGACGAAATATGTTTTTAGTTAAAAAATATAGGGTTAAAATAACTTAGATCTATCTACATACCTGCAGCTGAATTAGAGCAGCCTGCTGAGCTCCCAAGTGCTCTATCTCCTCTTCCGTGTACGACATCTGGAAAATATGTTAATTGTTTAGGTGAATTGCAAATTTCTTGTAGGTGATTGTAGAATTGACCATGAGTTAAATGTAATGAATGTACAACAGAAAAATGCATAATCTGACAGGGTCTCAGAGAGTTACTAAATGCTAGAAATCATTAGACTGATCTTGTTAGTGCAACATACCCAAGGCCAAGGGACAATCGAAGCATCAAGTCACAAAAACACACTAATTAGTAAACATGTGACTCGTGGACAACAGGATTCTTGCCTTGAAGCAACTTCTTGGATATCCAATGGTTGCCCCTTATTGCGAGTTTCTCGCTATGCTGCCGGCCCTGTTTCGGACGGAGAGACAGAAAATTTTGGATCGCTCGTGGGAGGAATGGGGGCACTTATCCGTGTGCAGTTCTATCACAATGTCTAAAGAATTCCTATATTAGGTGCGTAGTTACTCACCATTTGTGGCTTGTGGCTTTTGCTTTTATAACTTGGGCTGTGATTTTTCAACGAAATGCAATGTTTTGCTTGGCAACGCGCTGCCCAGAACAGGCCAGCACACTGGCGAAAACCCTCTCAGTGTACCTGTGCAGCAGCTGAGAGGCACAGGCTCCACTGGGTCTGATCTACTGGGGGATAAGCTAGTAGTTCGTGGGTAGGCCAGGCACTTGCTGTTGCAGCTGTTAGACTGCAATTTTATACAATAGATTTAATTCCAGTTTATTTCATTGTAATCAAGTTGGTTTAATGCAGTTAGCTGGCAAAATCAGCATCCGAAAACCTCTCAGATGGCAAAAACCTCTGAAATGCAGAAAACCCCTTGAAAAATTAGCAATGAATGCTTCCAAGATTTAAGTTGCTCAATTAATCCAGATAATAAGACTTCCAGTGTATAGGCCTAGCTGCTAAAAAAAAATCTCACAACATCTCAAGAAACTGAAGGGCCAAGAATAGGAAAAATTCAGAAAACTGCAGATTAATTAATTAAAGAGAATTCATCTTGGTGGTCACTAAATTGAAATTGAAATAAAAAGGTACAATACACTTACCTGTTGGCATTTCTATTGTTTTGTTTGAAGTTTCTTTCTCCTTCATTGCTTTAGGCCTACATTTTAATATTCATGCATGCATACATGGGGATCCTACTTGGCTGTTACTATTTTAATTGTCCGTGCTTTGTTGAAATTAAATTTTCCCCGCCTTATCTATAGCAGTTATAATAAATGAAGCTATCCTTTTGATTAGTAAAGTGGGTTTAGGGCCTATTCACATATTTGGTTCAATTGTAATTAAGCCAACAACCGCTCAGTTGGGTAATACTACAACACAGCAATTTCTCAATGGGGTAATTAGCAGCTTCATATTATTAATTGATTGGTGCATGTAGTAAATGTGTTCACTGCTTGAACAACCTTGTGGCTTCATTAATGACAATCAACTCCCTGAACCTATTTGTAGTGGTCATTTTCAGGCTAAATGCCTGAAAACCTCTGAAAATGTCAAGCTAACTGCATAAACCACTTTGATTAAACAGTGGCGGATACAGACAGGGTCATCTAGGGGGGGCCCGAGGGGGGTCGTGCCCCTAGGCCCCCCCCCCTGTATCCCACTGTTAAAAATGAAACAAACTGGAATTAAATCTATTGTAAAATTGCAGTCTACCGACGAACTACTAGCTGCTCCCTGTAATGTTCATATGACCCAGTGGAGCCTGTGTGTCTCATCTGCTGCACAGGTACACTGAGAGGAGTTCTCGCCAGTGTGCTGCCGCGCTCTGGGCAGCATGTCTTGTTTCTGACAGCTCTACGTCTTTGGATCATTAATCGACAATTTCTTGGTAGAATTACTTAAAATACAATCAATAATTGCCAAACAGTACTACAGGAAAGATCTATTCACGGCATTCTATGACTCAACTGTCATGAATGACATGAATCATGATGCCATTGATGGGGGCTGGGACAAACTCCCAGGATGGGTGCCAGACCATGACGCCGCCACGCTTGAGAGCAGAGCTGATGAGCAAGCAGGATGGTCAAAAGGCCTACACAATGTTGTTGGTGCTCCTCATCACCAAACAAGTGAGTAAAAACGTTTGTAAGTGTCTTGAGCCAATGTAAGTCCTCTGTGTGACAAGGCTAATTAAATAAACATCGATTGATTGTGTCACTGGAGGGGATTCCCTCAGCTGTCAAATTATGATAGGGTGTATACATGTATTGAGGCTCCGCTGGATGGTTTTGGAATTCAGATTAATTTGATTGCCCTTTTTGCACCCCCAGCATGTTTGGTACCGTTAGAATCGGCTTGAAAAATGATAGATTAAATTGGTTTTGGATATTTTTACTAAAAGATTAAAATGGTTTGTGGTTTTGGCGTTGGTCTCGGATTAAAATGGTTTTGGTTTTCAAAATCGCCGTGGCGCATCCGTATGCAAAAGTCTGCAAAGTACCCCCCCCCCCCGGGTGTAAACTAACATGTCAGTTTGTGGTGTATTTGCCACGTGGGTTGAGTTATATGCTTGCAGATAATTTATGATATTGAAGGAATTCACACTGGAATTGAAAAGCACATATTTCATCCACACAGATTTGCATGAAGACTGAGTTATACCATTAACAGTTGTAGTTTATACACAGTGACTGACTGGTCTGTGTGAGACAGTCAGGCCACGGGAGTTCCCAAAAAAAAAGAAAGAAGAGGCATTAACCCCCTGTGGATTTTTAGTACCCCCCTCCCGATTTTTCACCCCCCCCATATTCTGTTATAAATGTGTCACCTTGGAAGTTTGCAGACTTTCGTATGTACATGCCCCCAACCCCCACCACGGGAAAAACTCCCAGCGCCACCTGAAGTCATGAATTCTGAACACTCAATAATGCACTGTAAGACCTATCCACAGCCTCTGTAGCTTTACCTCCCCCCGTAGGCCCCATTTAAGCATGTAATTCCAAAATAGAGTCTCCATTTGGTACTTCAGGGAGATACGGGGGTTAGCGGCACTTACCGGGACCTGTGGGATTAATCGGGAGTTAGCGGTAGTTATGGGAGTTGACAGGAGTCACCAGGAGTTGTGGGAGTTCACGGGAGTTACCAGGAGTTATTGGAGTTAGCAAGAGTTAGTGGGAGTTATAGGAGTTGACAGGAGTTACCGGGAGTTGTGGGATTACTGGAAGTCACCAGGAGTCATGGGAGTTGACAGGAGTTAGTTGGAGTTACGGGAGTTATAGCAGGAATTAGTGGGAGTTACGGGAGTTACTAGCAGGAGTTTGTTGGACTTGCAGGACTTCAAAGAGTTCCGGGAGTAACATGCTTAAATGGGGCCTCCCTGTTGTCCCCATAAGTTGGCCGTCTGAAAAATGTTTGTTGCTGCAGTGTAGGCCATTAAAAAATTTAACTTTTTTTATTTGACTTTCAGGCCATTGATTATTGGCTGATAATGACATTGTGGATCCTGAAAGAAAAACAGACAAAATGGATAGACCCACTGCAATTTCATTATTAAATTGTCATAGAATGGCACTTGCAAAGATATTGACCGTAAGTACTAAGAAGGCCTACATGCTCTGCTGAACTGTGAAATTGTGAATCATGTTACAGTAAGTCACTGTAATTGGTAAGCTGCAAAGCATTTTTTTTTTGCATTTTTTTACCGGCTCGTATGCCTTGTTTGCTATCGACGATCAGTATGGGTGCGAAATAATCTAAATTTTGGCGCAGTGCCTCAAACATACATGCTTTCTCCTCCATTTGCTGGCTCAACTTGGCTGGCAGAGTGTTAGAAATTGTAAATTTGATAAGTAATAACTTCTGATGGATTCAATATCCCTAGTGCTGATACAGTATTTCATTTATAAGTAGACCTCCAAAAAATACCATTTTTAGCCATTTTTCAGCAATTACAACCCAAAAAACCACAATTTCCATCAATATCTTAAAGACAACAATCTAACCAACATTAAAGTCTACAAATGAATAAAAGCAAAAAATGACCAAAATTATCAATATTAAAAACAATTTTATTTCATGTAAATATATTGAAAATTGTGTTCGCTAGGTCACTCCCTATAAAGAAAGGTGATATTCCTCAAAAGTTCCACTTCTTCGTGGAATTCATGGAAAATGTATTGACAAATAAATTACAACAAAATTACAATTTTCTCTAAGTGAAGTTACTACATCTGCAGGCTTGATTTGCTATTGACTTCTTGAAGTTGAAACCATGAACAATCAGGCCAATTCATCAATGGCCAATTCACTGATGGTTCCATTGATAGCCAATTACTTGAATTGGAATAATTTTGACAGAGGTGAAGTAATGCTTTGACATGATCACAATCTTTAAATTTTGTAAAAAAAAATATAATAAATATAATATTTCAAGTGAAAAAACTAAGTACATTGCACACACAGCAAGCATTTATTGTGCTCACTGCTCAGTATAAGATTTTCTGGTTTAAATTAAACTATGAGCTATTTAAATCTGAAACACATTCATACAGAAAAACAAATTTATACAGAAAAAATATTTCAATGCCATTTCAGTTCCTTGAAGAAAAATTTTTGGGGTACTTTAGAAGTTGCAAAGAGGCCATTGAAGTAGAGAGGGCCACTCAACCGCAGAAAAGGCTGCAATGTTTCTCAGTTCACAATCACAGACTGGCTTAGAAATCACAGGTTAGTATTTTAGTGTTTCACGAAAGACTACTTGGGCTTGCTAAAAAATACTTGGCTTGTTCCTAGTCTTCCGTGCTTATTTTATTTCAAAATATATAATAACATTGCACGTTTGATGAACATTAAAATATTTAACAGAAATTTATATTTGAAAATTACATATTCTCACACATTGCCCAATACAAAAGTCTGTAATGACATGACTAGAAAAATTTGTGTCTTTCACCCACAGTAAAATCAGTTAGTGTTCTGATCAAATTCCTGCTGAAAGCTGGAGTAGAGGAAATATACACTTCTCGATGCGCATTTTGGGTGGCACCGGACAAGGGCTGGAAGAGCGGATAGTCCAAACCTCCTCATATTTTGGTAATTATAAATTCAGTTCCTGCGAAGAGAATGTAAATCCCTTTCTATCATAAAATATTATGTTACATTTTGCATTTAAGCAGTGCAGATGACTTGCATGATGCAACAATTAACATTTGACATATTTTGCTTGGATTCTTAAAAAATCTGCTCCCCTTTCATCAGATAAATCTGTCTTTTTGCTATTTGAAAATAACAAATAAAATTCTGGATCCAGTTGAAAAAGATTAGGCTGAACTTTTAATTATGCAATCTAGTCCTATTTAGAAATATATGTGAAAATAACAAGAAAATTTGACTGTTTATTTCAGAAGTTGATTAATTGATGACCCTTTTTTGTTGCAGGTACCAAGAAAACAAAAATGCAGCTTCAAATTGAAATATAGGCCAAGCAATCAGGTTGGACAAGAAGTCAGAATATCGCCACTGAAGGAACGACACCAGCTTTATAAATAATTGGACAGTACTTTCCTTCTGAATCGCACATAGGCGCCTCATCATCAGTAATCATATTCTGTGACAATGAATTGCATGGTGAATGTGGAATCTGTACCTACGGCAGTGCTACAAAGTGACAAGTCTGGTGATGAAAGCTGTGATGTGGGTGGTTCACAGGGAGATGTAGAAGTTAGCTGTGATATGAATGTTAATGTTGCAGAAGTGTCTCAGGTATGTTTTATATTTCGTATTACACTTGAAGCTTGCATGATGGTGACAGTGCCAGGTTATATTTAAGTATTTTTATAATTTTATTCTTGAAGAGTTGAGTGGCTGGGTTGGTCTAGTGGTAAGTGGGTTGATCTAGTGGTAACGTGCTGGGCTGCCAAGCGCTAGGTCCATGGTTTGAATGCAGCTCTTTCTGGGTCACATGGGACTATGTTGGATGGCTTTGTCAATCATCCTTCGTCTCATAAGGAAATACTTCAATTGCAATCAACTTTCACAAATGTGTCAAATCCTTAATCCCACTTGTAAACAGTTCAAGGGAGTGACACCCAATTGACAGTAATCAAAGCAGTGAAGCTTGTGCATCCCATGGGACTCTACTTGGTAAAAATGGAGTCCCGAAAGTAATTTAAGAGTCCTTTTAGGTTCGGGACGGCGTAAACGCGAACACTGGTACCAAGTGCATAGATACAAGATATAAAGCTGCAATCATTTATCCATGTTGAAGTTTAACGAAGTCTGCAGTTACATTCTTTATTGTTTACAAATTGGATCTTCAATTCACTTTGCATTAATTATACATAATTGTCACTTCTATCGATGTCTATGTGAATTCCCAACTGTGGTTAGTGAGTGTTGCCAGTGAAGAGTACTGCTTCAGTCATATGTATTTAGTGTAGTTGGCGGTTGATATTGTAGGCCTATTGGTGTTTGTTTTACAAGTATTTTATTTTTACAGCCTACTCCAAAGAGAACCTCGTCGAGACATCGGATGTTGCCAAGACACCTTCACTGTTATGATATTGCTGATTTGCCTAATGAAGTGGCTCCTCCTTATAATCATCATGGTAATGGAACAGGTGAAAAGTTTGGGAAGACGCATGAAGGACATCGCGAGGTGAAAGCTCTCAAGACAGGGATAGGGCAAAGGAAACAGGTAGTTTATCACATTTGCCTCTTGTTTGTGGCTGTGTTGGTCAATTATGAATGTACCTCTTGTAGTTTTTTTTTTCACAGATATTATAATTTCACATATAGAACTTGTTTTGTTAGTTAAACGTTGGGTATCATCTGGAAATTAATGATTGGTTCTTTTGTGGTTTTGCAGGTGTGCAGTCCTGAAAAAGGTGAAGCAGATGGAAACGAAATGCATCTTGTGACAGGGAAAAGAAAACAGGTATTTTTGTCACATTTCCTTGTGCTACCGTAATATGGGGTGAATAGAGACAGATTTGCCTTTTTTCTGCTATAGCATGGGCACAAAACCTCCAGTAATTCTCACTATTGTCTCAAATTATGTCAAGGTAGTAGATTTAACTATACCCGAGACCTATATGTTTCTAGAATTAAGGCTGAGAAAACCACTGTCCCAATTCACGCCTCACTTTGGAGTGAATCGGGACAGAGACTAATCTAAATAACTAGTACTCCTCACCCTGTTTAATTGATTTATACTTATGAATAAATATTAGAAAACATGTTTAGCACCACAAAAAGTCACTCTCAGTAAAATCTGAAGTCTAATTTGTGTAGAATATTCAGTTTTAACAAAATGTAATGAATTTACAAAAACTAACTTATTATTTCTTTTTCCTCTTCAGATGATCCATCGTTTTTCCTCGTCCCTCACACAAGACAACCCATGCTCGTCAAATCACGCCATAGCAGCATAAACAAGTCTCCAATATCCTCACATACACAGACAAGCCTTCTTCACGACAAATCTGTTATCCAAGAATATAGTACACCTGCTAAAATGTTGTATATATATATGTTGTATGTATGTTGTATATGGGCATCAGAACAGAGCTCGCACCAGTTTTGATCCTGGAGGCCTAAAATTTCAAGTCGATTTAACATTGTTCTTTTCAATAAATTTTGAAAAGTGAGTCCCTGGGGCCCTTACACAGTGAAATTTTTTTTTTCTACGGCCATTAAACATTTTACCCCCAAAGTGTAACACATTTTTAAAAGTGAAGTTTCAATGTTTTTGTTTTAGTTAATGAAACTTTTTTTTGGCGATATTTAGATATTTTTACATTTACAATCCAGGTTTTTGAATAGTTAGCACTCGTGTCTACAAATTTTCCTTTCCAGAGGAAAATGTGGAAATTGACGTGTAACTGTGACCGCAAGGCATTCATGTAAAAAAGTCTGCTATAAATTTTTTTATATATTTTTCAACAAGCTGGTAGTTTCCTTTGAGTATAAATATAAATTTTTTGAGGTTTTCAAACATTTCCAATAATATTTGCTAGATCTATGGCACTTTCTCAACGTGTAACAGTGACATGTTATGATTTATCAGACTTTAAAGGGGTGCATTTTGAACTCAAGGAAAATATTTTGATCTGGAATATGGTTCAGTTCGATTCTTATTGTAATTCATATAAGGTCCTGTTAATACAATTGAAAAGAAATGAAAATATATCAGTCACAAAATCGAATTTCAGATATTTTGAGAGAACAACTGGAAAGTACCGTTAACTTTCTTATGGTTAAAAAAAAATTGCTACAAGGAAGCACAAGCCATGATGTATCACTTTTTGTAAAAATTTGTGAGTGGATTTAAGTTTACTTTATGACTTTCAAAATAATTATTTTTATTCCTGACTAGATACTATTTGACAATTTTCTCTCTGTGCCAATGATTCTGTGTAAATAATAATAAATTGTTATCTTTTAACAATACAGGCAATGTCTTTGATATTATTGAAACATTTTCCAAACATTCTTAACTTAAAATCATGAACTGAGTCTCAGAAGCTCATTGACATTAGTAAAGTAAGAAATTGACAGCCTATTAAAATGCTGATCCTTCACCTTCAGCTTGTGATTTTCAAATGTCAATCTTGTGAAGTCCAATAGTTTACAAAAGACTGTTTTTGTTTCGCTTTATTTTTTTGGTTGTTCCAGCTGTCACAAGGAGCGAGGAGTGGAAAGCAATGCGCAATCAAAGTAACAACGTTTTGGTGATATCTGCATAGCTTTTTCATTTTATTCATCAAAATTACCAAAGATTCCAATGTTCAAATTAAAATGCCCAATCTTACGCAGTGTGAATTTCATATTATCGAAAGCTCTGTTCTACTATTTTGTGGGTAGTACTATAGCAATCATTTTCACCTCTTTTGTCTTACAACCTGTCTGACAGTGTCTGTGGTATATTGTTTATGTTTGTTAAGGCAGCATTTCATGTCTATGCTCCGTTTTTGCAGCATTCATGAATATAGATAAACACGACAAGTGCCATCCAAGGTAAAGGACCACCTCCTTTCATACTGCTTCGCAGTGTCAGTTCTAGTTCATACTTCCATCTGTTCATGACTCATCTTACCAACCATCCAAACCTACACCAACAAACTCTACAACCACGCACCAGAAACTCGCGTACGTTCCGCTTGCGACACGAACTCTAGTTCCAACATGTGTATTGATTTCAAAACAACACTACACCGAATCCACTTATTTTCGCCCACTTCACGCCGGCGTTTCAGCGTCACTCCCAGTTTGAGCCCCTCTCAGACAACATCGAAGTATTCACGCACCTCGGATTTGGGGTTAATTTATTCTCTGACTTATCTTCTTTCTTTTGCCATCTTGTTTGTGGCCAAATTATGTGTATTAACAAGACACAGGGCATTTTTTCAAAACAATGATCACTCACCTCGCCTGCCATTTTGTCGTTTTTGCATGAACATTCCGCTAGACGGCGTGAAAAGCTTCAAGTCGTTTCGCCGACATCTAAATTCGACTGCCAGTCAGAACGGCGATAAACCAGAACGGCGATAAACCAGAACGGCGATAAACCAGAACGGCGATAAACCAGAACGGCTATTCATATATTTACAGACAATGCCTAAACGGCGATGATCAAAGTCCAAAACGGCGATGATCAAAGTCCAAAACGGCGATGACAATTTTAGTTAAAAAAGCAACTAAGAAAATTATCTTTCACAAAAAAAGTCTGATATCTGTTATTTAGTAGCAAAAAAGTTCAGATCCATAATATTTGTTACTTTGTAGCAAAATAACATAACATTTTTGTTGTCTAATTTGACATGTTATAATGTAGCTAAAACTTAGTAAATGTGCAAAACTTGATAAAACAACAAAAAACGTAACTAAATGATCTTTTTGATAACAGAAACAATGTTGGATAACAAAAAGTATTATTTTAAAGTAAAATTACTAAGTTTTCAGCTATTTTCTACCAAAAATTAGTGCAATAGCCGTTCTTGTTATCTAGTAAAATTTATCATCGCCGTTATGGTAAAGATACGAATAGCCGTTCTGGTTTATCGCCGTTTTGGCTGCACACCCTAAATTCGGCCTGAACCCATTTCGGCGAAATCAGACCGGTGCTTGGCAGCAAACCCTCGGCAATCAACATGTTGACAGATTGGGCTCCAGCTCTCTGATTGTAGCTGTAGCTCTCTGATTAGCTCCAGTCTCTGATATAATTAAAGTGTGACTACCGGTAGTAGAAATTCAGTAGAAGTGAATCGAGAACATTTGGGGAAGACGGGGGGGGGGGAGGTTGGGGTCAAAGTTTGGGAAGCAGTAAGATTCGGGCAAAAGGGCTGAAAAATTTGGCAGATGATTAAATAAACAGTATTGAAAATTAGTGATTTCTAGCCAATTTAATTTGAAATGGTACTAAAACTAGATCTTGAAATTCGGGCATATGTCGCTCGTCCCCCAAAAAATCGCACGCGCCGTACGTCTATGGCCGTAGCCCTAGTGACTTTCTTTCTAAAATCACATTTGCAAGAAAATGAGTAAAATTAGCCAGATCAATAGTGAAATAGAAATAATTCCCACTTAGGTGACACATAATTGATTCTTAGCTTCGCGGACCTACCGATACAATAAATTTTCTGCTGACGAAAAAATAAATAAATAGGGCATCCCCACATTTTTCAACAAATTGACATTACAAAAAAATTTTGATTTCACCTTCTTTTTTGTCCTACCGACCGACCCTCGAAAAAGTGCCTTGAGAAGATCCGAGAAGCTAAAGATCAATTATGCCTGGCCTTAAAGGCAGAAATTATAGAGAGATTGTATTATTATGATAAATCCATTCTCATAAAATGTATGACAATGACTATAATTTAAGGTCAAAAGATGAAGTTAATTAGAGCAAGTTGCCAACACACATTAGATCTTTGGCTTTTGATCCTGTTTTGCCTCTAGGGCATTTTGGACCTTGCCAAGGGCTTATGTCACAACCTGACTCATGACCTGGCCACCAGGGGCAGGAGGGCACAAGTCAAGAGGGCTTTGGTGGGCATACCTCACACGAAGGTAACTTTTCAAAGGTCCTTTAATACAGTGCCGCCTGTAAGTAAGTGAAACGCATGACATTGTGCCATTGCATCAATGCTAAACATCCTCAGCCAAACTGTTTGTGGAGGCATGAATTCTCATCGGATGAAAGGGAAACAAAGTGGGTCATAAAGGCCGATATGTGAGGCATGTGGGATAAAAATAGCAGCCCATTTTCTTCGCTGCAGTCGGAGTTAGGTATGGGTCAAAGTCTTTGATATGTAAGTGAACCACCCTTCCCTATGTTTTAACATTGGGCCTGCGTTTCACTTACTTATCAAAGACTTTGACCCATACCTAACTCCAACTACAGCGAAGAATATTGGCTGCTATTTTTATCCCACATGCCTCACATATCGGCCTTTATGACCCAAAATGTTTTCCTCTCATCGGATGAGAATTCGTCCTTCCAGAAGCATTTTGGTTAAGGATGTTTAACATTGATGCAATGGCACAATATCATGCGTTTCACTTACTTACAGGAGGCATTGTACCTCTTACATTTAATTATAATTATAATTATAAGCAAACTGCAATAGATCATAATCAGAGGCATCACTAGGGGGCTAGGGGGGGGGCCCTCCCAATGGAGCATGCAGCCCCCCCCCCGAAAAATATGAGGATTACATTGACAGTCGATTGCAATTCAGCTAAATTGGTGTCCCTATTGAATAGTATTGATCTAGCAACACTCCACAATTGTTCTGATCACTGTAGACATTACCAAATTGGCTGAAAAAAGAAATTCGATCCTTGTATGATACTGGTAGTTAATTAATCACCAGAGCCCATGAAAAGATAGTGTACACTGTATAATTTTGCAGTTTGTTAGGTGAGTAGGCTATTAGTAGAAACAGGCAGGCGTAGACACCTGAAATTGTTGGATTTTGAGCAATTTTGGGGCGGTTCGAGCTTCGACTGTTCGGGACCGGCCCCTGAAAAAGCTTCTAAACTTTGGGGTTTCAGCCCCCTCCCCCAAACTAGCATTTCTAGTGACACCACTGGTCATAATTATGGTGAATTATGGAGATAATTATAATAGTTATTTACACATGCAGGTGGGCTTCTGCGTTGGTTAGATCATGAAATTCTTCATTTATATAAATTAAAATGTTTTTTGTAGGCCTGCTCCAGGGGGGGGATCCAGAAAATTCCGGTGGGGGGGGGGTCTATCGGGCTATCGCGTCGCGAAACACATAATTCGCGACATTCTGCGACTGAGCGCGGATAAAATTAACATGTAAAAATATATAAATTTTGGTCTGGTCCGGGGGGGGCATCCCCCCCATCCCCTGCGTCCGTCCTTGGCCTGCTCTTGTAACAAAACAATGCTATGAGCTAAAAGACATACATGTATAGACCCACACTGATCAAAATCTCATAGTTTAAGAAAAGTAACTTCAGACACTCCAATTATGTTGTTTTAGGCCATGACATCATTGACCCTCCCACTTTAATTGTAAGGAGTGTGTAATTACCGTCTGCTGTCAAAACAATGAAGCCCCCTAGCGGGCAAATGAACAGTGTGCCTTAATTGCCTTAATTAAGTGGACCGAAAAGTGCATTGTTTGTTCAATGAGCAGACGTAATCCCTTGTCACAAGATAATTAAGATTGTTCATTTCTTTCAAATACTTTTCAATCTTTTTCATTCTTTTTTGCACTTTTGCTTGCGTTAGTAATTAGTGGCACAAGTTCAGCAGATTTTAACCAATTTTTCACAGATTGTTTGAGATTGACACGCCAATTACAAGTATTGAAACTTCACCAACTGTATTTTTACAGCTAACTAAATGTTGTAAGACAATAGAAATGGCCAGAAGCTCCTGAAGACAGAAAGCGATACAAACTTGAGCTGGTTAAAGCTGGGGTTGATATTTTTCTTGAAGAAAAGCTAATTGATTAGGATTGAATTAGGGCTATTTAAAATGGCAGCTGTTATAGGATCCTGGTGTCAGCTCCAAAGATTGAAAAATCAGCTCAAAGAAGGGGCTCTAAAATGTAAGAAAACCCCATTATTACCCATTGGCATGTGTCTAATTAAAATATGTATAAGATTAGTCAAATACTTCTTATAT
Organism: Platynereis dumerilii; assembly: GCA_026936325.1. NCBI lineage: Eukaryota > Metazoa > Annelida > Polychaeta > Phyllodocida > Nereididae > Platynereis > Platynereis dumerilii. The sequence goes on along the minus strand of JAPTHN010000010.1, from coordinate 10,569,245 downwards.
CCCCTAATTATGATCCATTAATTATTATTTCAAGGTTCTTTGTACTTCGTCATATGATAGGCCTATTGTTTTTGATTTTTTAAAGAAATACTGAAACCTAAAATATAAAAATAGAAATTTGTAGTCCTATGGTATTGTTAAGTACAGTTTAGCTTTGGAATAGTGAAATATTTTGCAGGCACAGTTTTAACTTTTGACCCATGTCATCCAACATGAGGGCTCAATTGCAATTGATGGCACATGTATGCCACTTGTGTTTGACAATGTTTGTCCCCTACTGAGTTTTGTTTACTGTTTGTGTATGATCTATTGTGGATGTAGCCTTGGTAATCCACTTCACCAAGAAGAAGTGGGAGACCCATTTCTCACTTCAACTTATTTGTTGTGTAGCAGAAGTTTCAGCTAAGACAATAGATAGATACTAGATAGATGGTAAATGCAGCCCTCTAAGCCCAGTTTTTGGGGCTCACTTGTAGGGGTTGATTGATGAGATGGGAGAGAGAGCGGGCCCCAACGTGTTACACATTTAGTCATTTACCCATGTGACTGACTGACAAGTCAGTCTGCTTTAAAACAGGCGAGCGAGCGAGGCTCGCTCACGCTCGCAACTGATTTAGCGGCTACTGTAGCCTGCCCATGTGAGGGATCTTCTACTTGCCAGCAATAACACTGATACAAGGGGCCGCCAATTTAACGTCTCAAACGGTCTCATTGGAATGACACCAACATTTCCATGTGATTTTTGGTAGATTAAAAAATCACATGGAAATTTAATTTCAAATTTGTTTTGCCAGTTTTGAAAAGTGTCTAAAATTCCAAAACTGGGCTATTAATGGACTGTTAAATGCATATGTTTGCAAGCATGGTGATGATTTATTGTTATAAAGAAAAAAAATACACAAGAATACAGGCCTAAGGATCTAGCCAGCCTTTAGGTCCAGATCGTACCAATAGGAAAGTAAGATTTAAAAGGAACTAGGCAAGGTACAGAGAGACACGGGGGTTGAGCCCCAAGCTCCCCCTCCAAGACTTGGCCACCCACCCACACTTGACCGGGGCTTGAAAAGGGCACCGTGTTCTCCGCCCAGTCTGACAACCTTAGCTGTGCACTGCAGGGGGGCAATGCCCCCCTCCGACCCTGGCACGCTGCCCTGCCCCAGAGCAAGCCCCTCTAACCCCCGGGGACCTCTGCCCCCACAAAAGCCCTAATGCCCCCCTCAAAAAGTCTCCACTCACCCTGAAGTGGCTCTGAGGTCCTCAAAAATCTCCCCTTAACCCATCAGTCACTCAGGATCATGGCTAACTGACACCATGCCTGACATTGGTTGTTTGCCCTAAGTGTCTTCATTCCCTAAACTGCACTGATCATATTCTACCCCCAACAACATGGCACACATGCATGTTGCACATCTTAGCAAAAGGATAAATCTCGAGTTCTGAATCTATGAAATAGGCCTAGCCAACTTTATCACATTCAATAAATTGCAATTCCAATCAAACGCAATTAATTGTTTTTTCTCATTTTCTCTCATTTTCTCTCTTCTTCTCTTCTCTTAGAACTGTCTACTAACTCTACTTCTCTTCTCCATTTCTCTTCATTCTCCACTTCTCTCCTCCTCCTCCTCTTCTTTGCATTACTTTTGTTCTTTTCTTCTCTTCTTCTATTTTTCTTCTCCTCTTTTCCCTTCTTCTCCTATTGCTTTTCTTCTTTTCTCTTCTCTGCTTGTCTTTTCTCATCTTCTTTCTGTCTTATCTATCTTCTCTGTATTGTCTATATATAATATCTTATCCTTCTCGTTAAAGTGATCTTCTCCTGTCGGTCTCCCTTACATGTCTTGCATTGTCTTCTCTTGTCTGTCTTGTCTTATACATATCTCTGTTCTGTGTTGTATGTCTTTTTGTCTGTACGTACTACATATTATCTCAAGTTGTCGGTCTTGTTTGTCTTGCCTGTCTTGTCTGTCTTGTCTATCTTGTCATTGATGATTTTATCTTGTCTGTCTTCATTTCCTGTCAATCTTGCCTTGTTTGTCAGTCTATTGTGTCTCATCTTCTATCTATGCTTTCTTTTTGTTTTGCTTTCTTTTCTGTCTTGTCTCAAGTTATCTCTAGTCTGTTTTGTCTGTCTTGTTTTGTCTGACCGTCTTTCTGTCTTGCCTGTTTTGATGTGCCTTCTTGTCGATCTTGTCTCAAGTTATCTGTCTAGTCTGTTTTGTTTTGCCTGTCTTGTCTGTTTTGCTTGTCTCAGTTGTCTGTCTTGTCTGTTTTGCTCGTCTTATCTTCTTTTAATTGCCCTTTCTTCTTCCAGAAGCTCAGCCTTCTAACGTGAACAGATGAAGTTGGCCAAAATTGTCCAAAATCAATGAAGTGAAAGAGTCTCATGTAAAAACTAAATGGCTCAGGATGCCTGTGGCTTGAGTTTGCAATGTTTGGCTTCTGCTAATGACAATCTAAAGTATTTGCCGCTGCATGGAAGTTTGAAGTGTCTTGCACAAATGCTGGAAAAACTACAGTTCTAAACTCAGAAAAACACAGGAAAACTCAGAAAAACCCATGAAAACTCAGAGAAAAGCTCAGAAAGCAAGAGGGAAATGGGAGGAGGGGGGGGGGTGTATTGAAAAAGATAAGTCAAACATGCCAGGATGTTAGCTGATGTTCTGTGTGTGGTTAAAATGCCAAATGTTGAAAAAGAGGCAAAAAGCAGGCAAAAGCATTCAAACACATGTGCAATCAAATCATAATAGGCAGGCATGTATGCCAGTAGCGGATTCAGGGGGGGGGGGGGTTAGGGCGTTCAAACTCCCCCTTGGACCAGTAGATTAGAAAAAAAACTGGTATTTCTAGTAGGCCTACATTTTCACTTGTAAACCCACAATCTGACATTTTCTGGATCCGCCCCTGTATAATGCTACATTGCCACCAGGTAGTTAGAACTACACGTCAGAAAATGTAGTGTAGGTAACAAAAAATTATGATAGGGCTCATAAAAGTGTATGATATATACCAACATATGAAAATGTAGGAAAACCACAAAAGCTCAAAAGGAAAAATCAAGAAAAAAAAAGTAAGAGAGGGGTTATATCTTACACCAATGTTTTATACAAGTTAGACTATCATCTGTTCATATTGCTCCTGTTACTTTTTGTGGTTCCGGGTTCAAAATTGTATTGCTTTTTGAAACTTTTTTTTTTCATTACAGTGCATAACTCACTGGAGGAAATAGATATATAATGTGGCATAACCTGGCTGTAATTAAGACTTTACTGTAGACTAAATCACCTAATTATTAATTGTGGTGAAGGTCATCCGCAAATTCAAAGTAATTGATGAACAGAGAAAAATCCTTAATTAGGAAATGTCTTGAAAGTCACCATTGAATTAGTCTGCCCAGAAATATAATTCAAATTCAGGCTTAAAATAAAAAATATTTATTAAAGTATTTATATTTGTATATAGTATTTAGAAGTAGACCAATCTTTTGGTCAGCTTTGGAATCTTAGAAATTGGTTAATTAATTGGCATCCCAGAAGCCAAGGAAATTGTTCAGATAAGATAGCAATGCTCCCTGGACATCAAGAATTTTAATCCCTTCACCTGTCAATCTCTTACGTAATATTTTGATCTCAAATATGTCATTTATGAAAACTTTGTAAAGCTTCCTGGGGTTCATGACCTTCCATGGTATGTCAAGGGATTTGATAATAAACGCCCCAATTTGTCCATTAAAAATTAGCTTTCATTTACATAAAAGTTTGGATCTTTTTGCAGAAGACAGAAGACAATTTTTGGATTGCTAAAGATTGATTTGGGTTAATCAAAATCATATGGAACCTTTCTTGAAAAAAATGTACTCAAAACTTGATTGTTTTTATGTATTGAGATTTCCAATCAGACATTTGTCTGATTACCTAATTTTATGCAGACAATCAACTTTTGGTGATGAACCCTACCATGACCTTAGAATATAATTGAATTGTACAATTTTGTTAATTAAGCCCAGTTAAATAGAAAACAGGTTAAATATGGTCTTTTGTTCGCAAACATTGTTTAGTGGAATAGTTTTGACTTCTTTGGATGGAAAACATCTGCAAAGTGTTGGGAATTTTGTAACTGTTGTGAAAAAGATGAATGTTTGAAATGTGGAAACAATAGTGAAATTTAAAAGGGAAGCTTTTTTGATTGGTGTCTAGTTCATGTAAGTTCACGTAAGACTACATAACTCGTGAAAATGCCATTGAAGTGTAAATCATTTTAAATTGGTTGACAGTGATAGTAGTTGTCTATATTGTGTTCAGTTTGGCACTTTTTATTCCTTTGTTATACTTTTGTTATATATGCATAATTAATGCCAGGTGGATCTAGGGGAAATCTCAACAGTGGCTCATTTGCATATTTTGGAAGCCACCAGGGGAGGGGGTATTTCAAGCATGGGGGTCAGACTTTAGACACCCCCCAATCACAGCAAAGCCCTAGGACTCCAAAGTGGGTGGGACTTCAGCTTGAAAGCCAGACACTGGCCTTCTCCAGCCAGCTCATTGGATATTAGCTTTAAGCTCTTTTACAATGGACCCTCTTAATTAACTAATTTGCTAATGAACTATCATTTACGATCCTGCTGCCAAGGAGTCAGGCTCATTATACAGGAGTGTTTTAGTATAAATTTATCATCTATCCTGGAGTCTTCACAATAGATAGAGAGCTATTGGAGGCGCTGTCTGTCTTAAAGGTACCCAGCTCAACCAGGCTCTGCTCACAGAAGCTAGGAACAAGCAGTCAGTTGCAAGCAGGACTTCATTGGAGTCACATCTACTCAGGTATGTCATTTACTATTTCAAATAATCTGTGTTTGTTACAAATATATATATCGGTGTATATATTTACCTGTTTACTGTCTGATCTATTGGTCAATGATTACTCGATGTATTTTTTTACAAACATTTACAACTCATACTATCATAGTACTATTTATATGAGCCTTAAATTTTCTTTAATCTTAAATATAGGGGAGGCGGGGGTCAGAAGTCACAAAATTCAGAAAAAGCTCAAGAACAGAGCAGGTGTTTGTTAGATCTGAATGACCTTTGGCACAATTATGCAGTATTTAGTTGACTACAGTTGTATCACATGATAGCTGCTGTGCTGTAAATAGGCTTTAGTCAGTTCACAATTATTTAAGGCAAAGTCCGCTGTGACTTTTTACCCCATGTCAGGGTCAAGAAGTCCCAACCATGGGGTAACAAGTCACATGCAATTGTTGTGAACATACAACACTATATGAGGTAATATGCAGACCTAGACTTGATAGTCATCCTTGTGCATGAAATTTATAGTGAGCCTTCAAAAGCTATCGGCATGCAATGACAATGCACCATCAGAAAAGCCAGCATCAGAAATTGCCCAAAGTTTGCGAAATGAAATTTTGCTGTAATGCTCTCTCATCAGTATTATTGATGCTGGGTGATGATAAGATTGTAAGCTAAAAGCTTCTAGTGTGGAATATTTTACTTTCCTTAGCCCAGAATACTGACTTCCCGGTACCCTATGGTAAAATATCACAGTGCTGGGGTGAAATGTCACAGTGTGACATTTCACCCCTCAGCTGTTTTTTAAATTCAACACATGATCATGGCAACTTGGTGACCAAATGGCCAAAAATGGGTTCACAGCATGAAAGACAATTATCCACAAGACCTTGAAACACTAGCACACCTTCCTATGTCACAGTGACCAGACATTAATAGAGAAAGTTCAGAATCAATAAAACCTGTTTGGGACACCAAAAATGCATGAGGTGGGTAAAAACCCACTTTGCACAATGAGTATAATTTTCATATTCCCTGCAGACCTTCTTCTCACAAAAGTGTCCCAAATTATGATTTAAGCTTAAGAATTAGGTCACTGCAAGTTGGTCAAAAAGGCCTGTGACTTTTTACCCCTGTGACTTTTCACCCCCTCTTCCCCTACCTAGACATGCTATCATCTTTTTTTCTTTTTTTTCTCAAGTATACATATATTCCCACAAAATCCGTATATATTATGGACTTTCAAGAATTTCGAGTGTAGATGCAACGGTGTGTTTTAGCATTAAGAATGGACAATCTGAGATATCTAGAAGTCATAAAATTTCGTTTTTTCCTTGCTTTACAATTTTATCATCTTTTTTGTCTTTTTCTTAAGCCATGTAAAAAGAAAATGTTTGAATAACAACAAAAAACATAGCATAATTCTCATGATATATACATAATATATATGAATGATTTTAGTGTATTATATTTTCTCAACATGATCATAAAAGCAAGAGAATTACTATCATTGAATAGATAGTAATCTAATCTTCCAAGCATGCATGCATTTTGTCTATTGCAATTTTGACATGCGTCTGCTTTTAAGCCATGTTGGTTAATCCTTCTGGACAATGCAAATTAGGAAGATAGTCTTTGTACTAATTGATCATACCTGAACAAATTTTGGCTTGTCAGAAATTTCTTTTTCTTATATATTTAATCTTTTTCAAACAGAAAAATAGGACTTCAATGCAAGTAACATTCTGAACATTTTAAGTTGGGCAACATCCAATTTGAAGTAACTTTTATGTAATAACCTGATTGTCTTTTTGAAGTTTTCCATTTGTGAATGGATTTGAATAAAGTATAAAATTTTCTTAAATTTATTAATTTTAAAGAAAGTTTACAATTAAGCTCTATTTTTTCTAATATAAAGTGTAAAAATAATACTTTAAACTAGAATTTTACCAGTACATGATTCTATGTGTTCAAGACAACATTCTATAAATATTTATAGTACTTTTGTACTTGTTTAAAAACATTCTTTCCCTTTTTATAATTTCAGATTTCAAGAATCCGTGTGTTTTATGGCACCCTGACTCAGCTCTTCAAAATACTTCAATTTATGGTGGCTCAAATAACTTGAGGACCTATCATACTATAAATTCACAATTTTTAAGTATTTTGTGAAAGGTGACTGTTAAACGATGTGGTGTCTCGCAGCTGTCACGACGTTGCTTTTGGCGACGTCGTGTGCGGCGTCGTCAATCTACTACGCCGACGACGCCGACGGAGGGTACTACGCGGACGGCGCGTCGTACGACAGTTACATGTCGGACTGGAACAAGGACTGGGCTATGCTGAGTGGTCGGTTTTACCAACCGAAGTGTGTGGATATACCGTCCAACCTGAGTCTGTGCCGGAACATCGGTTACACCCAGATGCGCTTGCCGAACTTACTGGATCACGACACGATAGCGGAAGTGACCCAGCAAGCCAAAAGCTGGGGTCCCTTGTTGGGAATCCGGTGCCATCCGGACACCAAACTCTTCCTCTGTTCCCTGTTCTCTCCGGTCTGTCTCGAGCGCATGATTTGGCCGTGTCGCTCCCTCTGCGAAGATGTCAAAGGGAGTTGCGAAGGCTACATGAACAAATATGGCTTCCCCTGGCCGGAAATGCTTCGCTGCGACAAATTCCCACTCGATAATGACCTCTGTATAGGACTCCAGAACCACAATAAACCAGGTAAGACTACATATTTAAGAAATATCTCTGATTCAATGTATGATATATCAATTTGGAGTTCTCCATGGCATATTGGTTATGACCTCTTGTTTGTGCAACCACTGGCTCTGAGGTCGTTGGTTCAAATCTCAATGCCGAAACTCAAGTTGGTCCTAGACTCCTAGCCCATGAAATGTTACCATACAGTGAAGGTAGGTAGTATCCGACATTCTATGCTAGGCAATTGAAAAACCTTAGGTATCCCTGGAAAAAAAATAGGGTATTACCAGACTCCCAGTCCTCTCAGCGCCGTCAGCGCGCCTTGTGATCTCCAAAAACTGGAGAATGCTATGGCACGGGAACTTAGGACAATGTTTCCCAGCAACCTTTTGCACTGTGAGGACATCAAATCATGTACAACCAAGTTACAATCTTAATTTTATCTTCAAATTAACACATGGGCGCTATAACCAGGTTCTTAAAACAGAAATAGATGATTTATCACTTCAGAGCTTAACGGTAAGAAAATGAATAGATTTTGTGACTCATTGTTGCTTGGATCAAGGAGACTATGTGGGCTGAGACCACAGGGAGTGCTGTTATAACTAGATAAGCTGTCATTTAGTCAAGGAAGTGGCTTCCTACAATTTAAGATAACAAATTCATTATAGACTCCAAAAATACCACAGTTTGATAATCTCTGGATTCTCAGCATTTATGAAAGTTCAATGATCACATAAAAGTGGCATGTAGAAATTGCATTAAAATGGAAAATCAAAATCAGGTCTGAAGACGGTAACTTTGGAGAATCTTTTATTTTTTTTGCTAAGAAAGAATTGGTAATTGAGCCTTTAGTGGGAGGCTTTGGGGCTTTATGTCCTGTATTTTGTGCTGATACAGCTTAATCTGACAGGCAGGGACTATGGTAATGTCTAGTGAGGCGAAGTTCACTCTTGGCACAGGATGAAACATCTGTCTGACATGGGTTACCCTGGCTGGGAATTTTCCCAGGGCTTATCTACAGTACAAACCTCTAACCATTATATATGAGTTTGACATAGGAGCTTTGAGGTCTTCGAAATGACATAAAATATTTTTTATGTTATTTTTCGGCAAATTATTTTACAGTAGATCTATACACAAATGATAAATTGTAAATATCACATCTCTTTAATTAATTTAGAAATCTAATATAAAATCTCATTAGAAGCGAGATTGAAAAAATCTGTTAGAAAAAATTACACGGTACACAAAATTGTAGAATACCTCCCAGCTTGAAAACATGTACACATAATTTATCCAGCTATTCCAAAGAATAGTGCTATACAGCCTATACTTGAGGTACTATTAAGCCAGACCATGGGTGGAATTTTAAGTTGAGAATTTAACTTGTATGATGTATGGATGAACTTTCAACTGCCTTGAGACATCTTATAATATTTCAAGTGTTACAAAGAGACCACAGACAATAATGTGTATGCATGGCTGGCCATGATGGCACATGGAAGCCATATAGAGCAGCTCTCAAGTCATGAGTATACATTGCTAGACATCTAAATAGGGCTGCCTTTTTAACTTATGACCATATTGTGAATTTTTGAATCCTTACTGATTCAGATAAATATGTTTGTGGCCGGGCTGTCTTTCGTGTTGAGAAAATGGTAATTTTTCCATCGTGGGAGGCTATTGTATAATAATGGCATATTAGTTTCAGGATTTTCTCTTTTTTTTTTTTTTACTGTTTATCAGTTTTTGCACTGAGGGATACAGATTCATAGGTGTCTTTCTGTCTATCTCTATTTATCTATCTCTGTTGTTGATAGGTCGATATAGATACTGGTATACTATAGTCCGACAAAATCTGACTCAAAACGGCCAATCTTGTTAAGATAGAATTTTTCGATCTAGGTATACTAGGCCCTCCAAGAGCGGCCCTCTAAGCCCAGTTCTGGGGGCTCACGAGGGTTGATTGATGAGATGGGAAAGAGAGCGGAGTCCTCAACATGTTACACATTTGCCCTATGTGAGGGATATTTCACTTGCCTAGCAAAGACAATGATACAAGGGGCCACCAATTTAACATCTCTTCCGAACATCATCCAGCTGGGATATTTTCTCCCTGATCAGGAATCGAACCTTCAGGAGAACTGCGTTTATCTATCTATCATATAGATCTCTCTATCTATCCGTCTATCTGCCCATCTATCTATGCAATCTATATCCATCCCTTCTATCTAATGATCATGAAATTAAATAGATAAGTTGTCTGTGGTATTTTGATGTATCCCGAGCTCCCAGCACAATGCAACGGATCAGCTGATCATCAAAATTCATATATTGCACTCATAGGCATTTACTATTATGGGAAGGGGGACAATACCCTTTATGCATTCTGGCTAAAGGGCCATTCGATCAGAAGACATTATGTGCATAAATTCGTTTAATTTATGATAAATTTAGTATGATTGCAAATAAAGGGAGTAGGGTGAAAATGTTAGTAAAACATGGGTGCTTGGAAAAGAAAAGTTACATATTTAGTTTTTACTATCTCTCTACCTATCTGTAGACCTATCTATCCTATATCTGTCTAAATATCTATCTATCTATCTATCTATCTATCTATTTCTTTTCTTCATTATAGTACCCCAAGAATTTCCAACTTCCAAATACGAATGGGTTTATAGGCCTACATTGAATCATGTCACTAATTTATTTGGTGGCTTCAGACAACAAAGTGTGTTAACTGGGTATTATTGGAAATTACGTAGCTTTTGTACTATTTCAGTTGCAGAGGACCTTTTATATTGTGATAAGATATATTATATGTCCAATAAACCTGATAGAACTGGAGGGCTCCAAGTCTGTTCTTTTAGCCTGAAGGCAAATGACCTAAGAGTAGCTAAGAACAATTTAGAACATGCCCTTTGGCTGTGGAGAAAGTCAGATAGTGCATCTTAATGGCCTGAGTTGCATATAATCACCTAATAATCACAATGATGGGCTCTTGATGTGCTGTTTACATAGGGTGAATAGGGCTGAACAATTTCTGAATTCTTACAATTGTACTATTGTTGTCAATGCTGTGTGATATAATATAACTAATGACTTTATTGGGTCTTATTTGATATTGTTTGATGTCTTTAAATGTTCTAACTTTTACTGAAAATCTGAAATTAGTGAAATTGCCTTGTTTCAAAGGGAAATAGGATAGTTCAGTGAAGGTGAACTAGCTAGTGAAGATGTTGTTTGAAGAAAGATATGATTGATATGTCTATCTTTCTATCTGTCTATCTATCTATCTCTATCTATCTATCTATCTATCTATCTATCTATCTATCTATCTATCTATCTATCTATATATATATCTACATATCAATCAATCTACCTATCAATCAATATATTTATCTATCTATCTATCTATCTATCAATCTATCAATCAATCTGTCAATCTGTCAATCTGTCTAGCTGTCTTTCCAATAGATTTATATATATCAAACCTTTATTAGATATATGTATCTTTACCTTCTCAGTCTTTATCTAATTGTTTAACTGTATTGCATATTGGATTTTTATTTTTGTTGAGAAAATTTAAAATTGTCAGTGAATTATAAGAAGAAGAAAAGAGGTCAAAGACAAAAAGATTATGAGATGACGTAAGTCAGAGCTCCAACAACTGTAACTACCATTTATATGGAGGAGTATTGGAGGACAGTTTCTGTATCTTTCGTGCTCTTGGAATTAGCAAGAATTTGGTTTTATCTCCCAACGTAAACTTGGATGTTCTTGAATTTATCACTCCAAGTAGCTCTCCTGTAGTCTTTTCACAGCTTTGTGGGTTTTTGAATAGGTCCTACTTATCACGATAACTGTTTAAATGCTACAATTTCTTAAATTCTTGAATTTGTAAAGGTTATTCGCCACGGGAGAGGGAATATGTGATTTATCACCCGAGGCCTTTAGGCCGAGGTGTGATAAACACATATTCCTGATCCCATGGTGAATAACCGGCTTATACCATGAGACAAACACTCAAACAGTCAAACATGAGAGGATAACTGGACAACAAAGAATTTGGGAATTATTCCCCTGAAATACTGTAATGTGATTGGCTGACAGAGGTGTCGAATGGTATAATGTTGCATATTTTTGGTCAATTATATGAAGGGGGAACCGGGGCACATTTGGACACTTTTAACGTCTGCCAATTTTGCTTAATGCTGAAAGCACTGAGAAACTCAGAAGTATGCATGATTATCACCAACACCATTGAGCTTAAATCCAAGGCATAATAGATTAGACTGCACCTGCCCTTTTGCAGCCAGATAGCAAAATGTGAGTCGTGATCATGACTGTCCCAATGTGCCCTGATGGGGCACATTGGGATATCAATTAAAAAATCGTAGAACCTGTGTGGGGACAGCTCTTTTGAAAGTCCTTTACTGCATATACTACACGTTATATGGGTTTCAGATTTTGCATAATAATTTTGAAAATCAAGACAAAATCTAAAATTTGTTTGGTGTTCTGATAATGCTTAGGTTTTAACCCCAAAATATCCCATCTCTGTTAGATCAGCATTTTGATGGGTCTCTAAGAGTGGCTAAGTTCAACAGGTGAAGTTCTATTTTTGGTCAATCTTAGAATTCTCAACAATGGCCTGAAAGGCTCTGATGGCTCATCGATGTTTATCTTTGCTTATAAGATTTTATCTGGACAGCAGATCTGTTTATTCAAGGTAATTCTAGTAAGAGTGGCTAATACTCTTTAATTGAGGGATGATGATGTAATTATGGTGTCAACGAAATTAGTACCATTTGAATAATGAATACTAATCAGGCATTCCATGTCATGGTATTTCAATACTGTTTGTCCAAAAGGAATACATTCTACCCCTAATAGACCGGAGGGATTATAGGTATCCTGGGTTCATGCAAAGACTATTGAATATCAAAACCTTGAAAAGAGCTTGTGGTCTTTAATTTCTTTATCGAAATACATCCCTACAATGAAAAGTGGATGCCTGACTTTTGGTGCTCACCAAAATAATTTTTGGAACATTTAATAAGATTCGAAGTCGGGGCGGCCAATGCCGGCCATTTAGATATAATATTGAGGACTTGGAGGTTTCCATGGTAGAAAATTATTTATTTCACTGCAGCGGTGTCAGTAATTATTTATTTCAAGGGCGCGAAGTCTCCGAATATTCATTTCAAACTGAAGCAAATATAGCGATGCCTTGTTAGGTAATACCCCTAGCAGCATTATTTATTTCAAGACTGCCCAAAAGATTTATTTCGCCAAAACTGAGCAAGAAATTGCTTATTTTTAAAAACTATCTAAGGGCATCGGAGATAGATGTTCTGCGTCAATTAGAACATGTAAATAAGTCTACCCTGGCTGTGCAGTGTGCATCTCCAGTGAGCTTCAAGTTTTTTTGGTAAAATGTAATTTTAAAATTTAAGGAGAAAAATGATATACATTTCCACTTCATCACAAATTGGATGAAGCCTGCATTATCTGATGCTGTGATTTCCAGTTGTCCTATAAAGAGGATTAAATTCTTAAGTCTTATAACGTTGCAGTTGATGGCAATTAATTGGAATTAACGCAATTGAAATGCTTGAAGTGTGCCAGAATAAATGGGTCATAATGGAGGTATTGTGTAAAAGTGTGAAGATGCATTCTTATAGGATTACTGGATTGCTTAATAACAAGATACGTTTTAAGGGTTAATCTTATTTTAAGATGCAATGCGTTATCATTAATCAAATACATGCAGGGATATTTTGAGATAATTATAGGTTATTCACCACGGGAAAGGGAATATGTGATTTATCACCCGAGACGTGATAAACACATATTCATGATCCCATGGTGAATAACCGGCTTATACCATGAGACAAACAGTCAAACATGAGCCGATAAGGCCACACATAATTGATTCTTAGCTTCGCGGACCCGCCTACACAACAGATTTTCTGCAGACAGAAAATAAAAATTGAAAAAAAAACACTTTTTTTTGTTCACATTATAAGAAAACTTTTTTTCCTACTGACCGACCCTAGAAAAAGTGCCTTGAGAAGATCCGAGAAGCTAAAGATCAATTATGTGTGGCCTAGGTGTACAACAAAGAATATGGGAATTATCGCCCTGAAAAACTGGCGTGTGATTGGCTGACAGAGGTGTCAAATGGCATAATTTGGACATATAATGTCAGATATTTTGTATCAATCTATCTATCTATCTATCTATCTATCTATCTATCTATCTATCTATCTATCTATCTATCTATCTATCTATCTATCTATCTATCCATCTATCCATCCATCTATCTATCTTTGTTGTAACTTGGTTCGCTGTTGAAATCATACTAGCTCCATTGCTGTGTCCTCCTCCTGTCCCCATTAGCATGCCTAAATGTATAAATCCTGGACGGAAAGCCCCAATTATCTATTTATCCGTTCCTGCCGTCTCGTATTAACTTTTTTTAAACTGCCATGGAATGCAAATCATACCATGCATAAACTACAAAATCAAAAAGTGAAGAAGAAAAAATTGTAAAAATCTTGAAAAAAAATTGAAAGGATGTTGACATTGTCAGTTGCAGTCTAGTGAGATCAAATCAAGACATTTTCAAGAGTATGTGTGAATTAGGGACTTGTAAGGAAAGAACCAAGCCCACCTATATTAAAGTGTGTAAAACATGACTTTGGTCGAGTTAAATTGGCTGCCTCAATGCCCACCGCAAGATAATGAAGATTTGGTGTGTATTTCAAGAAATCATAACTTAAGTTTAAGCAGGATGATTGATTGGGCTTTACATCCTGTATTTTTTACTGGTTGGCTAATTGGACAAGAGGAGGACACTGCAATGAGACAAGGGATGATTGAAACTGCTATCCAACATAAGTCACCTACCTGGCTATGAATTAAGGTCAAGTTGTGCTTGTTTGGTCTGATTGTAAAATTGCTTAAAAATTGGAATCTCTAAAATAGCAATTTTTTACATTTTTGAGAACCTTGGCCACACATTTCAAATGGCTTCTTTTATTCTGACAAGTTTCTGAACTCTTTTAAAATAGGCCTGCATATCAGTTTATTAGCCTGAAGTTCCGTGAGGGATGGATATATTTCAGGTTTCTTCATTTTGCTAGACTGTATAGTGTATATGGAATTTGATAGAGCAGCATGTATGTATACACTATAATACATGTATGGTAAAAAAAGAATTAGTAGAAAAACATGAATACAAAAATTTATAAAAAATTAAGAAAAAGATGTGAAAAAATTATGTCGGTGCTACTGATGTGCAGAGATTCTTGCTAAACCCATAGAAATTTGCACATACTCATGTCTTTAATATTTCTATGGGAAATGCACAATATTTGCTGAATGTTATAAAAACGTTCAGAACAGAACCTCAATTCAACATTTAAATCAGCCAAGTACAAACACAGGGTTTCTACCCCTGGGCTGGATTAACTTGGGCATGTGATTATGTATACAACTATACATGATGTATGTGTAGAATATATGTGCCTCTGTGGTTTTGTAAATCACAGATTGTGTCTGAATCGATGAAAATAGTGTATGAAATATTGGATGTCGGATCGCCCTGACCGCGTAAAAGGTACAATCAGACTAGAGCTTGCAAGTATAGGCCAGTTCAGACCACCCAAATCCAAGTGTTTCAATGGTAATTTTATGTTCAAAATCACAAAAATCTGAATTCGTTTCATGGTCGTAATCCACCATTTTGAAATATGGGCTGATTGCGTTCATCCAGTTTTCATTTCGTGAGATGATCGTGATATATGTCTTTCTATTCGCGGATGAACGAAACCCCTGGTTTAGGGGGGGCATCCCCATGTATGTGATTTTAAAGATTTTTACATGATAATTAAATATCAGCATGTAGTAGTCAAGTTATGTTGAGAAATAATTATGTGTTCCGCAAGCAATAACCCGTCAGATCCACCATCAAAATGTTCTGGATCCCCCTTGTATCATCTATCTATCTAAATATATAGTATCTGACTACCTTTATTGGCATCATTAGGTACCCTTTCTTTGTTCTCCTAATAACTGGTGACGACAAGTCGTCAACATTTCTTGAATCTAAAAATAATAATCCAAAAAACTTAAGAAAATCCATGTAAAATCTCAGTTCTCACAGAGAAACAAGTTTCATGTTGCTTTTCAGTCCATTTCTTAGATTTATGTGGGAATTTTCAATTTTCCTTTTGACAATTCATCTTTTTGCATGATTTTAGTTGACTAATTGGAATTTGATAATGTGACATCTCATTCCAACCTCGTTGAACTGGGGTGCAGTGCATTGTTTTGAGTTTTTTAAAGGCTTTTTTTCTGCTCATCCTGCTTTTTTCTTGTTCTTTGCTTCTTTTTTATTGAGTTTTAACTCAGTTTTTAGGAGATTTTCAAAGGGTTTTTTAAAACTTTTTTTCCATTCTTAGCTTCTGCTGCCTCCTTCTCTCTGCTTGAAACACATTGCAAGAGAGTTCGTCATCCGATAAGGGGATGCCTTTCCCCAATAATTGAATTGTTTTGCACTCCAAAGACAAGGGCCTTTTTCAGACTGAGAATTGAGCTATTCCTCTGTGGCTTCTCCAATCCTGACGTCTGAATCAGTTTCATTTGAGACTTTAAAATGAACTCACAAAAATGTAGAAAATACATAGGGTTTGCAATATATTAAAGATGAAGGAATTTGAAAATGAAGCGCTGACATTGTATGAACTATAATTAGACTTATCTAATGCGTAGTTCTTTCAGGTGAATATATTTAATTAGGCCTTCTTCTGGCTTTTCTGTTATGACTTGGTCCACTTTCTATCTATTCTATAATCTAGATTTTACCAACAGATTCAATTTCATTAAATATCTTTCACTTTTAATTAAAATGGAGTAAGTTACCTGGCAATGTCATCCTTTTCAAACTGTCAACAAATGAAATGACACGTTTTTCTTTTCGAATCACTGTGTCAACAAGAACGTGCCACTTGCAGACGATCTATAGAAATTCTGATTGACCTTTGTGACCCATTGTTGACCTGATTAATTGTTTACCTAATCAATGACCAATCAGAGCACTTGATTGCAATCCAATCGTCTGCTCGCGGTTGGAGAATGCAGACGACAACTTTGGAATAAACATTTTGAGAATGGAAATCGTTTAAATAAAAGATAATTGCACTGAAACAAAAACCTAAAGAAAATATTAACACAAAATTCACTTATCATCAGGTGTTCACGGTAATTTAAAGAGGCGTGTCCTGTTAGCAGCTTGGTATTGGTTCTTAAATTGAACACTCAGGAAAATATTTTTGAGGTGAAATAGGAGTAAAAACATCGGGGATTTTTTAAGTGGCAAGGAAATTTAAACTCAACTTGTTCTTCTGTCAATAAACAGTTTTTATGTGTCTCCCTTTAATAAACAAGGAAAATAAACAACAAGAAATACCCAGCTTGGGAAGCGGATGAAGTGTCGTTGGTAAAATTTGCAAATATTTTTGGGTAAAATGCTTTTCCTTGGAATTTCCAGCGATTTTACACGGATAAATCGTAGCGATGAAATTACATTTTTTAATTGATCCATCAGTTTTCCTCCGTTAAGCTGTCAATTTTCAGGATGTTAATTTAACAGATTGCTGGGCTTATGAATGGCTTCTAATAAATATTATATTTGTTGATAAATTTACTGATCTTTTTCTGGAATATTTATCCTGTCTGAGACTGTTTGCATTAAGAAAATCCATCTCAGAATGATGAAGTATCAAATTGAAATTCTATCGACTTTTAATAACATCAGGTTTTAAATTAAAGACAGAATATTTAATGACAAAGAAGTGAATTAATTTGAATCCCTTTTCTAAGAAAGCTGTGGCAATTGCAATCAGTGTTGAATATTTAATACGTTATCAGATTATGGTAGCTAAGCTGCCTGAGGCATGAAACAGAGAAAACTGTTAGATATGTTGATAGAATGACAGATAGATAGACAGTCTTATAAGACAGACAGCTGGACAGATAGATAGACAATATATATATGCAGATAGATAGATAGCAGTAGAAAGATAGATAGACAGGCGGGAAGATAGATAGATAGATATAGATAGATAGCTATTAGATATAGATGTAGATAGATAGACAGATAGATAGATAGCAGGGTTGGGTTCAAATACAAATATATCTATTAGATAGACGGGTAGATAGATAGATAGATAGATATATCATACCAAACCAACTGACACTGTGCATTTTCCTTAACTCTCTTTGGAGGAAGTCACACCAAAGTGCTAAAATACAACTGATGCAGACCAATAATCATTGCTGTAGATTTCAGCAGACAAGCAAATCACTGCTTATTCTTGTCTGAACATAGGCCTGCATTTAATCATACTATCATCATATACATGTAGTTTGATTGACACATTGGGTATTTGCATGACTGGTATTAGGCCTATCCCTAGTATTTGTGGGACCCCAGCATTCATAAATAGGGTGGGATCATGATCTTGCCCCAGCACAGACAGCTCATGCAGTGATGAACACAGATTACTTCTCACCTCCACCTCAACAATCCAATCTTATCTTGCTGCAAATCCAGCAATGCTAGGAACATGTTGCTTCTACTTGCTTGCCATGATGGAGATTGTGTTCCAGATACCCCACAGTCTGACATGCTCATGTAGGATATGATCTGAAGTTCTTAATTTGTTCTTATTAGAGCTCTTATTAGATATATATCAAAAGTTAAAAATGGCTATTTGTCCAGATAGAGCTTTTGTCTGTCTATATTATCTATATTATATATCTATATATCAAGTCAAGATTATAAAGGCATACAAGTCAAATTTCCTATCAGGAGGACAATTCGACTTTATCTATCTATCTGTCTATCTATCCAGTTGCGATGAAAAGTATTTTTTTAAGGAAAATGTGCGACAACGTCAGCTGCAAATGGCAAAACACCCCCAAGCTCCCCCCCCCCGGCAACCTTGTCTGGATTCTTGTCTTGATTCACTTCTATCTATCTATCTATCTATCTATCTATCTATCTTATATTTATATCTATATTGCCAATATTTGACTTCTTGAAGTCACTGACCATTGGCTGGCTGTTCTATCTGCATACAACAGAAAGATAGTGTGCAGTTGGTCAGAAAAAAATTACTTAATTCCCAAATGTTCTCTCAGCAGACAGACAGCTTTTTGCTATGCATTGCCATTTCCATTGCCAATTTGCAGGGGTTGGGTTTAGTGTACAAGTGGCAATTGTGATGCATATATGTGTAAAATATCCAAGCTCTCCGTCAGATCTTACAGTTTTATATGAGTGATATGCTGTGCTGGACTGCTGGTTGGATATTAATTATCATTTATGCATATATAACTATTTCAATTTGACAAGTTTTGGCTGCACAACTTCTGTTTAGATGTCTATTCTAGATGAGGGTTCTTGGCCTTCTCATAAAATTTAAATTATGATGGATTGATGATAATCCGATGATTGGGGCTTTTTTAAAACGTGTATTTGTGCTCTTGGTAGGTTTTAAAATGAAGGAGGACACAGGTCACACAGCAATGAGGCGAAGGATAATTTAAACTGCCAGCGCTGATTTCGAACCCGTGACCAAGCATTTTCTAGCGCGGTCTCAGTGTTAGTATGCGACGGTGCTTGGCTGCAAACCTCTAAGTCCCAGGTTAGATTCCCGGTCCGAGCAACCGGTGTTAGACAGATGTTTCATCCTGTGTCAAGAGTGCACCTTTAACCTCATTACAATCAATATTATTGTCCCTGTCTGTCCCATTAAGCCTAGTCAATGCACAGATAGATAGATAGATAGATAGATAGATATGGTAAGTGCAGCCCTCTAAGCCCAGTTCTGGGCGCTAACGAGGGTTGATTAATGAGATGGAAGAGAGAGCGGGAGTCCTCAACATGTTACACATTTACCCCATGAAAGGGATATTTTGTTTGCCACCACAGGTGTACAAGGGGCCGCAAATTTAACATCTCCTCTGAACGACTTCCATTCAGCTACGATTTTGCTCATGAAGGTTCACTGAAAATTTTTGGGTTCCCTACTCGGGGTTCAAACCCATCAATACCTACAGGATGTAAAACTCTCATACCCTAAATTCTAAGCATTATAGCAAGCAATCAGGTTTAACAGCAATCAGGTTTACATGAAATCAGGCAACTTTAACTTTAGATCATAGTCTTGCCTCCTGTTAGTCCTGTATCTCATCTTTCAGCATATCATTAGGTCTTGCAGTAAGTTACAGTAGTGCAGTATTCACTCATTCACATGTCTCAGCAAAGTATAAATATTTTGAAAACCCAACCTTGGCCTTTATTTCAAACAGATAAGCCTCTTCACAAGTGACATGTTATAAGTTGAAAGAACCAAAATTCATTCTCTTTGTTTTTCCTTTATGATTAACAATAGTTTTGTTACTGCTTTGTTAGTGTCTTTACATGCTTAATATTTCAGCCATTATGTATAGCTACATTTTGGTAATTTAAAGGCATCTTTAATCCTTAATACTAAAAGGAATTTATCATGTCACATCACTAAAACCCCAGATACAGCGACAGCATGCAGGGGGAATATGACCATTTTCCCCTAAATGTAGTGATGTGCAAACCATCCTCTTTTGGCGGCTAGGCCAGAACCTATCCGCTGTGATACACATGCGGTTAAGGGGGGACACTGGGACAGGGCTAGAAAAAATGTGCAGGCAATTTGATTAAGTACGACAAAATTTCCCACGAATGGTCTCGAATCAAGCGACTGCTTCCAAGTCAGAATTTGTACCTTTCTTCAAACATTTCCAGTGAGATTCACATATTTCCAGGCAATGACAAGCCCGAATTCCCTACTTTTTCCAGCCATGAGGGGGGAGGCGCTTCAGTATACCGTATACTGGTACGGACTAGTCGATTAGAAACTTATTATAGGGTTGTCAATGACTTCTAGATAGCAGATGCTGTTTTTGCAAAATAAATTTTGAAAATGATCAACCCTAACCTTATCTTCTATCACCTTGATACATGTGGCAAAAACATGAACACTTTAATCACAGTGAGCGACATATACCGGTTCAGCACTGGTACAAAAACATCTCTGCAGGTGTACTGGTGCCGGTCTGGTCCAGTACTGAACAGGTTGTGGTGCTGGACGATATTTACTAATCCAAAGCGATTCAGTCCTCGACACAACCAGAATGTCATCACTTCGTCGGATTTGATTTTAGCTCTGCCTGGTTCACATGGACCTTTGTTGGATGGACTTAAGACCACCATCATCCATCCACCTCTTAATTTTGTCTTCTAAATTTAGCCAGTAAGTGACATTTGTCATCTATGATATCTCAACATTGTCAAAAAACTCAAAATAGAAAAAACGTCTACGTAGCGAGTTGCGAATGGTATAACTTTATTAGGCGCTGTATGGGAGTTGTGCCTTTCAAAGTGATATGTTCATTTACATGCTCATGGGTGGTATTCGAGTAAGAAAATATGATTTATTGATGTTTCGATTCTTTTTCTTTCGCATTGTAATGCAGATCGAGATAAAAATGACTGAAAAAGTTGATGTAGCACTAAAAAGCTTCAGGCCAAGGATCATGGTATGGGCCATAGATGTTGTGTGTGTGTGGTTGCAAAGTATATTGCACTCAGTAAGCATTCATAAAAAGGAGAAAAAAAATGAAGTAAAATTGCATTAAATTGAATAGGAAAACAAGTGATTTATTTCTGCTATTTAGCGAAAAGTCACTAAATCAACTTTATGGCAGAACGTGTGTTAAAATCTTGTACACCAGGGAGCTAATCGACGCTAATATCTCTATTGAATCGGTGGGGGTTTCATAATTTAATTCAGACTATTTATCATAGATATTCCACTATAATTATGCATTTATCATGATTCCAGAATAGAATAGGCCTAGACTACTTTTAATAGCACAATGCAATGATGACTGTACTAATGTACTTGTGGAAATATTGTATGGACCCTGCAGAGTGCACATAATTCTATGACCACCTGCAGCAAAATAGGCCGGCACATGGATAGATAGATAGATAGATAGATAGACAGATAGATATATAGATATATAGGTAGATAGATAGATAGATAGATAGATAGATAGAAAGATAGAGAGATTGGTAGAAAGATAAGGTTTGCGCAGCCCTCGAAACCCAGGTCTTCGATTTATTGTGCGATGCAACCTTTGAGAAATAGATAGAAATAGATCTATGTTTAAGTTGTTGAATAAGTAAGTTGACAATACATATTACATAGCTATAACTTACATATATACAAGCAGTCAATCATACATTAAACTCAGAACCTTGCAAAAGAAATAATGCCTATGAGAAGCACTCTAAACAGTTCAAAACACCTGGAAAACATGGTTTAAATGCCCAGCAGCAGTGCTCAGCTCTCACTTCCAGGGACTTCCTTGCATATAGTGCATACTTCCAAAACACAAAACGCACTTGTAAGTGCAAGTTGCGCTAGAATTGCAGGAAGAGATGTCGCGAAATGTGGATGTCGTAAAAAAGAGCATGTCTGGTTGTGAAAACACGTGGCGAAGAGTAAGACAACAACTTGGGTGGGAGGGGAGTTTAGGGAACAGCAAGATTTCTGAAGGGGTAAAAAAAAACAGAATAAGAAGCAGCGGAGATGTAAACCCCTTCGAAGAGACAGAAGAAACGGATGCTTTCCTGTCTCCGGGAGTCTAGTTCGGAGTACAAAATCTCCCCGAGTTATTCCGCAGCATCTGTCAAAAGTAAAAAATAAATTGGATTCATTCTCACTGATATTAGATACTCAGTTTGAAAATTTAATTTCAGATTTTGAGCTAGAGTATTGCCAGTGGCTCCAAGCATTGCTTTCCGCAATAATGCTGTAGTAGAATTGTCTCGTCAGAACTTCTGAAGTGCAATGCCTTTGTATCGCAGCTTTGAAAAGTTCTTGGATTCTGTCTCCCATTAATACAAATGAAGTGTAATTTGCAGATGTCAGCTTCATTTTAGCCTGTGTATATAATACCACTTTCAGTTTCAGTGTTTCCAATAAGTCCCTTTAGTTAGGAAGTTGCTGACAGTCTTACATTGATATAAAGTAGCTGCATGGGAGAGTCCAAACTTAGTCTCCATGGCCCGTTTTCACCAACATGGTATTAAGAGTTATGCCAGGTCTTAGCTGAGACCTGGTCTGGCTAAGCCAATCACTCAAGCGGAGCAGGATCAAGGAACATTTACTGAGTGAAAGTCTGCACATAGTATTTAAACAACTCAACTGCTACAAACACAATTAATCTCTGAAGTTCCCAAACATGGCCACATGACAAGGTAAGAGAAAAAGAGGGGTGGGCTTGGAAATTTATAAAGAAGAAAATTTATTAGTTGTCTGTCCAGTGTTGGTGACAGAAATGCATTTTTCTTTAGCCCCCTCCCCTCAAACAATAAATTAATACAAATCGGCTGGTCATGCATTTTTGCACAATGAAACTACCTTAATGGTTGAATCCCTTTGAATATCTAATGATAAGGGTCCTCAAAATCTGATGTACCCAGAATGGCTGATATGCCTACGATTTTTTGCTACCGGCAGTTACCAACATGTCGTTGGTGACTTGAGTGGTATTAGTGTTGCCTCTGTTTCAAGGATTGTGAAGCGTGTTAGTCATGCAATCGCTTCACTAAAACCCATATATATGTACGTATACCCAGTGGACCAGTCACACGGGAGGCTATATTGGAATTTTTCGAAATCGCCCGATTTCCGGGGGGGGGGGGGGAGTTGTAGGACGCATAGATTGCACCCACGTCCAAATTTCCTGCCCTTCGAAAGTACCCCTGTACTAAGACCAACAACAAGTGCAGAGGTTTTGTACAACTCAGCACAGAAGAATTGCCTCTATTTGGTGTCATGACTATCATAGGCAAATGCTATAAAAACATAGTTTCATACATGAAATACTTTTAAATCGTGTGCTTAATGCTGTATGGCTAGTATATTTGCAACAGTTACTTCAACAAGTATATTTTCTAGGTAAGTGTGTGTTCTTGGTTTGCAAACTTTATATCTCATATCTTTCTTGAAAAAATCTTTGGTGACTGTTAAATTAGAGAAACATGCGAATATAAAAAAGGCCTATAATACTGATTTGTCATGCCATCTCATAAGAAACATATGTTCTGTTTTCATTGGCCTAATCACTTTTTGACACCAAATCAGTTTGAGATGGCTGATCCTTGAGTTTGGTGACAATGTGTATGATTCACTGAACCTTGACAGGTTTACATGCTTAGCACACTCTTGGTGAAATGGACTTAGTTATACCAGGTTTAAAGGAGTTAACACCAGGCTTAACTCTTAATACCATGTTGGTGAAAACGGGCCCAGAAGTAGTGAAAATGATTAGGCCTACGCTTTTCAGCAAGGGAAGTTCTGAGGACTGCCTCAGTGAAAGACTACCCATAGAGAGATAATCTTATACTGACACTGAAATCAAATTAACCATCTTAAGTGCAGCATAACTTTCACTATTCAGAAGTATTAAAGTACTCACTAGTATGGCTCAAACCTTTCTAATAGAGTGAAAATGATTCTGCCTTATAAAAAAGGACATTATCACATTTGTTGAGAATGGCCATGTCCTAGACCAATCAGATGGAATAAGTTGCTGAGTATGGTAATTAGAAAATAGGAGAGGCTGGTCTTTTAGACTATGACTGCCCAGTTGTTTCCCCTAAGTCAGTGAGTTCTTTTGTTCAGAGATAACTCCTCCCGTGGGAATTCTCAAAAGGGACTGATTACTGGCCATCCAATCAAAATGTGTTGATTTCAAATTTTCTAATGGATTATGAAAATATGCTATTCCTTATTGTCTTGCCTGAGTCTATTTCCCTAAATGAATGATTCCCATTCTATAAAGTCAAGGAGTTGCTGAAGTCTGCCTTGTTGTCTATTACATAGAGACAATACTGACACTGAAACAAAATTTTCATACACTGAAACAAAATCACCATTCAGAAGTAGTTAGCAGGACTTTAACCTTGTCTGTAATGAAGTGATAATGATTACTGCTCTTCAGCATTTTCATCATTCTATAAAGTCAGGGAGTTGCTCGGGACTACTTTATCGAAGGACTACCTCATCGAAACGGAGAGACTATCTCATCGACAGTCTTAGGATGCTGGGATGTGATAAGGCATGTCACCTTATCTGCCCCGGGGGCTACAGGGGAGTGGTGGGCCATGTTATTTGATTGTTTCCCTTCCTACCCTCCCCTTATCTGCCCTTATCTGAGGACTATATGTCCTCAATCCCAACTTCCTGCCTAATTCCATTTGTTACTTTCCGCAACTCCGAATTTCCTTCCGTTTCCGAGTTTCGCTTGAGTTCCGACTAATGGAAATTGTAATTGAAAGATAATTTAAGACAGTTAAACTACTGTCTGTGATAGTATTATCTGATTTAGTGAGTTTACTTACAGATTAGTCTGGTTTCTCTTGGGATATTTATGTATTATATTATTAAGCTCATCACGATCATTTAGAGGTTAGATTATCCCGTTGTCGGAATTATGCTGTGTTGTGACTGGTGAGCTTACGGCGTATGATAATATAGAGTAGATTCATAAATTGTGTTGTGAACAACTCACATCAGTCGACCATAATTTGGGCTGCAATCTTTGTATTGCATACGAGTATTTCATAGATTACACACGGTTGTCGCATAGTCTGATTGAAGTTAAGTTACATGTAAATACATGTTGGCTGGAAACTGTACTCTGTAAATAAAGTGCCTTGGGCTTTGGTATCTTCTTGGACAGAGTGAAGCTTGAAGCTTCATTTTTATGAGTTTATGTCCTGTATTTATGCGTTTCGGTGGGCTTAAATTGAAATGGGGAGGACACAGCAATGAGGAAACTGTTGTCCAACATAGGTCAAGGCTACCCAGCCCGAGCTAGAATCAAACCCGAGACCGAACAATAGGAAGCTTCGAGAGCTGCCAACTGACTCTGAGCTAGCTTCTTCTCCCTATATGATATCTTAGTTTTCTTGGAATTGGGTATCAGAAAAACAAAGGGGCTGTATTTTTATATAAGGCTTCATTCTATAGTCTACTGGCCACTTAGGGGTACCCAGAAATGTTGAGTACTACAACGTTTTATGATTGATTTGTGTTCCATGGGTATAAGAGATGAATTTTAGCTTGGTTGCTAAAAAAAATATCTTGGGCAATTAGCGTAATTAGCATAATTAGGTATAATCAGGCCAGAATGGTGTATGGCTCATAACTTGCATGAAAATTGACACAGGGACATGGTTTTGGTGTCTAGACATATGTTTCTGACACCCAGGAATCCAAATATGACCATCAATGTTTCACTATACCAAAATCTGACCCATAATTAGCCTAATTAATGTCATTTATTGTGACAAAAATGATTTTTTGGCTGTTTATTTGTTAAAGAATGCTCACAGACACAGGATTTTGATGTCAAGACTAAAGTTCTTTAGCCAGGTTAAGGTAAGGAAACTAGTAAACACTATTGCTAGGTCATTTGACCAAAATCTAATGCATAATTAGCATTATTAATAGAAAAATGTTCATTAACGAATTATATCAAAATATGGCATTGATGTAGATCCATGTTTTTGGGCTGTTCTATTCAGGTACAATGAGGTTTTATGATTGATTTGTATTCCATGGGTATAAGAGGTTAATTCCTGCTTGGTTGCTAGGAAGAACATCTTGGGCAATTAGCGTAATTAGCATAATTAGATATAATCAGGCTCGAATGGTGTATGGCTCATAACTTGCATGAAAATTGACACAGGGACATGGTTTTGGGGTCTAGACATATGTTTCTGACATCCAGGAATTCAAATATGACCACTAATGTTTCACTATACCAAAATCTGACCAATAATTAGCCTAATTAATGTCTTTTATTGTGGCAAAAATGGCTTTTGGCTGTTTATCTGTAAATGAACTCTCATAGACATGTGATTTTGGTGTCAAGACCCAAGTTCTTTGGCCAGGTCAAGGTAAGGATACTCACAAATACTATTCCTAGGTCATTTGAGCAAAGTCTAACAGAAAATTAGCATTATTAATAATAATCATATGTTAATTAACAAATTATATCAAAACACGGTTTCGGGGTTAACCTATTTTTTGCCCTGTTCTATTCAGGTACAATGAAGTTTTCTGAATAATTTCTATTCCATGGGTATAAGAAGTGGATTTCTGCTTGGTTGCTATAAAGAATACCTTGGGCAATTAGTGTAATCAGGATAATTAAGTATAATCAGGCCAGAATTATGTGTAGCTCATAACATGTCCCAGATATGTGGTTTGGATGTCTAAACCTACGTTTATCATACCTGGGGATTCAGATATGACTATAACCTATCTGCCAGACATGTTTCAGTTATTTCAATCAATTGTTTCAATACTTTAAAATTAGCATCATCTTGATCATTGATGGCTATTATTGATGGAACATGGTTGTGATGAAGATGCAACATTAATACTTGTCTTTTAGGAATGTTTTATTAAAGTTTATGAAGGTTTTGTGATTGATTTGTATGTGATGGACAGCATTGTTCAAATCAAATCAAATTTATTTAGACTCAGTTTTACAACAAGAACATTAGCTGGAAGCTATTTTCACCGAGTTTCAAGTGATTATGTAACAAGTGGGAAATATAAAATGTAGAAATTATGTAAGTTAAAAATTAAGTCATGTCTGAAGCCGCTTTGGAGTATGGCGCACATGATTTTTGAGGGGCGAGCGACATTTGCCCAAATTTCAAGATCTAAATTTAATACCATATCCAATGAAATTGCCTGGAAATCATAAATTTTTGATAGTTTCTATTTAATCATCTGCCCAAATTTTTAAGCCTTTTGCTCGAATTTTACTGTTTTCCCCCTGTCCCTCTCTCCCATATGCCTATGTCTGAAGGCTCTGTCAATAAAGTCTAAACAAACTTTGGGCAATTCGGATACATGGAACTGGTATCAATTCCAATGTTTATTTTTTTATGGCATGTAGGCATTTAAATATGACTATCCACTGGACCAACTTGATCCTCAATTAGTATAATAATTATTGTCTTTTAGTGAGACAAATGGTTTTAATGCTGAAGACTTGGTTGTTGTTACGTCTGAGATAGAAACCCTTTTTTTTCAGTGTAGAAAATTTCTTCAAACATGACCACTTCAATAAACAAGCCTACACTTCTTCATGGCATAATTATGCTTCATCAAAAAATATAACTCCAGCCCTAATCAAAGTTGTTCAGTGTGGAAGAACATACATTGACAAAGCATCATTGGACAGCCCCTCTCACGATTGTGGGCTCATAATGTACGTTTACCTGAATAGTCTCAGCAGAAATCAAGAATTTATCTGCAGATTCACAATCTTGTGACAAAACATATTACCGAATTGTTGTCATTTCTACTCCAACAAATTCAAAATTAATTGTTAAACATTTTGATGTTCATGGATAGCAGCAGAAGGCACTCCCTGGTTGTTCATTCAGATTTGAGAGGGGCGGTCAAACAATGCTTTCTCAATCTATGAATTAATTTATAGTATCTTAAGCCTTCAAAAAACATGTTTTTGTGCTAATTGAGAATCTATATATGCGTAATTTAGATCCTATGAAGCAGCCTAGATACTCCTTATTTAATTAATGAGGACAAGACCACCAATATTGGCACCATAGCTATGTTTCCATGTAATTATCCCATTTGCAAATGATGAATATTGCATGTTAGAAACCATTTAATCATCTACAAGACGTAGGCTTGGACCCCTCAATCAGACATGCAGATATTGATTATACTAAATGCGAAATTTGTTTTATTGCAGTGAACAATGGTTTTGTTGACTATCTAATCTCAGGACTAAAGAATATGCACTACAAAACCATATTTCAATCTCAGTTCATAAACATGTTATGTGCATTATTAGATACTAATTAATAGTTACTTATGCTAATAATGGATCACATTTTTGTAAAGTGATTCAGTAATTGTCATATCTGAATCCCTGGGTGTGATAAACATTGGTCCAGACACAAAAAACTCATCTAAGGGACATTTTACAGGCAAGTTATGAGCTAAACATAATTCTGGCCTGATTATACTTAATTATCCTGATTACACTAATTGCCCAAGGTATTCTTTATAGCAACCAAGCAGAAATCCACTTCTTATACCCATGGAATAGAAATTATTCAGAAAACTTCATTGTACCTGAATAGAACAGGGCAAAAAATAGGTTAACCCCGAAACCGTGTTTTGATATAATTTGTTAATTAACATATGATAATTATTGATAATGCTAATTTTCTCTTAGACTTTGCTCAAATGACCTAGGAATAGTATTTGTGAGTATCCTTACCTTGACCTGGCCAAAGAATTTGGGTCTTGACATCAAAATCCTGTGTCTATGAGCGTTCTTTAACAAATAAACAGCCAAAAAAACATTTTTGCCACAATAAATGACATTAATTAGGCTAATTATGGGTCAGATTTCGGTATAGTGAAACATTGATGGTCATATTTGAATTCCTGGATGTCAGAAACATATGTCTAGACACCAAAACCATGTCCCTGTGTCAATTTTCATGCAAGTTATGAGCCATACACCATTCCGGCCTGATTATACCTAATTATGCTAATTACGCTAATTGCCCAAGATATTTTTTTTAGCAACCAAGCTAAAATTCATCTCTTATACCCATGGAACACAAATCAATCATAAAACGTTGTAGTACTCAACATTTCTGGGTTCACTATTGAACACATAGGAGTGGCCAGTAGACTACTATGTTGAGGAATACTGTGAATTCAACAAATTTTGTGTTATGTATAATGCTTTTCTAAGCTGGAAAGAAACCACTCAAGTCAGTTCCAGAAACCTGAAATGTGCAAATTCTAAAAAAACACCTGTTTTTCGTGATTGAAATTTACCATTGTTGGTCTTTGTTTGATTTAAAAACTTGACAATATATATTATATTTATGAAACTTGTAAATTATTTGTAAACTGTTTGAGTCTAATTGTTTATAAGTGGATGGGAAGGAGCGCCCTGGAGTACACCTTAAACAGATGTGTTGTCATAGAAACTTTCTAATATGGCTGCCAGGTGACAATGTTTACTAAGTAGGCAGGGCAACTTAACTTGAGAAAACATGTTGACATTTCAGTTGTTTGGAATCTATAACAAGGATAAAACAATGATATTTTGCTTATTATTAATATTTTATCAAGGCAGTAAGAATACTAGGGCTGCAACGGTTTATTGCGGTACGAATAAACCGCGGTTTCTTGCGTCACGATACACCGTACCGTCACCACAACGAGTAATTCGGTTCGCCGCAGTTCCGATTTCCGCCGCCAGAGGCGCCACAATCACGCAACTTTAATCTGCTGACTTGAAAAGCACAGACAGCACAGCCCTTCAGTCAAGGCAATTAGGCATTCTCAAAAGCAATTCATGTTAGGCTGCTGCCAATTCATACACACAATAGGATTTGCTCAGTAGCAATTGATATTTCACCCCTTTTGAGTTGATACTGCCAAATATGAAAGACACCAAAGGTGTGAACTTGAAGTGCAATTTGAAATTGTGATTGCCTGGGCCTACAGATCTACATGTACATGTGTTTGTTTAATCACTGTTCATCTGTTTACTGATTTAAATTTAAGATTTAAGTGTCAGACTGATATTTTGGGAATTTAACAATAAAATGAATAAGTTTAGGACTAAATGTATAGTCCTTTGAATGGAAAAGAGTATGGAGAGAGAGAGATGTTTTTATAATTTATTTATTTATTTTGGAGCATACTGTGTTAGCATACAATATATATGCATAAATTTATCCTGAGAAAATAATTAAATATGAAAACCCGTACTGTTAGGCTGTATCTATGACACAAAATGTCTTATATGCAGGCCTATCAGTAACTGCAGACAAATAAATGTATTGTTTTTCTATTTAAAGCAATAAGTTTATGTAATTTCAAAGATATTATTCCCTACCGAAAGATATCAAGACACAGTGAGAAAATTATGGATTTGCTGATCTTAACTGAACCTTCAAATAACCGAACCGTGGGTCTTATACCGAAGACCGTACCGAACCGTGAGGTAGTGAACCGTTGCAGCCCTAAAGAATACATTGATTGGCTTGAACGTTGTTGGTCAGGCTTGTTTTCTTGAGGAGCGCTGTATTCAATTTCTCGAAATTTCGATGAGCAATATCAAAACTGGATAACCTCGGTTGAGACATTGATGAATTGGAAGTCTATCAGTGTCTCTACTAAATCACCACACACACAAATTGAGGTTGATTACATGTCATAGTTCTGGTACCTATTCGACATTCGCGAGAAAAAACAATTTTTATGATATATATGTATGGAATACTATGGGTGGGATGGACGAATGAAGTCTTTAGAGACAACATGTGCAATGTGACAGATGGACACATATTTCCCTCCATCACGATTGGATTTGTTACCTATTTTGGACGCCATGGATGGCATTTTCCATCATCCATCGCCACTTTGTCGTACCCTCCTGCTTTCCCAATAAGCGTCTTCAGTGCATAAATACGGGATAGCCCCCATAATCAATTCATCCATCGTCACACTTGCACATGCTGTCAAATAACTTATCATAAGATTTTATTCATTCATCCAATCCATGCACATATCGCAGTAATTTTTGCAATTTTTATTTTTTTGATTTCGCGAATGTCGAATAGGTATGAAAACTTTTGACATGTACAAAAAAATCATCCATCAATTTTGACATCCATTTAACTTTGAAATCATAGGCACTGATTGCCAGTTTAGTGTTTAGGGTCTATTTCTCCTAGTAAACTCTCATTCTCCAAAGTTCTTCAAGGGTGGGTGATGCCATGATGGTTGGGCCAATTGAGAATAGGCAGGGCCTTTTACAGTTGTCATCACTTAGATGTTACCCCAATGTTTTTCTAAGCTACACAAACATTGTCAAACAGCCTGACAGATTAAGCTAACAGGGTGGGCAAGTGTGGATGACAGACATGTTCATTCCTGGAGCATGTAAGAAGTAAGGAGACTTAGAAGAAGAGAGTTTTCTGCCTTAAAGGCATCCTGGAATGTTACTCTAGAAGGCTTGCTATTGCTTCCTTTAAGGATGATGATGACTTACAGCTGACGAATTACAAGTGCTCACAGAAGTGCACTGGAATCGTCCTTGTGAGGTCATATCCCTGTCCTTGTGAGGTCATATCCCTGTCCTTGCCGTGTTATTCTCTATGACCTATGACTCATAAGGGGGTGACAATTTGATAATCGGGGGAGGGGGGCTTGGAGTTTTCCTCGATGGAAAATTATTTATTTCATAGTAACGGCGGCCATAATTATTGACTTCAAGTGCGCAAAGACCCCGAATATTCATTCTCAAATCAAGCATTACCTCATTAAGAAACATCCCCTCCAGAAATTACAAGAATACCCAAAGAGAATTTATTTATTTCACCAAAACTGAGCAAGAAATTATTTATTTAAAAAAAATCCAAGCCCCTTAAGATTAAATGGTGGCCCCTAAGCAATTTGTGAGGGCATATCCTACATTTCCAGTGCTTTTAACCAAAGTCACTAAGTGACACCAGTTCAATTCAATGCAAGGTATGGTGCTTGTTCTGGCATCATTGATGTCCACATGCAGCTGAATGTAATAACTCGACATTCTTTGACTGTAATACTTATAAAATGGCAAGCACAGGGATTTGACCTTACAATGAATATTTTGAGTGATAACTTTTATAACCAAGGCTGCTTTAAGTCAAATTCAATGTTCAGTGTGATATCAGACATATAAAAAGGCTTAAAAAGACAAGAACACTACAAGAACATGTTAGCAATATTGCCAGTATTTCACCCATAGACCTATAATTGTTAGCAGAATATCTAGGTAGGCATGTACATTATTGACTACTTTTCAGAATTTTTGCTAGTTACAAATCAATTTTTAAAACATACAAAAAGTTTAAAAATCAAATTACAGGACTACTATTATGGTATGTAAGAAATCATGTAAAATTACAACCCTATGGGCAGACTCCTTTGATTTGACAAGCACAAAACAGGGTGACATGGAATTCCTTACAAAATTCAGGAAAAAATATTGTCAAAGAAATTCTTGCTCTCATTCAAACTTCCAAATCATTAAATCAAATATTAACAGATAGGAGTCTCTGAAGTAAATTACAAGGAGCTAAATTGTGTTTTTATATTGTGTTTTTTAATTCTTTGAAGTTACCATGTAGAATTGAATGGTGTTGTGAAATAACACTGGGTTTCTAATGCATGTTGGGGCAGTCAACAGAGGCAAAATTATGTGTTCTGTTAGATGTCTTTGCCATTCAAAAATGTTTGATGACAAAAAATGCAAAATGTCAGAAAATGTAAGAAATCTAAGCACTGCCTGTAGATTGTAGAATGAGGTTTTAACAAGAATTTACAGCATAGCTGACATTTCCAATTAAGAAAAATTAACATCAAGCCTTGTCTTAAAAGGGTTGTTAATTTGCTTTTCCCTTTCTCCTTTTTATTGCTTTTTTCTGTCATGCAACTCCAAACACTAAGGGAAATAGACCCAGGCAGAGATATAAAAGAATTACATAAATTATCATAATTGATTGCAAATGCATGTATTGAAATTAACAACTTATGATTGGATGGCTTGTTGTTAATCTTATTAATAAGATCTTCCTACTGGAGGAGTTATCTCTGCACTAAACTGAATAATACTTAGGCCAAGTAAAAACTATTGGGGAGTAACAGACAGACTCTACCGTTGTCTAATTGCCATACTCGATATTACTCGTCAACCGACTTACCTGTGATTGTCTAAGAATGAGCTATTCTCAACAAATTAGCATAAGGTCTTTTTTCATAGGGTGCCTGCCAACAACAATCTCATAATATTTGGACAACAAGATCATGAATTATTGCCATGGTAACTGGAGATGATTTCTCTAAAATTACAGGTAAATACCCACAGGAAATAAGGCTTCACACAGCAAGCAAACTGACTGCAACTCACTCTATATAATTACACACAATTTGTTTAACAACTGTCTTGCAATGTCTACATCATTTTAGGACCCTATGATTCATAACCTGGGGGTTATTTTCAAGTTACCAGCTACTTACTTATATGATCATTTCAAAAGGGTGATGTTGATAAATTACAGCAATTGTCAGTCAATAATTGCTTGAACTTGTGACATCT
Source organism: Platynereis dumerilii (assembly GCA_026936325.1). Classification (NCBI taxonomy): domain Eukaryota; kingdom Metazoa; phylum Annelida; class Polychaeta; order Phyllodocida; family Nereididae; genus Platynereis; species Platynereis dumerilii. The sequence continues at coordinate 10,535,379 of JAPTHN010000010.1, read as the reverse complement.
GGACCATTTTGTCATTACCCAGTACACTGCTTGGATCCTAGGTATCACCTCAACTGTTCTCAAATAAATAACAAGGAAAAGTGGGGATATCTTAGTAAATTCTTCCTCTACATAAAGAATTGGAACCTTCGTGAAATCATGTAAAATAATATTTTTCTCAGCAGTCAAATCAGAGACAAGGTTGAAACATGGAAATTGTAAGGCCTTTTTAAAAGTAACAGAAGGATGTGCCCTTTAGTCAAATTCAAAATGTTTGTTGATATAATGTGAAAAGTATTATGGTCCTTGAGAGAGGGATTTTGAAGAACAATTGATTTTTTTTCCAAATGTGATTCCTTCCCAGCATTATCTTCAGCATTACCATTATTTAGGAGCATTGGATGGTCATTCTTGGGAAGACTTTATTATCAGGATCATTGTCTATGGACAGTGTCAGTGTCACTGTCTGTGTAACCACTGTGAGGTGGTCTTCAGGACTTGACACTTGTTCTTATAATCTTATCTGCTTGAACTTGTGTGTTCTTTAGCCTTTTTGACCCTCTGTACCTTTTTGGCTGCAAAATGGGTTCTAAGTGATGCATATGGTATATATTAAGGACCCTTAAATGACACAGGAGCCCACAGGAGCCCACAGAGGCCCTAAGGAGGTCCACAGTGACCCTAAGGAGCACCCATGGGCTACAATGCTGCCAAGAACTGCAGTTCACATTTGACATTAACTGGGGGCAAATTGTTGGAAGATTTGCTGTAAAGCACCAGTTGCCTGTTTATAAACACTGGCCAGTTACTTCAGACAAAGGTTTACAGAAGAGCCCTTGAGGCCGAACAGCTTAAGCAGCATAACATAACACAGCATTTGCCATAGAGGGGGTTTATTTCAGCCCTTCACCAGAAATTCTAGGAACACAGAATCAGCCTCAAGCACCAGCTCTTGTTTTATTGACTTTTCATAGTCTGTAGCATTGGAGATAAAAGGGCCACTCAAGTACTATTTGGCTCAATTAAGTAGACTATTCAACTGGAATAACAAGCCTGAAATCTTGATACTGTTAAGATGCAATGGCTGGATTGGCCATATTTTAATTCAGACTATAACATTGGTACATTAAATATTATGTCACAGCTCACATTTAGCAGCCCACAAAATGTTAACCGATTTACCAAACGAGGGGTTGATTTGTTCGCCAATCATTACACCAACGAAAGGGACCACCAATTTAATACCTCCACTGAACTAAATACATCTTGAATGTTCTTATGTATGATCGTTCCACAACCGGAACTTGAACACACCACAGAGTTGTCACCAACCAAAACAAGATATACAGGCAACTTATCCTCCAATTGATTTGAATTAAACTTTTGGTATTCGCGAGAATTTGATTTGCAGGTCACTCATGATAACCAATGGAAAAAAAATCAATCCTATAATACCTGATTAACGTTATTGTGAAAGAACTTCGTTTTTTTCGTGATTTGCTCAATAATCTGATCCTGGAATCGAATCGAGTGTTTCTCCTTGGCAGAAACTGTTCTTTCGATACGTGACTAAGTAATTGTGATCTTTCGTTAATGCTTCTCTGTACTGACTCTTTCATATCTCAACACTAAATTTTTCTTCATGACGTCAATTTGTTCAGTGCATGTAATATTTAAAGCGAGACTAAACCATGAAAAACCTTGGACTGATGATACGTCACACTAATTAAGCGTTAACCTAGAAGTTGTGTGCATTTTTACACACATTTTTACGCAGTAAATTTGCATACCTTTGTATATTATGGTATAATGTAGTGAATGTACTGAGAGGTATATAACTTTTTAAAGAGCATTTTTCTTGAATTTTTTCTTAAAAATTTAAAATAGATATCATGAAACAGGCAAACCTCTTAAGTAAGCTTCCTTTCCCTGATGGGTCATGTGACCTTCAGAGTTGCCTAGAGGTCAAAGGTCACTGATGGTATCAGTCAGTAGATTGAGAAATCCTGTCTTATGTCAGGCAAGCTCTTGAGCAGAAGTTTTCATGAGCTAAGATAGCAATCAGCATGCATTTGCCATGCCACCCTGTGTGTGCTGAGAATGATAGATAGAGTAGAAGGTAACCTATTATTTTGTTGTCATATTTATGCATAATACAGTCTTGAGTGCATTGTTAGATCACTACTAAAAGTGTCCCTGGGAGGTTGAGGGAGTCATTTTTAAGTCATTTTTAAACCTCTGTGTACATATGATTTGTAGCAATTTTGAGTCAGGCTCATAACATTCGCTTCGATGGTGTGGCGCTCGAATGCATTGGAGTTAAAATTTCACACAATTTTGTCAGGGCTGTAATTATGATCAACTGATAACGCTTGATGTATGTTTATGTTTCAGACGACACGGTCTGTGAGCCCTGCAACAAGCCCGAGACGTTCGAAGGAATTCTAGACAACTACTGCAGCGCGGAGTTCGGTAAGTAGATGGCCATAAAGCATTTGACAGCAGATCTACTTGTGTCTACTTGTCTCTTTCGCTTTGTAGACTTTCACGGTGAAGCGACTGGATCTATTATTTGTGTGCGTATGAAAAGGACTTTTTAAATCATGCGCAAAAAAATTGAATGCTCACATGGCTCAGACTCATTGCAGAGTGTGCCGCTTTGACTTTGGTAAAGCTTTTGATTTGAAGGTTGTGACAAGCGTGAACAAACGCTTCAGTATGTGGATCACTTAACGATATGTGGATGACACTGTAATAAGGACCTTGGGCATTCTGGGACCTGACCTGTGTTGGCACCGAGGCCCTTGGCCCTAGCTTGGCAGCTCGGTTCAAATGACCTTTTCCTCCCGTTCCCTTAATGTTTGCGGTTCCTGCCCTCGGGCGAAGTTGAGGGATGAAGCCAAGTCTGTTAGCCGGCAGCGACTTCAGTAATAACATCATGAATCATTTCTTGAATAATGTCTGCAATAAAAAGTCCTTTAGTTGTATAGCAAATTACTTGCAATTCAGTCAGAACACTGAAGTCAGTCACTGAGTTAACAGGGTTCTCATTTGCCTAATGGCCTTTTTTTAGACCTTTTAGATTCACAATGACATCATCAAAGCAAAGGACCAACACAAATACCCCTTTAGTATGTTATATAATCAGGGAAACACATCATTAAAGACTCAGTTATCATCAATTCAAGTGGCAATACAAATGTAGTTTTTAGTATGTTACATAATCAGGGCAATAGCACATTAACTACCTTGACATACAATACATTCAAATGGTAATTCAAATGTATCTTCTATTAAATAAGGACAACACCACTGAATCACTACTCTGACACCGCATGATCAGTGCAAGTGGCAATACAAATATCCATAAAATGTATTACATCATCAGGACAACAACTGAACTAGGGGGGGGACTTAATCCTACTTTTATATGTATACCGGCTCAAAATGTGCCATTAGTTGAGATATGAGCATAAAAAAAAAATTTTTGAAAATCGGAGCACCGCTACCCCCCTTGACATAGGCCTTGAAGTTTTCAGGATATATAACGCTTCCGCAAAGTCGCGGTTTACGATATCTTCTGCCCTATCACAGATAGAAGAATGGGGATAACATATTTGGATTCTCTGAAAAATTTCCTTCAAAATGAATACCAGGAAGCCATATATCCGATAATCTAAAGGCGATGCCATTCCGAACAATTTTTAATGACAAATGATTCATATTTCAAAAGCAAGCGTGACCTTCTATATAATTTTTTTTTTCAGAAAGGACTCTTGGTCTTAAAAAAATTGATTTTACATCTTTTGTGCTCAATAAACTTGAGACCTAATATGAATGGCAATAATAATTTACTTGGTGTTCCTTTTTGACTGTGAATGTTATGGTTGGCGTGCCATAAAGCCTTTGTATGGCACTGAACAAAAAATGAACAAGAATGACATCAACTGTTAATAAGGCTTCCTATATGTGGTTGAAGGGTCCTGACTTATTTATCTAAAGCCTGGCCCTTCTGGCTCACAAGAAAATTGGTCTAAGATTCCCAAGTACACAACACTTTGATAAATCAATGATATTTCTGCAAATCATTAAAATACTATTATCATTAGTTGTATTTTGCCTTTCATAAAGTTTAATTGTTATGAGGCCAAATGCTTCCAGACAAAGAATAATCTCACATGGACTATGTAAAATAATAAAATAATGCTAATTGTATATCTTGCACTAAATAGATGCCATGGATAATTATTAATATGATAATATAAGGTAATCATGCAAAATTCAGTCAAAATTTCATCTTAAATGGGTAGAAGCAATTACACAAATCATATATATCACATACTTGAAACTGTATGCATAGTATTAGTACTTCCAAGATAGAACCAAATTAATTTATTAACTACTTAGCCTTCAAAATCAACTGCCTTTGCATATGTCATGAAAGATTAGTAACATAAGTTTGACTAAGCAATTCCATCCATTGATACTTAACTATTCCGTTGATTTTGGATGATCTATTTGAAGTGTTAGTGAAGACATTTCTGAGTCTTTTGAACATGTCATTTGGTAAAATTAGGCCTACTAAAATTACTAGTCCTAATTTCTGGGCAAGGAATGTCTGATCTCACCACTGATGGTCTGACACTACAGACATCAATGTTTTCAGACATCCAAATTTCCAATTTATTGAATATTGATATTTAAAAAATTTCCACATTACCAGGGCTACATTACCGCAGTCTACCCTGTCAGAATATTAGTCTCAATCAGAGTAGGCAAAAATATCAATGCTCATACATTGGTGGCTTGATCTTGAAATAGCTATTTGTAATTCACATGAAATATATAATTCTATAGATAAATTTTGCAACATATCATTTCTCGTAACTTCAATATTCCTTGTTTGATTGCTTGACATTGCAGTGTACTCTAATTTTATTATACTTCCTGATGTCTATTAAATTAATTACAGGATAATAATTATCAAAATTTTAATAGGCTATTTTTTGTTAGCCTACCTCAAAGAATTCATTTCTATGAATTGCATAATATCATCAAGAGTGAAAGTGAATGTAATATCAGTAATATTTTCTTGCGCGAATAAAAGCAATAGTATTTCTGAATAAAGCAATGACAATTTTCAAATGGTTAAACCATTAAATATGTTCAGATGCCAAATTGAGATTCAAAAAAGTTGTGCTAGGTACTAGATATTTCACTAAAACATTTGGACTTTCTAATTTATACAGGTTGCCTGAACTTAATAGAGTTACGTTGAAGGTGCTTATCACTGCAATTTCCAGTAGAATTTCATAATAAATCTGACAACAAATATCGTAGTAGACCCATCATGTTGGTACTCATTTTAAAGCTCTTGACAAGAGAAATCCAATGGTACTATTTGTTTTTTCATATGTCTAATATTCACTAAACGCGGTAGATGTAAGCGTTCTCGCGAGCGTTTTAAATCACCAAAACTTCAAGGCATATGTCAAGGGGGGTAGCACTAGTCAGATTTTCAAAAAAATGGATTTTTTGTTAATGGGGGACCCAATGGCACAAATTGGGCTGGTATACATATTGAATTTCCCAAAAAAGCAAATTAAGTCCCCCCCCTAACTGAACACATCATTAACTGCTATGACATAGTCAATTAAAATGATAATAAAAATGCACTCAATAGTGTCAATATATTGTAATTAGGACAATATGTCATTAACTACTATGACATCAATACAAATGTTAGTACAAAATGCTCTTTTTTGGCCATTTTGTAACCAGGAAAACATTGTGCTTATTGCATCATTGAAATCACTACAAATTACAATAGTATTTCAAGATGATCAACATAGTGTTAGAAAATTTTCAGCTTATTCTGAAACTTTGAAAGCTGTTGAAACGTTCCTCAAAGAATCTTTAATATATTTCCCTGTGCTTTTTGTAGCATCTAAGCTCAGATTTTTGGCCAGTGAAGGTCTGCGTTGATTTTTTTTACAATTTAGCAAAAATTAGGAGTAAGAGGAGAAGTATTTTTTCAAGAGTTTTTTCTCATTATCAAGCTGACACCAGAGAAGATGTAGTTAGTGTATAGGGTGGTAGAATGTGCCCTCTTCTGCCCTTGATGGTCTCTGGTGTCTCCTTGGTACCAGAGTTTCCTATTTCCCACTGTTCTCCTGCCTCTCTGCTTTTCTAGACATAATTAAGTTTTAAGCAAGAAGCCTTGTCGACAAAGAGCCCTTGTGTCGTTGGTTCGCTACTTGAAACGCATGGGATCGCATTGCACGCCCTTTCGTCGCTTGACAATAGACGTCGTCGAATAAAAATACATAGTTAGAAGTTTAGGAGAACTTGAATTTAAGGAGATCGTACTGTGTATACATGCTATAGATCGTTATGGCAACAAGGCGAAAATAGACTGAGACGTAGGTGGGAACTTATGGAGAGGTCCGAGAGAGAGAGCGGAATAAATTTTATAAAAATCATGATCACTTTTCAGGTGTCTGAAAAATGTTCTACCTAGCTCCAGTTGGCTAGATACCCAAAATTGAAGGAAATTCTTTTGTGAAATTGCAGTAGAAATTGAATAAGTAAAATACATGGTAAACCATCAAACATGTTGAAGGTTTTTACGTGTGGTCAAAATTCATTAAATGGTGATTAATCATCCTTTGAATTCAAAAGCTAAGTAGAATTTTTGAAAGAGAATTTAAGAGATCTCAAGTGAGTCAGCATGACGAAAATTAAAACAGAAGTGTGGGTAATTTTAAGAAATGTGAATGAAATCATCAGGACACTGGACAGTGATTTTCCCAAAAGCCCATTGTTGCCTATCCATCCATTGAAAATCAGAAATCTACCATCTAGTGCATTGCATTGTCAATATTTGAATGAAAACAAAAGGGAAATCCTTGTTGAAAGTTATTAACAAATCATTAATTTTGTGATCACTAAGTCTTCTTTGAAAAATAAGGCCACTGTTGTCATTTTAAAGTTTCCATGGAAAATGAGTGGTGGTTTACCAAATTACCAGTGCACCTTCATAAGCAAAGGTTGAGCAGAACTTAGGAAATCCTTGTTTTGGTTGCCTTGAAATTGCATGTAAGTAGTAAAAGGTAAAGAGTGCATAGTGACTAAAAATCATTTCTCTTTGGCCCCCCCTTAAGGTGACCTCTGGTGACAAGAAGATGACACTGAAGGGGTCAGAAATTTGAAGAAGAGGTCATGTAATTGTCCTTCACCACATATAGACCATCATTTATATGTAGAACCAGAGGTGGGCAAGTGTTCCAAGCTGCATTGAATGTTTAGACATAGATAAGATATATTAAAGATGATCTTAGTTACATAACATTGAGAAAAAGTGGATAGGTGGGGTTGGAAAATCATTAATAGTCATTAAATGATCACTTCTATGACAAAAGATGGCACCATTCCCTTAGGGAATACAGCCTGGACAGGAAAAATGACATCCACCTGTGTCTGCCACTCTACCCGCATAGATAAATCACCAAGGCGCTCTCCTTTTCCTATCTCCCATTCCTCACACTTTGTTTCTTGTCCTCCCACCTTCTCACTGCTTTTGTACATCTGTACGACTGTGTGAAATGCCTTCTCAGAGTCCACAAACTCCTGTCAATTCCCTGACAGTTTGTAGGCGGTCGGTAAGCAGTTCCGTGCCTGGTGACAAAAGATCGTGCGGTCGAGCGGGCAATGAGCGTGGTCGATGAGCGAATTGCAGGGTGGTATTCAAGTCACTTCGGACAATTACATGACCCCTTCTTTAAATTTCTGAGCCCTCCTATGTCATCTTCTTGTCAGGGGGTCACCTTTAAGGGTACCCAAAGAATTTGAAAGAAAAATTGAATAATTTCAGAATAAATCGAATTATGAATTTTCTATGCAAAGGAGCTATTAGCCTATTACGTATTGTGCGTTCAACTATATTATGATTGAAATTATTCTTTTGCTCCGAAAACCCTCAATAACCTTCAGTAGATTTCAATATGCCTGCAGGCTCCTCATTATTGAGCTAATTGAACCTATTGAAGTGTTATACTCTAGAACCCCCACAATAAAACATATTCTATGGGAGTTATCAACTGTGTGGACATCAGTGTCAGCCAGTTTTGTCAGATGAAGCTTTTGATGTCAGAAAAATTTGTTTAATTTTTGTAAGAAGTTGAAAGAAGAATTATGGAACAAGTAGCTTAAAAATTAGAAATTCTTCCCTAATATTTCAATATTTAGTACAACAATGTAATTTAATTTCCATTTTCCGGGCAACTTCAGTTCAATATAATAATTCCAATTATTAATCATAACATTAAGATGAGGTCACAGAGCAGAAAGATCACCTGTAGGTTTGATAAACTTTTATCATTAGCTGTTCATCAAAAAAGTTATATTACAAATCACTCTGAAATGATATATCTTGTTGCATTAAATGAGTTGTTGATGAAAAGATGATATGTAAGTAAATCACAGAGGGGTGTTTTATACAATATGTGTTATAATTGTGTATGGACTTTTATGTAGATATATATAGTGTATTTATTAGTTGTTGTGCAGCTTCATCATAATAACTCTCCATAATGTGGTATAGGGGAGGTCTGTGATAAAAATGAGTCTTGGGTGATAATACCATTGTCCCTCCAATGTGAGACCCTCCGCCTAGTCTATAGTAAGGCGTGAGTGAGACTGTTCTACGCCCCATCAGGTCTATAGGAAGTAGAGGGGTTTATTCCTTCTGCTACTAAGGGATAGGGTTAGCCTGGTTGGTAATGCACTGGTGCTGCCATTCCTAGGCCCCGGATTTGATTCTCGCTCTGGGCAGGTCATCTGGACAAATGTTGGACAGCAGTTTGCATCACCCTTTGGCCTTTGCCTCATTTCTGTGTCCTCCTCCTGTCCTCCTCGGTTTGCCAAGAACACAGAACAAGGACTAAACTGGCTGAAGCCCTGGTCTCCAGGTTTGCTGTCCATAATGCTATACCACTGACCTGCCTGACCCAGCCCGTTCCTCATGACCAGATTTTGTCTCAAAAACAGGAGGTTGGACAGATGGTTAGGGTTTTATGTTCTGTAAGACTCCTTATGCACGCACTTGGTTGGCTAATTAGGACAGGAGGAGGACATAACAATGAGGCGAAGGATGATTGAAACTGCTGTCCAACATAGGTCCAGGAGACTCAGCAGATCCGCCCAGAGTGGGATTTGAACCAGGGACCCATCGATTGGCAGCCCAATACGCTACAAACTGAGATGACCCTTCCCCCGATAATCTGGAGGTAGTCTCACTTAGGTCTTATACCTTGTTTAAATAGTCCAAGGTCTTACAGCAGTAGTCGCTCAATAAGGCGACTACTGTATACACCTGAGTAACAAAGAGGACCAAGGTAGTCTCTCACAAGACGTATCAGAAATTTCACCTGCTACCTGTAATTACGACGTAATTGTGTCTAGAATTCTACTGTTACACTGGTTCCTATCTTTTTCCACGAGATTTATTTGTAACTTGATCCTCGAACTAATTGTGTAGCTTGGCACTGAGCCATGTTTTTTGGATCCCTGTACATTTATATATAGTTAAGATTTTCCTATATTTTTTGTCAACAGTTTTCTCATACTTTTTCATATGATAGAATAAATCCATTTTTTATGCATCATAGTATAAGTCACTTGTGTGTACTACCTGTATATATCTCCTGATGAAACAAAAAATCTCAAAATTTCATTTTATGCACTCAAAAATATGATGTATGATTTTCTAGCCCTATTTGAAAATTTCAAGTGACTAAAATTTTAACTATTGTGAAAGTTCCGGGTGAAAATACATTCAGAGATAAAAACATAGATCCAGGCGTTTAATTGATTTTCAAAGAATACGAAAATCTAATTTGTTAAAAAAGGAACATAACATTTTGAAAGGATTATTATATTAAATATAATCAATTTAACTTAATATCTCATCTTAAAATCCCTAACCAAACCTGTTTTTGTAGCACTTCTGGGGTTTCCTTTATTTCTTGCCAAAGCTGTCAAAAGAAGTTTTCACTTGAGCTCAGGAAATGTGAAGCTTTTGCTGAGGTCATGCAATGAACACACATTAAAACACATATTTGAAATGTTGCCAACTGGGGTTATTATTGAAATGTTTATAAATATTTAAACTTATTTATGTATTATTTATATATTTTGTGCTACATTTGCACTTACTTAGTGTAAATCATAAAAACTTAATATGATAGTGTATTAGTGTTTACTACAGGATTCATAGAGAGCTACTGAGGACAGATATACATATGTATAGGCAGATTGCCTTCTTCTTGGGATTGCAATATAGACAGATAGATAGATAGGATTAGATAGATAGATAGATACATAGATAGATAGATAAATACATGGATAGATAGATGATTAGGGTCATTTATTTTTTAGAAAAGAAAAATCATTTTGGTAGCTGATTCCGATGTAAGTAGGACACATCAATGAGGCACAGGATGATTGAAACTGCCATCCAATTTAGGTCCTGGTAGCGTTCTCGAGGGCTCTTGCCTCGGCCTCAGCCTCGGATGTCCTGGCCTGGATTACATCCCCGATCCATAGATAGACAGATAAAGACAGGTAGTTTAATAGATGTACAGCTTACTCGCTATATCTTGTGCACTTGTCAACTGGCTTTGAGGGCGTGGATTCAAATCTCACCCCGGGAACTCACTTTAGTTCGAGCCCATGGGACATTAAATGGAGGCGGGTTGTATCAAGTATTCTATGCTGGGGCAACTGAAAGACCCTGGGCATCCCTGAATTAATAGGGTATGTGCCAGACTCACAGTCTTCTCATCTCATCATCATACAGCGATCGCCTGCCTCGATATAGCCCACTCAGGTGCTGCAGAGGCGTAAAACACAAACAAACAAAACAAACAAACAAAACTCGCTATATCTCTGAAAAATTTATAAATATTGCAGAATTTCCAAACACTCAACGGTGCCGCTGCGAATGGAATTTTAAATTGTTCTAAATAAAAGGAGACAATAGATTGAAGCTCCGACCATCTTATAGGCTGATTTAGATTAAGAAATTCAGATTTCCCTGCCACTGAAAGGTTCTTGTTAGAGCAGGAGCTTCCCTGAGTGTTCACACATGTTTAAACAGATCTGAAAATTGGAGAAAACTCTTTGGAGGCTTTTAAGGAATTAATTGCATTTTAAACGCTCTCTTATCTTGTTAAACAGGCCATTATGCTCTGGTAAGTAAAGCAAATTGAGAAATCTATTTGTCGCTTGAGCAAATATTAGGGATGTGCTTCTTGGTCTATTTTCGACGTTGAATTTTTCGCCCTTTTTTGTGAGATTTTAACATTTTTTTGTGGTTTTTGGAGAGTCTGAAGAACAAATTTGTCACAAAAATGAGAAAGGCCTTTATTTTGTGACAAGGGGTTGTCGGGGACTTACACTCTAAAAATTGTCGGGACAAAATTGGTTTTTTAGATTCAAAATGGTTTTTTGAAAAACCAAATTTCAATGCAAAAAACCAACATGGATTTTTTTAAAAATCCATGTTGGTTTTGCATTGAAATTTGGTTTTTCAAAAAACCATTTTGAATCTAAAAAACCAATTTTGTCTGAAATTTCTTAGAGTGTACAGACTTGTATGAGAGGAGTTATAAAGGCCACACGAGGGCGCCTCTAGAGGCTCCGATTAAATATTTGCTTCATTCAATATGCGAAGAACGAGGAGCGCACTGCCAAATTCTGTCGTCCTGTCGTTCTTTGCTCCCAAAGTCTCTTTGCTCACTTGTCGACTAATCTCCTTAAACGTGAGCAAATTGTGTGTCGGGAGCACTTAGGACTCAGTTCAGGAGTTCTGTGAAGAGTTCACGACTCAACTCAGTTCACTTTTAATTCTAATTCCGAACTCCTTGTCTGACCAGGGAAATTGACTCAGGTAGAAATGTCGAAGTTTGTACTAATTTTGTCTGGGGGAAATTTAACATCCCGTTGATTTATTGGTGGCTTCTTTGTAAAAACAGAACTATTTTCCCCTTCAGAGTCATTTTTCTTTTGGAGCGTTTTAAATCTACAGTGAGGATTTTCTCTCAGTTGCTAAAAGTTCTTTGCTTTCAACCGCAGAGCGCAAGGTTCGATTCCTTCTCCAGGCGGGTCACCTGGGCCCTATGCTGGATGGCGGTTTCAACCATCCTGCGCATCATTGCTGTGTCCTCTTCCTGTCCTAGTTAGCCTACCGAGTGCATAATTATGGGACTTAAGCCCCAGTCATCCATCTTCGCCGTAAAGGTGCTGGGTGACCACAAATGATTGCATGGCATTCTAAAAAATGCTCTCATTTAGCTTATAGGTTTGGTCTACTGGTAAGATCATAGATATTTTTACCCATACTAGCCCATTGAATTTGATATGATTGTAAATTTTCTTGAGGATCATCAGGACTAGAATCCAGTATAGGATCCGGTAAAGAATGCACTGGAATCTGCAGGAATCCATGGGAATCCCCTGGAATCCACACTGGAGTCCAAACTGGATACCAGAAGAGGCCTGGAGTGAGATGTAGATTGTCAAAGGATAAGTGATTGACGCCTGTTGGGGAATACTTAGCTGTGGGGTGTGATTATTCAGGGCATATTTGCTCTTGGGGTGTGATTGACAGCCCTTCTATAGCACCCTCAGACCCCTGCTGTGTCCAGACTGGCTCTATGCAATGCTAAAGGCTCTGTGGGCTCTGTGGGCTCTGTGTGTGCACTGTACAGTCTTGGTCTCACTCTGTGGCCCCCAGTCCTATGTGTTACAGTGAGTACTGAGTAGTAGTCTGTATGGAGTGTAGGGTCTTTAGTGAACAACTTTAGTTGCTTCTTAAGTTCTTGCATTGATGGATGATTGGGGCTTTATGTCCTGTATTTATGCATTTGGTTGGAATTGAACCAACGATTTAAGTGGCCTTCTGCACCAACCAAATTTACCTATCGAGGAGCAGAGTCAGTTCAGTTGGTATAGCGCTCTGACCGTTCAATCGCCCCGGAGCGGGTTCGCTTCCTACTCTGGCTGGGTCCCTGGACCTACCTTGGAAAGCATTTTCAATCACCCTTTGCCTCACTTTCCTCCTGTCCTAATAAGCCTGTAGATCAGAGTGGTCAAATACAGGACAGTGAGGAAATGAACCCCAAATCATCCTTCATCTGTATCTATCTATCTATCTATCTATCTATCTATCTATCTATCTATCTTTCTTCCTTCCTTTCTTTTCTTTTTTTCTTTCTTTCTTTCTTTCTTTCTTTCTCGTCTATCTATATATGTGTCTGTCCTAGTCCAGTGTCATAAGGCCCTTAATTGGATTTGGTATCCTTTCTGAGCCTGGGACTCAATATCTTCTTAAAGCAAGGTCTTCTAAACACATTTGATGTTTTGTCACATATGAAAACTTTTCTTAGAAGCATTGGGTATTGGTGACTTTTCCACAGCCCAGAGCAGCTCACTATACCTTTTGATAATGGAGTCTCTCACAAAGCCATGAATAGAGCTCATGGCTGGAGCTTTTTAAGAGCTTATGGACCTTACTGTCCTTACTCCTATATTCCTTCCTGCTTTATTTTTCCTTCATTTCTCCAATATGCCCTCCCTCTGTATACATCCTATATCTCCTTTATACTCCCGTCAATGTGCATGGCACACTTCTTAAGGACCTATTGTCCAGGGCATCACAAGGGCATTAGGACCTCAGCAGGGGTTCCCCCAACTATGACGTACTTCCGGTTTCCCTTAAGGTGTTTTCTTAAGGGTGCATGCTGCCCTGGGGCCTCCCTGGGGCTGGTATTTACTGTATTATGCAAACATGCTATTGCTGACTTAATGATGTGATGACTTGTGCCCATTTGGTATACAGTTGCTTTTGAAAGTTAGTATAGGCCATGCCCAATTTTGCTATTCAAATTGAGCACAAGGCCGGGCTTCGGAGTCGGATAACCAGTGAACTGCCTCTGACTCCCGACTCATTTGCTCTACTGATAAAAGACTCCGACTCCTAGAGTCTCATGAATTTCGACTCTGACTGCTGACTCCAACTCCAAAGCCCTGGTACAAGGTGTACAAACTTCTTACAAGATTTGGACCTATAGACCTACATCTAGCTTATAGACCCCTGATACTAATTCAATGGCCATGGCATGTTGTAGATTTAATAGGAACTAGGAAACCCCAATGGTATGTTGCAAGCGTTGTACCAAAGATGCAGGCAATATCACTTTTGTTTCCACCATTTAGGCCTACGTCAGAAATTTTAATGTCATGTTTGAATCAGAAGGGTCATTTTTGCAAACTCCATGTCACACAAAAGTAAAGTTCAGCAATTTTATGTCAAAAGTGGACATGTATATAAATCAGCTCAAGAAGACTGGCCATGAATTATTGAATCAAGGTCTTATAAAACCTGAAAATAACTAAGAAATTGAATTTGAAGGGTTTTAGCTACAGGGTGGGACATAGGATGGTCCTCCACCCCTGATTGTCTAGTCCATATCAAGTGGTATTCTATTGATGTCAATATAGGGAAGGAGGTGACTCCTTAATAAATTGTCAAGATCTAATCAATGGAATAAAAAGAATTTAGTTGAAGTTGAAGGAGGTGGGAGGTTTTGCTGTTACCATTGGAAGGTCTTTAACTCCTTGGGGGCTCTAGCAGCACTTAGCTGAACTATAAGCCAAATCTAGGGCCTTTCAGTTAGTTTCTGACTCTTTCAGACTATTCGGTGTTGGTTGAAGAACCATTGAACAACCTAAGCCAGTTGAAGCACGTGGAAATTGAAAGAGCAGTTGATTGACAGTGAGGTCCAGGCCCTTGTGGTGGCTCTTGAGTAACAAGGACTAGTGGAGACCCCCCGTGGGGTCCTATGGAAGCTCTGAGGGCCCTTGACTCCAGTTGATTCTCCCTCACTGAGTGGCAAAGCTGTTGCAAGGCAATTGTCACCATTGTGGGGGACCACTGGGAGCTAGGGGGGAGGGGTAGGAGAGAAGGTGCTCTCTTGGCTCCCACTGTTGGTCTGTAGTCTTCAGCTCTTTTCACAATTTAAAGGTCCCAGACACTCCTGGTTCCCTGTTGGTCATGTTTGGTTTGTTCTAGTTAACACCTCACACTGATTAGTAAGTCACACGCCTTTGTGTTCTATGCTTTAATTATATTATACATGCAGAGAAGGGTTATAGGTCAGTTGGCAGTGCTCTGGGTTTCCAATCTCTGGGTCCCGGGTTTGAATCCAGCTGGTCACCAGGATCTATGTTGGACAGCAGCTTCAATCTTCCTTCAGGGTCACCTCTTTGCTGTGTTCTCCTAACTCTAGAGCCAGACTGATCACATGCATAGTATTGCATACCTTCTCTTCACCGGTCTAGAGATCAAATGAATCTGATATTATTCACACAGCTCTTGCCATGCAGACCTTTTAGGACCCTAATGGTTTTTATAGCAATCACGTAATGGCCGCCTCTCCCAACACAAGCAATGTCGAACCATTCTCAAATGTAAGCGAAGAAGCAAGACAGCACGCCTCCTCCATTGACGGAGACACAAAAGATTGGTGAGGGCGCATTTGTCACCACGGCTCCGTGTGAAATGTGATTTGCACCAGTTTTTTAAAGCAGCCTCTCTCTGACACCGGCTGACAGTGGAATTGTTCTCCGCTCAAAGTGTGTTCTAAGTTTCGGAGGGTTCCTTTGCACCCCCTACATAGCCGTATGCACCTGACCGTCTGAAAGCTCTCGCTATGACTTAATTCTTCCATTAAACATGATCTCTACGCTCGGCTGCCTCCTTCTCCTCTGGTTACATTAGATTGTGTTGAAATCACTCCGTACGACTGACAATGAATGCTCCGGCTCTTCACTTTTTATACTTTTATAACTTTTTAGAAGAGGCTCCATTTTTATATTTTTTTAAATTTCTGTTTTTGCTATGGTAGGATAATGACATAGTATTCGCGATAGACAATTGCGATGGAAAGTATACAAAGAGCGCTTGTCACAACCACCAAATCTCTCAGATGTTATTCCGAATTATACTTGTAGCATATACTTGTAGCATTGACAGATGTGATATTTGAGCAACTAGTTGCCAACAACTGATCTCTTGTTTCTTTTCTTTGCAGTGATCAGAATCAAGATAGAAGAAAATGTGCTGAGCGGAGGAGAGATCAAGCTGACGCCGCAGCGAAAGAAGAGGGCGTACAAAAAAGGATCCCTGACGAAGAGAGACCTCAAGGCCCTCACCTTCTACATCGAGAATGGGGAGCACTGCGAATGTTCCAAGTTGGATAACACCAACAAGAAATTCCTCGTCATGGGCCGCAAAGTGGGAGACAAGCTCAAGCTGACCTACGTCATGGAGTACGACCGCAATGGCAACAAAGATCTCAAGAGGGCGCTGCGAGCGTTCAGGAAGAACGACAACATTTGCCAAGATATTAACGTCCTCACGGAAAACGGTAAAGAAGGAAGGCGAAAGAAACCCAAAACACCAGGTGCGTCCGGAAACACAGCTCTGAGCATTCCCGAAAGCCAAAGTTCAGTGACCCCATCTCAAAGTCAAGGTCAAGGTCAATCGCAACCTTCTCCTGTTGTCACTAGCAACCAGCCTGGCAACGTGGCCAACGTAGACAACAACCGAAAGGAAAGGCGGCGAAACAGGAAGGGAGACAAGAGGCGTGGAGAGGAGGGCACCGATGGGAGGACAAGGAAGGAAAGACGGAGGGAGAGAAAAAGAAATAAGGGCAACCAGGAAAACAGCGACAATGCCATGACGCGCGAGGAGCGCAGGAGAAGACGCGAAGAACGCAAAGAGATGAAACAATTGCAGCGACTAAGACGGCAGAGGGACCGCAAAAGTCTGGATGTTTACGATTTAGCATAATCACAAACATAATCGAAAAGTAATCTCAATGGACTAATGAACTATACATCTTTTAACAGTTATACTATTGACCTTGGCCTGTATTGGTCAGATGGTGCTAGAGACCTTTTAGTGGAAGGGCCTCATCCACTCCTACATTGTACTTCTGTACCACTACAGACTATTTACGACTACAGACGACGCTATAGTTCTAGACAACGAGAAGGCTTGGCGATCGGTGAAAAGAGATAGACACTATCAGACAGCGTTTCTTGAATCTTGAGGGTGTACACATCTCTTGATTCTCCTCTCATCACCCAAAGGGGGTGGAGGGGGGGGGGTGATGGGAGGACTCGGTTTATTTGAGTAAGTCAGCAAAGTGACACCCGATGCCGGAGTTGGTGGAGTCAGTATTTACAAGTGGGGCAAGCTGAGCATGGTGATTGTGGACTGCCCACTGAGGGCGCTTCTCGCCTGGGGTAATTCTAATCACCCAAGCGGTGGGGTTCCTTCTTCCCTTCACCCCCTAAGAACATGCAGCTTTCTGCGGTGTCTGTATCACCTGTTCGTGTGGACTTGTATCCCCTTGTATCCCTTCGTGTGGCTTTGTATCGTCTTCTCTGTGGACGTATCGTGTTGGGTCCTCCGCTGTATCAGTTTGGCGAACTTCGAGCTAGGCAGGATTCCGAGGGATACTGAGATCTTGATGTTTACATGTCGGAATGGTTGGACCTTATGCTATTCTCTATGTTGTTCTGGAACTCCACTTCATTTGTATACTTTGTACCCCTTTAATCTCAAGTCTGTAATAGTACTGTGCTGCTGTGTTTGTTATGCTATGTAAATCCTTTTGGTACATACCTACACACATATTATATATATATCTTAATGCCAGTTTAAGATACCATTTTTAAGTGTTGTGATATTTCATATTTATACGTTTATTGTCAAAATGCATGGTACTCCTATACATTTGATGTATAACTTTGTATTTGACTGTTTGTATATAGTCCTATTTTTGTATAGTGTCTGTTTAGTTCTATGTTGTTAGCTCAATATGGTTAATATTACTTAGAAAAAATTACAAAGAGTATGTATACATGTAATATATATCACCTGTTAACATTAACCTTCTCTTCTATATCCTGCAATTGACTAAAAAATAAGTGTAAACTCTTTTGTAAAAAATGCATTATATATATTGCTTCAGTACAAAGCTATTTTAGAAAAATAGTTAGGCCGCACATATTTGATTTTTAGCTTTCGGTTCTTCTTGAGAAGCTAAAAAATAATTATGTCTTGCCTTACTGCGTTGGGCACCAACAATTATATTATCTGTGTTATGGGAAGTTAATTGTTTGTATAAAATGTATAGAACTCATACAGATAATTCATCACCGTTCAGTATATATACAATTAAAGGATAAATATATTTACAGCGAGCAGCATACATTGGTGTGCCCCTTCTCAAATTAGGATGGAGTTTCAGTTCTCCTGATGACAGCTGACAGCATATAGTCATTTTGCCATTTTTTAAGTACTGGTTATCAGTAATTTCTTCATTATTGATCATGTCTATTACAGCTGGTTAGTTAGTTTTGGGGAAAGAGACATAAATTGTGTGTTGGTGTCAGGTAAACAGAAGTGTTATGATTCTACACTAACATCTGTTATGACGGATCATTGTTTGTTACGAGTAATCAAAGGGCCTCTATGGTTCCCTTGCTAAAAGTTTGATCATGATGCGTCATCAGCTATCATGAGTAATAAAGCGCACATTCTATAGAGAAATTGTCTCATCTTTCCCCAAAACAAATTGATCGGCTGTAATAAACACTTTTAGGCCTATATTGAAAAGGATGTACTAATTTATGCTGCTCGCTGTGTCTTAGAAATAAGATAAAAACTAAAACCTAAGGATAAATATTTACATGATATATGTATGAAATGAAAACATGTTTACTTCATTTTCAGCATGTACACTGTAAATCATAAATAAGATTGTTATTGAATGTTGCATTTATATAAAATAATACTTGAAAAAAAAAGAGTGTTTTGTTTCTTTTGATACCGAAAGCATAGTAATATATACCTATATAGGCCTATGTTTGCCACTCAGGGAAATAGACTCAGGCAAGACTGTAAAGAACAACATTTTTTTCATAATCCATGGGAATATTTGAAATCTACAAATTTTGATTGGATGGCTTGTAATCAGTCACTTTTGAGACATTCCCACAGGAGGAGTTATCTCTGAACAAAAGAACCTACTGGCTTAGGGGAAACAACTGCATGGGCAGTCATAGAGTCTCAAAGACCAGCCTCTTCTGTTTTCTAATTACCATACTCAGCAACTTGCTTGCATCTGATTGGTCTAGGATCAGTGGCGTAACTGGGGAGTCTCGAGCGGGGGGGCACCTGGGGGGGCACGCGATTCTCTGGGGGGGCACCCTCTATACTAATTGTGTATTTTAGCCAGAGTTGGAAAGTTCATATGGGGGGGCACCTGGGGGGGCACAGGTCCAATATGGGGGGTCTGTGCCCCCCTGTGCCCCCCCATAGGGACGCCACTGTCTAGGATATGGCCATTCTCAACAAATTTGATAAGGTCTTTTTTATAAGGTGATGTTTGCTGATAGACCTTTAGGGACCGTTCAGAATTTATGACTGGGGGGGGGGCGGGAGTTTTGGCCGAGGGGGTACTAACTTTTCACACGTGTTTCAAGGGGGGGGGTATTAATTTTTGACAACACTTCCAAGGGGGGGTAAGAACATTTAACAAAGAAAAAACACGCATAAACTCATTTAATTTGGACTTTTTTACGCGCAAAAGTCAGAGAAATGACGCGAATCTGTACGCGTGGCCATGTATAACAGTATATATGTGTGTGTTGCTTTGTATGTCGAGGGGGGGGTACTAAAAATACGCGTGAAACCTAAGGGTAGGGTACTAAAAATCCGCATGAAACTCAAGGGGGGGGGGGTATCAATTTTTGACGGGAAGTTCCAGCAAAACTCCCACCCCCCCAGTCATAAATTCTGAACGGTCCCTTAAGAAAAAGTATTACAGTGCCACTGAATTCTTAGTAAACTCATGAGTTTATTTGCCATTGCAACAATGAATTGACTCTAAAAAAAGATCACATTCAGCTTAAGGCCAGATGATCTTTGGGGCCGGGGGCTATCGATTTTCAGTGAAAAAAGTTTGTTAAAGAGTTTGCCCAGCGCATGAAGGAAAAAAGTTTCTTTCCACCTGTAGCTAGGGTAGTGTAAATTTGCTATAAAAAAGCTTGTCGCTTGTCTGCATGCGAAAAAAATTGTTCGATGATGCTTCAAGAACGAAAAAGGTTCGTGCCGGGGGTAAAATCCATAGACTATCGTCTGGTCGACCCCTAAGAATGAGATCATTCTCATTTAATGCTTGTTGACAAAGATGTGAATATTTAAAAATGACCATCTTCCGACAAACTGCATTCAATGAATTTCAGTCACACTGAAGAATTTCAATTGTAAAAGAAACATTTTCCCGTGAACGAGCACATAGGATTATATACCGGGCACTTTAGACACGAGAGGGCAGCAAAGTCTAGTGACTCCCATTCCTACTTTCTTTCCTCTTGTGGACTTGCATGTAAACCTGTAGGGCTATGGTTGGGTCTGAGACTCACCCAGTGGCGTCCCTATGGGGGGGCATGTGCCCCCCATATTGGACATGCGCCCCCCCCAGGTGGGCCCCCCATATGAACTTTCCACTCTGGTTAAAATATACATTTAGTAAAGTGGGTGCCCCCCCAGAGAATCGCGTGGTCCCCCCCCCCCCCACTCGAGATCCCCCAGTTACACCACTGGACTCACCACTGCATGACCAGATGATACTTGGGAGGTGGCTTTAGGGAATTTACTCTGGGGATTTTTTTGCGCACGAAGCAGCATTTTTAAAACTTTTTATAAAACTCGGGTTCAGTGACTTGACCGACTAAGGTTGTGCTGGTGTACCCCGGATCAGCCGGGGCAGCTCAACCTCCATCTTTTTGTGGAGGGACCTGCACTTTCATTTTTGGTGACCGCCGTATAATGATGAGATGAGAAGACTGTCATACTCTATTAATTCAGAGATGCCGGGTGTCTTTCAGTTGCCCCAGCATAGAATACAGGATACAACCTGCCTCCATTTAAAGTCCCATATTCCCGGGTTGAGATTTGAACCAATGCACGCCCTCAAAGCCAGTTGACAGGCGCAATTACCAATTAGTAGAAAAGGAGTCGTATGCCACTAACATTTATAGAGGTGCATGCACACCTCTTTTACTGTAGGAAAGTTTGGAAAGCTTGTGAACATTTGCGAGGTCGCACTGTTTTACCTATCACATTGAAACTTAGCATACAGTCTCAACACAACTTTATTTTGCTACCATCAACTTTTGGTACACTTTCATGACAGAAATCTAATATTTACAGCCGAAATTGCTGCAGATAAAAAAATAGCAAACAGTCCACACAAACTACCCTGCGTCCCTGTCAATTTCTTCCATATTTGCCTGGTGTAATTTTCAATCACTGATAATTGCTAAAATTTTATATCCTTAGAACTCTGGAACTAAGGCACATAATAAATTTTGTTTATAAGGTTGAGATTATTCAGATGATGCAATGCAAGATCAATGCTAATTAAAAAATTAAAAAACTGGTGATTTTACATCAAAGTTCCAGAACATTTTTCTTCGTACTGGTGTTCTCTAATGATTATAAAACCATAGAACGGGGTAAAGTTGGCAAGCTATTTTAACCCACTTAGTGGAAGAAATGCCCACTTTCCTCACTGACACAGGTTTCTTTGGCAAATTTGCCATCTGTGTCAGTGAGGAAAGTTGGCATTTCTGCAATGAAGTGAGTTAAAATATGTTGCCAACTTTCCCCCGGATTGCCAACTTTACCCCGTTCTATGGTAATGAAGCTTAGTTGCTATGAATTAAAAGAATAGTATTTCACTTTGAATGTATTGTCCTTCTGACTATCTGAGCATAATAGAGAGGAGCCTCTGAGGCCCCTGAGAACCGTTCGTTAAAGGTTTCAAGCCTGATTTTATGACTTCCACAACCACCACATGAAAAGCGGGCTCTTGCGCGCCGTCCAGAACCTCAGGTCGTCATAGTGCACCCTCATGCAGTTCCCTCCGCTGACACAACCCAGTTGAAAATTATAGATTTGGGAGGTTTGGGCCGTTACATTTTTGCTGACATTAGCTGGTCCGCATCCGTCGTAATACACTTCATAGCCATCGTTCAGAGTGTAGCTGATTCCAACATGGTGCCACTCGTCAAGTGTCACCAACGGAAAATTTGACGGCATAAAATTGAAAAGGTGCGTTCCATTCTTCAGATAAAAAGTCAGTTCGAGTCCATTAGTAACTTGTGTGAAATAGACGTGTAACGAAGTTGACTGAAATAACGGGAAATAGGTGTGATCCACCGCATTCGCCTTGAACCACAACGAAAAGGTCGCACCGTCAGGACATAGAGTTATATTTCCGAAACAATCGTTCCTGTGCATCCCCAAATTGATGATATTGTCATCTTGTTGCTCTGTGTTAGGCGTGAACACTGCATTGCCATACTTGCCCGCTGTTGTATAAGGCCCTGTAATGTATAAATGTAAAGGAAACAATCGAAATAGACCAATTTCATGGAAGCTTCCCTATATTTACAGTTTTTACACCAGGGGAATATTTCAACTCGGTAGCAGAATACTCCAATCCTACTGGCCGATAGGTTTTCCACCCTTGCCTCTGATTGGTCCAGCCAAGTTGGCACCAAGTTTGAGTAGCCTATTCTTAGTGCATTTTCATGTAATTGAATTATGCTTTGACTTGCCTTTTCTTGTAAATAAACACATTTTAAGTAGTTTAAAAAAAAACAATTTAAAGTGTTTTATAAATTTCCTATGTGTGGACCAAAAAATTAGGAATCATTGAATTTAAAAAAAAGACGTATTTCGGAAATGGTATTGCACAACTTTTCAACAGAATATTTGGAATTTTCTTACTGACCTGGCCCTCCAGACACATTGGCGGTTGTGCCGGTGGCAGGAATAACCCCACCACTGACGGATTCCATTGGAACATGGATCAGTAAATCTGAAATAGAATTTTCCATCATATAGTCTATAGTCTTATTTACTCCGATACATAGCACGGGCCAAGTGTAAATGTTTAGGGCATTATAAGGAAAAAGATGATTTTTTAATTAGTATCAAAAGTAAAATTAATCAACATTCTATCCTGTTCTATCGTGGTAGTATGGTACATATATAAATTTGGTAATTTTTTGCAAGTACACAGAGAAAATACTAAAATTGACAGCTTTATACACCCAACTGCTGAAAAATGATTTACTGCTACTAAATGGGGGGTAAAGTTGGCACGCTATTTTGACCCACTTAAAAGCAGAAAAGCCAACTTTCCTCACTGAGAAAATGTTGGCATTTCTACCATTAAGTGGGTCAAAATAGCATGTCAACTTTACCCCGGATTGCCAACGTTACCCCGTTTTACGGTACTCACCTTACTGACACAGGTTTCTTTGTCAAAGTTGCCACCTATATCAGTGAGGAAAGTTGGCATTTCTGCCCTTAAGTTGGTTAAAATAGGTCACCAACTTTCCCCAGAATTGCCAACTTTACCCTGTTTATGAGTTTGTATATTTCGAATAGCCTGTGGATTGGGATATTCCATAATTGAAATTTTTTATGAAACCCAATCAGTCATATCTTCTCAGTCTGTAATCTTATAGTATTCAACAAAGAGTCATTTGGTATTGGAATTTGCTTTTGGTAGGTGCAATCCATGACCCACAAGTCTTTGGAGAATCCAAATTGGTTTCAAAAATGTCTGCCACTAACTGATTAATCTGTCCATTGTGGCCTTGGCATTTCACTTACGATTAATGATGGTATAGGATTAACGAGCACTTGATCACCTATCATGCATAGCTGATAGTACAGCTCAAAAGCTATGTATGCACATCAACTGATTGATTTCAATGTACTGTAAGTGTTGACACCAGGTCCATTCTGACACGATATACTGTAATCACAGGCAGTGTTCACATGCTTTGCCATTATTCTGTTATATCCTATTTGCGGAAGTTGCCATAAATAGTATTCTTGGAATATCCCATGGCCACCAGGCCTGTTTTGTGGTGGCTGGGAAACAGGCTATAGTATGCTCACCAAAGGGCAGACTGAAGTTCCAATTTAATCAAGAGATGGCTCTATGGTCTCCTAAATTCTGATTGGCTGTCAAAGGGAATTCCCTTGTGATGTATGCTGATATGGGTGCACACATAGGTAAGATTGGCCAAACAAGGTTTAATGCGAGTCTAAATGCAGTGTAGTGGGTGAAAATCATCTCTAAGTGTAGCTGAGAGACTATTATCTCACAGAACCAACAAGAATGTTGTGAAAGGCTGCTCCTTGAGCAATTTTAATCAATTTTCTATATTTGCACACCACCAGGTGGCACTTGAGCCATACACCTTCCTCTCTATCTCTAGATAAGCCATTGTGATCATTCCGCCTGTGCTGTAATCGGGGTAAAGTTGGCAATCTTGGGTAAAATTGGCAAGCTATTTTGACCCACTTAAAGGTAGAAATGCCAACTTTTCCTCACTGGCAAATGGAAGTTGGCATTTCTGCCATGCAGTGGTTCAAAATAGCTTGCCAACTTTACCCCAGATCGCCAACTCTACCCCGTTTTACGGTAGGCATTGGAGGCAAGGGGGGCTGGGGGTCACATTTTTTTGGGCAATTTTTCGGAGAGTTTCGGGCAAAATATTTTGTGAATTAGGTTTTTTGGGCAATTTGAGTAGCCCTTATTTTTTGGGCAGCTGTCCCAGAATTTGTTGACCTCCTGGTCTCCTACACCAATGATTGACACTGCTTGTGCTCTGGTTCATGGTATGGAAATCACCACAAAGAAAGGAATGTTTGCAGCAGGTAGCATTGTACAAAATACTCATAAACAAATTATTTCTAGGGCTGTATTTTTGTGTATAGGTTTCAAATGGCCTTTGAGTGCATGCATATATATATATATATATATATATATATATATACGTATAATCAGGAGTCAAAGAACCCAGTTGCATAAAATCACTCAATTATGACCATCTCTTGTGTGTCTCTTGCCAGGTTTGTCACATTGGGGTATGGCCACTGGATGGGGTATTAGGCACCCCATAGGGAAATCTAATAATTTCATATGAAAGCTTGAAGAAAATGTTGAAAAGGGCCGTACAATTCACTTCAGTTGATGTCAGTTGCCTTGTTAAAATTTGTTTTTTGAGAAGTCATGCCAGAGTTTGTCACACACAATGATATTCCAGTGAAACAATACAAATATGGAAACAGGTCCTCAAACAGCCGGATAGTGGAAAAAGGCTTAGGGTTCATCAAAAATACCTTACACAACCTGTATAGCAGCCGTAGGATAAAAAGAAGTAACAAAGGTGCCCTCCTCTTGACTTTTCTTATGGGGCAGATGTCAGATTGAGAGAATAGCACAAGGACCTTGCACACAGGCACACACAATGCCAATGTTTACCTGAGAAGCTGTTACAGAGGTTTTGTGTCAAGTCTTTCTGATGCGGCATTTTTGCATTGGAATATCATTGTGTGTGAAAAACTCTTGACTTCCCAAAAACCTACATTTTTAAAAAGTTAGGTGGCACTTGTTGAAGTGAATTATGTGGCCTTTTCCATCATTTTCTTCAAGCTTTCACATGAAAACATTAGATTTGCTCTGTGGGGGTGCCTAATGCTCGGATCCACTGGCATACCCCAATGTAATAAACTTGGCCACAGACGTGCAAATAATGGTCACACTTGAATGATTTTTTGCAACTGAGTCCTTTGATACCTGATTACACACATGCACACACTGGATAGCCCATCTGAAGCAAATACAAAAAAATAAAGCCCTGGAAATAGTTTTGCATTTTAATTTGGCTCAGTTTATGAACAAATTGTTCGAGAATGTTTTGAAAATGTGTTTGAATGGCATACCTTTCAGGAGCTCTTGTGCAAAGTCAGCAGCTGTAAACTCCGTTGAGTAATTCACATACCCGGAAGGCAATGACTGAAGATTCGTCAATTTCGGGCAAGCAATGCATAATTCACACTTACGGACAGAATGACCAAAACCAATGCACAACTTGTCATTCTTAGCAGTGCACACGAATGCACAAGATTGTTCTGATGCACTCCCAGCATCTTCAGTAGAACTGCAGGTCATGTCATTATCAGGCGTGTAAAAGGCATCACTTACACCTGTCATTGCAAGAACTGCAGGAAGATAGAATGCCATAACTGCAACAAGCAGTAGACAAGTTTGCGAAGGAGCCATGATGGTTTTCACCAATAAATCTGAAAGCAACACAGTTTATAAAGCAATGAAATATCATCATAATTATCACAAAAAGTAATAGGGGAAGAGGGGGTGAAAAGTCACAGGGGTAAAAAGTCACAGGCCTTTTTGACCAACTTGCAGTGACCTAATTCTTAAGCTTAAATCATAATTTGGGACACTTTTGTGAGAAGAAGGTCTGCAGGGAATATGAAAATTATACTCATTGTGCAAAGTGGGTTTTTACCCACCTCATGCATTTTTGGTGTCCCAAACAGGTTTTATTGATTCTGAACTTTCTCTATTAATGTCTGGTCACTGTGACATAGGAAGGTGTGCTAGTGTTTCAAGGTCTTGTGGATAATTGTCTTTCATGCTGTGAACCCATTTTTGGCCATTTGGTCACCAAGTTGCCATGATCATGTGTTGAATTTAAAAAACAGCTGAGGGGTGAAATGTCACACTGTGACATTTCACCCCAGCACTGTGATATTTTACCATAGGGTACCGGGAAGTCAGTATTCTGGGCTAAGGAAAGTAAAATATTCCACACTAGAAGCTTTTAGCTTACAATCTTATCATCACCCAGCATCAATAATACTGATGAGAGAGCATTACAGCAAAATTTCATTTCGCAAACTTTGGGCAATTTCTGATGCTGGCTTTTCTGATGGTGCATTGTCATTGCATGCCGATAGCTTTTGAAGGCTCACTATAAATTTCATGCACAAGGATGACTATCAAGTCTAGGTCTGCATATTACCTCATATAGTGTTGTATGTTCACAACAATTGCATGTGACTTGTTACCCCATGGTTGGGACTTCTTGACCCTGACATGGGGTAAAAAGTCACAGCGGACTTTGCCTTAAATAATTGTGAACTGACTAAAGCCTATTTACAGCACAGCAGCTATCATGTGATACAACTGTAGTCAACTAAATACTGCATAATTGTGCCAAAGGTCATTCAGATCTAACAAACACCTGCTCTGTTCTTGAGCTTTTTCTGAATTTTGTGACTTCTGACCCCCGCCTCCCCTATTCGCACGGCAAACGGCCAAAGTCCGTTTCGCGAAGTGAAATTTAGCACAAGAAAGGTTTCAAAAATCTGTGCAGAGATGGTCTCAACATCAATGGTCGACAGCAGGAAATTAGGTCAAGTGGGACCAGCTTCTTAACAATGATTTAGTTTAGAATTTAACAAAACATGACATATTCATATTCAAAAGTGTCTTAAAAATTCAATTTTCTCCATTAATAATATTCCCTGTTTCTTTTATTTTTATGGAATAGGTCATTATTAGCCTTGACAAGCTAAATTAAATTATTAACATGTGATTCATTTCATTTCAAAACAGACAACAAGAAAACGTAACAAAATTAAAGTTACATAATCTTTGTCAACTGATGATTATGTTACAGTGAGCAATTAATCTACATGCAGACCCAAAGTATAAAATATCTGCAAATATCAACAAAATACTTTGATTGATTTGAGCTTAGTCTTTTTAACTTTGACCAAACAACCTATTTGACTATAAGCCTTAATGATATTAAGCTAGATTCTCAATAGCCAGCGAATATTAAACTGGATTTCCATTGGAGTTGCAGCTGGTCCAATGAGAATGCTGTACAATATCCACTGGCCAATGAGAATCCACTAAGCGATGAGTGGTCTGTGGATATTATGCTAGATTACTATTGGGCCTATTGGCCAGGATATCAGGCTGAACTCTCATTGGCCAGGATATTAGGCTGAACAAGCACTCTTAGAGCACAGCACCGGCCATGCCGCACATGCTTGATCCGTGGAATCGAAATGATCAATACACAAGTATGGTGGATGGGAAAAAATAAAAGTACATATTTAATTTATTTTATTTTTTTCCATTAGCTGGTGGACGTGGGGTTATTTTCAATTAATACCAGAAATATATTGCTCATAAAACTGTTTCTTTCATTTTGCCTCAAATTGCAGGTACAAGATTGTTTTAATGTTCTATTCATTTTTAAAATATTCAAAGTCTTGATTTTTCTGGAAATAATGATGTTTATTTTGTAAGATATGTCAATACTTTTGTTTCCCAAAAAATATATAATATTTTGCATGGAGTGTCAATTG
Source organism: Platynereis dumerilii (assembly GCA_026936325.1). Classification (NCBI taxonomy): domain Eukaryota; kingdom Metazoa; phylum Annelida; class Polychaeta; order Phyllodocida; family Nereididae; genus Platynereis; species Platynereis dumerilii. The sequence continues at coordinate 10,506,983 of JAPTHN010000010.1, read as the reverse complement.
GAATTAAATAAGGATGAAGCTGATTGAAAATATTTGGTACAAACTGACTGATGACAGGGATGTGTGAAAGTGAATTGCACTTTAGCCTAAATGGTGAGAGCAATTCAGCATTGAACCGCAATTATTAATTGAAATGGAGCAAATATAATAAAAGATATGTAATACCCTGCACAGTGCAGTGACAGCTCCAATACACAAGAAAATGGTGGTGCAAAATCAGCCTGACTGACCCTGCGCTGGGTACTGGAAGGGATTATTATAAATCGTAAAATATTGAATTTAACCTAAAAAATACATAATTGACAGAATCTACGATGTATAAATGAGTGATATTGATAGAATGAACATTTGGAATGGCCTGGTTTGGCCAGTAGGCCTCTGACTCACATTGGTTCAGGACAGAAGCATTACCGCCCTATGCATAGGATGCATGGCCGGTAATAGACAATGGACAAGTTATTAATTACACTGCCCCCTACTGTGGATATTTAGTTGTATATCTCAAAAACCATACGAAATATTGTCACAAAATTTGCAGGACTGCAGCACAAGAATATGCAAATCTAATTGTAATATGAAGTTGTCAAATACAGCCATTCCCAAATTTTTGTGACCCTAATGAAATCATTCCGTATGGCTTCATAATTTTTTAACGAGGTCCATAATGACTGACCGCAGCAAAAGTGTACTCAAAATTCTCCAGAAACGAAAAATTTCACATCAATTTCACATTGTTTCCCAAATAGGATCAAGCTTTACAGTTGTCAATACGCACGCTACAAAATGTTGTATTTTTAAAAGATTTTAATGTTTTTAATTTACGATGTTGTAGGCCTACAACTGTCGGTAAATGTTATACTCACTAATTCCGGGAAAAAAGCAAGATAATTATGCATGTGAATACGACTATAAACTAATTATGCATGCGAATATGACTATAAGATAATTATGCATGCGAATACGACTATAAGATAATTGTGCATGCGAATACCACTATAAGTACCTGATTCCGATGAATGTAGAAATTCAATTAGCTGCAGTCGTCTAGTCAATTGTTCCAAGTGGACTGGTCCGAACATGTTATGAAAAAACTCTAATGGCCACTTTGAGCTTCTGACGACAACACATATTGATTGAAATAATTAGTGAGCTTGAGCCCAAAAAGGCAATTAATGTTAAATTACTGTGCTCTTTAGGGTTTGAGGTAATAAGCATCACCTGGGAGTTACATATTTATTTGTCATAATCGATCAATGTTATTAGTGCTGGCTGAGAGTAATAAAACTGACTTCTAATGTCAATTAGTGGGCATGGCTGCATAATTATACAATGAGGCAGAACACTGTCATTTCAATTAGTTGGGAATAGTTTCTCACATGAGTGGTCATATCTTATCAAAAGCAATAATGGATTTCCCAAATCAACTAAGCATGGTGACAAAATACAACATCATAAGTGTTTGGAGTGTCATAAATGTCAAAATTAACTTGAACCCTAAAAGCTAATTTCATGGCCATTTTTTTTCAACTATCATATATATTTGTCGGGATAAATCAATTAATATGGCCAGGCAATGTAGAATACTTTAGCTTACTTTGGTCTTCAATATCATCCTCCGCATAATTTCTGTCCCATTTTGCAAAACGAGTTTAAAAGTCCTCTTCAACGGTCTCGCGAGACCTATTCGAATCCTAATCCAAGATTTCGCAACACCTCTTCAAAGGTCTCGAAAGATCTCACAGAGACCTCTTCAAATATCTCACAAAACCTCACAGAGTCCTCTTCAAAGGTCTCTCAAGACCTCTTAGAGTCTTCAAATATTTTGCAAGACCTTTCGGAGGCCTCTTCAAATGTCTCCCAAGAGTCTTAGCAGCAAGACCACTCTGTGTCCTCTTCAAAGGTCTTGCAAGTTCTGACAGATCTTTAAAAATCTCACAAGACCTCTCAGAGACAAATAATGTCTTGTTTCCAGTGTTTCAGGGAAACACAAGTTTGTATTCAGTTCAGGTAAATTATTTTATTGATAAATTAGGTAACATAGCTATGGAATGATTTTATTACATGGGATGCATATTTGGAATCAATAACTACTTAGAAAGAGATCAATATGTATTTGCTGTAGATTATTTCCCAGAAAAATTGTAAATTTGCTGTCAATATCTATGTATAGCTCAGAATAAATTGCTTTACATTTTGACAAACAAACTGGGACCGACATGTATGTCCCAAGCAGGGGCGTATCTAGAAATGGCCTGAGGGGGGGGGGCCATTACATGGGGTGAATACGAGGCGCTCAGCGGCATTTCCTAATGGCTAGTTCTCACGGAGACGCGTGTCTGAAACATGTGACATGAAGCAAGAGCTTTCTGCTACACTGCTGTTTCTGCGTCGAAGCTCTTCTTTGTGCGTCGCAACTTTAAAAACCTGCGGCGCGCACTGATTTCTTTTTACGCTTCTTCTTGCTTCACTTCTTATATTTCCAGGAAAGGGCAAAGATTTGAGCATGTTCGCCGTCAATTTTGGCTTTACGGCGCGACAGGAACAGCATGCGCCGTTTTAAGAGGTCTTTCTACGCAATTCCTAGAAATTTGACGATGCAGGAAAAAAAGATTCAACCGGTTGAATCTTTGCGAGGATTGCTGCTACAACATGGGACCAAAGAGGAAAAAGGGGACCGTCGTCACCAGGGCACCAACCAAGCTCAGCACCAGGTCTACACTTCACACTCCTGGAAGCACTCCTGCTGCAACTCCAGTGACAACTCCAGCTGCAACTCCTCTCCATGACCCTTCAGATGCTGCAGTGACTGCCTTCTTTACAACAGCCATGGCAGACAACATGGGCATCACATCTGACCAAGAAGACGACCTCATCAACTGGTTCAGAGAGCATCCTGTCCTGTACATGAAGGGCTGCAGAGGATACAAGGGCAACGAGAAGCTGCTGCTGGACACCGAAAAAGCCAAGGAGCTGGGACCCAAGTACACCTCCCAGGACATCTTCAACTGGAGGAAGACAGTCCGCACCCACTACTCCAGACTCGTCAGGCCTGAAGCTTCAGGATCCGCCAGGAAGGAGACTCTCACAGACAGGGACCAGTACATCCTAGCCAACTGTCGGTTCCTGAAGGACTCCATCGTCCACAAGCCAGGCAAGGAGCTGTCCGCCATCTCTCAACTGTCTGCCAACCGACCAGCCTCAGACTCCGGGGACAGCTACAACCCTGAGGATTTCCTGCCAGCTTCCTATGACATGCAGGACCTGCCACCTGAACAGCCATCACAGGACAGACCTGACAGCCAGCAGTCCCAAGTCTTCCCTGGAGCGCCAAAGCCTGGAGCCGTTGCCAAGGGAACCAAGAGAAAGGCCCCAACAGATGAATCCATGCACTCCGCCATGAATGTCATCGCAGGCAGCATGCACGCCATGTCCTCCGCCAAGAAGATCCTGAAAGGCTCTGGCTGCAAGATGTGCCCCGACCACCAGGAGTTGCAACCCGATGAGGAGTACTGGAGGATGAAGTGTCAAGACCTCTACCACGTCGGATTTCACGCCAGCCCTGAAATCAGAAAGCGAATGGTGAGGGCCATTGCAGAGTCCGCCTTCTACTGGGACAAGGAGAGGGAGATGGATGAGGCCAGCCGCCAGTCAAGACCTCAGGAGCAGACCTTCCAGCCTCCTCATCCTCCTCAGCGCCTGCAGATGCCACCTCCTCCTCCTCCTCCTCCTTCTTCGACGTATGTGCCATCTCAGCACCACCAGCAGCACCTCCAGCAGCACCACCACGCTTCCAGCAGCCATCACTTCCACCACCACCAGCCCAGGGAAGGAGGATCCAGGCAGACTCCCAACTACACCTTGATGCAGCCCAGCCCATCCTCCATGACACTGATGATGGATGCTCAGGAGAGCCCCGAGAAGTACGGCTACCCTGGACCCAGCTTTGGTCAACCGACCGCCCATCAGCCGCACCAGCCTTCCCCTTCGCCCAGTTGGACTGAGAGTCTCCTTTCTCCACGCAAGTAGAAGAGCAGATGTGCAGCAAAGACAACCAAAAAACCTTGGCCCTTTTAAGGGCCACCAAATCCTCCCAAAAGGGCAGGCCACGTACACATCCTATGTTGACAAAAAAAAGAGCTTGTGTTGACCGAAAAGAGCCAACAAAAAGCAAAAAAAACGTTGACAATCCCCCTAAAAAAAAGTCCCCCAAAACAAAAGTCCGGTCCTGGCCTTCATTAAAAGTAATCAACTTCATAAAAGCAAGGTCCTAGTTCCCCCTTTCTTTGCCCAAAAACATACCAAGTGCAGCACTAGTACAAGTGCTGCATTCTTTGGTATAAACATATTTTTATTGCACTAGTACAATAGATAGATAGCTTGATAGCTTGATAGATGGAACACAATGCTCGTTACATATATACACTGCAGCAAAAGAAAAGCAGTTGTCGTCACTTTGCAGGGATTGGACTTGGATAGATAGATAGATAGATAGATAGATAGATAGATGGATGGATGGAGGGATTGATTGATTGATTGATTTTTGGGCTTGTTTTGTCAACATAGGATGTGTACATGGCCAGCTCAATTGGGAGGATTTGGTGGCCCTTAAAAGGGCCTGGGGTTTGTTGTTTTGAATAGATAGTCTGCATCTTCTTCAGATTTTCTCCAACTGCCAAGGGACACTTCCTGCCGGACTGTTGACCCAGTCACGTAGGTAGTCTCGAGCAGCCTTGGCATCTCTGGAGGCATTTCCGTGTCGAAGTGGTTCTCCTAGGTCATGCAATTGACGGTCTCCCCTCCAAACTCCTTCAGTGACGTCATGTGTCTGTGGATCTTCTCTGTCCATCACTTCATTGTCACGGGCATGGTGGACGCCTACTCTGTCTCGCAGAATGTTGTGTAGAACACAAGCAGCCATTGTGATGTATGTCACTCTTGTAGGTCGGTGGGGCATGGTGGTCAGGAAGCATCTGAACCTGTGTGACAGCAGACCGAAGGCATTCTCCACCACTCTCCTGGCTCTTGAAATCCTGTAATTGTAGACTCTGGAAGCAATGTCAAGGTTCTTTCTTGGCACTGGTTTGAGCAGCCATGTCTTCAGGGGAAATGCCTCGTCACCCACGATGTAATATGGGAAAGGATTGTCTTCTGTGCCAGGTAGAGGTTCTGGAGGTGGTAGGCCTAGATCTTCCTCGTCCAGGAGTTGTCGAAGTACTGTGTCCCTGAAGACGCCGCCATCAGATGCACTTCCTTGACAGCCAGCCTGCACATAGATGAACTTGTAGTCGGCATCAACGAGGGCCATCAGGACAATGGAATGAAATCCCTTGTTGTTGTAGAACAAGGAGCCTGCAGCCTTGGGACATCGGATTGCGACGTGCTTGCCATCCAGAGCTCCAATGCAGTTGGGCAAGTTCCATTTCGTCTCAAAAGCCTTGGCTATCTCCTTCCATCTTTCAGGCTGTGTGGGTAGTGCCAGCTGTCTTTCGAAGGCATGAACGATGGCAAGGCAGACCTCAGGGATGAAGTTGCAGATGGTGTTGGGTGCCACACGGAAAGCATAAGCTAGGGACTTGTAGCTGTTTCCTGTTGCCATGTACCGCAGGGTGATAGCCAACTTCAGACCAGGTTCCAAAGCCCTCCTCATGTTGGTGTCTTGCTTAGTGATGAGTGGTCCAACAGCTTCCAGGATTTCAGCAAAGATGGCAGGGGGCATTCTAGTGTAGTTGTAGTAGCCGGACACGTCATTGACTTGCAGTTCAGGCAGCAGTTGATGGAAGTGACCATGTTGTTCCCTCTGCAGCAACCAGTTGCGAATCCACCACCTTTTCTGTCTCCTGGCCCTCCTCCTCCTGTGTCTCAAATAGACAGCTCCGATAGCAGCAGCAGCAGCACCAGCCACAACAATAATTTCTTCTTCATTCATCATGCATATGTTCAGTAGGCAGTCGTTGTGTTCTCATTGAAGGGCAATCAGCAAATGAAGCAAGGAGGTCCTCTGTGTCCCTTTTTATAATGACCAAAAGTGACTCCTGCAGCAGCGAAACACACTTTGCCGCAGCGCTGCAACAAGAGACCTTCGTCGATGCTTAAGAGACCTTCGTCGCTGCTTAAGGCAAGGACGACGAAGAAGGTCAGCATCGACGCGCCTGTAATGTCCTCGGCGCTGTATGAATGCATGTGCGACGATGAACCATCAAGGTACGCAGTAACAAGTACCTAAATGCGGCGTTGCATCGTTACAGTCGTCGGCGAGGCTGTCACTTTCAGCGGCGCATCTTACCTCGGGTGTACGCCGAAGGTTTCCTGATGCGTCGCAGGTCGCCAATTTCAGACGTAGCTGCCTCACAACCATCAGCGGCGTAAGAGGAAACAACATTGGGCGAAGTAAAAGCAGCCTCGCCGAATTCCAAAACAAAGTGCGACGAGTCTGTTTGGAACTGCGCTGAGGCAAGAGAGGCGGAACGCGGCGAAGAAAGCTTAAGCAGCGCCGCGGACACCTCAAGACTCACCGCGGCTACTAACTTTAAGCGCCGCACATGACACTAATTGATTATGTAACGTGCCTCAACCAACGTTCTACGCCACAACTTTCCAAGAAATGACTTCTCTTGACGCGCCGCTCTCAAATCGCCGTCGTGAGAACCAGGCATAACTCTTCCATGTTAATTTTTGGCCTGAGGGGGGGGCATGGCACCATGCCCCCCCCTAAATACGCCACTGGTCCCAAGAGTGTAATACTAATAGCTCAATAATTTATGGATCCATTATTGGGTCCAGGTTTAATAAAAACTAGCATTTACCCGTGATAGAGGATAAATAGAAAGAGAGATAGCCTTTATCTGCATGTGGAACCCCTCGTAGGCCCTTGCGCCTGTAGATATTTTATTACTAAACTTAAGTCGGTGAAAGTAGTTGTAAGGTAATGTTGATGTTCTAGCCTACACTGTGAGGAGAATGAATTGTATTGTATTACTTCATTTTCATTTGTAAATCGCCCTCCCTCCGACATTTTGTGGATGCGGGCCTGCTATCTCTGTATCTTCTATCTGTTTGTCTATCTATCTTTGTGGCTATCTATGTAGGCCTATCTGTCGATCTACTTATCTATCTATTTGTAAATTTATTGATTTATTTATAAATGTGGAATGGATACATTTATCGGATATGCAGATCAATGTAGGCCTATAGTCATCTATGAAATTTGTCATCTAGCTATGTAAAGAATGGCAATTAATTAAGTTTGTATAATAAGGATGTTAGCACTGGTTAAATTAGAAAAAAAAAGACTATAGGCCTATGTGCTGAAGGTGTTACAGTTGAATTGCACTTCAACATGACACCTCAGACTTGACACTTAAATAGGCCTACCAATTAGGCAGTGTTGCTGAAACTTCCAAGAAGTTCTAAGTGTCAATTGAAAGGCAATTAGGGGTTTAAAGACATTGGCTATGCTGATCGAAGCATAACATTGATATTACATCCGATAGGCCCAGCCTATTCCAGCCAACACATGGGCCTATGTGGCGCTGGAAGGGCGCGAATCTGTCTGGATCACAAGAAATAAAACATGGCGGCCATAGCTCTCGATAGAAAACCTAAAAATGGGTAAAGTTGAAAGGTAGAAGAGGAAAACTGTGTTAGTTGATGTTAATTTTAGGGAGAGCAGTTTAAATTACAAATTCCTAGAGTGTGTCAGGGACTGCTACATTAGCCAACACGTGAAGGAACCCACACACTTCAGGGGAAACCAAACGGCAAATATCCTGGACCTGGTATTTACTAACGAAGAGGAAATGGTCAGCGACGTCAAACTGATGGAACCATGGGGAAAGAGTCACCATTGTGGAATTGCTTTCAAATATCACGGATATGTACAGCCACAGAAAAAGATGCCACAAAGCTTTAATTACAACAAGGGAAGATATAGTGAAATAGGAAGAAGATTAGAAGAATATAACTGGCAGGAAGACCTGAGGATGCTTAATGTAGAAGATGGCTGGGAGCTGTTCAGGGAACGTTTTGAAGGAGCCATAGAAGGAAACATTCCCAAAAGGAAAGGAGGAAAATTTTTAATTGGAAAACCAATATGGATGACAGACGAGGTACTGGAAAAGGTTAAAAACAAGAGAGTGGCGTTTGAGAAATTCAAGACATCAAGAAATGAAGACGACTACAAGAAATATAGCAGAGCGAGGAACCAAGCCAGGTGGGCGTCACGAAAGGCGAAGAATCGTTTGAAAGCAGACTGGCGGAAGAAGCTAAAGAAAATCCAAAAGCCTTTTTTAAATATGCTAACACCAAACTGAAAACGAGAAGTCCTGTAGCTGACCTGCTAACGGAAAATGGTATGCTAACTGGAGACGCTGAGAAAGCAGGGGCGCTAAACGAATACTTTTGCAGCGTATTCACGAGGGAGGACACCAGCGAGATCCCAGGACCACAGCAAAGAAACCAACAATTTGAAGATCTGGAGGAAGTTAACATCACAAGGGACATGGTAGAGAAGAAGCTAAAGAAGCTCAAGGTAGCGAAGTCACCGGGACCGGACGGATTCCACCCAAGAGTACTCAGGGAGTTAAGTGAGCAAATCAGTATACCCCTGACAGCAATTATGAAGAAATCCCTGGATGAAGGAGAATTACCGAGAGCATGGAGGGATGCAAATGTCACGCCAATTTTCAAGAAAGGCAGTAAAACCAGCATGAATAATTACAGACCAGTGAGCTAAACTTCAATTATATGCAAGACAATGGAGAGCCTTATTAGAGATGCCGTCTTAAAACATCTGATGGATAACAAGCTCCTAGCAAACTGCCAACATGGATTCGTCCCCGGTAGATCATGTAGCACTCAGCTGCTACAATGCCTAGACATCTGGACGCAGCTTCTAGACTCGGGATCCCAGCTGGATGTGATCTATTTGGATTTTAGCAAGGCGTTCGACAGTGTGGCTCACCAAAGACTCCTTAAGAAGGTCGAAGGTTTTGGAATCAAAGGAAAAGTCTTAAACTGGATAGAGGGATTCCTGAAGAGCAGACGGCAGAGGGTTATCCTAAACGGGGAGAAGTCAGCATGGAGAGAAGTAACATCAGGTGTACCACAGGGAAGTGTCCTTGGACCGGTTTTATTCCTACTGTTTATAAATGACATGCCCGATGTTGTTCACTGTTATATACAGATGTTTGCAGATGATGCGAAAATTTTTCAGGAAATCAAAGAACTGCAAGATCACCATCAATTTCAAGAAGACCTAAGAAACCTGGAAACATGGGCGAAGACCTGGCAAATGACCTTCAATGCAGCAAAGTGTAAAGTTCTACACATGGGAGGAAATAACAGACAGCACAGCTACTATATGGGCAGAGACCAGGAACTAGAGCATGTGACCGAAGAAAAGGACTTGGGGGTCACCATCGACAAAGAACTGAAGCTACAACACCACTGCCAGACCCAGGTGAATAAGGCCAACAAACTGCTGGGAATAATCCGAAGAACTTTTGACTGCATGAATAAAAACTGCTTCAAGAAGATCTTCACTGCATTAGTAAGACCGCATCTAGAATACTGCAATGCTGTAACTTTCCCTGTATTAGAATCCCAGTCGAAACTTATTGAATCTGTCCAGAGAAGAGCTACCAAGATGGTACCGGCATGCAAGAATTTGAATTACGAAGATAGACTGAAGTTTCTGCAACTACCATCTTTAGTGTACCGCAGACACCGGGGGGACATCATAGAAGTTTACAAGTATATGCATGGAGTCTACAAACTAGATGAAATCCCCTTCCAGCTCGAAGACAGTTCCCCAAACACAAGAGGTCACAGATTTAAACTAAAAAAAAGTCACTGTAAGAAAAATGTAAGATTAAAATTCTTTGTCTGCAGAGTAATTAATATGTGGAATAACCTCCCGACATCCATTGCAGAGGCACCATCGATCAATGCGCTGAAAAATCGGCTAGACAAGCATTGGGAAGCCTTCAAGTATACTACAGAACCGCCGCCATCAACCATCACGTCCCGGAAGTAAAACAACAAAAGTAAAGTATCGAAAGAAGAAAGTCGAGATATCCAAACGACCAGCTACAGGAAATATTCTTACCTAACAAGCTGAAGAGGATATACTATACTACTATACTAATTGATAGAAAAAAGTGTAATGCATCTAGAAGGGGGTGTCTAAAAAGAAGAAAGGGAAGGATGAATTCATAAATGAAGGAAAACGGCGATGTGACGTCATGGCATCCCAGTAGGCCTTAGTTGTGTATTAATATATTAGATTAGAGGGCCTGGGTCAATCTGTATCATATCAATGACCTAAACCAAGCAACGTTAAAAACGCACAAATTTTGGAACAACTTAAAAATACCTGCTGACGCAAGTGCTACCCTTGGCCATAGATACTGTTCTTTTTCGATATAAATTGAATTATAATCAAGTTTTAACAAATGTGGCCTCTGAGGTCACAAAAGTAGTTCATAGTCAAGTCAGAACTCAGAAGGCATTGAAGGTCTTGCAGTGATGCACAATCCCTGTGAGTTTGGTGATCCATGGATCAATAAAAATGGAGTTATCTTATACCCAAACAGTTCAAAAATATGGCTACCAAGATTAAAGAAATAGGTCAAGGTCGCTCATGTCAGGACTTCTTGAATATATTGCTGTAATACACAATCCCTGTTAGTTTGGTGATCATAGGATCAACATAACTGGAGTAATCATGTGCCCAAGTTTTTCACAAATATGGCCGCAAAGGTCACAGAAATAGGTAAAGGTCACTCATTTCAGAACTCCTTCAAGGAATTGAGGTAATACACAATCCCTGGTAGTTTGATGATCCTAAGATCAATACAACTGGAGTTATTGTGTACAGAAGCTTTTCACAAATATGGCCGCCAAGGTCCCAGAAATAGGTCAAAGACACTCATGTCGGAACTCAATTGATCATGTTCAACCGTTCACAATCCTTACTTGAGAAGCTAATAAGAAAATTTGTTAAGGGGCCGACCAGACAATAGTTGGGGGGGGGGGGCTATGGACTTAACCCCCGGGACAAACTTTTTTTTTGTTTGCGGCGCGTCGACGAACAATTCTTTCACATGCAGACTCGCGACAAACTTTTTTATCAGAATTTTAACATTAAGGTACCCCAGCTACAGGAGGAAACAAACTTTTTTTTTATTTCCATGTGCTGAACAAACTTTTTTTTTCAGTCTCAAGTGGGGAACAATCTTTTTTTTCACCAGATGTCCATATATATCCCCCCCCCCGCTCCCCCCAAGATCATCTGGTCGGCCCCTAAGTTACGTCAAGATCTATGAATCTGGAGCTTCAAAAGTTATGATACTTTGCAAATATGAGCGTTTTAATGTTGTTGAGTTTATCAGCATATTTCTCAATGTCACCACCCAATGTACATCAACTGGCCGAAAAAAACGAAGACATTGTTATATCTAAAAGAAAGATATTCCAGAAAAATTATGCAAAATTAGTCAATTTTCCAGGACTTCATGAAGGTTTGAAAAATAGGTAGAATTCATCAGTTTTCAGGCATCAGTTTAGCAAAACCATATTCTGTGTACTATAAAACAACCTGAATATTGAAAACAGAGCATTGACATAAATTTGGGTTCCAGGACTAACTGAACAATAGGGGTGGAAATCAAATGAGCTGGCATTAATTTCAATATTAGGCCTATAGATACTAGATAGGCCTACATGAAACTCCCATGAAGCCGAGCCATGATATATTCTGCATATACACGCGATCAAATACAGTGGGGAAAATAAGTATTTAACCCCCAACTATATTTTCTGGTTTTGTGCATGCACCAAAAGTTCTTTCCTTGGTTAAAATCCAAAGCCCTCAGATATCTGGTCGGCCCCTAACTTTTACAGTGGGAAAAAGTATTTGACCTGAGACAAATGTTTATTTGTCTCAGATTTGACCGCGTACCATATTTTCTGGTTTGTCTCCACTTATGCTTGCTCCAAAACTCTGAAACTAAAATTTATGCAATTGTTTTCTCCCAATTTCTTTTAGTTTTTAATGCCCTCGGTAACCCCTCTATTGTTTTTGGCAATTTCCTCGTTTTGAAGATGTGTAGTTGCAAAAATAAATATCCAAAGACTCTATAATCTCACCTATAATCTCACCTACACAGGTGTCCGCGAGTGTGAAAATCATTTTTGAAAGTCCTAGACTAACCAACGATAATTTAGAGAAAGCTATGAAAGCAGTTTGCAACTCTGCCAGTAAGAAGTAATAACCATTAAAATATGTCGTAGTAGACCGAGGTGATGCAGTGCCGTCATGGTGCCTCTGTAGTGAATCATGCAAAAGCTTGTTTATTTTCCCCAATTGTTAATAAACCCCTTTCAAACAAAGGGGTGAAATACTTATTTCCAAAGGCTATTGGGACTATTATGCAAATATATTACATAATGCTTCTTTCACTTAATTTGTGTGTATCCCAAGTCTTCTGAGGTTCAACCAGATCTACCTGAGAAATTTCAGAGTTTTGGAGCAAGCTAAAGTGCTCAAAACCAGAAAATATGCCAGGAGGTCAAATACTTACTTTCCCCTCTGTAAAAGTTAGAGGCCAACTAGATGATATCTGAGGGCTTTGGATTTTAACCAAGGAAAGAACTTTTGGTGTGTGCAAAGCCAGGAAAGCGGGGTAGTCTTCTGCCATCATGGCTTGTCGGGAAGAAGTCAAGATGGTTTGGAAGAAAACAATTCTACCAGTCTTACGAAAACTCACTTCACGAAGAGGTAATTATTGTCCTTTCGTACCTTTCCGGTGTGGACAAAAGCTTGGTTATGGAATAGAAAAGCAGTACTCAAGAAAGCTAGCCATAATTGGACAGATACAAAAGAAATAAAAGTTGAAAATCCACAAAATGAACAAGAATCCATGGATTCAAAGAGTGGGAACAGGCAGGTGTGAAGTTATGCGAAAAGCGGAATTAGTCTAATACAAGTTGCAGATTTAAGAGACATCTTTCAGTGGAAAAGAACTAGTTTGACAATTGGGCAGAGTGAATTCAGTCTCACATGACACTATGTAGAAATGATAGGAGTGAATGGCATTCTACTTGCAGTCTAACCATGAAATATTAAGAACCTTCCTGATGTGAATAAGTCAAAATCCAACCAGAAAACACTAAATGTGCTTTGAAAATTACATGTTCCTGTCTACAAAATCAGGTAATAGTTCTTTGCAGCCATAGCAATATTGGCATGTAATTTTTTTACTTAAATCAAAATGTTAAAAAAAAAAAAACAGGAGAAAGGGAATTAAGGATTTGCAGAAATTAATAACAAAATAGGAAACATCTTTATACATAGGCCCTTATTTCTTAAAGCTCACCAATAAAATGACACACTATCAAAATTTTCAGACCAAACTCCACAGTCATCATAAAAAAATGTTTAAAATCAAAACCTAAATGTGGCATCTGGAGCCACTTGAGCGCAGCTCTTCTAAAAAACAGGTGTTTAGCAAAGGAAAAATAATAAGAATTTGATAATTCAAAGACTGAAAAAACTGAGAGAGAGACAATGACTGTCCCGGAATAAGAATAGGACCAGTTTTAAGTCATGTCACAGACCCTATTCTGAGCACCTCCCGCCAAATTTCGTGTTATAGTTACTCTGCTTTGTAATGATAAGACTCAATTGACTTGAAAGTTTGTCAGTTCATCATCTGATTGGGTTTCTAATATGAAGAAAGCCTATACCTACTTGACATCCACTGATTCTTGTTTTCAAACAGAACGAAAGATCTCTCTGCAGCTATTGAGTTTTTTGAGTCTCAAAATATCTATAGATCTATCTTTCTCTCAAAAAACATATTAAAAGCATTTATATCTGCATGAAATATCCTGTCCGTAGTTCCTAGAAATTCAAAGATTTTACTTAGTGGGTCTTATCCACCCAACTTCTATCTGCCCAACTTCTATCTGCCCAACTTCTATCTGCCCAACTTCTATCTGCCCAACTTCTATCCACCCAACTTCTATCCACTTCTATCACCCAACTTCTATCCACCAAACTTCTGTCCACCCAACTTCTGTCCACCAACTTCTATCCACCCAACTTCTATTCACCCATTTCTATCCAACTAACTTCTATCCACCAACTTCTATCCACCCAACTTCTATCCATCCAACTTCTATCAACCCAACTTCTATCAACCCAACTTCTATCCACTCAACTTCCATCCACTCAACTTCGATCTACCCACCCATTTTCTATCCACCCACTTCTATCCCTGGGCTTCTATCCACTCACATAATATCCAACAACTTATAATACAGGATTTATTCTATTGACCCACTTTATCAACCCACTTCTATAAACCAATTTCTATCCACCCAACTTCTATCCACCCAACTTCTATCCACCAAACTTCTATCCGCCCAACTTCTATCCGCCCAACTTCTATCCACCCAACTTCTATTCACCCAACTTCTATCCCTGGGCTTCTATCCACTCACATGATATCCAACGACTTATAATACAGGATTTATTCTATTGATACACTTCTATCTGCCCAACTTCTATCCGCCCAACTTCTATCCGCCCAACTTCTAACTTCTATCTGCCCAACTTCTCTCGCCCAACTTCTATCCGCCCAACTTCTATCCGCCCAACTTCTATCCGCCCAACTTCTATCCGCCCAACTTCTATCAACCCAACTTCTATCCGCCCAACTTCTATCCGCCCAACTTCTATCCGCCCAACTTCTATCAACCCAACTTCTATCAACCCAACTTCTATCCACCCACTTCTATCCAACCACTTCTATCCGCCCAACTTCTATCCGCCCAACTTCTATCCGCCCAACTTCTATCCGCCCAACTTCTATCAACCCAACTTCTATCAACCCAACTTCTATCCACCCACTTCTATCTGCCCAACTTCTATCCGCAACTTCTATCCGCCCAACTTCTATCAACCCAACTTCTATCAACCCAACTTCTATCCACCCACTTCTATCCAACCACTTCCATCCGCCCAACTTCTATCACCCAACTTCTATCCACCCCTTCTATCCACCCACTTCTACCCACCCAACTTCTATCAACCCACTTCTATCCACCCACTTCTATCCCTGGGCTTCTATCCATGCACATCATATCCAACCACTTATAATACAGGATTTATTCTATTGATCCACTTTTATAATACAGGATTTATTCTATTGATCCAGTTTTATCAACTCACTTCTATCGACCAAATCTATCCTAAATGTCTATCAACCCATTTATAATTTTCTATCTAGCCATTTCTATCTGGCTACTCTATCTATTTATTTCTCTGTCTACCTTTTATCTTTCTTTCTTTCTATCCACGTGTGTATAATGTGGTTAAGTGACAGTGCCTCTACAGGTGACTTTAAGCATTAGTGAGGGGGGGGGGTACCAACAATTGAGTACCAATTGCTCATTGCCTAGGCAGTATTTATCCATCGTAGTAAAGCCATTATAATGACATATTTTCAAATGCCTGATACAGCCAAAAACGACTTCGTACAACCACATGCATACCCAGCGGCCTTGTTAATAGCATAATTGGCAATACCACATCAATTAAATGTTCGTCCAACCCCTATTAAATGCCATAGACTTTTCCCAATTTTCCTGTCAGACCCATTTTACACACCAATGAGTGGTTCCCACTCAAAAACCAGACTGCTAGAGAAGATTGGCAAAAGACAAGCAGAAGGAATGTCCAATACAAATCTCTGTAAATTGGAAAGACATCAAAATAGAGATGCAAACAATTCAATAAAAATAACTTGGAAGGTTATTCGAAGTTCTAACTTCTTGAAAGAGGAACCAGAATCAACAACCACGACATATTAAAATCCCACAAGGAGACAATAGGCCTACAAAGCAAAGAAGTGAAACCAAGGAAAAGACAACACAAAAGTAATTTCCTGGCGACAAGAACGCCCAAGACCACCAAGAACTTGGAACCTGCTTCAGAGTCATTTGATGAAAATCACATGCTCTGAATAACAGAACATTTTAATAACTTACTAATTTAGATTGCCAAATGGATAAAGGCCAAGAACAACACATCACTATTCAAAGAAACTTCTAAAGGAGGTTTACCACGGTCATGCAGTGAGGAGAGCTGGCCATAGTTTTGAAAACACAATCAGTTTCAGTGTAAGGATTACGAAGTTGGGCCACTGGGGCCCTGCAAGGACATGAAACGGGTGGATAATCTTTGACCGGACTCACCTCACAGAATTTAACCCAATTAATTGTTAAAATTTATAACATTATTGTTCGCTGGAAACCTACAATGTTCGAGACACGATGTTTCAGCCTCTCAGCTAGAGGTCTTGTTCACATGCGAGTGAAACACAGGATGGCTTGATGTGTTTGTTTTTGTTGTTGAAAAGTCATGTCTCCAACAATTAAGTTTCCAGTAAACAATAATATTATACATGGAACCAATTAAGAATTACTTATTCTCCATTATTGTTAAAATATTTACAAATATTTCTATTGACGAAGAATGGATGAGAATACAGATACGAGTAATGCCTCAGAGAAGAAACAATAATCATTCAGTCCCCATCGTACAGAGGCCCCTCATGCTATCTGCTATATATAACTTTCCTGTGCGCTGTCATAACAACAGAAAAGTTGGTAACATGGGAATTAAATACACCAACAATTTGGTGTCAACTTTTCAGACAACCGAATTACAAAACCTGTTTTGAATAAATATAAAAAATGTAATAAACAATTTTCTTAATAAATCTGCCATTTATTTGTAGTTTCAAGCACCCATAAAAATAATATTCATCCAATCATACGACATTCACAAAAATAAAATAGCTATATTAAAAATTTTTGTAAGTACAATTATTATTGTCATAAAATGTTTTTATACAAATCAAAAGATAAAAATAACGAAAATGGATTTCACCAAATTTTACAATTTAAAAGATTTCCACTGTTTTCTCAGAAAAGCAAGAGCATTTAAAATCGAAGTAATCGAAATTCACTCACACAAAAAAGCTCACCCATTCTTCCCAAACAAAATAAATCACATTTCATTCTGATTACTTGAATCTTTGCAATGACCTGCTATGCTGGACATATGGTTACCTTCAAAATGTTTAATACCTATCAAATTACAATATTTTGCCTCGGTTTGCCTGATCTTTCAAGAAACTGTCTGAAAAGGTCGTTTAAACAGGCAAACTTGGAAAGACAGACTAAATTTGTCTAATATGTATACACATTATTTGATTATCTACGCTAACGGAATCTAACTGCCAGTTAAAAATTGCTAATTTTATACAAAAAACAGGTTTCTCACTTCAAATAAATTAATTTGACACACTCATAATTTCATAGGCCTATTCATATAATCACAAATTTGACACAATCAAATTACCATTAATTAAAAGTTTCTAACTCCTATAAATGTTGAAATTGTTTACAAATTAGGCATCATGGAAAAGTAGACTGGATATTTGGGAAATTTTGTCAAAATTAAAATGCTTTGGAACAGTCATAAAATAATTTCATGATGATATAGACCTGATTGTATTTTATTACAATTACAAATTTGATATGAATGTCATAATTTGTGATAACAATTAGGAAAATAATAAAAAGGAATAATTTTAAGAGTAAACAATTATTTTATGATATCTTCTGCAGTGCAAAATGTACAGGAATCGTGAGGAGGGAATATTATTATATGGTGGACAATCGCATGTTTGAATGATACGTGAGTAAACACTGTACAATTAAAAACAAAATTATAACTCTAATCACAGTAGATATTTCGATCTCCAGCACTGCCAATATCAAAGTTATGGCAGGCTAAAAATAATTACTAAGAGCAGGACAAAAGATTGTTTCACTAATGTAAAATATAAACAAAAAGTACAATGATCAAACATAAAACTTTACAAATCAACTAGGATTCTCACAACTTCATAGTTTACACCACATTATCGTAACTCATTAGAAATTCATAACACAATGGTTACATATCAATCTATCACATTTCAGCTGACTGATCATATATAAATTAAAAGAAAATTGCAGTAAAAAGAATCGGCTCAAGTGTAGAATCCAACAAACAGTGCCACTGTGCCACCCCTTATTCGCAGTGGTTTTGGCCAATCCTGCCTTTCACTGATTTAGTTGGTGGTGGCACTCTCATGTTGTATACAACACTTGAGTAGGAGTCACAGAACCAGATTAATTGACTTAAAATAAACAGAATATCAGTTAAATTATTAGATATATCAGGACTAAATATAATATGGTAGTAATGGTACTCATGGAATTAAAATGCACTAAAACATTAGAAACATGTTTTTGGAGGATCAGTACATGATCAAAATTTAAAAATTATATTCAATTTTTTGTGAATAAAAAAATTATGTGCCCTTTGCTTTGCGTTTATAGTTTTTTGTAAAAACTTGGAAATATTTACTAAGCATGAACAACATATTTAGGGACTTAGCAACACTAAATGCATATATATACATACTGTAATTCAATTCACTAAATAGTATTTCGTTCAATTAAAAGATTGCTGATCAATAGCGTTGTTGGTTTAATTTCATGTAGAGATATATAGCACAGACAAGACCAAATATCTGAAAAAATAACAAGGAAAACGTGAAGCAAAATGAGAAATAATCAAATAATACCAATCGGAAATATGGCTTAATATAATTGAATTAGCCATCTTTCCATTTTGGTATAATAACATTTTTATAGTTTTTATACTTGCAAGTTTGTAACCAAAATGCATCTTTCTGGAAAGGACATATCTAAAATATTTTAAAATAGGACAAACAATCCTAGTTTTCTTATGTTTTCCCAATTGAACGCAAATAATTTGAAAATCAATGTTTTGGTAACTGTGACTTTGAGACAATCAATGTTGGAGGCAGTGAGATCTCGTTGAAACATAGGCTGCGCAGCAGCAAACCTTCAGCGAATAACACATTTAGAAGATTACAATTACATCATAAAATTGGTGTGTTTACCAAATTCCGTATATTATAAGTATGCAACAGTGGTCGAGTAATGGCATTCTATTATCTGTTATTTGCCTGCTGCCCTTCGATCTACCTGTGTGCTTGCCAGGGTTTGTAAAAGCAGGGAAAGGCGTTATTATACTAATTTACTTATATTATGGTACGGTTTTATGCATGCACCAATTTTTTTCTGATCATTCAAAAAGTGTTAAATACAAGTCAAAAAGTACTGCTACATTTTATAGGTGATACGTGTAGGAAATGGCATTGCTGTATATGCAATAGTGGGCACGTTTTGGCTCCTATAAGAAAATAAGTATTTTTAATATTTTTTCTCAATATTACAAAAAGTATAGAATATGTATCAGTCAGACCATGAAAAGGCACAACTAAACCACATAAGTCATATGTGTACCGAACATGTACATGCAATAGTGACCAAGTCTTGGGCCAGAAACAAAAAATATATTTTTTATCTTTTTTTTCAATATTTCAAATAGCACTTAATATTTTCCACCAGACCTTTCAAAGGGCACAACTAGACCTTATAGGCCATGTGTGTAGCAAACCTTATCCATTTACATGCAATAGTGACCGAGTCTCAGCCCAAAAAACTAAAAAAATACATATTTTTCTATTTTCCAAATTTTTGCAAAAAGTATAGAATATCCATCAATGAGACCATCAAAAGGCACAACTAGACCATATAGGCCACATCTGTACCTAATTTCATAAGTGCACATGCAATAGTGACTGAGATTTGGCCCGGAAACGAACAAAAATAATTTTTATATTTTCTAAATTATTTCAAAAGGTATTGAATATCTATCAATTAGACCATCAAAAGGCACAACTAGACCATACAGGCTATATGTGTACCAAATTTCATCCATGTACACTCAATAGAGGCCGAGTGCTGGCCCAGAAACGATCTATCCGCCCGCCGCCCGCCTGCCCGCCCGCCCGGCGGACGGACAGCATTTTTACCCAAGTGATTACAATACCTTCTTCGAACTTCGTTCGCTGAAGGTAAAAAAATCTGAACATTACAACTGAAACAATCAGATATTCTCTAAATAGATAGTATCAGCCAATCAGATAATGTGAAATCAGTCATGTGACACACCAATAAATAATGATATTGTTGGCTGAAATAAACTATTGGTGTCTGAGAGCAATATTGGCTTCTATTATTGGAGCCAAAAAATGTTTCCTGCACACGATTTCGGTCCACATTTATATTTTCGAATTTTAAAAAAAATTTCCCCGAAGATACTTTTTTTTTCCTAATTTTTTTGGTCAATTATTTCCCCTCTTTATCTTTGAAATTTTTTAATCTGAAAATTATGGCCTCAACCAATTTTACAGCTTTGGCCAATAAAATCCGGTACTGTTCTCCTCACTAACCACTATCTATATAATATCATAACAGTTGTAGATAATATCAGCTTGGTTTCATTCAAAATTTCAAAATAAGTTTCCAAAATTAAAAAAAGGTAAATTACTCACCATTGACAATCCAATACCAAATGCTAATCCTATGAGATATCCAGTGTATTCAAAAGCAAAGTCTCTGCCGGCGTCATAACAGCCCTGCAAGAAATGAACCACAAACTTTAATTATCAATTCTTTAATTAAGAAAATACCTTCTTATTTTAGACTAGATAATGTGAATCCCACAATCGCGGGATGATTGTGCAGATGATGCAATAATTTGGTACAATTTTGCAGAGAAACATTGGTTCTGAGCCAAAATGACTTGTGTGTTTTACAAACTTGTATGTAATACGTATACATGAATTCATTAAGACCAGAGAATCAAGGCTTATCAAGCTGGCGTGTAAATGAAAGTACGTCTTTTATGACATAACTCACCCTGCTATGCAATGCTTCATTGGGCAACCCGCCAGTAATGGCAGGTGGTCCCAACTCCCAAAGCTGACACTTCCTTATGTCCACATAGACCCTATACTGGTCTCGGACGCAGCATGAGAGGGGTACATATGGCTTGTCGGCCTCTGAAAGAAATAAATATATCTTTTGAAAGGTGATCCCAGGAAAGCCAGTGTGTTCTAAGAGGGTCTAAGCAAATTACATAGCCAATGGTCATGAATCTTAGTTCAATTCAGTTGAGATTATGTCTCTGCAGAAGTGTAAGAACTTAGTATGGTTTTTAACATGTCTATAATTAACTTGAAATTACTGGAAAGTATGCCCAACTTCAACATCTATACCGTAGAACAGGCTTATAACGTTGGCAACCTAATTTACCCCACTAAATGGCAGAGGCCAAGAAAGTTAATTTTTTGTTCTACTCTCTCAAAAATAAGGATTGATGTAGGCTATTGTCGGGGGGCGGGGATGGCTCAGAGCAAGCCAGGCATGTAGAGTGAAAACCACCTTAAATTATTTTAAACTCTAGTTATTTCATCTCAAAAATTCTTTTTGTTTTCTGCTCGATCGATCTTCACCATAGATTACCAAAATAAAACAATTCTGACAAATAACGTACTGATTACTCCAGGCTGGAGGCTCTGCCAAGGTGAGTAAACGTTATATTGGGTAGAATCTACGCCACAGCAATATAACTGGAAATAAAAGATCCAAGTGAGTAAGCAAGTCTCTGTTTTACACTCCTTCAGCACCAGTGTGGGCTATTTTGAGGCCTTATAGACGGGACAGAGCCACCGGCTCACCGAGCGAAGCGAGGTGTCTCGTCCCTTATGGCTATCAGGCGATTGGAGTGCTCCAGATGGTTCAATCAAAAAAAGTGATTCAGACATCCCATAATATGATCCTGGCACTTGCTTCTCGTCACGCGTGACTACAGCGTGACTACCTTCTTCTTCTGTTAGATATTCCGCCAAAAAAATTTTTCCAAAAAAAATTAATTTTCCGAAAAAACAAATTTCCCAAGAAAAAAAAATTCCCGAAAAAAAAAAAAAAAAAAAATCTGAAAAAAAAAAAATTCGGGGAAAAAAAAAATGTACAAAAAAAAAATAAATTTACGAAAAACAAATAAAATTTTCCGATTAAAAAAAAAATCATCCAAAAACAAAAAAGTTTAAGAAAAAAAAAAAAATTATCCAAAAATTTCGAATAAAAAAAAAATTAGCAAAAAAATAAATTAAAAAAAAATTTTGAAAAAAAAAACTTCCAAAAAAAATTATTTTCCAAAAATTACAACAAAAAAAAAATTAGCAAAAAAATAATGCTAGGCATTTACCTATGAATATTGTAAACCAATCGAATATTTACAAGTCCCCTCTTCTATGCTGTGGCATTATCATATTAGTTATAAAGTTAAAAGATTCACACACAAGTGTAATGCAAATGCTACCAAGTGACAAAATAGTAATGATAGTATAATTTCTACAAGAAAAAAAAATAGAATTGTTGTCCCAATAACCTGAATAAGTCTATCCTCTGATTTGTGGATATACAAATTTTTCCTTTTTCATGAGCACCGAAATCCAAGTAATACTCTCAGTACAAATTTTTCCTTTTTTATGAGCACCGAAATCCAAGTAATACTCTCAGTACAAATTTTTCCTTTTTTATGAGCATAGTGCACCGAAATCCAAGTAGGCCTAATACTCCCAATAAAGACCTCTGAATTTGTTCGAAACCCAAATAACAAGTCCCACAGTACAAGGGCAATACTTGTTGAGCTTATTTTGAAAGCATCCATGAAAAGAAGCTCGAAGATTAGGCACTCATCGAAAAAAGGAAAAAAAAGTTGACTGTGTATACTCTACGAGGAAAATTTATCACAAAGCAAAATACTTACGTATTCTTGAGTTCTGTCCCATGCGTCTGTGATAGCCTGCACTTTGGAAGTACCGTCATTTCTGCCGTAGTAATCCGTTATAGATTCCCTCATCACTCCTCGTACCTGATCTCCGATCTAAAAAAATATGTGAATAGTAAAGTAAATAGGTATACATGTATATTATTATCCACTTTCAGGGCCGTTCACTAGAGCATTTAAGCAAAATTTTGAGGGCTGCTGATTTTCCATATCGGCCCTTGTTTACAAGGCCAAGGGCCAATATTGTCAATAACGGCCCTCGTTTACATCACCAGGGCCGCTATAGTCAATAACGGCCCTTGTTTACAAAGTCGAGGGCCGTTATAGTCTATAACGGCCCTTGTTTATAAGGCCAAGGGCCGTTATAGTCAATAACAGCCCTTATTTATTTCACTTGACACCAATCTTGAGTTGACAGGTCTTGGTGGTAAATCAGAACATAAAAACCTAGTAAGTGGATAATAATAATAATAACACTACTTTTTTTTCAGGCGCTATGCTGTTTGAATGGCCCTTGGTCATGTCCTGCAGCCCTCGTGATTGCACAGCAGCCCTCGCGCTGCTCGTGCTGCTTTGAATCACTTGGGCTGCTGGACATGACCTTGGGCCATTCAAACAGCATAGCGCCCTCAAAAGTAGTGTTATTGTTATACTATTAAAGGTACTAGGTCTTTCGATTCTACAAAAAATATAACTTGCAATTAAAGGCAATAAACTGATAAATCTCGAGGATATGAAACACTTCAAGTTCAAATCAACACAATTTTAATAATATTTTTCAGCACGAAAAGAGTTGAATTCATTTTATTGCTCCAGGGCAGCCTGCATTGCTTACTTTGTAAATTACAGCGTAGCTCGAAATATTATCCACGAGAGTGCTTAAGAGAGTGAACTAACTCAGATTTCTAGACAAATAAGACATGTATTGAGATTGAAATTTTACCTGCGATCGGAAAACAAATCCTAAGGCTCCGGCAACTAACATGCTGAGGAACAGCGTCGCTACTAAAATAAAATACTGAAAGGGAAATGATAAAAGTTGAATATGTAATATAAATTTATAGAAGATAAATACATGACAACCACTGAACTTATATCGACACAGGGTATGATCCAGAGGTACAAAGTTAGGGTTAATTGGCGGTCATATCCATTTGTGACTCCAGACTCTTCAATACACAACTATGAGGATTTAAATTCTGGAAGAGTTCGTTGAATACCCTGTGCTGCGCAGACAAGTTGAAGTACGTCCAAAGCATCTGCTATGACTGTTGCGGCAAAGCAATATAGCTCAGGCACTTATCAACCAAATTATATACAATTTCAACAATTTTATCTGCTACTTTGACGGCAATCAAAGTTGCAAAATGTTGACTTTTCGTGTCATTCTTCTGTCTCCTGACAAAAGCCTGGCTAAGGCCCAGGCTAAAAATCTTTCGGACACACTTACTGTGAGTATCATGCACTTGTTCTCCAAGAGGGCGCCAGTGCAGCCGAAGAAACTAATCAAGATGATAAGACTGCCGCAAACGATAAGAATAATGGCCGCCGCTGTCATCATTTGCGTGCTGAAGACTTCCGCAATGAAATTCCTCTCCGACAAAATCCAAGCAGCAACACCAAGGGCTGCCACTCCTGCCGCCTGTGACGGACAAAATGCAAAATCAACAAGGTAATAATAATGAAATCATATGAATTTTTTAGATACTCAGGATTTACTTTCTCTCTTAATGATTTGTATTAATTGCTGACCTCTGGAGATTAACACACGCAATAAAAAACAAAAACCGGCAGGTACTTTAAATTATTACTTACAAAATAGATGAAATTCATGGCAAACATCAAGTATTTGACGCATAATGCCGTCGAATCCAACTCCTGATTATGTTTAGTCCCCATTTTGACGTTGCTCGGTGGTTCACTTCAATACTTCATTCACTTCTGTTTTCACCTGAAAACAAAAGTTCAGATTAATGACAAAAAACAGTCACATTTTAAGTTGAGGTACAGCAATAATCAGCTGATAATTATAATAGTCTCTTTTAGTTACAATAGTTAAGCATTTTTGGCAACGAGGCCATCTTTAAATCCACGGATACAGGAAAGGAGAAGGACACGGATATGAGGTGAAGGATGATTGAAACAGTGGTCCACAATAGGCCCAGATGACCCAGCAAGAGCTGGATTCGAATGCTGGACTTCGGTAGCCTGGCACGCTACCACCAGACCCACCCTCCAGAAAGTAAGTAGAATGGGTGATGTTTTGCCATTGGTTCAGTACTCAAAAATCAAAATCCCTATAAAACCGCAGGTGGGAACCAGCATTCTCAATCGATAAGATGAAGATACACATTACAACATGAAGGCAGGTATTTTAGGTATGTCTGAGAGAAATGCATGGTTGTCAATTTTCCTCGCTGTACCCATAGTTACATAAATTGAGGGTCAGCGTCTTGATAAGTAAATGAAACCCAAATGTAATTGCAAAGGGGAGGGAGTTCTCTCACTTATCCCTTATCAAAGATTTTGACGAATTAGTAACTGTTTGCAGAATAAAGAAAACGGGTGGCCATTTGTGACCCACAATGTTCCACATGCCTACAATATTGTCCTTTACATGATTTATGATGAATATGGTCCCATATATATGTATTTATCTCATCGCTTGAGAATCCTTTCTTCCACAAGCAGTTTCAGGGTTGCCACTTGAGTCGGATTTCGAAATTCCCTGACTTTTCCCTGTCTCGAAACAAGTTTTCCCTGACCATGAAAAGTCTCTCGCGCAAATTTTTTTATCGCTATTCGCGGGCTTTCGTGAATTGAAGTTTCCGTTTGAAACAAAAAGAAAATAGATCATGCTAGGTCGCGGACTCAGGACTCCTCAAGCTATAGTTTCCTGATTTTAAGGCCACTCCATAACCATCAAACAGGTTAGACTGGCAAATGTCATACATTTCTCTGTTGTTCTTATCACGAAACCATCGCCTTTTGTGTCGTGAATTCGTTTTTATGCGAAATTTCCCTGACCAAGGTGAGATTTCCCTGACTTTTTGCAAAATCACAGATTTCCCTGACTAATTTCAAAGCTCCCTGACCTTGAATTTCCCTGACTTTCCCCTGACCAGTGGCAACCCTGAGTTTGGTTGAGGATGTTTAGCATTGACCCAATGGCAAAACATCACCTGTTTCACTTATGTTCAAGCATCAGTCATATGACAAAAGTGAATAAGGTTTTTCGGCACATCATGTATCTGTGACTCTGTGGCAAAACTCCGATATGAAAAGCCAACGACTCGCAATGAGTTAACAGTAACTTAACACAGTTGAGAATTCATAAATAATTACAGAGATTTAGTAGTGATACTCCAGCAAATATATGATAACAATAGGCCTAACTGTTAAACATGTCATACCAAAATGTATCCTCCAAATAACGTGCAGACCTGGCAATGGCAACAATCATCGAACGACACATATATGCTGCGTCTTATCCTTAAATACTGTATGTACGATCCAATGAATATTGTGTACTGCGACTTTCTTAACTTATTGGCAAGACACGAATCATGTCCTGTTGGTAGAAAAATGGCAAAATAGTGATATGGAAGCTACCAGGCTGCTGCTACCCCTGCTTCCTATAGTAGTATGCTTGGGGCTGAGTTTACAAATAAACAAAAGGCGTATAGCATTTCGCCGAACATGTGTAAACGCACATTAGCCCTTTCTCACCCATTGTTTAGTATAGGCCAAGATGTTTTGCACATCTGCAGGTTAAACAAACCTCAAGATTCTGATAGAGTGAGGGTAAGTTCCCAGTGTAATATGGATGGATGGATGGATGGGGCTTTACGTCCTGTATTTATTGGTAGGCTAATTAGGACAGTCTTTAGGACACAGCAATGAGCGAATGACAGTTGAAACTAACATCAAAGGGATATATATTATAAGAAAAACATTTAGGCTCAAGTGGAGGGGGGGGGTGTAACCCCCCCCCTCCTAAATCAGCCTCTACTCGATCGCTATAATCTACTAGCCTGTCAATCTAGATCTATCTTTCTATCTATTTATCTTTTATTTTGCGGTGGCATATTCAAATCAAATATTTAAAACGAATGGCATAAAACAGTTATAATTAACCACATTGTGCTATTATCTTGACAGGAGCCACACTGTCACCCATTTTCAACAATTAACAGCCATTGAAAAGGGTCAAACAGCATAAAAAGGTCAACAATTATATATGCCAAAACAAAGAGGATACATTGATGAATAAATTGGATTTTAGATCACGTTTCCCCATTAACTTTATGCTAAATTTGTCAATACTGCATTGTGAATTAATATCACAACTATCATACTATTGACAACACCATAGGCCTTTTAAACACAGTGTCACACACTGATTATTATCAAACCTCCAGGCTCCCATGGATAAAATTAACAATGTTGAAAAAGGTGTTAATTGGTGATTCAATACGTTGACCAATTTTTCTGCAAGCAACAAAATTTGCCGATGCCAAACCACTTTATTTTGAAAATGATGCCCCTGTGAGTGCGATCATAATAATCTTAAACGCAAAACCAAAGAAATAAATTGAACGACAATGAACTTGTATCATCAAGAATTAAAAAGAATGTATCGATTGATAGAAATTCATGAAATGCTTAAGTTAATTAATGTCATGGGTATTTTGATACTCTTGGCAATTAACATAGAGACATCATACATGACCAACACGATTCACTGTCAATATATTATGTCAATACTGTTTTGAAGATCATTGGCAGATTAGTATTACTGTTTATAATGGGCCATTAATAGCATTTGTTGTTGAAGACATTGAAGCCATTATGGCATTACAAAAACTATTTCAATGAGGCCAATGCAGGCCTACCAGTAATGTTCCTACAGTACTAAAACAGAGAAGCTTATATTATCATTGCTTATAATGTAAGTAAAATCAGTCAATACACAAAGCTGTTCAATAGCAATTATTACAACATTTAGACAAATGACATACCTGTACATGTGACACAAATGTTGTCAGGTAAATATAGGTCAATGGCTGATGACAGTCCAAAATTCACCTTATCATGTTCAGCATGTTCTTATCTAAAAGGGGAATTTTGATGATGCCAGTCTGATAGTAAGGCTGTTTCTAGAGGACCATGCAAAGAATCAAAATGTTATTTTTACAGGTAGTAGGGTAAAGACAATACATTACCTTTCCCGCTACATGGAGGTGTCTGCTCTTTCCAACACGCTGAAAAAACGTTCACTACAGCTGACCTAGATAGTGTCACACACAGGTGTCTAATATTGTGCTCAATACACAAATTACCATAATTTGCCAGAATGCACACGGGGGCGCTCTTGCATAAAATTATGGTAGATAGTGCCATCTGTCGTGTATAGTGCAAGCTTGTAAAAAATGACCTTTGCAAACATGTGGTTGCACGTGCTTGGAGACTTCAGACCTCTGAACATGGTGAATGAGAATGCTGATTGGGAGTGTTGCCTGTTGGGTGAGTTTGTTGGCTACATATATTGCAATATTATGCAATAATAAGTTACCGAACTCCAAAGTACCTACTTTTTTTCAGTGACCTGCACCTTTAATTATTTTCTTTAAACACTTTTAGACCTCACTCAGCTCACTTTTAAGCTGTGAAATGCTGGGGACTAACAAACAGTCGCCTGCAAAAAATGTATTAAATAATTAATTAAAATTAACAGACACTTATTTTGTTCGGGTTCTAACATGCATTTTATGTCACTAACTGACAAAAATGCATGTTAGAATCTTCAACATCGGTGTGACGGTGTCTATAAACTAATGCGCAGAAACTGCAAGAAGTTGGGCCGATCAGTTCTACATGCTGCAGGAATTCTGTAATCCCAATTTCCTGCAGTCTGCAGATATACCTGCGCATTTAGGGGTGCTTTGGGCCCCTCCCCCCCGGCCCAAAATTAACATGGGAGAGATACGAAAAGCCACAAGTCACCCGCATTTACCCCATTTACCCCGCCTTTCTTGCAAATGTTCAGCAAAAACAAAAATTACAACAACTCCATAGTATTCAGGTAATACTAGGTATGCAACCTAAAACAGCATTTTCTATAAATTATGGCACCCAGAAAGATAAAGCAGGAGTTTCAAGCCTAACTGAGTTCCATTTGCTTGGCCACTTTGCAGCATGTCTATCACCAGATGGCTCCCTGTCAGTATGTTAATTAGAGGTCAAATCAAGTATTGTCATGCAGTGGAATCAAACCCAGCCCTAGGACCTCAAAATTACAAGGATAGTGCTCATCGAACCACTCAGCCACCAAGAAGAGTTAGAAGACACGTGTACGGTATCACATTGGGAAAAAAATGTTCACACCAAATTAGTCTCACCAATGTGCACCACAACATTGTGGAATATTTAATTGAGATTTAAGAGCAATACAGGAATACGAGACATATATGGGTGAGAATCTGAAGGTGCTCCAAGAGGACTCTAAATATCACTGTCCATGGATGACTTTAATGTTAATACCAGTTCATACATATTGCCTCTGCCTAGTATTTGCCATAAAACCAGTCAAAATAAATGAAAATTTCATATATTTTTTCAACTTTTAGACTTCCAAAAAAGTGTAAAAGAGTTGTCCGCTTTTAACACTTTTCTTGGTATAACTGAAAAACTATTGCCCTTAGCCACATGAAAATTAGTATGCATATAGAATAATGATTGCTTTAAATAATGAACCAAGGATTACCCATAATACACCAGTAGAATCTTTGTTACATGTTGTCTAACAAAACAGCGTTTTTTGGACTATTTTGACCATTAAAACTGCAATAACTTAAGTAGGGCACATGGTACCACTAAACCAAAGGTACCATTAAATTCCCCAGCAAAAAATATAGTTTTCTAAAAAAAAATAAGCCTGAATCAGATATTTTTTAGCTTGTGAGGCGTCACACCAGTTTTGGTTGTCCACACAGTTGTCCGCAAAACTTTACATGAAGAAGACTGTGGAAGGAGTCCGGACAATGCGGACAACTAAACGGACAATGCAGAAAATTGAATGGACAATGCGGACCACTGAACGGACAATGCGGACAACTGAACGGACAATGCGGACAACTGAACGGACAATGCGGACAACTAAGCTTACAACTCAGCATATCGGCACTAGGCCCATGCAAAGGTTGACTAAAGGTTTCCAACTGCAATGGTACAGAGTGAAGCAGATTCCAGAAGGATTTATTTTTAGAATGGTCATTAAAGTTTGTTTATATCTGGCTAACCCAAGTCCCCCACTTATGGAGATTTGCCTCATATAACAGGCAGGGGCCTGGCAACTTGTAAATACTTGGTGGTTACAGATCCATGTTTACAACATATCCCTTTGCTGTTATTATTGTTATCCAGGGAAAATGTTTACCAAATGCTGCTGTCACATATGGGTAAGGATGTGACAAGCAGTTGTAAACTAAACATGTCATGTAATCACCCTCTGTGGTTGGACCAGCCATCCCGGAGATGGCCATGTGGGGGTAAAATCTGAGGCTTAAAATAGATTCTACTGGAATCTGCGTATCACACAGGGTATTGCAGGAGTTGGACACCTTTAATCATCAACCTTTGGCCTATGTTATAACTGTAATCAGATACAGACCAATACATCAAATTCAGATGTGCAGTTGTTAATGCCCTGCATTTAAGGCATATTTTCCACATGTTATAGAAAGGAAAGACGTTGAGTCAAAACAAAGAGGAGGGGCTTAGCCGACGCAAAATGTGGGGCATCAATCCAGAACTGTCATTAAAAGGACAACATGAAATGTAACAACAGTCCCATAAACTATAACGGAAGAGCTTCCCAGACCAAATTTGGCAGGAATGATAAAAAAATCACTCGTCTAATTATGGTCTGTTGTTGACTCCTATCTAAAATGAAAAATTTGCCTTTTCACAAAAGAAAACATTTCTATAACTATATACTATTTGTTAAAGAATATAAACCATGACAACAAAAAGAACTAGGTCAGCATGTTTCAACACCAAAATAGTAGCAAAGTACCCAATGTACAAGTTTTTCAGAAAAACCAGGCATGGACACAATTCATCATGAACTGACAGAACTGTAGATGACAATTGTCAAGGCAAAGAAGAAAAAGAATCAATAAGACTCTCCCAGTCTAAATACCAAATGTATCTAAAACATTAATCTTTTCTGAGATCTGATGAAATTCACAGGTGACAAACCTTTTGATAAGTATTAGTCTTTTCTCAGATCTGATGAAATTCACAGGTGACACACCTTTTGATTAACCAAACTTCAAAGTTACAAGTATGTGCAGTGAACACAGGTATCGCATATGAGGGTAGAGCACATACGATCTTGTTGCAACCCCTTCTTGCTACAAGGTCGACGCAATTTGTTGATACCACACTTTTTATTAATTGGGGTATTTTAATGTATAAACAAGCAAGGCTTCCACCTCTGTTCACCCATGGTTTAAGCCTGCGAAGATGTCGCAAGCCAGTGCACACTGGAGAAATCCCCAAAAAAACCTTGTAAAAGCTGTGCTGGGATCGCAGAATATCTCTAGCCCTGCTTGTAAGTCAATTAAACACCCTTGCAAGTTGGTGCACACTAGGGAAATTGGGGTTGCAACAGCCTCGCATACGATGACATCAATTGCAGATATAATACAAATGTGCATAGGGCATTAATCATAATGAGAATTAAAACTGTGACAGTCATTGAGTCAATCTTAGTAATTTTACAGAAGGCAAATTAAAACCATGAAAACAATAGGCCTCTTCAAACTTCAAAATGTTTTATTGAAAAAAACTAACTAATTGCTATACATTTTTTTTAATTTAGGCTTTGGTACTTGATACCAATACCAGGCAGGCAAGTGATGTGTTAAAACAATACATGTATCAGAACCCACTGAGGTTCTCACAGACCTCTTGAAAAACTTGTTCACGATCTAACAAGGCTTTTGTACCATACCTTTCTATCAGACCTGACAGCAACCTGTGTTGTAAAATGAAACTTGCTTGCAGAAAATTCAGCTGCTTTAGTTAAAATCTCAACTTGCGCGTAAGCTTGAGCAATTGCAACTACAGCTTTTTCAGAGAATCCCCTACTTTTTTTAAACTTAAAAGCTTTATCAATTGACATTTGGCCTCAGGTTTACAATAACTACAATTTCTGGGGAGGATAACAGGACTGGAAGGTGACCATTTGGCATTTATATAATTTGGCATCTATTCTGTGTTGGGCGGCATTTTTTAGCCAGCTTTTGTTACTTTATAATTCTAAAGAAAATACCATTAAGTTGGACTTCACTCTATTTGGACAAACCATGACTTGCTGGTTAGTTGTAAACTTTTTAAAATAAAATATAACTCAAATTGAGAAATATGGCTGTCAATCTATCTATCGATCTATATTCCATCAAATTAACAATTTTCTTACAACTAAAAATGTTTGTTATACTGCTCCTGCATGACTTCTATGCACAACAAAGTTCCAAAGGCCAATTCATGTTCCAATTGGCTTATTCAAATGATGTCTTTTTCTAATGTGAATCCTGCTATGAATGCCGACAGGGTGATTTACACAGCACGGTGGGCAATGACCACACTTGTGCGTTGTGCATTGTGTCCTGACTCAATGTCAATTTTGGCTGGTTGGCTTTGATGGCTTGAAATTGCTGGATCTTCTATAAAACAGTCCCAGCTTCAGTAGCTTAAGGATCCACAGTCACTCACATACTTGATCAGTGCTCTGCAACAAAGATACACAAAACATCGCACTTAATCAAAATCATAAAAGTATCAACAAAAGGCATGATTAGATGGTCATGAAATCAATTATGACTTGAGAAATTTTAACAGTATGCATGCACCAAAATTCTCCAGACTCTCAAATAAAAAATTGAAAGAAATACCGTATGGTGCCCTATTTTCGTCAGGGTCCTATTATCGTCACTTTTAATCGGTGCTCTCTAACTTGTATCAATTTTGGTTGTTTGGGGAAAAAATCTAACAGTCCTTTAAATAAAATAGTTTTAGCATACAATACCGCATTCAACACATCAATGACCCTCTTGAGAATTTTGCAATAGCACCCTAAACTGTGAGTGTGCAAAAACACAGAATTTTTGTAAATATGAGACAAATTAACATATAGAAGGCCTTGGTTCAACTTGTTTTCGGACCTGTCTTTGTACACATGCTGCAGCTAATAGAATGGTGAATATAACACTGGCCATAGTAGAAGAGGAAACATGGAGTAATTAAGATCACATTTTTTAATCAAAATCATATGAGAAAGCAACAATTTCTGAGTAGTATTGTTTCAAAATCTGACGGAATTAGGACACCCTAGCTGATGATAATAGGTCCCTGGGGTCTTAATATCGTCAGAATGTCCTAGCTGTATCTTATTGCCTACAAAACATCCGAAATTGGTGCGTGCAAGCTCTTCTTTTGAAAATCTTTGCTAAACAATATTTTTGATCATCTGAACTCTACCCACAACTTGCCACAGAAATTGTATGACCATGGAAACAGTTTAAAATGAATACCTGACGAAAATAGGGCACCATACGGTTGTTACACCCCATAGGCTTGCCCTGCCCGATCACTTGATCGGGCGGCCTTTGTCAACCATATGGGCATTTTTTTAATTAGCCAAAAGGCTTGCTTGCCCAATGAAGTGATCGGGCATCCTTTGTCACTGATGCCAAAAGGCTTGCTCTGGACCAAAAGGCTTGCTTTCCCAATCACTTGATCGGGCATCCTTTCCCAAAGGCTTGCTCTGGGCCAAAAGGCTTGCTGAATAGTTCCCCGGCCTTTCCAAAAGTCTTGCTCTACCTAAATAACTGACCTGTATTTTCCTAAAGACTTGACCCCCTAAATAGCTATACAAGTAATTGAATTCCCTATAATATCACTGTCTTTGTCACTCAAAGATTGTCAAATAGACCTGGGTATATCAATGCAAAGGGCCAGCATCCCTTTGGGCCAGAGTCCTTTTTGCGCCCGATTGGTTGCTCAGGCTGACTTTTTGCAAAGTTCAGTGACTATTTGAAGGGGGGGGGGCCACGACGCCATGACGTCACAACGGCCTTGACCTTCGCAGCGTCAACACAGATTTGAGAGAGCTGTGTGTTGAAATGACCAAGAAATTGGCAAGAATTTCCATCGTTTATTAACTTGATTGGAAGCATGAAACTAAATACCAAAACATGTTGGAATGGAGCTACTGAAGTAACTTGGATGCAAGTCACAGATCTCTCGTTTTTAGACTGCAGCTGCATTAAAAGACACCTGCCAGCTGTGATTGTTGGACACAGCGAGCTTAAACAAACTTTGGGGTTAAAAAAATTGACCAAGAAAACGATTAGCACAGTGATGTAGAGGAAGGTCAGACGAACATTTTGATGTATCAAACGAAAAAATCTGTTGGAAATTTTTTGAGATATTTGAGTTTTAGATTTTTTATTTATCACACCCTATTCTTAGAATGTAATCTCCATGAAAAATAGATCAAAACTGTCCATTTTTCCCGTGAGTTAATATCTAAGATAAAATTCATTATTCAGAAGTAAAAATATGCCGTCATTGTCTATGCAGAAAGTATGTACCACTTCATGCAGACTGACAGGGTGTGATAAACCTATAACGGCTAACATTTCTGGCTAAAGGCCTGAAAAATGTTTGCAATACCAGGTTGTGTTAGTTACATAATTCTGGTAAATAATTTTAGCAAATTTGGTCTCATCATCTCATTGTAACAGGCTTTGTTGAGTTTTTTGTGCATGTTATCACAAATTTTGCCACCGTGAAACAAGCATTTCATAACAATGTGAAAGGATAGACAAAGTTGAGTAAATCATCTGAAAATGCATATATAGAATGTTTGAAGTATCTGCTTCAATTTGAAGTTGAATCCCCTGATATTACATGAAAAGTCTTTGCAATTGGACAAAAAGACAAAAATAAGATTAAAAGTTAAACAAACAATAATATTCGTGCTTAATGTATTTTGAGTACTTAAAATGGATGTTGGGTGTTTAATGTTGATGTAGGTTATCTGGCATCCAAAATCAACCAATCTTGAATTGTATAGAACATCAAAAACAGCATAATTCTGTAAATTATGTGAAAATGTAGTTAATACAAACATGTACAACTATTGCACATTAAGACTGCAATGTCAAATTATTTTACTCAATACTTAACGAAAAGCTTCCAAACATTCTATATATGCGTTTTCTGATGATTCACTCAACATTGGCTATACTTTACATGGTTGCAAAAGTACTTGTTTCACAGTGGTAAAATTTCTTAAAAATACATAAAAACACCAATAACACACCATAGAGTTCAAAAGTGAGGTAGATTCTACTACAATTATTCATCAGAATGATGAAACTGAGGACAAGCTGGAAAATAAACATATTTTATAAATTTTCTGAGAAATTTTTACTGTTATAGGTTTATCACACCCTGTCAGTCTGCATGAAGTGGTACATACTTTCTGCAGAGACAATGACTGCATATTTTTACTTCTGAATAATGATTTTTATCTTAGATATTACCTAACGGGAAAAATAGGCTGTTTTGATCATTTTTGTATGGAGATTCCATGCTAACAATAGGGTGTGATAAATAAAAAGTTTAAAACTCAAATATCTCAAAAAATTCCCAACAGATTTTTTCGTTTGATACATCAAAATGTTTGTCTGACCTTCCTCTACATCACTGCGCTAATTGTTTTCTTGGTCAATTTTTTTAACCCCAAAGTTTGTTCAAGCTAGCTGTGTGGAACTTGGAAGTTGACAGCTTGAAAATTCACGTCTTTCGGCCGCCCGTGTGAAGCCATTGTTGCTCCGATTCCAAATCCGATTTCAGATTCTGAAAGGGCTCGCAATTTTGAGTAAGTATGACCAATTTCATAATTTTCCATAACTTATTAGAGCTCAGAACGGCCATGATTGGAATGAAGGTTTGATGTTGATATTACAAATGCTCGGAAATTCAGAATTTATGCATACATGTTTTTTGATTTGATTTGCATTATTCGGAATTCCAGATGATTATATGTTGGCCTATTACTAGTAGACCTACTATAATATTTATATCTGCTGGCAGTTATTTGATGAAAATTTGGAAAGGCAAATTTATTAGTTTCTCTTCAATCTTTCATAAACTTTTTAGCCATCATCAAATTTGCTCAGTGCAGTGGCATCCCTATGGGGGGGCACAGGGGGCACGTGCCCCCCATATTGGACCTGTGCCCCCAGGTGCCCCCCCATATGAACTTTCCAACTCTGGCTAAAATATACAGTTAGTGCAGTTGGTGCCCCCCCCAGAGAATCGCGTGCCCCCCCGCTTGAGACCCCCCAGTTACGCCACTAGCTCAGTGGTACGTGACACCACGAGAGCCACCCCCCCCCCAGAAATTCATCAGGCCCCCCCTAATTTTGAGCTTAAACCCGTTGTCCAATAGTTCATTACAAGTAACATACCCGGTTAAACGGCCTGGCACCCTCTGGACTTTGCCCAAAAATTCTTGGTGACGCCACATCAATCTTTTGAAAATATTCCTCCGTTATGTAGTAGTAGGCCTAACTCACAGTGTGCCAACCTCACTTTAAATTTCATTGTCTGTCATATTTAGCCAGCTTTTACTCAAGTTTTGCATCATTTGATGTAGATTTGTGAATTTCATGGCCAATTTAGTATTTTTCTTAATTTTAAAAACATGTTTCTCCATTATGACATCGTAACTCACGGTATGCCAACCGCACTTTTAATTTTATTGTCTGATCATATTTAGCCAGCTTTTGTTCATGTTCCGAGTCATTTGACGCAGAATTGTCAATTTTAACCATTTTAGTATTTTTCGTAATTTCAAAAACATATTTCGCTGTTATGTCATCGTAACTTGCAGTATGCCAACCGCACTTTTAGTTTTATTGTCTGAGCATATTTAGCCTGCTATTGTTTAAGTTACAGGTCATTTGATACAGATTTGTAAATTTCATGGCCAATTTTGGATATTCTTTTATAATTTAAGAAACATATTTCTCTGTCTTGGCATTGTTAGTTTTGCTTAGCGAGTAAAACATTCCTTCTGCCTTCTGTTGAATCGGTTCAGAATAGCAATTTTGATGATTTAATTGTAATTTCAGGTCAATGCAAGGTTTCAAACTCGAGGTTTGGCACTAGCAACAGTGTCGGGATATAGAAGGTACGTATGCTGAACACCTTATTTTGTGACAAGTTGGTCAGATGCAGAGTATGTTTAATAAGTAATAACAGTAGCTTTTAATATTGCTTAATTGGTCAATAACGTTTTTTTGGAGGGCATTATGGGGTATTAATCAGTTATGGCCAGAGGGCAGAAATCATTAACTTAATGCGGCTCGGGCATTAAATGATTTCTGACCGAGGGCCATAACTGATTAATACCCCATAATGCCCGACAACAAAATGTTATTATCATTATTATCATTTCTTAACACAATGAGCCATCAAAACAAAAGTTCTTTTGGATCCATTAACGCCCGCTCCGTTTTCGCGTTCTCACGCCCTTGTTATTAGATATAGAGCAAAATCGATTACGTAAGAATGATCTGCTCTTCCTGGAAATGATTCTAGGCTTAGAATTTTTCAATTCGGACCATTTTTGGCCGATTGAGCCCAAAAACTGACAGAAAATTTAATTTTTGATGTCAACAACATCGCCATGACGTCACTTTTGATGACATCACGATATAAAAAATACACCAGGTGGCGTTTTTGCGGGCGTTAACGGCCATTAACGCCCGCGAACTGGGCGTTAATTGCCAGACAATGCCCCCTAAAATGATAATAATTGCAAATACATTCTGCGTAATTTGGCTTAATGTCTCAGAATATCATATTAAATAACGTGTGGTTATAATTTGAACATTTTTTCTTTCAGGTACTTCCTTCAGTGATCAGCTCCATAACCAGTTGTCAGTTGATCTTCTATCTAATGAACTGTTGTCTCATCCAGGTAATTAAATATAAAAGCTTTTAATGGCAAAGAATATCAACATGATAGTATCATTAGTCTAATCATAATTACAATACAAAATTTAATAAACAACAGTATGCAGTAACGAAGTACTAATTTATATTGAATTTTAATTAACAAATTAGTAACAGTGCATGATAATGATATCAGTCTACAATATTATTTAGTTTAGTTTCATAAACTTAGTTGTTCTACTGTTTAGACTTAATTTTAAACCTCAAACTGAAACAGAAACATAAGCCAATGGTTGAGATACTTTGAAAATATAGTCATTCGTTGGTCAAAGTATAAGGGGTCCAGACCACCCTCCACATATATTGTACAATGGTTATAATAAGAGCGATTACACACTTTGAATTAAGAAAACTGTATATATTATAAATTGAAAGATTGATACCTTTGTTCCATATACTTGTGCTGTTACAAAATCTCATTATTGCTTATTAAATATTCTCGTGTTATTTTTTTTCAGTTCATTGAAACCCAGATTTGCGGAGAAGACATAGATCGAGCTCTGATCAAACTTGTGTATTGGTCCACGATTGGCAAGTTTCTTGACTGCTATGTCGGAGTATGTCCCCAATTTATTGGGCAGGTGCTGCTATTGTTTGCTGTCTTCACAAAAACTTCTGATTGACACCTGCAAAAAATTGGTGACATCTGCAAAAATCTGATTGTTGTTGACTGAAAATCAACATTGGTAGGTCTTGCAAAGTTTCAATGATTTTGTTTAAAGTAAATTATTAATGCAATATATTTTTCTTGTCAAGCATAAGCAAACAAATTGCAAGTCAAAATCAAAGCAAGTTGATAAAAAACTAAAATCTTGTATTG
This sequence comes from Platynereis dumerilii, assembly GCA_026936325.1. Taxonomy (NCBI): domain Eukaryota; kingdom Metazoa; phylum Annelida; class Polychaeta; order Phyllodocida; family Nereididae; genus Platynereis; species Platynereis dumerilii. The sequence continues at coordinate 10,468,209 of JAPTHN010000010.1, read as the reverse complement.
AGCTGAATTGTCTAAGGCCTATACACTTTAAAAATAAAGAAAAATTCTGGTGAAGTTTGTGATTATTGTAACTCTTTTTTATTGAGTCTTGTAATTTTTGTTCAAGCTTTACTTGTGAATTTGCTGGGCGTATAACGCCGTATATATGCAAAAAATGTTTGCCTCTTTCCCAAGGTAGAATTGAATTTTCAACAGAATGATAAAATAATTTCCTGCAAAATTTTTAAAAAGGGGTGCTATGAAGAACCAATGTTGCCAAGTAGGACCGCAGAATATATTTTATTGACCCATAGCCCTAGAAATATAAACAATTTTGTGTGTCAGATATAAAATATAAATATTAACTTGCACTCCTTGACAGATTTTTAATTGTGTTGGAGATGGAAGACTTCACCAATTCACATCAAGTTCCTAACTTCCTATTAACAAGGCTGATAAACAAGAAAAATTAATAACGTTTTGATCATTTTATCTCTAACCGTAAATTCAGCATGGCCGTCTTGGTTAGAGTCTGATACAGGTCTGCGGATCAGACAACAGTGGATGTAGTTTATTTAAACTACTGCATCCATTGTGTGTTGTTTCTAAATATATTTGTGGACTCGTTCTATGATTGAAAAGCATGTTTATTTTTTAAGTATAAATAAAATACATGAATCAAAAAATGTTTCCACTTCGTTAAATTCATTACAAGACATAAGACAGCTCTGTGCAGTATGTCAAATGACATTGACTCGAGAATTTATAATCTTTTCTATTAACATATACACGGCTTTGTAATTTCCTGGCAGTTGAATGCCATAGTGGTTAATGGCATGGTGCCCATGATGGTGGTTTAAAGCTTTTTTTTGGTCCAACCCTGGAAATAATGCTTCAAGAAGATCTGAGAAGCTGATGGTCAACTATGGCCTAAAATGATTGGCACGGTTGCCATTCAGTATTGTGAGCTTTGATGAGCAGATTTATCTGAAATGGGCACTAATAAAATCAATCATCCTCACGCCTTACTAAGTTTTTTAATTTTTTAAGGTAAATTGTTTGGCAGGAGGAAAAAGGTGGTATCCGGATCTGTAGTTGTAAGATAGGAGTTGACAGGAAAGTGCTCCATCAATAGTTTCAGGTGCAGCACTGCAGCTGTAAGGACATTTGTAATATGGCCTGTTCAAACATGAGCCTTTTTCAACTCCCTGGGAGTGTGCAGTCAGACAGTGGTATTCATCGCCAGTGTTAAATCACTCTACCATAGCCAATAGCTGTACTCATTTCCACCAAGGTGGAGAGGAGCAAAGAGATAATGAAGGATCTCATTCTTTATCTACCTGCCATGGTTTGGGACTCGAACCTGTGACATCTCAGGTTGCGAAACAATTTTCCAATAACCTAATTTGTAAATCTACATCACCCAATCAGCTAATGAAGACAGCAAACCAGAGGCAGAATACAACATCAGTTGCACTGAAGCACTAGCCATTGTGCAGCAATTCAAATTGTTCAAAGAATTACATATCCAAACCCAATCCTATGACATAGCACTAAAATAAAATTCAAAATTGAGTTTAAATTATAGTAAAAAAAACCTTTATTTTTAAATGAGAAATTCCTCGCATTTGTCAATTCCCCATTAATCTGTGAAAATACCCATTTTAAGTTACAAGAAGAATGTAAAGCTTTTAATAACTATAATGTGATTGATAGACACCGGGAAAATGAACATAAACCACAAGACCTTCATGTTAATGAACTGAAAAACATATCAAATATTTTGGTATGAAATAAAGTTATGATTCCTCACTTGAATATAAATTTATCCGAGATTGATTGATTGTACAATTCATAGGGGGAAATAACATATTAAGTTCTCATGAACATGATTTTCTTGACTTTTCCCAGTTTAAATTTAACAGGCCTGCACAATTTTTTTTAAGTGTTTTGAACATCAATTAATTGTCTTACTAAACCATTGAATCCTGTAAAATTAACTTCATTACCAGGAGCTAATAAATGTTAACAAGGGCATCCAATTGCTGCAAATGCAGTAGAACCTTTCAAAGAAGTTTTCTTCTCCGTCATTCTTGTATTAAGCATTCCAACTACCAACAACAGGGAGTCAGAAATCTATCCACAGCATCAACCTGGAAATATAATAAGAAACATTTTAATAAATTTATATAAGGTGCAAAGATCTCTATATTTCTTATCTAATATTCAGAGTTTCCGGTTGGAGTCTGAGTCAAAATCAAAATTTGGTTTGCAGGTGGAGTCATAGTCGAAGATGAAAATTAATTACAAATTTATTTTATTTGTGGTATCCAATTAACGGATTGTATCACATAATGATATGCTGTCCAGTTCATGTGAAATGGTACTTTCAGAAAATCTGTGTTTGTTAAACAGTTACTCCTTCGAACCATCATACTCTCAGTGATTTTAAATAGTAAGGTAAGAAGACCTTGCTTTTAATAAGATAGTCTCCCTATATTTAGTATCAAACAGGTCGCAATCTTCCAAGTTTTAATGCGTAAATGATCATATTTTCAATTAATGGTGATGATCATTGTCACAGTGATGAGAAATTTTTGTCAATAAGAGAAAAGATGACTATCTTCAAAATCATATGTACATTTATAATAACTTTTCGTATATATTTTTTGCAAGTTTTTTTTGTATATTTCAGAATATTTACCTGAATTTTAGCCATTTCTGTTCTGTCAAGCCATTTATGACGGCTGCCAATCCAAGCCGGAAGTAAAAAGAACTGTTCGTTCCTGAAAATGTATAATCAGAAAACTTAAAAAATCATATTAAGGTTCAGAATTTATTTGACTGGTGGAAGTTTTGCCGAAAATTTTAATAAAGCAAAAATATTATACAACAGGCATATATATACTCAGTTTGACAACGCATTGTTATACATCTTATTTCAATTAGACAATTAATAGTTTCAGCATGCATTTTTTGGAGCTTGTGCCCACATTATCCATGATTTAGAGATTTATTGAAACTTCACCAGCAAAAGAAAAGCAAAACTTGATTTTGGCCAAAACCAAATTGATGGCATTGATTCTATAGTCGACAAGCTAATTCATACCAAAAATCATTCAACTGCGACATTTTTCCTGTTTTTCTGTGGTCCGTTTTATCAAATTCGAGATTTTGCAACAAACGAGACCTTTCCTTTTACTTACAACCGAAAATATGATTTCATTTTAAAGCCTGCCTAATAGACGACCGAAAGCCGAAAAAATCATTTCCGCAACTCCATTCTTAGTGATTGAGTGAGTGAGTTTGTGTTTTACGCCCCATCAGCACCAGTGTGGGCTATTTAGAGGCAACACTCCATTCTTAGATTTTAAACAAATTTTGTAACAGTGAAGAAAATTATCGAGTTTCACATCTTTTGGATTGTGTGATTTTTATAAAATTTTCCCAGGATGTTTCCAACATGTCTCAGAAAATTCAAGGCAAAATATCTATCAGAAAAAAATATTTTATTGCATTGAAGGCCAAATTTTAGAAGTAACTGTGACAATCACTACATAAAAGATTAAAATCCCAAAACTGAATTTACGGTATCGCAAGATGTTTGAGAAGGCTCTGCCCTGAGATAGACTTAACAGATATTCCAGTAAAAAAAATTCCAGGTCCATATTTTTAAACAAATTTGTCTGAAAGCAAGTCTCATTCCAGAAATTTCCATTAGGTCGTGTCAACTCCAGTCCAGATAATTCAACTTGCAGTATATCCACAACGGTTATTGGTTAAGGTAACAATGGTTCTTGCCTGATCCGCCACCTGTAGGAACTGTCTGGAGTGAGTCTCATGTTATGTAATTCGAGAAATTCATTACAAAATATCAACCTGGAGATTTTTTACTGAAATAAAAATTAAGTCCATGTCAGAGCAGAACCATCTGCAATTTCTCACGATATCATCAATTCAGTTTTGGGATTTTAATTTTTTATGTCGTGATAGTCACTTTCAGTCTTTCACTTTTAAAATTTGGCCTTCAATGCAATATAAGTTTTCTTCAAATTGATAATTTGCTTTGAATTTTTCCTGCAGCTCTGAGACATGTTGGAAACATCCTGGAAAAATTTACAAAAATAGCACAATTCAAAAGGTCTGAAACTCAATTATTTTCTTCAGTCCGTTTCAAAATTGGTGAAACACAAATTTTCAAAGTTTTGTGCAAAAGCTAAAAATGAAGTTGTTGAAATGTTTTTTTGGCTTTCGGTCGTCTATAAGGCAGGCTATAAAACGAAATCATATTTTTGGTAGTTAGTTGAAGGTAAGATCTCTTCTTTTTGCAAAATCTCCGATTTGATAAAACGGCCTTTCCTTGATTATATGATGTAGAGGGTTTGCTGCCGTCCGGTCAATGTTTATATAATTTATTTTCAGAGAAGCTAAACCAACATAAACTTTTTCAAATGTAGGTCTTGGACTCAGCATTACTAGCTCAGACATAGCTAGCTTAAGTAAATAATTATGGTCGTTGAAGTTCCAGGAAAATAATTTTGAAACATCCAAGTTTATATCAAAGGGGAGGAACTTGTCAAATATAGTTGAAAAAGGCCAGGGCACTCCTTTTAATGGAAAACTTTCATGTTTCTTAACTATACTGCTCTACCTACATAATATATTCGTGATTATTAACACATTCATGAATGTGCGCTTCCCTTTTTAAATTCTTGAGTATCGTCTTCCGTGAACAGCTGCTTCTTTTCAGTTACATTCATTTCAATAATAATATTAAGTACTTATATAGCGCCAATTCCAGCAAACTGCTCATTTATTCAAGGAAATGGATTCATAATTCATGCAACTCACCAGGCGTATATCTCTGAAGTCAATTTTCTCTGCAAGTACTTGAAGCACCGTTTTATGAAGCCAAGGACTACCATCAATGCACTGCATCCACAAGTCTACAAATAAAGAAGTAATGTCACCTAATTAGCAGAACGGAAAAATGTGGACATGTTTGATAAGGGATGTGCTTAGCCCAGCTCTTATTAACATAAAACTTAAAGATAGTAAGTCCACTGATTCTATGTAAAATTCTACTTAGATTCATAGATCATAAACTGATATATTAGAAGTAATGTATACACTTCAAATCATCACAATTGCATTTTTGCAATAATTTTGAAAGTGAGTTTAATTGATTGTAAAGAATTAAATTACTAAAGGAGAGCCCTGCATTGCTTGATTTGTAAATAAAACAAGACTTTTTCATGGGATGAAATACTGTTTTTTTTACATTCTTGAAGGAATTTGTTTTCATATATTGAGCTTGGAATGACAGTTAAGTAAACTTCGTTGTTAAAATAGGTTTAATATCACTCTAGTCTTACTTTCGGACATCTTTTTTATTTGGCGACATACTAGCTTTAAGTGACAAATTTAATCCTACTTCGTATCAGCATGATCATTGATCAGCAGGTTTTCAGGTTGTATGGGTACCTTCTTGGTGGAGACGGGAATAACATTTTCACAATTTTAAGGCTAACAAGCACCATAATGACAATGTAACTAACTGTAATTATTAGGTCTGCTAGCTCTGCTGAGCAGGCCTATTGTGATGCAACAGATTATCCTGTGTGTGACTCTGTGCACCGAATCCTGTTAAAACTACGTACTGTATGGATCTGATTCTTTGAAGTATGCTTACTTGTGACACACTGAAGGCCCCTTTCAATTTTGACAGATCTCCGCAACTTCCACATTGAGTATTTGGTGTTTTACCATATCTATACAGACCTCCACCACTCTGCACAGTGTCAACACATGCATATATATTATGGCAGGCTGACAGACCTACATATGCACTCTCTGAGTGTTCATTCTTGTTACATAATTACATTTAAGCAATATGGACGGTTGGATGGATGTTTGAGGCTTTACGTCCTGTATTTATGTACTTGGTAGGCTAATTAGGACAGGAGGAGGACACGGCAATGAGGTAAAGGATGATTGAAACAGCCGTCCAACATAGGCCCAGGTGACCCGGCAAGAGCTGGATTAGAACCCTGGACCCAACGATTGGCAGTCCAGCACGCTACCACTAGACCAACCCTACCCCTTTAAGCAATTCGGACACCATCAAATTATCATTACCTTAAAAAAAAAGATTGGTTGCCATTTCAAGTTATCTGCAGCCTGCAGAGAGTGAGTTCATGTTTTGCACCCTCGGTAACAGTTCAAATGAATTATTTCGAAGCTTTCAGGGTAGCCTCCTCCATCTCTTCCAGGTTCTTTTAGTTTATTTCCAGGCAAACTTCATTTCCACTTTCACAGGGAGCAGAACGTAATCTTGAGGGTTAAAAAAAGAAGAACACGGCATTAACCTTAGAAATAATTGAAAAGAAAGATAATTGGGACCTCAAGTATTATATGCAATGACAGTGAAGCTCCAAGAAATAACTAATCAAGATTATTTTGTCTGTTAAAGCATTCATAGTATAAAACTTCTTGGAGAATTTATATATTTCCTTTTTGCATCTGAAAATTTTTGACCAATTGCAAACATTTAATTTTTCAGGAATTTTATCCCGTCAACATGCATGAATGAATACATTAGCAACACATTCAATACTCACAGAACAGTGGGTCATTTTCATCTGGACTTAATTCACATCTGGACAGCATTCAACAGCACTTCTCCCAAAGTCCTGCGGTCAACGCCCTGCATAAATCACAAATAAGATCAGGCAAATTAATAAAACAGTGCCATTAACATAGCTCGGAGTAACTTCATCGAGGGTTTTGTATGTAATGCCCAGTCGAAATAGTGTATCTTTTTTTTTAGTAAAAAGACAAACGATACAATAATTCTGTGGTATATTTTGCAATAATTAGTATTTTAAGAAATAGTTTAAAAAGTGTAAGAGGTTTCGACACCTCTGTTTTGTCTGCTAAAATGATCCAGTCCAAATGCTTGTTTAAACCATAAAAATAGGTGAAAATGAGGAATGCTTGTTTAGTAATTGGAGATCTGCACTTAAGTCTTGACAGAAGTCATGCATGTAAATTAAAAGCATGACTCCGCACAGCCATTTCATACACACCCAGCTTTGATACTTAACCATGGAAAAAAAGAGACCCTCAAGTTTGCTTACTCAGATCTCTGTAATCATTAGTATTTGTCGCAGAATGCTTGATAATGATCGCATTGAATGATAATGTGGAGCATTTTCAATCTAGTTTCTTCCGATCCACTTTGGGCCCAACTGCCACAGGTCTATGATGTATCTCAGGACCTGAGTTAAATAAAAAATATGTTGTCTATTTTTCTTCACATGGAATAATCAGATCGGTTAGTGAAAAGTGGCAAATAATTTTATTAGATATGATGCCACCATAATCGAGTTAATGCCACAACCGAACAAAACTTTAAGTTAAGACTAATATTGGGATGTACATGTATACAACTAATATGTGTTACTGTGTGTAAGCACATTGGCACCTTTGATTTTATTAGTGCACAGCTTTGTGAAGTTCACTAATCAACAGGGGAGGATGCAGGGGGGGGGGGGGGGTGGGGGGATGCATCCCCCCCCCCACCACAGGAATTTTTTTAATGTTTTGACATGTTAATTATATCAGCATGGATTCGCTTATGTAATGACCTATGTGTTCCACGATGGGATAACCCGATAGACGCGCCCCAACCAGATTATAGATCTGGATCCCTCCCTGCCAATCAAGAGTGCAAAACACAACACTGATCATGATGTCACAAAACAATATAAAAATTGTGCTGTCTACAGGTCAGGAAAAATGGGTCTGAGTCATTCATAGGCGTACCGGGCGCGTGATTTTTTGGGGGGCGAGTGACATTTGCCCAAATTTAAAGATTTTAATTTAGTACCATTTCAAATGAAATAGCCTGGAAATCATTTTCAATACTTTTTATTTAATCAGCTGCCTGAATTTTTTAGCCTTTTTGCCTGAATCTCACTGTTTCCCGCCCCCCCTCACCCCCTCTGATACGCCTACGGAGCCATTGCCATATTTTCTTCAGTAAAATAACAAAATCTTTAAGCTATTGTTTTGGGGGTTGTACTCCGGTTTCTTGCTTTGTAAATTTTATGAATTTAATACCACAATTTATTTGGCATTTCCTTAAAACCACAAAGTATTTGGCATTTGCATAAGCATAAGAAAATGTGTTGAATACCATGTTCACAATGTGAAGGGCCCACTATCGCTTGAATACAAGAAAAATTCTATCAGGCTAATTAATGGAGAAACAACACCAAAAACCAGGGGGGTTTACAAGTGAAATATTTTTAAAACTAAAAGTATCGGGAATTAAATGTTGTTTTAATATTAAAAGTGTACAGGCCCAAGCCTGTCCAAAATTTCTACTGATCTCTAATTTTGAGTTTAAACTTTTTGTCGAATGGGTCATTACTAGTCACATGGCCCCCTCAATTGAACAACCTGGCCCAATCTGGGCTCCACGGTCATTTATGACCTTGGCTTAGGCACCTACTGAGTGACGTCACAACAGTGTTCATAATCGGTGACGTCACTTTGATTGTTTTCTCGACCAATTAGAGCGCAGAAAGCGGTACTCCCTGCTTGTCTGTTGATATACAGACCGGAACTAGATTGACCTGGCCCCCCTTGCCTTAATTGGCCCCCCATAAAATAAATCCTGGTGACGCCACTGAGTACCCCCCCCCCTCCCCCCCCGGTATCTATAAACAGATAGGCCCGTGAACTGGTTTTGTTTTGACAAATGGAATCATCGATTTATAGACTTATAAACACTAAATAGCCAGATCTACTCACAAGTACTGACCCTACTGACAGTAGCTACCAGCTACTGTCAAAGTCACAGTGCTAGGCCTATCTACATATTGTACAATTTCCATTGTAGTAGCACATTCTTCAGCCACTCACCATTCGTCCCAGCAGTCTCACTTGTCTTCTTAGTGTTGTTGAAGTCAAATTTGCACAAACTAACACTTCAAGTCTTCAGACAGCCTAAACCAGGCCAACTTGCATGTTCTGATTCTGTGACCTAGTTTCGGCAGCACTGCCACCTCGTGGGTGTCTTTGTTACAATAAACAAAGTATAGGCGGAGCCACATGTATTGAGTTTATGCAATGACTTTGTGTCAAAGAAAAGACCCACACAAATGGGGGCGCCCCATGTCAGCAACGTCCTGGGCAGACCAAAGGCTTGCTTACCTCAAATAGTCAGCAAATAGTTCACTTGACTTTTCCAAAAAGTCAATTTGAACTTTTCGAAAAGTTCAGCGGATATTTGAGTGACTATTTGAGGATCAAGTTCTTTGTCATGAGGACTAATGGCAGAAGCAACGGTAGATTTATTCAAGTTTCTTAACACATTCTGTTGACAAAAAGTAGATCTCTAAAATATGACACTGTTACATCAATACATTGATTATTTTATAAATTCTACTGGTGATGTACAAATGTAAATGATACAGAATTGAAAAAAAAAGGAATAACTTCCATATTTTTATTACACAGTTGACTTACTCTTAAAGAGCTTCCCTATGAGAAATCATAAACGGTAAAGCCTCAGAAATTTGGAAGGTCTGCAATGACGTTGATGATGTCTTGGAGGCCAGTACTGAAGTCTCTCTCAATACGGACTGACAGATCAGCTGGGAGTTCCCTTATAGCCTGTTGTGGGCTCCTGGTGTTGAACCATCATCTCACCATGCTGTGGCTTCACCACCTGCAACAAGCTTCACCACCTGCAACAATAGGAATAAATAAATCTATAGAGGATAGCTATATAACGAGATAAACAAATATCTGTTTGATTCACTGAGTCAAAGTGGCTAACACCATGCACTTTATGAGTCATAGCTTTAGGGTTATTCACTGTCATTAATTTCCGGGTTTTTTTTTTCTCACTTAAAATTTAATGTTGCTTAACAATATGCAGACAGCCTGAAGTTTAGGGCTTCAGGCCTATAGCTACACAGCACCCCCCCCCCACATCAGCCCTATCAGAAACAGGTGTACCCCTTGGACAACATTGGACAAATGTGTGGACTTGATAACTGTGTGGACAACATGGATAAATGTCGCAGACTACGTGATTTCAACCGAGTTTATTGTCCAAAATGCAAGGGACAATTGATGAAAGACGAAAATGATAGTCTCTGTTACGCAAATTGAAGGAAAACCCATATTCTGAGGTAATATTGACCCAAAAATTACAATCCACACTGTCAAAACTTCACCTGAACATGCGTAGACATCAGTGTTATCGATACAACACTTATACTACTGTTCCTTGTTCATAAAATAAGACATAAACAGTGATTCTAACCCTGTCAGCGGACAAATTTTGGACAATAAACCACAAAATATGCAGTATTTCACTCACCAACATCGTCTCCTCCATGAAAATAGGTCAACTGGGCTGCAACCCCAGCACGGATCTGCAGACGAAACGGTTTCAAAATCCATCAACTGGTTATTATTTGACAGCCATTTGAAAATGTGACGAAAGTGGACTACTCACAAAATTTAACATTTGTTTTTTTTGCCAGAAAAAAACTATTTAGCGTAGCTACACAATTTGAAAAAATAATAATGGAGCAAAGCTTGTTTAATTAAAAAAAAATTGTGTGCTCACGAAAATTACGAAATGTCATTTACATTTCGGTAAATGTCCAAAATCCGTATTTTGCTTCAACTGTTTTTTTGTTTTTTTTTTGTTTTTTTTTAAGATCTCAAAAGTAGGTCACATGACCAAAGGTCATTGGCCTTAACTTGAACTTGAACTTTATTTGTACCAAAATGAATACATAAATATAATATAATCATAAGGCACAGCAGGGCCAATAGTTTTGACAAAAACTGCGAGTGACTCCTGCTTAGTACTACAAAAACAGCATCTAATTAAGCTTTTAGATAATTACAATCTTATAACACTGATTACATTCTCTGATTACATGACCATACATTTAAAACACTAGAAAAAAAAAAAATAGAAATTTTATCTATCATAAATCTAAAAATAGAAAAAGACAATTTACGTGAATATACAATCTCGAATCTTGTGACAAGGATTACATTTTCTGAGTACATGACCATACAATTAATACATTAGATAAGAATTAAAAATTTTATCTATCATAAATCTAAAAAATAGAAGTAGACAATTTGCGTAGAATGCTGATGGAGGTAATAGAGTCAGTTATGGCATAAATCGATTGCAAATGTAACAGTTCCTTATGGTACATGGCAAGGAATATTTATTGATGAAAAAGGTTTTTAATTTAGATGTAAAGATATGAATAGAGGCTGTACGATGAGACTTAATGTCCTCAGGTAAGCTGTTCCAGGATTGAGCAATTTTGTAGTTAAGGCATTGTTTACCAATTTGGGATTGAACTGAGTTTATGTGGATGTTTGCTCTTCCACGGGTGGAATGATGATGAGTTGTTTCGTTTGCTTTCAAAGTATCTTTAAAATATGATGGTAAGTAATTGTTCAGGGCTCTGTAATATAAAAGACAAGATCTGAACTGGTATAAGTCGGGTAGTTTTAAGCTTTTGTATTTATGAAATGAATGAGTGGTGTGAGAATTGTATCTTTTTTTGTCAATGATTCTCATGACCTTTTTTTGTAAAACTTGGATTCTATTAATTGTTGAGTTAGGTGAATTTCCCCAAGCTATTAAGCTGTAGTTTAAATACGGTACCACCAGTGAGTTGTAAATAGTGAATAATACAGTGCCGCCTGTAAGTAAGTGAAACGCATGATATTGTGCCATTGCATCAATGTTAAACATCCTTAATCAAAATGCTTCTGGAAGGACGAATTCTCATCCGATGAGAGGAAAACATTTTGGGTCATAAAGGCCGATATGTGAGGCATGCGGGATAAAAATAGCAGCCAATTTTCTTTGCTGTAGTTGGAGTTAGGTATGGGTCAAAGTCTTTGATAAGTAAGTGAAACGCAGGCCCAATGTTAAAAGATAGGGAAGGGTGGTTCACTTACTTATCAAAGACTTTGACCCATACCTATCTCCGACTACAGCGAAGAAAATTGGCTGCTATTTTTATCCCACTTGCCTCACACATCGGCCTTTATGACCCACTTTGTTTCCCTTTCATCCGATGAAAATTCATGCCTCCACAAGCAGTTAGGCTGAGGATGTTTAACATTGATGCAATGGCACAATGTCATGCGTTTCACATACTTACAGGCGGCACTGTATATTGGAAGGAAGTTCATGTTTAAGTTTATTCATAATGCCAGCTATCCGAGAAATTTTATTGGCTGTTCCATCAATATGGTTTTTCCAGTTTAGCGTGTCAGTAAGAATAACACCAAGAAATTTAATTTGGTGAACTCTTTCAATTTGAGATCCATTAAGGTAAAAGTCTAAATTAGCCTCATTTACTGAGCTCCTTGGTGTATGAAAGATCATGAATTTAGTTTTCGAGACATTGATAGATAATTTGTTTGCGGAGAACCAGTCACTTATTTCTTTAAGTTGATCATTGATATTCTGGTTAATGGAGGGAGTTATGGATTTTTCGAAGGGAAATATAATGTTCGTATCATCTGCAAATATTATAAATTGCGCATTGGATGCTGTTTGAGCGATATCATTGATGTATAATATAAACAATAGCGGTCCCAGTATGGAGCCCTGCGGTACTCCAGTGGAAATGTGTAGTGTATCAGATCTAATCTGTTTAAAATAAGTGAATTGTTTTCTGCAATATAAGTAACTTGAAAACCATTTGTGGGCTATTCCACGAATTCCATAGTGATATAACTTGTCTAGAAGTGTATGGTGATTTAACGTGTCAAACGCCTTACTTAGATCAAGAAAGAGTCCTAGGGCTTTATGTTTTTTGTTTAAAGTCCTTGAAATCAGATCTTGTAATTTTAATATGGCTAAGTCCGTGGATAAATTTTCCCTGAAGCCGAATTGACAGGGAGTTAATAGATCATTTGTTTTTAGATAATTTTGTAATCTATTGTAGACTAGTCGTTCCAGTATCTTAGAGAACGTAGGCAAGAGAGAAACAGGTCTATAATTTGTGAAAGAACTTTTTGGTCCATTTTTATGTATTGGGATAACTTTAGCCAGTTTCATTTGGTCAGGGAAAATTCCATTCCTAAGACTAAGGTTACATATATGAGTCAACGGTCTCAGAATTGGCTGAAAAGTTGATTTTAACATTTTTGGACTAATCTCATCATATCCGTAAGAAGATTTTGATTTGAATTTTTGAATAATTTTTGCAATTTCTTCAGCCGATGTTGGCCTAAGAAAGAGAGAACCCACTAGATTTAGATTGGGTAGAAAAGTACTCGGCTGCCTAGAGCATGGGGTTATTTTGTTTGATAAATTTGGTCCAACATTTGTGAAATATTCATTGAAAGAGTTAGCTATTTCATTTGCATTTGTTAGTGTCACATTATCATTTGTAATAAAATGATTAGTCACATCGTTTTTGTTATTATTCTTATTTAGTAAATTATTTATTTGCTTCCAAGTAGCTTTTATGTCTTTTTCGCAACTTTTAAATGAATTTGTCCAATGAAGTTGTTTTGCTGCTCTTATTAATTTATTAAGGCAATTTCTGTATCTCTTGTATTTAATTTCCTCTTCCTGACGCCTTACTAGGTCTCTGGTTTTTTTTAGTTTTATAGATAATTTGTATCGCTGTTTCATTGAGGTAATGATGCCTTTAGTGATCCATGGTTTAATTTTATGAAATTTCCTGTTAAACTTAGAAGTTCTTACAGGGAGTTTTTCATTCATTATTTTGGTGTATATATCAATAAAAGAATTATATGCAGTCTCTACATTTGAAGAATTTATGACATCGTCCCAGTTCGCGTCATTAAGAGCATTTTTGAAGGAGTTCATTGACGCCTCGTTTTGGACTCTGTATGTGACATTCTTTTCAAGACTTACGTCAGGGTCAGTCAAATCTAAGGAAATGAAGTTAATATAATGATCAGTGATGTCAACTGGTATTGTTCCTTGGTATGTTGGAACATCTGAGATTTTTTGGAATATATGATCAATTAAAGTAGCCGAGTTGTTAGTCACTCTAGTTGGCAGTGAGATTTTTGGAATAAAGCTATTACTTATAAATGAGTCTAGATAAGCATTTGTTAAAGCATTGTTTTCAGACTTGATGAGATCAATATTGGTATCACCAACAATTATAATTTCCTTATTTTTATAGTTCTTAAAAGATTCTAGGACTGAATCAATAAAATTATTAAATTCATGTACACTGTTATGGCTTGGCGAGCGATACAAGACACCAAGTATAATAGATTTTCTTCCATATTCAATTTCAATGAAAAGACAATCAAAGAGATTTTGTTTGTCAGTCGGAACGGAAATTGCAAGTTCTTTATATTCTAATTTGTCAGAAATAAAGATAGCTATACCTCCTCCTTCCTTTTTTAAAGATAGCTATACCTCCTCCTTCCTTTTTTTGGAGTTTATGTTTAGTGATCATCGAGTAACCTTTAAACTTCACATAGTCACATAAATTTTCGTCAAGCCAAGTTTCCTCGAACGTAAGAACATCAAAATGAAAATTTATGATGTTGTTCATTAAGACTTCATATTCGGTTTTATGTTTAGGCAGACTTCGAGCATTTGTGTTTAAAATGGAGAATGTTTTTGATGAGAGAGATTCAGTAAGCTCATTAAACTTATCAATATCATAGTAATGCGATGGAGAAAACATTGGTCTAGAGTTCTCTACATGATCATCGTTAAAATTCTCTAGCCATGTGATTGTTTGGTCAGGAGTAGCCATAGGTTTTTAGGGTACTCAAAACTCTTTGTTTTTTTACAGAGAACAATGTATTTAGTAACCTCATAAGCATTCTACTAAAATATTTGAACAGTCTTGGTTGAATGTAACTCGGAGACATGTAGCTCAGAGACAGGTACAAGAAAAGTGTTTCATGTAGCATAATATTAAAAAGCACCATATCTAGGAATAATGCAAACATATCAAATCAAGCATGCAAATACAATGCATAGGGCATAGGATTGACATATTAATAGTACAGGTAGGTCCAATGATAGTTTTTACAATGGAACATTAATAACTTTCACAGTTCCATAATTACTAATTTTAAGTTTATCATGAATGTCATAAAAATAATGTAATAGTGTCTGAATTAATAGTTCATCGAACATATAAGATATAATGTCGTGATTGATTGGCTTATAAACAATAACATTGAGTATTGAATTTATAAATTCTAATTTAACCAAAGCAGATTGTATTCGAGAAAAAAAAAAAGAATACTATTAAAATGTTATAAATCGTCCGTAATTATATATAGCGATTATTGAATGATAAAAAGTACAACTACAGTTTACATAACTGCCTGCATAATATAGAGTTATAGGATTATAGAAGTCATTTTTTTGTCTAGTAAAAAAATTGAGATTATACTGATAACAGATATGTAACTTTAAATACACAGTTACTGCATTGTAAAGGAAAATAATACAAAACCTTTGGTAATAACAAAGTATAATGCTTAAGTAATACTGTCGCTTTGGTCTAATGCTGAGTTAAGCGTATGGCAGGATTATACAATGGCAGGATTATACAATGGCAGGATTATACAATGGCAGGATTATACAATCTTAATTAGTGGCAGGATTATGCAATGAAAATAAAACAATCATCTGTTTAGCACCTCGTAATAATAAATTCGGCAAATAACAGCAATGTTTACGGAGCTATATTAAATGTCTTTTAGATGTTTTCGTATTTCTTGGAGAGTTTTTCCCATCAAGTTTCCGCCTTTCCATTTATCATATACTGTGACATCGGGGTGGGTCCTGTTCATGCCTATTCCGAAGACGGGGTGTTTTGTTGCTTCTCCAAGATGTCTTGCTCCTGTTGCTAACAAATAACTACGGGCCGTCGGGTTCTGGTCATACTTCTGCCTGTTTACTTGTCGTAAGATATGTGGTGCAGACTCTTCCCATGTGGTTTTATCGTATCCGGCTATTTTCTTTCCGAGATCCATCTGCTTGTACGGGTCCTTTTCTGCCATAATCTTTTGTGCTGTTTCGAGGTCTTTGAACAATTTCGCTTTCGATGTCTGGATGTACTGCTCGTTTGTGTTATAAATTCGTCCGTCCACTTTTACGTCCATTACATGCAGGTTACTGAGAGGGGAATCTTGCGAGGAAAAAACGGTCACTTCTTCGGTAGTTATTGTCGATTGGGTGTTCATTCTCAACTTGTCCGGAAGCTCTTGTAGATTGTCTATAGTGAATCTTCTCCCGTTTAAGAAAAGGACATCCAACTTTAAAGAAACCTGTTTAAATTCAGCATTCTTTCTTGCTGCAAGGTAAATCGGGAACAGTTTCTTGCGATTTGCTTTAATTGACGGTGGAAAGTCTTCACTCATCCATATGTCTGTCCCTCTTAAAGATGCTCTTTTGGTCCAGATGTCGTCTCTTTGTTTGAGTGTGGAGAATGTTACTGCAATAGGTCTGGGTCTATCTTCACTGTTCTTTCCAAATCTGTAAGCCTTATCGAACTGTAATTGTTGGATGTCACTGAGGTCCAATTTTGCATTCAGGATTTCCATCAAAAGCTTTTCTGTATTTTCATCGCTTTCTTCTTTAATTCCTTCGAATATTAGATTTGTTCTTCTTGATCGACATTCAAGTTCAGTAATTTTCCGTTGTAACAACAGTAATTCATTTTCAGTTTTAACAGTATCCTGTTTCACTTGCCTCAGATCGTTTACAGTTCTGTTGGAAATCTGTATAGCATCCTCTGCAGTCTTCTGGATGTATTCCGCCGTAGATTTCATGCTACTCATTTCAGATTTCATTTCTTCAATTGAATTGTTCACATTAAAGAAACCTGTTTAAATTCTGCAAGGTACCTATGTTTTACCTATGTATTACTTTTTACCTTTGTCAAATGGGACTGTGAGTTGAGGCAGCATAAGCAGCCACTCCCTTATCAACTGTACATAGTGTAAATACATACACAAGGAGTTGGAACAATCGCACTTTATCCTACGCATCCATAAAAACTGTGTAAATTGATCTGATCATAGAGGTCATATAGACCTGCGATCAGCGGATTACTTAACATTACTTAACATTAAAAATTTTTTGTTCAAGCTTGTCAAATCGGTTTTCCAACCTTGTTACCAGTTTTTCCACCCATGGTGGTTGATCCGCATCAGTTTCTGCCATTGTTTTAGTTCATTGATGAATGATCAGTTTTCATAGTGTCAATAATTCACGCTTGGTCGCCATCTTTTCAATTGTCGAACTTTCATCATGTTCCATTGCGTAACTTTCCACCGATTTTTTTCGTGACAGTTAGTGATTGGAGCCTACATCATTGATTTTTTGTGGTATCCATGACTTTCTTCACAATTTGCGTCATCCTCCAGCCCCACACAAGTTGATTATCGCTTCATAATTGACATATTTACCGAGAGTTTGTAATGTTTGTATTCCGCCTAGCGGAACCGGAAGTGGTAAGTTACGCTTCCGGAGAGGGAAATGTTGTGATTTACAAAAACAAAACTTTTTGGATTTCTAAAAAGCGCAAATACTGGCAGAATATTTTAAATCTGCTCTTTCCAATGATGTATAACACAGAAGGATACGTTTGGAAACTTTTTTGCGATACGGCTCGGCAGAGAAGCTGTTCTTGACAAGCCAGTTTGTCGGCGAAATTAGGTGCGTCACATCGTCAATCGACCAAGGCCTATGGACTCGATTTTCAATGGATATTACCAGGAATTATTTTGCAAAAAGGTATGTTTCTGCTTGTTCTGTTGCTGTTTAAATTATTCTGATATGACAGGTAGTTTTTTTTCTACACCACGTCAACCTCTGTGAAGTCATACGAGTTTTCCGCGGGAGCACCTTCAGATTCTCACCCATAATATACATTGTAACATTGTATATATGGAGTAACTTGATTAGGCACATTTCAGAATGCAGAAGAAGGTGGAATATATGTTCTCTTGAGGCCTGCATTTTCTGTCTTGCGACTCCTGCCTGATATCAGTCTTTTAACAAAGTGGCCAGTCAGAGACTTGCATCATGACAAGTAAAATGTAGATTCCAGTTGCAGGCCATGGCAGCATAGAAAATAAGAAATCCAACAGAACGCACCTTATAAGATATGCAAGCAAGTTGCTGAGTATATATTGTAATTAGAAAACAGAAGAGGCTGGTCTTTGAGACTCTATGACTGCTCAGTTGTCTCCCCTAAACCAGTATGTTCTTTTGTTCAGAGATAACTCCTCCCGTGGGAATGTCTCGAATGTGACTGATTACAGGTCATCCAATCAAAATGTGTTGATTTCAAATTTTTCCATGGATTATGAAAATGTGTTATTCTTTACAGTCTTGCCTGAGTCTATTTCCCTGAGTGACAGAATGCTTTCCTGCTGCTCAAATTCGTATTTTGTTTGCCAATTTTTCAAGAAGGTGAAGCTCAAGGCTAGCTCAAGTTAATCATTTTTATTACCAAATTGTATTTAATATAAATATAAATGACAAAGCTCATTGTTGTGAAGGTAATGTTTATTCAAAGACATTCAAAGACATTTTATAAATCATTTCAAAGACATTTTAATTGATTTTATGAATAATATTACAGCATTTTGAAAAGTATAGTAGTGTTACTGCGTCCGAGTTTGTGGTCCACAGTAATATAAAGTCAGTTGAAACTGGAACCTCGATCGACTTAGTTATTTATAAGCTTGGATAGCTTGGATGGCTCCAGCAAGGGTGATAAATTTTATTTTGATAGGCAGTAGCGTATTCAGCAAAATATTTCATATAGACAGAAATATTTCTCAGTGTATCTGAAATGTCTGATATTGCCTTTGGTTTTCCGTTCTTATGAAGAAATTATGTTTGGGAATCAAGGGTATTCAATGTTTTACTTATATTGCTCACAGTATTAGATCTTGCTATGACTTCTGGTCTCTTGTTGGTCTTGCACATCAAAATAGTTTTGAAAGCTCGTCTGAATGCCTGGCTGGAATACGCATATATGAAAACATTGATGAAAGAATTGCAAAAGAAACAGTACATGAAAATCTGAAATGAGCATATTCCTGTTAAAGTGGTCATCACAAGAGTTGGATAAGCCATCGTGATAATGCAATACGGAATTATGAAAGCTGTGAATATAGAAACAACGATGAGAGTCATCTTGGTAACACGTTCGGTATTCTGGCTGATGGTGGAGTCTCCGTTATTGCTAAATGCGCTTGTTCTTCTTTTCATTTGAATTACCACACTAATGTACAAGACGATGGTTAAAAAATTCATGACGACGTTTTGACCTATGATCAAATAGGCGAACAGCGGCCAGGGTAATAGGTCATTAATGAAGAATGGCTTCCTGTAGAACGACACAGGTTGTATAACTGTATAATATGGTACAGTAGTTCCTGTAGTAGCAAGGGTATATATCCAAGCACTTATGGCAATGGTGGCAGTCTTCTTTACCGTAACCCTTGTTTTGAAATATATCGGAAAAGTGACCGCCAACCAGCGTTCGATCGCAATTAGGAAAAATGTCATGAACGACATGTTGGCCGAAACCATATGCAAGACATGTCCAAAGGCCAACATCAGCTTCAGGTTGAATTCATTGTTATTAATATAATCCACGTAATTGCGAATCTTTACAATTAAAAGACTGATGCCATTTAGTAGATCAGCAGCAGCCAAACTGATGATTAAAACATTTGTAGAAGAACGTAAGTATTTAAATTTTATTACAGAGGTTATGACCAACAGATTAGCAAAACAAACTATAAATCCAATTAGTGGATACATAAAGTAGGTAGATACAGTAAAGTTCCTGAAAAACTTAGTTTGAGTAAAATGTAAAACACTCTGTCCAGTATCATAGTTCTCTGTTGAAGAAATATTATCAATGTTATCTGTCGTAAAAACATTAGGAATTTCTGTTGCCTTCACAGTAGAATCACTCATTATTATTCATGGATTGCAATTAGCAGAGGCAATTATGGCCATGAAGTGGTTTGACGTCAGTTGGATGTTATTCCTAGAATAAAGAAGAGCATAATTATTTCTGTATGTATTCCGAACTGGGGTATTTGTGTATGAAATGAATACTTACCCTTCAAGTCTTGGAACGTTAGGGAAGACAACATGTCATGTTTTCTTATATATAGGATTTAAGTCTGGGAGGATCAAACAGTTTAAATTAGTCGTCTGGAAAAACTTTTCATTTATGGATAACATGCTCAAGAAACTTAATTTCTTCTTATCGGGCTAATGGGGGTGTGGTCAATTCGAATTGGGAAACATCTAAAACAACAAAGATCTAAGTTAAAATGTGTTAAGCTGTTTTTGTTGTTTTTCTTTTTTTTCCATTTGCTGTATGTTTCTTGTGTCATCATGATGATGATTTGTCATAATCATACCCAATACTTTCAATGTTTATTTGATTTAAGGAGACTAATACTGCTGGTTGGTGACGGGCTAACAGAAAGATTATGCATCTGATTTTTACTCTAAAATCAGTTATGACAGATCAAATGCCTTCTCTTGATCATGACTAATCAAAAAGCCTCTATGTTTCCCATGCTGAATGAAGAGAAGATGACACTTAATCACTGCTATCAAATGCCATTTTCGCAGTGCAACAGTCCACTATTTTTTGGATATCAAATTTCTGTCAGAATGTCTTTCACATCAGTCACCCATACACATTCTCACTTCTCAGGGTAGACTTTCACAAGTCAGGTGTTTTCATGAAGAAATAACTTCAGGAAAGATTACTACCCCTCCGGTGTGAAAAACATAATTCACAGTTTGGGAATGCTCAAGGCAATTGAATGATAATTTGAATGTTTAATTGTTGTCTGTTTGTTGTTTCAAGATTTTATGTGTAGAAAACAACAAACAATTAATTAAATTATGGATTTCAAACACCGGAAAAAAGCTCAGCTGGCAAAGTAGTCCGGCAGAACTGTGAGGTAACCCAAAAGTCCCTGATATAGTCTTTTTTACTTTGGATTATTGTTCTATAGGGTCCAGGCTAACATTTCTTGGGTGATGTGAAAACAGTGGCGTAACTGGGGAGTCTCGAGCGGGGGGGCACCTGGGGGGGCACGCGATTCTCTGGGGGGGCACCCTCTATACTAATTGTATATTTTAGCCAGAGTTGGAAAGTTCATATGGGGGGGCACCTGGGGGGGCACAGGTCCAATATGGGGGGGCCTGTGCCCCCTCGTGCCCCCCCATAGGGACGCCACTGTGTGAAAATCTCACCTTTGGGCAACAAGCACTCTTAGAGCACAGCACCGACCATGCTGCACATGCTTTATCAATGGAATCGAAATGATCAATACACGTATATGGTGGTTGGGGAAAATACAAATAAATTTAATTTTTTTATTTTTCCATTACCTGGTGGATGTTGGTGTATTTTCAAGTAATATATATACCAGAAATGAATTGCTTATAAAACTGTTTCTTTTCATTTTGCCTCCAATTTCATGTACAAAATAGTTTTAATATTCTATCCATAAATATTCAGAGTCTTGTTTTTTTCTTGAAATGATGTTTATTTTGTAAGACATGCAATACTTTTATGTTTCCCAATAATAATATTATTGTATGCATGGAGTTTAAATTGGAATTAAACAAGTATGCAGCTGATTGAAAATATTGGGTACAAGCTGACAGATGACAGGGAGGTGTGAAAGTGAATTGCACTTTAGGCCTAAATTGTGATGGCAGTGTAGCATTGAATAGCAATTATTGATTGGAATGGAGCAAATTCAATAAATGGTAATATCAACACCCTGTACAGAGACATCTCTATATGCAGCACGAGGTGCAGTGACAGCCCCAATACACAAGAAAATGGCGGCGCACAATCAGCCTGACTGACCCAGCGCTGGATGTTAGAAGGGAATCCAAGGGATGATTATAAATGTAATAATGTTGCATTTAACGGAAAAAACACAATTGGCAGAATCTACGATGTTATAATTCAGCAATACATATAAAATAAACCCTTATAATGGTCTGGTTGGGCCATGAGGTTCGTGACTCACATCGGATGGATATCACTGCATTACCGGCCTATGCATAGCATGGCCGGTAATTAGCACAATCCAAGATGGTGTCCCAAGATGGTCGCCGATACCAAAATGCCCATATCTCGGATCCTAATTACAGTAGAAAGATAAACAAAACATCATTTTTAGGGTTTTCTGGGCCAAGGAATGCAACTAAAGGCATTATAAAGTGATTGGATCAATTTTAAGACACATAAAACTGGAAATATTGATATAGTAGCCAAATCGCAACTTTTCGGCATTATACTGATTTGGTGCAGAGAAAATACATTCACAGAGTGAATAAAAGCATGAAACTAAATACAGAGAGGAATAAGATTCTACTGATTTGACTAAGGAGGGAGAAAGGGACCAAATGAAAATATTCATGCAGGTGAAAAATCCAAAATGGTGTCCGGAATGGCCGTCTTACAGGATATATTTGCCCAAGAAAATTTTCTTTGTGTCAAGAAAGGGGTTGATATTGTGGCACATTCAATTTGCAAACTTTGATTCATTTCCACAATTATCACCATAATGATTAGCATGATTGCCAGTCAGTATGGGGGTGCTTGTGGGTATTTACCTCAAATGGGAGTCAAATGTAAATCATTGTCTATGATATTATATTATGTTATTATAAACAGTTGCATTTATGAAAATCTTATGACATCATGTTACATGTCCGTGCAATGAACAGATGAGCATGAGTGTCAACTTTTTCTTGAGGGCATTAAGAAATGTTGATGTATAATATTGATACGATCAAGGCGCACACAATTGGGGAGGCATTGAAAATAAACCTTGGTGGATGACTAGACTGATGAAGGACACAGGGAGGATAGGCCCTGGGAAGGAAATTTTTGTTGTGACAAACCACAAGGAAGTTCTAAAGGAAGAGGTGTGTTGGAGTTAGGAGGCACACAGTGAGGATAAAAGAATTGAAGAAAGTGGTAGAGACCTTAGAGTGAAAATAAAGACTTGGGAATAGGAGAATGGCAGAGATGGGGAAGGAGGAGGCATGGAGGGAAGATGTATGGAAGGAAGGGGCACAGAAGGTGAAAGGCTAGCAGAGGCATGAAGAGGTGACATCTGACAGGGAAGGAGGAAGGGAAAGATGAAACCAGTCAAACTAAGGAAAATTATGGGGGTATACACAGGAAGATGTTCATATGAAGAAGGGAGGAGACACGAGGAAGTAGAATGAATTCAGAGAGGAGGATGCATGGTAGGATAGGCCGGAAAGAAGGAGAGGATGCAGTGAGCCAGGAGACATGGAGGCAAGGAGGGACGAAACCAGTACACTTAAATTTCTTCCTGCACCTGCATATTCTGCAATAGAAACTGCAGAATTCTGCAGAAAACTGCAGAATTCTGCAGTTCTGAAAAAAATTCTGCAGTTCTGTAGGAAACTGCAGAATTCTGCAGAAAATTGCAGAATTCTGCAGTTCTGAAAAAAATTCTGCAGTTCTGTAGGAAACTGCAGAAAACTGCAGAATTCTGCAGCTTCATGCAGTATTTGTGAACCTCTGGTACTATTAATGCATCTCATAAATTGCAATGCATCTGCTAAGTTAAGACCTCTTTGACAAGGGTCTTGCCACTACCCAGGAAAACGTTGGTTGCGGTTTGGGGTTGAGTGGGGGGGTCTGGGGTTTTGATGCTCATCTGCAATGCATTCTGCAGCTTGCAAAATGGTCTGCTTCATCTGCATGGTCCGCATTTTACACTGACCCTGCAAAATGGCATTTTTGCGAGCTGACCGTTCGCCGAAAAATGTGTTGTACGGCAAAAAGAAACAACGACGGACAAAGACTGACTACTGCAGTCTGTAGACCTGGTTGTGGGGTACCTGAAACTTTTTTCTGAACGAAATTTGGTTGAGAATTGACCGAACAGAGAGGCAAAACGTCCATGGAAGTTTATTTTGGTAGAGCACTGTCAGCAGTTTATAAAATGACATTTTTGCGAGCTTACCGATCGCCGAAAAATGTATCGTACGGCGAAAAGATCAACGACGGACAAAGACTGACTACTGCAGTCTATAGACCTGGTTGTAGGGTACCTGAAACTTTTTTCGGAATGAAATTTGGTTGAGAATTGGCCGAGCAGAGAGGCAAAATGTCCATGGAAGTTTATTTTGATAGAGGTCATTCCACAAACTGCTACCTGGTAGAACTGACGAATTCTGCAGTTTCCTACAGAACTGCAGAATCTTTTCAGAACTGCAGAATGCTGCAATTTTCTGCAGAATTCTGCAGTTTTTTGCAGAATTCTGCAGTTTTTTGCAGAATTCTGCAGTTTTTTGTAGAACTGCAGAATTCTGCAGTTTTCTGCAGAATTCTGCAGTTTTTTGCAGAGCTGCATAAAACCCCCCAGGCTGCATATCTCCTACAGAAATACAGATTTTGCTGCAGAAACTTTTCAGAAACACTGCAATGACTGAGGACTACCAAAACCCCGACCCCCCAAACCACAACCCCCCAAACCAACCCCCCAAACCACGTTTCCTTGGTAGTGGCAAGCCTCATGTTAGAGAGGTCTGAACTTTGAAGATGCATTGCAATAAACTACAGGAAGTAACAGAGGTTCAGAAATCATGCAGGGAGCTGCAGAACTGCAGAATTCTGCAATTTTCTGCAGAATTCTGCAATTTTCTGCAGAATTCTGCAGTTTCCTACAGAACTGCAGAATTTTTTTTCAGAACTGCAGAATTCTGCAATTTTCTACAGAATTCTGCAGTTTTTTGCAGAACTGCAGAATTCTGCAGTTTTCTGCAGAATTCTGCAGTTTTTAGCAGAATTCTGCAGTTTTTTGCAGCTAGCTGCAGAAGTGCATAAAACCTCCCAGGCTGCATATCTCCTACAGAAATACAGATTTTGCTGCAGAAACTTTTCAGAAACACTGCAATGACTGAGGACTACCAAATCCCCGACCCCCCAAACCACAACCCCCAAAACCAACCCCCCAAATCAATGTTTCCTTGGTAGCGGCAAGCCCAATGTCAAAGAGGTCTGAACTGTACAGATGCAATACACTGGAGAAAGTAACAGAGGTTCAGAAATCATGCAGTTAGCTGCAGAACTGCAGAATTCTGCAGCTTCCTGCAGATTTTTTTTGAAACTGCAGAATTCTGCAGATTTTTGCAGAATTCTGCAGTTTTTTGCAGAATTCTGCAGTTTTTTGTAGAACTGCAGAATTCTGCAGTTTACTGCAGAATTCTGCAGTTTTCTGCAGAATTCTGCTGTTTTCTGCAGAATTCTGCAGTTTTTTGCAGAGCTGCATAAAACCTCCCAGGCTGCATATCTCCTGCAGAATTACAGATTTTGCTGCAGAAACTTTTCAGAAACGCTGTAGTGACTGAGGACTACCAAAAACCCCGATCCTTCATACAACAATCCCCCAAACCACGTTTCCTTGGTAGCGGCAAGCCCCATGTCAAAGAGGTCTGAACTTTGAAGATGCATTGCAATAAACTACAGGAAGTAACAGAGGTTCAGAAATCATGCAGGGAGCTGCAGAACTGCAGAATTCTGCAGCTTCCTGCAGAGTTTTTTTTGAAACTGCAGATTTTTTTTGGAACTGCAGAATTCTGCAGTTTTTTTGCAGAACTGCAGAATTCTGCAGTTTCCTGCAGAATTCTGCAGTTTCCTGCAGAATTCTGCAGTTTTTTGCAGAATTCTGCAGTTTTTTGCAGAACTACAGGAAGAAATTATATACTCCTCGACGAAACTGGTGAGAGGATAGGAGTGTAATGTATTTTATTTGGGTTTTACTGTATGTAGCAGCCAGTCAGAGAACCTATCTATTAATATCTTGGCAGCTTGCCCCACCAACTCCATCCTCGTATTAGGGAATGGAATGCTGTTGGTTGAGCAGGATCCAAGAGGCAAAGGCCTCTGATTGGTTGCAGCCCCAATGATCTGGAGGGAGCCTAGCTCTCTCTGGGCAGTTACTTGTTGGTCTTGGAACAAGGAATAAATGAATCTACTGCATCTATGAGTTGATCATCCTTTTTATATATCCTAAATAATAACCCAGGAATCAAAATATCACATGGTGGCGAACCGGGAGTTCATGGGTTCGAGTCCCGCAAGGGGCAGCCCTTCCAAGATTCACTTATACATGTCTCAGCCATTAGCCTAACACATGGGCTACAAGTGAATCTTACTTAACAAGGGGCATATCATGTAGTTGTAGGTTCCACCAAGGGTGGCTCTGCAGTACTGGATATGTCTGTGTGTCTATAAATAGCTCACTCTCACCTTGCATGCACCCCAGTAAGATCCCCAGGTGTTCAAGCATTACCCCAGCTCTAACTCTCTAGCTAGAGAGACCGTCTCTTTAGTACAGTGGGTTTGATGCTGGACTAGTAAGCTTAAGAACACAACAGGAGGCAGCAAGAAGTAATTCATATGCAAGGGAATATGTATGAATGGAGGAGCGAGGGAGGATGAATGGTTTTGAAGGAGCATGAGCGGTGGAAAGACTGGGAAGAAGCAGGATGTGCTGAAACAAGAGATCTATAATATTAAGAAGACAGAGAGGGATGAATATCAAAAGTGTGTGCAGATGATGATGGGGGTAATTTAGGACAAGTAGGGAGAAAACCATGCCGGAGAATGTATTGAGGGAAGAAGATAAAGGGGGAGGAGGTTCGAATACTCAGGGTTAGGAGGGTATATGGAGAGGGCAGGTCAAGAAGATGTTAAACAATGAAAATGTCAAAATTTTCCCTCTTCTCCTTGTACTCCACCCCATCCTAGTACTCTAGCATGATTTCTTTTTGCCTCCTCAAGTCCTCTTTCCTGGCCTTCCCCTCTCTCAATGAATCCTCCTATACCGACCCCCACTGTCACATTTGTCGATTCTTTTGTCCTCTATGCCTCCTTTTGCCATATCTCCTCCATACTAACCTGCATATTCCTTCCTTTACAGTTTCCTTGTCTGCCAATCACCAATGCCTAATTCTCTCTTGCTCCCTACCTCCTTTTTTGCAGTTTCTGCCCTACGTGCCATCGAAACTCCCAAATTGCGACATCCTCCTGTCTGTCGCCCTTTTCCCAACATGCCTCTTTGCTCTGCCCTCGTCCTGTTTATCCTCTGGATGTCTCCTCCTTCCTTGCTGAATCCCCTCTGCCATGCTTCCATGGTCATGCACTTCAAGAATGTTAGGATAAAACCAACATTAATTGCTGTCTGTACTTCTGCATTTGTGAAAAAACAGACAAAAGCTACGCTCACTTAAACATTTCTTTAAAGAAAGTGCTGAATTAATAATTTCCTTGGCTGTTTTGCACATTTAGAGTTACAGACTTACAGACTCTTCCCGCTCTCATCTTACCCTGTTCGCCACTGTCCATTACACCTCCCTGCCTTGTGCCCCTTCCTATCTATCCTAGAACACTTGAGTCACCCACATTTCTCCCTTTGAATTAAATTTGAGGGAAGTTGGGGTCACAAACTTACACAAATAAAATACCTCCAATAAAAGATATTATCGAAATTTTAGCCTTTCACTAAGTTTTGACCATGACAAATATCCGGTTCTGATATCCGGTTCAGATACCCTAATTCTGCCGGATACCGGATATCCTGCAAACTTCAATATCCGACCGGATACCGGATTCTGTGCCGGATATCCGTGCATCCCTAGCTTTCATTCACTCTGTGAAAGTATTTTCCCTCAGCCAACTCAGTATAATGCCGAAAAGTTGCGATTTGGGCTAATATATCAATATTTTGTGTTTTATGTGTCTTAAAATTGATCCAATCACTTTATAATGCCTTTAGTTGAATTCCTTGGCCCAGATAACCCTAAAAATGATGTTTGTTTATCTTTCTACTGTAATTAGGGGCTGAGATATGGGCATTTTGGTATTGGCGGCCATCTTGGGAGGCCATCTTGGATAATGCTAATTGCCCAAAGGTGAGAGTTTCACATTACCCAAGAAATGTTAGCCTGGACCCTATAGAACAACAATCCAAAGTAAAAAAAACTTTATCAGGGACTTTTGGGTCAGGCCAAAAATCTTCATTTTTCTGCTGGACTAAAGGATTAGAATATTTCAACATTTCATAATATAACACTTGCTGGCAGGGTGAGTGTAAACGAGCCCTGCAATGGGAGGATGGTCACTAGGGTGCATCAAAGGCCCTTCTTCTCTCAAAATATAAACAAACATGAATGAAGTTGTGCCTTTTGATGGGAAAGACACTTCTGAGAAGTCTATAAGTGAAATCATACCACACGGGCCGTCTTTCCCAGTACATAAATTAGGTACCTCCGATCCGCGGTTTCCCATCACTTTTTCAAATTTCTGTGCAGAAACATTTGGTTGTTATTTTTTAAATCAGCATAAAAATACCTTTCAAATGAATGGCAAAATCAATGGGTTATCTTATTAACTCATCTTCATAATTAACTATTATTACGTTTAAAATATATCAATATTTGGCAGAAATAGTGGACAAATACCATACGAGGGGTGTCCCAAAAGTTCTGACCAATTTTATTTTGCAGAACTTTCTATTTGAGATAGCTAAATGAAATTTTCACAGAATAAATTTCAGGTATTTGGCCATCTATTTTGAAAAAATCAAGACTGTAAGAAGTGTTTAAGTTACTGTTCTGTTACCATGGTTACCAGAGGTCAGTGCATCCAGCGCAGCTCAATTTCTAAGATGAAATTCAGCAAATTAGCTGTGTTAAAAGTCACAGAATTTATAGTAAAAAAGCAAATGATTGCAAGAAAATGTATTACCTAATAAGCTTGCAGTCTTTCAAGATATCTACCATTAGATTATAAACATTTATTTATATTTCAACCTGATCAGCTGAGGCAATTACCAAAGGCCTTTTTCAACAGTTGCCTAACAGCGCTTGCGACGGTTTGTCTGAAACAATCTGAAAAACCCAATGTCATCTGCCTTAATTACCAGATTTGGCCTTCTGTAACTTTGCGTGATACTAAGGTATATATATATACCAGTTCAAAAATTAAAGAAATAATAGTCATAAAGAGAAATGAAGCAGTCGCCACATACACTGAAATTCCACAATTTAGGAACAGCCCAGTTTGGAGGACCCAGGTGATCGCCTCAGCACATGGGTTAAACTGATTCACAGTGACTTTAAATGTAAATGAAAAACTTTTAGATACTGTTAAGTTTCCAAATAATACTTTTCATGATCATCCATTGCATATTTATAGTAAATTCCTTGGTTATTTGCAAGCCTAGACACTTGGATTTGGCCTAAAAAATTGAGCTGCGCTGGCCGCTGGGTGCACTGACCTTCTGTTTCCACGGCAATAGAAAAGTTATTTAAAATGTGCGAACAGGTACCATATTTTCAAAATGGATAGTGAAATACCTGTTCAAAATTGATTCTGTGAAAATTTCATACAGCTACTCCAAATTATAGAAAGGTCTACCAAAGAAATTGGTCAGAACTTTTGGGACACCCCTCGTATGGTATTTTGAAAGGAAAAGAGCAAAACCCTTAAATTCGGAAAACGACAACCAGAAGAAGAGCCCTGCAAAATGAGAGAAATGGAACTGGATTGGGCAGAAAACTACAAGTACCTCGGCATGATAATAAAAAACAAACGTAACATCAAAGACCACATAAGTTATGTAAAAAGAAAAGCCGAGGTAGCCTACCAGACAATTCTCTCAATCGCAGGGTCAAAAGACCTTAAAGCAATTGAAATGGAAATAATATGGAAACTTTTTGACACCTGCATCATACCTATAATCACATACGGTGCAGTGAGCACCATATGGAACAAAACTGAAATGAATGAACTCAACAGAATCCTAGACAACATCCTAAAAAGAATCCTGCTAACACCCACCTCCACCCCCAGGGAAGTTGTATACATCGAAACCGGGCTACTGGACATAGAGCACAACATATTGAAAGACAAAACAAACTACATTATAACGATAGATAAGAAAAACAAAAAAACCCTTGAAACAATACTCAAAACAGAGGAGAAGAAGAGCTGGACAAAAAATCTAAAGAAATCCAAAAAGAAAAATATAAAGACCATGAAACAAATAAACTATCCCGCCATGAAATCAATAAAATAACACAGAAAGTGTGGCGAAAATCACTCGCTAGAGAAGGACAAGAAAAATCAAAGGTGAAATTCCTCATTGACAACAAATCCAACACTGACAAAAGAGAAACATACATAAGCCAACTGAACAGACTACAGGTAAGTGCTTTCTTCAAGGCAAGGACAAGAATGCTCCCTGTAATAAACAACTATAAAAATAAGCACACCAATTTGAACTAGCCCTGGGACCCATCCGTAGCATGGGTCATGGGTCGTCCCATACAAAATCTTGAGATTTTGACATTCTATCGGGAGAATTGAGCTAGATTAAATTTGGAATTCTGCTTCTCAAGATATTTTGCTTGTGACGGCACTACCTTTGAAAGTGAATCTCCCAAGAGAAAGGACAAATAAATCACTTTGAATATCAATAATTTCTTTTAAAAGTAACAAAAAAATCATCAATCTGATTGAGATCACACTGGTGACGTCATCAGACTGTCCAATGATGTCATAGGGTGTTTTCTGTTACCTCATGATCACAGCCAAAAATTGACCAATCAGACAACGTCATTTCTTCAATGCATAAAGAAAAAAATCATTTCTTTACATTCACAGGCTAATGGCTAAACCATTTTAACATCAAGAGAAAGAGAAATAGGTGCCGTCAGTAGAAAATTTTGTCTAGTTTTAGGTGGTGTATTTGAAATTAACAAACTCCACATATTTTCTGAGATATCTCAATTCTCCCTCACCCTGTCTTTGAAATCTCATGATTTTTCAATGGAATGATTCATGACCCCTGTCCCACAGGGGTCCAGGGCTAAATTTGAACTGCCATTTCTGCAACAACATCACGGAGACCCAGCAACACGGGACCTGCTAAAAAGCGGACTGGATTAGCGGGTAGCGGGGTAGCCGGTAGATTCTGATACAACACATGATAGTAGGGGGGCTTAGTCAGAAAATCGTTCACTTTATTACAATTTTATGAGGTTTTGGTTGTGGGTAGACATGACCAAGACCTTTCAAAATCCACCGACTGCCAAGCTGATTTTGCCCCCTGGTGGCCGTATTTGGCAAATCCAATATGGCCGCCATCGGATTTTGCCGATTTTGTAACTTTTCAACCAGGCATCATAAATACTTGTGTGATACCTCTGGTTTGGGGTTTTATTGACTGAGGAATTCATTTTTGGCATCAGTTTGGTGATTTGAGTAATTCTGGTGGCCATATTGCACAAATTCAAGATGGCCGCGCTAATATTTGGCAGACTGACATAACTTTTTAACTAAGTGTCATATATTCTCACATGATACCTCTATTTTGGGGTTTTAATGAGTGAGGAATTCATTTTATGTATTCTTTCTTTGATTGGAGCACCTCTGGTGGCCCTATAAGATTCTAACAATGAGGGTTTGAGTCAATGGAAATGGGCACATGTATTCTGCAGCACTGAACGAAGTATTGTAGATCGCGAGAAGTGCTTCAAGATTTTTGAATTGAGATCCTTTTTATGTTTTTTTATCTCGGAATATATATATATATATTTTTTCATTTCAAGATCAATTAATTAATGGGGAGTATAGGTGGAACTCTTTACTTTTTAGCTATCTGGCATCTTTCCACACAAAGAACAACTTCTTGGGACTTTGCACAATGGAGGGACCATGCAATGCCCGGGGGGGGTACTCACTCTATAAGGGTGTATATAGAGGCGCCGCTGGATGGTAATGGTTTTTTGGCCTTCTTGGATTAAAATGGTTTTGGTTTTTTGACAATTCTGATTAATTTGGTTCTGGTTTTCGCAACCCCAACATGTTTGGTACCGTTAGAATCGGCTTCAAAAGAGGATTAAAATGGTTTAAAAACCATGAAGATTAAATTGGTTTGCAAAAAATTTTAGTGAAGGATTAAAATGGTTTGTGGTTTTGGCGCAGTTTCCGGATTAAAATGGTTCTGGTTTTCAAAATTGCCGTGGCGCATCCGTATGCAAAAGTCCACGAAGTACCCCCCCCGGGATGCAATGTCAATGAACATCAGACATTCATTTTAGCACAAAACCTTATCCGCTTTAACAACTAGATATCCATTGCCGACTCTCACTGGAGCTGTAAGCACTGCTTGGATTTCAGCCTTCAAACTGATAATTGAAGAAAACAATATACCATCAAACAAAATGCAGTGGGACGTATGTGGGAGGGCCATCCACTTGAAATTGTGTCTCTTACCGATAAAAAAAATATGAAATACTTGAATTCGCCCTTCTGGAAAACAAAATTGAAGGCAATCCATGCATTCTAGCACTCTTCCCAAACTTTGAGGTGAAAATCCACAGTGATAACTTGGACTAAAATATGCAATATCCTATATATAGCATCGATGCATTATAGCGCCTTGCTCCTGGACTTGCAACAGTGGCTTTCATAATTTCACTAATGTAGGCCCACAGACTACACACTGTATTCTAAAATGCTAGGATTTGTGGTAGCATATAATTGAAGAAGCAGGTGCTTTGTGGACAAGATTAGGGCAAGATACTTCGCTGACATATAACAGAAAAAGCTTGATTTCTCTGAAAAGAAATTGAAGCAACCCAACCTTAATTCTACCCGTTAAAATCAAAAATCAAAAAGTGTCCACAAAGCAGGTGCATTTTATCTGACTCATATGATGATGTTCTTGTTCCATCGCCGAAACAATCAGATAAATGTTTATAAATAATCTTTATAAGGAGGAACATGATTCAGATGTTTTCAGTATATTTTCAATGGCCATCTCATACAACTTCAGTATTGTAGCATTATGTTTGACATTTGGACTACACACAGAAATTGAACAAGCAATTTTGAAATTCTCCTGAAGCACCAGCCAATGTGTGAGTTCCATGAAAAATGTCATCATATCAGTTGGCTGTCAATCCGATTTGTGCATTAAATAATGAATGTTATTAATTTGCCAACTGACAGAAAAAAGCAATGAAATTACTATTCTGCTTTTGGCATTATCCAAGAAAATCACTGTCATCAATGAGCCAGTCAATCTGCCATTTTCTGTGATCAAGATACTTCAGAGTTTGGGAAACTTCAACACTAAAGTGCCTTACATGTCAGTATTAAGTGATTAAAGTGTAGGCCAATCCCTATCAAATGTCAACAATGGCGGATTTCAGAAAAAAAGTGGCAAATAAGTACATTACTAGAAATCTGGTGTTAGCAGCTTTCCTGAAAAAAAGCTATATTATTGGAGCACACCATTTCAAACAATTGACCAAGTGCTTTTAAAGCGACCCCTCATAATGACCTGTCAATGAGATCTGAACTCCTACAAATGGTCAATGAGCCTGGCAGAAGTCAGGACCTTCTAGCTTACTCGCTGCTTTTGCATTGGCACCATGAGAGGCATAACTATTTGGACAAACCTTCATCAGCTGTTCAGAATTTCATATTGCTCTATTAATAGGCTTGGGCCTAAGCTACAATGGTGATACACATTGAACAACATATTTGCACATTTTAAGTTCCTGTGATGCTTAGTTCAGAAGCAGCAAGACAGCGAAGACAATTATTTGCAAATTTTTGTGTTTCACGCATGTCTACTTTTTGTAGGGACCATCCCAGATCTGTGTAACAAGCTCCAAATGAAGAAAGACTTAACATTGAAGGTCCCTAACTAATGGGACAAAAATACCCAGCCAAGTGCAATTTGTCATCAATTATTGTGTACTGCAGTGGTGGAGCTTCTAAGCTTCTGGAGGGGGCCACAGGCAAGTTGGACTTGTAGAGATGCTTTCCCTATAGCAGGAGTACCCTCCTAATTGACCTCCAATATTACGAGGGTACTAAGTCCACAGAGGAGGTATTTGTGAGTACAATTTACAAATCAAGTATATATTGCCCCCTCTTGATACACAGTAGCTCCCCCAGAGAGGCAGAAGCCACTCAACCATGACCATGACATTCACTGGTCATGGTTGAATGATTGTCTCCAACGCACACCTGGAGCATATCCCATAGAGATTTCCGTCTTGAAATTGGTCAAATATAGCCTAAGTTTATAAAGATTTGGGATCATATAATAGAAGTGTACAAACACACTGTATGAAAACATTAGATATTTAACTTCTCACTACTCCTATGATTTTCACAAGCTTATGAAAAGTGAAATAATCCAAATGAGCCAGGCAGAATTAGTTTGTTGTTATAGAAATTTCATGTTCATGACAAAAAATGTTTATAACAACTATAATAAGGCATGTCCAATCAGGAGGTAACATGCAGTAGATTTGTCAAATCACATTAGGTACATTGGAGGTATAAATGTGACTACACATACATAGGAAATCAATAGAATATTTGGAAAATAAAATATGTGTTTGAAAAACCTCATATTTCATACAAAGATCCTACAATTCTTTTTTTAAAAAGTTTTTCTTGTTTACTGCAATTCATGCTTATAATTAGAAACCATTAGCAGCCAAGAATACTTGATTCGCTAAAATTATCATCTTTGGTGTCAAACACTAGAGTTTCATTACTGTAACACAAACACAAGCTTGCATAAATCTTGAGAGAGTTCCTCCATGGCCTAATGGTTAAGAGTGCTTGTTTGCACAACCACTGGCTCTGAGGGCGTGGGTTCGAATCCCACCCGGAACTCAATTTAGTCCGAGCCCATGGGACATTAAATGGAGGCGGGTTGTATCCAGTGTTCTATGCTGGGGCAACTGAAAGACCCTGGGCATCCCTGAATTAATAGGGTATGTACCAGACTCACAGTCTTCTCATCTCATCATCATACGGCGATCGCCTGCCTCGATATAGCCCACTAAGGTGCGGCAGAGGCGTAAAACACAAACAAAAAAAAAGCATAAATCTTGAGATCCGGCTTTAACAAGTGTCAAGTTAATCGTAGCGAGCAATCATGTGAAGATGCTGGAAACAGCCACCTGAATGTCCGAAAAATGTATTTTAAACTACAATGAACATGATGAAGTGACATGCCAATTCAACTGCAAGAAGCATGGTCCTCTTCCATTGTACTGTCGTTGCTAGAGGGCAGATTGAACTGGATGTTTTGCGATGTTTGTTTTGGTGAATACATATTATGGATTGTTTGAGTGAACTTGTACTTAATATAGGAGCACCCCTGTAAACACAGAGTCATGTGGCAATTGGTCAATGATAAAAACTCAACTGATAAGTTTGCCACAGCATTATGCAACCATTGGCAATACTCCTTGAGCACTTGGTTCATGTCATTGTCTTCAAGATTTTTGTCCTTTTTCTGTCAATTATGGATGAAGCAAGTTAGAGCTATGTGCATGGTTGTTTGAGAGAGTGGGAATTGAAGGTAGGACTATCGTATCTTTTGTGGGTGCTTCATCTTTTTCTCCCCCTGTTGCTTCTGTGGATTTACAGTGAATTGGAGAGTGTTGACAGGAATCCAGATGACTGCCTCGGTCTTTGATTTGTTCTGAACTTTCAAGATGCAGGACTAATCAGGCAATCATCTTGAAATAATCATTTTTAAGAAATTGTCTCCTGTTTAAGAACAGAGTATCATCTTCATTGTTCAAGAGATTTGTCAAAAGCATTGTGAACATACAATCTTTGAGAGTAAATATATTCATTTCACAAGCTCATTTGAGAGTGTCTTAAATGCTTCACTTCAATTATTCAAAAGAACTAGGAACTCTAATTCTGCAGCCAAATAAAGGTGGTCCTTTCATAGTTCAGGTATGAAACCCACATTTTGCAGATAATCTCAACAGTCAGTAGAAATAAATATCACAGGACATTAATCATGTTAATGGTGTAAAATGGAGGAGGCTTTGTGCATTAATTTAAGGAATAAAAAGAAATTTGAGACGTTTTTGCTGATACTGCTAGAATACACTTGATTCTGAAAAAGTGCAACATATGTTCTAGTTAGACCAAAGAGAAACAGACCAACATGTCATGAAAATGACACTCTTGATTTACTATCGATCAACCATACCATAAGTGAGTGAGCGGTTTCTGATTTGCTACAATTTAACTCAATTATGCAATTTTATTTCTGCTCAGTCTATGAAAGTGACAAGACTTCATCTCAGCATTCACATTTTGTTCTGTTATAAAACAATAATAAAGAAATCAATGAATGAAAATGTGGCCACTTTTGGTGACTTAAGTATGTTGTAGGGAGTTTTACCTTTCATATGAGCTTTCTCTGATTCAAGGTATCGGACATTGTTTCTTCACGCATGATTGAGCAAAATGACTTAACACTCATTGGTGTCATTTGCACTGACTTAAACATGTTATTTAAATCCCATATGATCATCAGGGGATAGTCCAATCAAAGAAAGAATGCAAAAAATGAATTCCTCACCCATTAAAACCCCAAAATAGAGGTATCATATGAGAATATGCGACGCTTAGTTAAGAAATTATGTCAGTCCGCCAATTATTAGCGCGGCCATCTTGAATTTGCGCAATATGGCCACCAGGATTACTCAAATCACTAAATAAATGCCAAAAATGAATTCCTCAGTCAGTAAAACCCCAAACCAGAGGTATTACACAAGTATTTACGATGACCGGTTGAAAAGTTACAAAATTGGCAAAATCTGATGGCGGCCATATTGGATTTGTCAAATATGGCCACCAGGGGGCGAAATCAGCTTGGCAGTCGGTGGATTTTGAAAGGTCTTGGTCATGTCTACCCACAACCAAAACCTCATAAAATTGTAATAAAGTGAACGATTCCACCCAATATTGAGGCTAAGCCACCCTACTATGACGCCTTGATACAACACCACCCGCTACCCTGTATCTGCTCTGCTGTATCGTGGCTTCTTCCGCTACCTTAACCCCCGCTCTATCTGTTCATTTCTAAGTGTCAGGCAATCGTAATTACAGGCATGGGCAATGCTGAATTGGCGATCATTAATTGCCCTCTGTGGTCCATATTGCATTGGAACCCCATGCAGTTATTGCCTAATTGAACTTCAATCACTCCCAAAAGCAATCAGTATCTTTGGAGAAAGTAATGAGCTGAAATGCACTCAATTATTCAATTAAACATAATATTCACAGCTCTTGAATTATGAATATACCTAAATAGAAATATGATAATGCAACAGACTTTTCTGAAACATTTTATAAAACAGTAGTCTGGTAATGGTGGTTCTGTTGCTCTGCAACTTGCAGTCTTTACACTTTAAAAACATGACAATTAAAACCAATTAACTCTTTTTAAGCCTAAATGACAATCACAGGCAGTAAAAGTGCAATCAGCATTCGAGATATGGCAATCTATTAATTCTTTTATTTGGATTTTCAAAGTCATATTGCAAGTAGCGGGAGTAGCAGGGTGAAACAGTAGGCAGGCAGGTATGTTGTACTACTGTCAATTGAATTGCCCTTGTTTGCTCAGGTTGCTTCCTATTGTTCCCTGTGCTTATTATGCAAACACCCGCTACCCGCTACCCGCTTTTTTTCCACCCGCTTTTTAGTAAGTCCCCAGCAACACGTCCTAGAGGAATGCACTGCCATCAACAGAACAAAGCTGCCAATAATAAAAATGAGTGAAATCTTCACCATGAACAAAGAAATGCTCAAACAAACAAGTGAAAAACTAATCAAAACCATAAATCACCTCAATGAAAATACCCAATAATCGTACAGCCATCTTCTATCCACAGGAGAAGGTATCCCACCAGATGTGGGTAAGTTCACAAAAGAAGAAGAGAGAGAGAACAGGCCCTATCCATTGCATTGAAATGAACTGTCAATTTGTCATTGAGTAACTTGTGACCTCATTGGATACTCAGAACTTTGGTGATTTGTTCCGATAGCATTGAAAGTATACAATATTTTGACCTCACAAACTATTTCGAATTTCGGGGTAGAAAAAGAGCACAAACATGTCAACTTCAAGCTGCAGCAGGATGCAATACACATTACAAAGATCTCCCCGTTTTCAAGATTATTAATGATGAACAGAGCGGTTTGTGACGGACGACACATAATTGTAAAATGTAACTTAAAAAGTAACTAACACTAAAAAGGAACGTAACTATAATCCGACTATGACAATATTTGCAGGTGATCGAAAAGATTACTTAGTTACCCCATGATGTAATCTAATTACATTGTATTTAGGCTTCTGACAACAAAAGAGGAACACTGTAAGAAATGGCCGTGTTTTTCTGGCTAAAAGAACCGTAAATTTATTGTTATTTTACCAGTATTTTTTTAATACAGACTTTGTCCGGGAATTTACAGTTCTTTGTCAGTTACAAAATGGCTACAAGATAAATTTACTGCGACATGTCATTCAACATTCAGTTCACGTTAATGAACAACTACTTCAACCGTTAATTTACTGGCAACTTGTAATATGCAGACAAAACATTTGAATTGGCCAAACAATCAATACACCTGGTAGTCAGGTCCACTACGTTTAGATTTAAACTTTCGTTGGAATTTTGTGGAGAAATTGAAAACTATACATTTTTGTAAAGCTTAGAGTTTAATCAATCAGAAAAACAATGTTTCCATTTTGCTCCAAGTCCATTATGGCGGCCATCTTGGATATTTTCCAAGATGGCCGCCAAAACCTATTTTTGCCTGTATCGTTGGTCCTAATAGGGCTAGAATGACGATCTTTGAATCAAAATATATGTTTTCCATCATGAGGAATTCATTAGAATAGGTTTCGTGACACTTTAGTGAATTAAAAATGCCTTTAACCCCATTTTTATCCAAATGGTGACCTAATTTTGCCTGATTATCCCTGTCCTTCCCGACTAGGAGCCGCCGGCAAATGATATTTAGTTGTATACTCATGTTTTTTGGGTCAAATATAACTTTTGCATATTATAAATGGTCATAGGCTGTCAATAAGGTACTATATATTGAGAACATTACTGTATTTAAGCAACCGCAGTAATAAGAAAACAAGAAATGCGGCCGTATTTCTGGCTTTTGTGATGTCAAAATTTACTTAAATTGCAATGAAGTATTTCGAACAGTTATACGAGAAGTGGACCTGATTGGTTGTAAGTGCAGATTCAATTAAGCTTGTTCCCATTTAACTTGAATTTCTCAAGCTGCAGTCCACTTTTCTGCTTCAACAAGAGACTGGCCTGGGTTGGTATTATGGTAGCGTGCTGGACGGCCAATCGCTGGGTCCAGGGTTCGAATCCAGCTCTTGCCGGGTCATCTGGGCCTATGTTGCATGGCTGTTTCAATCATCCTTTGCCTCATTGCCATGTCCTCCCCCTGTCCTAATTAGCCGACCAAGTGCATAAATACAGGACGTAAAGCCCCAATCATCCATCAATCCATCAATATGTCAGTCAGGTCATTATGAGTTTGAGACTCTACTAAGTGAGTTGTGATGAATGATTGAATAATCATCTGAGCAATAACTGAGTTATGGTTTGTCTCACAACATACGAACTGGTGTTTGGCCTGATTGCTCAGCATCTACAGGTCACACAGTAGCAATACACATACTCACAGGCAGAATAGCTAGAAGTGAGACAGACTATTGATCAGTGCTCTTTAACAATTGACCTGTATGGCAGAGTGATGGTATTGGCTAGATCCAGCAGAGACATCAACAGAAAGAAGGCATTGGGAACTATGCATTCACTCTCACACCAGGAACCCTTTCTGCTCCAAGAGGCACAGTCCTGTCTGGACAAATCAAATTGACTCACCAAGCAGAATCTCAACAGGAAGAGCAAGAGCCAGTAGATAGAATGTATATCGCACCAGATGCTCCAAGTCGCAAGGTAGGTTTAAGTGTGAAAAACAGTGGCGAAAAAGCAGATCAAGTGACCACCTTGAAAGTATGAAAAATGCCCAACAGACCTATCGCCGGCACTTGAGAAAGTGCAAAATAGACCATTTTCGTGAAGCTATTTCATCTGCAAAGGGCAATCCACGTCACCTGTTTGCCATCACAAGTGGTCTAATGGGAAAGACCAAAGTAAATCCTCTCCCACCTGGTGATCATGGAGAATTGGCAGAGCAATTTGCAGACTTCTTCATAGATAAAATTGAACGAATTCGAGACTGACAGTATAACCAGTTTTAACGAAATGACCACCAGCAGAATCAGCAAAATGGTTGCAGCGTCTAAAGCTACTAGTTGCATCATGGATCCCATCCCAACGAAGCTGGTAAAGGAGAATATTGACATCCTTGCTCCCGTCATTGCTAAAATAGTTAATGACTCTTTACGTCTTGGCCAGTTTTATGACCATTGGAAATTAGCTGTTGTCACGCCTTTACTCAAGAAAATTGGTCTTGATCTTGTCTCGGCAAACTATCGACCAGTTAGCAAATTGGCTTTTATTTCGAAGATCGTCAAGAAATCAGTCATTGAGCAGCTCATTGACCATATGAACAGCATCAACTTGCATTCAGTACACCATATAAGGTCAATTTTAGCACTGAGACTGCTTTATGCCTTTTGATGGACAAATTGCTATGGGGCATGGAAAGGGGTGAGGTTACTGTGTAATGGTAGCTTTGGATTTACGTGCCGCATTTGACACTGTGGACCATGAGGTACTAACATCTCTACTGAAACATAACTTTGGTGTCGAAAATGTTGCCCTTGACTGGATTACCTCTTACTTGAAGGATAGACAATTGAAGGTACAAGTTGATAAGTCAACATCATCTGTGAAAACTTTCAATTATTCAGTCCCTCAGAAAAGCTGCCTTGGGCTTGTATTATTCAATGCATATGGGTCAAGCCATAAAGGTGCTGCTTCTAAGCTGTAAAACATGTCCTCTAAGTTCAGAGGTGGCTGGCTAGAAGGGAATTTAATTTAAGCAATCTTAATGAATGCCATACTGAACTATACATATTAGAATAAATTGTGTGAAAATTTGAGGTAAATACCACAAAAAATAAAGAATCTGTACCACTTTTTAGTCCTGAAAACAGGCCAAAAATGACGTTTTTTGGCGTTTGTGGCATGACATGGCCAAAAGATGACTTTACTAGCTGAAGGAAACTCTTTCTTTGTCCATTTTTAAAGTTTAAAATGATAACCCATGTCTTGAACTTTTATTTCATGCACAGTGAACTCCTGGGAACCTCTAATTCGAAGAGATATAAGTAAATCTTCCAGAGTAACATTTTTTACTGTTTTTCGTTACTCGCTATTAGATTGTGATAACTTTTTATTTTACAATAATATTTAACTCAAAACAGTGTACATATGTCGGCCTAAGTGATGCCTACAGGATACAATCCAGTTTTGGGGATATTTTGAAGCAGAAATAGGGAAAAAACAGATTTTGCATAATGTCCTTACGTGTCCCTGTTACACGACCAAAATTCTACCCCCTGTCCTTTCACATTTTGAAAGACTGTTATGATAGTTTTTATTTCACAAGAGTGCAGAAGAATGATGGAATAAGAAATATGCCAATTTGGAAGTATGGGGAACAACAATTAAGGCCAGGGCATGAAGAAAAAGGG
Source organism: Platynereis dumerilii (assembly GCA_026936325.1). Taxonomy (NCBI): domain Eukaryota; kingdom Metazoa; phylum Annelida; class Polychaeta; order Phyllodocida; family Nereididae; genus Platynereis; species Platynereis dumerilii. Next base: position 10,426,536 of record JAPTHN010000010.1, on the reverse strand, counting down.
GCATTTGTCCTTTTTTGTCCTTGTTACTGTCATGTTACGCCCCTAAAAAGCCAAAAATGTAACAGGACAGCCACTTTTTGTCCTGTTTGTTTAAGGTAACAAGGACATGTCCTGTTATGTTTTTAACAGTCACAAAGCATTTTAACAATTTTGATGGGTGTTACAGTTGCCCTATGACTTAAGAAACTTTGAACTAAATCGTACCTAACAGATTTGTTAGATTGCAGCTCGATTGTGAAGTAACTCTTGAAAAGGTTGGCAATATTTGACAGAGTATTTTGTATTAAAACACAGTAACAGGACAGTAACAGGACAACAGCAATTCCTGTCCTGTCAAACTACAACCAATTAGTGGTACTTGACTGTAATGCTTCATACATATTCTAGAAACACAGATACACATTTCCACTATGGTTAACTGCTCACAGGCCACCATTAATACATGCCTGTCCTGTTACATGTCCTGTTACCATATATGTCCTGTTACTTGTCCTGTTACACAGATGTCCTGTTACTGTTTGTTATTTTCTTTCAATTGGTCAAAAATGACACGAAATATAAGCAATATAACTCAGATATAGATTGCATAAGGCACATGGTACATATTTTGAACCATTGCATGGCTGAATTATTAAAATTCTTCAACCTCCAGGGTTTTAAAGACATCTGAATGAGTCCTGTTACTGTCCTGTTGCTGTCCTGTTACTGTCCTGTTACTGTACAGTTAATTACTGTCCTGTTACTGTCCTGTTACTGTATGTTTGGCTTGAATTTTGAAATCTTTATAGTGGCTATAAAAAGGTAGTTGTACCTATAAAAATTGCATAGAAAATACCTAAGTATGATCTATGCGTAATAAGTACCTGAAGAGTTAACATCTTATCATTATTTCTACAGCTACAGTGCTCAGAACTCTAATTGTCCTGTCACGTTTTTAATATTTTGAACCATTAGAATATTAAATATATGTGTATGGGGAGCTCTCAAAACACTTATAAGGTGACCCAGTGGTGTTATATTTTATTCTAGGCATTTAATTTTGAAGACAATAGGCACCTGGAAAGTTAAATATCTAAAAATGTGAAAATGTTACGTTTTTTCAATTTCCCATTTGAATGGCCATTCCTAAAAAAGTGGAAGGTTTAATTCTTTGACGTCATATCTTTTGTATGGGTACATGTTTTCAGAGCAATTATTTCACAATTTCGTATCAAAATTACACAATTTAATTTTGACAGCTGTTTTCAGCCTTGGAGCAGCACCTTTGTGGCTTGACCCATATAGCAGTACCATCACTGAATGTATCAACTCTTCTCAGGGTCTGGGTGTGTACACAGATGATCACTATTTAAGTGATGCATTTGTTCCTTCTGGCCCTGAGAGTGAAAGACAGTGCATTGCCGGAATTGAAAGCTCCATTGAAAATATTATAGCTTGGATGTCAGCTAATGTTCTTAAGATCAATGCTGCGAAAACTGAAATAAAAATATTTGCCAGTAGTCGGGGTCTTCGTAAAGTTCACACTAACAAATTATGTGTTAGTGATAACAGTCTCCACTGGGGATTCTGTTAAATATCTAGGTGTTTACTTGGTCAGTTCATTGACTGTAAATGACCACATCAAGTCAAAATGCAAGATTGCAATTATTAACATTGATCAGAAATATTAGCCAAATAAGGAGATTCATAGACATTGACACCGCTAAGCTTCTTGTATTTTGTCTTGTTTTAAGCCACTTGGACTATTCAAATAGCATCTTATGTGGCTTGCCTGCCACTGCCATCAAGAGACTTCAAAGAGTCCAGAACTGGGCTGCTAAAGTTGTGTTGGGTTTGTCTAAATATGACAGTTCTAAAGAGGCTCTGTTGAAGTTACACTGCCAATCAGACAAAGAATAGACTTCAAGGTCGGAATATCTGAGAAATCTTTTTCAAGTCAAGACTTTCGCTGGAGCAACTCGATCTGTGTCTAGCAGTGGCATCATTCTGGAGGTACCGTTCACCAGACGAGCAACCTTTGCTGACTGATCAATCAGTGTGTATGGCTCTCGACTATGGAATCAATTTGACAATTATCTCCAATTTAAGAAACAATTAAAGACATTTTTACTTTTTTTCGATTTCATCCTAGTTTTCTTGTACCTGAACGCATATGTATCTGCAAATGGTAGCGCCTTAGAAATGCTCTAATAATAATAATAATGGTATGGCGCCGAAGATGACCATGAAGCCAGCAACTATAGTAACAATCAAACATCTATGTGAATGCTTCGACGGCAGTCTGATGTGCCTCACACAGTACTTTGATGATATCGTACTTGTGTTTGACACCATGCAAGGATGAGTCTCGGAAGAGTGGCACCAAAGAATATAGAAGGCACGGAAGACAGCCAAGCCACTGCCAATCCAGTATCAGGTCTGGGATGATACAAATATCCAACATATCCCAATGAGCCGGTTACTTTCAAATGAGAGGACAAAGGCTTACCTTACAATCTATCTTGCTGCAAAAATTCTGGAGTTCAATGATGCATCCCAAAAACTGGTCTATGAGGAAGCAGACACACACTTGAAAAACCAAACAGTTGTTATGTAGGTTCTGAGAGAAATCACAGACGGTCTTCTTACGCCGATACAGAATCCTTGTGCTAGTACCAGCAAACTATCACCTTATTCTGCAGTAAACATCAATTTTCCATGGTCTACGAAGATGTAAGGATAGAGCCAGTATAGAGAACCATGGGACCAGGAAAGGCCCAGGCAAAGTCTGTTCCTCCGCCAGGTGTTCCTGCATAAGGAAGAAAATACCCTCACTGATCTTTGCTAGTGTGGCAGTGAGTGTCAAAATGATCAGGATACGCGGGACATAATATGAAACTGGTGATGGCAGTGATGCTGATATGTCAAGACTCTTCAAATGCCCAAAAGATTAAGTCCATTTAGCATAATTTTACACAAACTTAGTGGTTGAAACATATATTATTGTTTGCAAAATGGTTAATAAAATGGACAGGTTTGGTAATAATGAGTTACTGCTTCAATCCAGCTTATTGATTTTGATACCATTGGATTCCTTGGCCCAGAAAATGGTGGTATAGCACTTTAAATTGTATTTCTAAGTTAATTAGAAGCTGAGATATTGACAGAAACCTCAATCACGGCAGCCATTTTGTAGAATCCAAGATGGCCACCATGAATTTATCAGGGCAAATGGAAACATTGTTTTTCTGATCGCTTAGACTCTAAGCTTTCCAAAAATGTATAGTTTTCAATTTCTCCACGAAATTCCAACGAAATTACACAGTGGACCTGACTATGGTCAGATTAGGAACTATAAACAAGAGATTGCATGGACTTCAACCACAGAACATGTGGTGCCATCTATAACATATGCTTTACACAGCTGTTAATCAAAATTAATTTATAACTTATCTGAAGGTAAGGGAACATCCTCATTCATATGATCTTAAAGATTCTGTCATTACGCAAAAGTTGTAATGTCTATATGTGACATTGACATTTGTGTGAGTCTTATTATGTGATCTAAAGAATGACACTATTAAAACCAAAATAACCCAAGCGCAGTCTGCATCAATAGAACATACTTCGATAAACTTGACACCTGGTTCTCTTGGAAAATATCCATCCATTTTATGGTTTGTGAGCAAACTAATTGATGGACTTACTTCCCTGCTGTCAAGCAAGAGATGAGCAGGGCCGAGCCTGGAGTCACTGGCTCTCTCACTCTCTCAGCTGATTCCAGCTTCGATACATCCCTACAGCTATGCGACAGTTAAATCAAATACTATCTGTATTTTTACAGTAGATTCTACAGCCCCTTGCATTCTTTACATTCTATGTTTGACAGTTGATATAACTGTAAAATATACTTTAAATAAACTGTTTTATATATGTACATTATACCGTAATATCACTTTGTTGAATCCGCAAAATTACAGTTCAATGTACCAATCTGCATTTTACGGTTCATTGTCCCGTTCAGGTTTATTAGTACTTTTACAGTTCTTAGACCTGGAACAAAGTTGCCAGTTAATTTAACTGTAAAATTTAACGGGAATTTTTTGCAGTGAAGATATCCTGGCTGAAAACAGTGGCGTCACTAAGGGGGGGCTAGGGGGGATTGAGCCCCCCCAAATTGAGTATTCAGCCCCCCCAAAATAAACTTGGCCAAAAAAAAGGTTTTTCCATACATGTATGATACAGTTGATACTAGTAGTGAATGAATAGCCTGAGCCCACGAAAGGACACTGTACATAAAATGCATGTTGTGCACTATTTTTGCAGTTTATCTATTTGTTGTGTCAAAGAAATCTAAAATCTTTGGATTGTCAGGCAGCTCGCGCTTCGACCCTTCGGACCTCTGACAACGCTTCTAATCTGTGGGGCTTCAGCCCCCCCCCCCAAACTCGCATTTCTAGTGACGCCACTGGCTGAAAAAAGTTATAAATATTGGACAAGGCGTTTGCATTCTCTACATCTCATGCATTGCATGATGTTTAATTAATCTGGTTGCATCAGTCATAAGTTTAATGCACTTTTTAGTTAATAACTTTGAGAGAGTTTACAAAAACGAGACTAATGGATCATGCAGGTTTTAATGGAAAGAATGAATGTGGTCAAAATGACAGGTTTTGTGTGTTTTTAATGTCTCTCCTGATGTCTCTCCTGATTGACTCTTTTTGATCCACCCTAATGTTAATCCTATAGAAGCTTTCATCAGATACAGCCCTTCCATTCTTCTCCAGGATATCGGGTAAGTGGTATACTTTTTATTATCATAGAATTTTTTTCAGGACCAAGGAAATGTATTATCTTCCCAGTATTACAGATGATTTCATATTTGTGAACACATGGATTTAATGTGATTTGTTTCGAGGACATGTATACATAGGCGTACGGGACTGGCGTTTCGCGGGGGGCTGTCGCTATTTTGCACTGAAATTATAACATGGCACGGATGTGACCAGGGCAGTGGATCTGCCCTGATTGGTCAGGATTTGCCCTGATATATGCCATTTGCCCTGATGCCAGGGGTGGGGGCTGCCATTTGCCCTGATGCCAGGGGGGGGGCTGCCCCCCTGACCCCCTGCGAAATACGCCTATGCATGTATATATATATATGGAAAAGTGACATCAAACAGATTATCACTTTTCTCCATCGGATAACATGTCCTAGAAAAAAATTCACATTCCGTCCTCATGTCTACAAATATGAAATCATCTGTAACTTCCACATCGTTACAAATATAGTTTCAGTAATAAGAAGTGAAAATGAGAATAAGCTATACTTATAACCAACTGAAAAGTCTTTTTTCAAAAACGATTTTCCAGCTAGGAGTTCCCAGCTGGATATTTATCATGAAAAAACTCCGCCAGCTTCCCACAAATTATGGTGTGCCACCAAGCCCCCCTTTTCCCTATCATATATCCTCCTATTCTGGATGTTGCATAACTGTATTCTGATCAAAATTGAAATTATGTCTCTGCTTACCATAGTTGTCAATTTTTGCTTTTCTCTTTTTCTTATATTCTAGTGCGCGTGCATTGTAATATCTGACTTATGATAGTCTTTTATGTATTTTGTTTTGTAGACTTGTACTAAGTTGTAGTGCAACTAATAAAAACTTCTTGGCATCGGAATTGTGTTCAGATCACTCCCAAAGTTTACAACATTAGAAAACTTCAAAAATCACAATCCATTAGCATTCATCCTTTTCTCCAAGGCTCAGGCAAATGTGTCATTTATTTTTGTCAATAGCAAATTATCTAACTATGCATATGGGAACACCGGTATGATATGACATTGTATTTTGATAAGTATATAAACCACGTACAGGGACCGAATACTTAAATCTTTAATTCTTATTTTTGACATTATATTCCTTTCATTTTAGGACTGATCGTCACATTTTCATTTGCAATCTGCAGCGTGAGGAGCAATTTGTGATTTTTTATTGTCTTTTATTAATGCCTAACGGTTGCTAAATGACAATGAGTGATTCTATTGCAATGGATAATTCCTCATACTCTGCGATAGAGACTACCATTTTTTCCCTGACTGATAATGATATTAATACTACTTCAAAGGACAATATTGACACTGGACAAAATGTTGTACATTTTACTCAAACCAAGTTTTTCAGGAATTTTACTGTATCTACCTACTTTATATATCCACTGATTGGATTTATCGTTTGTTTTGCTAATCTGTTGGTCATAACCTCTGTAATGAAATTTAAATACTTGCGTTCTTCTACTAATGTATTAATCGTTAGCTTAGCTATTGCTGATCTGTTAAATGGCATTAGCTTTTTAATATTAAAGATTCGCAATTATGTGGATTATATTAATAACAACAACTTCAATCTCAAGCTGATTTTGGCTTTGGGACACTTCTTGCATATTATGTCCACCAATATGTCTTTCATGACATTGTTACTAATTTCAATTGAACGCTGGTTGGCGGTCACTTTTCCGATATATTTCAAAACAAGGGTAACAGTAAAGAAGACTGCCAGTGTTGCCGTATGTTCTTGGATATATACCCTTGCCACAGCGGGATTCATGGTACCGTATTACACAGTTATACAACCTGTATCGCTTTACAGGGGGGTCTTCTTCATGTCGGACATATTACCTTGGCCAGTCTTCGCCTATGTGATAATTGGTCAAAACAATGCTATGATCATTTTAACCATCTTATTGTACATTAGCATGATAATTCAAATGAAAAGGAGAACAAGTGCATTTAGCAGTAACGGAGATGCCACCATCAGACAGAATACAGAACGTGTTACCAAGATGACTCTACTCATTGTTTCTATTTTCACAGCTGTCTCAATTCCATACGGTATTATCTCAAGTGCATATCCAACTCTTGTCACGACAACTTTAACAGGAGTGTGCTTATTTCAGATTTTTCTCTACTTTTTTTTCTGCACATCCTTCATCAATGTTTTCATCTATGCGTATTCCAGCCCATCATTCAAGCGAGCCTTCAAAACTATTTTGATGTGCAAAAGCAACAAGAAACCAAAAGGCATATCCAGATCTGATACCGTGAGCAACATAAGTAAAACATTGACTACAGAAGGACAGCTAACTGCAAGAGAGAAACATTATTGAGAGACGGGGAGACATCTATCCATGAAAATATCTTTCTGTTGATTATTTGTGCTTAAAAAAGCAGATGCATATAATTTGAATATGAAGACCAGAGGAGTTTGTTAAATGGACAAATGAAAAATGACAACTATTTATGATGTACTTTTGTTTAAAGACTTCTACAAGTGGAAACTCTCTTTATTATATTATAAAACAATGACAATCTTTTTTTAATAATGACTTGAACTTTATAATTGATGTCATATCAATGACAATTTTGGTGTTGTGTAAAAATGTAATAAAAAAAGTCTAAACAATCATTATTTTCTCGTCCAGAGCACATTATTTGTTACAGGCTCCAGGGATTCACCAGTCTTCTCCAAACACTAGCTATATCGGATCAAAATTTGAAAAGTGTGAAATATCCGGCTAAAAATTTTGGTCTGGAAATGGCTTTTTGGGTCAGAGTTGGAAAAACTACCAGCTACCACTAAACTTCGATGTTCAAGGGTAACTAGGATCTGGCAATAAGTAGCTGAGGTGATAAATAAAGTGGAATGATTACCAACTTATAGGAAAGTGGCCATCCTGCACACATTGGACTTTTTTGAGTCTCTGTGACCAATAGGCCTAGTTATATAAATTGAGATGCAGTATTTTCTTGACTCAGAAATTTACCAAAATTAACGAATAACTCTTTCTCATCAATAGTTGCGGTTCAAGATGACAAAAATTATTCCCACAACTATACATGGACTGGATCCTCCCAATTGTGTTCTTCTGCATTGCATGATGACTAATTATTGTGCTTGCATTAGTCATCACAGTAATGCACTTTTGCTTTGAAAGAAAGTTCTAAAAAAACAAATATTAGACTAATGGTCATGCAGGGTTTAATGGAAAGAAATTCAAAGAATCGAACAAGATGACAGAAGTCCGTTTCTGCTTGACCAACAGTCTTTGATCCACCCAAATGTTAATCATATATATAAGAAACCACATGCCGTCCTCCCAGTCTTCTCGTGAATCTCAGGTATATCTAAGGTAAGTGTTTTCTTTATAGCTTTTTGCAGATTAGCGGTCCAAACAGTTTCAAAATTAACTTTCAACTCAGTTGTGTCTCACTGGGTTAAAAATGTTTTGTTTGTGTCAGTTATGGTCAATCTGTTTATTACGAGGGGTGTTCAGGAAGTTCTGACCAATTTTTGTGGCAGACCTTTCTGTTTGGCATACTTGAATTTAATTTTTTTGGTACAAACTTCAGGTGTATAGCCATTGATTCTGAAAATATTACGTCTGTCACCAATGTTTAACTTACCTTTCAGTTGCCATGGAAATGACACCTTAGGGTAGGCAGCGCAGCTAAATTTTTCATAGTAAACTCAACATTTTAGCTGTGTAAATCGCCATATAATTTATTGCACAATTAATTATGAACATAGATGTTCATCAACAGCTTCACAACGTTTCAAAGTACTCTCTGTGGCATGAAACACAATTTTGCATCCTTTCAATTCACCCGGTGAAGCAATTTTCAAAGTTCTAACACAGAAAAGCACTGATTGCAGCTCTCTGATCGCGTTTCGGGTCCATGTAAAATGCTCATCCAAAATCATTCTTTACGGTGCAAAAATCTGGTTTAAATGTCTAAGTAACGGATTGTTACAACATTGTGACATCATAAAGTTACAATCATAATTGTCAGTAGGCCCTGCACAGGTCACAGTCCTTTTCAACATAATTTGATTCTAGTTTTCAGAGAAAATACAGTGCCAAGTTCATTAGAAAAATGAGCTGCGCTGGGTTCCCCATCCTGCCGTTTCCATGGCAACAAAATAACAGCTTAAATATATTGTGTCCCAAAGGTGCTTGGCCCCTTTTTGCTTTAATACCTCAAGATGTATCCCTGAAAATTTGAAGGCTCTAGCTCAAATATAAGCATTTCTCAGAAAAATTGGTCAGAACTTTCTGAACGCCCCTAGTATAGTGCTTATCAGTTATCAAGTTATCATATATCTGGTTGAATAGGGGACGATAAACAAGCTTAATAAAAATGACTTAAGGTACTTCATCAAATAAGAAGATTGGGAGACAAACAGAAAACTGTCAATGACGTGGCAAAACCACTAGTTAGGCAAATTGAAATAAGGAAAGCATTTTTTACAGAGGATCGCCAATCTGCAAAGAGCCCTTATGATTTAATGAAAGTTCAGGAAATTTGCAAGTTGAAACTTAGGAAATGTTCTTGTATTTCTGGTGGAAATAATTATTAATAATTAATTCCGAAACAATAACAGCTATAGTTGATTAAGTCGAACAATAAAAATCACCAACTACTGCACTACTGTAGTTTCAAACTCCAAATTTAAACAATCAGGGGTACGTTTCTGGCGTGATACAGCAGAGTTTGAAAATTGAGAAATATGTGATTTTTACTGTTTTAGAAAAAGTCTAAAGATCAGTTGGCAGTGACAGTAACACAGTTATTTAGATTCAGCAATCGTAGATTTTGTCACATGCAAGATGGTAATTTTAGAATTACGCTGATGTATTGCTAATGACATTATTATTTCATTGTAGGACGAATAATCACTTTCACCAAGTGGCATCTGCGGCCTAAGGAGTTTCTCACTTCCTATATGTTAAATTATCATTACATCGTTAATGCCTAACAATTAATGAATAATAATGAGTAATTCTATTTCAATGGATAATTTCTTATATTTTACAACAGAGACTCCCATTTTTACAATGAAAGATGATAATAGTACTACTTCAATAATAGATGGCGATACTTCACCAAAAGTTTTACATTTTACTCAGACTAAGTTTTTCAGGAATTTAACCATATCTTCCTATTTTATGTATCCATTCATTGGAATATTAGTTTGTTTTGTTAATTTATTGGTTATAACATCTGTAATGAGATTTAAATACTTGCGTTCATCTACTAATGTTTTGATAGTCAGTTTGGCCGTTGCCGATCTGTCAAATGGCATTAGTTTTTTAATAATAAGGATTCGCAATTATGTGGATTATATAAATAACAACGAATTTAACCTCAAGTTGATGTTGTCTTTTGCTCATGTTTTGCACATTCTTTCAATCAATATGTCATTTGTGACATTGTTTCTTATTGCAATTGAACGGTGGTTGGCGGTCACTTTTCCAATATATTTCAAAACTAGAGTTACAATTAAGAAGACTGCAACCATTGCCATACTCAGTTGGATATATGCCCTGGCCACTACCGGAACCACTCTGGCGTATTACACCTTCATACAACCTGTATCGTTTTACAGGAAGCCATTTTTTCTGGTGGACCTACTGCCCTGGCCTCTGTTTGCCTATTTGGCAATAGGCCAAAACATTGCTATGATTATTTCAACAACCCTACTGTACATTAGCATGATAATTCAAATGAAGAGAAGAACAAGTGCGTTTAGCAGTAACGGAGATGCCACCATCAGGCAGAATACCAAACGTATCACCAGGATGACTTTGCTTATTGTTTCTATATTCACAGCTGTCACAATTCCTTATGGTATTATCACAATTGCGTATCCTTCTCTTGCGACCAATACTTTAACAGGGTTCTGCTTATTCCAGATCTTTCTCTACTGTTTATTTTGCACATCCTTCATCAACGTTTTCATCTATGCGTATTCCAGCCCTTCATTCAGGCGAGCCTTCAAAACTCTTTTGATGTGCAAGAGCAACAAGAAACCCAGTGCATCTGACACTGGATCTGATACCGTAAGCAGCATAAGTAAAACATTTAGAACCCAAACATAACACTGTGTACCGTTTGCTCTATGCGAAGATGGTATGGATATATTTGTAATGTATCCGGAAGCTTGCTATGAAAAAATTCTACTGAAACATAGTGTTTTAGTTTAGGTTTGGCTTAGAACTTACGGGTTTGGCTTTTTTGAACGCAGGTCTTGTAAATATGCAGGGGTTTCATACTTATAATTTTTTGGTTTGGTGTGTCAATATAACTGACCTCTTTTGTTGCATTCAGTAATGTGTACAAACTAGTAAAGCCCATTGAAAGCACAGAAACCGATAATTAAAGAGGAAGGAAAATAGCGATTTTGAAATGATTTTATGAGAAGAAGGAGAGGGTTAAGGAAGATTAGGTGAAGGCTATGGCTTTGAATAGCGAAAAGGGCCTGCAATAATAAAAGTTCGTATGAAGTCTGGAAGGTAAACCTAGTCTATGCATGAGAGTTGAGAAGGAATTGTGAATGTGCACTGCGTAGTGCGTATAAAAGGTAAAGAGCAATTGATATAGTTTTGATAGATATATACACAATTGAAAATGAAAAGCAACTTGTCTATAGTCTGATTATTGATACCTTCAATTGCTGCTAGAGCAGTAAGGCTATGTGCTTCGATTGACCCAAGATGGCAATATAGCCATGTGCATTTGGCTGGAATTTGGCTGCAGCAGGATAGTAAACAAATGTAAGACTATTATGGAATGGCAACCACAGTGGGAAAGAGAGCTGAATGGAAGAACAAACTGTAATAGAAACATATCGAGAAGGCAGTGCAAGTTGTTGGTATTTGGATAAAAAGGTAAAAAATCAACATGAAATGAACAGAAGGTGTCAGACCCAATTAAAGTCTGTCAATGGTGAACATGTGGTCACATGAGTCGGCTGTAATACATATGATGTATGGTGCAGAATATCTAGATGCGGCCAACATTTTCAATCATGGGCAGGAAGGATGGACACGAAAGAGGAGAAGCCCATGGAAATGCAGCTGAACATGAGTGCAGAGTTTTGGGATTAAAATTTTTCATGAAGACAGCAAGTATAACAAATATGTGCACAAAACATAATTTGTCAGTTTTTTCCTGTACAGCGTGTCGGCTGGTATTGTTGTCATTAGTGGTTGTTTCACTCAGTTTCAAAGTTTCAAAGTGGGCAGGAAAATGGAACTCAGTTAGGCCTGAAACTCCAACTGCAGCTTTCTATGGGCCTCTTGAATGAAAAGTCAGAAGGCGCTGGCTTGAAAACTTGGAGCCACACACTTCGCACAGATGTTCTTGCGGGCCATGCTTCTCTCTTCTGTGCCTTGCCAGGGATGATTTTCTCACTACATGATTTATGGTGATTAATGCAGTTGTGAAATTTGAATGATCTTAATGCAGTTGTGAAATTTGAATGATCTTTTACATTTGTTTGATAACTAATGACATTACTGCAGCAGGCATGTCTTGAAAATTTTGATAAAATATGATAATACATGCTGTATTTTTGTAATACTTATCGCTTGTGAAATTACATGCAGCTGTAAAGTCGCAGTTAGTTATAAAGCTTGTATGTCGCCCGAATAAAATGCTGTCCTAAAGAAAGATAAGAGTAATATTAAACCTATCCATACAACCAACTTTACTTAACTGTCATTCAAAGCTCAATATATGAAGATAAATTCTTTCAAAAATGTAAACATAGAGCTTTTCATGCTGTGAAAAGGTATTGTTATTGTGTACAAATCAAGAAATGCGGGGCTCTCCTTAAGTACTTTAAGGCTTCAAAATCAACTAAACTCACTAACATTATGGAAAACAAGCAATTCTGTTGATTGGAAGTGCATGCACTTTAAATCTATCAGTTTATGACCTGTAAATGCATGTTTAATGTTACATAGAATTGGCGGACTTACTACCTTTAATTGAAGATGATGATTAGTGATGTTTAATGCTAATTGGCATTAATAAATTTATTTATTTGGTGGTATTTGTGCTGAAATTAAGGTACAGGGATTAATTTTGTTATTGTGATTATCCTAAGGTATCTGGTGATATAGTAATACATGTTTCAAATGCGAAAATTGATACAGCTATGACTGTATGATTTCCAAATTTTACATGATAAACCGTAGCCTATACCCAAAGTTATGTGGTGGAAACTGTGTTAATTGGTAAGGGTAAAAAGATTGACTGTACCATACATGCAGATTTTATTTTGAGGTACAGGAAAAAACTGACAAATTCTGTTTTGTGTCATTTATGTTGTACTTGCTGTCTTCGTGTAAAATTTTAGTCCACAAACTCTGCACTGATGTTCAGCTGTATTTCCACGGGCTTTTCCTCTTTCATGTCCATCCATCCTGCCCATGATTGAAAATGTTGGCCACATCTAGCTATTCTGCATTTGTACATATTGCTAAATGCAACAAAAGAGGTCAGTTATATTGGCACACCAAACTAAAAAATTATAAGTATGACACCCCGACATATTTACAAGACCTGCGTTCAAAAAAGCCAAACCCGTAAGTTCTAAGCCAAACCTAAACTAAAACACTATGTTTCAGTAGAATTTTTTCATAGCAAGCTTCCGGATACATTACAAATATATCCATACCAGCATAGTGAAGCACATTGGAGAATATTTCAGTCTCAAACATAGTATAAGTACCCAATTTATTCCAAAAACGCACAAAATAGTCCAGTTGTTCCAAAGTCCCTCTTATTAGAATCACGTAATCTTTGACAACAAAAAATATTTTGATATATAAAAATATGCACTTTATAGGTGAGAATATAATCTAGCATACTGGCTATATTAACATTTGATTGAATTTGCCTGAAAGATGTAGTTTCACTTAAGGCACAAAAAACATCTGTTGAACTGTCTAAAGCGTTGACTGAAGCCAAACCCAAGCCTTAACTGGGTCGCTTCGCATAGAGCAAACGGTACACAGTGTAATGTTTAACTTAAGAAAGGACGGCCGAGTGTAAGGCTGGACCCTGGGGCAGGACATGTATCACCGAGACAGCTGCATGGTATACATCTGTTTATCTATCAAATTGTTTGCTGTACATTGGTCACTGCCGGTCTAAATGGAAGTCGAACCCCCTTGATGGAGCCACCGGCCTTGGTGTTAGTGTCCTTTCTCTTGCATGAGATATAATGACTAAAATATATATATACAATAATGTATACATATCAATCTGGACTATTATTACAAATGAGTCATGATTCTACAAAATATTTTTTAATAAAACAACAATGACAATCATTTCAAGAAATTACTTATAAGTTGCAATCGAATTGATATCATAATTTACGCAATAATGTAATGACTATTTTGATGTTGTGTAATAAAAAATATCAATCTTATTTCAACAGGAGTGTTGATGCAACAACGTGGCAGCACTGTACGTGTTATACATAACTTCCTGTTTGATCAAAACATTGGCTTGGAGAAAGCACATATTTCAGAAAATGTCAATTCATATAAAATCAAATTGCTGTCAGCTATAGAAAACCACTTAGAACTGTGTATTTAGTCACTGTGGACAAAACCTATGCAAAGGGTAACCTTGAAACATTCGTGATATTTGATTAAAAGCCTTCAAAGTTTCAATGTGAGTTGGCAAAAAAATCTGTGTTGACATGGCCAAAGGAGAATTTATATCTTACCTTTTCTTGTGAACTTGTATCCTACGATTTGTCCTGTTAGCCATTCCAAATAATAAATATCCCATGCAATATATAGTCCATGAACAATTCCATGTGGATAAATGGGTGGACAATGCTCAAATTTGAAGTTCTTTGGCAAAAATTCCCTGGCTCTGTCTCATTTTCTTATGCTCTGACAATGTTTAAAGGGGCCCTGTTACAAAATAGTAAGCTGGATTATAATGTTTAGCATTGTTTGGCATTGACTGTTTGTTGTAATCACCTGTTTCGAACCTCAGTTCAGTGGAGTGCACCAATGTATCTGTGAATTCCAAATGTGTGGTTGTGGGACCATGAGGAGTGTTTTTATTTTATTGATATTCTAAATTGAAGCAACATGAGCTGTTAAACTTGAAACAGATTTGCATATTTCATTATTATCGTTTTCATAGCTAGGTGTTTTTTTGAAAACTTCGTTTTGCAGTTAAACCGTGACATCATTGGGTATCTGTCAATGTGATTGGTCTAATCTTAAATCTGTGACATATCAGTTCAGAGTTTGACATCACAGTTTTAGACAAAGGAATGTAAAACTGCCAGGCAATGTTACTATATGTGTACAACCACAACAAACAACGCATGTCTAAGCTGAGTGGTCTGTTTGGTTCAGTTATAGTTCATTGAAGCATCTTTCAGCCAGAGCAAGCTGAACAAGTGAAACATTCATGTGTCAATGCACTTTGTCAGTTCCCTGAAATCTGTGCTTGTAATAAACGAAATCATTCAACTTAATCTCTGACATAACAGTTTTGGAATGAAGCAAATTGCAAACTTGAAAAACACGTAGCTATGAAAACGATAATAAATTGGATTTTTGTCACCTTTGTCACTCATTGAAAGTACCCTGGGCCAAAACAAAATATGGGCCAAATGCTTCTTCTTCCATATAAGCACAAACACCATTTGGTGTAATATCAAGCTATTATCATATGTTTCAACCGGCAGAAAATCTGTTAGGTCGGTCGATCCGAGAAGTCAAAAATTGTTATTTCTGGCCTTAACACCATTCACACGCATCTTGTAAAGTTAAAATGTGGACATCTTGCATGGTGTAACAACGTGGCAGTACTGTACGTGTTGTACATGACTTCCTGTTTGATCAAAACATTGGCTTGGAGAAAGCACATGTTTCAGCAAAGTCAATTCATATAAAATCAAATTGCTGTCAGCTATAGAAAACCACTTACAACTGTGTGTGTGTACTGTGTAGTCACTGTGGACCTAACCTATGCGAATAGTAACCTTGAAACATCTTTGATATTTGACAAACAGCCCCCAAACTTTCAATGTGAGTTGGCAAAAAAGTCTCTGTTGACATGGCCATAGGAAAATTTCTTTTACCTTTCTTGTCAATGAGTATCCTAGGATCATGTTAGCCATTCCAAATAATAGATATCCCATGCGATATAGGTATAGTCCATGAAGAATTCAATGTGATTAAATTCTTATGCTCTGACATATTGTTTTGAGGGGCCCTCTTACAAAATAGCAAGCTGGATTATCTTGTTTAGCATTGTTTGGCATTGACTGTTTGTTGTACATGTAATCAGCTGTTTCGAACCTCAGTTCAGTGCAGTGCACCAATTCAACTGTGGATTCCATATGTGTGGTTGTGGGACCCGGACCATGATCTGGGAAGCTCTTCTAACAGCCGGAAACATAAATTTATCAATAAATGCTAGAAGATGAGGGATTTTTGAAAGTTCTTAAGTTATTGACAATATTGTGCTTTTTAGAGCTCTTTGCAGATTGACAGTTCACAGGAAAAATAAATTTTCCTACTTTCAATTTACTAACTGGCTTTTCCACGTCATTGACCGTTTTCTGTTGGTCCCTAATCTTCTTGTTTGATGAAGCGCCTTAAGTCATTTAATTAGTTTGTTTATTGTCACCTATGCTGCTAAATATGATAAGCACTGAATCAACTGATTAACCATAACTGACACAAAACATTTTTAAGCCAGTGACATCACATGACCAAGTTGAAAGTTAATTTTGAAACTGTTTGAACCGCTATTCTGCAAACAGCTCTTAGGATATAGATGGTTTCTTGGAATATTGCAACTTCTGTGGTTGGAGGGAGGAGTTGTAACATTTTATTCATAGGAAGGTTTCTTTAAAAAAAAAACTATACACTAGAACAAACAAGAAATTTCTCACTAAAATCTTTATTTGTTACTATGGTACACAAAGCGATCAACACAGGTGATAACTCCTTTACAATGAAGATGGTGCAATTTACAAGTAACTCACCAATTTACAAAACTTAGGACTTTCGGCTGAACTGGCACGAAGAAGCACAATATCCCACATTCATCATTAAATTGTCAGAGACAAATACAGAAAAGGAGCCTCATTTCTCTATATGACTCTGATATAAATTCTCATATGACCCATTCAATTCATTTACACAACATGTGATATCTATAGCTATGACTACAATATGATATGTGTGGTTTGCTGGTTCATTGAAGTGTAGTTTACTTGGTATCTTTCCTTCAAGATGGTTAAAGGTGATTACAGGGCGTTCATCTTGTTGGTGATGGCCTCGACGAAGCCGTTGAAGCAGTGGTCCCAGGCCTCGGGGTTGAAGCAGCTGGCAACCTGGGGCAGGACGCGCTTCAGGGCTACACCGATATCCTGTGAAATGAGATAGAAAAAAAATACTTAGCAAAATTTCAAATATTGATCAATTTGATTGTCTTACAAACAATAAATTTTACAAGTGATAGTACAAATGTTGCTAAATGTTGCTGTTTCTAAATTTGTACTAAATTCCAGCGGAAAAATATATATTCCTGTCTATTGTCTATGTATTTCTAGCTTCAGGTTACTTTAACATGTATTGTAGGGTGGCCCTTAAAAGCATAGTAAAAAATAAAAGTTTAAAATATTGATGGGCCACCCTCTAAAATGATGCCTATTATGGAAAAAATGATGCATGCAAATTTTCAGGCAAATCGGTTAATATTTAGAGGTGGCCCATCGGCCCTGAAGTTTTTATGTTTCTAGCGTAATTCCCAACATTTGTCAACTCGCGGTTCTTTATTATTTAGCCAATTCAAATGATACAACAATATAAATGGCATGGTTGAACTGGTCTTGATTAGAGCTTCATTTTGAGTACCAACTTGGATGGTCTGTGATGATTTTATATTCGGAATGTTCAACTGCAAATTTGCTGAAAACCTCACATTCGCTTGATTTTTCTTTAACATCAGATGATTTGTTCTTTGGGCAGATGGTAATTAACGGAGTGTTATAAGGTGCAAGAGAGCAAATGCAGTGATTTTTAGCCTTAGATTAAAATACTTTAATAATATAATGACTAGGTATTTATACCCGACATTTATGCAGCTGGTTGGCTAATTATTAGGACAGGATAAGAATGAAGAGCATGACTGAAAATGTGGTAAAAATTGAATATGAGTTCAATTGACTGCCATTTTTAAATCAAACCCAGTGTTTGGAAGCCCAGAGCACCCCTAACTGAGCTAACAACACTCCCCCAATGCATTCTTAGGGAATTATATCAAAGTCACTCTTTGAAATTTTTCCTGCAACGACGTCGTTGTTAATTAATTTACCTTTTTGTATAATATGTGAATAATTCCATGTCAGAATATCTTGCAAATATTGGGCAGACCTGAACAAAACCTGCATGCCACTCACTGGTCTAGCAGTTTTTATGGTACAACTTGACAAGTTACTGTCCAGTCAGGAGTAATGAACAACCAGATTCAAATCAGTATCAAATCTGTGAAAAAAAAAAGTAACAAGAAATGCTGCTAAATCTGACACAGAATTAACCCTCCTGGCCCAATGGGACAAGAATCACCAACTGTCCAGTTGGAAAATCATAAAATTTTGATAAAAGAATATGGGAAAATTAGATCTTGCTGTGATTTTTTTGTCAAAAACCAACACGTTGACAATTTACACATTGACTCCTTACGTACATTTTTCAAAGTCATCATGGCCTTCGTGAAGTTATTCCTACCCCCGACCACACGGGTTATTTTCATTATATTTCCTTAAACTTTGATCAGAACAAGCAGCTTCCCTCATAGATAATCCATTTTACAAGGTCTGGTTAAGAGCTATTGCCTCCAGATTGAATTCGGAGGCATCATATATCAAAATAGACAATTTTGAAAAAAACTCCTGAGGTATGTCTCTCGGGGCTCACGAAGAATTGTCATAGACCATCAAAGTTGGTATTCAAAATGAAGCTCTCATTCAGCCTTGCTCAAAAAATCTAATTATATTGTTGTATGATTTAAAATGGCTTAGTTATAGAATACCGCGGATCGGCGAACATACGAAATCATGACTGAAATGCAAGAATTTCAAGGCTCGTGGGCCACCTCTAAATGTTAACCGATTTGAATGAAATTTTGCACAAGCTGTTTTTACCATAAAAGGCATCATTTCAGAGGGTGGCCCATACAAATTTCAAACTTTTTTTTTTAAGGGCCACCCTAATGTATTGGTTTTAAGATGAAGAGCCACTTTTAGAAATATTTACCAATTTTCTTAAACCAATCTAAAATTGCTTCTATATTAACCAAAATTTTATTAATATTCAATGTAAATGTAGAATCTGGGAGGTATAGACTTAGCCATGTACAAAAATTCATGTAGCTTTTCCATTTAGATGTAAGAAGCAGTTGATGCATAACTCTTATCAATAATTGTAATTTTTTAGAATATGTATATAAATAACTACACATAGATCCAACCAATTAAATTAATTATTTTCTTTAAATTCTCTTATATACCTTGAAGTAGGAGGGCTTGAATCCTTCCCTGGCCTTGTGCTGCTCGGCAAGATGGGTGATCAGAGAATATCCGGTGGCAGGGTCATCTAGGACTCCGATCAAAGTGTCTAGACCGTTCATCACACGCAGGACGTGAGCTTCGAATTCGGGGCTGGAGGTGTCCTCGACGTTGACTCTCTTGAAAAGGTCCTTGGTGCCGGGGTTGATGTCAAACAGTCTGCAGAGGAAAGAGGTCATTTGTTAAGTTTGCACAGTGACTTAGCCTATACTGATTTAGGAAAGAGATTGTCAGAAATGAACACAGCCTTTGTCTAGCCTTCTAAGTTTACATTTATTTTTACTTTATCTTGTCTGTATTAATTTATATAAAAAATATTGTAGAGCTATTATAGACAGAAAATTAGTTTACAAATACACTGTATGAATAAAATTTCACCCCAGAGAATTAGTAGTTTGGTGATTAGGAATAAATAACAACCACTAAAAATGTATCCTCAGTCTTTGGAACAATTTAGGTCCAACAATTTTCAAAAAATTTTTAGAAATAGGCCTAAGTCTAGTGCTTCATTTCAGTTTATTCGATACTAAAAGTATGTAGGATACATGGCAAATCATCCAATGAACATTATGCCTCCAAATTCTAATTTCAAAGTGCAATGGTCCTCTCTTTTCAATGAAAACGATGTGAATCCATATTATTCTCCTTGGTCATTATTTTATGATATCTGTATTATGAAATTATGGCTATAATTATCCATATTTTTGGGAAGATAAATTACATCTGAGTCGGAGTATTATAAAGTATTGATGGATGTTTGGGGCTTTACGTCCTGTATTTATGCACTGTGAAGGCAAATTAGGACAGGAGGAGGACACGGCAATGAGGCGAAGGATGATTGAAACAGCCATCCAACATAGGCCCAGGTGACCTGGCAAGAGCTGGATTCGAACCCTGGACCCAGCGATTGGCAGTCCAGCACACTACCACTAGACGAACCCTCCCCCCCCCCGCCGAGTATTATAAAGTTCTTACTCCTCGAAGATCTGGTGGCCGATGATGGTTCTCTTCCCGGTGTTCTCGGCACTCCAGATGGATTGCCAAAGAGCCTGGACCTCATTACGGTCCTCAATGGAACAACATTGGTCGGCCGCAGCCAGGCCCAGGGCAGCCACAAATACAGCCAGTACCAGCATCTGAAACAGATGGAAAATGGAAAATTTTAGGATCAAGAACATTTTTAATATTAACAAATTTAGATTTTTTTATAATTACTATTCGCTAATAAAACATTATAATGTTATAAGGTATTACATACTATGGACGTGAATAAAGCTGTACTTTAGAGAAACAATGGTCAACTTAAATTTTTTGTCAATCAATGTAAAATTTTGGTCAATCAAATAGAGGGGACATCTGCATATTTTCGTCTTTCGATAAAAGGCAAAGATTTAGTTCCCTCCAAATACATGTAGAATTTAAAAAAAATTGCATTATTGTGTCTTAGGTATAATACATATAAAAAAGGGACCATTTTGATGAATGTGATGTATTTCTTTCTGCTTAATTTTTCATTGAATAATTTCTATAAATGGAAGTAATTTTCGTTAATGACTTAATTTGTCCTTGCGGGGTTTATCAATTAACGTGGCCATAAGAAGAGATCATTCGAAAGTTACTCTTTTTTATGATACATTTCTATATTTAATATTTGCTTGATTTTGGGCCACTAACCTTGAGTTGTTCCACTGGTCCGAGTTCAACACAGCAGTCAATGTGGACTGACGAATGAAGCTAGAGTTCCTTTATATATGTCCCCTTCCTCCTGCATGTTCTTTAACCTTCCAAATGAGTTTTGGACCCCCCTGCTATACTCCTCTCATCCTCCATCTTGAATTTACTTTCAAACATCCCTTCCTTCCCCTAGTGGCAAATCTAAACATTAAATTTAGTAATCTAGTCATAGTATAGTTGATAGTTCATGTTTCTGACTGAACTGGCCACTATGGAGATGTGAACACAAACCTAGGTGTTTTAATACACCACAACCAGAGCACATCTCTCTCCTGGCCTCAGTTACAATCTTGAGCCTCTTCAGTTCATTGTCTGTTGTCCACACTCTAGATACTGCAATTTTCCATGCATATCTGTTCAAATCAACTTCCAATTTGGAATTATGCGACTTTCTTCTGAGAGTTCTTTGCAGATTGGCGGTTCAATGGAAAATACATTTTCTTATTTTTATTTTGCAAACTGGCTTTGCCACGTCATCGACAGTGTTCTGTTGGTCTCCTGATCTTCTTTGATGAAGTACCTTAAGTCATTTAATTAGTTTGTTTATTGTTTGCCCATGCTGCTAGATATGATAAGCACTGATTAAACTTGATTTACCATAAAATGACACAAACAAAACATTTTTTAGCAAGTGACATCACACGACCGAGTTGAAAATTAATTTGAAACCGTTTGGCACAGCCAATCTGCAAATAGTTATAATTAGGAACCGCCTGGTAAAACTTATTGCTGTTGCTGGTATTGACATTTGGAAGTTTGAATGGCTCTTGCATTGTATGCAAATGCAGCTTTGCACATTTGCAGGAACAGGCAGGAGTGTAACACTTTTTTATTAAAAATATAGGCCTAACTCAAACTGTGTCGGAGCAATTGCAAAATCTTAGATTTTTAAACCGCAGTTGGTGTATAAGAGTTACAGTAACAAAGGTCTAAATTATATTCATATCAGGTATTTTCTGCCCTGAGAAGAAAAGCAAACAAAAAATTTTTGCTGAAATGTTTTTGTAATTTTTTAGGTCAGCTAATAAATATTCAAAATTTAAGAAAATCTTGTAAAAATCAATTGAAAATAGAAATTGTGTATCAATCAATTCCATATATCTGGTCATGAACTTATTAGCTACATTTCGACGCAGGCCAAAAACAGTCTTTTGGGTGGAATTTTTCTCTTCCATTGTTTCGTGCATATGTCATTTTACAAAAAAGCGCTCGTGAATGTCGAAAATGCCCCACTTTGGAGAATCTATACAACGATTATCCAGTACTATGACCAGGGAAAGTTGTCTGCACAACAATCGACATTTTGAGATAGAAATGACCCAAATTCACAAAAGATCTAAAGACCTGGGTACTTTACTTTTGTATGACAATTTGCGATGAACTTCTATTCATTCATCATTCATCAATTCATCTCCTTAACATTTTTCATAATTTTTTAGCACTGGTCCCTTTTTTTACTATGGAAAAGTAAAAGAACACTTTAGTTGAATTATTTCTTGGCTAATTAAGTTACCAGTAAAATTATGTGATAAGAAGAAAGAGGGTAATGAAAAAATCTCATTTAACAAAACAATATACATGAAACAATTTTAATGAATGGCGGTGAATGCATCTCTTCGCTTATTTGGTGTCTTCTTTAGAATATGAGAAACAAAAGAAACACAACCCATGGCTTATCTTACAACATAAAATGAAAACGTCTGGAAGTTGACCTATTTTTAGTAGTATTCTATTACTTACATCTTTTTCCTCAAAATCACTGCTACATTTTATACTATGCCCTATTATGCTATCAATCTAGCTTTTTTAAAGGAGATCAAGAAAAACTGTTATCTCATTAAAACCCACTTGTACAACCTTATTAAAAAGTGACTTATTGTGCAGTGATAACCAAACTCGCCATTAAAAGGGTCCTTCGTGACAAAAAGCAAAAAATAAATTAATTAAAAAAAGAAAAGTGATAACTAAAATTGGCAGGCAACTAACGCTATAGCAGGAGGAAAGAGAGAAAATAAGAAAACGAATAGCAAAGATAGAGATTATATGGAAAGAATCGGAAAGATAGAGAGAAGAAAAGTGAGCTCAATGAAGGATGTAGTAATGGTCCATTTGCAAATGGGTCAAAATTTGAAAACATTGAAATTTCAGCTGAAAAACATTTGAAAAATTTTCCCTCTAGAAATGCCTTTTTAAGTTGGCATTGTGTAGATCAAGCTATCAGCCATCATTGCACTTTCATTTCCAAGGGTCCCAATGCTCTGCTGATCTGTACTGAGGTGATAAATATAGCAGTAATATTTTTGATCGTCATTAAAATCATGCATGTAAACTAACAATCTTGACCACTTGGAGCTGAACAATCTATTACCAATGAAAAGGAAAGTGGCCTCCACATTTCGGTCCAACTTTCAAGTCTCTAGTACCGATACTTTCTGAGATACAGCAGTTTTGTCAATCAACTTAGCAAATATGAGTGTCATTAATGTCACACTTATAACTTGAAATCTACACCACTTACAGCTGTAAAATGTATTATCAATGTATGGGAAAATGATTGTTCTTCACACATCAAGCTTTATTTCAAGTCTCCATGATCAATAGTTACTGAGATACAGTATTCTCTTGACTCTAAAATTTACAAAAAATAAGAACAATTCTTTTTCACCAATAATTTTGATTAATGTTGACAAAAATTTTCCCTCCAACACCCTATGTCTTCACTAAACAATATTTCAGACGCGATATAATAGAAAAATGTCATTGGCACCTCATATTTTATCATAGGGTGTAGAGAAGCATCAAACTTTTAAAATACTGAGCATTCCAGATAAAAGGAATACTCAAAAATATCAAATAATTATTTTATTTAATCATTAAATCATGATATAAATTCAATCAAATTCAATGGCAGTAACCTCCAACAAAATTTCAGTGAGGTAAAAGTAAATAGTCATTTTCACCATGACGTTAATGACAGTGTGATGTTAATGACAAATCGGCTAAAAATATCTATAGGGGCCCATGCATAAGTAGAACTCTGGTGATATACACATGTGCAAGGAGCAGATTCAGGGACACCAAAGGAATGTTCCACAGTGACTTTTGTTGTGATATATAAAGTCAACATATTACGGGAAGGCGTTTGTTAATGACTAATTTAGATGGGACAGCTGACATGGCACCAGACATACCAGAATAATTTGCTTGACGTGACTAATGCAGAGCTGCAGACCATATATACAGTTGAGGTAAAAAATTTGCATACAGTTGAACAGGAAATAGTTAAAGATGTATTATGCAAACTGTACAAAGTGGTCAGCATATAATCTGGCATTTCTGTCCCTTATTTCTTACATATTAAACTCGGTTCAAGTCAATATATATGACAAAACAAAGTAATAGATTTAATGAGTTTGCAGAACTGTCACTCAGCATGGCTGGGACAATCTGAGGGAATCTCACACACCGAAAGCTTGCATAATATTATGGCCTAGTTAAAAAATAATGAAGCCAAAGTGTGACATGACCATCAAAATTTTAGAATGTTTATATGTATGAAATGACCACATAATATTGTAACAAACATGTCTAAGTTCTAGAAATTGTATTTACCATTCTGCTGTAGTTTGTGGAAATAACTGATAAATGTCGAATATTAACAAATTTTATTTATTTTTATTTCCATGGCAGTAAAAGAAAAGTAGACTAAATGGTAACTTATCTTCAAATTAAATCTAATTTCTTTGTTGGATGACAAAACTCATGTACTCAGTCTCCATGGCTGTTTTCATCCAAATTCGCAAAATATTTATGAGAAAAACTGTATTTTTTTAAATTTTCTTGAAATATTAAAAAAAAACCTACATATTTTCTCCCCAGATGTACATATTTTCCTCTAAAATGATTTCACCTGTTCTGTGTTATGTGTATAAAAGCGTGCTTCGAATTTGTACCAAATAAGTGCCACTGAATTGAATATGAAGAGGGCAAATTATGATAGAAGCGTGTTTTTCAGCCTATTTTTCCAGACAAAAAGCCTGGTTTTGACCTCAAACGATTTTATATGTATGCATTATCAGTAATAACTGGATGAAGCAAAAGAGTAATTACAAAATTAAAGTGAAATTTGTATTGGTTATTGCCATTATCGACAAATTGGCCCCATAGTTTGAAGAAAGCTTCACAAATATTGTGTTGATTATCGCTACAAGTAATACTAGAATGAAAGCTTTACTCCTTACAAGAAAACCATGAAAACATGATCAATATTTCACAGCGTTACGCTTGTGACAAAGCCCCTTTTTAAGAAATCTTTGTATTTTACTACCAGAAACCAGCTGCAGACCTGGATTACTTGGTTGTTTCTCAAAACTGCACAGATTTTGCAATACTACAAGCCAAACCAGATTTAAAACGGAGCTTTTATTGCTCTGTGGCACTAGAAAGTATAGGGTGGGGACGTGAATCTTGCACTAAATTTATGGTAGGACATTTTCAAAAGTAAAGGATGGAGAACAATGAAACTTGGCAGGGATTTCAAGAATGTAATCAGCTTTCTTGTCCATTAGTATCATTGGTTTCGGAAATGAATTGGTTACACAATGAGCAGCAAAGTGACAGGTCATTGATTTCGACCTTGACAACAAGATTTTGAAAGTTTCTAAAATCCCACTTACGCATCCTTCAGATGCAACCCACTAAGTCAGGAGGTTCATGCAACAAGGAAAAGATACCCAGAGCAAGCTGCATTGCAAAAATTGAAAAGAAGTGTAATTAACATAATTTTTATGAAATTGCGCCAGAAAAACACTTGAATTTATGTAAAACATGGATGTCAAACCTCAAGCAGTTACCATATTTATCAGAAAAGTTTGACACAGTTGCCTTAAAAATTGATATATGAGAACCCTGACTTTCGCAGCACTGCTTTAAGCCAAAAAAAAATGCAGTAGTTTAAAAAAACTGGATCGGCTGATCTCTGATCTTCAGACTTCTGACTCTCACCAAAGCTTGATGGATGACAATAGGAAAATAATTTTCTGGCAAAATAAAGCAGGTTATCAACAGGTTCTCCCACCAAGGTGTTTTCATCATCCGAGCTGTCATAATGGAGAACGTTCCCCAAACACGAGAGGACTTTTTTAGGAGAATTTTCAATTTTTGGCAACCATGTTGAATTTACGGTTGAGATAATTTTAGCCAAACTGTACGAAAACAATCTTTATTCTCTTGTTTCTCAGCCCTGTTAATATGGATTTGTTGTGATTTGGTAAAGTCCTCCGTATCCCCCAAAAAATAAAATCTGTCAAATAGTGCAAGTTTCGCATCCCACCCCGTGTTTTCTGTGTGTTACGCTTGCAACAGATTCACCTATGCTGTTATTCATTGGAATTTTTCAATGCACTAAATTTTCCACAATCATAAGAAGCTCCAAAATCGGTAAGCAGATATAAGGCTAGGTCTCAAGAGCAAAAAAATTCAACTGACACATGTCAAAGGGACGCTGGAGCATCCAGATCAGGAAGCGTCAAATTTGACTTAATTTTTGGAAGTCAACCTTTGAATCGAAATAGCTCAATAACGTCAAGACAGCCTTTAGACAGGCCAAAAAAAAACTTGATTTGATGGATTTACAAAGACTGAGGATGCAGAGATTCCAAAAAGTGTTGGGAAATTGCCTAAGCATATGTCTAAATGTATAAAACTGAAAGAATTCAAGTGGTCAAAAATTTTATGTCACTTTTTTGTGTGAAAAAATGCTTGTTTTTCAATGTAATTCAACTCTATCTCGATGACTATGAGACATAATGTCATAAAAAAATATGCTGTGTGGCTTCCTTATTTTTTAACTAGGCCATATGGAATGCTCAAAGCATACGACAAAAACACAGGTTGTGAAAGATTTCAGAGATGAAGTTGATCTTGATGTCTTTCTTTTTACTGAGACCTGGATAAAAGCAGATGACAGAGTTGAAATCGGTGAACTGGAAAGAAATGGTGAATACTTTTACTTGGGTTCATCTTGTGAGAACAGACCTGGAGGTGGAGTAGGATGCATTGCAAAAACTGGCATTAGGACAATGAAAAAGGAAAGCATGAAACAAAGACTTTTGAGCACATGGAAATTCATTTGCAATTAAATGGAAGAATTGTCACAATTCTTTGGTGTACAGGCCGGAACCCTCCAAAAAGAACAAATACAGTTTATCAGAATTATTTAATGAATTCACAAACTTCTTATCTCACTATCAGACTTATCACAATGAATCTATAGTAGTTGGATACTTCAACTTTCATGTGAATAAACCAGATGATGCCAAAGTTATCCAATTTAACAACATTCTTGAAATGTTTGACCTTGTTCAACATGTATCTTCACCAACACACAAAGATGGAAACGCACTTGATTTGGTTATAACCAATAAAACAACAACCCTCAGAGATAGTGCTGTCAGTGATCTACTGTCGGACCATAACTATATATCCTCTTTAATATTCAAATAAACAAAGGGAAGAATCCACAGAAGAAAATTGCCTTCAGAAAGACCCACAGCATAACTATAGCCAAATTCAAGAAAGACATTGAACAGCATCTGTCACAAAAAGTACAACACCCTAATCGATCAGTCTACTTGAACAGACTTGTGGCACTCTACACATCAACTGAAATGATTTTTGACAACCACTCACCTGTTAAGACTAAACTTGTGACAGTGCGCAAACCTAACCAGTTCTCAAATCAAGAAATAAGGCCACTCAAAAATGAAAAGAGAAAAGCAGAAGAATTATGGAGAAGAACTGGTTTAGAAAAAGACTGGAATATGTTCAAAGAAAAACGAAATGCTCTCAATGAAAAGCTTAATCAGCTTAAATCAGACAAATTCTCAGGTGTAAAATTCAAGCCACAAAGGGAAATTAGAGAGGTTTTGCTACACATTTCCGTGTGATGTGTACGTGGGGGTTGCCATGACAACAATGTAATTATATAGCACTTGTACACGTATACGTCACACGTGAACGTGTAGCAAAACCTCTCTATTCTAAGGCGATGTTCCAACTTCTAAATTGCCATCTCAACAGAAAACAAGATCTGCCTCTTCCCCATCACACAAATGAAACAGAACTATCAAATGATTTCAACGACTTCATAATGAAAAGATCAAAATCATCAGATCTAAATTAGAATCAGGAACGAAGATCACAACTGATGGTTCTCAACCCAACCACAGCCACAATTTACATCAGTTTAAGGCTCTATCAGAAAAGTTAAGAAACTTATCACTGAAATGCCTGTCAAACACTGCCAACTTGATCCAATGCCATCATGGCTACTGCTTGAATGTGTTGATGAATTTCTTCCAATCATAATGAAAATTGTTAATATGTCATTAACGCTTGGAGAAATGCCCTTTAAACTGAAGCATGCACTTTTCAAACCACTGTTGAAGAAAGAGGGCCTTGAATTGATCAAAAATAATTATTGGCCAGTCTCTAACCTTTCATTTTTGAGTAAAATCTTTGAGAGTGCTGTAATCAAACAGTATGTTGATCACTTCACTAAGAACAATCTTGAGGATGAAAAGCAATCAGCCTACAAGCAATTTCACAGCACAGAAACCCTCTTAACAAAAATCCATAATGATATTATGCTTAGTCTAAGCAATGGCCAGGTGACAATGCTAGTGTTGTTAGACCTTTCTGCTGCATTCGACACAATTGATCATGGCATTTTGCTGCAAAGACTGAGTAACAGGTATGATGTGCAAAGTGCAGCCTTAAGATGGTTCAAATCTTACATTTCTGAAAGATCACAGTCTGTGATAATAAATGATAAAACGTCAGTCTGTGATAATAAATGATAAAACATCAAGCAAACTTCCACTCAAATTTGGAGTTCCTCAAGGTTCCAAACTTGGACCAAGCTTATTCAACTCCTATGTTGCCCAGTCAGTGAAGTAGCACGAAGAAATCAAGTTCATGATTAGAAGTATGCTGATGAGCAACTTATCCTGTCGTTTAAACCAACCTTTTTGGGTGAAAAACATGCCAAACAGAAAATGGGGGTATGCTTCACTTTGGCGGGCCGTGAAATTGACCATATTTGGAGAACAATAGATTCGTGACGTCATGTCATTGTAACCATGCAAGAAATGTTGACATGACGCCATCAACAGATGACGACGATCTTGTTTTGGTGACGCAAAAAGCAGCAAAATAGACTAAAAACGTAAGTTTTAGTCACTTCTAAGTTATAGTTTGTTGAAATAATGCCATGGAAACCAGTTGGCGGGGGTGTGGGGGCCCCAGCCCCCACGATAACCACAAAAAAAAACGATTGTTTTCACTTGCCAAATATGGTCATTTTCACGGCCCGCTATAGTGAATTTTTTCCGAAAATGGAAAATTGTATTGACGCATATTTCAATTTGAGAAACCTGTCAAAATTCTGTAAAAATCTTGAAGTATGGCACTTCTGTCTGATTGTTGAATAAACTTCAGGTTGCTCAAAACTCGGCAATTCGATTAATTGAGAGATTTAAAAAACTCGACAGTGTCAGCCACCGTATGCAGCAACTGCACTGGTTACCAATCATAGAAAGAATTCAGTTCAAAGTGATGGCGACCACATGGAAGGCAAGTCAAATCTCAACAGGAAAATAACCTGAGAAGCAACCACAATCTACTGTTAGCAGAACCTGCTCCATGCAACAAAAATAAGTTCGAAGATCGGGCATTTTCCTATGCAGCACCAAAACTCTGGAAAAATTTGCCTGAAAAAGTGAGAATTGCTCAAACATTATAGAAAGCTTCAAGAAGAAGCTGAAAACCTATCCGTTTCAGAATTCTTATGAGTGATATGATTCGAAAAAGCGCTGATGGGCAATTTACTGAAATTAGCGCTCTTTAAATCCATATTATTATTATTATTATTTGGGGACAATGTCAAATGGTTTTTAGAAACAACCAGTGGTTTTTGCATAGAAATTTGGTAATTCATTCGATTTGTGGTTACCTAAAATTTGGTATTTCCAGTTTTCCACAAACCCTAATTTAATTGGAATGATATAAAAGACAAGCTCTTTCGAGTATTAGCTAACAAATAGCAGGAGTCTGTACTATTTGCATGAGACTGCTATAGTATACAATAATGACTGTCATGCTATGCTTCAGCTTTACATGCACTGCAGGCAACCTCGGTCTTCTCAAAATGAGAGGGTGTTACAAACTAACAGGTGGCTTAGGGGGGTCTCCTCACTCAGAGGGGGGACATAGAACATGGATGTCATATAAAAGAGAAGGATAGGCTGTGGAAATCAGTCACTAGGCTGAGCTGAGGATCACTTGTGGGCTCTACATTTTCAGGTTAGTGAAATTAACAACAAAATAACCCACTCAACAACAGCAAATGTGTCACTCAAAAGTTTTTAACTTATGAATTAAGATAAATTTTACCAGCAGGTTAGGCAAAGAATCTTGTCCACTTCCATCAACCATTCCATTCTTTTATAGCTTCAATCAAATTGACTCACACTTAATTGGGCATCAGTGAATTAATTCATAATTTAACCTTAATTTACAAAAATTGTGATTAAAATTTTATAGAATTTCAAATATATTTGTGGATATTTACCCAATTAAAAGAAACCATGAAAAACTGTTATCTAAAATTTTTTATTCGGTCAATTATAAAAATGGTAGGTCATCTCAATTGCTTTTTCATTGGCAGAGAATCTGTTGGGTCAGTCAATCCGTAAGCAAAAAATTAATAATTTCTGGCCTGAGTAGTATTTTTAGTGCATTTTGCACGTATGGGAGAGGTCACACCCCTACAAGAGACCTCTTCAAGACTGCGGAGGCGGTCTTATAATGCACGGACCATTGTATAAAATTTGCCATTTATACTTTTCCCTTTCAGGATGTTGGTACTGGTTCTTTCCCTAGCTTTCTTGGGCTCTGCCCTGGCTGAAGACTGCTGCTCAGCTGCCGATAGGAAGACCGTGCTCCGCGACTGGCAGAGCGTCTGGTCCGCTGAGTTCACTGGCCGCAGGGTGGCCATTGGAACCGCTATCTTCGAAGAGTAAGTAGACCCTTATACATGACAATATTACTAAGATGCATAAGAACAAATGGAGAATGAAAGTTTTTATATTTTCCTTTATAAAAAATTTAATTTGGCCAAAAAAATCCATTTCGAAGGTTTTATAGTTTTGCGAAACAAGATATTCTCAGAACAAAATTAATTATAACAACTGCTTTTATCTCATCCCATTTGGAAGTTATGAACCTAATAAAAGGCTAACAGCCATGGAAATATGAGTAAACAGGCATACCAAGATGCCTCGAATTGTTCTTGTAAGCTATACTTGCCATGTTATCAAGACAACATAGTCGTAAGCCGGAGAATGAGTCATTCCTCTCTGAAATATGTACCGCTCTATAGAATTTAACGATTCATGCAACTTTATCATCTTTGCAGGCTTTTCGCCATCGACGCTGGTGCCAAAGATGTGTTCAAGAACGTCGCTGTGGACAAGCCAGAGTCCGCAGAATGGGCCGCTCACGTGATCAGGGTCATCAACGGCCTTGACCTTGCCATCAACCTGTTGGAGGACCCCAGGGCACTGAAGGAGGAGCTTTTGCATCTTGCCAAGCAGCACAGGGAGAGAGATGGAGTCAAGGCTGTCTACTTTGACGTGAGTTTTAAAACAACTATTACGCCCCACTTGGAGGGGGTATACAGGGGTGCCGGTACCCTTGTCCAAGGGGGCAGGATGGGGGGCAAGGTGTGCCCTTTTGATCGTAAAAAAAACAATTATTAGCCATTGTTTGAGTAATTTTGGGCACAAATTAGTAGTTATATATCGGGTATGCAAAATTATAACTGATCTCTATATAAATTTTGCCACGCGAAATTGGCTCGAATATGTATAATTTCCCTTTTCCGTTCGACTGCCCCTGCCGCCTATGTTTCTTTCCGGCACCCCTTAGGGTATATAACTATGTCATTGATAGTATTTTTTTTATACCATTTTGGCTTTTCCAACTAGTTTTCGATGGTGGATGTGCGTGTTATAAGCTTGGTTCTTAAACTACACCGTTCCAGAGGTTCAAAAATTACGTTTTAGAAATGATTTTTTAAATAGTTATGAAATGTATATTTTGGAAATAGTTGTCAAGTAAAAGAAACAATCATTTTGGCTTCCAAAGATGATGTCTCACCGTGTATGATGTAATTCTATGGAATGCTCGCATGATTATTCCTTGATTAACCGAGTGTTAATTGATCATTTTTGACAATTTCGCTGTTTCTAGGAAATCGGCAGGGCTCTCCTTAAGGTCCTTCCCCAGGTATCCAGCAACTTCAACTCCGGCGCTTGGAGCCGTTGCTTCTCCCGAATTGCTGATGTCATCAAGTCCGACCTTCCATAGACTGGTCCATGATGTCGCTACGACTGTAGGAGTCATGACGATACATCTCTATCACCTGTCATGACGTCATCAGCATCAAATCACTCCTGAAAATGTATCAGTCAAAAGATGAAAGTAAAATGATAGAACCAATCACCTGTTATGATGTTGTCACAATGGGACAGAGGTCGCCACCGTCGGCTCCATGGAGGCGACCTCTGCCCCTAAAAATAAAACCACATGTTATTCATTGTTCAAACGTTCCCCAAGTGCAGTCAATAAATAAATGTTCTTTGCAATATGTTCTTGTTATATAAATTTTGTTCATCTTTTGTACTCTTCAGTCCGGCAAAGCGGGTTACTTAAACAATTTAAAATTTGAGAATATCAAATCAAGGTCATTTCATTCACTCCAAATAATTTTCATGAATGTGTATGTTAATATCTGTGTTGATTTTGATGAGAATCTAAAAGACATAATTGTATTACTTCTGACATGGCACTTCAAATTTCCACTGAAAATTTGTAGTCAGAACTCAGGGATACAGTGTATTTGATTCTCAGAGTGGTAGCCAGGTACTCGCACAAAGAAAAAGAGCATGTAATGCATGCACCGTGTCCTCGAGCAATTTAATAACCCCTTGTAACTCAAAGGGTTATGATCATTACATTGACACATCTCTGTAAATTCTTAATTCTATCTATCTAGCAATCTATTTATCTATTTGTCTATCTATCGGTCTATCTAACTGTCTATCTATCTGTCTATCTTTAGCAATTGGCTGAAGCATAAATCTCAGGTTGTGGTGCGCCCCACTATGTCTCAGGGCGGAAGGGCCAAAGGCAAGAAGAAGAAGATGCTTCTCAGAAATCAGCAAAGATGAATTTGGGGGATTAAAGTTAACTATTTAGAGCGTTGAGACATAAGATTAAAGCTAGGGAATCTTTGGCAGCAGTGTGAACACTAGGCATCATAACTTCAGGTGGTTCTTGCATAGATCTGTGAAATGCTTTTCGATCCTCACCAATTTTGACATGACAATGCCATTGATGACGACAAAAGGCCCGAGGCCCTGCTCTCGGACACAAAAAGGAAACAGGTCAAGATAATAATGCACCATTTAAAATTTAAAAAAAATATATATTTCAAACAGGACTTGGCTGCACAAGAGTTCCAGGACTGCATAGGGAAACTTTGATGAATGAAAAAATAGAAACCATTGAGATGAGATGCAACACTGATTGAGCAAGATTGTTCATTGACGGGTCAAAATTTACCGAAATGCAAAAATGTTGTCCCAACTCTCGATTGCTTATAAAATGGAGTCCTCAATTTAATTTGTAAATGATTTGTAGGAAAAAATTATTTTTGATGTTTTTCTGTCAGAAAATGATAAAAGGGAGTCTTTGCTACATACATTGTTTTCAGACATTGCCACGAAAAATAGAGCGCTTCACAGTAATCACTTTTTTTTTCTTTAAATACATTTATAGAAATCTATCAAACAGGAAATTGTATAGTTTATTAGGCATGCAGATTATTACTTCATGTTTAGAGAGATTCACTGTGTCCTTAGACATGTGTTCCAAAAGCAGGGAAGGGAACATCAGGGGCAAATAAATTTTGAGTTGTCATCATTGTCATTGCTACCCAGAGCACTATAGTCAGGGGTGCAGGAACAACGGGGGCAGGGGGGGCAATTGCCCCTCCTGCCCTTGTCCAGGGGAGGGCAGGGGGGGCAAGGGTGTCCTTTAGATCTTACAGAAAAAAACATTATTAGGCCTTATTTTACTCATTTTAGGCACAAATTAGTAAATATATATATAAATTATTTGTGAATTACTATCTAAATATTGTCACACGAAATTGGTGCGAATACGATTTGCCCTTTTTCATCTGACCGCCCCTGCCGCCCGTGATTCCTTCCGGCACCCCTGACTAGAGTTGCCACAATGCAACCTTGATCTGAAACTACTTTGGCTTCATAAATATGACAGCCATTGTCCAGATATGTCTACTCACCATCAATCAAAACGGTTTCCAATAAACATCAGCATTTCTATATCTTGGGCAAACACTGGACCTGCATCACTTAGCATGGATGCAATGAAAATGTATCATGTATATTGTACACAATCATTTCTCCTTATCACAAAGCTACCAGCCAGTAAGGAACACACGCTTCTTCAGCAAAACCACAACACCGGTTGCTCTAAATGTACAGCTATGGCCGTTAGTTTTCACTCAGCTCCTATGCTTCATCATGGCGCTATGACCAATCATAACAAAGTAAATACTTGCTCAATCTTCACCAAATTGTCAGGAATTATAGTCTATATACAGTAGCAGGTGTTCGGATAAAAATGTTTGAATGAAAGAATGTTACAAAATGACTGTATGGCAAAATACTAAATTAGTTGATATTTAAGCATATTATCAATTCTGACGCTATATGTCATTGTCATATACGCTGTGCATTTATGTTTCACTTACAAGTATTTGTCCTTTCGTCATCGATTTGCATGATAGTAATAGTCACCACAGTGTCTGAATGTTTTAGGTACACATCAAATTAGGCATCTGTGACAAAATTATAAATAGATTCATGGTTTAACTGTTGGTTCTTCGGGTTTTACATAAACCGTTTTTGCTTTAATTATAGCCAAGTTTAAGGTAGGCGTAGGAAGATAGAACAGTACCTTATCTGAACAAAAAATTGTGCTAAATTCTGTCCATAGATGTGGAATTTAATAAACAAGAAATTGAATTTTACCTGAAGTAGAAAGTTTTACCACTTGACAAATTAAAAAAATTTTCTGAATATAAATACTTCAAGCAAACCCGATGAATTAATGTTAAAGTTGCATATTTAATTGCAATTTTGTCATGAATGCTTAATTTAGTGTGTGCCAAACACATACAGAAACTTTGGTGACTATCACTATCATGCAAATGACATAATAATACTATTATATATAGCATCACAACTGATTATATGCTTACATTTCAACTAATTTATTATTTTGCCATACAGTCATTATGTAACATTCTTTCATTCAACAATTTTTATCAGAACAAATACTTCTGTATAGAGACCATAATTCATGACAATTTTGTGAAGATTGAGAAAGTTTTTGTTGTGTTATGAAACTTATGATTAGTCACAATAATAGCGCCATGCATGGTGAATCATAGCGGCGCAGTGAAAACTCATGGCCATGACTGTACCAGATGATCTGATTAATGCATGGCCCATCATCCTAGTGAACTTGGATAAATGATGACTCAGCTTTGGAAACTACAGAAGCGCGCTGTATGGGCTGCAGGTGGACCTCTCAATCTCACAAGCTATTTCATTGGTTTTACCATAACTTCATATGTGGCTGACATTGTCAGTGGCCCATTTATGGGCAGTTGATCATGGAATTTTTATTGGTTTCATTCCCTGCCCAAGTAAATATCTGAGGCTTCAGCTCTGATAAGAGAATTGGTTAATTTTGTCAATGTATATCTGGACAGAAGTCACTGTGGAACTTTGCTTTGGGGTACACAAGTCTCATTGTAAACCAAGATTGACATCATATAATGTATTCACAGGTTCAAGGAAATATTTGTTTAAAATTGTACCTATAAATTAACCTCACATGTCATTAACGAATGATACCAATGGCAGTTTTGGTGTTATCACTCTAAAATACTGATGGAAGTGACACTAGTCATTGGCAAACATGATGTCACAAGCATTTTGGAAGTCCTGATTTATTTGCACTGTTGCAGCAGTATACCACTTCAGTAAGTTTCCTGGGTGCAGCATACGTATAAAAACAATAAATTTCTTACCTTTTTTCAATAATATTTGCACTTATGATATTTTACTAGTAAGATGCTCAGGAGCAATTAAACTGGCCATTAGTGTCATGAGCATCATATTTTGTCATTAACGTCTTGCACAGATTCACTTATCAGAAATAGCTAATTTGGGGGGTTTATTGCTTGATTTGAAGTTTAAAAAGTGTTGCACAGGATCTCTTTTCGCAGGAATCATTTGGTATGTGTACAATTTAGTAACTAAACGGAGTTTGATGCACTGAAATCAAGTAGTGTGAAAGAAAACCTTTATGGAAGTGTAGAAAAAATGAAACATGTAATTATTTGCCATTTCTTTTAATTGTGGCTACTGTGAGGCAGATAGCAGTACTCTGTTTTTATATGATTGTTTTGTTTGTACCTCATGCTCCCTCTGCATTAGTGTAGGTGATACAAATGTATGAATTCTGAGAGATATTGGGGTTTTACAGCTGCAGCATGAGGTTAATGACACCTAAAAGCAGTGCCAGATTTCCCAATAGGCCGAGTAGGCCATCGGCCTAGGGCCCACTGCCTTTGGGGGGGCCCACTGCATTCAAATTCACGCGCACGCGCGGCGCACATACATTGCACTTGCACAGAAATTGAACATAGTTGCAGTCAGTGGCCCCCAGTAGAAACACATGGTCGGTGGGCCCCAAAAGTCGGTGGGCCCCCAAAGTCAGTGGGCCCCCAAAGTCAGTGGGCCCCCAAAGTTGGTGGGCCCCCAAAGTCGGTGGCCCCCAAAGTCGGTGGGCCCCCAAAGTCGGTGGGCCCCCAAAGTCGGTGGGCCCCCAAAGTCGGTGGGCCCCCAAAGTCAGTGGGCCCCCAAAGTCGGTGGGCCCCCAAAGTCGGTGGGCCCCAAAGTCGGTGGGCCCCCAAAGTCGGTGGGCCCCCAAAGTCGGTGGGCCCCCAAAGTCAGTGGGCCCTCCAAAGCAGCAAAACCAGTAGGCCCTTGTAGGCACAAGCTTAGTGTGTACAAGAAAAGCTAGATGGAGGGGGCCCCTCCTGAGTCAGTGCGACCCACAAAGTCATTGGGCCCCACAATGTGGCAAAACCAGTGGGCCCTTGTGGATGCACACTTAGTGCGTACAAGAAATGAGAGACGGAGGGGGCCCCTCCGGAGTCAGTAAGCTAGATGAAGGGAGCCCCTCCAGAGATGGTAAGCTAGATGAAGGGGGCCCCTCCTGAGTCAGTGGGCTCTCCAAAGTCATCAGGCCCCCCCCTCCCAAAGTGGCAAAACTAGTTGGCCCTTGTAGACACATGTTTTGTGCGTAACATAAATGCAAGATGGAGGGGCCCCTCCTGAGTCAGTGGGCCCTCCAAAGTCATCGGGCCCTCCAAAGTGACAAAACTAGTGGGCCGTTGTAGACAAAGGCTTGAAAGTCTAATAAACTTGTGCAAAATGGAGGGTCCCTCTTGAGTCAGTGGGCGCTCCAAAGCAGCAAAACCAGGAGACCCTTGTACATGCTAGAAGGAGGGGGCCCTCCAAATCAGTGAGCGGCACTGTGAGCCCTTGAAAGTCAGAGGGCCCTACTTAGTAGGATTTACATCCCTGTGGCAAACTGTGAGGGTGAGAGATCATTTTCTACTCTCACAAGAGTGAAAATAGCATGCAATGCATGCACTGTGTCCTCGAGCAATTTAATAACCCTTATAACTCAATGGGATATGATCATTACATTAACACATCTCTATAAATTGTTAAAAGTTGCATTCTATCTATAGATCTATCAATCTACCTATCAATCTATCTATCTGTCTATCTATGTGTTTGTCTGTCTATATGTCTATCTTCAGTAATTGGCTGAAGTATAAATCTCAGGTTGTGGTGCACCCCACTTTGTCTCAGGGCGGAAGGGCCAAAGGGAAGAAGAAGAAGATGCTTCTCAGAAATCGTCTGCTGAGCAAGGAGGAATTTGAGGGATTAAAGTTAACTATTTAGAGCAGTGAGACATAAGATTAAAGCCAGGGCATCTAGTGCAACAGTGTAAACACTGGGCATCATAATGGCATCATAACTTTGGGTTGTTCTTGCATCTGTGAAATGCTTTTCGATCCACACCAACTTTGATATGACAATCCCATTGATGACGACAAAGGGCCCGAGGCCCTGCTCTAGGACACAAAAAGTCACTTGAGATCGACAATTCGCCTGGAAAAATTATATTCACTATCTTTGCTGGCAATTAAATCTGCCCTGTTGCTTGACATCGACACTCAATATATATTTGACAAATGTTCAATGGAAAAAAAACCAGAAAGAAACTTCTTTAAATCAATGGTATCCAGGTAAATGTTACTTTCCCTACACATGCTACAGGCTTCTATGACAAGTACTCTGCAATACATGGTGCAATGCTTTATTCAATCGTAGACTTCTATAATCATACTGAGAAAATTGTCTTCTGACATTTGACCTATTGATTTATTTTTTTGCTTCATTATATAACTGAGAACATTGATGTGAAATTTGACTTATTATGCTCTGGAATGCAGAACTTAAACTTTTATAATTAGATAATCATACGGAGACAAATAGTTTTAACATTTAACCAAGTAATTTACCTTGTGCTTCATACTGAGAACATTATTGTGTCAGGCATTAATCAACTAATTACTTTTTACTCAACAATGGCGAATCTATCTTTAATTTTCATGATCTTACAGATACATTATTTAACCTTGTAAGTTTCAACCCAAAAATTCACTTGTTGGTTAACATCTTCAAATTCTGGATGTGTAATTTCAAGCAATTTTAAACTATTAAGTTATATGGTCTGTGAAATAAAAAATAAATATCTTGTTTGGCACTAACATTATTGTAGATAAGATGACCCTTAAAACTGCTCAGAATTAATTTCCAACCACCTAAAAACCTTCAGCTTCAGGGGGCCTAGAGCGGCCCCCAGACCCCCGGCCCACTGGGCTTCGGCCCGTTGGGCCTCGCATAGTCAGGGGCCCCCCCAAGTGCCTTGGCCTAGGGCCCATCCTTATCTAAATCCGGCCCTGCCTAAAAGCATTACCCCAGTATTTACCTCAACTGTACATAAAACAGTTACCATGCTTCCTGAGCCTTGGATAGCAAAGTACAATGAAAGATGATTGTTTTACCTACCAAAATAAAATCAAAATGAGATCCTTTAGAGCTGATTTCAAATCAACTTTTTTCCTGACTGAAATTTCACCGTTTTCAAATTTTGACCAAATGAAACCTGGGACCTGCATCAGAGGAGGTCATGACCATTTACCAACTCAGCAGGCCTTCCATCTAGCTTGTGAGTTGGGTCATATCACAGACAACTCGTTTATTATTTTTCTCTAAACCTTCCCAGGTCAAACAAAAGAGGACTCTACCATAACCCATTTCCAACACCCTTCGAACTATGCTTTACTTCTGATGTTTAAAATTTGAGGTCTTAGTTCTAATCTGGTTCACAAAATAATAGTTGGAAATCTCATTCAGACAAAAATTGACCCAGATCTGCTTCAATTGCCCTTACTTATTTGTAGGAACGTTTTCATGGTGTCAAAATGTTATCTGAAAAATAACTCTTCTCGTGTCGTTTCCAAACTTATAGTTTGTATTTTTCGTTTGTTTTTTTTTTCACTATAATTAATTGCAAAATAAATATAGCAAGATATAGTTATTATGAAGGAGTTTATTTTAATTGTATCCCAACAAACTCTCATTATAAAATTAATCAGTTTACATTCACTGAAATTGAACATTTACAGGATACATTTAAAGGATTTTTTTTAATTATTAACAAAATTGTGGCAACACACAGGTCAGAAAGCAGTGGTACAGAGCACATTCAGCTCCCTTTCAGTCTGTTCTTCGAGAGAAATAAACCACATATAGGCAAACATTCCAAACACTCCAAAAAATAAAAACATTTTATGTCCACACAGACTCTAGTGTAAATCAGACAGAAGCAAATGCCTATTTTTACATTCTTTGATCAAATTATACTTAGAATTGGCCTGGATTGACATTTTCCTCGGCTGTTTCACAAAAACATTTTGCAAGTGGACAGTAAATTAAGAATGTGCTGATCTAGCTCCTGGAAGTGGAAGGCA
This sequence comes from Platynereis dumerilii, assembly GCA_026936325.1. Lineage (NCBI taxonomy): Eukaryota > Metazoa > Annelida > Polychaeta > Phyllodocida > Nereididae > Platynereis > Platynereis dumerilii. Next base: position 10,386,018 of record JAPTHN010000010.1, on the reverse strand, counting down.
AATTGAGAATGGTAGCACAAGGTCTGGGACATTTTAATACAAAGTGCTCTGAAGTAGGCTACCCCATTCAAGTTCTCCAAAGAAGGTTCAGTAAGGTATTTAAAAAAGACCTTGTCTTTGGGTATTTTGAGGTACCAACTGGGGTATCCTATTTGTGACAGGCTGGTTACCTTTTTAGGCACTTCAGAGTTCTTTTGCTCTTTGAGTGCACTGGAAGTGGAAAGCAAATTAAGAATGTGCAGATCTACTGGAAGTGAATAGAAAATTAAGATCTACCGAGAGTGAAAAGAAAATTAAGAAAGTGTTGATCTTTTGCGAAGTGGACAGCTCATTAAGAATGTTTAGATCACCAGGAAGTGGAAAATGTGCTAAGAATGTCTAGACTCCTGGAATTGGAAAGAAATCAAGAATGTGTAGATCTACCGGAAGTGGAAAGTAAGTTGAGAAGGCGTAGATCTTTTGGAAGTGAAAAGAAAATTAAGAAAGTGTAATCTACTGGAAGTAGAAAGTGAAGTTGAGAATGTTTCGATCTCCAGGAAGTGGAAAAAGTACTAAGAATGTCTAGACTCCTGGAATTGGAAAGAAATCAAGAATGTGTGGATCTACTTGAAGTGGAAAGTAAGTTGAGAATGTTTAGATCTCCAGGAAGTGGAAAGAAAATTAAGAATGTGTTGATCTACTTGGAGTGGAAAGTAAGTTGAGAAGGCGTAGATCTTTGGAAGTGGAAAGCATTTAAGAATGTGGATCGACAGCTAATTAAGAGTGTACAGATCTTTGAAATTGAATAGCAAAATTGAAAGAGTGCTGAGCAAATTAAAAATCTTAGAAGTAGAAAGAAGTGGATTTTCGTTTGGTCCAGTTTGTTGAATGAGGGCTTTTGTACACTCTAAAAACTAAAGTTCTAATAAGATACCAATATTGGTATTTAAGCTTGTCCCGTATTTTGAACACCTTTTGGTTAGTTAAAAAACCATTAACAATTGATATTTTCAAAAACCAGTTGCATTTGTACAAGAAAAAATCAGTATTGGTTTTTGGTTTAATTTTCAGGAAGTTAGTTGTGGATATTAAAGTTTCAAATTGCAGCTATTGTAATGCCATCATAGAAATTCATTAATACTTACATGCATACAATAGAAAACAAAATGGGTTTTTTATTCCTTGACATTTGAAAAATTGATTCTCCTATTATGCATTGGTGGGTATTTTATAAGACCGTTTAAAAAAAATTGAGGTATGGATAATGGTCATATTGGTACCCAATTGCAGGTTTTCGATATCATTTCATGGAAATTTCTAAATACCAATACGAATCGTAAACTGCAATTAAGATAGTATTTCAAAGTTTCAGGATTGATATAAACGGTGCTATTCGAGGTACTGGAATGAATCAAATATGATAAATCAGGCAATCAGAACCATCCCACAGGGAGGCAGATCATTTTGGAAAATGCCAAATTTGATTTATTGTGATCCAAATTTTTTTAATGCAGGTTTACCAGTATTTCAGCATTAGTATAAATGAATAATCAATTTTTTCGCATTTCTCTTAAAATATTTTGTAGTTAAAAGTAAATAAAAAAAGTAATGATTCTATGGATCTGATTTCAATGTTTATTTTTACATATACAAATTCACAAAAATTCATAATAATTGTATATATTGATATTACTAGATACAAATTTATTGAAAAACCAATATTGACACTCATTTATCACACTTTGGCCTTGGAAATAAAAACATCACAGCAGTCATTGGTAATCAAACACACAAAATAAAAACATCACAGCAGTCATTGGTAGTCAAAACACAGGAAAGTGGAGATTAACAAAAGTATGAATTGGTTGAAATAAAGACACATAACATGTAGAAAACATTATATTGTTAATGACTGGGGTTATATTTCCAAAAGCGGCAAGTCAGGGTGGCAATGCCAATCGAAATGTCAGTATCATTAGTTTGTATCGAAAGTCTTCAGCAGCCAATCTTGAGGCTGGATGGATGGATGATTGGGGCTTTACGTCCTGTATTAGTGCACTTGGTAGGCTGACTAGGACAATAGGAGGACGAAGCAATGAGTCCGGCTAGAGCTGGATTCAAACCCCAGACCCAGCAACAGGCAGCCCGGCATGCTATCACGAGACCAATCCTCCCCTCTCACTAGCCAAGAGGATATTTTTTGTCATTATTAATGCACAGTATTGGGATGGTATGATTGTTGGTTGAAGTTTTCCTTCTCGTATCACTATTTATGCGCTCTTAGGTCAATTCGGATGGATGAAATGTGAACAACTGTTCTTGAATCGAACCTTGCAGTGTGCATCATTGGGATCCTGAAAGTGGAAAGTGGATAAGCATTGGTATCCAAATATCACTTCTTTGCAAAAACAAATTACTCAGTCAAGGTAGTCATTATTTACACATCAAATACTTTATCTGCAAAACCTTCAATGGAAGTTTTTGTGCTAAAACTCCACATTTCATTACTGACTAATATTTATAAAATCTTCCATTATTTTGTAGTTTCCCTACACACTGCTAGAATATGAATTCTGAATTCTTGTCTTATCACTGTGTGTTTTACCAGTAAAAGATCTCATACTGTTCGCACTCACCTCAATATTGCAAAAAGGAAGTATACATTTCCTTTAGTACTCTAGGTGGGGCAAGTTAACCATTTCCTGGTGAGATCTGAAATAGTAGGTAGATACACCCATGAGTTTTTGCAAGGAGGATAATACCAAAAATGTATCAAATAACTTCATTCAATTAAATCAATGCCTTGGTTATTCAACATCCCCTGTTCACTCATTATTTGACTGAAGATTGGTCAAAATAATTTCATTTTAACACAAGAGAATATCAGAATACTATATACAATAAGTATTTGTCAATTGGAAAAGATAATGAGGAGCTGTTATTCAACTTACATACCTTGAGAAGCATTGTCTATATTTTTCCCAACTTGCTTTATAGTTTTTTGTATTAAGGGACTCAGTAGGAACATGCCATTCTTCTTCTGAAACAGAAAATACAAAACTTTCTTTTAAAATGTCAAAGATTTTTAAAATATCAGTAAAAGTACTGTAAGTAATTTTGTATAATTCACAGGCATATGTAATACTTTTCACCTCAAGAATAGTAAAGCACATTAGAAACACTATACAACTCAACACAACGTGGGGTAAAAATTTGTGGGTGACTGTACCTTTGTCAGAAAAACGTGAATATCAGATATGAAAATAATAATAACATTATTATCATAATTAATGTAGTATAGGTGTCAGCACAATTGGACCATTAGCAGGTAAGTTGTGCCACATGATGGGGCAAGTTGTATAGCTCAGTGTATCCGGTGAGACCTCAAATCTCACCAATTTCTTCAAAGATAAAATATGTGTCATGTGTATGACATTCTTATGGCTGATGCAGTGATGCTCTGATGCTCCAATACGTGAAATGAAAGTTATCACAGAACATTGATGGCCCATATAAACCCCCCCAAAAATTTTAAAAGTATAATCAGTATAAATTATATGCTTTTTGGAACATGTTTGTTATTATAAATTCTTCTAATAGCCTTAATTTCTCCACCACATTTACAGGGTTGTGTGTGAAACAAGCAAAAATGTTTTAAAAGAGAATTAAAATCCTATATCACACCATTGGCACCGCTCAACAATGCACAACTTGCCCAAAATACTCTTATTTTTTTGCGAAAATCTGTCACTGCATTAAATGCCAAATTAAAAAATTGAAGAGCAATAATGCTCGTCTTCAGAGTACATTCAACCAAAAATACAAAATTTCTGATAGACACTTTTTCACATTATAATATTTGGCAGTTTTTTTGTTCATTATTTTAATGGTTCTTCAATTCAACCCTGCAATTGGTGGCACAATACCCCGGTCTCTCCTACGACAGAAGAAGGCCCCATTTAGCCTCATAAGTCCCGCAATCCCTGGTGACACTGTATGTCCCAGCAGGCACCAACAAGCACGAGCATGTACCGGCAAGCACCCTATGTCCCGCTAAGCACCGGCATGCACCATATGTACCTACAAGCACCGGCAAGCACCCTATGTCCCACTAAGCACCGGCAAGCACCCTATGTCCCGCTAAGTACCGGCATGCACCATATGTACCTACAAGCACCGGCAAGCACCCTATGTACCGCTAAGCACCGGCAAGCACCCTATGTCCCGCTAAGCACCGGCATGCACCATATGTACCAACAAGCACCGGCAAGCACCCTATGTACCGCTAAGCACCGGCATGCACCGTATGTACCGCTAAGCACCAGCAAACACCCTATGTCCTACTAAGCACCGGCAAGCACCCTATGTACCGCTAAGCACCGCCAAGCACCTTGTGTACCTACAAGCTCCGGCAAACTCCCTATGTTCAGCTAAGCACCTTCATGCACCATATGTACCTACAAGTACCGGCAAGCACCCTATGTACCGCTAAGCACCGACAAGCACCCTATGTACCGCTAAGCACCGACAAGCACCCAATGTCAAGCCATGCACCCTATGTCCCACTATGCACTGGCAAGCACCCTGTGTCCCGCTGTGTACCGGCAAGCACCATATGTCCCGCTATGCACCGGCAAGCACCCTATGTCCCGCTATGCACCAGCAAGCACCCTATGTCCTGCCATGCACTGGGCAGGACCCTATGTCGGAATAAGTATATAATGCTCAGCACTGGCAAGTACGCTGTACCCGAAAAGCTCCGAAAGTATCATATGTGCAGGGGGCCAGGGGCGTATCTCGAAATGGCCGGGTGGGCCTTAACATGACATGAATATGCGGCCGCTCATGCTTTTCCTCTTTTCCCCTTGATGTTAATATTTGAGTATGGTTTCATACAGATTTTGCACTTAATGAGCTGACGAAGTGTCTCTTCTCTACATTCAACATGGGAAACATTGATGCTGTTTGATTACCTAGTCATGATCAAGAGAAGGCCATTTGATTTGTCATAACTGATTTTTGAGTAAAAGTCAGATACATAATCCTTTCGTTTGCCTGTCACCAACAAGCAGGATTAGTTAAATAAATCAACATTGAAATGGTTGTTATGATCATGACAAATCATCAGTATTATGACTCAAGAAGTGCCATTTTCACAATGCAACAGTTCATTTTTGCATATCAAATTTACAGATTGTAATACTTCATGGCCGATTTTTGATTGAAAGAATGATGGGCAGTTCAATTGCACTATTGATTTACACTCAATAATCTGTCTAAAAGTTTACCACTTTTTGCTGCCACCTAGGAGCCAAATTCACGAGCACCTGTAATCGGTCAACAGAAACTCAGTGTGAGGAACTTCCATAACTTTGTCTGGAAGAAACCAGGACATTCCTAGCATTTGATAATGGCCTAGTCTATTTCCAAAAACTCTGGAAGTGTCTAGTCTAACTTTGGTTGACTTCGATTTTAAGCAGAAAGCTTCTGAATACCAAATTAATTTGGAACTATTTTTTATCATGGAGGATGTAGCCAACAAACAACACAGTAAAGATGGTGCCACTTGTGGCGTAGACCAGACATTCTGTTGAGTGTTACACAGCCTTTATAAAATTGCTGATTATTCAGTTGTCCTGGTTAATCTATCTCCACAAAGTAAATGAATAAATACAAATGGGTATTTTTGGTATCACAAAGCAAAAGCAGCTGCTTTGTATAGCCTTGTGAATAAGTGACAGTGCATTCTTTTTGGACACTTTTCTGACAACACTTTAATGTGCATAATTGGTTTGAAGTAGATTGAACCATCAAACTTCTGATGAGTAAAATCATCCCTTTCTTTAACAAAAGGCAAAGCTAGAGTTACAATGCTGTTTCTTTTTGTCTGCTGATTTTCAAACATTTCCATTCAAAGCATAATAGTGGATCTTCACCAGTAGCCATGCTTTTTGAAAGTAGTCTGGCGGAGTAGTGCAGACAGCTGTTATGCACCCTGATCTTGTGACCTGTCCTATATATTTGTAAATGTTGACCCAATTCAATTTTCCAGGGACTGACAGCATGCTGCTGCCACTTGTCAGTCCCAAACAGAGACAGCTCAATAATATAGGCTGCCAAAAGTTGTGCATGATCAGCAATCAGCAGTAGTGGATCCAGGGGGAGGGGGTTGGAATTTTTTGTGGATCCACCCCTCATCTGTTTCTGTGGAATGTCTTAACATGATTAAGTTGCCTTTAGGAAATATCTTTTCATTTAGTAATGTAATCTTACTGTAAACACTCCCCTCCCGTCATTGGGGAGCTGGCCCCCTGGCAACTACCCTTAATGATTGCAAAGAAAATATATTATCGCTTTTCAATAATACTTATGAGCCATGCTGGAGTCTACATGTTACTCTCCATGCTGATTGTGTGAGATACGAGGGGTTTTCCAAAAGTTCTGTCCAACTTGCCACAACTTTTGCTATATTTGATACAGAAACATGATATTTGGGAGTCAGATAATATTGAAGTAATTTACGAATGATCCTCCAAAATTCAGATCATAGAAACAAAAATAAATGGTTAATTTGTTGCCATGGAAACCAAAAGTCATGAAATGCGGCCCATGGCACTTTTAGAGGCACATATTCATTATATCTTTTCAAAAAAATTAATATTTATCAGGGATACAGGACAAGAAACCTATGAAAAATAATTCTTAACATTTCCCAAATTCTTAAAATAATCATGATGAACTTGACACTGAGCACATTCCTCTAACCTTATATTCCTTTAAAAAATCAATGCTTAATTGTCCTTATATTTAGATATATTTAGATCCCTGTTCATGTTTCGTAGACTATTTGTACTTTACGGTGATTTTTCCGTAAGTTCTGCATGTCCAACCTGTCATAACTTTTGCTAGATTTTATACCTGTATATATTTGGGTCAGTTGATATTGACATAATTTTCAAATGATCACCAAAAAATCAGATCGTAGAAGTAAAAATAAACTGTTGATTTGATGCTTTCGAAACCAAAAGTCATGAAAAGCGGCTGAGAGCTGGCTAACAGACACATCCTTGATATATCTCGTCAAAATATGTAATTTCTGCGAGAGATATAGTATAGAATATATTCAAAACATTCATAGCCATTTCAAAACACCACAAACTATTATTAATAAATGACTGGGAAACTTAATACATTTTTTCATACTTTCTATTCTAAATACCTCAGTCTCCATGTTTTGGTCAGTTTTGGCATTGTGCCGTTTTCTTTTCTTGGCTTTTCCAATACATGTGTTCCCTTCATTCAGAAAAAGTTTGTGCTACCATTATTTGTTTCCATCACTCATGCTGTGTTCTTGTATGTATGATAAAGATGGTTCTTATTCACTCTGCTAGATTTATCCAATTAAATTAAAGAAAGATAGTGGGTATATATAATGCCATCCTTATCCAAAAAAATATTTCATAAAAACTGAGTAACTGCATGAGTGATGGTAAAGTAACTGAGATGTGAGAATAACACCAGTTTCCATTCGTATTAATGATTTTACAATTAACTGATTGTATTTAATGAAAAAAATTAAGAATATACTTCAATTTAATAAGTCAAGACACAGATAATGCAAGCAGGTTTTTAATTCATTTTAACAGCATCACAAAATCTGGGCCGCATTTCATGACTTCTGGTTTCTATGGCAACAGATTAAGCATTTATTTTTATTTCTGTCCTTTGATTTTTTGGAAATTATTTCCAAATTACATCAATATTGTCTGGCCAAAATATGATGTTACTACATCAAATATTTCAAAGAACATGACTAGTTGGACAGAACTTCTGGAAAACCCCTCGTATGTAGATTGTAGATGCAAGAAAACTATTTCTTGATCTGCCAGTGCCATTACTTTCTTTACTTTTTGCTGTTATTGTGTGAGACAATTCATGTGCATCTCAAGAAAACATAAATAAGGGGCTGTTTTTCTCAGCTTCTGTTTGATCTATGACCTTCTAATTTGCACACAATCTTGTCACTAATATCTTCTTGCATTTTCACATCCACAAGGTTGGTTAAAATATTGTTGAAGGTCACTGCTGCATGGAAACAGTAGTGTGTTTCCAATGATGTGGTGCCTGAATTTTGGATGCCAGTCATTATGGCCTAGTCCTGTTATTTTTCAGATTAAGACAAATAATTCCAAAAACCATTAGAATTTTTTTTTTCACAATTAAATTATGTAATAATAATGTAAATTCAACACTGCATCTTGAAACTCTTGGCCAACTTCCCACTTTTTGACTCATTTAAGTGATCAAAATTTAGTTTGATTTCACATGATAGATACTTGATTACATTCTTTATTCTTTAGAGACTGTTTTCTGTAAGCTGTCAACTAAAATAATACCTCAATTGTTTTTCCATTTAGAAGACCCCTAAGATGAACCATGAAGCAATTCAACTTGATGAAAGGGATGAACTGGGGTTGCACTGACAGTAATGGGGCAGTTAAGCAGCCAAATAGACTGATGTTTATCTTTAATGTGTGTGCTGAATGTGACACAAAAGTGAGTTAATGTGCCATTGCCAATAAAAAATTGATACATGTATTGTGGATACCTAATTTGGAAGAGATTTATCTTGGAGGTCGGTCTCTCATTGGAGGGTAGACTGGTAGGGGTAGGATTATTCAGTGAATCAGTCTCTCATGATGATAAAATCACTTGTTTTCTCAATTTACAAATTACAATGTATGTAAATGTAATTTTTTTCACATGATCAGTTAGATAGATAGAAGAATATATTTTATAAGCTTTGATAGATTAGATAGACAGACAGAATACATGTAAGAACATATTTCATAGGTAAGATAGACAGACAAATAAATAGATACATGTATTATGTAGATAAGATAGATAGATAGATAGATAGATAGATAGATAGATAGATAGATAGATAGATAGATAGATAGATAGATAGATAGACAGATAGATAGATAGATAGATAGATAGGTAGATAGATAGATAGATAGGTAGATAGATAGATAGATAGATAGATGGATAGATAGATAACTGACTGACTGACTGACTGACTGACTGACTGACTGACTGACTGACTGACTGACCGACTGATTTAATGAAAGAAAAAAAGAAAAATTGGTTTTAGACATATCCTGCAATAAGCATGAATATAATCTCTTTAATACTCGTAATAGATATCACTTTTAAGTAGCCTAACTAATGTATCTGTAGCTCAATGACTTTTAACAAAGGTTGATGACTTTGCTTTTAACATAATAATACAGAAGGTCATGGACCTTTGAATTATCTCTAGATATTCAAATGTACTCAGGCAGCTATATAGAATAGATTACACAGACATACATGTCCTTGCATTACCCCTGGCAACTTTGTCCCACATATTCTTGACCCCATTAAAGGTGCATGGCTGTTTGGAAGAAGGGCACTGCTGTTAAAATGTCATGAGAGGTCACAAAGGGCCAAAGGTCACCAGCATGTGCAGTTGTTCATCACCCAATACAAGTTCTCAGTGAAAGTCTCAAGAAAATGGTTTTTAAAAAAGATAAGCTAGCTGTAGTTACTAGTTGGTTAAATTAAGTTCTTTTTACATCATTCATTTAATGTTATAACAGAAAATATATGGCCATTGAACATCTATCTATCTATCTATCTATCTATCTATCTATCTATCTATCTATCTATCTATCTATCTATCTATCTATCTATCTATCCATCTATCTATCTATCTATCTATCTATCTATCTATCTATCTATCTATCTATCTATCTATCTATCTATCTATCTATCTATCTGTCTCTGTCGATCTTTCCATCTGTCTATCAAAATATATTCCACAGCCTTAGTTTGCCAGAAAATTGTCTTTTCCTCCAGCAGCCAGAGCACTTGCCCCTTTTTTGGGTCCTTGGAATTCATTCCAAGACCATTGTCGTCAGCTTCATTTCCTGTGAACAGGCAAAGTTGGTGTACTCACTAAAACATTTCAAAGACAAAATGACAACCCCAACAGATATGCCCTTGTGATCAAGATGGTGCTTATGCACCCCTGGCTACAATATTGTGCATCAGTGCTCAAATTTTCTTCTATTAAACATATTTCTTTGAGCTGTCAGCACTTCACACAAAAACTGGTTTCTGTATACACACCAAGAGTTGGACTGTGCTGCCCTCTTGTGCATAGTCACAATATACTGCTTTCTTATACCTAACTTGATAGATTGTTGGTAGAATATTGAAGACAGGGGTGCCGGAAGGAAATTAGGGCGGCAGGGGCGGTTGGTCGAGAAGGGGCAAATCGAATTCGCGCGACAAAAATAATGTAGCGCCAATAATGATTTTGAATACAAACTTTAAAATGTTTGCCTAAATTCACTGTCAATTAAGGCCTAATAATGTTTTTTCTTTGAGATCAAAAGGGCAACCTTGCCCCTCCTGCCCCCCCTGTTCCGGCACCCTTGATTGAAGAGGCCCAACTTGTTGAAATAGACCAAGGACCCGACGCATGCATTGCATGCTATTTTTGTGAAAGCGAGGGGGTGAGATGGTAGGGTTTTGCATCCTATATTTGTACACAGACAGGGTCTACCACAGCCAATTAGGGTACATGTAGGCACAATGCTAATGATTTACTGGTGCACTTTATCATGAATGTAAAGACTGATCGCTAGTAATCTAATAAATATCGTGTAAAATAAGACCATTATTTAAAAATATTCCTGATTTGTTTTTTGTCAATTTCGTTAGTGAAATGTCAAAATTAATGAAATAACAAATTTACTTAGTAAAGTAACAATTTTGGTTATATTATTATTGGTGTTACCACTGATATTTTTTAGACAAATGCAAAGCAAATCTCATCATAATTCGTCAAATGACTAAATTTGTTACCACATTTGACCAATTTTGTTGGACGCTTGACTACTTTAAAGCTATATATTTGTCTCACAATTTTTTTTTAAAGTCTTATTTATAAACTGAATGATAACTAAAATTTAAATTGCCATTATGAGCCCAAGACAAAAAAAAAGTCTATTAAATATGTAAACAAGTATTGTTTATTACCTTGAAAACCCCCATATTTTGTTTTAAAAAGGCTTGTAGTAATTGACGCCGGAACGCCTTGGCGCCGACTTTCTCATATATATTTATATATTATTACATGGATTGTTATGTATTGACCCAATTATTCTCCCTGCCAGTCCATATTAAAATATTGCTGGCAGGGAGAATACGAGAGTCAATGCAAAACCATAGATCTATGTTATAATGTTTTTATTCCATGGTTAGCCATATAGATATATTTGCTGGAAAAATATGATTAATTTAAATTTTAGACAAAAAGACTACTTTTCTGAACATTAATACAAGAGGGCTCTGTTAGCAACGTCATCTGAGGGAGAATATGAGTTATTGTCCCTCCACAGCTAGTTATTTACCTGGGCACTGCAGGTTTTGTGTTATTGGGACAATATATGGCTAGTCATGGAATTCAATTAAGAATACAGAGAGATATTTCTTACACAATACCCTTTATAATATTAATGCCAATTTGAATATGACTGGCCCCTATACACTGTAAAATTTGAATTTTGAGTAAGCGTGTAAAATTATTGAGTGAGATGCACAATTCGTTTGAGCTAACATAGCTTGTTGTTTTATGTTATGACAATGGATTTCAAGATTATCATAAATGAAAACAACAGGTTATGAAAGCTCAAACAAATTGCAAATTGCAACCATCTTCTCACCCAATCATTTGAGCTTACTCAAAATGTCAAATTTTACAGTGTACAGTATTTGCTTGTGCCATTCCGTGCATCCTTCAGTTTGCAGGGCTAGAGATTCCATAGGGAAGTTTACCCCCCCCCCCCCCCAGTCTGAAGCAGACGCTCTTTTGTATAGTCACGTGGTGGCGAGGCAGAATGCTAGATGGCATGCCAGTCTGATCAAGACTGCCCCCCCCCCCCCACCACCCTGCCAAGGCTTCAATCATTATCAATCTATCTGTTTATCTATATATATATATATATATATATATCTTTATTAACCTGTGCATAGGTCATCAGCATTCTACTACCACAGAGCTTGACTTCACTGGTTAGGGAGCCCTGAGTCATGAGGATGGTCATCAGTGTCAATGCTACCACCATGACAGTTATCACTGGTAACTGTCATGATGCTGCCAAATGAAAGCAAAAACTTGACAAAGAAGGTTGCTTTTAACTTTGTTATTTTAAAGCATGTAAGTGAGTTCCTACACAGATTTTAAATTTAGCTAAACATTAGATATATATATATTTGCTTTTTTACGAACTTTAGTTATAGGGCTACATGTCTATTATTTTATTTTTATGGTATCTTGCTTAAAACTAAAAATTGTATTCAGCTACTGCTTTTGTTGTAAAGCTGAGTATAAGTAAATTTGATATATCTATCTATCCATCTATCTATCTATCTATCTATCTATCTATCTATCTATCTATCTATCTATCTATCTATCTATCTATCTATCTATCTATCTATCTATCTATCTATCTATCTATCTATCTATCTATCTATCTATCCATCTATCTATCTATCTATCTATCTGTCTATCTATCTATCTATCTATCTATCTATCTATCTATCTATCTATCTATCTATCTATCTATCTATATTGTGTGCTTGGTAAACTTTTTATATTGTATATGCATAAATAACTCCTTTTGAGATAAATAATTATGGTTCCACTATACAATGGCATGCACCTGAGTTTCAAAAGTTGGAGGATGGCTTATAAATACTGTTTCAAAACTTTTAAAAACCTTGGAGGAATTTACTTTTATTATTCCATCTATAAATGTACTAGAAGATGTATCAGCCTATCAGGGCTATCTAAATTAGTCTAAATCCATGACATATGACTATCACCACAAAGAAGTGACCAAATCTAATTGAGGATGGCAAATTTAATGGCAATTCTCAAGTGCACTTAAGACCACAGATCGATTTGATAAGAAATGAAGCCATGCAAAATGTAATTGTACTTCACACTCTTTGAGATGTTGACTATACTGTCTATACAATCCAGCATTGAAGTCCATCACAGCTGAAAGAGGATTATTCCTTTTGTTGACCCTACATTGCATGATCCAAAATCATTAGTTATAAAATAAATTAAAATCACTAAATTACGGAAAACACACAGAACTTCCTATTTCATTGATATACAATACTAATAAGATCAGTTGGTGTCAACTTGGTGATCCAAGCTGATCCATAACTGCAAGTTGAATTTTTGTTATTTTACTTAAGAGTCCTCAGATTTAATATAGCCAAGCAGAGCTAACTGATGCAGCCTCAGTGCCCTCTCTCCAGGTCACATGACCCACTCATACCTGGAGGGGGGAGAGGGGGTGCCTGTCCCTCCCCATTAAATCAGAAAGAGATAGATAGATAGATAGATAGATAGATAGATAGATAGATAGATAGATAGATAGATAGATAGATAGATAGATAGATAGATTGACGGATTGATAGATAGATAGATAGATAGATAGATAGATAGATAGATAGATAGATAGATAGATAGATAGATAGATACTGTGTCAAACAAGTTTCACAGACAAAACATTTCAATTAATCAACAAATGACATTATTAGCTGATTAGTTTGTTATAGATAATGGCAGCTATCAGATAATTCAAGTTAAATAAATATTTAGTGAAAGGTAAGGGTCAATTATCTAAATATGAGCTACTAGAATTACCCATAGTAAAAGGCAGGGCTACTTTGCATTGTTATTGATATTTACTTTTTATTGACATAATAATTAAAAAAATTAGAATGTAGTGACACACCCAAAATGAACTTTTTGTATTTATCGTAATGTGTGGCATAATGATAGATTGAATGATCAACACCCTATAGAGAAGAATTTCCATTACATGCACTCAACAGACTTCACTGTGGTATTAGTTGGTTGTTGTTTGCTGACGGATACAGGATTTGGAAGTTTACAAAGTATTACTACTGTATTTCGAACATTGACAAATTACATGATCCACATGTGGTTTTTTTTCAAAGATACTTTTTCGGTCATTAAAAAACAACAACACCATACAGCTTAGTTAAACACTCACCTATGATTCATAGGATAATGGAGAATTGTCTAAACTTTCCATTATGGGGTCTGCCAATCTTGCCAAATGGTAGCAATCTTACACAAGTATTGTTTATTCTTCTAAAATTAGGAGTCACTGCCTCAAGTTGTTATATGTACTAGCATTTACCATGACAGTTACCAGTGATCTGGTAACTGTCATGCATTCACCCATGATAAATGGCAGTGAGAGAAGTATGTGCTCGCAGACTGTACCTGTCCCTCTGCATATTAAGCCTCCATGATAGCTCATGATCAGTGGAGGGACAGTCTGATTTGGATAAGCAAATAGACCCGACAGATCACTGAGGAAAATTACTACACAATCGTCCATGAGGACCAAGTCAGGCAGTAAAAGCCACACACATGAACATTTCATGGTCAGCTAGAACACTGTCTTGACAGAAAAAACATAGATTCCTCAAATTAATCATTTTCATCCCACATCAGAGAGGTACTATGATGTTTTTCAGCTTAAGTAACTGATAGAAAAGGTGTATCACAATGAAATGTTCAATTTGATATAAGCCCCTGTCTCTGTTCGGGACTGACAAGTGGCAGCAGAATGCTGACAGTCCCTGGAAAATCGAATTGGGTCAACAATAATTTGATCTGTTTTGGACAGATCACAAGATCAGGTCGCACATCAGCTGTCCATATTACTATGCCAAACTACTTTCACAAGCATTGTTGCTGGCAAAGTTCCAGGCCACTGCTTTGAACGAAAATGTTTGGAAATCATGAAACAAAAAGAAAGTTTCGAAACTTTAGCATAAACTTTGCCTGAGATAGCCTGATAGGGATGATTTTACTCATCAGAAGTTTCATAGTATTCAGTCTACTTATGCCATTTAGTGCATGTTAAATTGTGGTCAGAAAAGTGTCCGAAAAGAATGCTCTCTCACTTATTCACGTGTCCATACAAAGCCAATGTTTTTGCTTTGTGATATCAAAAATGCTCAATTGTATTTATTCTGTTACTTTATGGAGATTTATTAACTAGGACAAAAATATAATTTACAATTTCATAAAAGCTGTGTAACACTCAACAAAATGTCTTGACCATGCCATAAGTGGCCCCCTCTATACTGGCATTATATGTGAGCTACTATGTATATATCCTCCATGAAAAAAAATAGTTCCAACTTTTTTTGGTATTTACAAGCTGTCTGCTTAAAATTGAAGCCAACCAAAGTCAGATTAGACACTTACAGAGTTTTTGGAAATAAACTAGACCATCACTAAATGATGGAACTGTCCTGGTTTCTTCCAGACAGTCCTGGTTTCTTCCAGAGATTGAAATTCTGTTGACCGCTCACAGGAGCTCGTGAATTTTGCACCCCAGGTGGCAGCAAATAGCTGTCAATTTGTAAACAGTATAAGCCCAGTATTTATAATTCTTTCACATAAAATCCAATTGTCTCCAATAAAAGTTTCAGCAAAACTTTGGAAATGTTTGGTGGGCGACGATTAAACGGGAATGGCAGTATCCCTTATAATTTAAAAATAGTAGCAATCAAGTGGTTATTAGAAAACGGCTGGTCAAAAAAAGGTTGTGAGTGGAGGAACTGAAAATGTTATTTTAATCAATCACTCCAAAGTTTATGCTTTCGTCTTCACCTGTCAACTATATCTGCAAATCTTCTATTGAAAGCTTCGCATTTTAGCAAACATTTTCCATACAGAAAATATTTTAGGATGCTGTCCTGCATGCAGTCACCTTTTCTTTTTTGACATTTTTCCTCATAATTCATCTTCCATTTTATAATGTTTCATACTTTTATCATTTTGCCTTCGTGCTACTGCAAATATCAATATGTTACATTTGCCTCAAATCTACCAACAATCATTTCTTTCGTTCACCTTATACCAAACTTATATCTGATTGTGTAATCTCAATTTATCCAACGGGCTTTCTAGTGTTATTTTAATGACCTACCAAAATATAGGCCAAGGGAAAGAATGGGGGTTTGTTTTCTTCAATCAATGACCCCATGTCCAGAGGTCAAAGATTAGGTAGTTTTAGGTCAATTTTACTTTTTAACATTTCAATTCAATATATAGCTCAGGGTCTTTCCGCAGATATATGGAGAGATGGGTGAAAAGACACAAATCAAAATGGGGATATTGAACAGAAACAGATGTGTTTTTGGCACCCCCTCCCTCTACTGGGGGTGAGGTATAATTAAAGGAGGGGATGAGGTTCCAATGAACTGCTGGTACAGCAA
Source organism: Platynereis dumerilii (assembly GCA_026936325.1). Classification (NCBI taxonomy): domain Eukaryota; kingdom Metazoa; phylum Annelida; class Polychaeta; order Phyllodocida; family Nereididae; genus Platynereis; species Platynereis dumerilii. The sequence goes on along the minus strand of JAPTHN010000010.1, from coordinate 10,369,644 downwards.
TATATAAATATGGATTCTCAAAACTGCATAAATACTCTGTTGTAATTAGATAACAATTCATGTAAGTATAACAGTGACCAGCAACATGATACGAAAAATATTAATATACCATATTAAAATATTGCACCAATTTGAATTTAATTATTTTTTCGGTGGTTTACAATCTCAGTATTAAAACTTTTCTGCTATGTAAAAAATGGAGTACTTTGACAAAAACTCTTACTGCTGTTAGTAAAATGTTATTAATTTAACTGTTATCAAGATTTACAATTCCTATGTAAATTTAGCGACTCCTTTAAGGCCATTGAGTTAGAAGATTCTATAACCTGGATAATAACAATTTCAAATAATCTTTGAATATTGCAACACCCTCCATTTTCAAATTTTCATTTTACTCCTCTCCAAACACAAAAATGTGGGACCTTTTCAGAAAAAGCAAAGGAGAGAGAGAAGGTCTGTTGGAGTAATAAACCCCAAAAAGATTTGTATGGGTTGAAGGCTACACCTCAGGGTGTGATAAATGGTGAACTTGAACTTATAAGTTATAGGGGAAGCTTGGGAGAGTTGGGCCACTTTTTACATTCTTGCACCTCCTGCTAACAGTAATGATTATATAAGTGCTAGTTATATCCCGCGTTTGAGGGAATATGTGATATATCCGAGGCGTCAGCCGAGGATTATCACATATTCACGAAAACAAGGGATATAACTGACTTATACCTCAAACAAAACAAAATAAAACAAAAACTTCAGAGATTTAAAAAAGAAAATAAAACAAGAAGGATTTGAGAGAAAAAGAAAACAGTTACAAACAATGTGTCAGTTGGGATTAATTTAATAACATGAAAGCATCTGAAAAGAATCACGTTTTATATACTGAAAATTCTTTGAATAAAAGAAATTTTTAAAAAAAAAGCAAAATGTGGAAAAAATGTAAGGAAAAAAAATTGATAAAAAAAAAGTAATAAAAGAAAAATTTCGGGAAAATTGTAACTTATTTGGGGGAAAATGTTTGTGAAAAAAGAAATTTGGAAAAAAATTAAGGGAGGGGATGGGAAACTAAAAAAAATTGTATAAAGAAAAAGATTGGAAAAAAATAATTTTGGTAAAAAATTAGGGGGAGGGGAATTAGGAAAAAAAAATATATGTGGGGGGAAAATTGTAGGCAAAAGATAAATTGTGGACAAAAAATTGTTAAACAATCAGAAGAATATATGTATTTGGATTGTTAGGTTGCAACCATCAGACGAGAAAGGGGGGTTGGAGTTTTAATAGACACAAAATTATTTATTTCATTGAAACTGCAGCAGTAATTGGGCCCATTTATTTTGAGTGTATGACGTCAAATACTTGTTTCTAAATCAAACGAAATACCTCCACCACTTATTTTAAGACTACTCAAAAGGAATTAATTTATCTCACCAAAACGAGACAGACAAGGAATTATTTATTTAAAAAAACAAACTTCAAAGCTTCCTCCCCCTCCCTGAGATCTAATATGGTTGACCCCTTAGTTGTGTTATTGACATTAATTGACATTAAAATCTAAATTGGGGTCAAATTAAAGGATTAACGGATTTGTCATAGGTGTTCTGTTTTATAATACTTTTGTTTTATTTTTGTTGAACTTTTGTTGGTAATTCACTGTTTAGTACAGTTTTGCTGTTTGTGTTATGAGCTTTGTTAAACAATGAGGCTTATATATCCTATATACTCCCATGGGCGTATAAGTGAACAACAAAGAATATGGGCTATATACCAGCCAAATACAGTCTTCTGATTGGCTGATGGCTCATAGGTATGGTATAAACATGCTTAATGCATGTATTGTATCTTGAAATATTTCAGAAAAATATCTTTAGGTTTGCATTGATATTTGCCAAAGAACATATGAGCTACAGCCCCATGAAAATTGGAAAAAAATTGGCCCAACTCTCCCCATCAAGTGGGAGACTTGGGCCATTCAGGAGGGAGACTTGGGCCATTGCAATATATCTGGTTCAATTAAGCTGCACTTGAGGACATAATATTTTTAACCTGAAGTTTGGTGGTCATAGAAGTCGCTAATCCTGAATTGAGGCCTCTTGCAACTCTAGTTTGCTGTCAGACTTAAGCCTCGGCCTGATGGCCCAACTCTCCCCATCTAGATTTCCTGATATCTAATTTTATTAGACTATGAATAATTATTAAGGCCTAAAAATATTCAATCTCTGTTGAAAATTGCTCTAGACAAGTTCTTCTGTCTTAATAAAAACTAGATTTCATATCGCAAAGCGGAATGAAAGGAGGTGTCCCTTCAACTTGGATGGCACTTCTTGTCTTTATGCTCCATCCTCTGGCTGCGAGGGTGTTTATACTCATGAATGCAGCAAAAACATCCTGGACATGAAATGGTGCCTACAATAGCCAATTTTTTTTCATAATCTTTCATATATCTTAAGTGACATAAAGCATTTTGTGTCATAATTGATATTTTCGCTTTCAGTGTCAAATCAGCTATCTGTGCATAACAAATTAATATTTGAAAGTTGCCGTGTTGCTCTAGAAATTTGGAAAAAGTGAGAGACTTTGAGAGATGTTCACTTTTGAGGGGGGGAGATTAGATTCAGATTAGATTCAGATGGCTCTCTCTCCTTTTATAGTCGCAGTTGGGTCTTTTAAGATATAAGATATAATATCCTCATAAACATGGGATTATATATAACAGAGAGAATATAATTAAAGAATTAAAGTCCAACTACAATACATAACTTCTGTAATGAAAGTGCTAATTCAGCAATTGGCACTTCAGCAAAATTTTCTCTGGGTGGTAATTGGCATCAGAGTATATAATTGGCTAAATTGCAAACCAAAGGGCAGTTATTGAAAACATAACATTTGAAGTTCAATTAATTTCATGTAATCATGTCTTGCAGGGTGTTGTAATGAATAGACTACAGGGAGTGTCATTCATTGATGATGGGTTAAATGCAATCAATAAAGACACCTTCAATTGGATGACATTCTAGATTATAGTCCACATTTACAGTGCATTATTTTCATTAGTAGGCCTAATTGTGTTGGCCAAAAGCCTAAAAGTTAAAAGAAATTAAATATTCCTTTTCCTTTTGAATACTGTTTCAACTTGCCACATTATCAAAGTCAAATAAAATAAAATATTACTGTACCACCTCCAAGAGCCAATCATGGACCAGCTAGCACGAACTAGGCTAGGGCCTATATTAATTAAACAAGCTAAGTTCCAATTTAAAAAGTTCACAATTCTTCAATACACAACTTAAACTACTACAAAGACACTGTAACTAGTGTCAGACCAACCAAATTGCCCTAATTGAACTGGAAATCATTCAAGCTTTCTAAAATGGGGTCTGCCATTTCTGTAGGCCTGATAGTTTTGTAACTGCAGTGACAGTCTGGTCAGTTTGAATGGTCAAAGGCCCGTCCCGCAATCAGGTCCCGCGATCAGGTCCCGCGATTTAGGTAGTCCTTAACAGCGCGAGATTCAATGCAAAAATGAACCTGAAGAGTCCTTTTTGTGGAAATTTCCAAGCAAGAATACTCAAGTTAGAAAGCAAGGACGACATCGTGAGTACCCACATGTGACATTTAATTAGATAAACAGCCAATGCCGACAGTTTTTGGAGGTTAAATGAACCCAGGAAAGCCAAAAACTGAACCAGAGTTTTGATCCTGTCAGGCCAGCATTTTGTCAACTTGTACGATTACAAGGTGGAGGTGGGACACCTCCACAATAAATCTTGGTAAATGCAATACATGTGGGGAGAGTATTAGCACTGTCCCAACTCTCCCCCATTCCACCATTTTTCTCTAAATCCCAATTATGACAAAACTGGTTGTCTGATAATTTTCCAAAATATGTTAATAACAACTGAATAGTCAAGCCTACCAAGCATGCCATAGAAAACTTTCTCAGTCCTTGTTGTCTGACAGACAATTAAAAACTCGTAACATGGCTCAGTTTTTCCTTTTTTCATCCAAATTTGAATTTTCTTCTCTCTAAAGACCGTGACAAGCAAATTATCAAGAAATGTTACTTCCATTGAAAGATTTTTATTTTTATAAAATTTTGGTGGCTGCAGCTTTCTCAAAACATAGGCTGCGCGGCAGCATACCCTCGGCTACTCAGCGGCTATTCTCCAGACAGTGGGATACATTGAGGCAGGACCCCACTGGGTACTCTAATATCCTCATGAACATGAAATTCCCGTTGAAAAACTTTCATTGAATGGCCAAGAGCTGTGAGCAAAATAATATAAATGTTTCCTGTCTGCCATTTTGTATTGGCGGGAATTCAAAATCCACATGCAGTCAGCTTGCAGGATGGGTCCCCCCCAGAAAAAGAGGGGAAACATTTAAAATTTGGGCAAGGAGTCAAAAAGTGTGGCACAAGATCAAATGAACTGAAAATCAATGGTTAGCAATTAGCAAGACGTTACATTGTACTGTTGAAGTGGTATAATTTGGTATAATCTGGATAATGAAATTCAGGCAAGTATTCCACTATGCCTATTGGTGGCCTGTGGCAAAATCTGTGCCTTTTTGTGAACGAGCAATTTGAGAAATAAAATTAAAAAAAAATGAAGTCAAGAAGATGACTGGTTTCGGTGACAATATTAAGAACAATATTATCCGGCATGGATTACCCACAGTAATTCGTCCCCTCTTCCACTACCATTTTAGAAAGTTGGTTTTTTATCAAACTTATTTTTGTCTGAATGTAATATACAGTGGTGACAGACAGGAAAATAAAGCAATGCAGTGCACAATAGACAGGTAATGACCATTAAAAAGACAGCTAGAAATGGACAACAACTGAGATAAAGACAGTCAGAAAACGATCAGGACATGTAGGGGACTGTTTAGATAGATAGATAGATAGATGGATAGATAGATAGATAGATAGATAGATAGATAGATAGATAGATAGATAGATAGATAGATAGATAGATAGATTTTTGGTAGTTTGATCAATCCAACTATCAGTTTTTCTATTAAGATGTGTCATAATTCCTGCAGAAAAGATAAAATTACTATTTCATTTAAACTGCATAAAACTGAATTGCAATAAGGGTAGCTATTGTTTGAACAAAAATTAGATATCTATCAGTTCAATAAATTTCTGTCTGTAAATCTTATATCTAATCAAACAGTGTCATTGACTTCAGTTCTACATCATCTTGATCCTGGATCCATTTTAGAATGTAGCCATGTAAATTGTTGGATGTTGTAACAATTTCAGTTAAATTACATTATCCTTGCAGACATTCCCCTTAAAGGGGTTAAAGGGGCTTCCTTAGTCCCCCTCCTCAGCTGCTAAACACCCATATCAATTGGCTATTGTCTGCTGTACCCCAATCTTTTAATCACCTTATGCAATGCCATTATGTAACCTGACAAAAGAATGGAGGGTGGCATACTTCACACACCTCAGAAGTGTGCCACTGTGATGAGGGGGGGGGGGGGTCCGATGAAACATCACTGAAAGTCAATGGTTACCAAGAGATTAAACTTGAAATGATATATCTTCTAGTCAAAATGAAATCTGGATCATGTGATTCAGGCAAGTAGGCCTATGGCTGATTTTGTGCTTTTTGTAAAAAGAGATTAAATTGAGAAAATAGAATAATTCCAGTTGATGATTGGATTTTGTGATATATCCATGTATAGGAATCTTGAATCATTGTAAAGCTTTAGAAATTGTACAGGATTAAAATTACTTTAATAATCTATCCATCTATGTATGCATCTATCAATCTATCTATCTATCTATATATATATCTATCTATCTACATGTGTCTATCTATCTATCTATCTACCTATCTATCTATCTATATATCTATCTATCTATCTATCTATCTATCTATCTATCTATCTATCTATCGATCGATCGATCTATCTATCTATCTCTATCCTTCTATCTTTCTATCTTTCTATCTTTCTATCTATCTATCTATCTATCAATCTACCTATCTATCTATCTATCTATCTATCTATCTATCTATCTATCTATCTATCTATCTATCTATCTATCCATCTATCTAGTCTATCTAGTCTTAGCTATTCTTATCATAAATTACAAATATGGAATATGGGTCTAAAAACATAAATTATAGATAAGATGTCTCCAACCAAAACCATTGTAAATAGTAACACTAAAACAAGGTTTATGCCAGTATATATATATATCTTTTAAGACTAAGCAAGTTGCTAGTTAATACAAAGGTTAAATGCTGGTCAACCTTTGGAGAATAACAATAGCTGTAAGGAAAAACAAAACAAGAGAAAGATGTCCCAACTCTGTGTACAGCCTGTATGGGCTACAAAAAGTCATATCTCAGCTTCTAGTTGGCCTAAATATTTTATTAAAATTGGAAATTTCTTTATTTGTTCAATATAGGGGAGGCGGGGGTCAGAAGTCACAAAATTCAGAAAAAGCCCCAGAACAGAGCAGGTGTTTGTTAGATCTGAATGACCTTTGGCACAATTATGCAGTATTTAGTTGACTATAGTTGTATGAAATGATAGCTGCTGTGCTGTAAATAGGCTTTAGTCAGTTCACAATTATTTAAGGCAAAGTCCACTGTGACTTTTTACCCCATGTCAGGGTCAAGAAGTCACAACCATGGGGTAACAAGTCACATGCAATTGTTGAGAACGTACAACACTATATGAGGTAATATGCAGACCTAGACTTGATAGTTATCCTTGTGAATGAAATTTAAAGTGAGCCTTCATAAGCTATAGGCATGCAATGACAATGCACCATCAGCAAAGCCGGCATGAGAAATTGCCGAAAGTTTGCGAAATGAAATTTTGCTGTAATGCTCTCTCATCAGTATTTTTGATGATGGGTGATGATAAGATTGTAAGCTAAAAGCTTCTAGTATGGAATATTTTACTTTCCTATGCTCAGAATACCGACTTCCCGGAACCCTATGGCAAAATATCACAGTGCTGGGGTGAAATGTCACAGTGTGACATTTCACCCCTCAGCTGTTTTTTAAATTCAACACATGATCATAGCAACTTGGTGACCAAATGGCCAAAAATGGGTTCACAGCATGAAAGACAATTATCCACAAGACCTTGAAACACTAGCACAACTTCCTATGTCACAGTGACCAGACATTAATAGAGAATGTTCAGAATCAATAAAACCTGTTTGGGACACCAAAAATGCATGAGGTGGGTAAAAACCCACTTTGCACAATGAGTATAATTTTCATATTCCCTGCAGACCTTCTTCTCATAAAAGTGTCCCAAATTATGATTTAAGCTAAAGAATTAGGTCACTGCAAGTTGGTCAAAAAGGCCTGTGACTTTTTACCCCTGTGACTTTTCACCCCCTCTTCCCCTAAGACTACTAAGTTGGTGTCAATGCAGTTTGGACATATTTCTAAGAAAAAAGAAAATTTGTTAAAAAGTTGAGGGTGCTGTGCACTGCTTTTGTGCTCCTTTGTTCCCAGCTTTGGTCACTGGACAGGATTAGTGACACAATGTTACATAACATGAATGGCTGGAGGGGAGGGGTACAATGAAGCACAGACATACTGTCTCCAGGCCCATTCACAAAAAAACTGGACCCCTTCCAATGATGACACTTTTACCCCCTAAACAATATTTCTTTAAAATGCTAAAAATACAATTGGAGTGAGTTTTAAAATTAATTAAAAGACAGATTTATCCAATAATGTCTTGAAATGTAAAATTACACACTGAAATTTGCAGAAATTGGATTTGCATGCCAAGTAATTTTCTTTGATAACCCTCTATATATACATAGCGGTCTTATTGCCAGTCTGTCTTATATGTTTTTCATTAAAGACCAAGATAAAAGTAAGCTGACAGTACTTTATATGTTAAAATGTACATAACTGATGTTAGATTTAAACCATTAAGAACTTTACAATTGAGAGTTTGAGATTTCTTGTCAAAGGATTAGCAGGGAAGACAATTACCCTGTGACATAACATTACATAATCAAGACTTCTCCAGTGCTCCATTCAACAAAAGCCAATCTGTCTGATTCAATCACATTTAATTTTCATGCAAACAACTAAATAAAAGGGGCTGACATTTATTCATCTTCTAAAAATTTACATCACTGAGTTTAGATATTAACCATAAAGTTATAATAATTGGCAGTTTTAAAAAGATTTAGTGTCATATAATATTTCATGAGGAGAGGTAGAAAAAGTCAAATTTAGACATAATTGTGGCAAATTTGATTGACCAGGGCCAATATTTACTGATATATGATTATCTGAAAATCCTTAATATTTATCTAATTTTGTTAATATTGACCTATGCTGCGAATAAAAGTTTTCATATTGTTCAAAATCAGCATGATGATGATGTGAAACATGTCAGGTTTATTTTGACAAAAAAAATGTCAACGACTGGTATGACATCAGAAGGAAATGGAGAGTAAATAGACATTTTAATGATTTTTTGCCTTTTTTCAATCATACATTTCAATGGAAAAAATTGCAACAACTCATGCAATGGCTGTGAATATTAGTCAATAGTGTGTCTAACTACAATAAGACCTAAAGTTAACTAACTTACCCATTACCATTTGGCTTTTCATGCAGAAATATTGGAAAATTGGCATTTTTTCGAATTTTTGGGTTTTTATAAAAATTCATAGGACCAACATTCCAACTGATTAGAGATGTTTAAAGAGGCATAAGTTAGACACCTAAGTGGAAAATTTCATAGATTTTACTTCAAAATTGACTGAATTATGCAAGTTTAAAATAATAGTATTTTTTCATATTTTTGGTAAATTGTCGTCCGTTCAACTTTCTCAGAGCATTTAGACCCACAAAAAACACATCTTGGGTATTTAATACATACAATATGCCAATTTCAGTGTCAAAAGTACTGCAGTTTTTTAGCTCTGTCACAGAAACAAAAAATAAACAATTTTTCACATTTTTCAATGATTGTGAGAAAAGTATTAATGTCATGGGGATTAGACCTATGAAAGGCTCAACTGGGATAAAAGATACAATATTTACCCAAAAATGATGAATATGCATGCCATAGTTTTGGCTTGACACCCAATACACAAAAAAATATTTTTTCACATTTTTCAATAATTGTGAGAAAAGTATTAATCTCATGTGGATTAAACCTCTAATAGGTACAACTAGGATAAAAGATATAATAATGTCCCAAAAATAAAAAGTATACATTCCATAGTTTTGGCATTACTCCCAATACACAAGTGGGACGCCCGTTATCCGGACGCCCGCCCGTCCGCCCGCCCGCCCGCCCGCCCGCCCGCCGGACGGACAAATTTTCCCAAAGTAACTACAATACCCGTCGGCAATGTATACATTGCCGAGGGTAAAAATGTTTAGTTTCCTCAAAAATCAGGGTGGCCCAACCCTCCCTGCGGCCCAACTCTCCCAAGCTTCCCCTACCTACAGGAGTCTGGACTGATTATGAGTTCTTTGCATCTTTTGTAAATTAGTCCCTCAAACATTATAGGGAAACTGACAAGAATCGAAGGATTCAGATCCTGGATCAAGCATTTTGCATATTTTCCATTGTTGTGAAGATTTTCAAGTTTGGATGTATTTATATGTCAATGGCCTTGTGATGAAATACATGAACAGTTTTAGCAGTAATTGTGTAGGCTACTTATGAATTAAATAATGCAATGACTCATAAATTGTAAGATGTTGATGCAAATTTCACAAATTTCAAATTCAATATATAAGTTAATTACTAAGCCGAAGAATTTTGGCCAATGGCCATTTTGGGATGGCAAAATTGGACTTATATGAATGTTTGCAATCCATGCCTTCAAACGAATCCGTTTTTGTTGTAGCCACTTTGGAAGCCATCATTGATATTTCCGAATGTTTTTGATTCATACTCTCATTCCCTATACAACATTTCATAACTCTCAAGTGAAATAAATAAGGTAACCGCAAACAATAAGAACTGTTGCCATTTTGTGGTGGCAATCTTGGATTTTTAGCCTGGCTCACCAGGCTAATTCAGGAGTAATGGTCTGAAAATATTGTCTGTCAACTCTACTGTTCAATAACTATAGGTTCAATATATCTGTTTTTGTGTTTTATTGGTTTGTTAGGGTAGCTAGATGTATGGAAATTACTCTTTTTTTTTCAATTTCAAAAATTTATTTTTCCCCATATTTTTTTTTTCCAAGATTTGAAAAAAAATAAAAAAATTCAACTTTTTTTCAATTACATTAATTTTTTTTTCTTCAAAAAGAGGAAATAAGGCAACTTCTGTTTTTCAAATTTAAACATTTTTTGTTCCAAGATTTACAATTTTTTTTCCTAAATAAAAAAGAAATTAAAAAAAAAAATTTTCCTAGATTAAAAAAAAAAATTTTTGCTCCAAATTTTTTTCAATTTTGCCAATTTTTTCAAAGGAGGAAATTGGGCGACTTCAAGATTTGAAAAAAATCGTACACATTCTTTTCGTGGTTATTCGGATATTATTTTGTACATGGAACAACTACAACAACAACACTTCAATTGCCGCAATTCAGAATCACCTTTCTCTGCCATTTCCAAACCATAAAGTAGACTTAACTATTTCACCGACATTGCTACATATTTTGCCGTCATCACTGCCACTTGAGCCAGGCTTTGAATCCGCGGATTCTTGTTCTGAATGTTCTCAATCCATACCCTCAAACTAATCCCCATACCGATGGTCTCCACCGGACTAGAGAAACGGAAAATGGTGAAAAAATATATCTCAGTTGGTAAAAATCAGGGAATTAGAAATACACAGGGAGTTTTGTTGTTCCTGTGAAAACGCACAAAAAGAGCCCTCTACTTCTTTCCAAAATCTGCAAAAGTCATACTTTTTGGATTCTGATAACATGATGATAAGTCTGAATTAGATCAGGGAAAGCTGTAGTACGTAAAGGAAAAATCAGGGAAAATACACAGAATTTGCTCCTGAAATTTCAGTGGATATCCCCTTTATATATAGGTCTAAATCTAGAATTTTAAGTGAAGTACTAAACTTACAATAGACAGATTAAAATGTGGCAAGTTGCTGCCAAAACAGTGCGAATGAGGAAACAGACACATTCTGGCATTTTGTTTAATTCTCAATTATCTCAGCACAGGTAACAGGTTAAGTGCAAAATATAACCTTTGAGCTCAATTCATAACTTCAAACACCCGCATACTGATATTCTCCATGCTACCGCAAGCACCGGCATGTCCCACACGTACCGCAAGCACCAACATGTCCCGCTATGTACCACAAGCACCAGCATGTCCCGCTATGTCCCGCTATGTACCATAATCACCTGCATGTCCCGCTATGTACCGCAAGCACCGGCATGTCCCGCTATGTACCGCAAGCACCGGCATGTCCTGCCATGTACTGCAAGCACCGGCATGTCCTGCTATGTACCGCAAGCACCGGCATGTCCTGCCATGTACCGCAAGCACCGGCATGTCCCGCTATGTACCACAAGCACCTGCATGTCCCGCAAGCACCGGCATGTCCCGCTATGTACTGCAAGCACCGGCATGTCCCGCTATGTACCGCAAGCACCGGAAAGTACCACAAACACCGGTATGTCCGGCTATGTACCACAAGCACCGGCATGTCCTGCAACCACCGGTATGTCCCGCCATGTACCGCAAGCACCGGCATGTACAGCAAGCACCGGTATGTCCCGCTATGTACCGCAAGCACCGGCATGTCCCACTATGTACCGCAAGCACCGGCATGTCCCGCTATGTACCGCAAGCACCGGCATGTCCCGCTATGTACCGCAAGCACCGGCATGTCCCGCTATGTACCGCAAGCACCGGCATGTCCCGCTATGTACCACAAGCACTGGCATTTCCCGCTTTGTACCACCAGTACCAGAAAGTCCTGTAATCTCCTGCATGCACGGCAAGCACTGCACGTCCCAGATGGAGCCTCCATCTGGTACTTATGAGGCTAAATGGGGCCTAGAAGACCGGTGAAAATTATGGAACTGGGTATCCCATATGCCAAACCACAATTTCATGCTGCCTTAAATTATCATGAATCCTTTTACAGGCGGAATGCAATATTCACAATATTGAATGCCTTGGGTCATTGTTATATCAGAACACTATCCATGTGTTTGATTTATGTATATAATGTCATATATATGAACCAGACATTGTGTACACCTTACCAAAATAAACACAGTTGCATTCAGAACGCATATTTCTTAAGAGTTTAATTAAGGAATTTTAGAAAATAAACTTACCAAGTTCTTCTCAATCTTCTGCACACTGACATGCACACTCTTCTAATGCAGTGTTGACTGTTGAGACTAATAAACTCTGCCTTAAACCTTCTTAAGTCTTGATTGATAAACAAACTGCTTTTCTCGTCAGGCAACTTGTTCACAGTTTTGTGTTCTTAGATGAGGTCAACCAGTGATTGAGCCCTGAGGGATTATTAAAATACCTAATTGGATATTCCAGTAGCCATGACTGATATACAGCATAGTTAGTCCTCTCTCTTAAAACTTCCAAATAAAGTAACATGCATGAATTTTAAAAACATGAACCACAAAATTAATATTCTAAACATCTCAAATCATTGTTCCACAAGTATATTAAAAATGGATCACAATAAAGGTGCTTTTTCAGAAGTTTGGTTTTTATATATACCATAATTCCCCATGACCAAAACCAATTTTTATGAAAAATACCACTTGCTCTGAAGAAAACCAAATATAGGTGAAAAATACCAAACTGGTTTTTTATTGTACACACTGGTTTTGCACAATACCACTAATATCCAAAATGTTTTAGAGTGTAATAAACCACAAAAAGTCTTTCCAATTTATCTGGAGTGATTTTCTGAATTTAACAAAGTTTTCAACAATTCTGCAAATGGTTTTATAGGTTAAATATAAGGCAACTATTTGAGCAGTCTTTTTTGTATAATACATATAGATCAAAACAGCCCAATGAACAATAACAAGCGATAATAACATGATTTGACATGACAGTGATCACGAAACACTTGCATTTATCATTTACCTAAATCTCACAAAGATAGGGTTTCCTGCATTCAAAGTGACACATCCAGTTCAAATAACAACCCTAACCCATTTTATTCTTGTTTTCTAGGATTATTCTTGTTTTCCGTGATAATTTTCAGATAAACAGTCACATGACCTCCGATTTTTTTTATATAAAAAGGGGTTCATTTTGGGGTTGGATGCAGAGCATTGGCAAGACAGGCTCCAGTATTGACCCAGGTAAGGAAAAATTTGGGTTTAGCTTAATTTTTTATGATACAGACAATGTCTACTGATCTACTAAGCTCAAATTTCCAAGTATCGATTAAGATAAAAATTTGTTTGGTGAATTTAAATAGATGTTTATGTTAACTTCCAAATCAGGACCTCTGTTATAGTAATAACTTTATTCTTAAACTAAAAAAGTTAAACCTGTAGGAAAAATAGGGCTTTAATCATACTTTAATTTGTAACTAGAAAGGTAATCTTTAAACAGACACTGTAAACCATTTGGGTCTCTTTTATGGCAGCTCAGCCGTCGTAATGAACAAAAAAAAAAGCATATTACGTAAGAAAACTGTTGTTTTCACAGCAGGTATCATTGTTTCGATGGTAACTTCCGTAAGAGTAATGGGAGCTTGTTTATAGTGCAATTAAAATATACTACCAGTATATAATGACTTTTAATTAATTTCTCATTGCAGCAGCATCATGTATCTGTCAGTAGCAGTCCTTGTCCTGAGTTGCCTTGCCCTGGGCACCCTGGGAGAGGAGGTGTGCGGTCCCCTGGAGAAGATCAAGGTCCAGCACCAGTGGGCCAGTGCTTACCGGGGCGATCATGACAGACTCAAGATGTCCACCCTCGTCTGGAAAGAGTATGTGTTTTTCTCTCATGACTCAGTCAACCTACAAAAACTGGTTTTTATGTCAAGTACATTATATAAAGCCATGTCAACATCAAACCAAACCATTAGATAGTAATTTTCTTATGAGTAGGAGGCCTTGATTTCTATCTCTCTCAAGTTCTCAACACATTTTCTGTGTATTCAAGCTATTAGATTCGCCAATTCAGTAAACTGATACTTTTGAAGTTTAGTTTTACACTTCCAATTATTAACATTTTGTGCTTTGAATTTTATATTAAGTGAGTTAACTGATTCCATTATTGCAGTCTTCAGGAGAGCCCCACTATGCCCGAAATGTAAACAACAAGAAGGTGTTTTCATGGCATTAAAAACTTTTTTTTCATTTCTGAAGGAATCTAACCTCATAATATTTTATCGCACTTGGCCACACCATTAAGATAATTTTTTAGTTTGATTATGTTGGATATGTCTGAAGTCTACCTATCGAGCTGATTTTAAATATATGGACAAACCGTTTTAATTTCTACTTATTTAATTCTTTTTATCAATTTTCTTTCATTTCAGTTTCTTTGCCCACCACCCAGAGGAGCGTGCGCGTTTCGAACGTGTCCACAGTGACGACATTTATTCCGGAGACTTCCGTGCTCACATGGTCCGTGTCTTTGCTGGATTTGATCTTCTGATTGGAGTCCTGAATCAGGAAGAGATCTTCAAATCTGCCATGATCCACTACACCAAAATGCACAACGATTTGGGAGTGAACACCAAAATTGTTCTGGTAAGTTATTTAGATCAGGATATCAACAAGCCTTTCATATCCCAATAGACCTATTTCACTGAATGGCCTGAACATTGATCCCAAATAGCTTTTTTGTAATTCTGCGATTCTTCATTTGCTTTTCACACATAGGAGATGTATAGCCTACACTCCAAATCCAAAACCACAACTTTCAAAATTTAAACTGAAAGGATGACCAAGTTATAAAGTCTTAAAGTTACATTAAAATGCACTAAAAATACTCCAGCTTGGGGTCACCTTGGCTGGACCAATCAGAGGCAAGGGCGGGAAATCTCTTAGCCAATGGGATTTAAGTATTCATCTCTTTTCTCCTAGTGTTAACTGAGAGAACCATCAGTGAAATTGGTCTATTGAACCAGGCATCAACTCTGGTTACTTAGGCCAAACATAACTGATTTTTAGCTTAGAACTGGGATCTTCTTGAGGCTTTATCTGAGGTTGGTCGGTTTAGATAATTAAACAAGTCTGTCCTTAATAAGTATAAGTAGCATTTGACTTTAATCCGATCGGTTCGTGAAACAAGCAGCACCAATCAGGATGATCTAATATGATACCTAGCAATTTGGAAAATGACCTCATGCCCACTAGAAGAGAATAAAATAGAGCGTAATTTTATCATTAAAACTAGGGTTACAGATAAGTTCAGCCCACTAATTAATAACTATTGATTTATGGTGTGTAACATGCATTACGTTATACTAGAGGGTACCCCATGCTCCTGGGGTAAATAGATTGATATAGGAAAACAAATTGCAAACACGGTGCAACTAACAGTCACAGCTAATAGTGATCATGAAGGGGGCAAATGTTTTTGCAACATTAAATAGTAATGTATAACATTTTTATTTTTTCATAACTTACCTTGTGTGATACTTATTTATCTTTGTTTTTCCTCCATTGTATATTATACATGGGGTACCCTGCAGTATAACATAATGCATGGTACACTGACTTGTTCTCATCCACCTGTCATCCAAACCATCTTTTTTTTTGTTTATGTTACAGGAATTTGGCAAGTCCATCGCCCGTGTGCTCCCTGATTTCATTGACGGCAAGCCCGACATTACAGCTTGGCGCCCTTGCTTCAAACTGATTGCTGCTGGAGTCAGCGAGGTGAGTTAAAAAGATATATCTTGACTCTTTAGAAGACTATTTTTAACAAAGGGTCTGAAACAACTTTTAAAGGATAATTTAGACTCAGCCACATGTCTAAACACTCTCAGCAACATTTCACTATTAGAGAGGTTTTGCTACACGTTACGTATGACGTGTACGTGTGGAAATTGTATCTAATAATATGGTTGTCATGGCAACTCCCACGTTAACGCGACCCGTATACGTGTAGCAAAACCTCTATTTAAAAAGTAGCCATTATACTGCTAATTATTTGAAATTGTCAAATTATATATAAATAATTATGTAATTATGGTCAGATTTTCAATTTTTGAAATGTGAAATTTCGTATACATATAATATATCATGTTTTTGATGTCTTGAACAGTATAATATTTGAAGAAGCTAGTATTGAAGCAAAGGCCGGTGAAATTTATTGTATTGCCACTAAATAAAAGTAATTTGAAGTGAAATTTTTATTGCATTGCATCAAGGAAGCACCTATAACGGCATTTAATTAATAATCTTTATAATCATAAAGAAACTTTTATTCTTAGATTCAAGATCCTGAAGAATTGACGAATGTCATTATGAATAGCTAAGGCTGCTGCTGAGAAATTGAGAATGAAGTGATTTAAACTGTAAGACATCATATTCATAGATAAGACTGACTAACATAATTTAACTTTGGAAATGATCTACTTGACAGGCTTTTGTCATGATTGTCAATTTATCATATAACATTTAATATAAGGTGCTTATGTTTTGATATACAACCATTAATATAAAGCTTAAAAATGCACAGTATCTATCTAATGCTTCAATGTGCTTTGCTTTGCAATGTAAGCAATTAAAAGTCATTATTTGCATTAAATACTCTTACTAAACTAATATATCTTCAACAATTTTTTTACAGTAATGGGATGATATGCTGAAAATGCACTGAACTCCAAACAAATCTGCTTATCAACCATGGACGTTGTCATGGATACCACAACACCAGCAGGCTGGGGCGTTAATTTTAGCGAGCACTTTATTTTTACAGAGCTGTGATATATTTACATATTTAATTTTATACTTCAAATCCTGTACGGTCTTCATTGATCATAAGCAGTCAGAAAATTGTGGTTCAGAAAATAAATACTTCATGAAATAGTATTCTCAGTATTGTACTTTCCTTACCTTTATTTAAAGTGTGTTGATTTCTGTAAGGAAAGTCTCACACACTAACTTGAGATGTTAGGTTTGACCTGGTTTGTGCCTTAGAGCTCTTTGCACTAAAGTGTCCCAAACACTTTCAAATTGACGTCCAATTTGGTCATTGAGCTCACTGGCTTGGAGGTGTTTTATGATTTGCTTGTGTCAGTTATCATTTACAGGTGATTTCATTACCATGCGATTCTTGTCATTCACACTTGACTGTAAGGAATCTATGCTAAACCAGCACTTACTATGTTTGATAATTCTAATGTGTGACGTTCTGTTGTTTCTGAACCAATTAGATCAACTAAAAATGTCATGTATTTGGTGGGTCTACAACTCAAGAATCGCGTACTAATGAAATTACCTGTAATAGGATCATTTACTAACTTATTCATTTAGCACAATATCATACCCAAAAACATCAGCAGATGCCTGTGATCATACATAGAAGCATAGGTGTCAATAAACAAACTAATTAAATAATTTAAAGTTTGCACCTCATAAGAATATTAGGAAACCAACAGGTAACTGTCAATGACATGGTAGAGTCAGTTTGCAAATTAAAAGGAAAGATGGACTGCCAATCTGCAAAGAGCTATAACAATTTTTCCACAAAACACAACACATATAACAGATTCAGATTCAGATTCAGATAAATTAATTTCCCAAGAAATAGAAACAGCCTGCATTACTCGATTGAGGGAGGAGATCCTATACATGTAAGGACAATTTCTTGGCACTGCCATGGGGCCATCTAGTTTCCAACATGATACTTTCTGAAACATTATTCTCCACAGCCTCATTCACCTCTTAAAATGATGGGTTGGGGAAGTGGGGCAAACCATCAAGATATTTCCCAACTTTTCATTTCACTGCCAGTAATTTTGTCTTCAAAATTATCCCTTTTTTTTAAATTTTTCCCCCTGCATCTTTTTTTTCACACTTTTTTCTGATTTTCATTCCTATGTTGATCTCAAGGAAGTAAAAAGCAAATTAAGAATATGTTTGTCTCCTGGAAATGGAAAGCAATTTTAAAAGAATGTGTAGATCTCGTGGAAATGGAAGGCAAATTTAAAAGAATGTGTAGATCTACTGGAAGTGGAAAGCAAATAAAGAATTTATAGATCTCGAGGAAGCGGAAAGCAAAAATTAAGAATACATGTGTAGATCTACCAGAAGCGGAAACCAATTTTAAAAGAATGTGTTTATCTCCAGGAAATGGAAAGCAACTTTAAAAGAATGTGTAGATCTCCTGGAAATGGAAAGCAAATTTAAAAGAATGTGTAGATCTACTGGAAGTGGAAAGCAAATAAAGAATGTGTAGATCTCCAGGAAGTGGAAAGCAAAAATTAAGAATACATGTGTAGATCTAATGGAAATGGAAAGCAATTTTAAAAGAATGTGTAGATCTCCTGGAAATGGAAAGCAATTTTAACAGAATGTGTAGATCTACTAGAAGTGGAAACCAATTTTAAAAGAATGTGTAGATCTCCTGGAAATGGAAAGCAATTTTAAAAGAATGTGTAGATCTACTGGAAGTGGAAAGCAATTCTAAAAGAATGTGTAGATCTCTTCTCGAAATGGAAAGCAATTTTAAAAGAATGTATAGATGTACTAGAAGTGAAAAGCAATTTTAAAAGAATGTGTAGATCTCCTGGAAGTGGAAAGCAATTTTAAAAGAATGTGTTTATCTCCAGGAAATGGAAAGCAACTTTAAAAGAATGTGTAGATCTCCTGGAAATGGAAAGCAATTTTAAAAGAATATGTAGATCTACTGGAGGTGGAAAGCAAATTGAGAATGTGAAGATCTCCAGGAAGTGGAAAGCAAATTGAGAATGTGTAGATCTACTGGAAGTGGAAAGCAATTCTAAAAGAATGTGTAGATCTCTTCTCGAAATGGAAAGCAATTTTAAAAGAATGTAAAGATGTACTAGAAGTGGAAAGCAAATTGAAAAGAATGTGTAGATCTACAGGAAGTGGAAAGCAAATTGAGAATGTGAAGATCTACAGGAAGTGGAAAGCAAATTGAGAATGTGCGCATCTCCTTAATTTGGAATCAAATTAAGTGTGACTGAAAAATAAATAAGTTATCACAATATGCTTTTATCCACTTTTTGGAATAATAAAAATGGCTGCATTTGAAATAATTTTTACTTTTTTTCTGAAATATTTGCCTTGACTCATGTTACTTTCTGAATTCAGCAAATTTTTCATTTCATTGGCAGAATGATATTATAATCATGGTCCCACGACCACACATGGATTTCACAGATGCATTGTTGCACTCCACTGAACTGAGGTTCGAAACAGGTGATTACAAGAAACAGTCAATGCCAAACAATGCTAAACAAGATAATCCAGCTTGCTATTTTGTAACAGGGTCCCTTTAAACGTTGTCAGAGCATAAGAAAATGTATTAGAAGCTCACAGAGTCAGGGAATATTTGCCAAAGAACTTCTTATTTGAGCATTTGTGAATCCATTTATCCACATGGAATTGTTCATGGACTATATTTATATTGCATGGGATATCTATATTTGGAATTGCTAACAGGACAAATCGTAGGAAACAGATTCATAGAAAAGGTAAGATATAAATTCTCCTATGGCCATGTCAACACAGAATTTTTTGCCAACTCACATTGAAACATTGAAGGCTGTTAATCAAATATTAAATATGTTTCAAGGTTACACTTTGCATAGGCTTTGTCCACAGTGACTAAATTTACCAGTTCTATGTGTTTTCTACAGCTGACAGCGATTTGATTTTATATTAATTGACTGTTTCTGAAACATGTGCTTTCTCCAAGCCAATGTATTGATCAAACAGGAAGTATTGACAACATGTACAGTGCTGCCACGTTGTTGCACTATGTATAATGCAGTGATTCCTATACTATTTTTTTTGTAATGCATACAAAACAAAACTGCCAAATGAACAATGAAAAGCAACATAACTTGGAACTAACATGGTTGTGACCACAAAACACCTTCATTTATCATATTTGTCAATCTCACGAAGATACGGTTTCCCTGCAGTTCAAATAACAACCATTAACCCATTTTATTCTTGTTTTTAATGATAAATGGTTAGATAAGCGAGTCACATGACCTCCGATTTTTTTTGGTATAAAAAGGGGTTCATTTTGGGGTTGGATGCAGAGCATTGACAAGACAGGCTCCAGTATTGACCCAGGTAAAGAAAAAATTTGGGGTTTAACTCATTTTTTTGTACAAACTATGTCCCTGTTTTGATCTGTTAACTTCAGCTGTGATACTATATATTAGGGTGGTCCAAAAACAATTTCTTCAGAATTTCTCTGATTTGAATCTTGCATTCTAATCTTATATGGATAGAAGGTATTGTGTAAAATCAATTAATATTTAGAGGTGGCACAAAGCCATTGAAGTTTAACATGCGATCGCCCATCGGCAGACCTCAAAATCATCGGTATTTGCGAATCTTGCTGTAACAGCGTATTTTTTTGATCAAGTGACCTTTAATTTATTATGTCCAGGATGCCCAATACAGTCCTGATATTCTTTCTGACTTATAATGTTTCGTAGCAAGTCAGCATAGATATTACATAGGTTAATTATCAAGCTTTTTTTCATAAAAACAGGCAAATATTTCACTTACTATGAATAATAAATAAAAGATAACCCCCAGATATTATTTGCCATGCCAATTTTATCATACACTAAAAAATCAGGAAAAAATATTCACTTCTAAGAAAGATCCGGGAAATTTACCAATTTTGCAAATGCGTGAATGAGGAATTACATTATAAACTTCGAGGGCATTATGCCACCTCTAAATATTAACCAATTTGGCAGAAATTTTGCATGTGTTTGTTTTACTTATGTGGTCATCAATTTCCACTTTCAAATCGGGGGTTTTAGGAGATTTGATTTTTCCCATTGAAATGTGGACCACCCTACTATATATATTGTGATCAGAGCTCTGTCAATTATATCTGTTATCTACTTATCTGCTGATAATTTCCAATTATTGATCAAAACAAAATATAATTGATTTTACACTATCTGCACTTTATCACAATTTTCCCTTAGACAAACTTCAATCCGTTTCAATTTTTCCAATCAGGGAATATTAAAATTTGTGTCACCGAAAATACTATAAACAGAGTATTTAACGTGATTCATTTACTTTATCTTTAGTACCAGGCATGCACCATCATTTTGAGGACAAACCTTAGATATATATATAGATATATATAGATGTAACAAAAGACATAGTTCTTTTCCTGGATTAAGAACAAGAATTTTATACAAACTTCCAAATCAGGACCTCTATTAGTAATAACTTAATTCTTAAACAAAAAAAAATTGCTAAATACTAAAGAAAATAGGGTTTTAGGCGTACTCTAATTATAAACATACATGTATATGATATCTGAAAAAAATTAAAATATACTACCAGCATGTAATAAGACCCATAATTTATTTCATATTTCATTGCAGCAGCATCATGTATCTATCAGTAGCAGTTCTCGTCCTTAGTTGCCTGGCCCTGGGCACCCTGGGAGAGGAGGTGTGTGGGCCCCTGGAGAAGATCAAGGTCCAGCACCAGTGGGCCAGTGCTTACCGGAGCGATCATGACAGACTCAAGATGTCCACCCTTGTCTGGAAAGAGTATGATAATTGTATTTCTATTTTCTAAAACTCAATCAAAATACAATGATTTTTTAATGAATGAGTATTTATTCACAACTTACAATAGGTACAATACATGACAATAGAAACTTAGTAAGTTGAAGGGAGAACACCCAAATAAATAATTATTACTGTACCCAATAAGTATTAAATATATTAGTATATCATTCACAATACAAGACGTAAAGCCCGTCCTATCAACTACCACCCAAACATACAAATAATATTTCATGGTTTATCTTTGGAAAAACGCCGGCAATCCAACGTTTTTCCCATCAATAACCGTTGAATTCTTGCCATTCATGGCCTTATCATGGACGGAGACGTCATTCATGAACGGAGACAAGCAGGATTGTAGGCGACTTCTATTTCTCTCTCTCAATGTATTTAATTAATTAATTCTATTCATTTCTGTCTCTGTTTTCTTTCATTTCAGTTTCTTTGCCCACAACCCAGAGGAACGCAAGCGTTTCGAACGTGTCCACAGTGACGACATTTATTCTGGAGATTTCCGTGCTCACATGGTCTGAGTCTTTGCTGGATTTGATCTTCTGATTGGAGCCTTGAACCAGGAAGAGATCTTTAGATCAGCCATGATCCACTACACCAAAATGCACAGGAAATTTGGAGTGAACTCTGAAATTGGTCTGGTAAGTCATATATATATATTTACATCGACATGCACCTGCTTGGTGGCTGAGAGGCTCTGCTCAGTATCTCTCAAACCAAAATAGACACCAGGAAATTTCATTTTTTATCTGCCAGAGTAACATGTCTCCTTTTTATGTACATTAATTTTGTTTCAATATCATGATACCAGTGCTTCTTGTGAAGGCCATTCTGGGAAAAAGCAGATTTGCAAAAAGTGTGATTTTGCAGGGAAGTGTCTACTTTGTTCTGGGTGGGTCAAGTGCAAGCTTACGCAGTAGAAATTGTGGACGATTTTTCAAGATAGTATATCACAGATTCAAACTACACAGGATTTGTTTATACTATGTTATTTATTATGCAATTTAGTGAGTTTAGGGCTACGGCCAATGTTACCCCAAATCTCCAAGTCAGTGTCGGGGTTACTTTGGCCAACCCTGGAAATGGCAATTAGCAAGAGTTGGAACAGTTTGTAGTTAATAGCAGTCAAGGAGGTATAAACCTTGATTTGACAAACAAGTGTATGACCCTGAAAATTATGTTGACTGCCATAGATGCTAAAAAAAATACCATAATTGGTCCAATGCTATAATAACAATTTATGTCTTTTAACAAGCATAACATAGCCATGATGTACTGGCTGCTAGGGAAGCTGTGAACCACCGTAGACATATGATTTCATCCAAAATAGCATTAGACAAAGTTATTTCATCTTGGATTATTTTTTATGGCGTTTGTCAACATAATATTACAATTAGTGAATTACGCAATAATTGAAAATTAGAATAGAAATGTAAAATGTCATATGACAGATAAAATCGTTTTAAAATGACACCTTTTATGACACCTTTTATGACTGGTAGCATATCTTGTATTCTTGTGACTTCAAACCTGGGGTATTTTCGCACTGTCATTTTGAACCAGGAGGCAGTTGTACACGCATCAATACTTAATTTTTGTTCAGAAATCTGCGAATGAGTCACAACTCATTCTAGATTACAAAAATACATTCCTCAGCTCGTTGGGAGGCCAAAATAACATAACTAATTAAATTCTACAGCGGTACATGGTATTACAAGCTCAAGATCTAAGGCGGCCAAAGCTACCCCAACCCCGGGGTTACTTCCCTGTCAGCATGCCTCGGCGGTCCAACGTCGGTCCAGCGTCAGTCCGATGTCAGTAGCATCGGACCAGCTTCGGGCCGACGTTGGGCTGCCGAGGCACGCTGATAGGGTTTGGCCGACCCTTTAATTATGTAATAAAACATAGAACCATCATAGATTTTTGAAAACTTTTCGACAGATGAAAACCTCAATGTACTGGCTGTGTTATGGCACAAAACTGTTGATATTCAATGAATAGTTTTTCTCAGAACACAACTTCGGTGCTCCGAAAAGGCAAAAGTAACCCCATTCTATGGTACTTGTAATCCACCAGTCATCAAAAGCCATCATTTTCCTGATATATATATAAATGTTACAGGAATTCGGCAAGTCAATCGGCCGTGTGCTCCCCGAGTTCATTGATGGCAAGCTCGACATTACGGCTTGGCGCCCTTGCTACAAACTGATTACTACTGGAGTAGACGAGGCGAGTATTTAAGAAAAAAACCTTTACTCCTTTAAAGAAAATTACCCTATTTTACAAAACCACATCCCTAAACACACTCAGCTACTTTACTATTCACTAATTTGAATATTTAAGAAGCAGCCATTTGTAGGCATTACATTTTACTTTCAAATTTTATACATAAAACTCAAGGGAAATTTTCACATTTCCAAATGTAAAATTTCATGTACATGTAACATATTATGTTTTTGATGCCTTGAACACTATCATATTTGAATAAGACCTTTAAAGTCAAAAGCCAGTCATGTTTTTTTGTGGAATGATTGCGAATTATAAACGAAAAGTAACTTGTGTTGAATTTTTTTATTTTGTTGCATTGCATTAAGGAAGCATAGATGTCTGAATTTATTCATAATTTTTATACTCACTAAGTAACGTTTATTCTTAGATTGAAGATCCTGAAGTTTTGACGAATTTCATTATGAATAGCTAAAGCCACTGAGAATGAAGTGATTTAAACTGTAAGAGATCGTATTCATAGATAAGACCGACTAACATAATTTAACTTTAAAAAGATCTACTTAACTAGCTTGTCTCATAATTGTCATATAGCATTAAATATAAGGTGCTTATGTTTGAATGAAACATTAAAATAAAGCTTAAAAATTCACAGTATCTACCTAATGCTTCATTGTGCTTTGCTTTGCGACGTAAGCAATTAAAAGTCATTATTTGTATTAAATACTCTTACTAAACTAATACATCTTCAACAATTTTTTTTACAGTAATGGGATGATACATGCTGAAAATGTACTGAACTCCAAACAAATCTGCTTATCAACAATGGATGTCGTCATGGATACCGCAACACCAGCAGGCTGGGGCGTTAATTTGAGCTAGCATTTTATTTTTACAGAGCTGTGATATATTTACATATTTAATTTTATACTTCAAATCCTGTACGGTCTTCATTGATCATAAGCACGCACTTGAAGCAGTCATAAAATTGTGGTTCAGAAAATAAATACTTCATGAAATAGTATTCTCAGTATTGTACTTTCTTTACCTTTATTTAAAGTGTGATGATTTCTATGGTGATCACATTATACACATCTGACATTTTTAACTGGAGATGTTGGGTTTGTACCTGAGAGCTCTTTGCGTAAAAGCGACCAGTTTCTATAAATAGACATACAACTAGAAAAGAGTTTTGATGATTTGCTTGTGTCAGTTATCATTTAATCAGATCATTCCGCACATATCATACTCATAGGCACTTGTACAACGTGTAGATGCCACAGATCATACCAAGCAACATTGGTGTCAATAAGCAAATAATTAAATGATTTAAGGTATGCGCCGAGTAAGAAGATTAGAAAATAAACAACTAGCTGTCAACAAAGTGCCAAATTCAGTTTGCAAATTAAAAAGAAGAATTTTTCCAATCCGGAAAGAGCTACAAATTTTCTTTCGACACATTGTTAGTTTCTGAAACGTAATTGCAGACAATTGCAATATTCGGAGCACGCCTTATGCCTGCCTCACAGCCTCATTCACCTACTCAAATTTCCACATCATAATATATCATATATATATTTACTAATACAAAAGGAAGGTATATTAAGTGCATGAAAAGAGAAGTGGGATTATTTTACACAAATCATGAACTTAAGAAATGCACAATAATCACCGAAAGAGTCTTCATCTGGTTGTATCCAGTGTTCTACTGTAGGGCAATTCTGTAAAGTCCGATTGGCAGATTTGACACTTTGGCAGCTGGTGTAGCCCCACCAATACACCTCAGCCATTTCATTATTAAACAGGGATGAGGCCAATAGGGGTATCAGATAAAGAATTGGCCTTGCTTCTAGACACTTCCCCCAGAACCCTTTGCGGGCTGTAAACAAAGGAAGTTGTTCTTGAATAGACCAGCTTTTGGGCATTGTTTGCTGAAATTTGCTTTATTTGTGAAAATAAAATAAAGATGGGGGTATTTCAGCACTGAAACATTGTGAAAAGACAGTTTTGAGAGCATGTGACTGCATCTGGGAGCCAGGTTTGTCTTTTTTAAATGCCAACTGACAGCCAGCAAATTTGGCGTTGCATCTCCTCCGTGGTATCTCCCTGGTATCATCACCCGAGACCCTGTATCATCCCGAGACCCTTCGGTGTAATAACCTATAAATATCTATAGATGCAAAACAGGATAAATGCCACCCGTCATATTTGAGAAATTAGAAAAGCTTTCCGAAATCGCCCTTTAATTTTCTGTTAGGATCAGTGGGCTCTGTCAGATTGTGCTATGCTTCAAAGTGCATCTAAGTCTCAAAACAGAAAGCTGCTGACCCTACTCGAAATGGTGCAAATGGCAAACAATCGGCCCCTCCGAAATTTTCCTAAATTCTGGGTAGCAAGCCGCTAAGCAATATTATGTCCTAATTCAAGAGAATGCACAGTTTTTGTACACCCTTTCCAACAAATAAGCTAGCCAAAAACTTCTTTTTTTGATGCAGTTAAATTATATTATGAGGTCGAAGTATTCAAAACCAGACTCCTGGATAAAAATGTCTGACCTTTTTGCTCTTAACTGATACCATACCTTCCATGCAAGAGAGAACAAAACTATTACAAATCGTTACATCTGTCTCAGATATCAACCCCTAACCTCAGTCTGGGTTGGAGTGATAAATTTGTCTGTTAAATAGTCACGTGGTTTAAAAATTTTAATATAAAATGTTGTTACATTTTGGAGTTCTAGGCAGAGCATCTACAAGACAGGCTCCAACATTGACCCAGGTAAGGAGCAATGGTTTGGGCTTAGACAACTTTCAGAACCAGTCATTTTCATCTTAATGATTATTTTAAGTTAAAAGTATGATTTTAGAGTTATTAAAACCTTCAAAAAGCATCAAATTTAAATTATTTGCTCTGTGAGGACTTGGGACATCACAAGTTATCCATAGCTTCTAATAGAAGTTGTTTGCTTTTTTTGTCGATTTGGCACTTCAAAGCTTTAGCACAGCAAGGAGGCAGTTATTTTCTATAAGAAAGGAACGATTCATTTATCCAAAATATTTCAAGTTGCAAACTCATATCATTCACATCTTGAGTCAGTTAGCTGTAAACTTGTCTGAATTGTCTAAAATTTAACACTTCTGAAAAATTTAACACTGCCGATGGCAAGAAAAACCTCATTGAAGATCTATTTGTTTTCATTGCAGCAGCATCATGTATCTGTCAGTAGCAGTCCTTGTCCTGAGTTGCCTTGCCCTGGGCACCCTGGGAGAGGAGGTGTGTGGGCCCCTGGAGAGGATCAAGGTCCAGCACCAGTGGGTCAGCGTCTATGGCGCCGATCACGACAGACTGAAGGTCTCAACCCTCGTCTGGAAGGAGTAATTATACCTTTTAATATTCAATACAGTGGTCCCTGTGTTATAAGACCGCCTCTCTGCGGTCATGAAGCGGTCTCTCATGGGGATGCGTTCTCTCGTCGGGGTGCAAAATGCACTAAAAATACTACTTAGAGCGGGAGTTCTTTGTTTTTTACATCTCATCAGCACCTTGTTGGGCTATTTAGAACTTAGAGCCGGAGAAAGGCGGTCACATAACGCAAGGCGGTCTTACAACAGGGGGTCTTACAACGCAGGGACCACTGTATTCATTTTCATCCTGAGCTATTTTTTGCAATTGGGGTTCATTGGAAATAATTTTGGAGATTTGGTTGTCTCAATGAATTCTTCAGTCAATCAAAGCATTTGTATCTTTCCAATTCTAACCATTGTTCTGAGAGTTTCGGATATTAGTTTCAATCGATCAAGGCCTTCTGCATGCATTTATCAGACAAATCTGCACAGTGCATTTAAAAGACTCTTAATAAAAGGTAGATATGAGATAGTTTCCTTCATCAAGTTCTTGGGTTAATGCTATACAAAAAGCTTCAAATCACCCTCAGAATAAGTGTTTTTATTTTGAAGCATTCAAAAAATCAGTGGACTATAATATTAATTGAATATATAATTTAATGAGACGGGTAACCGCCTTTCTACCTTAATCTCATCTATCTGTCTATCTATCTATCTATTTATCTAGCTGTTATTCAGCTTCACTGCTTCAACTCACCAACTTTTTCTTCTCTTTTAGCTTCTTTGAGCACCACCCAGAAGAGCGTGCACGTTTTGAGCGTGTCAACAGCGACAACATTTTTTCTGGAGACTTCCGTGCTCACATGGTCCGTGTCTTCGCTGGATTTGATCTTCTAATTGGAGTCCTGAATGAGGAAGAGATCTTCAAATCTGCCATGATCCACTACACCAAAATGCACAACGATTTGGGAGTGACCACTGAAATTATTAAGGTTAGTCCTTTCATTTCCATCCACTGACTTGTGGATGAGATGCTCACTCTAAAAAATGTCGGGACAAAATTGGTTTTTTAGATTCAAAATGGATTTTTGAAAAACCAAATTTCAATGCAAAACCAACATGGATTTTTAAAAAAACCATGTTGGTTTTTTGCATTGAAATTTGGTTTTTCAAAAAAACATTTTGAATCTAAAAAACCAATTTTGTCCCGACATTTTTTATTGCTGTGTCCAAATTAGCCCACAGAATACAATGTATAAACACAGGTCTACGTTTAGTCCCTATTATCCTTCACCACTATCATGTGATTCATATTCTAATTAATGACCTGCCAACATAGAACTTATCACTTTTTTTTAGAGAAATTTGATGATTTGTTGTCCATTTCATTGAATTGAGACACTTATAAAGTATATGCTTTGTATATCATAGTAAGTACCACATTATATTTTTTTCATGTAATGGTCTAATTTATTAATGTATAAAACTGTGAAAGGTGGCCCCTTGGTAGCAGCTCCATGGAGCCTTAGAGGGGCCTCAAATGTTCTTATTACTGTGAATGATCAGATAATAATTTTTAATCTCATGTTAACTTTTCAGGAATTTGGCAAGTCCATCGCCCGTGTGCTCCCTGAATTCATGGACGGCAAGCCCGACATTACAGCTTGGCGCCCTTGCTTCAACCTAATTGCTGCTGGAGTCAGCGAGGTGAGAGAAATAGTTATTATAGCCAGTGGTCGAAATAGCCCATGTTATTTGGGGGGGGGGGGTCTCTAAAGTTCCTAGGTCCAAAGAGTTGAAGCCCTTGTAGCGGGAATTCTACGGGACGCCAGAAGCGCTTTAAAGCTGGGTTGTTTCAGATGCTCTAAAAATGATTTCCAAACACTTTATAGGCATGTTTTATCTCAGAAAATTAGTTTTGAAAACCCTATTGGTGATGTGTACAAATCACAAGAAGTTGTTGTATGCTGATAAGGCTTTACTTGCTGGTTCATGCTTATTCCCCCGAACAAATTCACTATTTGGAGGGGCTTTTTCAGGACCCCCTCTGGGTCCTTCTGAAAAATGCATTTGAGGGGGTCCCAAGAGCATTTGGGGGGGGGGGTCAAAACTCCCTTGACCCCCCCCCCCTATTTCGACCACTGATTATAGCTCTTTGCACAATGGCGGTCCACATAAAAAATAAGTTCTTGAAGATTTTTAAATTGCAAACTGGCTTTTTCATGTCATTGACAGTTACATGTTGGTCTCCTAATCTTCTTATTTGATGAAGTACATTAAGTCATTTAATTAGTTTGTTTGTTGACATCTCTGATGCTGGATGTGTTGAATGATCTGGTTTAATAATAACTGACACTTGTTATAGTCCTTGTCATACTTACGCGGAATCTCAAGTTTTTTTTCTATGCTGTTGAACTGTGATGTCAGAGATGACTCTATTCTAGCATTGCAATATATGTAAATTAACTACAAGCTGTGATGTCATTTCAAACTGGGTCAGATTCCCCAGCTTCTAGCCAATGTTGATCCTCCTGAACTGAGCGTCACAGTTTCAACTCAGTGTCAGAGTAAGAGTTTTATCAGGGATAGCCCCTACAACTACGTCATCACAGCTTGATAGCCAATGGGCTGACCGTAAACTACGTCATCACAGTTCAATCACTGATATATTGAAGGAAGCATTACATTTTTGATCCCAATGATTTATCACAGCAATCACCAGTCTAATCCTACCAAATGGCAGCTTTGTGAGCATTCACAGTAGACAACTGTTATAATCCCCAGAGAGTTGTTTGATAAATGTACAAACTTGCTAACTTACAACTTTAAACTTTGATGGAAGTTGGTATAAACAGAAGGCTTTGACAATTTGTTTGTAAACACATGGCTTATGTTATGTATATTGTTCTGGCAGCCCATTGGCTGAGAGGCTGTGATGTCAAACTTACATGGGTTTTTCCCAGACCCAATTTTAACTCTGACACTGAGTTGAAACTGTGATGCTCTGTTTGGTGGATTCGCATTGGTTAGAAGCTGGGGAATCTGACCCAGTTTGAAATGACATCACAGCTTGTAGTTAATTTACATATATTGCAATGCTAGAATAGAGTTATCTCTGACACCACAGTTCAACAGTGTAGAAAAAAAAAACTTGAGTTTCCACGTAAGTATGACAAGGACTGTAACAAATTGTAAAAACATCATTATTATAAGTCAGTGACATTTCCAGACCAAGTTGAAAGTTAATTTTGAAACTGTTTGGGAGGCTTTTACGCAAAGAGCCCTAAGTTATAAAGATTCTGAACTTGAGACACAACTGTCTTTCGTGATGTCTTAAGAAGTTGCTATTTTCAAATCATTTAATTATAGTAATAGGGAGCAAAAAATGACTGAAGAGACATGTATATCAAGTAGAAATCTCATAACTAAATTTGGATTTCTGCAAATGTCTCAAGCAAGTTTACCTATACAGACTGGTTAAAACATAGTGAAACACATTTCTCACAATTATGGAGGACATTACAGGTGTTAACTTGTTTCCCTACATTGTCATCAGTTTTGATTGCAAGAAAATTTTCAATTTTAATACACAATGTTAACAATGCAAGAGATGACCGGAGATAACTGTCAATTTTTGAATAAATGATCTTTAATTCCTTTCCAGTAATGGGACGACACACCCAGAGTATGACCTTGTACTAAAACCAACTCCGAACAAATCTGCTTATCAACAATGGACGTCGTCATGGATACCGCAACACCAGCAGGCTGGGGCGTTAATTTGAGCGAGTGTTTTATTTTTACAGAGCTGTGATATACATATTTATTTTATATTGTCTCATATCCTGTACGGTCTTCATTGTTCATAAGCAGTTGTACGAACAATTGTTCTGAAAATAAATGCTTCATAAATTACCAGCTTGTTGTACACTTCTTTTCTGATTCTTTTTAATGACATGGTCTTTACTTTTCACCTCCGTCAGTTACGTACAAATACACTATTGGTGGCCATCGAAGTCACTAATATTTAGTTACAAAGTACTGTATTTCAATATCATTTCTTTGGTCATTCAACAATAACTAAGACAAAATTGTCACTGGTGTTACAGTATAAGTAAAGAAACACCATTGACTCAAGTTAAACTGGTGACCAAATTGATATTTGTTTGAAATATTTCCAATTGAAATAAGAATTGCATTGGATTTTCTACCACCATTTATCACTGGTGTTACCATTGGACTCCAGTGTTAACCATTTTTGAGTAACACCAGCGACGGTAACACCAGTGACAATTTGCACTGAAATACCAATTGCTCCCACAGTGATGCATTGATTTGAAAAGGTGTTGCCACAGGTTGATTTCTGTAAACAGGACATATCCCATGTCTGAGGCAGTTTTTGAAAATTCTAGAATAATTGACCATTTGTTAGGGTTTGTTTGTTTGTTTGTGTTTTACACCTCTGCAGCACCTTAGTGGGCTATATCGAGGCAGGCGATCGCTGTATGATGATGAGATGAGAAGACTGGGAGTCTGGAACATACCCTATTAATTCAGGGATGCCCAGGGTCTTTCTGTTGCCCCAGCATAGAATACTGGATACAACCCGCCACCATTTAATGTCCCATGGGCTCGAACTAAAGTGAGTTCCCGGGGTGAGATTTGAACCCACGCCCTCAAAGCCAGTGGACAAGCAGTCTTGACCATTAGGCCACGGGGGAACTACCATTTTTAGGGTAACACCAGTGACACAGAAAAAGAATACTCTTAATTTCAGCACACTGTGAAGCCACTCTGCATGCTAAAAACATATAAATGCCAAAATCTGCAGTTATCATGGATGCCTGTCCATCAGAAGATGCCCCCTGGTACATTTGACCTAAGATAGAAGGGAGCGTTCCTTTTACAGCCATGCTTTATTTAATGAGTAACACCAGTGACATGTTTTCTGGTGACGAGGTCATTTTGTTCTCCACAGTATACACAGGAGAGAAAAAATTCAGTCTGTCTTGGGATATGAGTATGTGGAGTAGTTGTCTGGAAATTTAGACCAACCACAAATATTTATATTGATTTGACATAGTTGAAAACGTATGGTAAATGAAAGAACAATTTTCTGTGACATCATTTTTTGGTATATTTCGAATATTGTTAATGATTCACAATGTAAGCACCTACTGTCTGACTGATAATTTCAATTTTACAATGAAAATAATTTCATTAAAAGAGGGGAAAGGCATATGATTAGAAAGAAAATCCTGATTTTATGATTTTGCTGAAAACAGCTTGAGTGACACAAAAAACTCAGTTACTGTGGAATGATCCTCAGATGAAGATTAATGTGAACATAAACTTCACTGTCTCTAAGACTGACTCTTACAACAGAATACGGAAAACCAGCAAGAAAAATGTATATCATATGCTGGGGAAGGTCAGCTCATTTGGGTCCAATGTTGGATTGGTACTCTGGCTGAGTTACCCGGGCTTACGCTAGACAGCAGTTTCAATCCTACCACGTCATAAATACAGGACATAAGACCCAATCATTCATCCATCGAGGACAACTTCATCGCATGCACATTTTGATTCATTTAACAATGTGACAACATCCAAAATCAGCTAGCCTGACAGCAAATGATGTCCACTAGATAGATGGATGGATGATTGGGGCTTTACGTCCTGTAATTATGCACTTGGTAGGCTAATTAGGACGCGGGAGGACACGGCAATGAGGCAAAGAAAGATTGAAACAGCCGACCAACATAGGGCCAGGTGATGGTGTCCACTAGAAGATGGATGGATGGATGATTGGGGCTTTATGTCCTGTACTTACACCCTTGGTAGGCTAATTAGGACAGGAGGAGGACGTAACAATGAGTCAAAGGATGATTGAAACAGCCGTCCAACATAGGCCCAGGTGATCCGGCAGGAGCTGCTGGATTCAAAACCTGGACCAAGCGATTGGCAGCCCAGCACGCTACCACTAGACCAACCCTCCCCTCATGGTGTCCACTAGCAATCAAATTGCAGAATACAAATTGACCCCAGTGAGTAGATTTCCTCGGGTCTCTAGGACTAATATTTGTGTAGTTATGGTGACATACAAGAACTCGTTTTCACCAATAATTGCATTCCTGATAACAAAAGATTATCCCTACTACTCCGCCCATAACCTCATCTCTTTGCTGAACCATGATTCAATATTTTTGATGCCAGCAAATGGTAAATGTTATCAACATCCCTTATTAGGTAAAAATTGTGTCAGAAAAGCATCAAACTTAATACTGAGAATGCCAGATGCAAGGAAGTGCAAAAATGTGATGTGATTGGGGACTGTTCAGAATTTATGACTGGGTGGGGGGTGGGAGTTTTGCCCGAAGGGGTACTAACTTTTCACACGTGTTCCAAGGGGGGTACTAATTTTTGACAACATATCCAGGGGGGTAAGAAATTTTAACAAAACAAAAATGTTATAAAACGCGCATATACTCAGTTTGACCACACTTTTTTATGCACAATAGTCCGCAAATCTGACGCACGACTGTGCAAGGGCACAAATTCTGACGGTCCCTTATTTTGTTTTTAAAAAGGTATAAATTGATTATACAAATTCAATCTATAAAAAATTCAGTGAAGTAAAGGCAATTTTTTTTTTGGTGATACTAAAGATAATATGACGGTATTGACAATTTTAGAAGCAAATTTTACAAAACTCAAATGAAATACCAACCAATTCACAACAAATTCATATTACAAGAGCTGAGGAACAACACAACAAGGAATATTTCTATGCGCTTTCATTTATATTTTAAAATCTCATTTAGAAATGTAACATGGCTGCCCAAACTTTTTGGTGCTTCTAAAAAGGGTTGTTTTATGTTTTGAGCCAGTGCTCTGTGATAACAGTCTGGAGGATGACAAAACTCTGGTGGGAGAATTGTTGATGACATGTTTTAAATTGTTTGGAAAATAATTATCATACAGGCCTTTATCAAGCCTTGTTGTAAGTCTGAAGTCCGCAGGTCAGACATCAGCGGATCTGGCTTTTTTTTTCTAATGGAAGTTCAGAGAAAGTCTGAGCTCCATTACAAATGCTCAAGCCACTGCGCAGAACTATTCCAATAAAGCTGGTAGCTGCTAGATGGTTGACATCCAGGATTTACGGAGATTTTTGTGATTTTTGGCTAAATTCTATTTTTCAAAAAAAAAAATCTTAATTTCGTTTGTTTGGTATTTTCAGTGCAGCTCTAGGTAGCTTTTTTATGTGGTACAAACTCACTGACCTAGTGACTATGTCTAAAGGACATAACTGCAAGTGCCACTTAAGAAGCTTTGAATTTTTTCTTAAGCAAAATAAAGTTGACCAGTCACTTCGATGCCAGTTGTGAGAGCAAGTCCTGTGCAAAATCCATCATACTGATGGACATGAAACTGATAACATCTTTTAAATCCATGCGAAGTTGCATTATTCTCTGAATTTTTCGTTTGAAGTTATCTGAACAAATATTTTAGTGTAAAATTTTCTGCACCCTGTAGAGCAAACTTACGAAAACCAAAAGAAACACATGGTCAAAACTGAGCAGTGAAGGTGTTTGCTAATGACAAAGTGAGACAGGGCAATTGACATGCCACAAGAAATCCTAACATATTTTTGCAAGGCCAACATCAATGATATTGAGCAACGAATTGTGCAGCTGGCTTCTGCAGGGTTCCAAGACAACATTAGACAACGTATTATTTCACAGAATACCTCATGTAAGAAGAAATTAAAATTGAATCAAGATCATTCAACAACTTCCGCCAGTGGATATTTCTGGAGGAGACAGGTTATTTTTAGGGAGGCCGGCCACTAGTACTTGAATGTTATTTTTGGATGAAATAAAGTTATCTGGACAGATTTTGTGTTACATTTTTGTTAACACCCAGGCCATTGACAAAAAACAACAAAAACCTCTGCATGTGCCTTCCAGAATATATATCTGAATACTCAGAATTAACCCTGGTTTCTTCCAGACAAAAGTTTTGGGGAGTTCCTTACACTCAGTTTCTATTGACCACCCACAAGAAAATATCAGCAATCCTAATTTCTTTCACTTTTTTTTAAATCAAAATTTCTTAAGATTGGCCCTCCAATTGAGTTAATTCAGAGAGGTATAATTTAGACATCCAACTGCAACATTTCAGAGGTCTAACTCCTTAAATTGACGGAATCACAGAGCAATGAAAACATATAATTTTGCTGAATTTTCGTAAGAGCATTTAGACCTCCAAAAGGCGCATCTAGGGTATTTAACACATGCTATGGTAGATTTTCATGAGCAAGTTGAGGTGCTAATTTTCCCTTAGACTGCTCTTAGTAAAAAAGAGAGAACAACATAGAAGCCCAGAGTATTCCAAGATCTCTGCTCAGAAACCAACAAAAACGTTTTCTAGAAGCAGACTCATTTCACATTGAGCTCATTGTTGAACAGACAGTTAGGCCTATTCAACTAAAGTAGGCCAAGTTCAGTTTCATATCTGGTATGCCATCTCAAGATCACCTGGGTTAAAGAACTAAGTGGGATAAACCAAGAAGTACTTTGAAATTAATTAATTAAAATAGGCCTAAAAGGGTATTAATGATGTTCCCTAAATTTAAGAGGCATTACCAGTCTGGTGAAAATGAGAACTGTATGCTGCTGGCCTGCTGCCACCTGGCACAAAAGTTGATGATTTTGTATGCTACAGCATTGCTGTCCCAAGAAATAGTTCCAATTTCATTGCACATTCACAAAGTTTCTATTCAACATTGATATATACCACAGTCAGACTCGGCAATCATATTCTCTAAGGAAATAGACAAGGCCATCAACACACTCTGAAACAGCCCCGGTTTCTTCCAGACAAAATTGTGTGAGTTCCCCACATTGAAATGATGTGGACGGCTCACAGGAGCTCGCTGAATAGCACACTGGCCACTAGGTGGCAACACATGACAGCATATGTTCGGATCTGCCAAGGCTGGAGAAAGCAGTGGCAATGTAACAGCAGTCCACATGCAGACTGAGGCATTACAAAAAAAGGTATACCTCCTAATCCGGAACGCTGATATCCAATGGAGGGGGGGGGGCATTGAAGTTTTTAAATAAATAATTTCTTGGAGAAATAAATCTATTCTTTCCAAACAAAATTCTCTTGAGTAGTTTGTAAGTTCTGTCCCTTTTAAGAGGTGTGCGTTTTTAAGTGTGAACAGTTTAGTTTGGTGTAGAAAAAATCGCCTGCTTGTAGTACACTGTAAAATTTGAATTTTGAGTCAGCTTAAATGATTGAGAGAGCTGGTTACACAATTGCTTTGATCAGATAATTATAGCTAGTTGTTTTAAGTTACATTAACAGACAGATTGTCATTTCTTTGAACAACAAGCTGAGTTAGCTCAAACATATTGTGCATCATCCGACTCAATCATTTAGGCGGACTCAATTTTACACTGTAGTAGCTGCTCACGAGAACCATGCTATTAAAATGAAAGCATTTCATTTCGACCATATATACCATCAGTCCATCACTGTCTTAAAACAAGTAGGCCTATACATGTGGCTCATTGAAATAGATTCATTATTTTGTTTCCAACATCCCTCTGGTACAAATGACCCAACTAGACCACAATGGCTGGGCCACAGTTTTGTGGGACAAACCTTCAGGACTAAATTCAACTTCTGAAAAAGGTCTAAGACCCTTAGTTGTCAATCTGGCCACCAGGGAAAGGCTTAAATCTGGTATAAAAGGAGAATGTGTGTCACTTTGATACAAGCCAAGTAGAAGTTACTGCACAGGCTTCCGGCAGTCACAAGGTATGTGCTAAAATGTTAAAAAGATAGTTAATGAACAGGTTATTAGCCCCTTTCAAATTGAATAGAACTTGAATTCAACACAATACAATTGCTTCCAATCTGGCAATAACATAAACATTGAAAATATATGTAGGTAGCTTTTAGCAGAGAATGATATCATAGTATAAGAAATGCAAAGAATACATATATATATCAAAATCAGCTGGTTATCAAACCAGAAAAGTCACAAAAATGGCATGTTTTATTTTTGTCTCCAAGAATAATGACATAAACAAAACTCAGTATCTGTAATATCTGATTATTCTATTGAAAATTAACTTAATTATTCTAGAAGTAGACATCCATGACTTTTCACTATATAATAAACAATTTTAAAAGTTATAATTTTCAAGTAAAATAATAATTGAGCTTTAAAAAACTGATTTCGTTTTTTCTAAAACTGATTTGGTGGTATTTTAGTCTCCTGTAATTTGTTTTTACGACAACAGCATATTCTAAAATAATTTATTCACCCTGATATGTTATTTCTTCACTCTCTTTTTGTTTCAGAAAAGCCCAGTATGAACAATTTGGTGATCCTCGTAGGCCTTCTGTGCCTGGGCCTGACTTCTGCCACCAAGTGTGGTCCTCTGCAGAGACTGAAGGTCAAGCAGCAGTGGGCCAAGGCCTATGGAGTGGGACATGAGCGTCTGGAATTGGGAATCGCTCTCTGGAAGAGGTGGGTCCTTTTACTTATTGATGGCTAGATATATACAGACCAAATAATGGGTGCTCATACTGGGGGAAAACTGTAAAATCGTACTACCAGAAATTTCTAGTTAAGAGAAAAGCAGACATTTTTATTTTTGTAAAAGAAAATCTCAGATCTTTTAAGTAGAATCTAACAAAAGGCACACAATGGCCAAAATGTTTGAGAAAAGAGTACACAAATCCAGAAAAAGTGTAATTCTTCAAAGACAATGTAATTTCTAAGAGAATCACAAAACAGTCTTGAGATTTTTTCACAAATATATATCCTATTTTCTCGAATTTATTATCCATTTTTTAAACTTATCAAGTCCAAGATATGAAGTTCAGCATTAGTATCTTCATCAGTACATATGAAGAAAGGCATAAAAAATAACTTTATTATTATTCAATGAATAATAAAAAAAATATAATACATTTTTTAAACTTATCAAGTCCAAGATATGAAGTTCAGCATTAGTATCTTCATCAGTACATATGAAGAAAGGCATAAAAAATAACTTTATTATTATTCAATGAATAATAAAAAAAATATAATACATTTTTTAAACTTATCAAGTCCAAGATATGAAGTTCAGCATTAGTATCTTCATCAGTACATATGAAGAATGGCATAAAAATTACTTTATGAATTAACCAAAATGTATATTAATTTTGTTGTTGTTGTTTCTAGCATCTTCGCCCAGGACCCCGAATCCAGATCTATCTTTACCCGTGTCCATGGAGATGATGTCCGCCACCCCGCTTTTGAGGTATTTATTATTTTTCCATCTTTGTCTCTATGTCCTTCTATCAATCTTTAATTATTTAATATAAACTTATCACATGTAGAATGGGATTGATATCTCTATAATTACATGTATTTTAAATTTTCACCATATTTGGATAATTTGATTTTGTCTTTGGGAGGCCTCTCTGCGGTTGTCTTAATTTTTGAGAGATCTACCTCACATATATTTAGAATTTTCACTTACTCCAAGGGCAATAATTAATAAAGTATATCTGTATCTGTATCTGTATCTGCATTTGTATCTGTAACAAGGCAAGGTATATCTCTAATGATACACTTGCGAAAAGGAGAAATAACTGTCCAAGCTAATTTGTAATTTTATAGGCCTGTATATTTTTAGGAAAATATATCAATATCTGAGTCTGAGCCTATTTTCAAAGCAATATTATACTATTTATAGCATTAAAAAAATGTCATGATGTTCCAGTAAAAACTGTGTGACTTTTTTAAAAATTGTAGGTGTACCTTAAAAATTGAGTTAGATTTTGCAAAAACAAAAAATAACGTGCAAGCACTTTAACTGCTGCTTGTAGATAGACTTAGTATCTATCTATCTATCTATCTATCTATCTATCTATCTATCTATCTATCTATCTATCTATCTATCTATCCATCTATCTATCCATCCATCTATCTATCCATCTATCTATCCATCTATCTGTCTATCTATATTTATATCCTCCCTCCCTCCCTTCGTCCCCCTCCCTTTTTTCCTTCCTACTTTCCCTCCCTTTTTCCTTCCTTCATTCCTTCCTTCATTCCTTCCTTCATTCCTTCCTTCATTCCTTCCTTCATTCCTTCCTTCATTCCTTCATTCCTTCATCCCTTCATCCCTTCCTTCATTGAATCTGCTAACACTGGATCTGACTGCTGCTGTTGGTGCTGGTTCCACTGCAGCTGGT
Organism: Platynereis dumerilii; assembly: GCA_026936325.1. NCBI lineage: Eukaryota > Metazoa > Annelida > Polychaeta > Phyllodocida > Nereididae > Platynereis > Platynereis dumerilii. Next base: position 10,330,096 of record JAPTHN010000010.1, on the reverse strand, counting down.
CATTTGAAATTCGCGCCAAAAACGAACATTTTAGTTTCGTAAATAAAAATTTTAATGCCACAGAAGTTTACCAAAAGTTGATGGAAGCAAGGTAAAATTATATTCAGACTGTATACTAAGTTTCAAAGTGATAGGTGAAATAGTGTGACCTCCTATATGGTCAGAAGCTTACCGAAAATTCCTACTGTAATACAGGCTGCAAGCAGCTGTAAAAATTGGCAAAGCACAATAAATACAGTTTTCCTGTCAAAACATTTTCATAAAGCCAATCACATTTTAATTGCGATTACCTTAAATTGAGCTTCATTGTTTTGTTTTCCAGGCCCATATTGCCCGTGTGTTCAACGGCTTCGACAGAATCATCTCTTCCCTGACTGATGAGGACGTCCTCCAGGCCCAACTGGCTCACTTGAAGGCCCAGCACATCAAGCTCGGAATCAGCGCCCACCACTTCAAGGTCTGTTAACCATGAATGTCACAATATCACTCACTACTCCCAGTTTATAATCTTCGTAATTTATAACAAAAACAATGGTATAAGGCCAAGCTGAATTAATTCATCGCTGATGGGTTGTCTGTTGTTCCAATGTCCAAATTGGATTAATAATCAAATTTAAATTATTTTGCTCACCATGTCTAAGTCACTCTATCAAGCATTACACCGGTTCTAGTTTATAATAATCTTAGTTGATCAAAAACAAGGCATAAGACCACACCAAATTAACTATGGATGACAGATATAGGCTATTACTGTAACGGCAAGATCCATTATCAGATTAAGAAATTTAAAAATATTTTTGCGCGCTTGTGTTTTGCAAGGAAGAAAAAAACCCATTGATTCTTTGGCTGCATTAATTGCATGAGTAATTAATATTTTTGTCTCCATTGTACGGAAAACACAAACCGACATTAAAGTTTTTGCTGATATTGTAAATTTCCTTGGCATTTAAAAACAATTTCTATTCACTTGTCTAAATCTTCGACGCTTAAAAAGGTGCTTTGCCAGAAGATTATGTGACATCAAAAGGGCTCCATCTAAATTAGCTCGGTATATCGGTTTGTGAAAACGTATTATGGCTTTTAAATCTGCAATATTTTATTAACGAAGACTATTCTCCATTTCCAGCTCATGCGCACTGGACTGTCCTACGTTCTGCCCGCTCAGCTCGGCCGCTGCTTTGACAAGGAAGCCTGGGGCTCCTGCTGGGACGAGGTCATCTACCCTGGCATCAAGAGCTTGTAAACAGTTCAACTCCTTCATCAGATGCTTCAACGAAGTCAACAACAAACCAATCCTAGCAACAATAGTTATCGTCTTATGTCAAACTCTCACTTAAGATCTTTCCCAAGCTACATCTATAGTTTACATCTGTAGTCTACATCTGTAATTCCATCTATCTACATCTGTAGTCTATAATGTAGCTCCCTTCCTTACTATCCTTTCCCTCTCCCAACTGTTTCTTCTTGGCTTATCACCAGACCTTCTTGATTCAGGGTAGATATCTTCAGTATCATCAAGATCTTTCTCAACTTGTAAGATCTTATGAACAAGAACTACCATTCTCATTATGAACAACTTTGAGATTCTTGTTTTGACCACCAAATAAAGGGGCTTACATTTAACATCTTGTCTTTTCCGCCATTTATCCCGTAAGTTGACACTCAACAAGATCGAATGCTTTACCATCGTCAAAATGTCAACACGTCTGCCACTGACTGCTGTAAACAAGTTCTTGAAGCTGTTCATCTTCTTTTTTTTTCTTCAAATCTAAAGCGTTCAGCACTTGTAGATATCTGTACATGAATAAAGGTTACACAAAGCGGTTTTGTTATTAAAAAAACAATTGTTTTCTTTTCATTTCGAATAGATCTTCTACACAGTTTTGTATCAAACAATTGAACTTAGCTTCAATGACACATCAAAATGCACTACTTATCATTGCATCTTTGTTTCAAGAAATCCACAACACAACTTCTCATGAACATCAGACAAATTTTAAGTACTTGTCTCTTTATTTCTCAAGCGTCACACCAGTGCACAATGGGAGAATTATTTTAATATAAATACATACTTCAATAAATAACATATCTAGAACAACTTGAACAAAACAAAGTAACACTATCATATAACTTTGTCTAAATCCTCTCAAGTGATAAGAAATATTTTCATGACTTTAGAAAACAAATATTATTCTAAAGTGAGAAACTTTCATGTTGTTGCTAAAAACTAAAAATACCGTGCAAGCACGTAAACCCCGCTGGCTCTATGTGAAGCCATTGAGACCATTCGGATACTGGTACATGCATATAAAAGTAATAAATTCCAGTATTCTTTGCAAAGAAAAATGAGCATTAATAAACACTTGAAAAGGGCATTGGTTTCGCATTGGTAAATGGCGTCATTTTTTGGCGTTTTAGCGTGATAATCTGTGAAATTTTTTCCCCAAATTTGATGACCTTTGTTACCAGAACTATTAATTCATATTACCAGTCCTTACCATACTACGTTTACTGCTACAGTAGATTAAAAAGTCAATATAAAAAGTTTGTAGATAATGCAGTTCTAGAGTTGTAGCTAATTGAAAAAGTTGCATCAATAATTTACGCCAAATGGAAGAGCCTTTTGGAATGCCTGCAGAGACAAATCAAGATGAGAGATACCCCTTAAAGGTATTCAAAGCCACGTCATGGACCCCAGATATCATGTCTGGAAACAGTCAAGGTCGTATCTTTCATGAAATCCCAAATATTAACTTCTGAAAAGCGACTTTCATATGACAAAAAAGCCATAAAAACAGTGTTTTGAAAATATTTCTAAACTAAACTGTTCAAGATATTGAGCTGAAACTATTCATACATCTATGACACTACTAAAGGCTAGTTTGAGAAATGTTTGAGACGAATCTAAGGGGGTCAAGCGGAAAAATGTCCTGAAATTTATTGAACTAACATGGAATTACGCACATCTAATTGCTAGAAATGCCTGGAAACTTGTCATTCCCATCTGCATGACAAAATAAGATAACAGGCAAAATTTGAATGAAATATGAGCAACACAAAGTGAGTTATGCTTGACGAAATCCCCAGCTACCCGTCACGTTGAGGACTGCAGTACCCCGTAGGCTATTACACAGCCAGCGGGGTAAAAAGGAGACCACTCAGAAACTTTCAAAAAGTCACTTAAGAAGACAATTCACTCAGAAGCTTTTATGTAGCCACCATAAAAGAAGACTTTTCACTGAGAGATACTTTCACGCCTGTCTAAAAAAAAGACCCCACTTAGAAGCTTTGATAAACTCACTAAAATAAGTCTTTAAGAATATATTATGAAACTTTCATAAAGTTACTAAAAAGAAGACTTCTCATTCAATAACTTGCATGGAATCAGTAAAAGATGACTCAGAAACGTTCAGTAGCTTCAGTAGTCACTAAAAACAAGATTTTTCACTCAGGTACTTACACGAAGTCACTATAAAGAAGACATGAGTTTCACCCTGAAACTTTCATGTAGCCTATTCAGTATTCACTAAAAATAAGCATTTTCACTCAGACACTATCACAAAGTCACTAGGAATACTATTTACTCAGATCTACGTTTTCATACATTCACAAAAAAGAAGACTTTTAACTCAGAAACTTTATATAGTCACTGAAAGGAAACATTTTACTCAGACACTTTCAGTAGTTTCAATAATTTCTGAAAAAGAAGACTTTTAACTAAGAAACTTTGTAAAGTCACTTAAAAGAAACCTTTTCACTCAGAAACTTTCACAAAGTCACTAAAAAGAAGACTTTTCACTTGACTTCAAGGAGACTTCAGACGGACTCATCTCATAGGCGCAGTGGGAATTCACTTTGAAGTATTTCAAATCTGCTTTTCCTTTGTTTCGAACCCATAACATGTGGAGGCGACGTTTCTGTTTGCAATATCCGCCATGTGGACATCTGCAAAAAATATGAAACAAATCATGAAAAATACAACAACAAAAAATAATCCAAAATGAGGGACATAAAAAAAATTATTTCTACATTAATTGTGATTAAAACAGGATAGCTTTGACTGAGCTTCATAGACCAGTGAAAAAAAGATCGATAGACAAATACGGTTTCGTTATCAATTTGCAAGAGCATTTTGGTTCAATTAATGCATTGCCAGGTAAGGCTACATAGGACTGATATTATAGAAAAAATGGCAAATATACTGTAAGAAACATATAAACTGTAGAATACCTATGTCAACTAAAAAGGTCTAAAACATATTTAAACTCACGAAGATCTTGGCTTGGAGTCATGGCATTCTCCTCTTGCGAATGCCTGGAAAAGAAGCTTGGCCCTCAGCACCTCATGCGGTCCAGCTCCTGATACATCTCTCAAAGTCTTGGGGGCAGTTCCAAACCACACTTTTCTGCATTTAAAATCATTCTGTTATAGTGCAAAACTTCATCTATCGATTGGACTTGATAAGTAAATTTTCGACAGAACATGATTTATGTCGAGGATCAGTGATTGAATGCGGCAGGGATACCTAAAATGACCATCTCTGGTATTAGAATTAGTTTTGCCTTTTGGAATTTTCAATGGTGCTCTGCGCCAGCACACTTATGAAGTGAAAGTAATCCTATCCAGTTCCATCACTTTCAAGAATTGAATGATGTAAAGAGAAGCAAGATGCTATATAATGGTAACACAAAATAAAAATCTATTCTAACACTTACGTTCGACAACAGATATCACCATCCAACTGTCTTCGGTATCTCCTTGTTTCGAGCTTGCCCAGTTTTTCAATTTCTTCTTCAGTAAAGAACTGCCCAGGGAACATTAAAGACAATACTCCACCATTTGGGTCATCGTCCACCAGGGGGCCAATATGATGTGCCTTGCTGACGTCATTCAAGGTCAAAGGGGCAACCTTCATGACGTCATAAGTTGGAAGAGGCACGGAAAACACAGGAAGTCCAGGTAATGTATCATATTGTTTTTCTTCATCAAATTCAATGCTATTTCCTGGTTCTACTTCCAAAATTGTGGCATTGCCATTAATGTTATTTGTTGGTACACTTTCAAATAACTTTCCAGGCAAAGCTAGGGTTGCACAGGGTATCAAAAGTGAAAAAATTAGAACATACATTATTGGAGCTGTTCTGGAATGCTGTAGAAATGCAGAAATCTCAATCAAAATTTTTAATTTGATCTCTCAATCCAAATCCAGTAATCAAAGTTTCCAACACAAGTAGGCCTAATTTCATTCCAAATCCAGTAGTGTTAATCCAAATCCAGTAATCTTATCAAAAATTGGCGCAAGTCAGCAAATTGAATTGGGTCAAATTCATCCTCACAAAAAACCAACCAAATCTTCCCATCCTTGATGTAACCTGGAAGGCTGATCCAGTTTTGATATCTGTGTATGACCCTGTCCTTCAAGAAAGTCCATTAATTAGTAGCCTATGTATCATTTCCACCTCATAACAAATTCTTAAATAGATACATCCAGTTGTCTTGAAGAATTACCTAATCCAGGGGCACTTCTCAGCATTGAAGTCTCCACCCATAACAAAGCTCCAACATGTTTTGACCATGATTGTGTCTTTGACCTTGTTCTCATAGTGTAGGTTGGCCCTCTCTGTACCTATGACTCATATAGCCTAATGTAACAGGACAATGTGCCTCAGGTAATGTACCATTATGGGAATCCCTATGCCAGGTTTCAGGCACATCTGTCACATGCCAAGTGTGCCATAGGTTGTGTCACTTTTAATGACACTTGACATCTAATTTGAATTATTTAAAAAGACACCCTCAGGGGTCAGAAGATGGATTGTAAACAACAGGTTGTCTGAGAATCTATTTACTTGAAATTTTGAGAAATATCAGTCTTGTATACTGCCTAAAGGAAATATGCCTATTGGGCACAGCAGTGGATATGACAAGTAACAACACATTGAACATTCAGCAACATAGACTTTTATTTGATATTTCTGAATTTATGTACATGTGGTGTCTCCAAGCAATGGGAGCTCTGATGGAATCCCCTTTGCCTTTCAACAAGGTGATTGGTGTTGTTGACCAAGCCAAGGAGTCTAGCTAAATAATGAGTGTATTTGTTGAATGTTTGATTGTTTGGGTCAGCTACGCTCTATTGATTATGTTCTTAAAACAGCAGATCAACAGAAAAGCGTGTTGTTATCATACAGATTGGGGAATTTTAACGTGTTAACAACCAGATTATTATTAACTGTTGGTCACAGGATTTCACTTACTTTGCAAACAAGCCAGATAATATGTCATTTGGTGGGCTCCCCCAAGACAAAAATAGCCCTCCCCCCTTATTGTAGTGCCACCTACCGATAATACCTGTCATAATCCCCATATGGAGACAGACTTATTGCCACCAATTTAATTGTGAATTCCATACCTGTGGTCATAGGTGTACGGCGTGTACGGTTTCTTTTGGGAGGGGGGAACGACATTTTCCCGAATTTCAAGATTTGTGAACAACAAAGGCCGTTACAATCAATTTTATAAATTTATATTCATACAATTTACATACAAAAATAACATTATATATAACTTCAATAACTATTATTCATCTCATTACAAAACAAGTATATAATCTGATTGATATCAAATACATACTATCAAGTGCAGAAATTAGACAATTCCTTATAAATACAATTCACTCTTATCAACAGTAATATCACAAGTTTGTGCCCTTTGTGTAACATAACTAAACTAATTGCAACATAACAGTGGATGAATAAATGAAAGAAAACTGAATTTAATGCATCAATTATGTAATGTTTAACATGTGAAAACAAAACTTGAAAATAAATTGAATTTGTAGTGATAAAGAAGAGATCATGCAGATTCGCTGATTGTAACTTATATGTAAAATTGTATAATGCAACCTCAAAGATACACTCTATACATCACTGTGACTAGTTCATGACTACTTTAGGGTATTAATGAGTGCAAAAATTTCTTGAGACATTTTTGACAATATGATTTTATTAAACAAACTGCAATACCATTTTTTCAACAATGCACGGATTTCAGATCAACAGTTCAAAATACAACAAAATAACTTTTTAACAAAAACTACAAGTGAAATGTGTGCAAAAACCATTGTGTCAATAATAAGTGTATGATTAACATGAAAATACTGGATAAGTTAGACTTTATAATAGATTCAGTATATTGCTTCGGCTCCTAGTAGTAGCAGGAATCTTCAAATTCAGAAACTGAAATGAAATCATTTTTGATAATTTTAAAAATGTGTCAGAGAATCGTATAATTAATAACAAAGTAATTAATTTATATATCAGTTTATTCTTTTACAATTTCCACCTGATTGCAGCATGCTAACAGACAGTTAACATTTAAAACCAGTACACTGGAAATCAAAAAGAAAGGAGATAAAGTCATATGACTTTCAATTACAGTGACACCAGTCATATCACTGATATTCATAAATCTTAAACAGCCAAATCTAATCGCTTAATTAATATTGTACCTTCGCAGTTAAAGTTATATATCTTCTACAACGGTACCAAAATAAAACATTAATTCATTAACACCAACCTTTTTCGATTAGGCAAGTTGACTTCCACCACACTACAGAACTCCGGATAACTTCCACAAATTAACAAAAAACAGCACCATTATCCCACAGTAATAACCAAGTCATCACAAGAAAGATTAATCACAACCAGCCAACCATACCACCACAAGAACAGATTTTACAGGAACTGAGGATTGAGTGAGGAAGTATCTACGAATCAGAATCAAGCTTGCGAAGAAGTCGTGAGCTCTGAAAACGTTCTCGAGTCGTGATAATTAAAGTGGTTGTGATTACCTACGAGTGTTGCACTGAGACGTGACTTTTGTGCGGTGCCACTGTCACCAACTACGTCACCATCATGAACTAGGTCATGACCTTGAGAATGTAGGTCAAGGTCATCCAAGTCACCTTGACCTTTGACCTCTTCTTGCGTCATCAGTTTGCTGAGATTAGAAGTGCTCTTGGTTAGTAGTGGAGGGACCGATTTAAGTTGTGGATGCTCCGTATCGCCCTCTGGTGTCATATCTGAAGATAACGAGGTGCCAATTTCTGAAGTGTGGCCATTCGGCTTGCTAAACGGCTTACTACACAAAGAGGTTGTTGAAGGTCGTAAACTCGGCACAAAAACTCCCGCCCTCGAATCCATACTCTGCGACAAATTGGCGATGGAATCTAAAGGTCGTACTCTGGAGATATCCGCACTTTCATGGGTGAAAATCCCGCTCTCCTCGCTCAGGCTGCCCTCTACTGGATTGTGATTGTGTGAATCCAGTTCTCTTTCTGGATGGTCCTGCGAAGTTCCTGATTCTTGAATGCTGGTCGACTCCGCCAAGTGCATGGTTTCTGTCACCTTCATGTCTGCTTCCTATAGATTCATAAAGATAAAGACAAAATTATTTCTACCAAAGACATTAAGTTTTACACATCATACATATTACATAAGTCTCTAGAACTTTTGACTATACATGACTTGCAATTGAGATATAAAATTTTGATACCAAATGAGCAAGCATGACTTCAGTGCTCTACAGCTCAATGTGAATTCTCTTGTATGTACCTGCACAGGTATTCCTTGCAAAAATATATCTGAATGCTCTCTTTATTAAGTGTAAGGCAATTTAAATAAAGCTTCTTTAATATAACGTTAACTGTACACTGTAGATAACACACATATTTATTATATGTAAGCCAATGACAATAAGAAGCAACCACATGAGTACTTGGAAATTCTGCACCAATAATTCCGGAACCGTAAAACCCCAGGGTTATTTCGCTCTGAACAATGCCGCAGTAACTGAAGATTACCTGGCTGTTTAGGCAAATGGGCAATAAAATCACTCCTTGCTTCCAAAAAATCTTAATAATTCTCTAAAATTTACTTTCACTTCAGAATGCTGAATGGAGGTTGAAAAATTTTTAAGAAAGGACAAAATTACATGAAGACAATGTTTAAAAGAGACACATCATAATAAAATATTTTAGTAGTCCCTGACACAACACCCGATTATCATTATTCTTACTTTCTATAAGACAAGTAAAATAGCAAACCTTCAAAATATCATGAACTCTCTGCAGAGATGAGGCAACTTCATTTTGCATGACTTCCTCTTCCTCGATAGATGCCGGGTCACTCACTTCGCTGAAAACAAGATGGAGCTACTGACATTAATGACACAAATGATAATAAGCTAGTAAGTACTCACAGAGTCAGTCAGATCTACACATTGATGTGTTACTGTCATTTGCATACAGGTCTGCAATTTCCATGTGGAAACATGGACTTCGAAGATGCAAGTAAAATATTTAACATGTGGCCCTCTGCAAATATTATGTAACGTGTTGAGGACTCCCACTCTCTCTCTATAGTCTCACCAGGGACATTTTAAACTGTCCCTGGTCTTATCAATCAATTCTGGTTAGCAGACTGAACTGGCTTAAGAGGGTTGCACTTTTTAAAAGTTATATCTATCTATCTATCCATCTAACTATCTATCCATCCATCTATCTATCTTACCTGTCAGCAGGTTGGTCTGTCTCGTCTTCGAATGCATCAGAATGTGGTGTTTGGTGCTGAGAGCGCATCCACTGCTCAATGTCAATTCCGTAATGCGCTCTTTTCTCCTGAGCTTTAGCTGCAGCGGCTTCTCGTAAAAGCGCCAACCTTCGAGGATGTGGTAAACTGGTTGACCATCGACTAGCTCCAGATCGAGAACGTACGACTGGTTTTCCTCGAGCCAGGGTATTTTCTGTGGAGTTTTCTTCGAAACTTTTACGATGGTATGTCAAGGGCAGCTGCGCATTTCTGTTGCTGTTGTTAAAAGTATTCTCGAAATTCCTCGGTCCAGCACTTGCTGGTCTGGGAGGTCTGCAAAGGAATAATCAGAAGTTTCTCAAAACGGTATTGGTTAAGCATAAAGACTACAAGAGATAGCTGGAATGAGAGATTAAACCTTGGTTTCACTTATTTTAAAAGCCTCGATGCTGACATCCGAATTAGTTTATCTATCACAATGATTTACTGGTTAATCCAGCGGTTATCTTCATCAAAATTAGGCATGCAAACTGCAAAGCTATACGCTCTAATTAAATGGAAACCACTGATTTATCATACATAACAGTCTCAAGAACTTTTGAGTATAATCACTATTGGTACCAGAAGAAATCGCAGGTACAGCTAATAAACTTATTACATGTGGTTATTACCTTGGTGGTCTTGATCGGGAATGTTGTCTTCTTGTTCGAAATTCGGAATCGAAAGCAGACTCAGGGCGGACCGGGATGCTGTTGTCAGTTTCATCACTTTCACATAACATACTCATTAAGTTCAACTTGTCTTCTACACTTAGATCACTGTGACTGATTGCTTCAATGTTTGTCGGTCTCGCCAAGTTTGGCATACTGTTTGCGAGAGACGTGTCCGTAATCTTCACACTCGGCACACTCTGAATTGGTCTCCGGTCACGAAAAAGATGACCACTCAGATCGAGGTTGTTGGAATGCTGGGGTGCGTTACGCCTGAGTGCATGGACGTCGATGTGTTGCAGGCTTTCAGGTAAATCACTGGTGTCAGGTTTGGCGTAACTTAACGCAACATATCTTTCTTTGTCGTTGAAAGATCGGCTCATGTGCATTGGAAATAAAGTTCGTTTTGAGTTAGGCAAGTAATTTTGTCTATCTGAAGGATAATCAGATTCACCTTCGATGTCAAACGACTTCAGAACATTGTCTTTCTGATTCAAGGCATTCATTGACCTTGTACGGAATCTGACTCCCTGTCCAGGGTCCTCGATCTTGCTCTCTTCGATGCTTTCCACACTGTCGTCGACACCGACAAATCTCAACTTCGGAGTTCTGCGGCCAAGCGCATCGGAATCAACACTATTCTTTGTCTGATTGATTTCTAAAGTTGACTGAGAAAACATGAAAGGACTCTGTCTTTGAGATTCAGATCTCTGGAGACTGTTTCTGAAATGTTCTTGTGTGTAACTCCTCCCGGTGCCATGGGAGAATGACTGATGATGCCTAGGAAGGTTTTTGCTCATCTTTTGCTTCCTCCAAGTTACGTACGACAAGTCTCGAGATAACTCTTTGGGATAGTTGCTGCCTTGACTTGAATTCTGAGCGAAGGTCTGTGAACGATTGGCCAAACTCGTAGCAGGTCTTTTCGTTAAATTACCAAATCCATCTTGCCGGGCTCGAGAAGGAATGTTGTTTTGAGACGCATTAAACCGAGACATATTCATATCATGGGAAAGATCAGGAACGGAAAAATGAGGGACTGATGATAAGATGGAGTCTTCTACATTCACTGTGTTGTCTCCAGGATACAAGTCATCTTGGCCTGCTGCTAACTGTTGCTTCCAGAATATTATATCCTTCAAAGATTGGACCGTGAGTGTCTCCGGGTTGCACATCAATCGTTTGAGGTCAGATACTCTGGAAACAACGAAGTACAAGTGAGTGCATAATAAAAGTTAGGATTAAAGGTATAACTATTCTGTAAAGTCCCAGCGATAGCACGCTGTGCCGCAGAAGTCTAGAATTGTGTGTCAATTCCAAATGAGCAAACCTATAAAATAAAAATATTCTGAGCAGCCTTCTTCTTTTTGGCTATTCAACTGCGTACTGGTAGGCCTTTGTTGTTATCGGATTAGTCTTGCTAGATTCACTGCTGAGAGAATCCTTTTGATCAATCAAGTGAAATTATCAGCAGGGTGAGCCACTAGTAGTAAAGCTGTTCTTGTTGCTCACATGTTCTATCAGCCACTAAATGACTCTGACACACATTTTCTCCACATAATGGTATTGACTGTTACAGGCCCAATTTTCATGATGAGGGTCAATAAAACTTGATGGACCTCATTGAAACATCATGGTGAATTTTGGAGCCTCAGTCAGTCTGATCTAAAAGTTCTACTGAATAATTTAAAGTGAAAAGTTAAAGAAAAAAACATCTTTATTTGAAGAAATTGTTTTCTTATGATGGAGCCCCTACCAACGAGCAATCGGCCATATATAATATGTAACCTCTTCCTTCTGCAGAACAGCCAGTATTTATGCATCTGTTAAATTTTAATTAGAACAGGAGGAGCCAACAATTAATAGAGCGAAGGATGATTGAAACTGCTATCTGATAGAGTAAGTCCAGAACTCGACATATGTGACGCGACCAAAGCTGGACTCGATCCAAGGACTCGGTTATTTGAAGTCAAAAGCGCTACCGACTGACGGAACTCCTTAACCTTAGAATTAAATGTGGATGGATGACTGAGACTTTACATCCTGTATTTATGCTTTTGGTAGGCTATTTGGGACAAGAAGAGCACATGGCAATGAGGCAAAGGATGATTGAAACGGCCGTCCAACATGGGAGGTTTGCTTGTTCCAGGACAATAGTATATTTATACGCCTTAAGTCGCATTTCATTAATGAAGAACTAAAATACAAAATGTCAAGCATATATACCTCTGTACAGTTAGTCTGGCTTGATTCTTGATTGTAGCATCTTTGACGGAAGGGATCAGGCTCTTGATTTTGTTGAGGTGATTGTTGGAAGGGGCCGGATGCCTCAATAAGAAGTTCTCCATGGCAACCCGGAGGGCTGCACTTACGTAGACGGAAGCACTGTTTTCAGAATTTGGTATTGACGGCTGTTGCAGAAGTTGGATTGGAAGAAACGTCAAAGCTTTGTGGTACCACCGTACAGCCTAAATGAAGAAAATGAGAGAGTAAGGTATAAGGAAAAAGCGCAATTTTTAAGGGGAAAATTGTCATTCATTGTCAATGTATAATACGCTTTCCTGTTATTACGGCCATCACTTAAACACACAAGTACCTCAATTACCTAACAACAAAATTTGGTCATGTGTCTCTCTTCAAAAAAATGTTACTATCATTTTATTTGACGATAAAGCCAACTTTAAAGCCTTCAATCAATCAAATTCAATCCTGGTGCAATTATGTACATATTTTACAAGGTAATAAGGCCTTCTATCATTGATGCTTGACATAATAAAGATTAGAATATCATTAAAATACAATGTACAGGGTGCTGCCATTGTTTGGATAGCTAAATCAAGTCAGACAACATCTCCAAACAATGTTTTCAGATAATTAAATTTAGTAAACACTGTTCATCATGGATTGTATATTGACTATCATCAATTTGTATCACAGATGACATAATATAGATGATTCATATACTTGTGTATATATTACACATACAAATTTTGGAAAAACCTGAATCTCATATAATTGTCACAGCGGTCAATAATTTCAGACTTAGTTGTGGTGACCAGAACTTACTATATGGTGAGATTTCGCTTTAAATGTGGACTTTCAAAACATTTTGCCAATCAATGCCCACAAAATGGAAAGTAAACGTTCAAATGACGATATATTACAATATTACAACTTTCGATCAATATCAAAGTATGGTCGAGATTTAATGCGATGAAACCTTTGAAATTGTACAAATAAAATATATTGAACAAATCATCACACTGAAACATCACAAAAAGAGACTTTAAAAGTAAAAAAGTGATCATAAAAAGTGACTCTCCCAGCACCATAAAATTCAGATGAAAGACTCCCAAACAGTCAAATCAGCAATAGCCTTACAATGTAAGTCATATCCAAAGATAAAATGACGCTTTTATGAAACAGATGGATAAACTTGGTAAATAATTGTTTATGCAAGCCTGCGATTTTGCACCAAGGAGCAGCATTGCTGAGTCTCTGGGAATTGAGTTATGCACTCAGTACCGTAGAATGGGGGTAAAGTTGGCAATCTGGGGGGAAAGTTGGCAACCTATTTGACAGAAATGTCAACTGTCCTCACTGACACAGGTGGCAACTCAAACTTTGCCAAATAAAAGAAACCTGTGTCAATGAGGAAAGTAGGCATTTCTTTCATTAAGTAGGTTAAAATAGCTTGCCAACTTTCCCCGTATTGCCAACTTTACCCTGTTCTAGGGTAGCAACAGACTGGTTCACTCAACAGCAATGGACAATCCTCTTTTTGAATCAAAACCAACATCATCATTATAAAATATTGATTTTTCATGCTAATGGGTCATTCCGTGTCAAATCATCAAATTTTCCAGAAATTTTCCACCAACCCGTCTGCGAATTGGCTGAAAAAATTATAGACTGTTTGCGGTCTCAAAGGATGAACTTCCTGAAAATTTCAGCCTATTCGGTCAATTTTCCAGGATTTGGCAGAGGTTTGAAAATTGCTGATTTTCCAGTTTTTCAGACATCGGTTTGACCACAATTACACTTTTTGCTCAATAAATATGTTAATAATCCACCTAGAACATTGAAATTCGGGATCTACACTAACTGGACAATGGCAAAGGTCTGTGGGTTGACACCTAGTGCCTTGTTAAAACGGCAATGCAGCTATGGCCTTGTTAAACTACCCCCTCGAAAATTAATGTTCAGTACAATAAAATTCATATCTCCAGGGGTATACCGGGTATAAATATGAAACTCCTAGGATATATTTTGCATATGTATGGTCAAATAATACTTGAAAATTGGAGATGTGTTCAGCCTCATTTTTTTAATATAAATTTTTAAAAATATTCTATGTCTTTGGCTAAGTCCATAGCAAAATTAGCTAAATCTCCAGGTGTATAGGTGGCATATGCCTGAAACTTTTTTTATTATATTTCATGTATGTAGGGTATAATACAGGAAAGTGTCCAGCTTACTTTCGGTTCTTCGGAATTTTGAATATTTTTATATCTGTAACAATAGTGCAACTGGCAAAATTCTGCAAAACCAAAAGTAAGCTGAACATCTTCCTGAATTCTTTCCTGTATTATACCCTACAAACATGCAAGACTACTGGAAATTTTCAGGGATGTGTCCCCTATAATACCCATTGATATTTCGCTGGATTTGTTATTGACTTAGCCTAACATATATAATATTTTTCAAAAATTTATTTAAAAAAAACGAGGCTGAACAAATCAACAAGTTTCAAGTATTATTTGACCATACATATGAAGACTATATCTGAGAAGTTTAAAGGCTGTCTCTAAAATATCCTTTACAGAAGGGCCACTCGCCAGTTGCACTACTATTACAGATCTATTTAATATTCAAAATTCTGCAGAACCGAAAGTAAACTGAACATCTTCCTGAATTCTTTCCTGTAGTATTCCCTACAGATATGAAAGATAATAAGAAAGTTTCAGGAGTTTGCCACCGAAACCCCTTGTGATAAAGCTAGTTTTGCTTTTGGCTTAGCCAAAGACACAGGATATTTTTCAAAAATTTATATTTAACAAACGAGGCTGAACACATCTCAAATTTTCAAAAAATATTTGACAATACTTATGACGAATATATCTGAGAAGTTTAAAGGCTGTCCCTATAATACCCTTTGCAGAAAGGCTACTCACCAGTGGCACTACTGTTACAGGTATAAAAATATTAAAAATTCCAAAGAACCCAAAGTAAGCTGTACATGTTCTGAATTCTTCCCTGTATTATACCCCACAGACATGAAAGATAATTAGAAAATTTTAGGGGAATGCTACCTATACCCCTTGAGATATAGCTAGTTTTGCCTTTTACTTAGCCAAATACATAGAATATTTTTAAAAAATTTATATTAAAAAAATGAGGCTGAACACATCTCCAATTTTCAAGTATTATTTGACCATACATATGCAGAATATATCCTAGGAGTTTCATATTTATACCCGGTATACCCCATGGAGATACGAATTTTATTGTACTGAACATTAATTTTCGAGGGGGTAGTTTAATAAGGCCATAGCTGCATTGCCGTTTTAACAAGGCACTAAGTGTTAACCCACGGACCTTTGCCATTGTCCAGTTAGTGTAGATTCCGAATTTCAATGTTCTAGGTGGATTATTAACATATTTATTGAGCAAAATGTGTAATTGTGGTCAAACCGATGTTCGAAAAAATGATAAAATCAGTAGTGATGCACGGATAGTGAAAATAGCCGGATACCGGATAATCCGGCAACACCAACTGCCGGATACCGGATAGCAACCGGATAGTTGGAACCGGATAATAAACATACGAAAAAGGAAGTTTTTCGGCATTCGTGGTTGATTACGAATATTTTTTATGAGAGCTGAGACATATCGGTCCGGCAGGAGGACTGTTCCTCTGATGGAATGTTTTGTTCTGTAACTGAATTCTGATTTTGAAGATGTTGACATAATGTTGTTGACTCTGTCGTGGTAACGTTCCTTTGGTTTTTATCAAAATTTTAGCCTTTCATTAAGTTTTGAACAGGCCAGATATCCGGTTCTGATATCCGGTTCTCATACCCTCATTTTGCCGGATACCGGATATCCTGCAAATTCCACTATCCGGCCGGATACCGGATACTGTGCCGGATATCCGTGCAACCCTAAAAATCAGTAATTTTTTATACTTTTTTCGGTTAATTCACAGACGGGTTGGTGGAAACCACTTGTTGATCTGACACGGAATGACCCTAATTTCTACTTCTGAAGTCTTGTCTATCAAGAAAATAAAGTAATTCAACATATCAAGTTTATCAAACATTTTTTCAGATATTGCACCAGCTTCAAGACTCTCTGGCACTACAATGTCGTGTATGTTCTATCAATTACAAAAGGACTATCAGAGTCCGCATAAGGTATGGCAAATAAAACCCCTTAAATTTTGTTGAATTTGAATAAATGTCGGTTTCTAAAAGAAAAAAAATTTACACACTGCTCTCTGTCAAGGTATTGATACTTTTTCAGTTTTTGAGTATGAAAGAGCAATCGTTAACAGACAAATATACTGTTCCATTCACCAAATGTCTTTGTGACATGATTTTTCTTTCGCGACTGACCAACTCATCAAAAAGTCACACTTGGAGAGAATAGCCCTTGAACACACATTTTTGCTGCTTACAAAAGCATTTTAAACAACTTTTGAAGATAAAAAACGTTTCAAAACAAACACAAACTTTTTAAAAAGGGGACACAAATCACAAAACACAATAAGAGCCCTCTTCCACCATAACATATTAACCTTTTCCTTAACAACTTTATTAGTATGTGGAGGAGGCTGGAAAAGCACATTTGACACACATGAAAAATTGAAAATATTGGTGACGGATCAGGCAAGAATGTGTCAATTGTAAATCAATGTAACTGAACGAAATGGGTGTAAATTATTGAAATGTATTTGTTACTTTGTGAATGCAAACCTTTTTTATTTCCCTTGATATATGGTTGTCTTTTTCTGAGTGTGTTGGAAGCTACAGGGTTAAAAAGACAGCCCTCAATTAGAAATAACTAAAAATAGCAATATATTGTGTTGTAAAATTTGTAATTGGGTGTAAAAATTGACCTCTTTTTGGTGAATAATTGATTTATTTGATATCATAACAACCATAACCAGTTAGCTTGCCAGTATAAATATTGAGTCATCAATTTAATCAGTGATAAATCATTAAGAAAGTCAAATAATCAATATGTCATCATGAATGTCAAAACTGCCATAAATTAAAAAGAGACACAACTAGCTCTGAAAAACTAGACTCATCAAATTATTTTCATTCAAATTATTATTTGGGTCATTACATACTTTTCAATATAAACCGTTGACATTTTTGATGAATTTTTTTTTCTTATTAACCATTTTGATAATATGGTAACAGTGACTAACAGCCTACTACACAACAGTGATGTTTTGAATATATGATTTACATGATGTCTGAGAATTATATTACTTCAGTTACTTAATAAAGATACACATTGTGATATGGCAAGTTGGTTAAAAAAAGAAGCAATTAATATATAGTTAGAGAAATAGTTGATAAGTCTTGCAGGACCTACAGAATGATTATTTGTTGTGTAAAACTGTAAAGTAACTTTTGTAATTAAATGTTGTGAATTGGTAACAATGGCTCATGATCATCACTAGTGTAGTATTGCCCACTCTGCATCACACATGTAAGAGTAAAGCATAAGGTAGTATTCAGTACAACTAACACTGTATAGGGACTATTGGCAAATGACATTAGCAAATAAACAGATGTCAATAATATCTAAGATAGTTATTTAGATTACTGAGTCAATAACATGCACACCTGGTAAAAATATAAAAATATCATGCAGACGATGGAGGGCTTTATTATATCAATAACTGAACACAACTAATGACAATCAATAACAATATATACTTTTTCTATTCGATACGTACCAAAACTGCGTTGAAAAAGAAGTTGTACACATTTTCGTAAACTTGTTTTTTCTTCTCGACCATGTCCTTAAAGCGATTTATGGTCGTCAGGAAAGATTTTCGATACGATATCAAATCTTGGGTTCCGTGACCTCTCACTTCTTTTACTAAGATGTCAAATTTGGAGATGATTTTTTCAGAGACGACCAAGACATCCTGCAGAGAGAAAGACAAGAAGAATTAAAATACATCACTTGTCAGAAGTAAAACACTATGGCAACATACTGAATTAATGTTAAATAGGAGAGTTATCACTTCAAGACAAAAATGTCACTTACAAGCAACATGAATCTTATAGTCCTTTGACAATACTTCCAAAAATATTTAATTCTATATGAGCATACCTTAGCAATGGAATAAAAGCCAGTGTGGAAATGATTCTTCAGTATCTCTGCTTGAGGAAGACAATCTGCTATCTCTGGATCTTGATTGACCGTTGGGAAGCCAATATCAGTTAACCAAAGTACAACCTGTGAAATATATTAAATGGAAATTATGAAAAATTCAATTGATCAGCCCATTTTAATGGTAGGCTATATTTTGATGAAATTAAAATGCCCGTCTCTGGAATCGAGTTTTACAAGAGATGATTGGGATTTAAAAAGTAGATGTTGTTCTGAATTTCTAAAATTTAATTTGTATGGAAATTTGCCACACTGTTAATTACCAAAGTCTGCAGTCAATTTCAATATTCAGTAACCCGAACCGTATAGAAATAGAAATTATTCAAATTCCTTAATGAATCAATGGCACATCAATGTTTTTCAACAAATTTGCCAATTGAAACTAACCAAAACAAGAGAGTCATCCATTTTTTAAAGCAATTGATTATTACCGTAACATAAAAATATTGTTAAAACTAATATCTTTAAAAATTTTAACTTCGCACCACTTTAATTCTTAAAAATTTCACAAACCTTATCGGCTTTTTGCTTGTATTTTCCAATTTTTGATGCCGTATTGATTCTTTCTTCTGCTTGCCCATAGACTGCAGCTAAGTCTTTTCTGATCTTGATCAACTTTGACCTGTGGCCTTGAACTTTGACCTTTGCTTCTTTGAAGGTCACTGTTGCAGCAATTTGAGCAAAAGTGGGATTTGAACCCGGGTTGTCGATTTTGTCTTGGAATGTTCCGAGGTCATCAATGGCTACTTCTATCTTTATTTCTCTGTAACATAATTATAATAAGAAAAGATGATAAATCCACATAAAAACTAAACTTAGGGGAATTTATGAGAGAAGAAAATTTAATTGTGGCTAATGATGTTTTAAAGAGCTTCTAAAAATGTAGACAAAAAAATTAAAGGCAGTAACAACAAAAGTATGCAGACCGTATGCATTAGCCAATAAATTCTGAATATCTGGTGGAGATCAACTGAATATATAGGAAAAAAAAAATTAAACTTTTGAAAAGGTAAACCTACTTCATGAGGTCATTGTATTTCTGTTGTATACTATTGAGAAGGGTCTGAGTATCTTCCACTGAAGCTGGAATGTCATATTCCAAAAGCATATTAACTTTGTCGGTCGTGTCTGGCAGTTTCGCTTCCACTGAACGCACATCTCTTTCCAACTCTTCGTATTTCTGGACAAAGACAGGAAGATAGAGTCTTAGACACATTGATATAAATATACATAGACTTTTTAACGGTGATCCAGTCAACAAAATTAGTCAATTGTGAATAGTTGTATGCAAAAAGTCGAAAACTGTTTCTGTCATCATTTTGGAATGACAGAACCTTACCAAAATCAACTTCCATTTGGAACAGTTGGTTAGCCTTTTCCAAACAAATTAATGCTAAAACATCATCAATTGATCAATGGAAAACGGATGAAATTTCACTGGACTCTGATATGGCTAAAATTTGAAAATCTTCAAATTCTCCTTGTTGTATTGGAGCAACAGTTGTCAATATTGAGAAAAGTCACTTTTAACAAAAATCTTTAAAATTGCATAACCTACACGTTTGAAGACAATCCAGGCCTGGTGGTTGTACATGAGGGACCCTCCATATTCATCAGTCAGCTGGTTTCCTGCTATGTATTGGGTAAGTCCTGTCTTGTCTTGTAAAAGCACTGCCTGCAGGAAAAAAAAAAATAGAAAAATTATGTTAACTTATAATGTTGCCATATTTGCAATATAATTTGTTGCATTATGGTAATTTGTTGTGGACTCTTACATTTCTGCGGGGAAAGATTACAGTAGACGAATGACGAGTACTTACATTCAGCTGCTAGTGGCCATCAGTGACCTCACTAAAGCCCCTATCAAATACATTGATATGAAGTGCTAATTTGTCATAAGGCAACTTGTGACCTCATTGATGAGTAGTATGACGTGGTTCATGACTCTGATAAATAACATAGGAAGTATAGGCTATGACTCACTGGCTGCTATACACGTCATAGAGTTAACATGGCATGGATAGGGCTATGACACTGCAAGAAACATTTCAGTCCCATTCTGTAAGCACTCGTTTTTCGTCTACTGTAACTCTTCATCTTCAAGGAGCTTACAATGAGCCAGTTTAGGGAGCTGTTTTAAAGTTGCTGCTCATGGAAATAGTCCAAAGGAGTTGCATTTGCTGATTTAATCTTTTATGTCCAAAATGAAGAACATCATTGACTGAAAACTGATGGCTTATAAATGGGCCACAATCTGCCACAACTCCACAATTTGAAGCGTTTGTCTGGACATAATTGACCGCAATACAAGATGAGACCAATAGCCCGAAAAGGCATATACAATTCATATCATCGAAAATACAGTGAAAACATCCAAGGTAGTCCAAGCCAAAACGATTTAGGCTCTCTGCTCACCTTTTCATTTTAACACAAACCATGACTAAGAAATTGTTTTATTTTAAAAAAAACAGATTAATGGTGTCACCTCAACTGCTATTCTCAACTGCTATTCTCAACTTACAAATGAATTATAACCAACAACCCCAGGTGTGCACTTGTAACTATTTGTGTCTATCATTTTATTGACAAAAAAGACGTTCAACACAAAAATGCTCAATATATCTAACCTGGTGATATTTACAAACAATTTCCAAACAACACTACCATTAAGGGGTGAGGCGTTCAAGAATTTATATTAGATCAAAATATATTCTTAGAGTGAAAAAAAGCATGTTTTTTTATCCTGGAGCACCTGAATTTCAAAGGCTGTGATCCTTTAAACATTATTCAAATCAAAAATACGCCTTTTAGGCTATCCGTTTATTTGTGTTGATGCATCACAGAGTGACTACACAGGTAAATTGAAAAAGTCACCTAAAACCTAAAACACTGTTTAGAGTTAAGAAGTATGCCAGGGTGATGCTATGTGCCCAGCATTGTTTACATTTGGCCCAAATTGAGGCTGACATTCCTAACAGATAATTATGGGGTTGTTATTTCCTCCATGAAATATGGGACACAATACTACACATCAGGCTTACATTAGGTTAGAGTAAAAACTTGTTAGATTCCTATTTTTCATTAGTATCAGATGTTATTTCTGAGTCAGATGCGTGTTATCCAGATGTATAAACACATACATGAACCAGACTCTTCCTATGTTTTTAAACAATGTTTAAGTAAAGACGATGACACCATTGCATGAGTGGTGTTTAAGTCTCAAGGAAAGGGCAACACAAAAATAGATTTCGAACACCCAATTGAGTTACTTTTTAAAGTCTTCCAAAAACCGAATGGGTGGATTGGGGCTTTACATCCAGCGTGAGGATATGGCGATGTGGCAAAGAATGGTTGAAACCTCGACCGAAAAATGCTGTTTGAAATTGCGTAATTATTATCGCCCATGCTATGCTATGCATAGGGCGATTATGCTTTAGTGCTGAAATCTACTGATGGGGTGAAACAACCAATGCTGTGGCCTCAACCAGCCCACTCTGGAAGTTCTTATCATATGCATAACACATTGATACCATTGTAGATGTGCACAACGGTTGGTATTTTCAGTTTAATTCAATATTAGAAAATTTACTATTATCAGTTTTAGAGGCTATCAAGGTCCAGAAAGCCTGCATTGTGGTGGCCATTTTCCCTTCCACAGGGTGAGTTTTAGTACACAGAATGGCCACTGCAAGCAGCAACTCATTCACATACATTACACAAGAGGGCAGCACCTGCAAGTCCTTTGCCAGTTCCTCCCTTTGCACCACATTCTATTTCTGGGAAACTCAGCAATTCCTGCATCTCAGTATAGTTCATGCATCTTTCCAACTAATTATACAGGTAGCACGGGCTTATATTGTATCTATTTCATATTATTCTATTCTCTTCCCTCCAATCTATGGGCAACTTACTATATATTATATAAATCTGTTTTATATTTATGTAAATAAAATACTGGTTATAATATACACTCATGTAAACAAAAGATAGACATATAGATAGATAGATAGATAGATAGATAGATAGATAGATAGATAGATAGATAGATGCATGGATAGACGGATTGGCAGACAGATAGGATAGATGGATGGGATATACAGTAGGATAGGATAGATGGATAGTATAAATGGATAGGATAAACAGACAGGATAGATAGATAGATAGATGGAGGAATGGATTGACAGATGGATTGATGGATATATGGGTTGACAGACGGACAGGATAGACGGATGGGATAAACAGATAGGATAAACGGATAGGATAAACAGATGGGATAAACAGGTAGGATAAACGGGATAAACGGATAGGATATACGGATGGGATAAACGGATAGGATAAACGGATGGGATAAACGAACGGGATAAACGGATAGGATAAACGGATAGGATAAATAGAAACTTAGATAGATAGATGAATGAATGGATTGACGGGTGGATTGAATGATAGATAGACGGATGGACAGACAGATTGACAGACAGATAGGATAGATGGATAGGATAGATGGCTGGGATAAACAGATAGGATAGATGGATAGTATAAACGGATAGGATAAACAGACAGGATAGATAGATAGATAGATGGAGGAATGGATTGACGGATGGCTTAATGGATAGATGGGTTGACAGACGGATAGGATAGACAGATAGGATAAACGGATAGGATAAACAGATAGGATAAACAGATAGGATAAACAGGTAGGATAAACAGGTAGGATAAACAGGTAGGATAAACGGATAGGATAAACGGATTGGATAAACGGCTGGGAAAAACAAATGGGATAAACGGATAGGATAAATGGATAGGATACACGGATAGGATAAACGGAATAAATGGGATAACGGATAGGATAAACGGATAGGATAAACAGATAGGATAACGGGTAGGATAAACGGGTAGGATAAACGGATAGGATAAACAGGTAGGATAAACGGATAGGATAAATGGATAGAATAACGGATAGGATTAGGGTCATTTTCAAATTTCGGGACAATTTGCGTCACTCTAGCTCCTTGACATTAATATGAATGCGATAAATATCTGAAGCGTCACTCTGCATCTGTTATTCATATTTCTACTTAGAACCACCACATTTGGAGCAAAAAGTCATTTATCATACTTTTTTTTATGCATTATGTTCAGAAATCCGTGCAAAATCAATGGTTTTTCCCTGTCACTAGACCTGACATGATGAAATCAAGTGTCAATTTTCCTCCTAATATACCATTATCTTCAAAGTTTCTTTGCACGATTCATGGGAATATAGACTTGAATTTATATTTAGTTCATATTCAATTTATTTTATGGTATAATTTCATTGATTAAATTGATACAATAGTCGTGTCACTAATTTATGTCAATTTTTTTGTCCCCTCCGTTACTTGCCATAGCTCTGTTTGTTATTGTTTTTTATGAGCTATTTTCACTGAATATCATCAGACGCATGTGCGCCATAGTACCACTGCCTTGCAGACTTCATAAAACATGTATTCAATAAATTATGACATAATGTTGATAAAAAATGTTTTTGGTCCCACTAAAATGTCCCCTCCGTTTCCTTCATTTCCAAGCTTACCAATGATAATTTTACAGAGCGATTTCATGTATATGTTGCTGAGGGTGGCAGGTTTTAATATTCTGCAATTATTTTGTCTTATCTCCAAAATAAAAAGCAGTAATGAGCGAAAAGCAAAAAATTGTTCCCCTCCGTTACCGTCCACTCCGTTACCAGATCATGAGCAAGAAATCGACATTTGGACCAAAAAATCTACTGATACGAGATGAAGTACTTCTGAAAATTATAGTTATATCGATCTTTTATCATTTTTCCTTTTGTTGCTGTTCCTACAGTTGGTTTTTTACATCAAAATTCCCCTCTGTTACCACATTGTCCCCTCCGTTACAGGACAATTTTCCTATACCCGTTGTCCCGAAATTTGAGAATGGCCCATTAATGGATAGGATAAACGGGATAAACAGGATAACGGATAGGATAAACCGATAGGATAAACGGATGGGATAAATGGATAGGATAAACGGATGGGATAAACGGATAGGATAAATGGATAGGATGAATGGATAGGGTAAACAGATAGGCTAAACGGATAGGATATATGGGTAGGATAAATGGATAGGATAAACGGGATAAATGGGATAAACGGGATAACGGATAGGATAAATGGATATGTTAAACGGATAGGGTCAACGGATAGGGTAATGGATAGGATAAATGGATAGGATAAACGGATAGGATAAACTGATAGGATAAACTGATAGGATAAACAGATAGGATAAACAAATAGGATAAATAGATAAGATAAGCAGGATAAATGGGATGAACCAGTGCTTATGGGGTACTGGATAAACGGATAGGATAAATGGATAGGATAAACAGATAGGATAAATAGATAGGATAAATGGATAGGATAAACGGGATAAACAGGATAACGGGTAGGATACACGGATAGGATAAACGGATAGGATAAACAGATATGATAAACGGAGAGGATGAATGGATAGGATAAATGGATAGGATAAACGAACGGGATAAACTGGCTAACGGATAGGATAAACATAGGATAAAACATGCGGGGCATGGGCGATGCTGTGCCATTATATGTGCTTGTTTCAGGATGTAAAGCCCCAATCCACCCATTCTCCATTCGGAAGATCTGGCCAGAGCTGGAATCGCACCCGGATCTTCCGACAGAACGAACTATCACTGGAGCAAAGGGCAACAAATCTTCGTCACATCAAAAATTTAGCAAAAATGACAAAACCAACAACATCACAGATGCAACCTCTTCTTGAGACTATACTAGTGTTATTCATCAATTATGTTGGTTTTACGGACTTTTGCAGGTTAATTCGAAGAAGGACACAAGGATGATTGAAACTGCTATCCAACAGATCCAAGTGGTCTTTACCTTGGCCTACCATACATAGAGGTATTCATCAAAGGTAATGTTGGTTTTCAGCAATTTCAGTGCTCACAGCAGATCATCTCACCAACATTTTCTGTCTGACTCAAAATTCCTTTTACATTAATCAGGATAACAAGCTCCAAAATATTATTGATTGGAGAGAAAGAAAACAGTAACTTTCATCACAGCATATTGTGGGGCAATAAAAAGAGGTCAACAACATTTTCTCATTGATTTAATGATTGATTGATTTATCAGGGCACATATTGCACGGCAAGTGAGAGAAATAAACACATTTCTATGAAGCCAATATTGCAAAGATATATCTAACTTAATATTGCAAAGATATACCTTACTTACACACTATAACAAGATCAAAAATATGGATAATAAATTGATAACTCAATGATGTTTCAGACACCTTGTACAGTGCACAGTTGCTCTTGAAATAAAAGTAAATAGGCCCTTCAGCGATTTTCCATTGAATTCCTTGTTAAATGTGTCTCACAGTAATGGTTGAAATGCACCGATATTGCCTGGACCATTACAGTCAGGAAATTTGATATGCAAAAAGCGTGGACTGTTGCACAGTGAAAATGGCACTCAGTGTGTCATAATGCTTATGATCATATCCAACACTTTCAATGTTAATTTGATTTAAGACTAATCCCAATGGTTGGTGACAAGCAAATGACAGGATTATGTATCTGAGTTATATCAAATGACAGGATTATGTATCTGAGTTATATCTTGAAATCAGTAATGAAAAATCAAATGGCCTTCTCTTGATCATGTCAGACATGACTAATTAAACAGTCTCTTTGTTTCCGAAGTTGAATGTAGAGAAGATGACACTTCATCAGCTATCATGATTCATGAAGTGCCAGTCTCACAGTGCAGCAGTCCACTCTTTTTGAATATAAAATACAATGCTTTCATCCAGGGGCGTAGATTTTTCAATTTTGTAGGGGGGGATGATTTCGGCGAAAGCAAACTTTAATTTGCGCGTTTCTAAAGGGCCGAAAGTGGCGCAGCGGTAGATTTCGAGGGCCATTTTAGAGCCCAAAAGCCAATATATTACAGATTATCGAAGGTTAGTTTTGAGACTTTTTTTTCCACACAACATGCAACTGGCATCATGGAAAATTGCTAAATATGACAGATAATTGTCAACACCAAGTATTAATAATTTGAAATTCTAGGGGGTAATCATATGATCATCCCTCCGGTTCATCCTAGGGGGGGGATGCATCCCCCCCCATCCACTCCCAGGAT
The DNA here is from genome assembly GCA_026936325.1 of Platynereis dumerilii. Lineage (NCBI taxonomy): Eukaryota > Metazoa > Annelida > Polychaeta > Phyllodocida > Nereididae > Platynereis > Platynereis dumerilii. Next base: position 10,303,186 of record JAPTHN010000010.1, on the reverse strand, counting down.
CTACTATACGCCCTTGCTTTCATCTTACCAATATGTCAGTGTTGTTACAGCCTTTACACTGTGTACCGTTTGCTCTATGCGAAGAGACCTAGTTAATCACAAAAACTTAAATTTTAGACAAGAAACCAATTAAACAAGCACATATAATGGCACAGCATCGCCCATGCCCCGCATGTTTTATCCTATGTTTATCCTATCCGTTAGCCAGTTTATCCCGTTCGTTTATCCTATCCATTTATCCTATCCATTTATCCTCTCCGTTTATCACATCTGTTTATCCTATCCATTTATCCTATCCCTGTATCCTACCCGTTATCCTGTTTATCCCGTTTATCCTATCGATTTATCCTATCTATTTATCCTATCTGTTTATCCTATCCGTTTATCCTATCTGTTTATCCAGTACCCCATAAGCACTGGTTCATCCCATTTATCCTGTTTATCTTATCTATTTATCCTATTTGTTTATCCTATCTGTTTATCCTATCAGTTTATCCTATCAGTTTATCCTATCAGTTTATCCTATCCGTTTATCCTATCCATTTATCCTATCCATTACCCTATCCGTTGACCCTATCCGTTTAACATATCCATTTATCCTATCCGTTATCTCGTTTATCCTGTTTATCCTACCCATATATCCTATCCGTTCATCCTATCTGTTTATCCTATCCATTCATCCTATCTGTTTATCCTATCCGTTTATCCCATCTGTTTATCCTATCCATTTATCCCATCCGTTTATCCTATCGGTTTATCCTATCCGTTATCCTGTTTATCCCGTTTATCCTATCCATTAATCCTATCCGTTATTCTATCCGTTTATCCTATCCGTTTATCCAGTACCCCATAAGCATTGTTTCATCCCATTTATCCTGTTTATCCTATCTGTTTATCCTATCTGTTTATCCTATCTGTTTATCCTATCTGTTTATCCTATCTGTTTATCCTATCCGTTTATCCTATCTGTTTATCCTATCCATTTATCCTATCCGTTTATCCTATCTGTTATCCTATCCGTTTATCCTATCCATTTAACATATCCGTTTATCCTATCCGTTTATCCTACCCGTTTATCCTACCCGTTATCCTATCCGTTTATCCTATCCGTTTATCCTATCCGTTATCCCATTTATCCCGTTTATCCTATCCGTTTATCCTATCCGTTTATCCTATCCGTGTATCCTATCCGTTTATCCCATTTGTTTATCCCAGCTGTTTATCCATCCGTTTATCCCGTTTATCCTATCCGTTTATCCTATCTGTTTATCCTATCCGTTTATCCTATCCGTGTATCCTATCCATTTATCCTATCCGTTTATCCCATTTGTTTATCCTATCTGTTTATCCTATCCGTTTATCCTATCCGTCTGTCAACCCATCTATCCATTAAGCCATCCGTCAATCCATTCCTCCATCTATCTATCTATCTATCCTGTCTGTTTATCCTATCCGTTTATACTATCCATCTATCCTATCTGTTTATCCCAGCCATCTATCATATCCATCTATCCTATCTGTCTGTCAATCTGTCTATCCATCCGTCTATCTATCATTCAATCCATCCGTCAATCCATTCATTCATCTATCTATCTAAGTTTCTATTTATCCTATCCGTTTATCCTATCCGTTTATCCTGTTCGTTTATCCCATCCGTTTATCCTATCCGTTTATCCCATCCGTATATCCTATCCGTTTATCCCGTTTATCCTACCTGTTTATCCCATATGTTTATCCTATCCGTTTATCCTATCTGTTTATCCTATCTGTTTATCCCATCCGTCTATCCTGTCCGTCTGTCAATCCATATATCCATCAATCCATCTGTCAATCCATTCCTCCATCTATCTATCTATCTATCCTGTCTGTTTATCCTATCCATTTATACTATCCATCTATCCTATCCTACTGTATATCCCATCCATCTATCCTATCTGTCTGCCAATCCGTCTATCCATGCATCTATCTATCTATCTATCTATCTATCTATCTATCTATCTATCTATCTATATGTCTATCTTTTGTTTACATGAGTGTATATTATAACCAGTATTTTATTAACATAAATATAAAACAGATTTATATAATATATAGTAAGTTGCCCGTAGATTGGAGGGAAGAGAATAGAATAATATGAAATAGATACAATATAAGCCCGTGCTACCTGTATAATTAGTTGGAAAGATGCATGAACCATACTGAGATGCAGGAATTGCTGAGTTCATAGAAATAGAATGTGGTGCAAAGGGAGGAACTGGCAAAGGACTTGCAGGTGCTGCCCTCTTGTGTAATGTAGGTGAATGAGTTGCTGCTTGCAGTGGCCATTCTGTGTACTAAAACTCACCCTGTGGAAGGGAAAATGGCCACCACAATGCAGGCTTTCTGGACCTTGATAGCCTCTAAAACTGATAATAGTAAATTTTCTAATATTGAATTAAACTGAAAATACCAACCGTTGTGCACATCTACAATGGTATCAATGTGTTATGCATATGATAAGAACTTCCAGAGTGGGCTGGTTGAGGCCACAGCATTGGTTGTTTCACCCCTTCAGTAGATTTCAGCACTAAAGCATAATCGCCCTATGCATAGCATAGCATGGGCGATAATTATAACATAACACAGCCAGTATGCTCTATTTATGTTCTAAACATCTTGATGTTAAATTACAAGCATTGAATATTCAACAATCAAAAGATTTGAGGATTCTAGTAAAAAATGCACTATAATTTACTAAAACTGCCTTATCTCACAGAAAACTTAACTGATTGATTTCAAATTTTTTATTTGTATTACTTGTACTATAAGACAGCATACTGGCTATAATGCAAAGTTTGTTTGCTCTATATATGAGAACCAGCAAAATGTAAACAAAAAAATTCTTTTATAAATTAGGCCACTTGGTTAGTACACAGTGTTTACTGCGAGACACATAAAACTTGGGATTCCAATGTCTTTTGTTTTCTATGGCAAATTACTGAGGGCGCACTTGCTTTCCAGAGCTACCATGCATGGTATACCTCTAACCTGAGCTTTGCTTTATTGATAGAGATCAACAATTTTCAAATAATTGGACCCAGCAAAGATTTATTTAAAGGCTTGCTGTTTCAACCCATCAAGCCTAAACAAGCAATAATTAAACACACCATTAATATTAATGACCACGACTAATTAAGTTGACTCTACTGTAATTACATCCAGATTTTGGCCCACTGGCAAAACAATTAGCAACAGTCTTTTTTTTAGATATTGCTCAATTATTATGTTTGCAAGTAAAATTTTGAAATAATAATTGTTAAAATATGGTTTCCTGGTAGGGTGTACAATACTGTCATGGTGTAGGTGGAGTCATTCAGAAACTGAGTTAAAGATTCCAACTTTACCCAATGTCTCATTAATGATCTGGACAAAAAAATATTTTCTTCGCTCACTTCCAGAGACGTAATCTAGTAGCCTATACCACTTGAAAAATAATTGCTCTTGACAATACATTTTAAAATTTATTCCAACTTTACCCAATGTCTCATTGATGATCAGGACAAAAAAATATTTTCTTCGCTCACTTCCAGAGACGTAATCTAGTAGCCTATACAACTTGAAAAATAATTGTTCTTAACAATAGATTTTAAAATTAGTATCTCTATGATAGCACCCTCTCAAATCATAATGAGAAGTATTGGAAAGATTAAGATGCCACAAAAATTGAAATAATCAAATAACACATTTCTGAATTCTTTGTGCCAACCCATCCTCGATCAACAAACTTGAAGGAGAGCACAGAACTTCTAGGAAAAAATATTTTTGAAACTGGAAAAACTCAATGTACAAATATATATATAGTCCGAAGAATCTTGCCCCATTTCCCCATAAGCTCCAGAAGCTCCAGAAGCTCATATCCTTGGAAGCTCAAAACACATGGGGGCTCACACATCCCCAGGAAGCTCACATCCCAAGTACACAGAGCTTCCATACCAGTACAGGTGGTTATTGTTAAAATGATAGCCAATGAATTAACACCTGTTTTCACTCACCTCATAGACTGGGATCTTGGGATTTTTCTTGCTGGCTTTCAACCCCAGCAATTTCTTCAGAGTTCTCTGCAAGTCTTTATTCTTTGGTACAATGGCATAAAGGGTGTTGATGGCTTTTGGGGATTCAGTCTGGAAAACAGTAAAGAAACAAGATGTTAAAGACCTCCAAAGGTGAGATGAAGTCAATCAATCAAGTAATCAATCAATCACATCTGCGAAGAATAGACCAATCCAACGTAGCTGGGATGGGGACAGATAGACAGATAGATATGGTAAGCAGCCCTTCTAAGCCCACTTCTGGGCACTCACGAGGGTTGATTGATGAGATGGGAGAGAGGGGGAGAGTCCTCAACATGTTACACATTTACCCAATGTGAGGGATCTTTTACTTGCACTGTTGCACAGGTTTAGCTCATTGGTCGTGTAGCTGGCTCCTAATTGCCGGGTCCCAGGTTCGATTCACACTATGGCTGGGTCACCAGAACTTATGCTGGACAACAGTTTCAATCATTCAACAGCTAAAATAAGCTGTATTCCCCTACTGTATAGTATAGATCTCTCTGCCTGTATGGAATTGAACCATAGGCGGATCAAGGGGGCACCCCCTTTTACCAGATAAATCCTTCATATTGCTATGAAAAATGTTATAAGTATTGCCGCCCTCCCCCTTTAGAAAAATCCTGGATCCGCCCCTGTGAACCCAGGGCAATGAATCCTAAATATTTTCAGTGGACCTTCATGCAAGCTGGATGTCATTTGGATGAGACATTAAACTGGCAGTCCCTTGTATCAGTGTCTGTGTTGGGTGAGAGATCCCTCACATGGGTAAATGTGTGACAAGTTGAGGATTCCCGGTCTCTCTCGTATCTCAACCCTTGTGAGCCAAGAACTGGCCTCAGAGGGTAGCACTTACCAAAAGTTCAACATTATTCCAGGGCTATTGTCCAAGAGGGTCAAGAGAACACTCAAAAGCATGTACCACTTCTGAATGTGTTCCAAATATCCTGCCAGAAACCAGGTTTTGTGAACTGCTTGAAAGTTCAACCATCAGGAAGCCATCAAAATGAAGCTGAAACTGATTACAGAAGCTTGCCAAAATAAAACTGAGCACTAACAGCAACCTGCAACTTCTTGAATATGCATGAGCTTAGTTTAATTTTTCTCTTTTCTTCTTTTTCAAAAAGAAACAAGGCAAGGGGGGCATGCTCAGTTGGGCTGAGATGCTAACAAATGGAACCCAAGTGCAAGTCCTGACCAAGTCAACCCAGTCAGATGGATGGGTGATTGGGGCTTTACATCCTTTATTTGTGTACTTGGTAGGCTAATTCGAACAGGAGGACAAACGGCTATGAGACGAAGGATGGTTGGAACAGTCGTCCAACATCTATAGGTCCAGGTACACCAGTAAAGGATTAAAGCCCTAATCATCAATCCATTTTTATCAGTTAAAGAAGTTAACCAATGCAAACCATCCACTCTTTATAAAGACATTTTCATTGCTCTGTAGTTTTTTGTACTGAAGCTGGCCTTAGACAACTAATCAAAGGAACTGAGAACAATATATTTTTCGTTGCTAAAACTTTCTTTATTGTAGCCTGAACGATTTTAGGAGTGCTAAAAGACAGGATATAGTCCGGCAAAAGCTTACAGAAAGCAGAAAGGGTATGTTTATGAGTTCTAGGGTAGAAACCTTAACTCCTTGACTACTGCAGAATTATGGAACCCAACCCAAACAACTGCAAACAGTGGCAGTCTGGGGCTGGCCTTGTGTACAACACAGACAGACTTACAAAAGATCTCCAAACAAAAAGATATCTATCCAAACAGAACGAGAAAGCTGGAAATCAGAATAGTGGTGCAATCTCATGGAGAAGCCATGCCTTGATTTCAGAGCAATATATCTATCCACAAAAGAATTGGGAAACAATAGGGAAGCACTGATATCACATTTTCACTTCTGATCCGATACCAGCATTTTTTTGTTGTTACCACCAGTATCAGATACCAATCCAATACTGATGCCATCGGCTAAAATGCAGTGCCTCGATCTGATATCGATAATGCTTTTTGGGTGCCGATACCATTGATACCTATACTGGTATCGGTATCGGAACAATATTGGAAAACAGCTGAAGAAAAGGGAACATTGACTGCATATCACAACACAGACATTATCATCGATATATTGAAATCATTTACAACAATCACACAATGTCACATTTGAATTAAAGTTCTTAATGAGCAATACTTTCAAATTTATTAATTTCAAAATGGTAACTTCAAATTGGGGGATTAAGGATTCATAGTAATGTGATCATTCCAGTAATTTAAATAACTTCACTCCAGTGGCCTATCATTGCATGACCCCTGAATATTTGAGCTCCTGTATTAATGCCCCATTACACTTGATGAGCAGAGTCATGAGATACCTGCCATTTTCTAACAGCCAATTTCCCAAGTGGAGTTATCCCAAGAGCTGATTGATCCTGGGATATTTCCTAGTTTGCCAAAGATTTTGCTCACTTTCTTTTATGAGTTACTTGGGTATAAAATGTATAGATTTGATGAAAGGATCTTCACAATCCATGCATGAGTCCTGTGGATGGGGCCCATAGAAACGGTAGGACTAAACCAACTTACAAATTGCAGAAAATAGGCCACTTTTAAACAATCAAATTTATCTCCGAAAATGTCGGAAATTAAAAATATCTCCAACTTGTGTTTTTCGGTTGTTGGATGATCAGAGTCTTCTTGATGACATATCCTTTTGTTCTGAACAGCCAAAAATTTATTGGGCATAATGCCAGTTTTTCACTGCCTTTGCAATAATATCCAAAATGTACTTTCCAAAAACTCCTTGGAAAACAAACCTTCAATTATTGAATTGACCTTATCTTGGTATCATAACCATTGATTTGAAGTTAGGGACTAGGCAATTAAAGGAACAGCAGGTAGCCATCCATATTTTCTGCACTACAAGCATCCATAAAAGGATTGAACGGCTTATTTGATAGGTTTGTGTGATGCAACACTACTTGGTGGAGAGTAAATCTCAATTTTTCGTGCTGCTTGATTGATTTCCAAGGCCTCTATTCCAGAGGGAACAACCAGTTTTGGATGCAGGCCAGATGGAAGCAGCGAAGCACCTTGAAACCCCACTGAGCATTGATGAGAGTCTTGAGAAATGCTTGAGAAATGCTTTGGGATCTGGTAGTGGTGGTTAATGCTATCATCCTGCCATTAATGCTTTTCACTGTGGTTTTATATTGTTAAACAACCTTACTGGCAATTAGGGTCTTGGTGCATATACTTAATATTATTATACAGAATTCACCAAAACGTTTCCTGCTTACAAAGAGCCACTAGCCTATTTCATAAATTTTCAAATATCATTCTCAGCATTAGTACGGAATGACTGTTTATCAAGTAGCCTAACACAAATTTCTTCAATTTTGTAGCATCCGCATAATGATTGTTCGTCAGAAAACATTTATCCCTTAAATTCTTTAGTACAGTTATTCATTAAATTATAATTTATGAAATAATGCTCATTCCTTAAATTTTATTTTCTTAAAGAGTGTTCTTGAAATAGCACTTATTTCTTAAATCTATAGAAATCACTAAATGATTCTTTGCCAAATAGCACTTATTTCTTAAATCTATAGAAATCACTAAATGATTCTTTGCCAAATAGCACTTATTTCTTAAATCTATAGAAATCGCTAAATGATTCTTTGCCAAATAGCCCTTATTTTTTTAATCTATAGAAAACGCTAAATGATTCTTTGCCAAATAGCACTTATTTCTCAAATCTATAGAAATCACTTAATGACTCTTTGCCAAATGGCACTTATTTCTTTAATCTATAGAAATCACTAAATGATTCTTTGTCAAATAGCACTTATTTCTTAAATCTATAGAAATCGCTAAATGATTCTTTGTCAAATAGGCTGAGCACTTATTTCTTAAATCTATAGAAATCACAAAATGATTCTTTGCCAAATAGCACTTATTTCTTAAATCTATAGAAAGCGCAAAATGGTTGTTCATCGAATAGAACTTATATTTGCCCTGGAAGGACACAACTAAATTGGGCTGGTCCGAAAACATTTTAACATACAATCCATATACTGATATATGCCTCAAAACTCATGAAATTCCTTTTCACTAAACTAAATCAAATATTTACCAATTATATTATCAACAATTAACAAATGCAATGAATGCACTACTCATTTAACATATATATCATTTATAAATATCACTGCTATCAATACCCACTATTACACAGATTAGGATTACTACTACATAAGCCATTTGATAATTATTGATTAGGCAAATAACCTTATGTCCAGTAGTATAAAGATCATATGAGTAAGTGAAAAGCTGTGGTGTTTATGTGTATAATATCTCCACTCATCATGTGGTTGTAAGTGATTATATTTTCACATACTCTATACATTCTATATATAAACATTTCTAAATTTAGACAGCGTTAAATAGTGCACCTGACCAGAAATCAGTATATATTATCAGTTATATGGTAATTCTTCAATAGCACATGTATGGAAAACATGATAAATTTGCAGGTAGGAAGGTAGATTGGTTACTTACAGCCCTCCAACTTCCAAAACTAGTTCTCTTGTAAAGGTTAGTTCAAAACAAACGTTTAATAGGGCCTAAAAAGGTAATTGGTGTCCATACAAACGTTTTGTTTGAAATCAGACAAAAGCTATGCATGCATTTGACATTTCTATAATAAAATTACACCTAGAATTGACCATGATTGATAAAATAGATGGGGCAACCAATTTAACATCTCATCAGAAGACATTCAGCACAGATGCTACTCAAAAATGTCCACCAATTAATCGCTCTTGAACAGGGAATCGAATGTCGGACCTTCGGCGGAGAATGACTTGAAATAGCACTTCGCGATTTGTGTAAAATTTAAAAAGTCTTTCGATTTTTGACAGGTACGTTCATTTTACAGTAATTTTTCTGGGGTGGATGGGTGATTGGGGCTTTATATCCTGTATTTATGCTCTCTGAAGGCAAATTTGGATGGATGGATGGATGATTGGGGCTTTACATCCAGTTTCATGCAAAATAGGAGGCTATTAAGGACAAGGCAGAGGATTATTGAAAATGCTCTCCAACATAAGTCCAGGTGATCCATGCACCAGAATTGGAATCAAACTTGGGACCCAGCGACCGGAAGCCCAGAGCGCTACCTAGTTCACTCTTCTCCTCATTAAGTTTCTGGATTTATTCCTGAAGACAAACAAGTTCTTTACCTGTACATTTTCCAGGGATTCACACACCAAGACTATCACATCTTTGGTAGCCGCATGGAAATTGGCCAAAATGCTGACTCCGAAGGCCCTTTTGTCAGGAGGTAAAAGGTTCAAATAATACTGCAGGTTTAGTGTCAAACTGGCTGGGGTGGTCTGTTTGGTTATTGAGAGGATTTCCGTCGCAGGAAAAGTCAAGATAGGTCGACCAAACCTATCTTCTCCTCCTGAAAATATAAATATGACAGATAGATGTAATTAATGATCTTATTAATTTTATTTACTTATTTTACGACTCCTTCACTAAATTTTCCAACTCAGAAACTGATTATTTCACACGAACTTATGCCCAGTTCTCACAGCACGTTACAGAGAACTTTTTATCCCTGAGGGATAGCTTGAGATGAATTCTAGGAAAAAATGACCAACCTGGTGACACACAATGTAAAAATATAAAACGATTATATAATTAATCAAAAGCAAATCACGGCGGGATAAGATCATAAATCGGCGGGATAAGATCGTAAATCGGCGGGATAAGATCGTAAATCGGCGGAGACAAGATCATATCCCTGTGGGAAAGATCTAAATGCCTGTGGGGATGTCAAAAATCGTCTACAGGATGTCAAAAGACCGTCGGCGGGATGTCAAAAACTGCCTGCGAGGCTGCAAATGTCCCGCAGGGGAAGTAAAAATATCCCTCAGGGGCAGAAGAGATCCAGGCAGGGGCAGGAGAGGTCCCCTCAGGGGCAGGGGATCTCCTAATATCCCACCGGAGATGTTTTTGAGTCGTTCTCACTGAAAAAACCCGCCGGACATCCAAAAATCAAGAAAATTTTGGGCTCTGTTCCGGCGTCATGGAAAAACAATTTCAATATGTTGAAACTTTTTTGACATCCACGGCGCAGTTATTCCATTTCTAGGAACCACTGAGGGAAACAAAAGGTACCCCTGAGGGATGTGAAAAGTCGTCGGCGGGATCACCCAAATTCATCCAAATTACCAGGAATTACCGTCCCGCCGATGCCTAAATTGCTCCATAACGTGCCGTGAGACTGTAGCATTAGTTGTTACCATGACTATACGGTAAGAGGGGGCCATTTCATAGTGTGTGAAATCCAAAAGTCAAGGTGCTATTTGATCATAATAAACAGAAGCTCTCGTTCTTAGATTTCCATTCCAGGGTCTTGTGCGGGAGGAGATGGAAGGTAGCCGAAGGTTGGACGTCCTTAAAGTCTCACACCTCCTTACACCAGACTCTGGTTTGTTTTGGCTTACTTCCTCTGCCCTTTGCCATGTCAGGTTCTGGGATCTCAACACTTTGTAATGCACAAGACAATTTGTTATCTTTTCTCTTGTAATTTTATACACTGCGTTCCCAATTATTATGCAACTATGCTTTTTTGCGTTATCTCAAAAAGGAATAACACTATTTGAATATTCTTTTCACATAATGATAAGTGTACCATGGAGCTAATATCCTGCCAATTTTGTCCAATTCCATTGACTCAGTTAGGAGTTATGCCATATAATGATGTTTTGGGGTGTTCCCAATTATTATGCAAATTCTTAGAAAAGCATCCATGGCCACCCAAAATCAACAAAGTTGATTATGAATTGACATTAGAATATACCTCATACCACTAAATAAAAAATGGAACCATCATTTCAAACGTGGATGCCTTCATGACCAAGAAATCAATATAATACAACTGCATTGAAAAACCATTGAAATTGCCTTTTTTCTCAATAAAGAAGCCTCCCATGTTCTTAAAAAATTTAATATCAATGAAATTCCAGCTTAGAAAATATCTATAGCACACCACGGTCATACTGTGCAATGAAACACCAAATCTGGTATCTCTGCAAAATATGACACCAATTCAAAAACTCACACTTCTGTTTCCCATTGGAATAGCATTGGCAATTGGATGCGTTCAATTCATTTCAAGATATTTCTCAAATACAGTCATGCAAATTAAGTGCCATTGGATTACAGGAGAATTCTAAACCTAAGGAAAGTGGAAAATGACTTAGGTAATGTTTTTTTCATTTTGTCTGTCTAACAGAGGCTTTTTATTGCAATAAAACTGTAATTTCAATGCTATTTCAATGCAGGCGAATAACATGAATTTCTCAGCTATGAATGCATCTATGTTTGAAATGATGGTTATACTTTTTCTTTTGTGTTATGGGGTATATGTTGATGGCATCTTCAGATTAGTTTAGGTCATTTTGAGTGGCCATGGATGCTTTTCCAAGAATTTGCATAATAATTGGGAACACCCCAAAACATCATTATATGGCATAACTCCCAACTGAGTCAATGGAATTGGACAAAATTGGCAGGATATTAGCTCCATGGTACACTTATCATTATGTGGAAAGAATATTCAAATAGTGTTATTTCTTTTTGAGATAATGCAAAAAAGCATAGTTGCATAATAATTGGGAACGCGGTGTATGTCATATTAATGTAATATAACACATCATCAACATCAAGTCACAAAATATTAATTAAATTGCAAAAAGTGCTCTCTTTGCCAATGGCTAAGGTTGTAAAGGCACAAGTCTAATATCTGCAATCAAATGGCATTTACCTGTCAGGACAACGAAGCCATGGTTCAAAGTATTCTCATCCACTGTCCGGGAAGGCAATGACGCCTCTCCCATCTGGAAAATATAATACAGCTGTCAGATTTACATAAACATTCATTGGTCATTTGACTCATTTTAGTAACATCAGACAAATGCTAAATCACATAGCCTATTGTTAAAGGTAGTAAGTCCGAATATTTAATTGACTGTTTATGGATAGATTTCAGACATATTTAACACATTCCAGTTGAAAAATTTACCTAATTGCTATTTTAATGGCAGTATATGAAGTTTATTTCCTTGAAAAATGTAAACAAATAGTTTTTCATGTCGTGAAAAAGTCCTGCTTTTTTTACAAATCAAGCAATGCAGGGCTCTCCTTAAGTAATTTAAGGCCTTACAATCAATTAAACTCACTTAATTATGGAAAACACGCAACTCTGTTGATTGGAAGTGCATACTATACCTAAAATTTTTCAGTTTATGATCTATAAATGCAAGTTTAATTTTACATAGAATCGGCGGACTTACTACCTTTAATGTACACACAGTAACTTTTACCAAATGCTGGAAAAATGTGAGAATCGTAATGGATGTGTAAGCATCTGACTGATCTGATAGTCACTACGTTCAACAAACCAAATACTTTAACTGGATTTTGAAGGTAAAGTCACATAGATATTATGAGTATTTGAAATCAAATTTCACTTTGGCAGGTCCGAATGTTTTCATCTGCAGAAGTCTGTCTAGCTGTCCATTAGTTTGCAAGATTGAAGGAAAACGACTAAACATTTTCTATTGAATCTCTGCAAGATTTTTGCAATCACCACAACGAAGAACTGACTCGGTTTTGGTGAGCATCTGAACAGCGGATACGCCACAATTACGAAAATATTCTAAAAGTTTTGGCACAAGTTTCAGGAGAACCAAATTGTGACATCCTGATTTTTTCTAAAACACTTTTTTCTATAAAGTCTTCAGTGCAAAAAGGAGTATCATCCTGTCTACAAGTGAACCACAGTTTTATTGCCACTGCTTTTTCCAGCCTTGGCAGAACATATGCTGTCATGTGTTGCCACCTAGTGGTGAGTGTGAAGTTCCGCGAGTTCCAGCGAGCGGTCCACATAAACTGAGTTTGGGGAACTCACAAAATTTTGTCTTGAAAAAAACCGGGGCTGTTTCTGAGTATGCTGGTGAACTTGTCTACTTCCTTAGAGAATGTGATTGCTGAGTTTTACTCTGGTTTACCTCAATGTTGAATAGAAACTTTGTGAATGTGCCATGAAATTGGAACTATTTCTTTGGAGCTGTAATGCTAAAGCATACAAAACTAACTTCGTGCCAGGTGGCAGCAGCATGCAGTTCTCATTTTCACCATACTGAGTACTATCTTTGTTTCATGCAGCCGCTCAGAGATACAATTTTTGAAAATTAGACATCTCCAATAATTAACCACACAAATTTAAGAAAAACAGGGAAGGAATGCTCGTGTGAAGCTGAAAGTCAGTACACTTAAGCCATTTTAGTCACTGAAGTCACTCAAAATTCTGCTCTCTCCAGGAAAAACTGCCCTCCAGCCGTGAGAATGAGGCATTTTCTAACAATACCCTTTCCTGATTCAGCGAGTGTATTTTTGTAATATCATGACCATGTGATGGTGCTTATTTTTGCATCTGTATAAAACATGATAGAAAATACATGTACTTATGACACCGTTCGAGGTCTGAGTTACATTTGGGTGTCGTAGGGGCTAAAAAATAAAACATCATATTTTGCGATCAAAGTGCATGGGATATATGCGAAAAAATGTGAGGATTAATAATATGGAAGAATCAATGCAAAATATTTAACCGTTCAAAAGTTATTCACAATTAATGGGAGGGACCTCATGCTTGCCTAAAAATCTGATAAAAATGTGTAACCACAGCACTTAAAAGTTACTTTCTTTGGGATTTTAGTCCTTTAACACAAAATATTATTGATTTCATACTTTTGCATGTTATTAAGTCAGTTGAAGCCAATTTAAACACTATTTTTGCTAGAAAGGTCAGACCGACATCACCAAGTTGCATCAACCACTTTTTGCTGGAACAAACAGCAGTTTCAATGTGATATTCAAATATAATTACTGTCAATAATCTCTAAGTGATGCCTGCATGTTAGAGTCTCTGGTAAAATATTTTGAATGCCTATTTTATGCAGCAGAAGTTGCAGAGCCAATTCTTGGCATCACCTTGGTGGAAGGAGTAAACTGTAACTTTAAATATGACTGCATTTTTGACCAGATAGGCACAAAACTATTAATAAATGTGGTGTGTGAGTAAATTTTACTATATTTGAGTAGTTTTAGACATGTTATTTACCAGTATATAGGAGTTATATGACCTTATAGAACCTGCAACCTATATATAAAAACCCCAAAGAATAAGGGCCTTATTTTCATCAAAACATAATTTTTGGACGTTCATTTATGATCATAGTGCCTGCTACAACCATATCTGTTAAGAAGATTAATCAATACTCCAAATTAGAAGAAATTCAGAAAATAAAATACTACTTCTAGAAAATTTCATATAAAATTTTGTCGTAAAAAAACTTAATCTCAAAAACTATCCAAAACTGGGCTCTGCCAATATAAACTGCTTGTAACCAATTTCATTGGTCAAACGAAGTTTGATTTTCATTGCATTATCTTGAGAACTTTTTGACATTAAGTTTTTTTTATGGGGCTACGTATGTTTTTGACATGTCCTGAACTGACTGGACCATCTTTGGTAAGCTATTATATTTTGTCATATTGACCCATGATACAGACAATCAAAGGTACTGTTTGTTTGTTTGTTTGTGTTTTACGCCTCTGCAGCACCTTAGTGGGCTATATCGAGGCAGGCGATCGCCGTATGATGATGAGATGAGAAGACTGTGAGTCTGGAACATACCCTATTAATTCAGGGATGCCCAGGGTCTTTCAGTTGCCCCAGCATAGAATACTGGATACAACCCGCCTTAGTCCTGGCTCTGACCTACAACCCCGTATGCAATGCGAGCCGCAGAGAATTTGATGGTTGAATCTTGTAGCTTAGTGTCCTAGCTTCCAAAATCACACAGGTGGACGTTCCGATTTTACTGCGAATAGCCACTAGGGGGCGTTTTTCAAAATGGCCGCCGTTCTCACTCTCGCCATTCTATTTTCCTTAATATTCAAGATAGAATTTCATGCAACACCACTTTTTGGGGGTTTTCTGACCTACAGAAGCCATTTCTGAACTTATTTTTGTGGTACAGTGTGTGTATCATGTGATATTGCAATGGCTAATTCACATTAATGAAGACCGCCGGTCAAATTCACTAAAATCGCCATAAATCTGCTTAATTGTTCTATCTAATCCTACTCCAGAAGCCAGATTGGTGTAATGTGTGACTTATAAAGGTTTAGGAAACTTAACTTGGGGTTCAACCAGGTCTGGGGACATTTTAATTGGCCCAGAACCAGGCCTATATTCAGTTTTGACTGGCAGAGAATGGCCGAAAATCGAAATAATTGCCTAAAAATCACAAATTTTGTTATTTAAACAGCAAATAAAGCATGGAACTCACTGGAACTGCCTCAGATTGATATATTCTTTGCTTCCTGCATAATTTCAGCATGTTCTTTGCAAAAAGAGTGGTCACTGTAATGTTTTTTGTGTCAAAATAAAGTCAGAAAGCCGCTGCATCCTTCCAAATTATTTTTCTCTTGCCACGCCGTTCTATTTTCCTTAATTTTCAAGATACAATTTCACAAAAAACACAACTTTTTGGGGGGTTTTCTGAAAGGCAGAATCCATTTCAGGACTTTTGTGGTATAGTGTGTGTATCATGTGATATTGAAATGTCTAATTTACATATAAATGAAGACCGATGAAGACAAATGGTCAAATTCACTCTAATTTCCGTAGATATGCCTTATTCTTGTATATCATCCCACTCCAACAGCCAGAATGGTGTAATGTGTGAGTTAGAAAGGTTTAGGAAACTAAATTTGGGGTTGAACCAGGTCTGGGAACATTTTATTTGGACCAGAACCAGGCCTATCTTCAGTTTTGACTGGCAAAGAATCTGCAAAACACAAAACAATAATTGTCTAATAAACCCAACTTAGGTTTTTAAAACACCAAATAAAGAATAGAACTGCCTAGAAATTAATACAGAGTGCCCTTTGCAGTATGAGTAACATACTGTAAACCTACCAAAATAGCGCAAAAATGCTCAGCCAACATCAGCTGTTTTAATTATCTTCATAATCAACAACTGACTGACTCTTTACAAAAAACCTTTACACATGCTTTCATCTTTGTGAAAGATTCTGTATATCTGCTAAATAAACAGGGTTAGCAGTCAAAATTGACAAAAGGGAAAACAAGAAGGGAAAAAATCGTCACATAGTGGTCTTTATTTGCAAATCATCTTCTAATTACTATCATGAACTAGAATGGAGTGCATGAGATGCACAAACATAGCTCTGCTACCAGTGCATGACATCACATTAAAACTCGGGGGGGGGGGGGGGTGTCTCAAGAATGGGGCACCTGGTAGTTATGCGGGGGTGAAGCGGGTGGCACATGCCTCCTCTCCCGTCTCTTATTGTGTTGTCACTGACAACATCCAGTTCTGTCCATCATATCTAATCATTTCTGTGCATCCATTTGTGTTTCCCATTTCGACCAACCAATTCTATTCACTTGCTTCTATCCATGTTTAGCCTGCAATTATTTCTATTCCTTTGTATCCATGCATTTCTGTCGTCCATTTTGACCAACCAATTCATGCACTTCTATCCATTTTTATGCACCTAAGCCATTTCTATATCTTTCTATCCATCCATTTCTATCCGACCGTTTCTAGCTAGCAATTCTATTCACTCACTTTTATCCATTTTGTGCATCAATTGCTGGCCATTTCTTTCCATCCAATTCTATCCAATCATCCTCTTGTCTATGCACCCATTCTATTTTCTATACCTTTCTGGCAGTGGATTTCTATGGCCATTTCTATCCACCCCACTTTATCCATTTCTATCCTCTAATTAGCTAAGTCTCATTTCTTCCCATCCATTTCTATCCATTCATCCTTTTATTTGTATTTTTTTTCTATCCAGCCACTTCTATCCACCCTTTTCTATCCATTGATTTCTATCCACAAATTCTATCTACTCATTTCTATCCCTTTTCCAGTCACCAATTTCTATCTGCCCAATTCTGTGCATTCCTTCCAAGCCATTCCTATCCATGTAACTCTTATCCACAGTGACTCACTTGCACTTCTGTCCATCCAATTCTTTCCACTGATTGCCTTTCTACCCATCCATGAACATGTCAATTAATCCATTTCTATTCATCCATTTCTTCACATAATTGTTTATCCAACCATTTCCAATATGCCTATCTATCTATCTATCTATCTATCTATCTATCTATCTATCTATCTATCTATCTATCTGTCTTTTCTATCTATCTATCTATCATGAACAGATTTTCAGATTTTTTTAATTGTCAAATAAAGATATTAATACAATTTAAGAGATTAACAAATTATACGGAAAACATATTTCAAGACTGCTTGAAATAGAAACAATATCTCTAAAAAGATTTGATAGATATTGATCAAATGGTTGCTACTTACATGCCACATTTACAAATGCATGGGCATTATAAGATGCTTACCCTGTAAATGGTACACTTAGCAATGCAAGACAAATCACAGGGGATGAGCATTGTGTGATTGGAATTAAGAACACATATTCAGTGGGTGAATAATCATAACAGAACAAGGGTAATTGACTTGTGAGGTAATCAGTTGATAGGTGTGAACCTTAATTGCACTGCAAAAAAGTCAATAGCAATCCAGTCACTTTGAAAACACTGGCCTCTCTAATACCATAAAAAGTTGATTGGAGTTAAGTCAATTTCATGACAGTTTCAACACAGGAAACCCTAGAAGTGCCTGGGTGTCAATTACCCCTGACACAGGTGATCATATCAGCCCTAGCATAAATGTGACGGCGCGAAATGGACTGCAGCGCCGCTAGCGGCGACATGTTGCACTAGTTTTAAGAGCGCGCTGACACGGGACACGCATCTGGGGCAGCGAGGATCAACAAAAGCTATGCTACTCTCGTAGCAGAGCTAATTATGAATTTTTGTACTGTGAACACAGTACAGTTCGAAGTACAAAAATTCATAATTCATGATAGATTTTTACACCAACGTTTATCAGCACGAATGACACACTCTTTGCGACGACACATTCATCGGGGATTCAATACACAGTTCATAATTTTTAAAAATTGAAATTGAATGAAAATTGCACCTTCAAAAGCACACAATGATGTGAGGAAATATACCAACACAGTGTGCATGTACACGGCAAAGGATATTGTTATAATAATCTCACCAAAACACTCTACTATACATAATACCAAAGGTTGATAATACTGAAACCAACATCGACTCAATTTTAAAGAATATTTTCCACTTTTCGCAAGCAACAGTATCATATGAATACTATAATTATTTGGTCAGATAAAATACCGAAAGTAAACATGTTTATAAGAGCTTATAAGGAAAAATCTGTGTCTCACTGCAAAGGCAGCAGCCAGTCTAGCCGACAAATAGGCCTATGTTTAAAACCTAAAATAGGAAAAAGTGACCATGGTCTGAGTAGTTTTCAATGAAGTGGATACAGCCTTACTTGATACCCACTATTATTACAGACTACCTATTACTCAGTAATAATATATCAGTATTGCCTTCTCTGATCACAGGATAGAAACGTATGCCAATGTACTTCTATGAGCCAGTACTACACCTGTATTTCTTATTGAACTTCTGAAATTTTGTGGGAATCATGCACTTCTGCAAGAAATCCACACTTCTGCAAGAAATCTGCACTTCTGTAAGAAATCCATACCTCTGCAAGAAATCCGCACTTCCGCAAGAAATTTGCACTTCTGCAAGAAATCCGCAGTTTTGTAGGAAATCCGCACTTCTGCAAGAAATCTGAACTTCTGCAAGAAATCCACACTTCTGCAAGAAATCTGCACTTCTGTAAGAAATCCATACTTCAGCAAAATGTCTGCTGCCTCTGAATATGTATACCTCTGTGTGAATTATAATCCAACTCTGCAAGAAATATTTATTTCAGCAAATGTTCTAAAATTCTGTGAGAATTCTGCATGTATTTCTGCAGGAATTATGCAGCTCTGCAGGATATCTGAACTTCAGCAGTTTCCGCAATGCTGTAAGAATTATTTATTTTTGCGGAAATAATGAGCTACTGTGGAAATTATGAAGTTATGCAGGAACTTTGTACTCAATCAAAGTTTAAGTAATTATGTAAGAATTCTGCAGGAACTATGCTGCACCACAGCAGGAAATCAACTTTTCAGCAAAGCAAATACAAGAATCCGAAATTAAGTATGAATCTTCACTTCTGCAGGGATTATGCACTTCTGTGGAAATTGAGCAAATCTGCAGCTACTCCACACTTCACTTCAGCAAAGTTTCTGCAGGCATTCATCAATTCTACAGAAATTATGCACTTCGGTGGAGGATTCTATGGGAAATCTCAATTTCAATAAGGTGAATACATCTAGTGAGAATTCTGTAAACTACAGGAATGACACAATTCTGTCGGAATTATGCAGTTCAGCAGGAAAATGTGTATTAATTTTCAAGAATTTTGCAATTATGTATAAATTATTTACTTCTGCAGGAAATTTGCACTTTTGTCGGAACTGAACAAATCAACAGGAAATCCACTCTTAACAAAGTTTCTGTAGAAATGCTGCACTTGTGGAGGAATTTGTATTTCAGCAAAGTCTATGCAATTCTGTAAGGATTGTTGTGCACTTCTGCAGGAAATCAAAACAGAGTTATGCAATTCTGTAAAAATTGTGTACGTCAGTAGGAATTATGCATTTCTGTGGAATTAATTCTGTAGAAAATCCATAGTTCCATACTTCAAAGTTTTTGCAATTCTGAGAGAATTCTGTACTTCTGCATGATTTATGCAACTAGGTGGGCATTATACGTAGTACTGTTAGAAACCTGGGTTAGAAATCAATGCTTCAGCAAAGTTTATGCAATTCTGTAACAATTTCTGTGTGAACAAAGATATAATTGAGCAAATCTGCAAGAAATCCATACTTCAGCAAAGGCATCTGTAGAGCTCTGTAGGGATTCTGCATTACAACAGAGAGAATTGGATCCTCCAGCAGCAAGGCAGAACTTCGGGCTAATGTTATCCATTACAACAGTCTGTTTTACTCTGGATCCCTGGCTCAGTGTTGGCTGGATCCCTGGCTGGTTCCACTTAAAAGCAACAGGGATCACTCAGCATATCCAGGTCAGTAACACAGTATTGGATCCCCGGATTGGATCCCTGCCTTCTGCAGCATTTGATCAGCAGTAACATTATAGAAGGCCAATGTTAAATGGAATAGTTTAATGTGAAGTAAAATATAACCAAGTCTGGACCTGCAGAGGATGGCTTTGGTTGATTTGGGCTTTAATATGTCCTGTATTCATTCACCTTTAAAGGTTAGAAGCCCAGTGTGTTGCCAACAGGGCCCAAACCTACTATCAGTAACTTGAATCATTTGATTGAACACTGTGAAATTTGAATTTCTGAGTCAGCTCAATTGATTGAGTGAGATGGTTGTACAATTTGTTTGAGCTAACAAAGCTTAATGTGTTGAGTTATGATAATCTTTTCGTTGTTATAACATAAAACAACAAGCTATGATAGCTCAAAGGAATTATGCAACCATCTCACTCAATCATTTAAGCTGACTCAAAATTCAAATTTTACAGTGAAGGTTACAAATCAGTAGATGTTGTTAAATGCAACACTACCTGTAGTACTCCATGGGTTACTCCTCCCCAGAGGATTGTAATAGCAAAGCTGGGCCCATTTTGCTCCTTGCCTGATGCCCAGCCAAATTGGGCCAACATCCTTTTCCAATCACTCAACCTCATCAATTTTTCAGCTCTTCAACTGCTTATCAAATCTGCAGTTAAGATCATAGAAAAAACAAGAGATCTTGAAATTGGCTTATTTACTTGTTGTCTTTGTCAGTCAATGGGACAGTAAAATAAATTTTATAAAAAGGTTGTGTGATTTTGTAGCAGATTATTTTAGGCCTGCACTGTGAGTGTCCCAATCTCATTGAGATTTTTGGTCTAACCTCAGGATATTTACTGATGGAATTCTTTCTAAATATTGAAGGCAAAACATAAAATATTAGCCATACTTTAAATTTCCAGAGAAATGATCTGAAACAAATTAGGAAGAAAAATACAAGAAAGGTTGAGTTGGTGGAAGGGAGCAAGATTGAACCCATGACCTTAAATCAGTGCCTTGCCAATCAGGCCAGCTGTTCCATGACCACATGATTTGGGTCAAGAAGGTGTGATAAATCTGTGATGATACCACAATCATGCACAGTGCTCAGATTCCTGGCACTGCCACAGCAATACGCTGAGCAATGCTAACACACATCATGTGTATTCAACTATCCATTAAAGTGTAAATATTGCCACTTATCAATGTTAAAACGATCTCCCAAATCGAAGTGAATGCGGTGAACCGGTAAAGAGTAAAAAATAATGGATTTATGGTGGATTATGGATAAAAGCAATTATGATTAAATCAGCACAAAAAAATTCTGCCCGCAAGATGAGCAAATCAGGAGATTCAGGAGCTATCAATACTGTTTAGAAATGTACATAAATCCACCATGCATAACCATAATATCATGTCTATGATTATGAAGATCAGATCTGCCATGCCCTGAGATCAAACCCACACTCCCTGAACACTGCATAGGCCCATGTACCTTACCAGGAGCAGCTGGCAGACGAAGGGGAGGGGCAGCCTGCTATACCCATTAGCCTGTGTGAAGTTCAGAATCATTAGGGCAATGTTATGGTTAGCAAAAGGGGGTGTGACCCTTGGAAGTAAAACCATGAACATTACTGGTTACATGCTGTGAAAATGAAGCTGGAAATTGTATACCATGGATCAAGAACTGAAGTTTGAGGGCTGCATCTTCTACCATTTTTGTATCTTTATCTTATTGATTTGTCGAGAGTGATATCTATGAATATATCTATTGATCAGTTTATCTATGGATCCTGATCTATCTATCTATTTATCAAAACGTAACTGAGGATCAATCTATCAGTTTATCTATGGATCCGGATCTATCTATCTATTTATCAAAACGTATCTGAGGATCTATCTATCTATCTATCTATCTATCTATCTATCTATCTATCTATCTATCTATCTATCTATCTAAGGATCTAATCGCTCTATCTATTTATCTAAGGATCACTCAATCTATCTATCTGAGAATCACTCAATCTATCTAATGATCTATCTATCTAAGGATCGCTCAATCTATTAAAGGATCGCTCAATATATCTATCAAATGATTGCTCAATCTATCTATCTATCTGAGGATCACTCAATATCTATCTAACTATCTATCTATTCGCAGATTGCTCTATAATCTGTCTATGAATCGCTATATGGATCGATCAATTTACAGATCTATCTATCTATCTATAATATCTATCAATCGAGAAGCTAAACATATCCAATCAAAAATATAAACCTTGAACTTCACCAGTTGATCAATATGTCAGTGATAATGTCACCCTGACATATTAAAATCTGAACTTAGCTCAAAGATTTATGACAACAGGTATGCATAAGAATAATATATATGATTAAGAGATTAGCAAATAAGTTGTACATTTAGCAGATACAAAGCGAGGGACTTATATTTGACAGAGATTCTTTATTTGTATTTTGGTATTAGTGACCTATAGCCTATATATAGCTTATTTAAACCAATGCAATAAAGGGGGATTATCAGCAGGGGATTAGTAGATCAGTTACACATGGTGATAAACTTACTATAAGCTGTTGGCCCAGTGTTTGAGCAGGCCTTCAATACAACTTTTAACCAGCATTGTGTTTACAGCTTTTTGTGTGCTTTGTTAAGCCTGTCTTAACACATATATATTTTATTTGACACATTCAACAATAGTAACTGAATAAAAATAGCAGGCAATGCATGCATAGGGTCCTTGGACTTATTTCCACTCTCTGAACCTCATGATTTTAAACCATTGCATTTTCATAAATTAAAAAAAAATTTTCATTTATTGAACAAGAATCCCCACTAAGCTTTAAACACGGACTTTGACATGAAATACCTGTATTAAAAAACGAAATAAGACACAATGGGATATAGACCTAATGAGAAATCTATTTTATTTTGTCCTTCTTTGTGAAATGGGCATGCAGGCAGCTGTGGTATGCAGTGACAATACACTAGAGGGCAGCACAATCCATCATACAGAAGCAGTTTTTGTGTGCTATCAGAAGGAATTATGTTAAATAACAATCAATTCAAGCACTGAGAAGCAGGATATTGCAGTCAGGGATGCATACACACCACTTTGATGACTAGGATACGTCAGTTGGGGTTGTCATTTTGTCTGTGAAATGTTTTTGTGAAAACACTAACTTCACCTGTTAACAGGAAATGAAGCTGACGACAATGGTCTTGGAATGAATTCCAAGGACCCAAAAAGCATTTGACAAACTCATGAATATCTATGAATGAAGCTTTGAAAAGCTGTGAATTGGGAGCAACACAGGAAACAAAACTGGGCCACAGCTAAATGTTTTGGGAGAGTGTTTACCCAGCCTGTAATCTCATACACAACTAACTGGCTGGTAGCTATACTGACTTGAGTCTGACTCATGCCCTGGGTTTAAAAAAAATGAAGCAAAAATCAACCCACCTTCTCTTAATCAAGATAGCCTATACATGCCTTTTCCAATGGTAACATCATCCAGGTAAATCCAAAATGCACTGAAAAGTTGGTGAACACACTTTCACTGACCACAAGCAGGCCCAGCCCACCCTGCACTGGGTTAAAGGGATTAGCTCCTTAGTTACAAATCTGCTCAGTTGGTGGTGCTCGTGTAACTGCCTCTTGCTGTCATCTGGTGGAATTATTTGTTACTGCTTCTCAGCTTCTCACTCATACAAGGAATAAATACTATATTAAATAGTGCAGCCCTCCAAGGTGTTCAACTAACCAGGGACGCTTGAGGAGCTGAGCTGAAGAGTGCCGAGCCGCTGACTCAAGGGACCCAGGTTCAATTTCAAATCCTGCCTGTATTGGACGCTTCATCTTGTGCCAAGAGTTCTCATTTCAAAGATTCCTGCCAGGGGCTGGTACTCAAAATAATTTCCGATACGTATGCTGGGCGGAAAGTGCGTCGAATGGACCCAGTGTTGGAGGTCTGTCGACTTTTTTCACATCGCTTCAATGGTAATTCTACATTTTAATCATCAATTTTTTTAAGCGCGTGATTTTCTGCGATGAAATAACGTTCATCTTTAAGAAATAGGGGCCTACTCCAGGCATTATGACAGATTTGTAGACCCGAGTCTAGGAATTTTTTATGTGAAAAAGGCATTGAACCACCCTTGATTTTTCACCAGGTGGAGCAGGCATAGGAACATACATACAACCTTGTGTTGACCTTATCAGGCTAGTCTTTTCCATGTGGATCTTTTGGCTGCGAGACACATGGTAAGGAAACAATCACAGTTTTTTCGTTTTTTTGTGAGTAAATTTTAGTTTATCACATTCAGATTGGAGCTGTCATAGCATTTAAATAACCTGGTCTTATGTCATGTCATCATAAGACAATGTGTTATGTGTAGATGGAAACCCACCTCCCACAACAACTGTACAGCCAGGCTATATATATAGATACACGGAGGTCCTAGTGGGGCCAGTTGAACCATGGGAGTTGATGGCTGTTTTATTTTAATCAAATTGTTAGTAAAATACATGTACAATGAGAGGCCCAATTCAGTAAAAAAAATAATTTCCAAGTGGCCCATTACAATAGAGTACATAAAAATTTATTATTAAAGTTTAACCGTTGACCGGTTCAGCTGGCCCCAAACTATTCTTTGAACAGAAGGAAATACAGCAAATCAAATCTTATTACTTCAAACAGCGGGAAGAATACCGCAAATCAAATATTATTACTTCAAACAGCAGGAAGACTGCGGTAAATCAAATCTTATTACTTCAAACAGCAGCAAGAATCTTATTACTTCAAACAGAGGGAAGAATACAGCAAATCAAATCTTTTTACTTCAAACAGCGGGAAGTATACAGCAAATCAAATCTTATTATTTCAAACAGCAGGAAGAATACAGCAAACCAAATCTTATTATTTCAAACAGCAGGAAGAATACAGCAAATCAAATCTTATTATTTCAAACAGCAGGAAGAATACAGCAAACCAAATCTTATTATTTCAAACAGCAGGAACAATACGGCAAACCAAATCTTATTATTTCAAACAGCAGGAACAATACGGCAAATCAAATCTTATTACTTCAAACAGCGGGAAGAATACAGCAAATCAAATCTAATTATTTCAAACAGCAGGAAGAATATGGCAAATCAAATCTTATTACTTCAAACAGCGGGAAGAACGCAGCAAATCAAATCTTATTATTTCAAACAGCAGCAAGAATACGGCAAATCAAATCTTATTACTTCAAACAGCGGGAAGAATACAGCAAATCAAATCTTATTACTTCAAACAGAGGGAAGAATACAGCAAATCAAATCTTATTATTTCAAACAGCAGGAAGAATATGGCAAATCACATCTTATTACTTCAAACAGCAGGAAGAATACAGCAAATCAAATCTTATTACTTCAAACGGCAGGAAGAATACAGCAAATCAAATCTTATTACTTCAAACAGAGGGAAGAATACTGCAAATCAAATCTTATTACTTCAAACAGCAGGAAGTTTACAGCAAATCAAATCTAATTATTTCAAACAACAGGAAGAATACAGCAAATCAAATCTTACTTTTTTGCAGAACAAACAAGGAGGCATATGTATTTGGGATAATTAATTTGTTTTATTAAATTAAATTTATAGACAATGATTAGACATCTGTAGGCATAGAGCCTTTACAAAGATATGATGATTCACATATTTGTGGGGATAGCCTCACGGAGCGCTAGACAAATTTAAAGTAAAATTGGGGACGGGATGGGTGGGTGTTGAAAATTGATGTAAAAGGACGAGGTTTTGAAGATGGGTTTGTGCTGTGAGATTGTTTCCATTACGGCGGATGGTGATTTGATTGGTAGTTGTGGTCACATAATTAGGTCTCATGATACAGGGGATTTGGTTGGATATTTAAATATTTGTTTGACTGCAAAAAAACCAATTGTGAAGCCCAATTGTTGTATATTATAAACAGCAGGAACAATACGGCAAATCAAATCTTATTACTTCAAATAGCAGGAAGAATACAGCAAATCAAATCTTATTACATCAAACAGAGGGAAGATTGTGTTTAATGCCTCTGCAGCACCTTATTAGGCTATATCGTAAACAGAGGGAAGAATACAGCAAATCAAATCTTATTACTTCAAACAGCAAAGAAGAATACAGCAAAAACAAATCTTATCACTTCAAACAGTGGGAAGAATACAGCAAATCAAATCTTATTACTTCAAACGGCAGGAAGAATACAGCAAATCAAATCTTATTACTTCAAACGGCAGGAAGAATACAGCAAATCAAATCTTTTTACTTCAAACAGCAGGAAGAATACGGCAAATAAAATCTTATTACTTCAAACAGCAGGAAGAATACGGCAAATCAAATCTCGCAGCTTTTGTGGATCTACATTGAAATTGCAGCCTTTTCCTACATTTGAATACGGGTATGTCTTCACAATTTCCTCAGTTGTCATATTGCCTGGGAGATGATTTTGGTTCAGCATCGTCTTAATACTCTCTTCCAATTTAGTGAGGTTACGAGTCTCAAATCTGTAGAAATTCAGGGGGACGTTTTTGAAAGTCGGTGACCATTGAGTTGTGTAAAAATAACCCCATCCCTCCTTTGGCCAGGCAATTTCAATGACGCTTGAGTTTGGTCTCATAAAGTAGCTCCACTCCAAAGCTGCCGAATGTGCAGCAACAAAAACGCGTGTGCAATACGCGATTTCAAGCTGTCTTTTCAGTGGAATCGTTTCAAAGTCAATTATCAGTACATTTTTGTAACCAGCGTCTATAAGGTTCCTTTTAATTTCATTAATGTTGGTCCAAATGCGACTCCACTTCCTTTGCGAAAGTAGTATTTGATTTTCAGGACAATGTACTTTGTCTGCACCGTAATGCTGCACAACGTGGCTGAGAGCTTCAGTCGAATGACTAGCATATAAGCTGTCGGATATCATTCCATAACGATAGCACACTCCTCCGGGGTGAGCGTTGTAGTTGTATCTGTACTTTTTCGTCAGTTTGCTTTTTGCTAAAGCTCCAAGAAAGAAAGAATCAAACGGAAAAAAGACGCATTTTTCATCCAAGGCTTTGTGGAAGAAAATGTGTACGTCGCGGCTCAACTTTGATGAGCTCCACACCTCCAGTAAATGATGAAACGGAATATAGTACTGTGTCACATAATGAAATATGTTAGAAGGATAAAAATGTTGACCAAATCCATGCACAACCATTGTATGGTTGGGTAATATTGTGTAACTGTTCGGAACAGCTGCAGTGCTGTATGTCACATTAACTGAACGCAGTATCATGGTAAAGTTTGCAGTGTAATTATACACAAGCAGAGTCCTCATTGGCTGGTGGCAATCACCCATGTTCAAAATTCCTTTACTTGGCGGTATGCAAATCCAGTCCACCAGTGCGATATCTTTATCATCAATTTTTGGGGGTCCGGGTTTTGCGGAGCCATTTTTAAAAATATGCCCTGTCTTGCGGTGCTCAAATTTGGGATAATTACTTTTCAAAAAATGTTTCAAGTGGTAAAAATCCCAATAAGATTGGCTCGAGAATATAAGCATTATCGTAATGATAAGGAGTATTATGAGTGTGACAATACCTCTTGACGCCATACCTGAAATATTAAAAGAAGACAAAAATGAACCATTTAGGAATTAGGAAATTTAGAGTTTTCATAAATTTTGAATGTTACATACTGTAAACAAAAGAGATTACTTAGATGCAGACCTGTATAACATTGACAAAATGGTTTTAAAATTGATGTTTCTACCATTTTTAGACACCTAATATCAGTAAACAACCTCAATTGTCTACAGGTTGCCATTACGTTACTATTAGGTTTGCGATTCGTCATGTTGTCAAATAACATGGTCTTTATGTTGCGACAACATTGATAGATGTTATAATGTGACCATCACTTGGTTGCAACATGACATAGTTGGAACATTGCCACAATGTTACCTATCCAATGTTGAAATCTTGACAAACGATGACGTTGCTGCAACTTTGGGAGGTCAAGTCATTGTGTGACTTCACAGTGACCATTAACCGATGTTTCACCATAACATTGTCACAGCATTGCCACAATGTTGCTTATCTTGACAACAGGAAAACATTGCGACAACATGAATGCAAACTTTGAAAACAATGTAGCAATGTGACGGTCACTATACATTGTGTGACAATGTTTCAAGTTGGTTCCTGAGTGGTCAGGTTTTATATGACATTGTCTTTACATTTTGACAACATTGGGAGGTGACGTCATGATTGTGTGACTTCACAGTGACCATCAGCCAATATTTCAACATGACATTGTCACAACATTGTCACTATGTTGCTTACCGTATTTCCTCGATTACAAGCCTGGGCGACAGTGGGCGTTTACTGTTTTATAAGGCCTAATTACCCCAGCGTAGACAGGCATTTATTTGAGACAGGCGTTTATTGTTTTGAACTTGTAACATGGCAGTTAATAAACATCTGGGTATGCAGGGGAAGTTAGTGCTACGTACGCAAACTAAGCTTGCATGGAAACACCTGTGCAGCATGCAAGACAGAGTTCATGACCCGTCGTGTAATTGAGACCGGTGTTTATTATTTTATCGTGGTCCTGTGACCCGGTTTTTAAATGAGACAGGCTTCTATTTGAGACCAGGCTTCTATTCAAGGAAATACATACGGTATCGCATGTTGTAATCCTGACAACAGGAAAAGATTGCCACAACATGAATGCCAATTTTGAAAACAACGTAGCAATGTGACGGTCACTATACATTGCGTGACAACGTTGCAAGTTGGTTCCAAATTGATCACGTTTTATAGGACATTGTCCTTGCATTTTTACAACATTGGGAGGTGACGTCATTGTGAGACTTCACAGTGACCGACCATCAGCCAATGTTTCACCATGACATTTAATTGTCACAACGTTGCCACAAGGTTGCTTATCAATGTTGTAATCCTGACAACAGAACAACATTGCTTCAACATGAATGCAAACTTTGAAACAACGTTGCAATGAGACAGTCACCTACACAGTGTAACAACGTTGCACTAATGTTCCAAGTTGGTCTGAATGTGTGTGTGTGTGTATGTACTTTACGTCTCATCAGCAATTGTTGGGCTATTTAGAGATATCCTTTGTTTGTATCAAGGGAGTTGATAATTCAGTTTGATTGTTGTTTGTTAGCTATTTGTTTTTCCTGTCTGTGTCTCTGTGTTTGTTTGTTTTTTAATCAATTTCAGAGCAACCGCCAAGAAGTCATGCTGAATCAAAACAATAAGGGTTCCATAAAAATCGTCAGTGAAATCATGCAGAGTGACCAAATATAGTACGTCTTTTTTTGTTGTATGACTGTCTGCTGGCCAACTCCACATCTTTTGTTCAGTTCGGTCTATCAGTTTCTCGGCCATTTTTTTGAAAGCCAGCCATTGGTGTAACTGCCATTGGTGCAACTGCAATTGTAAGATATTTTGTACAAACATTGGTCGTTGAATGTCACCATTTGGTACTTTACCTTGTAGGTAGCGGTGAAGATATTCTCTGTAAGTGATCTGCTCTGATACTGGCTTGGCTTTTCCTTCGTTAACGGGTTGTTGTTCCTTTTCGTTCATTTCTTTCATTTGTTCTGGTTCCACATCTAATGGAGGTTCTTACCTTACTTTTTCTCGACCCTCCCCTTTTCCTTCTTCATGTGGATCCTTTTTTCCTTTTCATCCTCTTCATCTTCTGCTTCCATGGATTCGTTGTCAGTTGTCGTCCCGCCATCAGCTGTTCTTCTTCATTGGCTGCTTCAACAGGACGTTCTTCTTCCATTGCTACCTCAGGAGTTGTGGTGCCAGCCTTGGGGTTTGGTACTTCAAGATCCGCCCGGGAAGTAGACCGTTTTGTGGTGTTTGTTGTCTTTGGCGTTGTTTTTGCATTAGTTCTTTCTGTCTGTTATTGTCTTCTGTATTTTCTTCGTGTTTTTGGTGTGTTATGTTAATGCTGTGTTCTTCGAGTTGTAACCTTTGTCTTGGTGTAGCATGATGTTGAGGTTGTGGAAATCCTGCCATGTCCGCATAGCTGGGAATTCCTGCGTGCTGGTCCGTGATCCTTCTCGCCTCCGGATAAGATACCTCTTGGGTTGCCTTCAATGTGAGGATTTTTCATATTTAGTCCACTGTCTACAATTTATGCTGTATGATGGATGATCTTTCTTAGTTGACACAAAGAGGAGGGAATGTACAAGGTTCTTCTTTTGATTGGATGTGGTCTTCGGATCCACAGTGTCCACAAACTTCTTGTCGTCGGCACCACTTGCTCAGATGACCGAAACGTTGACATTTATAACATCTTCTTGGTTTGGGGATGTAAGGTCGTACATGTACCTTACATTGCTCCCATACAACTCCAACACTCTCAGGAAGAGTAGTGCCTGAAAGGTCAAGATGAGAAGCTCTCGATTATCTCTCTGAGGGATTCGTTGGAAATGTACGACGTCAGTGAATGATTCAAACCAATCTCGTAGGTCCTCGTCTGATTTCAAATAGCTGAGTGAGGAGAATACCACCCCCTTACAAGTGTTCAAGTGCGATGCGGCTCGACTATAGTCAGATCAAGTATATATAGTCGTTGCATCTGTTGGTTGTTTCTTGTCTTAAAGAGGACGGTTCCATCTCTTTGTTGTGTTGTTTCTGCAGGTTCTCCGACTTTTTGAAGGATCGTCTTGTATATATATCGCAAAGGGGGAGGGTCTACTTGTTGGTTTTAACACTTGAACTTTTATTGAACTTTTTTATTGTTTATAGTGGCAGGTACAGTACATTCACATTTCATAAACAAGAAAAGTACCCTTTAAAAAAGGGTACTATAGCGACTTAGGCTGTTATTTGCTAAATTTTGAACAAAATGGCCCTTGAACATTACAAACGTGGTTTGAGCAGTTATTTTCCCTTATATTGAAAAAATATTGACGCGGTCTAAACTTTTGTCCGATACTGTATAATTGATCTGCACTGCCACAGCATTGCATTCAATGATCAATCTCACTGAAATTGACAAAATTGTGGACACGGCCGCAAAAACCTGAAAGTGTTACCCTCCCCGAAATGAAAAAGTTCTGAAAACATCTTTCTAAAACTGAAAAAGGGTTTGTTTAAAATAGACAAAATAAATGTTAACTGGTGTCCATTAAAAATTTCGTCTATATCATGCACATTTTTATATGCATGAAATATTAAGGAAAAATAACAAAGTGCATCAAAGTGCGTGAGATGTTCCAGATTTTTGAGACCAGACACATGGACTGAACAGAATATTCCAGTAAAAATGTTCCAGGTCGTTAGTTTCAAATGAAGTTTTTCATTCCAGAATTGAAACTTGTCATTCTGAAAATCACGTGCCTTGACTTCTTTCCAATCTAATTCTCAATTGTCATTGAAGGAAACACAGTATAGGCCTAATTATCAAGGTGCTAATTGCTATCATGAAAATTCCAATTGATACATCAACAAATGATTTAAGCATTTATATCAAAGTAGTTAAAAATACTCAAATTCCTTTTTTTTTACAATAAAGAATAAAAGCGCTTAACAGAGTTAAAAGGATAAAAATCATGATAGACCTAATCATAAAGCCTTATAGATAGATAGATAGATAGATAGATAGATAGATAGATAGATAGATAGATAGATAGATAGATAGATAGATAGATAGATAGATAGATAGATAGATAGATATTGGACAATAAAACCATCCAATGGATTTATCAATGGATCTGTAGGTGCTGTTACATTGACACCTTTCAGTTAATATAGATCTGTCACAAAGCCAATTCATAATCAGCTTCTGAAGTGCAATCTGGATTCACACCTTCGTGTCAGTGTTAATCAAATTTAATTTAGACCAAAATGGTTCTTTGAACCTTTCAAATGATTAGATCTATAGTAGTGTATTGGAAGCGCCGAAATTAATAACACTTACTTCAATTAGCCCCTCTTCAAACAGAGCAGTTACAAGAGAGCAATACACACTTTTTGATGACGTTTCACACGCATTTTGTTTCACGCTAGAGATCTAGTAATCATCCTATAGCTGATATTGTAATAAACTTTTTATAAGAAACTATTCCTTACAGGTTGAGACGTCGCTATAAAAATTCATTATAGTAAATACCCAGCCCTAATAGGGCTTATCTACCACTTCATGACAGTTACAAAATAAAGATCCAGGCGTACAGTGCCAACAATTTATAAAGAGTCAAAATTTACAACTTAAAAAAAACAAATTAACGTAAATGACAACTAATAACTTCAAACAAACATAAATGACAACTTACATATTGTACAATTTGAAACATCTTATTTCCCATTATTTTTCAATGTATTTACATAAACTGTATAGGCTCATTTTTAAACATATATACAAATTTCTGTGCTGGTTCCAATTCAGTAAAATTATTACAGGCTATACTGTTGTATAATTGTGTTCTAATATCATTAACACAATATACCGGTGTCAATACTGTGACTTCCGTGTGGCCGTTGGTCGATTTAGAGTTCCGGGTCGATGCAGTCATCCGAAGATGACCGCTGCCGTTTTAATCTGGACTGGGAATTATTAGTAAGGGAAGAGTATACCATAGGAATGGTTGTGGTTCATCCCCCATGCTCCCCACCCACCAAGGAGCCCAACAAGGGGAACTAATATGGGTAGGGCTGCGCCCAGTACACTAGTCCAGGGATACATGGGGGATATATTCGTAGGCGGCTAGGTAAAAAATACAGCTGCAATCATATTAAAAACATGGCCAGCATGTAGACTTGGTCAGAACCTTCTTTGATTTACCCATCAGCCATGGCCAAATAGGACCGAAGTCCCAATGACAGCATGACAAGCCGATTGACTAGACCGGGCCAATCCAGCCTCCCGTCTAGGAGAAATCCAGGCCAAAGTAGTGTATTGTATGGGAGGGACCAACTTAGTCCCAACCAACTCAACTACCAGGATCCCTTCATCCTCCGACACCGGTCGCAACCCACGGCAAACAGGTTGCCCCACTTCCGTCGGGGAGACGTGTGCTTGCGAAATTGTCTCGTATTGGCCACAAGAGATAGAGGACTTCACCCTTGTGTTACCACCCACCGCCACAAGGAGGCCAGAGACCTGCCGCGGCGAGTGGTCTGAATTTGGTCATGTTTTGTACCATCTTCACAATGTCAAGGTCCCACTACCACTCAGGTGACTTTGCCAGCGGGAGAATGGTTTTGTACTACCTTGTCATTATATTGAGACAACATTGGGATGTGACATCATTCTGAGACTTCACAGTGACCATTAGCCAATGTTTCACCATAACATTGTCACAACGTTGTCACAATGTTGCTTATATCCAATAACTGTACAAAATTGCAGCAACGTGACTACAAATTTTGACAATATTGCAATACGACAGGCACTAATAATTTTGATATCATGTTGCAATTTGGCAGGCTACAGTAGCCTGCTTTATGGTTGCAAGCATGAGCGAGCAGGCTACAAAATTTCACTTTGGTGCTCTAATTTCACATCCTCGCTTACATGCATTTCTTAGAATATCCAGTACAGTTCTGCTAAGTTCTACTGGGAGCGGGCCTGATAGGCAGCAGCGCAGACTTGAAAGGCAGTGCTCAGTCCTACTGCCTGAGATCCCAATTCGATATCCAATTTGACTTGAATTCTGTCAGTCTGCAGCCTCCCTGCGTTCAGCTGCCTCTAGATCTAGCAGACTGTTGTCAGTCAGGCAATTCAGTAGAAGATAACTGAGGTTGGAATGCAACGTTGTCTCAACGTTGCTGCAACTTTTGACATTCTACATAACTTCCCGATGCTGTGACAAAGTTGCAGTAATGTTGACATACCATATCTATAACTTCACGATGTTGTAACACAGGTTTTCAACCATACAAAGCTATGTTGTAGCAACATTGAAATTGCTACGTGATTCTTACCAAAATAACATTGACATACCAAATAACTTCACAACGTTATAACAAGGGTTTTCTACCATACAAATCTATGTTGTAGAGTCTATAAACATAGGAATTTCTACGTAATTCTCACCGAAATACAACATTGTCACAACGTTGCTGCAACGTAGATGTGCCCAGGCTCAGCCTCATTTTATTCTTGCTCATAAGAAATTGTAAAATACACACATATATAATATGTTATGTTTTGTTATTATTTATCCGAAACTCGATCATTGATAAGAAGCTGGACCCACTTGACCTAATTCCCTGCTGTGGACTTTTGATGTTGAGAACGTCACTGCAGAGATTTTTGAGTCCTCTCCTGCAGTCAGTGAGGTTTGCGAACGCTACGCGAATATAATAAATCAATTTTCTATTTAAAAAAAGAGCAATTGGACTCCTCGAAGGCAATAAGTTGCCGCTGACGAGGAGCCCCAATGTTTAGAAATTGTTTCAAGGCATGGTGGGTGGCATGTACTTCCTGAAATTCAATAAAAGAAATATAAACAACTACGAATAAGAAAGAAATATAGATTTTATAGTTGAATAAAAATAAAATAATGGTAGGAAGATGGACTTCAGTTATAAGAGCATGGAGCTGTGAACAGAGCGGTATCTCAGTGAAATCAATTTCTATTACAAATATAACAGTGAACAATCGAACAAACAGGATCATAAACTATCTAGCAATTCGATCGGATGTATTATAATTTTTATATCCATGAAAGCTATGTGTAAAGATTTTGCTTCTGAAATTATCATACAAGGCATTAAATATTTTAGTAAATTTGTATTTTGTACCAGTTCTTGCAAACTCCGTCAAATTCACACCAGGATTGATAACCTCTTTAAAATAATTAATTAAGCGATAACATAGTTTGTAGTCATGCAGTGCACATTATATCTTCCAATTTTAAAACATTCAGCTTTTTGAAAAGGATATTGTTATGATAATTAAACTTCACCTATACCATAGGTGAAGTTTCTTATTTTCGTAAATATTTTTATTATTATTATTTTTCTTTCCGAAAAATGTTCTCGAAAAATTTTCAAATAATTTGTGTACATAGTCCTATGTGACCTAATTAAATTGTCCAATGTAACCCTATACCTCTGACCTATTTTTCAAGGTCATTGACCCCTTTGAAATAAATTTTTTCTATATTTCAATTGACCATTACTCATATATTAACTGATCAATTATAATTTCCTAATAAACTATATATAATAGACTTATACTAAATAAACTGACCTAATTTTCAAAAGTATAGGTCAAGGTCGAGGTCATACAGGTCAATTTTTACTCTCAGAGGTTTGCGCGCCTGATCTCTATATAAGCAACTTCGAAATATGCAGAATTCAAGCCAATTGTTACAGTAAATGACTAATCCATGGCAAGCGATCATTTTTATGATGATATCATGCTTAGTTATTTAATTATGGAATTTTTAGTGTCAACCGCGTCGTCAAAACTGGTGACCTTGATTACTTGACACTGAAATATCGATTTTAGGCCAATAAAATGTATTGTGAACCCCCCCAAATATGCCCATAAAACCTCCATAGCCACCTTCAAATTTGACCTTAACCTCATTTTTCAAGGTCATTTGACCTGTTTAATGTTCAAATCACTCGATTTTCAAAAATTCCAACAATTATGTTATTTCCAGCATATTGGGTTCATAATTTAAAGTATAATAGCCAGGAGCTATATTGTTGGAACCCTGAAATCGGAATTGATTTATCTCTTCATGCTGATTTATAAAAAAATTCCAAATATAGCATACCGCGCGACATGAAAAATTAGCCTATTTTTGCCAATTAGAGAGGTAAATATTGATCCTACATAGTTCAAATAATGAAATGACCCCCCCTAAGTCATACACCGCGAATCTGTAGAAATTATAGATTTTGACCTTGAAAGGTATTTTCAAGGTCAAAATCAAGGTCAAATATTTGACAAAATTGGATATTTGAGATATTTAATTTTTTTTAAGTGGGAAATAATGAAGGGATTTTTACAGTCTTTTCATAGGTCAGTCCTACAATACCCTAGAAGAAATGTGTAAAGTTTTAAGTCCATCGAATTGACCTACATTGCACAATAAATGTCACAAGGTCAAAAAATTACTGCAAAATTGACCCTCTCATTTTCCAATTTCACACTTGTACCCAAACTTTGATGGTCTGTATCTCCGGTTCTAATTAAGCTACAGAAAAACTGAAAGCATATTCAGAAAGCCCAAATTCTCCTCTAGTATTCATTTTCTATACATTTTAACGTATCTCTGCTAGTTAAAAAGATCGCCGGACCCTGAAAAATATATGTTTTCGGTCAAGATTTCACCAATTTACATTTTTTTGACAAAGAAGTCAGTCTTCAAAAAATTTGATAATATTTCGAGATATAGTCCTAACATATTTACAGTATTTTGTGCTATTTTAAGTCTCTCCTTCAAACCGTTTACCTTTGGGAGCAATTTGGAGTTCAAAACTTGATATTTTCAGAGTCAATTTTTCGGTGAAATTTCATATCTTTACCATTACTTCAATCAACTCTATCTCGGGTTCTAATAAAGTCATATGAATGATACAAGCCGTTTTGGAAAGCTCAGATTCTCCTCTTATTCTAATTTGTGTACATTTTGTTGTGTCGTGAACAGGTAAAAAGATCGGTCAACCCTGAAAAATTCATCTTTTCCTCACCTAACCGAATGACTGTACTCAGACTGGAACACCAGTGATTACTAAAATTTGTGTAGTAATTGCCTAAAAGATGTCAATAAACTAATTTTAAACTAAAGTAAACTAAATAAATTAAACTAAACTAAATAAACTAAGCTAAACATGCATTCACCGGGAAAGGGGGGGCTGTCCGCTAGCTTCATTAACTTGTGCATTGCAATATATCACAAATAAATAAGGTACATTTTTTATGTTATTTTTTGTACCATTTTATACAATATTTTTGATACTATTTTATATTTTATTCATATAATATTTTATATATTATTTTATATCTTCCTTATATACTTGTTTATATACTTGTTTATATACTTGTTTATATACTTATATACATTTAGACTATTTTCACCCACTGAACTAAATAAACTAAACTAAACATGGGCATTCACTGAGCAAGCTGCTTAAACATGTACAATATACCTTCATATACTTGTTCGTATACTTGTTTATTTTTATACTTAAACATATTTAGACTATTTTCACCAACTGCTCGGTGAAGTTTTATTACCGCTAGCGGTTATCGGAATCTAGTTAAATTTGTTGTTGGTAGTAATTCTGACTGCTTTTTTCTGTAATTTAAATAAATTCTGAGATCGCCAGCCCCACAGAGTTAAATGCCATACTTAAAACCGGATGAAATCAGACCATTATAGATGTTAAGTATAAGATACCTATTGTTTTACCGATTTTTTTTATAAGGCAGAGACATGCATTTTCCAACCTAGTTCTGTATCGAAAAATAATCCTAAGAAATTGAATTCAAGTTTACATATTCATTAATGTGTCATTAATGAAAATATCAGGAGGAGTTATTTGCCTCTCGGCCCGTCTGGGGTGTATTAGTCAGGTCTCTTAGCGAAAAAAATGTGACAAAGTGGACAAAGCTCTGATATTTGGCATACAAGCTCGGTTTTTGATGTTCTATCAATTTTTCCTAAGCTCCAAAAAAATTTTTCCGGGAAAGTCATTTTAAAAGCGTTTCCATGGCAACAAGTTACTGTTCAATTGCAAGTCAAGAAAAAAAATTCATTTTATCGTAGTAGACAGGCCACTTCAGTTAAGGGGCTGTTTTTAAGCATAGTGATACCTGATTTAAACATCTGTCAAAATGTATGTCTATCTGAAGTTTTCCACAATTACTGTTGCTATGGCAACCAAACAAAAACCAAAAAGCACACAAAATATTGTACTTCCTTACATAATGAAAGCTGTCAGATTAAATTTTATCACTGATACAAGTTAATTTATACGCCTGTTAATTGCCACAACACAGGTTCAATTCTTGTCTTAGCTTCAACTGATTCTTTCAGGGTAATATTGCCAAAATTCTGTTACCTTGACAACAAGCCGCACTGTTACTGACCATAATGAAAAAAATGTATCTCATCATATCAAGAATATGGTTTCAGTTACAGGGCTGAATATCTGCATGGTAATACCCGAGCAAACCATTGACCAGAAGCTGTATTTAATTCAATATTTACTCCGTTTTTGTTGCCATGGCAACCACGCAACTAGCCAAAATACAACAAATATATTTAGTCAAGGAGACAGTCCTATTGATCCTGTACAAGAGGTGTGACATTGGGTATGATTACAGTTTTATTGCATATTATGATGGATGGGGTACCCCAGAACAAGAATCAGGTGGGTGCCACTCCGGCACCCTTGGGCATTCCATTCCAGCGGCCATTTTCCAAAATGGCCGCCAGAATCCTATTTTTGGCCATATATCCTCATATAATTGTCATAGGACCATGATTTTTGGGTCTAAACCTAGGTTTTCAGGTATAAGGAATTCAATGAAAGTGGTTTTGATGATGCCAGTTCAATATTCTGGCCGCCATTTTCCAAAATGGCCGCCAAAACCATATTTTTGGCCATATCTCTAGATATAATTGTCATAGGATCATGATATTTGGGTGTAAACCTAGGTTTTCTGGAATAGGGAATTCAATGAAAGTTGAAACTGAAATAAGCTGGTAATTTCTAGGAATTGCTTTTCTGCTGTCAACTTCAATTTAAAATGGCCCTCTGCAGAAACCCCATCGGACATTTATACTCCTGTTAATATTGCATTTTTGTTTAAAAAACTATCTAATTGGCATAGGTACCTTCCATTAACAAGAAATGCCTCTAACAGTAAAGAATGATATATTGGCTGGTCCACCAAAAGAAACGAAAGTGACCAGATTTGACTAGATAGCGGAGAATGTTGCAAGACCAAATGCCACATTTGGGTTTTGATGGCAGCCATCTTGCATTAAGGAGAGGTTTAAAGGACAACTATTGCCTTGATGTCATCAAAACAACTTTCATTGAATTCCCCATTCCAGAAAACCTAGGTCTGGACCCAAATATCATGATTCTATGACAATTATATCTGGAGATATGGCTAAAAATACAGTTTTGCCAGACATTTTGGAAAATGGAGGCCAGAATATTGAACTGGCATCATCAAAACCACTTTCATTGAATTCAGTATACCTGAAAACCTAGGATTAGACCCAAAAATCATGGTCCTATGACAATTATATGAGGATATATGGCCAGAAATAGGGTTCCGGCGGCCATTTTGGAAAATGGCCACTAGAATGGAATGATTCTTGTTCTGGGGTGCCCATCCATCATTATATATATATGCAATAAAACTGTAATCATACCCTATGTCACACCTCCCCTCTGTGACTCCCTGACTAATTGTAATTCCCGATCAAAGAAAAGCAGTACAAGTACAATTTCTCCTGATTTAATGTTGAAATTTTGAAATAGTAAAAAAAACATGGTGCTCACCTTTGGGATATGTTATATTGTGCATAAATTTAACAATTGTACCTTAAGTTCACAATACTACACATGCACAGTGCCAGTTTTCATCGAAATCGACAAGAAAGTCTTTGAGATATTCAAGTTTTTGTGTGGGAAAACTTACCTTTGAAGACCTGTTAGTTATGTTGGCCCATATTCATGAAAACAAGTGGTTGTCCAGGTAATAACATTTGAGGATCCATTCTCAAAATTTCTCATGCATAGACATGTACATCCAGATGCACTCATGATAACCAGAAAATGCCTATTTTCTCAGTATGGTTTTGCTGCTACCAATTAACCCTGATTTAGCGTATCTACTATCCAAGATTTTTCAATTATTGTTTTCTTGCCATGGCAACCAAATATATGGGAACTCCTTGATATGTGTGAGAGTTCACTAAAAAGGTGACCAAAATTCATTAATTTCAAAAATTAGTGCTCTGCTTCCCAGTGCCTTCCTAAAAAGTGTTGAACAATCATTTGGCCAGTCGAATATAACTTATTGTCAAGGAAACACAATTTTAATGATTTACCTTTGAAATGTTCATTGGAGCTTAGAAAAAGATTAAAGGTAATTGTTTTGGGCATTCATAGGCATTATAAAACAATCAAACACATGGATACTGTTTCTCCAACAGCACTTATAGCATTGGGAAGTCCAATTATTTGTGTATTTTTGTGTATCATATCGTTGCCATGGCAACTATAATTATGATAACATTGAATTCAATATATGAATTGATAGCACTTTTATTCAGGTATTAACATGTAAAAAATTAGGCCTCTATGCGAAACCATCTCTATGTTGCGATTGAATAAATGCTTCTATTCCTTTTCCCTTAGATTTGTGACTTGTTGCCATGGAAACACTTTTATAAACAACTTCCTCGCATTTTTTTTTTTGGAGCTTAGGCAAAAAGTGAACTTCAGATCTTCAACTTTCATCATGGAAAGTTTCAGAGCTTTGTCCAGTTTGTCACGAGTTTGCCCTTTTTTTTACCATAAGAGACCTGACTATATGAATTGGGCAGTCACTCATGAAACAAAGTTTTTTTAAACAAACACCAGCTGA
Source organism: Platynereis dumerilii (assembly GCA_026936325.1). NCBI lineage: Eukaryota > Metazoa > Annelida > Polychaeta > Phyllodocida > Nereididae > Platynereis > Platynereis dumerilii. The sequence goes on along the minus strand of JAPTHN010000010.1, from coordinate 10,262,226 downwards.
TGCAGGTTCAAAATATTTCGGTATATATTTGACAAAAATGCTTATATGAAAAGGCCATGGAAATTTTCAATCGATCAGGCTGAATGAAGATAAGAGTGTATTTTGATAAATGGAAATTTCATTAATTAGCATAACTCAAGAAGCATTTTAAACACAAAAACTGTACAGACACCAGCTGTTTGTCTTCTCTGCTTTCCAATTTCTTGATACATGTGCAAAATGCCAAAATCTAAACATTCATGAAGTAATCTTTAATGGATATATCATGAATGGGCCCCGCCTGGTGAGCCCAGGGAATGGGTTGAATTGCAAGCATTCACCAAATGAAAACATTATTGTGACAAAATGGAAAAAATCCCATACAGAGGGTTTAACATTGTTTCTAATGATTATTGTACTACTTATACCTGTTAGACAGCACTCAATCTTCCAATTGAACCTGGTAATAAGTTACAATGTGTTAACAAAGGGAGATTTGATATTCGTCTAACACACTTGTTCCACATGGTTTCAAACTGCTTTGTATGATGATCCCTAAAGTTCCAAGACTGTGTTCTGTAAAAGTGGCAATACTCTCTCCCACTGGGCACACGACGTAAACACGACGTTACTATTAGGTTTGCAATTGGTCATGTTGTCAAATTACATGGCCTCTATGTTGTGACAACATTAGTAGGAGATGTTATAATGCAACCATCCGTCAATGTTGCAACATGACGTTGTTGGAATATTGAAACAACGTTGCCTATCCAATGTTAAAATGCTGACAACAGGATGACGTTGCTGCAACGTGAATGCAATGTTTGAAAGAAATGTTGCTGTGAGACAACAACGAAACGTTGTGTGACAACGTTGGGATAATGTTGAAAGTTGGTTCTGAATTGGTCATGTTTTTATACGACGTTTTCTTTACATTGCAACAACCTTGGGAGGTGACATTACTATGTGACTGCGCACTCACCATCGGCCAATGTTTCACCAAGACATTGTCAGAACGTGCCACACTGTTGCCAATCCAATGTTGTAATCCTGACAACAAGATGACGTTGCTACAATGTGAATATAAACTTTGAAAATGATGTTGCAATAAGACAGTGACTGCACGTTGTCTGACAATGTTGTACGAACATTGTAAGTTGGTTCCGAATTGGACATGTTTTATGCAACGTTGCCTTCACATTTTGACAACATTGGGAGAAGATGTTATTGCGTGATTTCGCAGTGACCATTAGCCAATGTTTCACCATGACATTGCCACAATGTTGCTTATCCAATGTTGTAATCCTGACAACAGGATGACATAGCTACAACATGAATGCAATCTCTGGAAATTACGTTGCAATATGACAGTCACCACATGTTATGTTACAATGTTGTAGAAACATTGTAAATTGATTCTGAATTGGACATGCTGTATACGACGTGTTCTTTACATTTTGACAACATTGAGAGGCGACATTATTGTGAAACTTCAAAGTTACCATTAGCCAATGTTTCACCATGACATTGTCACAATGTTGCTTATCCAATGTTGTAATCCTGACAACAGGATGACATTGCTACTTGTAACCACACGTAATGTGACAATGTCATAGAAACATTGCAAGTTGATTCTGAATTGGACATGTTTTATACGATGTTGTCTTTACATTTTGACAACATAGGCAGGTGACGTCATTTTATGATTTTGCAGTTACCATCAGCCAATGTTTCACCATGACATTGTCACAACATTGCCACACTGTTGCCAATCCTATGTTATAATCCTGACAACAAGATTACGTTGCTACAATGTGAATGCAAATTTTGAAAACAATGTTGCAATAAGACTGTCAGCATACGTTGTGTGATAGTTTTGTACTCAAGTTACATCCCTATGGGCACATCTACGTTGTAGCAACGTTGCAACAACGTCACCCTGTTTGTCAAATGATGTAGACTTGTATGGTAGAAATTATGTTGTCGCAACGTTGTGAAGCTATGTCAAAGATATGACGTTAGCAAGCGCCGTTGTGGTTACTTATTCACAACGTCGTGAGGCAATGTCAAAAGTTCAACGTCAGCTTGCGACGTTGTGGCAAAGTTGCAAAAACACCCCATCGTGTTCATGTTGTGGCAACATAATCTCTACCATACATATCAACATGACAAACAGACCAGCCCTCCACCAATTAGCAACGTCGGGGTTTACGTTGTGTGCCCATTGGGAAGTTGGTTCTGAATTGGTAATGTTTTTTACAACGTTGTCATTATATTGTGACAGCATTTGAAGGTGTCGTCATTCTGAGACTTCACAGTGACCAGCAGCCAATGTTTCATGATAACTTTACCAACAGTGAAACTATGTTGTAATCCTGACAACTGGACGACATTGCTGCAACGTGAATGCCACCACTCTACTGAGTTGGCTACATTGGAACTTGTCGACAAAATTTTAAAGGAAATGGATATGAACAATCTGCCACTATGTGTATTCCTAGATCTTTCAAAGGCCTTTGACACTCTGGACCACAAAATATTATTAAACAAACTACAATACTATGGAATTAACAATGGCGCACTTACTTTGATTAAGAGCTATTTTACGAAGAGAACTCAGAGCGTTGTATTTGATGACGTTACTTCCTCAACTCTAGAAATCACTTGTGGAGTCCCACAAGGATCCATTCTGGGACCATTATTTTTTCTTATATACATAAATGATATAATACAGAGCTCAAATGTTTTTAATATGACTATCTATGCTGATGACACCTCTCTATTTACATCACTAAATTCTCGTGAAATTGATGAGCAAAAACTTAATACTGAACTAGATAAAATAAATATATGGCTCAAAGTTAACAAACTCTCTCTAAATATAATCAAAACTAAGGCAATGCTCTTTCGTACCCCTCAAAGAAAAGTAACTTATCCTAAACTATTTATTGAAAATCATGAAATAGATTTTGTTAAAGAATTCAATTATTTAGGTATCATACTTGATGAAAACTTAAATTGGAAAAAGCACACTGATGCTGTTGCCAAGAAAATAGCTAAAACAATAGGTGTTTCAAATAAGATAAAAAACTTTGTTCCTTCAAACATACTTTTAAATATTTATAATACGCTTATTCTGCCAAACCTAACCTATGGCAATATTATTATGGGATGGAAATCTTGTCGTCTATTTAAATTACAGAAAAGGTAGTAAGGGTAATAACGCAAAGTAAATTCAATGCTCACACTGATCCTCTATTTCACAAACTAAATATACTGAAACTAAGTGATATAGGTCGACTGCAAGACTTAAAATTCTGTTATAAATTTGAGAATTGTTTACTTCCTAAATTTTTTTATGAAGAACTGCAACACGACAGTTACTCTCACCAATACAACACCAGACAAGGCCGTGATCTTCGCTTACCTGCTGTGAGCCATGACTTCGCCAAACACTCAATGAACTACAGGTTTCCATCATGTCTAAATTCGATGAGTCTAATTTTTAAAGAAAAAATTTACACTCACAGTTTTGCAGGTTTTAAACTGTACGTAAAAAAGAAATTCATAGAACAATACAATACTCAGTGCATTATTCCGAACTGTTATGTCTGTGGTCGTTAGTGTCCCTCATGCTGGTCAGGTAAGTTGTTTTGTGGCATAAATCTAATCCAAATCTATTCTGCTATTGTAGTTCTTTTTCTTATTTTTAAGAAACTTAAGCATAATGTTTTTATTCATTTTTGGGTAACATTAATCTATTTTGTATTGCCAACAACTGTTATTAAGCCTCTAAAATGTTATTAACATATAATTATTATTAATATAATGTTAAACTTACTTAACCTAATATCTACTGATTTATTTACCTATAGAATAATTCTGTGTGTCCATTCAACTAGTAGTATAAGATCAAAATTAATGATAAGTTGTTTTATTATATAACAAGGTGGCCCCTCGATAGCGGACTAATGTCCTTGGAGGGGTCTCCTTTGCCTTTATTAATGTAACATATTAATTTGTACTAATTATGTAACATCGAATTGGCACAATAAACTGTATCTGAGTCTGAGTCTGAGTCTGAATGCACACTTTGAAAACATTGCAATATGACAGCCACTAAACTTTTGCAAGTTGGTAGAGGATATGTGAGGCAGGCATACAACATTGTCTGAACGTTGTGATTTTACATTTATTATACTTTACATTATAGGTGGCACCACTTGTGGCCATACGAGACAAAAAATCACAAACTAGTTCACTTTAGGTAGATTTTTAATGTAAATTACCCATTTACTTCACTTTCCCAATTAAACAATCCCTGTAAAGGTGTACGATAAAACCTCATGTGTATATTTTGGTAAATTGTGCCATCTGATTTGCTGCAGGTACAGTAGCGGACAAAAGTTTAGGCCACGTCAATTTTTTGGCAATATTAGGGAAAATAGGTGCTCAGCTGAAAAATTTCTGCATGGATTTTCTTGCCTTTGTGTCAGGGAAGTTCTACAAGAGAGAAAACTTGATCTATTTTTAGCACTTCCTTGAATATGTGTGATAAACAAAAATTTCAGGTGGTCTAAACTTACGTCTGATGCTTGCTTGCATCCACAAAGGCCCTTAATGGCATTGTGCATTACCGGAAAGGTGGCTATGTTATTCAATGTTATTTTAGACAAGTTATTCAAACATGTTTCTTGTGATTTAAAGGCAATGAGTCACGAAACAGGAAAAAACACAGTTTTTAATAATTTTTAAAAATTTCAACTTAGGAGGTAATAATGGTGATTCAATGAGCCAAAATTGTTAATAAACAAAAGGTCAACTAAAAACAACTAAGAAAATATGGGTCTCACGCATTTTCATCCTTCTAATGGAGTATGAATACACTGGACACCCGGTCATACTGCGAAAATGGTGTTTTTGCCTGGTTTTGTCTAACAGACTCAAATTTGAAGCATCATAAAACAGTGAAAGGAGAGTTTTCATTCGCCTGAGTATGTGTCCTGATAAAATCAACAAACTTTTGTTCTTTTCCCACGGTACAGACAAAATTACAGACGCCACTCTGGAAAGTGTACTGAAACGTAATGTTAATGAATGGACCAGATTTACGCCTTCCATAAAAGTGGCTGTAGTTTCATCATAAGTAAAGCGAACAAACAAAAGTTGTTTGATTTTATCAGGACACATACTCAGGTGAATGAAAACTCTCCTTTCACAGTTTTATGATGCTTCAAATTGGAGTCTCTTAGAGAAAACAAAGCAAAAAAACCATTTTTGCAGTATGACTGGGTGTCCAGTGTATTTATACTCCATTAGAAGGATGAAAATGTGTGAGACCCATATTTTCTTAGTTTGTTTTAGTTGAACTTTTGTTTATTAACAATTTTGGCTCATTGAACCACCATTATTACCTCCTAAGTTGAAATTTTTAAAAATGATTAAAAACTGTGTTTTTTCCTGATTCAAGACTAATTGCCTTTAAATCACATGAAACATTTTTGAATAACTTGTCTAAAATAACATTGAATAACTTAGCCACCTTTCCGGTAATGTACAATGCCATTAAGGGCCTTTGTGGATGCAAGCAAGCATCAGACGTAAGTTTAGACCACCTGAAATGTTTGTTTATCACACATATTCAAGGAAGTGCTAAAAATAGATCAAGTTTTCTCTCTTGTAGAACTTCCCTGACACATAGGCAAGAAAATCCATGCAGAATTTTTTTCAGCTGAGCACCTATTTTCCCTAATATTGCCAAAAAATTGACGTGGCCTAAACTTTTGTCCGCTACTGTAAGTTACCAGTGTCAGACAAAGAAATCTAATATTGCTCCAACTGAAAAAAATTCCTGATTCATATTTGTTTAAAGATGCAGAGTTTCTCAGAATGAATTAGATTTGGCTGCCCGTTGGACTGAGGCTGGTGAATGGTACATTTATCATTCAAGGTCTTGATTTTTTGAACTGCTGGTAAATCAGTGGGTTTCTGGTTTCTAGCAGTTCCTCAAATAATGTAGCATTGCCCCGACTGACTAGTCAGTCTGCTGTATAGGCAGGTGAGAGAAGCAAGGCTGAGGATGGTGAATTTAAGATGGGTATCAAATTGGGAATTAGGACAACTGCCTGTCAGGCCAGTATTCAACAGAAATGCCCAGCAATCTGTCCGGTTGTGAGTGCAAGTGACTTCACAATGTTTACTATTTAGTGTACTTTCCCTATACAAGTGCCTTAAGAGGATCCGAAAAGCTAAAGATCAATTATGTGTGGCCTAACGGTCTCGCTCGATTGGGCAGACGCATTCTATTTGGTTTGCCATGCTCCTTCTTCAGCTATTTGTTGCAGATTCTGGAGCCAGCTGGGTGGATACAGTACACAATTCTAAAAATGGCTCACTTTAGCTGTAAAATTTGACGCTTACTAATCTGGGATGCTCTAGCTTCCCTTTGACATGTGTCAGTTGAATCTTTTTGCCCTTGAAACCCAGTCTTATATCTGCTTACCCATTTTGGAGCTTCTTATGGTTGTGGAAAATTTAGTTCATTGAAAAATTCCAATGAATGACAGGATCAGTGAATCTGTCGCAAGCGTAACGCTCAGAATACTTTGCAGTGCCACAGAGCAATAAAAGCTCCGTTTTAAAACTGGTTTGGCTTGTAATATTGCAATAATTGAGTAGTTTTGAGAAACTGGGCTTTTTTTTCAGGAAAAATAGGCAAAAAAACACGCTTCTATCATCATTTGCTCTGTTCGTATTCACTTTGGCGGCACTAATTTGGTACCAGTTCGAAGCCCACTTTCAGCATAACACAGGACAGGTGAAATCATTTTAGAGGAAAATATGTACATGTGGGGAGAAAATATGTAAGTTTTTTAAAAAATATTGTCCCAAATTTCGAAAAATACTGTTTTCCTCATGAAATTTTTGGTGAATTTGGATAAAACAGCCATGGAGACGTAAGATTATATGAGTTTTGTCATCCAATAAAGAAATTCGATTTAATTTCTAAGATAACTTTAAGATAACTTACCATTTAGTGTACTTTCCCTTTACAAGAAAAGTGCCTTAAGAGGATCAGAAAAGCTAAAGATCAATTATGTGTGGCCTAACGGACTCGCTCGATGGGGCAGACGCATTCTATTTGGTTGCCATGCTCCTTCTTCAGCTATTTGTTGCAGATTCTGGAGCCAGCTGGGTGGATACAGTACACAATTCTAAAAATGGCTCACTTCAGCTGTCTATAGCAATTCATATAGGGATACTAGAGGCAGCCCATTCACGATTCCTGGTTTTAGTTTTACTGAGATCTGTAATTTGATTAACTTTGCTTGTACTTTTTAATGTTTTAATAGTTAAGTTTTTTTATCATTACACATATTATACATAATTTTACCTACTGAATTTCATCTTGTCCATACCTTTTATATACATGTAAATGTAAAAGTGTTTGAATAAAATATATATCTATCTTAATAAAGTTCATGTTCTTGAGCCACATATCTTTCACCTTTAGGATTGAGGAATCTGGGTGGCCTACGACTGCCAAATTCGCACAGGGTACTTACATTGTCCCAAAGAGACACCAGAGGCACTTTTGGTAGTTCAACGAACCCTAAATTTGCTATTTCCATCTTTTCATGTGCTGCAGCAGTTTTGAAAATCCAGCCTTGAGCGTCATGTAGTCTGTTATGCGCATGCGTCGTAACCAGGTAACCGTCCGCCATCATGAGGCTCTATTATGCTACGTTGAGTTGCCTAGCAACCTTAATAGGGCATGACGTCATTGAGATAAAGAGTGCTCACTTGGCATGAAGTCACATGTATGTTAGATTTTTTGGAAACCAGTAATCATCCACCAGTCACCAGCAGTCCAATTCCAGTTCATTTGCATACTAAATGTGGCGGATTTAACAGTGCACAAATCTGCCGTTCCTTGCTTGCCTTTACGTCATTGTGAAAGGGCTTTAATCCAAGTAAAATATGTTGGCTAAATTATATTAAAGTTGACTCAATTAAGTAGTCAACTCAGGTCACTGCATCAAGTCACCCAGCTGACAATGCACATGAAGATCACATGATTAACAAGGACAAGGGGGTAAAATTGATGAACATGACAATTACCCCACATTTAAACATTGTGATGCCCGTCTGTCACCAGATTATCACTTGATAATTTTACTTAGATTAACATGTGAATTTAGATCTCAACAGTGTGTGACCCAGTGGGCTTTTCTAGTATATATATATAGCTCGACTTATCCACAGTTATCTACAACCATCCATTTCTATTCATTTGAATACATGGCCATCTCTTCACCCCTGGTTTAAACAACATTAATTTTGTGGAGGATAGCTATGGATAGGTTCAGCTACCCTATGGGCTATTTGACCTATTTTGACATCCGGGGACGTCAGTGTGACATCACAGATGTTATGCTGACGTCAGGGGAGGTGAGAATGCCCCTGGGTATAAATTTAGCTTCATATATATGGCTAATATAATTATGGATAGATTGTATGGATAGATAGCGGAGGCATTTATAAATTTGTACTGTACCGACAAAATGATTATTGATGAAGCTGACCAAGCTCAGCAAATTGACAATTTTTTCAATTTTTTTTTTGCCATTAGCCCACTCCAGCTGGTTGATTATTATCCAAGTTCAATATCCAGAAATGTCATTAGCAATAGGCAGGCTAATTAAAGAAGGAGACTATCAAGAAAAGAAATGAAAGTGACAAAATTGTTAGTCCCGATAAATGTTAAGTGCTTACAGAAATGCACTGAAATGTTCCTTGTGAGGTCAAGATCCCTACACTCTAAACACAGGGTACACTCTAAAAAATGTCGGGACAAAATTGGTTTTTTAGATTCAAAATGGTTTTTTGAAAAACCAAATTTCAATGCAAAACCAACATGGATTTTTAAAAAAATCCATGTTGGTTTTTTGCATTGAAATTTGGTTTTTCAAAAAACCATTTTGAATCTAAAAAACCAATTTTGACTGGAATTTTTTAGAGTGTAGTCACCATGAGAACCCCAGATTGGTAATTCCTTGGTGCCTGAACCAATAACTCCTTGAGTCAGAATTACTACAATGGCACTGACATCACTTTGGTTAGTAAGATCACTAATATGTACAACTTAGTAGTCAAGGCTATGAGCTAGTGATCAAATTGACTACCTTACAGGCACAACTACAATGCATGCTGACGACACTACCCTACACTCTAAAAAAATTCAGACAAAATTGGATTTTTAGATTCAAAATGGTTTTTTAAAAAAATCCATGTTGGTTTTGCATTGAAATTAAATTTTGGTTTTTCAAAAAACCATTTTGAATCTAAAAAACCAATTTTGTCCCGACATTTTTTAGAGTGTAATCAAAAGTGCTCAGGGTCATCCCACACCAAATCAACCAAAATTCCGGAATTCCCCAGCATGACAGTCTCTAATTCCATTTAAACGTTCTACGTTTCAAGAATATTATCAGGAAAGAGCAAATCCAAAACTGCAGGACAATAGCTCAAATATTTTTGGACTTATGATCAAATTTATGAATTGTGAAAAATGAAAATAACAGAAATTGTCCATTTTTATAATGGCTATCGAACTTTCAATATGGCCCTAAACTGTTTGATATTTTTGTTGTTGTGAAAAGTAACACTATCTGAACTTTTAAACTACTTATCGGCTGGGATGAAGTTAACATTTTTCGCAACTTTTCCTCAGTACTTCAATCATCACACAATGGCAAAAATCGAATTTATAATAGGAGCCCAATTCGAAACACTTTAAAGTTAATCACCCTAAAGTCCTAAAGTATTACCATATTTCTGAAATTTCAGTATGATGTTACTGGGCCTAAATGCTATAAATCAAGCCAAAAAAAGGTGTTCTATCCGCACTTACTTTTTCAGTAAGGCCAATTGAATTTACATTAAAATGTTAATAAAAATACTTAAATTAATCATTCTGCAGGCTTTGTTTATAGCAACCAGGCTAGCTCAAACAAACAATAGGGGTGTCTGGTGTACTTCAGGGTGATTAACTTTAATATAGGTGAACAAGGGCTGCAGTGGGGTAGCTACCAAACATATTACATAATTATAAAACTCTTTAATTTGTTGAAATTGTATTTGAGACGGTTTAAGGTATAGGCAAAAAAAAAAAAGAATATCGGATTTTTGCTGTGATAAATCAGTAAACTTTGAAAATTTCTGCATTCTTGTGGAAAAACAGTTTACTGCTTCTATTTATCGTTTGGGTGTCACAGATATTGTATAAAAAATCAAACAGTTCAGGGTGGTCATGCTGGGACAATTGGTTGATTTTGCATGACCAATAGAATGCATCAACAAAAATCAAAGGGCAGGCCGTGGAAATCTCAAAATTTACTCCTAACCTTTTATTAACCAAGTAGCGGCAAAATACCAAATCTTCAACACATTTAATGTTATTTTGCTGCATTCAATTCTCACAGCTGTGTATCTACTTCCAATTGATTTTCTAAATGATCATTAATATTTCATGAAGTTTTCATCATGAAGGATTGCTTTTGAAGAAAGCATGCAGAGACGATTGAGGCGCATAGGCTACAGATGCTTCGAATCCAGCAAATCATTATCTTGCATTCCCATTAAGTCAGTCTGACATACTCTTGTTAATGAAAAGGGAGCAGTCTGGTGAAAATGAGAACTGCATGCTGCTGCCATCTGGCACAAAAGTTGATTTTGTATGCTACATCATCGCTTTCCCAAGAATTATTTCCAATTTCATTGCACATTCACAAAATTTCTATTCAACATTGATGTATACCAGAGTCAGACTCGGCAATCACATTCTCTAAGGAAGTAGACAAGGCCATCAGCTCGAGTACTAGCTCATATGAGCTAATGTTTTTTGTAAATTCCAATCGAGTTGAAATAAATTTATTCTATTCCATTCTTCACTCAGAAACAGCCCCAGTGTCGTCCAGACAAAATTGTGTGTGTTCCTCTGATTGAAATTATGTGGGCGCTCGTAGGAGCTTGCAAAATAGCACACTAATCACTAGGTGGCAACACAAGACAGCATATGTTCTGATCTGCCAAGGCTGGAAAAAGAAGTGGCAATGCAAGAGCAGTCCACTTGTAGACAGAAAAGGGAGTATACTGAGAGTTCAATCAACAAGTGACACTGATAAAATCATGAAACAATGAAAATCATGAAACAATGAAAATGAATCGACCAAAATGACACTAAAAGGAGTATTGAATCAAATACATGATAAAATATGATGTATTATTTATTTAACGACCCTGCAACCCAGTTGCGTTATGAAGGATTGAAGGCCAACACATAACGAAATAAACCAATGAATTTCATAAGTAATTTTCAAAAAGGCAATTATCAAATCCAACAAAAATACCAAAAATTATATTAGAGCTGTTTGCAGATTGGCGGTCCACTGGAAAAAATAATTTTCATATTTTCAATTTGCCAACCGGCTTTGCCACGTCATTGACAGTTTTCTGTTGGTCTCTTAATCTTCTTATTTGATGAATTACCTTAAGTCATTTAATTAGTTTGTTTATTGTCACCTATGCCACTTGTAACTAAGTTACAGCAAGCACTGAATCAACTGATTAACCACAAACAAAACATTTTTAAGCAAGTGACATCACACAACCAAGTTGAAAATTAATTTTGAAACTGTTTGGGCTGCTAATCCGCAAACAGCTCTAATTAAAATGTTCACCTCTTTCTGTTCCAATGAGAGGTTGGTTGGTGTTGGTCCAATTTATTTTGAGTGAATGACTCAAAGTCTCAAACATTTATTAACTCCAAAACTGATCAACTAAATTAGGGGGGGGGGGAAACACATACAAGTCATGTATTACACCACATGTGGAATCTTTTACTTGACAGTGTCATCTGATGTTGCCACTATAATGTCTTATACACAGCACAAGGCTGACAAATTAATTGAGGCATAGCTACATGTATTTAAAACACAAATAGTTTACTTTGCCCTATTATAGTATGTAGAAAATCTGTCTATGTGTTCACGTGAAAGTAATTTAATTTATCATACTTACTGACACGTAATCTTGCGTTTAAACGGTAAGACATGTTCAATTGCAGAGCAAATGACAATTTCTTCTGCAAACTTCAGTGATCTCGGCCAGCAAATATAGATTAAGCATTAGTTTTGTTTCACCAGTGTGCAACACCATACATTCCACAGTAACTGAGTTTTTTGTGTCACTCCAGCTGTTTACAGCAAAATCATATGTATTAGGATTTTGTTTCTAATCATATAGATCTGAATTAGATTTATAAACTAGAGCACAAAAACCCAGTAGATTATTGGAAATATTGGAATAAACTTAAAAGTAATAACACCATAACAACTGTGGGTACTGTAACATTAAATAATTTTGAAGAATACTTCCAAAGTATGCAGTCACCACCGAGTGACTCCTCATCCAATTTTGACTTTGAATTCCTAAAAATTGTGGAAAAGCAACTTGATGAATTAATTAATGGTGCAGCATTGTACATGACCGATTACTCAACAACTGTGTATGAAGTGCGAACGGAGTTAAAAAATTTAAAGCAAGGAAAAGCTCCTGGTGTTGATGGTATAAGCAATGAGTTCTATAAGTATCTCTCTGAGTTTCTGTTACATCCAATAACCACTTTGTTTAATTATGTATGGACAAGAGGAGAATATCCTGACAAGTGGTCAGAAGGTCTAATTCAACCTCTGCACAAGAAGGGTAGTTACAATGAACCGGATAATTATCGTAAGTTAACTCTAATGGCACGTTTGGGTAAAATATTTGAATCAATTATTAACAAAAGATTAGTCTTTCAAAGTGAAGCAACAGATATTGTAGACCCTAATCAATTTGGATTCACACAAGGGTGTAGAACCAGTGACAATGTACCGTAATATGGGGTGAATCGGGACACTGGGGTGAATCGGGACAGAACAGGGACACGTTATATTTGCTCAATAAACACCAATTTCTACTTGCCTTAGAAATGTGAATTTTGGTACATATCTAGTACACATACCAAGGCATATTGTGACAAAATTTGGTTCTTCTAACTAAAGGCATTGAGGATTTACGGCACCTTAAACCTGGCGCTGCATAAATGACTTTTTTCAAGCATGTCTAAACTTTGCTTGTGTCGTATAAAGTACAAGTAATAGAGCCACCAAACTTGTAGCAAACTTTAAAATCAGTCTAATATACTTTTGGGGACCATAATTAAAGACTGGATGTATGATTGTGTATGTTCAGTCCCGGGTTCAGATCCAGGTCAATGGCAAAGCTTCAGGATATAAACAAAAATAACCATGCGAATTTTCATTTGAGTGCACTGGTGTGGCTTTTTGATTAATATTATTGAACTTGGCATCATTTACAATGGATTTAGTCCAGAATTATCAATTGCTGAATTTTTTTATAAAACCGATTTTTTTATTAGTTTTCTGTCATTTATTGAATTTTTTAAAATATGCATATTATCAATGAAATTAAATTCAGATTTTCCTCAAAATAAATATTTGGCTAATAGAATATGTTTTCTAATATTTACTCACAACTAGCAATCACCCAAAGAAGGTAGAGAGTATTGATTGTGGAGATAATGGTCTGTCCCGATTCACCCCAAAGTAAGGGGTGAATTGGGACAGTGGTTTTCTAGGCCTTGAGCATTGAGATTTTAAGATATCATATCAAGCTCCAAGGGGTACTTAAACCTTGTACTCAGACACAATTTGACACCAAATTTTGATTTTTAGATTGATTTTTGACCATGCTATGACAGAAAACCGCCAATTCTGTCCCAATTCGCCCCATATTACGGTATTCATTATTGACACACTTATTTCGTATCAAAAATCAATGCGCAAAAATTTGTTCAGGCTTGTAGCGCACTATTGTGTACACATTTTAGCCACCGATGTTGAAAAATGAAAGTTGTAGCAAAATTAAGTACTTCTTATATTTTGATAGCTAATATATTAAAGAAACTAAATCCAGAAGGATGGAGCTTTAAAATGAGCTTTGGTTGTTCCATTATATGGGGTGAATCGGTACACTGGGGTGAATCGTGACAGAACTGGAATATGGTTTATTTCTTCAAAAATAATAACTGCTTCCACTTAATCCAGGAAGTTAATTTTTGGAACACTTATAATACACATACTGGAGTACATTTTGATGGAGTTTTACATTTCTAACAGCAGGCAGTGAAGAGTTGCACCTTAAGCTTCGCCCTGCAAAAATTGAATCCTCCACAGTTGGTCAAAACACTTGTGCCACAAAAAGTATAAGTATTAAAGCCACCAAACCAATAGGAAACGTTCAAGGTATAGTGTTGACCAACTTTGGAAAAAATGGTGGCCATAGCCATAACAGCACTGACTATGCTCAACAAAAACCAAGCCAAAGCCGAATTAGTGTTATTTTTGGATGAAAGTAAATGATTAGTAAATGCACAAAAAACTAAATTGGGTGTCAAGTAACAGGAAATGAATAATGAACATGGTTAAAACATAGTGGAAAATCAATCTAACCTTTTAAAATTAGTAAATGATGATTAAACACTATATATTGCAATAACGATAAATTCCCTGAAATTGAAAAGAAATCATGTGATATAATATAGAGATGAAGGTAACAAAATAAGGAAATTATGTTCCAAATCAGTTAGAAATATTTCTAGGTAACCAGATTAGTGAATGAGCTATAAACAAGGAAAAAAAGGTGTTTTTTTTGCAGAATTTTGATTTATGGTGATAGAGGAATCAACCAACACATAGCAAACCATATATTTCTGAAAACTACACATTCTCCTCTAGTCAATCAGATACATGCAATGTCCAAATGACATATCATGTCGAAATAACAAGCCTTCCAGTCTGAAAAAAAGCCACTGTACACAATACCATGCTACAAGCCTTCATAACTTTTATAGACTTCTCCAAGGCTTTTGACTTTGTCAATCGCAATTTTCTTTATTATAAGATGATTAAAAAAGGGATTTGGTGGCAGACTTATCAAAATAATACGCAGTATGTTCTCAAAATCTAGGGCTAGAGTAAGATGGCAGGGTGAACTTGGTACTTGTATTAAAGTACTCATGGCGTCTTACAAGGTGGTATTGTTAGTCCAAAATTGTTCAACCTTTATCTCTCCGACTTAGGCGAATATTTAGACCAAAAATGTGGTGTCTCCGTAGAAGGGACTACCTTCACACATCTTCTTTATGCAGATGATTTAGTATTAATTTCTGAAACTGAGAAAGGCATGCAAACCTTGTTGAGAAATATGGACACTTATTGTAGAAAATGGCATCTGATAGTCAACTCTCAAAAGTGTAAAGTTATGTTGTTTAAAAAATCACAGAATAAAAATACAGACAGCTTCAGCTTCTCAATTGGCAAGCAACTAGAAATAGTTGAGTCATATAAATACTTAGGACTAGGGCTGCAACGGTTTATTGCGGTACGAATAAACCGCGGTATTAGACCTCACGATACACCGTACCGTCACGGCAACGAATAATTCGGTTCGCCGTAGTTCCGTTTTCCGCCTATAGGGGCGCCATGGTCGTGCCACTTTGATCAGCTGAGAGAGCAAAAACATGCTGCAGATTACTCTCTTGGTGGCAAAGCAATTATAGCTACAATTGGAATGTGGGCTACTCTTTGATACACAATAGAATTAGGGTAATTAATTGCAATTTATATTTTGCCCCTTGACACCTGCCAATGTCATTGAAAGGAGAAAGAGGTGTGAAAGCTGAAGTGCAATTTAAATTCTGTAGGCCAATGCCTCTATATCATGCAAAACAACTAGGCCTATAGGCCTACACTATATATTCTTGTGATTGGAGCAGAACTGCTTCAATTAACTGCACCAACGAGCTGCTCTTCAGATAGTTTCATATTTGTAGATAACAGGGTGGCATGAAATTTACTTCTGATTATGACAGCATGGAATTCAAAATTCAAATATATTGATCAGCATGGGCCCGCCTGACATCACATTCCTTTTCAATTGAAAATACCTCACTTCATGATCATTTTACTTTACCACACCCAAGACTGGCCAGATCAATCCTTGCAGTTTGAGAAATTTGCCAATCTAAAAAGAACCGTGAAAAAACCGAACCGTGGGTCTCATACCGAAGACCGTACCGAACCGTGAGTTAGTGAACCGTTGCAGCCCTACTTAGGACATGTGATCTGTAATTCCAAGAATATACATAAAGACATGTACACGCATCTAACGACGCAAGCACATAAGGCTGTTTATGCTCTTAAAGAAAAAACAAGATACACTGTGGGTTATCTCACACCAAAATTAAGTTTAAAAATGTTTGACACGCATGTTCTTCCAATTTTGGAGTACTATTTAGTGAAATTTGGTTCTCGGAAAAGGAAATTCAGGATCTAGAAAAGATACAGTTAAACTTTCTCAAAAATATGCTGAGTGTTGGCTGTCAAACACCGACCAATGCTTTACTGATGGATACTGGTAGGTTCCCACTGGTTGTCAGACAACAAGCCTCAGCTTTGAAATATCTAGATAGATTAAAAAAGGATACTTGTCCTATACTTTGCGTAAAAGTTTAGCCATTCAAATGAGACTGAAAGAGAAAGGCGCCCAATGTTGGCTTACAAGGCTAGATAAAATCTCTGAATCACTAAACATAAATGTGATGCCCCAGTCTCACGGCACGTTACGGAGAACTTTTTTACCACTGAGGGGTAGCTCGAGTTGAATTCTAGGAAAAAAATGACCATCCCGGCGACATACAATGTTTATAAAACCATTACATAATTAATTAAAAGCATATCACGGCGGGGTTCTTTTTGTTCACTGCAGGGAAGAAAAGTTGTACGCCGTACCCAAAAGTTCGCCGGGGAAAGGAATTTCCTCCTCCTGAGGGATACTTTTATATCGCCCCGAGATATAAAAAGTACCCCTCAGGGAACCTATAACTGCCCCTCAGGGAACCTATTTCACCCCGGCGGGATGTCAAAAACTGCCGGCGAGGCTTCAAATGTCCCCCCAGGGGCAGGAGAGGTCCCCGCGGGGGCAGGAGAGGTCCCCTCAGGGGCAGGGGATGTCCTTATATCCCGCCGGAGATGTTTTTGAGACGTTCTCACTGAAAAAATCCCCGCCGGACATCCAAAAATCAAGAAAATTTTGGGCTCTGTTCCGCCGTCATGAAAAAAAGTTTGTTCCTGTTGAATCTTTATTGACATCCGCGGCACAGTTTTTCCATTTCTAGGAACCCCTGAGGGGAACAAAAACTTCCCCTGGGGGGTTGTGAAAAGTCGACGGCGGATCACCCAAATTCATCCAAATTACCAGGAAATACTTCGACGCCGATTTAAGTAGTTCTCCGGGAGCCGCCGTGAGAATGTAGCATAAGTTCGCATAATCTCAATATTGAACTAGGCAGACATAAACATCCGTATGTACCAGAAGAAGATAGAATCTGTGAAAAATGTGATTTAAGGTGGCTCGATACTCATGAACTTTCTATCAAATAGCCTGTTAAACATACTAAATTACCATATTAAAGTCAATATGCCTGACCACTTTTATCACCACCTTTAGGCCAGTTCAAAGTTGGAAGTTGTTGAAATCTAGCAAAATTCTGCGATAGTCCTTATTTTACAAAGTGTGGCTGGGGTGTCCAGACCCTTGGTCCAAAATTAAACTATATATGGGGAGAACCTTAAAGCCGGGACGTCCGGAACGACACGGGACGCCCGGAACGAACTAATTGCCGGGACAGAGTTCCGGGACAGCCAATTTAATGTTCTTTAGCTTTAAGAGAACAACCATTTGAGGTACAGAAACGGCAGACCACTTTTTAGAAAGCTGAGGCCATGTTCTATCTCTAGAGAAACTTTAATTCTCAATATATTCATGTTGGTTACTATAAATATAAATATACAACCTTATTTGTCATTGAGTTTGAATTCATGCAATTTTTTTTTCTAATGTAAAAAATTACATCAAAGCCCTGTGTGAGTTGCTTGTCTATATAATTCTGTATCTATCTATCTATCTATCTATCTAATGTCTATCTATGTATCTATCAGGGGAGGATCCAGAAAATTCCGGTGGGGGGGGGTCTATCGGACTATCGCGTCGCGGAATGCATAATTCGCGACATAAAGCGACTGCATGCGGATAAAATTAACATGTAAAAATATATAAATAAATTTTGGTCCGCCGGGGGGGGGATGCGTCTGTCCCTATAGATCTATCTATCTATCTATCTATCTATCTATCTATCTAACTATCTATCTATCTATCTATCTATCTATCTATCTATCTGTTATATAAATCTAGACTAGTTATCTATCTATCTATTCATATATCCAGTTATCTATCTACTTATCTGTCTATTTATCTATCTATCTATCTAAACTAAAATTTAAGCACTTTTTTTAATATAATAATTAATGACACAAATTCCAACTTTAAACCATATTTTTTAATCATCATCTGAGACTGTCCTGATATCATAGAAAAAAAAATAACGTGCAAGCACTTTAAGAGATGCTTGTAGATAGACTGCCTATAATAGTATCTACCCCTTTGCCTGTCTGTCTATCTACATACATGTACATCTACAAGGATCTCTCCTTCTCAACCTTGGCATATTTTTTCTTCTTTCTTTCCTTTCTCCCTTTTTCCAACCTTTATTCCTTCCTTCCCTTGATCCTTCAATGACCTTCATTTCTCTCTTCCTTTCCCCCTTCCTTTCTCCCTTCTTTTCTCCTTTAGGCCTGATTATCAACCAGGCTCAAAACTAGGTCAGCATGACCCAGTTAAGTGCATTGCCGTGATTGACCTTTGACCTGCAGAAACTCAGCCTGTTTGTTTTCTTTATTAATTTTTTCATCTCAGAAAGGCACCAAAAGTTTATCAACGCAAGTTAAAATTCTCTTAAGAATAAATACAAAGTTTTAATGACAGAGGTGAAACAGGACGACCAAGGCAGTTGTCATAAGTTTGAGAGCCTTCCTCCCACAATAGAGATGCCGCTTGCAAGCAAGCAAGCATCTCTAAAAAACAGATCTTTTGCTCTAGAACTATCTGTTAGAAGATAGAGAAATAGAGATTGAGAATATAGACCTATAGATAAAGAATTACAAGATTCCCAAACTTGCAAAATTGTACACTTTGTAGGCCCAGTAGAATTCCAGTAGAAAAGCAGAAACGGGTTTTTCTGTGGGCCTACAACCAAATTGCATGGTTTTTGGTGACAAGCCACAAACCCGTTATAAATCTTTGTGTAACTTTTGGCATAAGTGTACATAATTCTTAAAGATTTACAGCTATTGCAGAAGAACAAGTTTGTTCTGCAGTGAATAATATTGTGTTTTTTTTGCACAATTGCTGGCATTATTTTAGAATTCCAGCAGAGATACACAGGTATTTTTCAGAAGTAAGCTGGAGACAAATCAGCCAATCATTTTTAAATGCATTTCAGGTCTTTTTTGAACACCAAAGAACCAAATAAAATTAATACCTAGTGTAAGCTGACATTCAGACTTCATTATATGCCAAGTTTCATCAATGCAAAGTTGGGGAAATTAGTCATATTTGATGTTTAAGATGGCTTTTTTTTTCACCTTTGTGATATAATTTTTATGTAACTTTGTGACGAAATTGTTATATTTTCATAGAAAAACGTTTGTCATGATTATGTATTTCGTCCACATCGATAGGTAATCATCTCAGCTTTCCAAAAAGTGGTCTGCTATTTTTGTACATCGAATAGCTATCTAACTATAACAATTTATAGTCAGCAAGGTCTGTCCCGGAACTCTGTCACGGCAATTAGTCCGTCCCGGGTGTCCCGTGTCGTCCCGGGCGCTTGTCCCGGGTTTTAGGTTCCCCCTATATATGCCAGATAGCCTGGTAAATATACTAAATTGACATATAAATTTCAATATGCCTACTATTGCCTACCCATAGTTATGACCACTTTTAAGCCATTTCATAATTAAGGAGTTGGAGGTGTTGCATTTTAGCAAAAATCTGCGATAGTCCAAATTTTACGAAGTGTGGCTGGAGTGTCCAGACCCTTGGTCCAAAATGAAACTATATGTACCAGATAGCCTGGTGAATAAGCTAAATTACTATATAAATTTCAATATAATTAGTCATTTTTATGAGCACTTTTAAGCTAGTTCATACTTTGGAAGTTGTTAAAATTTAGCAAAAATCTGCAATAGTCCAAATTTTACGAAGCTTGACTCGAGTGTCAGGAACCTTGGTCCAAAATGAAACTATCTATGCCAGATAGCCTGGCAAATAAGCTAAATTACCATTTAAAATTCAATATTATTAGCCATTTTTAGGAACACTTTTAAGCCAGTTCATAGTTTGGAAGTTGTTGAAATTTAACAAAAATCTGCGATAGTCCAAATTTTACGAAGCTTGACTAGAGTGTCCAGAACCTTGGTCCAAAATGAAACTATATGTGCCAGATAGCCTGGTAAATATACTAAATTACCATATAAAATTAAATATGCCTAGTCATTTTTATATCCACTTTTAAGCTAGTTCATAGTTTAGGAGTTGTTGAATTTTAGCAAAAACCTGCGATAGTCCAAATTTTACAAAGTGTTGCAGGAGTGTCCAGAACTTTGGTCCAAAATCAAACTTTATGTGCTACATAGCCTGGTAAATAAGCTAAATTGCTATATAAAATTTAATATGCCTAGCTATTTTTATGACCACTTTTAAGCCAGTTCATAGTTTGGAAGTTGTTGAATTTTAGCAAAATTCTGTGGTAGTCCAAATTTTACACAACTTGACAAGAGTGTCCAGAACCTTGGTCCAAAATGAAATTATATGTGCCAGATAGCCTGGGAAATATACTACAGGGTGCGGCAAAAAAACTTGCACCAGCAGCAGTTATGAATTGTAATTGTTGTATTTTCACAACCAAAGCTACTGTAATTATAAAAGTTTGTAGTAATAAGCCTGTATATGTCTTTAGAAATTGATATTATTGATGTTTTGTCCTCCCTGTTCAATTTTTTTTTTTTTTAATGAGAATTGAATGCAACCCTTGTGCTTAGATGCACTTGGGTGACGTTTTCATCCTACATTTTCTAATTCTTGCTTCCCAACATGTCAATGACTTCTTTTGGGTGTAACAGACATCTGTCCACACCTTTGCCCACAAAAAATAGTCCATTTTATTGAACTCTGTTCAGGAGGGAAGCCGCCGATCGTCAGGTGAGAGGCAAGAGATATTTCTCGAAAATCAGTCTTTTGTTATTTTTCCTGTGTTCGACTGTTCCATTTTGGGAGATACGTGACCATACGTCATATAATAACTTCTGCTGAAGTCAAGTCCCCTACCAGGTTTCAAATGTTCAGATATTAGCCTTGTATACACCTTAGCATTAATTTTCTTTCATCAGTTTTATGCGAGGATGGGAGCCATCATGCCATTTGCACAAACCAATCCAAAATCGTAACCGATCGCATAAATTGGACTAAAACTTTCAGATTATCTCTTCACTACCTCCCCTTCCTTAAACTTTTTTTTCCGGAAAATATCTTAAGTCTATAGATGCCAAATGGACCAGGGAACATTAGGGCAGAGTGCATGCGGTTACAAGTGCAAGCAGAGTTTTGAGGATGCCACAAAATATTGAAAAAAGGACATAATCAAGCTTTAATTTTACACTGATTGACTTTGTTAGCATTTGTTAATGACTTTGACTGAACATTCCAATTACTAGATGGTTAATTTCAATATTTTTTATTTGTTTGCTAAGGCCTTTTTGACTCTATGCATAGTGCAAGTTTTTTTGCTGCACCCTGTAAATTGCCATATATGATTCAATATGCCTAGTCATTTTCATAACCACTTTTAACCCATTCACAGTTAAGGAGATGTTGAATTTTAGGAAAAATCTGTGATAGTTCAAATTTTACAAAGCTTGACTGGAGTGTCCAGACCCTTTGTCCAAAATGGAACTATATTTGCCAGATAGCCTGGTAAATATACTAAATTACCATAGAAAATTCAATATGCCTAGTCATTTTTATATCCACTTTTAAGCCAGTTCATAGCTTAGAAGTTGTTGAATTTTAGGTAAAATCAGCAAGAGTCCAAATTTTACAAAGCTTGGCTGGAGTGTCCAGAACCTTGGTCCAAAATGAAACTTTATGTGCTAGATAGCCTGATAAATACTTAATATAATCAAACGCTTTGTAAAATCAATAAAACACAAATAAACTGGTTTTCCCTTTGCTTGCTGATAACTTATAACTGTATCTAGAATGAAAACACAGTCAGTGCAACTGGTTCCAGGAGTGAAACCAGATTGACAAGGGTCGTCTAGGTTCAGAGCGTCATTTTTGAAATACAACCGACTATTCAGGATAGAATCAAATATTTTAGCCATTACAACATTAATGGTTATTTTTCTGTAGTTATCAGGATCTGAACGACTTCCCTTTTTATATAAGGCATTGATGAGTCCTTCAGACCACTGAGAGGGATATTCCCCGTTATCAAAAATGTGATTGAATACAGCGCAAAATGGCATTACAAGTTTCTCACTTGCGTACTTATAGAATTCTGCTGGTATACCATCCATACCTGCTGCTTTATTAGTCTCTTAAAACGCAGGGCAACCTCTTCCTCATTTATTACATTATCAAAAAAATGACTAGCAATGTCATTACAGAAGATATACTCAGAAGTTTGCAGAAAATTCTTTACACGAGTCATGTTTTCATGTTAAGGAGGCATACTGCTCCGAAGTTTCCTCCCCAATCCAGTCTAATATCATCCGTTGAAGCGTCGAGGAGACGTGTGAAAGCGCACCGTCTCGTGTTGGCCACTAAGGATAGAGGACTTCTTCTTCTTCTTCTTTTTAAATCCTGCCTCTCTTAGGGAAACCTCCTCTTCGGAGTAGCTTTAAAATCCATAATGTTCAATAAAATCAGTTTCGAGTAAAATGTGCATGGTTAAAAACAGTCTAGAAACATGTCTAAGAACATGGTTAGAAGCAACTAAAAGCCATGACACCACTACTGTTAATTAATCTATCACTATAGCCCTCCTTTGGTCCAATCTCCCGCAGAAGTTCGAGCAGATGTGGTTCCCTTGGGCGACTGTAGATGATAAGGAGATTATCCCATTCTCCCTTGGGTAGTTTCCTCCGTTGAGTAGGGCCCAGCACCACTGTTCAGGGTTTGTTGGACTTGGGATTCTGTCTGTCTGATAGAGAACTTCTAGCTTCGCCAGTGCTTCCTCGCGGATGTCTCTTGTTGCTGGACAGAGTGCGATCAAATGGAGGGTGTCTTCTTCTGTATGGCCGCAAAGGCTACATTCCTTTTTACTATCTATCGAGAATTTGGCCTTTAAGGATTGTTTGATATCTGCCAATTAGCATTTTTGCTCTGATACTCGCACATCTAAGGCTGAAGGTGTCTGAACAGCTGGACCAGATCGGATGTGTACACGGGCACCTTAAGTGTTACCGCCCCCCGCCACGAGGAGGTCCGAGACCTGCGGGAACTGATAGCCTTGTCTTAATGTGTTTGCCAAGTTTTATGCTTCTATACATCAATGCACAATTGTTTTTAAATACCTGCCCCGCTGCACCGCTGCACCGCTTTAGTTTGAAACGGACGTCCCTGAGACTGCCGAACGGAAATGTAATCATATTTTGCCAAAGAAATACAGGGATGATTTTACTCATCATAAGTTTGAATGATGAAGGTGATGAATGACCAGTGCATCAGGGATCCTGTGTAGGACTTGCAAATTTGATGGTATTTAATCTACTTTTAAAAGCCAATTAGTGCATATTAAAGTGTTGTCAAAAAAGTGTTATTTTTGCCATGTGATACTAAAAATACTTTGTATCTAGTAACATAAAAATCTGAAGAGCAGACAAAACCTTTCCAGAAGTAGAAAACTGCTTTGAAACACTACAAATCTGCACTGCTGAGAAACCTTTCGGAAACCAGAGACATACTTCAGTATTAATACAAACTTATACTATTGAGAAACATTTCCAGACACCAGAACACCCTTTTGAAACACTACAAATCTGCACTGCTGAGAAACCATTCCAGAATCATATCTGCTTGGAAATTTGAAATATTTGCACTGCCAAGAAACATTACCAAAAACTAAATATGAGCTCGGAATACATAATCTCCAAAGTATCGGGCCACAGTAGCCAATTAAATATTACATTCAATGATAAGCACATGCTCAGACAAGCATTTTCCTTTTTCAAGAACATACCATTAACCCATTCTAAGAATACCAAGCCAACCCTTTAATGAGATTCACATGCTACTGGACGAGCACTTTAATGTTGTTGACAAGTTGCTAGTGATATTTTATTGGAAACAAAATAAACGAGAACTAGCGAGAAACCTTCCCAGAAACTAGCAGACTTGTTCTTTGTGCAGGCAATCTTCACTATAAAGGCTGGACTCTACCATCTCGAAAGTGCCTTTTTTGGTTGCGAAATGAAAATATAGGATTTTTTCTCTCAATATACGAGTTTTATAGGATCCTAATACAAATATAGGAATTCTAGGAAATATAGGTCTGCGAGGCCTAGAATTGCTCAGGAAACAAATCTGCAGAGCTGGGAAACTTCCAAGAAACTACAGAATTAAAACTATACAAATCCTCACTGCTCAAAAACCTTTTCAGAAACAGAACTGCTTGGAACAATACGAAAATGCATTGGTCAGAAACCTTTCAAGAACACAAAACATAGAAATCATTAAAATCCGCACTTCTGAGAAATTCGAGAAAAGCTTGGAAACTGAACCGAGGTAGACACTATCCAGCCAGCTTTCTAGAAAAGTTGACTTCTTGGAAATCATACAAATATGGCTGCTGCAAAACCTTTCCACAAACCAAAGAAATATTTAGAAACCATTCAAATCTGTAGTTCTGAGAAACCTTTACAGAACCCAGAGAACCGTCAGAAACACACATCTGCACTGCCAAGAAACATTTCCAGAATTCTGAAAACCGCTTAGAAATAATACCAATCCGCACTTCGAGAAACCTTCCAGGATCAAGAGAACAGGTTGGAAACAATCCACACTGCTTAAGATACCCTTCAAGAAACTTGAGAACGACTTCGAACAAAACCGATCCTACCGGAGAAACCTCTCCAGAACCCAGAAAACTGCTCAAATAAAGTAGAAATCCACACTGCTGAGAACCCTTTCCAGACACCAGATAGCCGTACAAATCCACGGGAGAAACCTTTCCAGAAAATGGAGAACTACTTCGATCACACAGCAGCAGAATATCTGGCAATGCCAATAAGGCCCTTTGATGAGATTCACATGCTTTTGGACCAGCATTTTAATATTGATGATTTATAACACAACTGGATGATAGTGATATTTTAATTGATCATTTATAACACAACTGGATGATAGCGATATTTTATTTTATTATATATGTACATGGTATCAAAATAAGACAAGATTCTTTTTAACGGAAGATATAACAGATAGAAATACTGTACAAATTGTACATAATTTACATATTACAACACAAATGGCCCTTACTTGCCATTTCACAAAACTCGATTTGCAATAAATACAAACCTCCAGACCTACCTGGAGCCTGTGGCTAAAATCTCGGTGCCCCAGTTTGATACAAACGACACCAGCCCAACTGAAATGTGCCAGCTTGGTGCAATGCTGGCGAGGGAAGGTGAATTTTGAGATAAATGTTTCTAAATCATCCAGCTAAGTGCAATGCTGGTCTGGGTATGTTATTTTGCTATTGTCTTTGTGTTACTTTCTTCAAATCCATCAACAGATATCATTGATTCATTGGTCCTTTCATGATCTTTTCCGACTCGAATCCTAAAGATTACGGATAGTTCTTTCAGAGTTACTTCATTTGGAATTCAATTAAACATCCAGCTTTGTGCAATGCCGGGACAAAAATGATAGAAAACATTCTTACCCAACACATACCATACAAAACCTTTCGATACTTAACCAACCATGAACCACCGAAGTGTAATGTCGTAATCAGAAAACTTCTTCAGGAAGACCACCAGTCCGACTTTAACAGCAAGTCTTTTAAATCAAATTTTCAGTCATCTCTGTATCTCTATCAATACAGGTTTTTTTAGTCTTTCCTTTGAGAGATTTTTAAGTCTTTCAGTCATTCGAATATAGTGTTCAACTTTCCCAATATTCACAATATAGTCACATTTGAAACTCTTGATGTGTTGAATTCTTGTACCCATTACATTGGTATAATTGAGTCCTTTAACGACCTTCTATAAAACCATTGCACTACAGCCTTCGCACCTCCTTTTAAATTTGGTCCACGTTATTCAAAATTAAAATTTCATTATAACATCACTGTCCGGAGCCAAAATACAGCTGCAATAAATACGACCCATGCAACATTTTTACTTCTTGGCAAAAGAGATCTTCATAGCATTTGAGGGAGTGATTTTGAATCCTTGTAAGGCGTCCTTGGCTGCACCAGCCTGCATTTCATTTTCAAACTCAACAAAAGCAATGTCGTGACGTCCAGGGACCAGACGCACCTCTTTGAAGCCAGGGAACCTGGAAGAGAAAGAAGAGATGCAATTTAGAAAATGTTTATGCCTTGGCATACCTTGTTTTGGTTTATATTAATCAAGAATATCACTTCTAAAACACACATTTACCAACATTTAAGTTCATGGAATGCTTGATGAAATAGCTTTGCTGTTTTTAAAGATCATTTGAAATACATAAAGAGTATTAAAATTAATATTTGACGGTAAAATGATGTTTAAAAAACATAAAATAATTGTAAACTAGAAGCACGGCCATACCTCAAAATATTCTTGCAATTGAAAAAGCAAGCCTATTTTATATTATGCAAATTTGTCACTAACTACTTAAGGTTTACCATACATCTATTTGCAATTGGAAGGAAAATCATCAGTTAGGAGATTGACCACTGTTGGTCCATACAAAGTAATGGCGAACACAAAAATTTTGAATGCTTCAAAACTCAGTAAATGAGTTTGTGTTTTACGCCCCATCAGCACCTGTGTGGGCTGTTTAGAGGCAATCAAAACTTAGAGCTCTGGACTTACTGGTTGAACAACATAGACAACATCATCTCGTTGGTCTCCTCTGGCAGGTTCGTCAAGAAGAGAATGTGGTGAGGAGGCTGCTCAGGGATGCTGGCCGGTCCAGCGTTGGCCAGGGGTTGCGCAAGAGGTGCTGAAATTATATGCAAAGCTATGAAGTAATTGTGTCTGGTACCTATTAGACTAGTTTTAATATTGTACTATTTAAGCAATGACAGACATGATTAATTGATTATGTCTAGTACTTGTCTTACGTACTATCCAGTCTTCGCAAAGACCTGAAACTCAAGGATACTCATTTGGTTACCTTCACCATTTTTTAACAAGTCTCAAATTACTTACTATTTTTTGACCTGGATAGGTCCTTAAGACTGGCATTCTTCACTGAGTATGGTACTACATATTGGTACTATTTATAATATAGGTCAATTAAGGTGACATAAATGACCACTACGGTTACTGCAAATTTTATAAATTATACAATCCACATTATTAAATTCACACTAGACAACCACTACAATTGTACTTACAAGGTGCAACAGCAGCTGGTTGTGAAGCAAGTTGTTGAGTAACAGTGCTGCAAATCGAAGAAAAAGCATGATATTAGGCAAAGAGAATAAAAATACTTATTACAAAAAAAACAACTAAGACAAATCAACATATCATCAAAAACATTATTTGAGTAACATTATCAACATTTAATATTAGTGCTATCATTCAGTTGCAATAACAATTTAAACTCAAAGACATCAAAATCTTTAATGGGTGTAAGGCAGTATTTTATAAATAACTATACTTACGCAGCGGCGGCAGCAGCGGCTGCAGCTTGTCCCTTCTTCTTCTTTGATTTTGGCTCATGGTGTTCGTCGTCCTTCTTGACTCTCTTCGGTCGCTCTACGAATGTTCCTTTCATTTTCGCAATGACATCCGAATCTTTTCTACAATACTGAATTCTCTGCAAGACAGAATTATTTAGAATACAAATTATCAGACACTTTCAAATACAGTTACAGAAATGCAATTTAAAATAAAATTAATGCTTTTATGTGTACTCATTGATAGCACAAATCCTTTAAACTTCATATCTACAAAGTGGTTTCTTGAAGCAACTATGATGCACATATTGAGAAAATAACTCCGCAGCACCTTCTGGGCAGGCCTTGATTAAAAAGTCCAATTTACATCAACAACCTCAATTATTGTTATTATATAGGCCTTAATTGTCATTTATAAACATTCAAAGTTGTTTCTTGAAGCAACTATGATGCACGAAACTTATTACGATTATGATGGTGCAATAATTGGCTTACACATCAGATTCTTTCACATACATGTATGCAACTTTGCATGCTTGAATTAAGAGAATATATAATAGAATTGGACATGTGAGCTAACTTCTTATTCACAATGCCTTCATCAATAATCTCATCCCAAGATCTCTCCACACTCCACTCCTCTGTGACCATGTATAACCATTAACAGCAACTACATACCATTGGTTTGTCATAGAAAGGAAACCCTTGCATAGATCTCAGTGCGTTTGTTGCAGCATTGATGTCTTTGAAGATTACAAAAGCTTGGCCTCTCAACTTGAGTGTTTTCAGAGCTACGATGTCTAGAATTTGACCAAACTGTGAAAAGATTGCATAGAGGGACTTCTTCAATTCTGAAAGAGATAAAAATGTTTTGATTAGGCAAGTCGTAAAACTCAAGTTTACAGGTGCATATAATTATTAGATAGGGAAATTGGAACTGAGTCGTCTTCTCTGTTAATGTTCCACTTAAAACCCCAGGTGGGGTACTTCTTTTCATGTCGTTAATGTTTGCCACCAACTTGAAATTAATGTTTTACTTGAACTCATGCTGGATGCAGTAAAGAAAGAATAATTTGACTTAAAATGGTAAAGTATTAAATTTCAAACAAACCATCTTTCTTGATCTTCTCATTGAGGTTGTTGATGTAAATTGTGTGATTCGGACGAGTATCCATGATCTGAAACATACATATTGAAATTTTGTTAAGACTACTGTTTAATAAATTCAATAATTTATGTTGGGCGTCTATTAATACTGGCTTTATCATTTGCCAACTTCTACAAAATGTACCATTTACCTGATCAGTAACTTTAGAAAAACCACTTGATTCAGCAAATCATACATTTAGCAGGCCTTGAGCAATGTGTAATGTTAAAATACTTAAAAGCAGGCTATGTAGCATTGACTAATGACCATTGGCATTGAATAACACAATCGAAAACTGGCAAAGCATCATTCGGACGCATTCATAATTTCGTTGTTTTTTTTCATGTTTCACAGTGTGAACAATACAATCTGCCGGAGAGAATTCAGACCACGAAGCAGGGTCAACTTAGACAATAGCAACCAGTGTTTAAACAGAGTCAGAAGTTCCTCATAACATTTTTGAATACACAGAGAAATACACAAAAGAAACGCGTTTAAACAAAAAGCCGGCTGAGCGATATTTGGCCATAAATAATCCAAAGAAAGTTTTATGAAAATATTCAGTAACTACGCAAGCTTGGACCAAAATACCCATCAATTTAATTGAACGTGTTACCTAAGTTATGTTTTGTGCAATTACTTTCACTAAATAATCAGAAATGACGCCGATGTTGCCAGATTTTCTTTCCCCTGCCTTCGTTGACTCGCCGAATCGACTGCAAACGCCCGTGTGACGAAATCTCGTCTGACCTTTGGTGACCTATTTTACTTTTCTTTGAATAAAAAAGGCTTTATGCAAAATCTGGAACTGAATGCTTATGCGATCAATTTAGAAATAGTCTAGTTATCAGTTGTGATTAATTTCAAGACACATTTCCTCAGTTAAAATATCTTAAAGATATTTTTAAAGTGAAATCTCGCATTGACCTCAAACGAGAATTTCACAGGTCACGAGGCCCTCGCCATATTTATTTTTCGCACAGCTTACAAGTCTGACTAGAAATGGTGAGTAATTTCTCCAGATTGGTGTCTTGCACAAGTGTGCGAGTGTGATATATCTGTACCCGAATGCGTAATCAATGTTTGTGTGGAATGGCGTGGCTTACAATCCATTTTAAGAGAAGCTACAAGGAAATATCCGCCCCTGACAAGTGATGCAAAAGGGGGTGGGTGTTCCTGGGATCATGCTTTGATCACTTGACATATGACATTTTGACAGCTCATTCATTCATTTGACTCTGTTTGACCAAATTAATTAATGTACTCTCCTACATGCGTGAAAACCTTACCACAAAGCACAAATTAGTTGGTCAAGATGGAGCCAACAATCAGTTTTCCTGTAAGAACTTAACCAAAACCCAGCCCAATTTTCTGCTTTGGTTTTGACAAGTGACAGGTTTGATTTGGAACTGAAACTGTCCCTGACTTGAGAGCTTCAGCTAATGACTAACATGATAACACTAAATTATATGAAAACGTTAGCACTTACTATTTTTTGGTCCAATTTTGATAAAAATGGACAATAGACTACTATTTCTGTGAAGGTGGTTTCACAGCAGCATATTTTATTGATCTTTGAAATACATGTAAATAAATTACACAGAAATTGACAGAATCCTAGACAATGTAGTATTAACATGTGAATATTTTGCTGACTGGACAGTCTGAGCACATGTATTTGAAATGTCATGTTACCGTTTAGGCTTACATTATAATGTACATGAATGAATGGAAGATGGATGTCATAAAGTGTTTACAACAAGCGACAGAACTTTAAACTTCCAGATTCATGAAAGTTTTCCTCTTTGATAGTGCAGTTATAGATCATGGTTAATACATATAGTTTCATTGACAACTTGTTAAGTTCTTCTTGCTCAAGGCATTTGACATTACATGGCTGTTTGCCACCAGTTTCAGGAATATATCCTTCTAAGTAAGTCAAGTGTTCGTAGTACGAACAGTTGACTTACTTAGAAGGATATAGGCCTATATGTACGAACTTCGTACATGTATCTAATACAATGTCTTTCAATGCTTCTGAACTGCAAATTTACAGATTTACATGCAAATTCTTATTATGCATCTAACATGCTTAATCAGTAGACTCAATGCTTATTTAAAAAAATCTATTGAAAGCTTATGATTGCTTTAATAATTATTGATAATAATCATGTTGCGGCTTGTCATGATTCTGTTGAAAGCCAATTATAAAAATAGACTGTCCAGGGACTGTAATTAATAAAATAACGTGCAAGCACTTTAACAGCTGCTTGTAGATATATAAGTAAAAGTATCAATCATTCCAATCAATCTATCTATCTATCTATCCTATCCATCCTTCTAACCATCAATTCCATCTGTTCCATCTATTCCATCTCTTCCATCTATCTAATCTATTCATCTATCTAATCTATCCATTCCATCTATCTAATCTATCTGTTCCATCTATGTAATATATCTAGTCCTTCTATCTTATTTATCTATTCCATCCGTCTAATCTATCTATTTCATCTATCTAATCCATATATTCCATCTATGTAATCCATCTATCCCATCCATCCATTCCATCCATCCAATCCATCCATCCATCCATCCTTCCTTCCCTGTTTCCTCCCTTCCTCCCTTAAATTTCCTTCCGTATTTCCTTCCTTATTTCCTTCCTTCCTTTACTTCCTTCCTTCCCTTACTTCCTTCCTTCCCTTACTTCCTTCCTTCCTTCCCTTACTTCCTTCCTTCCTTTACTTCCTTCCTTCCTTTACTTCCTATCTTCCTTTACTTCCTATACATTTGTGAACACAAGCTCTGCCTGGCATTGAGCTGCTGCTGATGCTGCCACTTTTCGTGCAGCAGCACACTCTGTACAATCATTTAAATTTCGCGGGAAAAACTAGCTTTTTAGTTGAGAAAATAAAAATTTGTTGTCGCAGAAGTTTACCAAAAGTTGATGGAAGCAAGATAATATTCTATTCAGACTGCATGCCAAGTTTTAATGACATAGGTGAAACAGCACGACCAGGGCAGTTGTCATAAGTTTTCCTGAAACTCCTCTCGTAATACAGGCTGCAAGCAGCTGTAAAAATTGCATTTGGTCATGATTTTGATACACATATTACACAATGGCTGATTTTCTGCTGTACATGTATTAAGCATGCATATATATTAACTGCACAGTACTACTTCAGTAGTCTTATAATTGTTTTCTTATTTAGTCTCTATTAAACAGTCTTGAATGCAGTTGATATGAGTTACTAAAAAAGGTTATTCTAAGCTTTTGACAAAGTTGAGACAGAAAATATGGCTATGGAAAGGTTATTTTAATTGACAGATTGTGGTGTCCTTATATATGTGCATAAGATATCAATTTTAGTACAATTTGCTTTGCTTCCATTTAAGCAATCAATTTAATTTTGTGACAAAATTCGGTCACAGACTGTGATAGTGTGATTCAGAATGATTCTTGCTTTCAACACCATTTGGTTTTCTCCAAATCAAGCATCCCATTAGATTTTGCTACATTTTCATGATTTCTAAATTTTCATCATTTTAAAATTTGCTACGTTTTCATCATTTTAAAATTTGCTACATTTTCATCATTTTAAAATTTGCAACATTTTCATCATTTTAAAATTTGCTACATTTTCATCATTTTAAAATCTGCAATATTTTCATCATTTTGATATTTGCTTTAACACCAATGAGCAGCTTATTCACATTTTCCTTGATTTATTGTTTTCTTTTAGATCTGATTTACAGCACTCTAAGGATTACACATGGCGCTAGTATGTAGTGTTTTCACTTTCAGCATTATCTGCATTTCTGCATTGATCACTTAACCTGGTTGTGGTTGGCGTTGAGTTGAACATAACATAGCCTACTAACAAAAAAGTTCTGTCTTAACTCTAACCTGCTAACAGCATTGTGCGGTGGGCTTTGCTTTGTCTTGCAGCAATACTTTGCTAAATGTTTTTGTGAAATTTGATTTGAAGGTACTTGTCAAAAATTTCTGCGTGTATTTGCATTTTATTCTATATCATGCATAATATGCATATATTTAAAGTTGATTTATCTAGAGGTTGGACATTGACCAATAATACTTGTACAGATTCAGATTCAGATACAATTTATTTCCAATATTTTTCTCATCAATGCAATACAGTTATTGTAAGTATTAATAATTGGCTGTGACCCCTATGAAGCGCCCAATGGACCACTATGTAGGGGCCACCAGATTCAGGTCTAGAAAAAATGTGAATTTCCAGCCAATCTCATAAAGTTTGACAAAATTTCCCACAATTAGCCGCGAATCGAGCAGTTACTTGGAAGTAAAAAATTTGGACCTCTCTTTGAAAATTGCAAGTGAGATTTAGAAATTCCCAGGCAATAACATGCCCGAATTCCCTATTTTCTCCAGCCATGACCAGATTTAGGTAAGGTACATGAGAGGAGAGGTGAGAGGCAGCACACCAGACAGGATAAAAAGATATCCCTTCTGGGAAAAATCAGGGAATTTGAAATTTGACCTCAAATTCAGGGAAAAAACAGGGAATTTGGTTTTACGTGAGTTAATGCGTGAAACAAGTTTGCCGTTTTAAACAAAAATCAGTAATAGTCATAGTTTCCAATTGGCGACGATAACGCAACGATAAGCCAAAATATGGTGAGGGAAAACATTCTGGTGAAGCAGGGAAAAATACAGGCAATTTGTTCACCAAATTTCAATGTGTGCCCTGTTGTATTAGTACACAGTGCCATGGGCCAATAAGATCACTAAATCAGATTGGAGAATTTCCAGGAATTTTGACAATTCATGTATTTTAGACCCTAATTCTTATATTTTTGAATACAGTAAATTGAATACAATTTGTTGCTAAGCAACCAGGGAGTGAAATTAACTTTTAATTTGGCGAAGTGATAATAATCTTCAATTATGTCCAATTAACAAAAGTTCTGGAAATAATTAGCATGTTGTTGAGATGCTGAGAAGATATTGCGTTGTCACAACCTGTATTAACTTATTATTGTTTGTGGGCTATGCTTAATTGAACACTTTGTAATTGAGTAAGGTCAGGAGAAGCTGAGCTTGACTGTTGTATCTTTGGTGGTACTTCATATAAATATATATATATTT
The DNA here is from genome assembly GCA_026936325.1 of Platynereis dumerilii. NCBI lineage: Eukaryota > Metazoa > Annelida > Polychaeta > Phyllodocida > Nereididae > Platynereis > Platynereis dumerilii. The sequence goes on along the minus strand of JAPTHN010000010.1, from coordinate 10,227,993 downwards.
TCTTTCTCTTCATAAATAGGAGGGAGGGCCTATGTTGGATGGCTGTTTCAATCATCCTTCGCCTCATTGCCATGTCTTCCTCCTGTCTTAATTAGCCTACCAAGTGCATAAATACAGGACATATAGCCCCTATCATCTGTCCTTCCATCTCTGAAAAAATATGTTGATTCTTTCTACTTTTTGGCTTATACACAAGTCGGTAGTCTTTTTAGTTTTGATGCCTCAGTCGTTTGTTTCATTGACAAATTGAAATGTATTCCTCCTATTTCAAGCTGGTTGTTTTAAGCCAACATTTAAATAAAAAGTAAATCAACACTACTTTTCTCCAAGTTGATTTGATAAAATTTAATAGTAATCAGGACTGAAAGCTGGGTTTAGAGTTAGGTAATCTAGGTTCTAATAGCTGATATTGCATGCATGTATGCATAGTTGTTATGCTAGAACGAGGTAGAATGCAATAGATAAATAGGAGTCCAGTTTGTTGCGCTGGAACATGATTCTGAGTGTACATACACACAATGTTCAGCGCTGCATATTGTGTGTGAGTAATTGATTGGGTATTGATTATTGTAATTTATTGAGATATGCCGCTGCCCTGCTATCAAGTGCTAGCCGTAGCTGATTGATGTAATATATATTGTCATAGGCTTGATGTGATTCATTGCCAATGATTGGCCTGTGCTCAGGGGTAGTGCTATGTCTAAAAAGTAGTTTGACTCTGTGTAGAACTGTGCATAGTTGTAACATACTCAAGATTTTAAAAAAAGGGCCACTTGAAAGATATTGGAAATTTACTCATTGCTCCCTCCCTGCTTCCCACTACCCCCTATAAACACACAATGAAGTAAGACTATATATCTGTGCTTCTAAAGACCAACAATTTGCAAAATTGGTACACTATCTATTGAGTCAACTCCTTTCCTGATTAAATGTATTATTAGAAGGACAACATTGTAACATTTGAGAACATTTTTACCAGTTATTTTAAAGGAAAGTGTTAAATTTTGGCTTCTCTTTTATTTCCTGTCCAGCACAAATATATATTATAGATTATGATACGGACATTTATATAGCTACATTTGCTACCCGATATTTGATTCTTATCATAAAATAATTTGTGTAATTTGTTACTTTAATAAATGATTTGTTGAGCTTATCTTAAATGACATGTACTTGAAATTGACAACACAATTGATATTTGTGATTGAAAAAAGGGAAACATGATATTAAAAAGAGAGAGACTCATAAGTTCTGTTCTTTCACAGATTATTCAATAAAACGAAGCATGTTTATTTCAAAATTCCCAATAATATTTTACCTAGCTCTGATGAATGGATGTATACATTTTCTTATCAGTGTTTTACTGCAGTTTTAATGGTTTGATTACTCTAGTTAACTGTTCGTGATCTTACTCCATTAGCTTGAATTGCTTAGATAAGATTGAAGCCCCTTTTTGATAAAATAATGTTGAAGTTTTAAATATATCTAATTTTTTGTTTGGAGTATGAGTAAAAGATTAGATTCGTTCACAACTGCTAAAATTAATTTTTTAATGTTAGTAAGGCTTGTTATATTCAAAAAATTATTCTGAGATGATCAACAAATTTTTTAGAAAACTGTCCTGAGTCTTGAATCTTTATTTACTTCCTGATACTTATATGGAAGAAAAACACCATTGGTATTGGTCATAAAGAAATAACTAAGTGTATCTTAATTAGTATCGGACATTTAAGAAGTGGTGCATTTAATTCTTTACTTGCATTTCACATTTTCACTTACCTTAATTATGTCAATAATAGTACTTACTGTTTTACCAGTCCTATGGTGTAAGTTGGTGCTTGCTTTGAATCTGCTTTTGAAACACTATGACACCGAAGTGCTTGTATTATGATTACCGTACTGACTAGTGACTACTCTATGGACTACAGCAATTGCTTTGGCCCAATTCTGTGTGCAATTAAGTTGATCTCGCCATTATTGCGGTAGGCCTATGTCTGACAATGTGTGACATTATGTCTGACATACTAACCTAGACCCACTGGAATCCCATGTTATTTGTTTGTATGTTTGCACTTATCCCTTGTATACCAAGTTTAGTATATTCACAATGATGTTCGATGCATGAGGCAACATATTGCTACGTTATATTGTAGACTGAGTTTTACTATGTTGCCAGTAATTTAAAGTTACTATAGGGCTCTGTAGTCTGTAGTATGCTACTGTGAATATACTTAAAGTTGCTAAACATTGTAGCAGTTTAGTGAGTTTACCATTGCATGGATTTGATTACGCTAACTTGATCGGCAAAATGGAGAACTTGGTGGACACTATGGTGAGTATAGCATGTGTAAATGCAGTAATAAATTTGTACATATCTACTGAAAAATTCCTATGTCCATTAATATTTTTGCTGGTACCAGGCAGGCTCTTCTTATCTCTGTAGAAAGTAGAAAGTATATTGTTATGATTTATTACAGTATATACTTCAGATCTTGAAAGGGATACATTTGAAAAAAAAAAAATTACATGCATGTGGTCATTGTGGTGCCAGTCTTTTTGTAGATTTTATCTGTTGAATGTGTAAAAGAAGCGTTTCTGATCTCTAAATGTTACATTGAATTGATATCATGATGATGTGTCATTGATTATTTACTTATTTTTGTCACATGTAATAAAGTCATGTATGAATGATAATAATTGCCTATATATGTATACATGTATAGATACATGTATTCATATTAGTGACCACTACGTGTGACAAGATGCATTGATATATTAATTGATATATATCTGATCGTACAGGGATAATGTAATGACTAATGAACAAAGTTTTGCTCATTACAAAGTATTTCTAGAATTGGATGTTTGCTTGAGTCAGCTGGACTCACAGTTGAATTTCCATGATGAAGATATTTACCACTGTTTGTTTGCAAAATCTTTTTAAAAGAGCTATATAGCAAGATCAGAACAACCCTATGCTTGCCCTGCTGGGTCTTATAATAATTACATTGTATCAATGAGAAATTTGGTATTATAACAAAATATGACATTGTATTGTACCAGTCCACCAATCAGGTATTCTGAAAGAGCTTGAAAGGAGTGTTTTATCAAACATTCTAATCATTAGTAATAGTAGTCTGTGGAAGAAAAAAACTTTAGTTTTCTTGAATGACACCAGAGGTACTTTTTACCAGTCGCCTAGTGTTTAGATGTTGCACTTAGATCTTTTAGCGTTTGCCTAGTTGTTGTATAGGACATAGGGTAAAGCTCTCAAACTCCTGTTATTTTGTACACTTGCAGGATAAACATATCAGCTGCATATTTTGCAGACAGGAGTGAGGAAGAGTAAATCAATTGAAATATGAGCGTTTTGGTAAGAATCAGAAAGTTGTGATAGTTTTTTCCACCTTCCTTATTTCCAAGAGTTTTTTTGTGAAGTTTTTTCGCCCTGCATTTTTGCAAGAATGTTATGTGTAACTGACAACATTCTGCAAAAACCTGAAGTTCTGCTGGTCTTGTGGATTTAATTGCAATGATCCCCCTTTTCCTTGAGATCACTTTCCAATTGGTTTGCTCTGTTTCTTGTTTACCAATGAATTAACATAATTGGGCTTTTTGCCCTTTAACATGTCTTTCAACAAACTGTTCGGGAAGTTGACCTTAGTCACCTCACTGCACCTAGTATTAATCAGATTAGTCATAATTTCAGCTTGAAAAGAAAAAATGTTATAATCAGTGTCGTAACTGAGGGGTCTCGAGTGGGGGGGGCACCTGGGGGGGGCACGCGATTCTCTGGGGGGGGCACCCACTATACTAATTGTATATTTTAGCCAGAGTTGGAAAGTTCATATGGGGGGGCACCTAGGGGGGCACAGGTCCAATATGGGGGGCCTGTGCCCCTCCGTGCCCCCCCCCCATAGGGACGCCACTGGTTATAATATCCAAAAAATACGGAGCTGGTTAATATGTTCAGAGACAGTTTATTCACTCATTGCTTATTTGCTGACATATTAGCTGTGTTAGCTGAAAGCATGATACTTAAAATGAGATTAGATATTTCCTCTCAATATTTTGTCTAGGGATTTCTGCAATGCAGTGATACTGTGATAGGCCAATGAGCTATTTCCCAACTTTGCGCTTTGATATACTTCAGTCTCTCATGTGATTTTGACTGTTTAATTTAGTGATCTATTAATGGAGCCTATTGGATCCATATCGTCCATTGTGCTATTGCACCCATGTTAATGTTATGATAGCAGCTAAAACGAGCTGTATTTTGACCCCATGCAGGATGTATCTCGTGCATTTAGAGTAATTTAGACTGAGGACAGCTCTTAGTGTCTATTTATCTGACCAGGTCTCATTTTATGGAGCTTGTTATAGATATCCAAATTCCTTTCCTTTGAACTTCATTGAAGGCATCATTGACCTAGTTGGGTGACTTGGATCATTATCCACGAACGGTGATACGAGGTTCTTTATTAGTTCCCATATTAGTCTATTTTTGTGATATTTATATCTCTGTGACTTCATATTAATGGAGTAAGAAGTGTGCAATTCAACTTAATGGCTGTAGAAATAGCAGTAAATTGCTTTGAAGTGTTTGTTAAGGTCTTTGCACTGGAGCAGTTACCAAGTGCTTCATTGAGGTCGTTTTCAGGTTACTTTTTGTGAGGCACTTGGCTTTGCTAGATAATGCGATGGGCCCTGGCTTGGTGTTAGCATGCTGGGTTGTTAACCTTTGGGACCCAGGTTCGATTCCTGGTCTAGATAACCCATCATGTTAGACAGATGTTTCATCCTGTGCCAATACTGGCCCAATAGTGCACCTTATCTCATTACTGCGGTCCCCACCTGCATATGTACATGATGTATCATAGATCAAAGATGTTACCTCAATTTCCATGGTCCCTGCCTGTCATATTAAGCCTAATCTGTACATAAATAGAGGGTATAAAGCTGTATCAGCCACCCCTCTTTGCTGGTCGTCAATTGTATTATATTAAACACATTTGCAATGTTTATCATTCAATATTTGACACACTATTGAGTTTTCTAAGCGTTTGAACTTTGAAGCACAGGAATGAAAACATCCAAAATATTGACGAAGCAGTTCTTGGATGTCATTTAGAAGATGAATTGGTTTATGAGTTGATTGGTTGTGCTTTAAATGGCTCCTCCAATTGCTTTTAGTGAGGGCAATGATGATGAGAAATTTCTGCACTGAAAATTAATCAACTGCTGGAACATCTTAATTGGTGTCTCTTTGTCCTTGTCTTTGATAGCCACTTGTACTAATAGGGGCAGGGTTAGTATAGAGGTGTCGTGCTAGGCTGCCAACCGCTGGATCCAGGGTTCGAATCTAGCTCTTGCTGGGTCACCTTGACCTATGTTGGATGGCAGTTTCAATCATTCTTATTCCTTCACATCATTGCTGTGTCCTCCTCCTGTCCTTTTTAGCCTACTAAGTGCATAAATACAGGACGTAAAGCCCCAATCATCCATCCATTGTCGAGTCTTTTTGATACTAACAGGTTACACATTGACCAGTGTGAAGGAAGTTAAGGAACCACAACAATAAAGGCAGGACATCAAAATGACATATGGATTGGTTGGATTCCTACAGTAGGGAGCAACATTTTCATTTGAAACATAAGAAGGTAAAATAATTTGGAGCATGGAGAGTTAGAGACTCTGAAGTAGAGATATATATTTGACTCAACAGATTCTGTATTACAGAACCATACTAGATGATCAGTCTAGATCGCCACTCACCACTTAGATCACCATTCACCACTATAGATACTCTTTAGACACTCTTTAGACATGGTCGGATTATCTGACTGAGATAAGTGTGTTGACAAAAAAATCCTTCCTTCCTCTTACGGCTCTCTAGCTCTCTCACTGCAGTGTTGTTATATTGTCCCTCTGATGGATAGTCTGGATAGGGCAATTGGAGTCTTAGTGCTTCCATATTTGGAACATTGGAATTATGACGTCACTAGTGCTATAAATAGATCTGCATTGCCTCTTGGATTTTTGCCCTTCTCATTTTCTTGTTGTTGGTTTTGGGAAAACTGGGAAAAGTGATCTTGGCTCCAAACAGAACAATCTTGATCATGTTGATTAGCCCCTGGTAGTTATCTGTCATTGCAATTCAATCGTAATATGGATGTTCAGTTGTTCGTCCGTGTTTGATCAATTGTCTGTTATTGTTCTCTCAGAATCTTCATTGTCTGCGATATTTTCTTTTCTTAGTCTTGTTTTGAAGTTGTATTAGTTGCAGTATGGACATGAAATCTGATGGTTCTTTTACTAGTTTTTATGGTTATTTGTGGTCCAGACAATAATTTTGGAGTCCAACGTCCAGGAACGTAGAAATTATTCGGAAAGAAGTTGAAACTGAAATATTTATGCTGATAGTGAAAGTGATAGGCCTATTCTGAACTTTAAAGAATCAGTCTGCTGCCTGCTTCTTGTAGGTGAAAACAGATTTTCATGTGCCTGATGCTCATCGGCTGATCAGTAGTTCGCAAATCATTTTCTCTTTCAATTCATATTGTCTGACCTTAAACTGCTTTCAACAAAGAAGCTAATTTCTTTTTCTGCCAATTTGATTTATGTATCATAAAAGCTTTAACCTTTACAGCTGGTGGAAGTTTTTGTCACCAAGAAGTTGGCTGACATGATTTGTGTTAATGGTTGTTTGATGGTGATAGCAGATTCCCCAATGGTTAGCCTGAGATTCTCTTGGGACTTTTATAGTGTTGTTCTGGTGAGAAAAAGAGGGGATGGTTGGTCTAGTGGTAGCATGCTGGACTGCCCATCACTGGGTCCAGGGTTTCGAATCCAGCTCTTGCCAGGTCACCTGGGCCTACACTACCCTCCAAAAGTTTGAATACACCTGAAAAGGTAATGTTTCTTTCAAAAAGACATCACCGTCAACACCATTTTAATTGGATAGGTATACCAAACACTATGTAAGCTCACATTGAGGCTATTTGGTGTCTTTTTTTGATGTTTTAGGCTATTTTGGTATAAATTGAAATAATTTTCTCGATATATCAAATTATGACTTTCTATGAAAAGCTGTAAAAACACAGTTTTCTTCCAGCTTTATGAAATTTAATCATTTTTTACACGTTTCCACCTGTTTACATGATTTTAACAGTTGTTTCAGACCAGAAAATAGCCGTTTGAAAATTAGACAAAAATACTTATTTTGGCTATTTTTGGGTCAAAGCAAGGGTGAAACGACTCAGCTAAAATAATTTTCACTTTAGAAGACACAGTGAATGATAATAGTTCATGTTGGCCCAAAATAATCTAAAATTTGTAATTTTGAGTGGACGAAGTCTTTTTGTGGTTTGAAACCAAGGTTAAGATCTTGTTACAACTGTGGAAATACTTAAAAATGATTAAATTTCAAAATGCTAGAAGATAATTGGGCTGAAATAATTTTTAATAAAAAACCAAAAATTGCAGCTTCGAGAAAATATCAAAATTTTAACCAAAATGACGTAAAATCACAATACAAAGATAACTTATGGCCTTAATGTGAGTTGTGATATTATGTGATGTAGGTATAGAATAAAAATCGCATTCAAAATCAAGTATTTTTAAAAGAAACCTCACTTTTCCGGGTGTATTCAAACTTTTGGAGGGTAGTGTATGTTGGACGGCTGTTTCAATCATAGGCGTATCGGAGGGGGGGGGCAGGGGGGGCGAACGCCCCCCCAAAAGTTTGGGAAACAGTTAGATTCGGGCAAAAAGGCTAAAATATTAGGGCGGACGATTAAACAAACACTATTAAAAATAATGATTTCCAGGCAATTTCATTTGAAATGGTATTACATCCGGATCTTGAAATTCGGGCAAACGTCGCTCGCCCCCCTAAAAATTGAGCGCGCCGTACGCCTATGGTTTCAATCATCCTTGACCTCATCTCCGTGTCCTAATTAGCCTACCAAGTGCATCAATACAGGACATAAAGCCCCAATCTTTCATCCATCCATCCCTGCCTGTCCTGTTAAGCCTAGTCAGTGCATAGATATAGGATGTCAAGCCCTACCACCCAACCATCTAGCCTCTGTTCAATGTCGTGTTTTATGTAAGTCCGACCTTGCGATATCATATGTGACGACCCTTTTCTGTAAAATGCACCCATATCAGAGACCGCTTTATGCCTGTCAGGGTCCCCACCGGACAGGGAAAACAGGGAAAACAGGGAAAATGGTTAAAAAAAAATCCCTGCAGGGAAAAATCAGGGAATTTGAAATTTAACCTCAAATACAGGGAAAACACAGGGAATTTGGTTTGACATGTGTTGATGCGTGAAACAAGCCCTCTATTTTAAGCAAAAATGTGTAAAAGTAATAGTTTTCGGTTTCCGATTTGCGACGATAATGCCGCGATAGCATGACGATAAACCCAAATAATGTCAGGGAAAACATCCGGTGGAGCAGGGAAAATTCAGGGAAAATACAGGGAATTTGCTCGCCAAATTTCAGTGGGTACCCTGCCTGTTGAGGGAGTGGTCTTATTGCAATAGCAAAGTTCCTGTTCATCATGAGTATTTTTGTGTCAAAATGTCAATTGTGATACAGGTGGTGCACATTTGCAATCTTTGCATTTGTTAAAACAGACTGTATGAGTCCTTGCAAACACTGGTGTTTGGCTATCGCTAACCCAATAACACAAGACAGTCAGGAGTTGTCGAGAGTTGTGCAAAATCAGCACCTTAGAAGCACTTAGGGGCACCATAACTGAGTCAACTGACATCAAGTTATCAACGCTTATCTCTCCCTTTGATGCTAGTTTTTATAGACTCACTTTCCATAACCTTTGCTCTCTGCTATGTTACCTGACAGATGCAGTCAGCACTCCAGTAAGAGGCATGTATTTCTGATGACTTGTGCTCCCCACTATTTTGATTGCCTGCTTTGAGATAACCCATTTATTTGCCCCGTGGGTTAGGTCATTTTTCCACCCATGCTAACTTCTAGCTGTGGCTGATGGTCCTTACTCCTTAGACATTGTTGATGGTGCTACTGATCAGCTGATGGCTTTGGAATATTTCGCTCTTTTGAAAAGCCGCTGGAATGTGTGGAATGTTTTCCGACTTTGGCTTGATCACCTTGCAATGTATGTGGATTCTGGGTTTGATTCCAGCTTTCCAGCTTTGGCAGTGTCACCTGGACAATCATAAATAATTGGACAGCAGTTTCAATCATCCTTTGCCTCATTGCTTGGCCTCCTCTTGTCCTGAATGACTCCTGATTTGGGTAGGGTTATATTCAGTGCAGGCTCAGATACTTCAGAACATTAACAAAACTGGGCAGTTTCTGGCTATTAAGCCCTGTGGTGTATTTTTGGTCTCTGAGAGTTTATATGCTATTGTTACATTAGCCTCAGCACATGGAAAACCTTTGGCTTAGAGGAGTTTCATTGATCTGTGATTGAATTTGATAAATTGGTTGTTCGAAGGAGGTAGTGTGTAAAAATCAGCTTATTTGATTTTCCTATTTGCCTTCGAGGTCTGGCCTCTGAATCAGTACCCCTTTCTCTAATATTATGGAAAGTTGGAGGAAAAAAGAAAACGAGCACTATGCACAATGCATCACATTCTGTTGTCCTTGTAGTGTCTTAGGCATTGCCTCAATGCTCTTGGTCAGGAGGCCTTGACTTGGCTAGTTATAGAAAGAGAATGCTCCATATGCCATTGTCCTTCTTCAGAGAAACACATATTATGCTATCGAATTGATCACCACGGTTACTTTGCTGTGAATCAGAATATGTCTGAATCATTTGCTTGTCATGCTCTTGTTGGGATGATCACAAGACAATTGAGGATGCTGGCCAAGTCAAGCCACATAAATGTCACACACTGTCCAAACTCCAAAGATGCTATATTGTCCAATGCTGCTTTTGGTTCTAGCCTCTTGCATAGATCCAATTGGTCACGTCCTGAAGATGGTTGTCCAGATGAATGTTTGAGGGAGTCCAAATACATTTATCTTGTGGTAATATGAGACTGCGGCTGAATGTTCCATTGGAAGAAATCTTGCTATTGGCCGATTAGACTGGTTCCCTGCCTCAACCTTGAGGAGACCGGTATCTGGTGTCATCTGTTGTCAATATTGTTGTCTCCTTTGTCCAGAGGTACAATATTATTGGGATTCAGGTTAATGTTGCATAAGAAAGTCTGGTGGCCGGTCTGTATAGTGAGATTTGTTATTTAAAGTGAATCTGGACACTGGTCTGCTATCAACAAAATAACTGCCTCCACTTTAAAAACATTGTATTGTTAGGCAGTGTTCAGGTTGGTCTTGTTAACTGAAATCAGTTTAATGTCTATTTAGTCTTCTGCCATAATGCCTCTTCACCATGGTCAGTGTTAACACAGCCACCATGTTATGATTGCGGACAAGCTTTGATGGTGCTATCTGATTGGTCAAATGCATTCGCATATGATTACTCTGGTGTCCAATCAGGGAGATGCTCCTGTTTTGACCACTATGTGGCAGCCCTTTTGTGTGACAGACTAAATCTCTCAATGCCATAGTCTTCTGCAAAATGCTAGATATTTTTCAAGCCTTAAAAATGAGGCCTTTCAAAATTTTGACTGATTAAGTGCCATGAACAGGTCAAATTATTTTGACGCATGGCATTGCATGCGGAAAGCTTAAGTTGTGTGGTTGTACTATCTAGCCTCAAAATGGACAATCTGAAAGTGAGGCTGGCTCCTATGGTCTCTTCTTGGAACTAGCTGAGTCACAAGGGTCGTCACTTAAGGCTGGACTTGTGTGCAAACTCCGCGTACAGGATATTCGCAACTCTCGAGTGTGTTGCTAAGAAGAGGCCTCACACTTTTCGTCACCTCAGCGTTATTTCTTTTTTTCGCTACCCTGGATGGTTCCATCACTGTATGGTTGCTAGGCAACCAATTCCAATGGCATAATCAATGTCATGTGACATGCAGCCTGTCCCCCCAAATGGACATCATTAAGAACCAGTGAATTGAGAAACTATTGCATCAATACTGATGGTGTTTTGCAGCAAACTTTCGCTTACTATCATAATGGATATTTTGAGGCACTATATCCGCAGATTATCCTGATTTCTTTTCCTTGGAGGTGTTTACATTGCTTATTTCTTGTCTTCACAAATGATGATCATTCATTGATTTTGTTAAGACGAATAAAAGAAAATTTTACAGTTTCTATTATGGATTTTTCTAAGGATCTTGTAATTGGAGAGTTATGGAGTTACGGTTATGTTTAAATTTATTTCTCAAATTGGAGTGATTAAATTTGCCTTGTAAGAACTCAATAGAATGGAAAATTTCTTTTGGAATCTCAATTTTCTTATCTGTGGGCCACTGTGGCTGATTTATTTGAACATTTATTATTGAGAGAATAGTTGATCTGTTTACCATGACAGATGATTACTGTGCTTTAGGGTTAATGATCCTTTGTAGTTCCAACGAATCGAGTCTTCAGTGATATTGTGATTTACTATCTACTGGAAGGTCCCAGGTTTGATTTTCTGTGTTGAATTTGGAAAAACTCCTTCTGCTGTTTCTCAGATCACTGTGTTCCATTGCTCTTCGTTTACCTGAGTCAAAATGGATTAAATTTAATTGGTCATAACACACATAAGGAATCTTTATTCCCAATTAATCATCTGTGCCTCTAAATAGCCCACTCTGGTGCTCACAGGGCGTTAAACGAAAACTCACTCCAACCCATCATCAACAAATAGTCAAAGCAATGCTCATACAAATACGTAATCTTGTTGATGGCTTCGCATGGTGGCTTATCTTACCAGGAAAGCTTTCTGATTCCAAGAAAGTGTTTAATTGAGATTATCTCCTTCAAGAAATCTAGGAAGTGGCTTATCGCTCCAGTGTTTAGACTGGATTAGTCAGTTTTTCTCAGTCTTTCTCAAGAAAACTGAGAAACTGCGTTAAAAAATGTATTTTCTTGAAGTTCTAGGCAAATGGAATGCAAAAACATAATTATGAGGATTTCAAACTGCAATTTCAAAGGGATAATTGTGCAATTTGAATGTCTTGAGACATTGTTAATCCCAATTTGAAACAGTTTATGTTACCTGAACCATTTTGCCACCTTAAGTTTGCAATAGTACCGCTAAGGACAGCAAGGTAACAGTATAAATACGATCTAAAATGCTGTTGACTCCAGCCAGAAATGCTGCTGTTCTACAATGTGGTCTCAGAATACTGACACATTATGAGACTTAATTCTCTGCTGCTCAGTATCACAATCATAGTGCTTTGGCACTGCCAGCACTGGTGCCTTGTAGGATGAAGAATAGGAAAACCCAACACACTCATGGAACATTATGGCATAATGTAGCACGAAATATTGTTTGATCTTGCCCGAAACGCTGTCATGAAAAATGGACTAATTAGTTTGTGAGGTTGAATTCTCCGAATCACAATCAATGGTTTCAGTCCAAACCATGTTACTGGATCGTTAAGGGTTGGGATGATCATAACTCTCAAACATTGGAAAATCATGATCATGCAATCTGAAACATTGTTGCTCATCTGGAAGCACTCTTAAAGAGTCTTTTGGCCCTTAAAAACATCATCTCTCCTGAAACAGTGTGAAACTTATGAATATTATAAGACCCAATGCTCAGTTTCATCGTGAAACACCGTGATACACCATGACACAATCACAGCGGTGCAGTGTTTAGTGAAATGGAGATCCCCTCGTAGGATACCCAGCAGAACTTGCAGATTGATCTGAATCAAGACTGGGGCAAGTGCTGGGCCTTGGCTCACACCATTGGCCCAGCTGACGCCATGCCTACTGGCTGCTTTACCTGTGCTAAGCACAGGAAGGTGGGTCTGCCCTTGTTTATTACAATGTTTATTATTCTGACGTCTTGTCGGTCGTCTTTTCTGTCTTTGTTTTCTTGAGATCGTGAGATGCATTTTATTGTGAATCTGACTTCAAATCGGTTATTTTGCCTTGTTTGTCCACTAATTTTTGGAAGGCACTTCAGACCTGTCATTTTGCTGAATTTGAAAATCAGCTTGTATTTATAATCATATCTTTCACACTGCTGTCATGAATTATAAATTTTAGTGATGCCTCTGCCCTCTGGCCTGTTGCTAAGTTTTTCATGTTATCCTTATTCATGAAACCTAATAATCTTAACACGTATCGCATCACATCCTTCAGAAATGAGACCTTGCTAATCACATTTGGTCAGATAGAAATTTTGGAAATTATTTTTCCATGTCTCCCACTGTCTCTATCTCACTCTGTCTTTGTCTCACACTGTCTCTGTCTTGCTGTCTTTGCCTCATTCTGTCTTTGTCTCGCTCTGTCTTTGTCTCACTCTGTCTTTGTCTCACTCTGTCTTTGTCTCACTCTATCTTTGTCTCACTGTGTCTCTATCTCACTCTTGTCTTTGTCTATCTCTGTCTCTGTCTCACTCTGTCTCTGTCTTACTCTGTCTTTGTCTCACTCTGTCTCTCTCTGTCTTTGTGTTGCTGTCTCTGTCTAACTCTGTCTTTGTCTCGCTCTGTCTTTGTCTTGCTCTGTCTTTGTCTCACTCTGTCTTTGTCTCACTCTATCTTTGTTTCATACTGTTTCTGTCTCATTCTGTCTCACCCTGACTTGGTCTCACTCTGTCTCAGTGGTCATCTGTGTCTCATTCTGTCTGCCTTAAATCTGTTTCTACCTCACTCTGCCATTGTATTTCAATGTCTCTATCTCACTTTGTCTCTGTCTCACTGACACTCCGTCTTTGTCTCACACTTTCTCTGTTTTGCACTGTCTCTGCCTAACTCTTGCTCTGTCTCACTCTGCTTATGACAATAATGCCAATCATTTATAGTGACAACGTTTGGACATGGCCGGAGTGGGGTTTAAACCTGCATCCTCATGCCCAAGGGCAAAAAGTCTTAAGGGCTAACCACTGTGCCACTGTCCATACCCACCAACCTGCCTATAAGATAGTTGTCTTGTTTTTGAGAATAACTAACAAATGTTGAAGTAAAAATACAAATGTTTGGAATCATACAACAGTTTCTAGGAATGCAATAGCATCAGTGCAATGTGGTATCTCAATGTTTCTTGGATATGTGTGTCTCCCACATGATACAGTGTTTTGCAAGGTTTTGGAAATATTTACGTCCAGGTGTTAGTGTTATGTCAGTTGGCGAAGTTACTTCTCAGTTATTGCACTTGTGAATATCTTGTGTTTCTTTTCTGTTTAGATACAGAAAGATATACATGACTTATGATATGCTGCAGCATTGCAGGGAGGAATAATGTGATATTGTTGGCTGGGGAAGTCAACACATGATATTTCTTGTCATACTTGCGATTACTTATCTCTTCCGATAGTAAATCTTATTGTACAACGTTGTTTTCTGAGCTATAGATAGTTTGCTATGCAATTGTGAGAATGTTGCAATAACAGCAATTGATGTTAAAGAAAAAAGGTTCAGATAAAGTAACCATAATTTGCTAGCTGGGTGGCCGGCTTCTCTACTACTGGCTGCATGGTTCAGAGCACTAGGCACCTACCTTTTTCTAGAGGTTTATTCTAGGTTTGAATTCCATAATGGATTAATTGACAGGAAATAATAATATACAAAACCTAGAAAAAACATCGCTGTAACTATATTTATCTACTTCCAGTGTTGTAGTTACAGATAGATAAGAGATAAATAGACATGTTAATTGCAGCCAAGTTCTAGTAGTCCGAACTACAAGGGTTGATCACCATTACAATATTTATCTACCGCCTGTGTTGCAGTTGCAGATAGATAAAAGATAAATAGACATGGTAATTGTAGCCCAGTTCTAGTAGTCCGAACTACAAGGGTTGATTGATGAGATGAGAAAGAGAGAGAGTCCTCAACAGTCAACATGTTAACATTCAGCCCATGTGAGGGATCTTTTACTTGCTCAGCACAGACACTGATACAAGGGGCCGCCAATTTAACGTCTCATCCAAACGACATCCAGCTGGGATTTTGCTCTTGAGTCTAGAATGCATACTGAAAATATGTATTTGAGGTTCACTGCTAGGGGTTTGAACCCATGTAGGCAAAGACCTTCAGTGGAGACTGTAATATAACCACCCAGCTGCTCATATACATTGCAATGATAGTATTCATGTTGAAAACAGCACCCACGAAGTAGCTTGATCATCTGCAACACAGTAATTCTGTGTTTTATGAATTTTGATTCTCCTAAATTGGATAAGTGAAGTGCATCGCTACATACATTGTATATGGTATACTGATTCCACAGGTTTCTGTTTCACAGCCTACCATGGTTCAGCCTTTGCCTGTTGGGCAGAGGGTCGTTCAGATAAATTGGATCAGTTTGATCATGTGGGCTGCCCTGAAAGATTGGGGTCCCTCATGCATTATGGGTGTTTATAACCACCTGTCTATTCGGTCACAGAGGTGATGGGGTTCACGGGTTAATCGGTCCATTCGGCAGCATTCGAGGGCTTTATTTATGACACTAGCTGAGGCAAAGTCCCTTACTGTGTTTAAAGTACCATGTAAATATTGCTTTGTTATAAAAGAAGGATGTACTATGTATACATGTACTAATTGTTCTGAAATTACAGTAGTTTTCTGTAGTTGGCATTGGTACATTAGGTTGTTGTTTTTTTACACCTTGTCTGTGTGCCTTGAGCTCCAGATTTCAGATTTAGGAACAAGAAAATAAATATCCATTGAGTGATAAGAAATAGCGGAATATTAGTGTAATTAATGAAAAAGAATGATTTTTTGTAATGAATAAAGGGGAACTTGAACTATTGCTTCGAGGGCCTGTGGTAGCACGCTATGGTACTGATTTCTGGGGTCCGGGTTTGATTCCCAGCACAGGTCACATATGTTAGACTGATGTTTCATCTTGTACCAAGACAATACATTCTCCTAACCTCAATACAGTGGTCCATACCTGTCCATTTAAGCCTGAAAAGTGCATAAATACAGTACATAAGGCCTCTCACCCACCCAACCATACTGTGCCATGCCATTGATTTATAAAAGTTACACGTAGCTGTGTGCAAGTGCCTCAGCATCCCATTATTATTTTTCCCTTACCATGTCTACCCCATTATTCAGTGCCATTCACCACTTGGGAGACTTCAGAAATCTTCGGTTAACAAATACCTCTGCAATCTTGAGTACTGTTTGCCGAACATGGCTGTCATCTTGTGTGTGTTATTAATTTGGTGGATCGTCAATAGTTTTGGCGTATTGGGATGATCAGTTTTGTTTGGTTAGAGAACAGATTGATGATATGGGTTAGGAAGACGCTTGTGAAAGACAAATGGAGTTATTCTGGGTTATTCTGAGCTTGCCGGGTAATCCTAGTACTTTGCCTTGATTTATTCGGTCGTTGTCTTTTCTATTCTTGGTATTCTTGCTTTTTAGTGCAATATTCATAGTAACTATTGTTTTCTCTCTATATGTATGTTGCTGCAACTGAGATTGTGGGTTATAATGAGTGGATAGGGTCATCTACATTCTACAAGCGTGATCAACTGGAGTCCAACGTTTGGCCAATTAGGCTAATCATTTTGGGAATCTTTAATTAAGATGCTTTTAGCAAAATTCACTGACTTAAATCTCCATGGTTTAAGATGTTTGACCGTATGCATGCACTTCACTTCAAACAACAGGGAGTCATTGCGAAAATCTGCATGAGCTCTGCTAAAATAGCAAAATGTAAATCATGATGGTAGTTCCTAATTATATAAATCATGACCGCCAGGACCTAGTTGTCTCAAGGGTGAAATAAGTTCTAGGGATGCACGGATATCCGGCAAGGTATCCGGTATCCGGCCGGATATTGGTATTTGCAGGATATCCGGTATCCGGCAGAATTAGGGTGTCAGAACTGGATATCTGGGATGCTCAAAAATAAGTGAAAAGCTAAAAAAAAATTTAATAATTAATAAAGAATGTTGCAAGAACACAGTCAAAAACATGATGTAACCATCTTCAAAATTTGAATTCAGTTACAGAATATAACGAAAAACGTTCCATTAGAGGAAGAGTCCTATTCTGCCAGACAGATATCGACATCAAATCAGCAATATGATATTTGTAAATATGTAAATAGGCCTCATGAAAATTAACATTTCAAGAGTTTGAATTATATATCTAATAGTATAACTCGAACAAAGTTTATATTTTTTGGGATTGCTATTACATATTGGACTAATGTGTATATATGTATATCAACAAATCATTTCAAATTTAATTCAAATTTGTATTATTCAACGAAAATTCTGTTATTTTGATGTATTATTGTTTTTGAAGTGAATTGTAAGCCCAAGAGGGCTTGGGGCTAGAATGTGAGCCCATTTCACGTAAATAAAGAATTTCTCTCTCTCTCTCTCTCTATATCTCTTGGCTCTCAGAAAAAATATTTGTAATCAATCGCGAATGCTGAAAAACTTGCTTTTTCGTATGTTTATTATCCGGTTCCTATCCGGTATCTGGCAATTGGTGTTGCCAGATTATCCGGTATCCGGCTATTTTCACTATCCGTGCATCACTAGAAATAAGGCCACACATAATTGATCTTCAGCTTCTCTAGGATTCCTCTCTAGGCACTTTTTCAAGGGTGAAAAAAAAATTTTATAATGTCAAAAAAATTTTTTTTTTTTTTTTTTCAATTTTTTTTTTCCATCGGCAGGAAATCTATTGTGTCGGCGGGTCCGCGAAGCTAAGAATCAATTATGTGTGACCTAACTCACATGCTTTTGCAGAAGATTGTGAAACCTGTTTACTACAGGCTGTGGACTACACCCGTAGAGCCTCACTGCTGTGATGGTGCTTCATCATGCCTCTCACTCTGAACATGCTCGAGGCTGATCAGTCTCACTCCAAGCAAGCAGTTCAAGTCATGTGAAGGAGATAGGGTCCCTCTAAGGGGCCAGTGAAATATTTGTTGATGTCAATAGAAACATAGGAATGATGGAGAGGGGATATTGAAAAATATCTTTGCGGAATATGATATTGTTGACAACATCGACAAGAGTTTGTGGATGCAGTTGAAACAGAGACTTTTTAGCCATATTAAAGAGAAAACGCCATTGTGTTCATAAATTTTTAAAAACACTTCATTGTTGTAATGCTGTTTGGATAACGCTCCAAAGTTATAAACTTATTTCCGGTTTGATTGGCATGGTATTCAGAGCAGACAACTGCAATTCCGTTATGAAATCATGATTACTTGAAGCTCTGTGGAACATTTCTTCTTCACAACCATATTTTTCTTCGAGATGTGATGCCAGTTTCTTACGCTAAAGTTCCTGCCTTACTAACCTGCAACAGATCTTTACTAATTGTCCCCCCTTACACTTTAGTGTAAGGGGGGGATACTGTTTTGAGCTTGAAGCGTCGTGGAATAATATTTTGTACTGCACTTTTCTTCAAAGCCACAGGGTCATTCCACCTCATTTCAACAGATGGCTCCCACCTTACCATCTCAGAATGTAATGAAAAAATTTCAGGATGAAGGTTTATCACTTTGATGGACAAATCTCAAGTTATAAAGCCATATCTATAATAGTCTTTACGGTAGAAAATAATGAATATTTGCATTTTAGTTATTTTTTATTAAAAAACTGTACAAGTCCTCAACTTTGAAGCTAAATATCTGAAAGAGTACTTAAGCTAGGGACTTGAAATTTTGGGGACAGTTACATATATATGTGAACTAATTAAAAAAAATAGTATGGGTTTCTATGGTTATCTGAATAGGTTTTGTGGCTTATTCAATATTGTTGCAAAATGCGTCTTCGGACCAACTTTGAGCCCTCATAGAACCTTGGAATCTTATGGTAGGGGTATGATTTTTATGGACATCACTGCTGGCTATGAGAGCATTGCATTGCGCCCATTTTCAGGATTTTAAAAATTTTGGTTAGGGAGATACTTGCCTTCAAAAATCGAAAATAATGCAATTTTACTTACATTTGAACCCTAAGTTCCGTTGAATGTCAGGTCATACCATCAAAATTTTAATTTTATCTGAAATTTTACATTTTCACCTTTCTATGCCTAAGAGTTCATTTTGGTATCTTTCTCCATTTTTGTGCAGTGAATTTTTAAAAACGGGGTCTTGGAGTTCATTAAAATTGTGTCATTCACTACCAACAAACCCCAGGATGACCATCTCAGATATGGATGAAAAAAATCACAAATTTACTTTTATCCATATAATGAAGGCATGCCAAATTTGAGGTGTGTAGCTTAAATAGTTAAAAAGTTATAGCTGATAACAAGACTAAGAAACACAACAATTTGCGAGCTCGCAAATGGCTGATGTGATGAATGGCAGTTTTTGAAGAGCCATAACTCTTGAAGGAAGCTAGATTTCAACTTGGATTTAATCACAGCCTTTATCTGCACACAGGATACCCCATTTCTGTCTTACAATACTATGTCAACCCTTAAGGTCTTGAGAAAAAGAATCCTGAACTTGGCTTTTCATGCACCATTATCGAAAGACATTAGAAAATATGACGAAACACAGTTTTTGAAGAGCCAAAACTCTTGAAGGAAGCTAGTTGTGTTCTTGAATTTAATTACAGCCTTAGGCTACTTCCAAGAAACCACATTTCTGTCCAAAAATACTATGTCCACCCTCTAGGTCATGAGATAAAAATTCCCAAACTTGGTTTGCATACTGTCTTTCAATGTAATTTTTAAATGCTGCATGAAAAGCCAAGTTTGGTATTTTGTATCTCAAGACCTAGAGGACAGAGAGGTTATTTCAAACCAGAAATGTGGTATCTTGTGTGCAGACTAAGGATGTAATTTAATTCAAGTTGACATTTACCTTCCTTCAAGAGTTATGGCTCTTCAAAAACTGCCATTCATCACATCAGCCATTTGCGAGCTCGCAAATTGTTGTGTTTCTTAGTTTTGTTATCAGCTATAACTTTTTAACTATTTAAGCTACACACCTCAAATTTGGCATGCCTTCATTTTATGGATAAAAGTAAATTTGTGATTTTTTTCATCCATATCTGAGATGGTCATTTGGTCATCCTAGGGTTTGTTGGTAGTGAATGACACAATCTTAATGAACTCCAAGACCCCGTTTTTAAAAATTCACTGCACAAAAATGGAGAAAGATACCAAAATGAACTCTTAGGCATAGAAAGGTGAAAATGTAAAATTTCAGATAAAATTAAAATTTTGATGGTATGACCTGACATTCAACGGAACTTAGGGTTCAAATGTAAGTAAAATTGCATTATTTTCGATTTTTGAAGGCCAGTATCTCCCTAACCAAAATTTTTAAAATCCTGAAAATGGGCGCAATGCAATGCTCTCATAGCCAGCAGTGATGTCCATAAAAATCATACCCCTACCATAAGATTCCAAGGTTCTATGAGGGCTCAAAGTTGGTCCGAAGACGCATTTTGCAACAATATTGAATAAGCCACAAAACCTATTCATATAACCATAGAAACCCATACTATTTTTTTTTAATTAGTTCACATATATATGTAACTGTCCCCAAAATTTCAAGTCCCTAGCTTAAGTACTCTTTCAGATATTTAGCTTCAAAGTTGAGGACTTGTACAGTTTTTTAATAAAAAATAACTAAAATGCAAATATTCATTATTTTCTACCGTAAAGACTATTATAGATATGGCTTTATAACTTGAGATTTGTCCATCAAAGCGATAGACCTTCATCCTGGAATTTTTTCATTACATTCTGAGATGGTAAGGTGGGAAGATTTCCAGAAATCTGATGAAATGAGGCGGAATGACCCCACAGGGTTTGCTGCGTCAAAATTGGTCTCATTTTGTTCATTGCAACATCAAATGTGTTAAGCCATCTATTGTTATCCTTCTACAATTCATTTTCCGAGTCAAATCCGCCTTTAAACTTCGTAAATCACTTCGTTTTTTCGGTGTCACGAGATCTTACCGCGGCCGTTTTCGATTTTGTAAGGATTGGCCTACTCGAGCGGTCCGGGTGACTTACGTCCGCGAGCATTTTCGATCTTTTTGTTCGATTTACTCCAGCGGTCCGCTTGACTTCCGTTCGTCTCTAATCAAAAACGTCTCCTATTGTGCAGTATGCACATCCACTGTGTCTGCAGTCCATCAATGACAATCAATGATAGCGATCAATGATAGCGATCAATGATAGCGATCAATGATAGCAATCAATGATAGCAATCAATGATAGCAATCAATGATAGCAATCAATGATAGCAATCAATGATAGCAGTCAATGATAGCAGTCAATGATAGCAATCAATCAATGATAGCAATCAATGATAGCAATCAATGATAGCAATCAATGACAGCAGCCAATGCTGCCAATCTATGATGCCAATCAATGATACCAGTCAATGTTACCAATCTATTGTATGTGTGATTATCATTGGCAATGGGAAAGGTCTTTCATTATACACAAGACATTGACAGTAAATAATAAAAACAATTACAGCTTTGGAAAGTAAATGTTTACATTGTACAATTTTGATTTACCTTCTTTTGTTGATTAAATGTGAAAATAGGGGGGACAATTAAGTCCCTTTGGGACAGCATTACATGCATCGAACGATCCCCTATCCTGTGCTGCATCTAGTTTGAAATGGTGTCTGCTAACCTACTTTAGTATTCCTTTAATCAACTGAAGCTGATGATTCCAAATGTTTTGAGATCAATAGCCCATTCTGTTCTTGTATTACAAAAAGATAAATCACTTTTGCCTGAATTTGCCATGTCTCCTATGCTTTGCGCATTTCTGGTGTACTGTTTTGTGGCAATATAGTCTCTAATATCCTGTATGCTGAACTATTAAAAGGTGTTTCTCAAATCAAAGCAAACTTAATAACTTATTGCAAACCGTTTTGTCTTTTCAGAGTTTCTTCGGTTTCGGCCAAAGTGCCGACATCGACCTCGTCCTCGATGGCCAGGACACGCGGAAAATGGCCGAGATCAAGACGGAGGACGGAAAAAAGGAACGGTGTTATCTCTACTATGACGGAGAGACTTGTTCAGGAAAGGTACGTTATATGGAGATCTATAGTATTCTATACATGCAATAGATAGTTCTGTTGTGATATTGTGACAACTCCAGGAGCAGAAATCAAACCCTGGTCCCCGCCCAGGAGGCCGGAGCATTACTCATTACATAAAAGAGTCACTTATTTGTCCAAGGGAAAAACCATGCCATCAACTGGAAACCACTACAATATCACCCGCTAGACTTCATTCGCTGGGTCCTGGGTTTGAGTCCAGCTCTGGTTGTTTCAGCTCAACCTATGTTGGACAACAGTTTCAATCATATCTGCCTCATTGCGGTGGCCACCACTTGCATAAATTGGCCTACCAAGTGCATAAACACTGGATTTAAGCCAAGGTCATTTGTCATTTTGCATAGTCTTTTTAACATACTACTTGAACCTGAACCTATGTAAATCACTAAATGGAATAGGTATTTTAAGATATGCAATCTCTTGACCCTTTAGTATATCCGTTGTGGTTGTAAAATTTTGTGTTGGTTCTGACGAAACTTTCAAAGAGGTTGCATGTCACAGGGATGTTGTATATCACAGGGAATTTTCGTGTCAAACAAGGTTTCCTTATCACAGGGAGGTTGCGCCTCATGTGGATGCTTGTAAAAGGAACAACGATGAAGTCTAGTGCATATCTGTTATTACACAATAGTTTCTGTCTGACAATGTCTGACAATGTTTGTCCTGCTTTTTATCTGCCTTTTGTGTCCACACTGCTCCGGTTGCTGGAGATTATTTTAGACAACGTTGAACGTCGTTGGTGCTCTAGAGTCATCACAATGTTGTTTCCTGACTTTTCCTCGTACTAGTAGTTGTCAACTAGTTGTCTAGTAGATGCCATCTGATGGTGTGTTTGGATAGATTGGCTTATCACTAGTCAACATGTGTATCAGGAAATTATAGAAATGCCTTTGAAATTGGTGTTGCATTATTGAACGAGAAAATTTAAAATAAATTGTTTCGATGGTCAAAACAAATTTTTGTCATCATGTAAATTACTGATGCAGTGTAAGCACTTTATTGTTATATTACGAGGAAATAACTTCTAGAGAATCTAGTTATGTGAATATGACTGCGGCACTTATGTTTTCGTGTCACCATTCCATTAATGACAAGTATTAAAGTGATTATCTTTGATTCCAGGTTAATATCACATTAAAGAAGGCCAGCAAATTTGAGCATCAAGGCATCAAAATAGAATTTATAGGACAAATAGGTAAGTAGAAGATACATATATGTATTAGATTGGATATTATTATCATGTAAACTTCTGAATTTTAAGTAAGTCATTTTATGGACTCTGAATCTGAGCATACTGAGTCAGAAATAGGCTTCAAAATGTGTTCCTAATGAACCTCATGAATTCCTACTCGATTCGCTTTATAAAAAGATGTTATAGATTGATTAATCTTTGTTCTCAATTGGTAATAGACATCTCTTTTCATCAAAGAATACTCTGATCACTAAGCTTATCGATACGATACGATACGATATTGACACGTTCACAAACAAATTGAACACTTTGTCAAAATGAAAATAAAATACAATGAATCATAAATAAAAAGAAGATTATACAAAAAATGAATACGATTGTGATTAGTTCAGAACTTTGTTATGACACAGATCTTGCAATAAAACAATTATTTTATGATTCATTTGTCACGGAATTTTATGATACAAGTTTACAATATAATGAAAATATTTATTAATATTTATTATAATGATTCTTTTATTTCAGAACTTTATTACGACAGAGGGAATCATCATGAATTCACCTCCCTTGTCAAAGAACTTGCCCGGCCAGGGGAATTATCACAAAACACAAGTTATGACTTTGAATTTGTCCAGGTAGAAAAGCCTTATGAATCATACACAGGAGCTAATGTCCGACTAAGGTAAGGCGCTTTCTGGAATACTTATTGTATTATGATGCTATAAAAATATGTTACTTTTATTTGAAAACATTGTCTATATAACGCTCTGGATCGTCGCCTGGAATGAACTGTCTGTGCCTTGCTGGCAGTTGAATTTGTGACCTATACATGTAAAACCCTTATGTTGGTGCGTAATGCCCCTCAGTGTAAATTTTTAGGATTTGAAAGTTCTTATTCTGTGTATAACTATAAATTGTAAGAAAAGTGTGCAAAATAGTGGACGTCCAATCCTCCTTGATTTTGTGGTCAGACTAGTGCTGAATAGCCTTGGCCAGTCCATATGGGCTACTGGCATTTAGTTCTGTTTTCTGGCACTTGTGGTGCCACTATGATGCATGTCTGATTCACTGACTCAATAGAAATAGGCTGACGTTTCTCACACTGGATAAGAAGTGTTAAAGTTTAAGGTAGTTGATTGACCTTCAATGGTTAATTTGACTCTCTCAATCTTCGTAACTAATCAAACGTTCCCATTTTCTTTCTCACAGATATCTCCTGCGTGTCACAATAGTAAAACGTCTTAACGATGTCGTGAAAGAGCAGGACATCATTGTACACACACTTTCTCAATACCCTGAAATGAATAGTAGCATAAAAATGGAGGTCGGCATCGAAGACTGTCTGCATATAGAATTTGAATACAATAAGTCAAAGTGAGTACTCGTCTTTTCTTTATAGCTCTATGTTTTGATATTATCATTTTATTTTTTATTGCTTTTGGGATATTTATAAAAATGTCTTGTGTTAACTACTTTGTCATGGTTCTAAGTGTATTATTGACCCTTGAATGGAAGTAAATGCTCCTGAGAATTAAAAAAAATTGTAGATTTGCAATTGCTCATGTCAATCTAGTCTGAAATGTATGTTTATGATGATTTCTCAAGTTGAGCTATTAATGATTATGTTAACTTCTTATATTATAAATTGGAAACATTAATTATCAATATATATTATATAATCTTCTGTAGACCAACATTTATTTGTTGATTGCTATATATGTATGACCTTTCTTTACTGAAATCGATCTTTATCTTTATATATAATATTCTGTGATGTGTCTATAGATGATCAAATATATTAAATTGTGTTATTATGTTTCTGCCAATTACATTTGAAGCAATAGTGTTGTAAGTTTCCTTTGCCTTCAGGATTACCACGTCCTCCACCTGGCCTACCACGTGCATAAATACAGGACAATAAGTCCATTAAGTCCTTCTGCTAAAAGCTTTCTGGGTGTGTTGTCTTTCTGTCTGACAAAATAGGATACATGTTTCTTCGTCTCATTGTACATTATATGCAGTGGTTGAAATAAGGGGGGGTCAAGGGGGTTTTGACCCCCCCCAAATGCCCCTGTGACCCCCTCAAATACATTTTTCAGAAGGACCCAGAGGGGGTCCTGAAAACCCCCCCCCCCCCCCCCCAAATACTGAATGCATATGGAGGCATAAGCATGAGGTAGCAAGTAAAGCCTATTCAGCATATAACAACCGTGATTTATATACATCAGCAAAGATTGTATTCAGAACTAATTTTCAGAGCAAAACATGCTTTAATTGCCCAGAATTCTATTTAAAGAGCCTCGAAAACTCTTTGGCTACAGTGAGCGTCTGGCCGTCCGCTATTTAGCCTGGCTAAAAGGGCTTCAACCCTTTGGGTGTTGCAACTGAGAGACCCCCTTAGATAACAGGGCCTATTTCGACCACTGATTATATGTGCAAAGCATTATAATATCTTGATGATAAATGGAAGTTTGCAGGTGGGCCTGCTTCATTCTCTCTGGGATACAAAGAAAACTCTTGTTTTATGCACTATACTTCATTTGTATATTTTACTGCCGCGTATCTCGTAGTTGATTCCCAATGAATATCTGGACTCAGGGGCCTTATATGCTTGTGTTTTGCAAGCTAGAGACAGCTGATCCCTGCAACTTGTGATTAGTATTGTTTCTAATAAACAGTAGTTTATTCTGACACTTTAATTTTGATCTTTCGAAAGAGTGCGATCCTCAAACGTAGCATTCTCAGTGGCTGGGACTAAGGGTTTCAAAAAAGTTTTCTTCTGCACATGACACCGGAAAATAGAGTTGTTGCCACTTTTACTTTGGGGTTTGTTGATTTCAAGCAAGAAAAAACTATTGGGGTAAAAGTTGGTCGTGATGGGTCACCTGGACTTAGGTTGGACAACATTTTTAGTCATCCTTCGCCTCATTGTTTGGGGGAGGGTAAGCTCAGTGGTAGCATGCTAAGCTGCCAATCGGTCAGTCCAGAGTTCGAATCAAGCTCTTGCTGGGTCACCTGGGCTTATAAATTGGATGGCAGTTTCAATCATTCTTCACCTAATTGCCATGTCTTTCTCCTGACCTAACTAGCCTCCCAAATGCATAACTATTAACTGCAAGATGTAAAGCCCCAATCATTCATTCATCCAGTGGGACTGAGTGAAATTTTTAGTTTCTCATTGTTGGCCTGTCATGTGTTACAACACAAAATTGCATAATTGTACCTTCCAACACTATTGTGCATTATTATACAATGTCGTGATTCATACTGTTTTATTTAACCACTGTGAAATGTCAATATTAACCATGTACGATCTCTACAGGTACCACTTGAAGGATGTAATTGTGGGAAAGATCTATTTCTTGCTAGTCCGTATTAAAATAAAATACATGGAACTAGGAATTGTCAAGCGAGAGACAACCGGAGCAGGTGACGGGGCTGTTGTGGTTTTACTTGAAGCTTTTTGATTTATTTCAGCTTTGCTGGAATTTTTTTCTAGATTTGTATCCTAGAAATGTATCTTGAGATTCTAGAATTATAGCTGTTGTGAACTTTTGATTGATGTTTCATAGAAATTCTAGTGGCTGTTGTGTATAATCTTGCATTTTTGCAATATTTGTCGTGATGCATGCTCTAGTGATGATTGAGACTGGTCGTTTGTGGGCTTTCAGGAAAATTCTAATTTAAAAACTTATGTGTTTTTGGCAAAATGTTTTCTAAAAACTCACCTACACTCTGAAAAGAAATTTGGAAATTTAAATTGTTAAATTCTATGTCATTCCAGTAATTTGCAAGTACATGTATAGTCGACCTACACTGACAGGTACATGTATTCTGGTTCCAGGTAAATTAGCTCAACATGGAAGTCAGGGAAGGTCTGTTTTTAATGCAGGTGCGCATGCGCAACAAAAGTCAAGTGTTTGTCACACCCGAAGTATGAGGAGGACAGTATACATAATCCTAGACTTTCACATCAGCTTCCAGATTTGGCCTTGACTTATTCAAGGTAATTTGCTTAAATACACAATATTAAGGTTTTTTTAATTGACTCCTTTTTTGTTATGTATTTCGATAGGAATTGAAAAAGTTAAATACATAATTGATTGATTTTAAGTAACATCAAATGAATTTTTTAAAATCTGGTGTGCATGAAGAGCTGCTACTTTGTGTATTTTAAAAAGAGAAAAAGACAAAAACAGTTATTTTTTGCTATTAAAGGCTTGGAAGTTTCAGAATTCATTAGCATATGAAAATATTTTGTCAAACGCAACCCGATATTAGAATATTCCACCTGCATTATGCAACCCGCGGGTTCTTGTCTTATCCTGATCTGAGCAATTTATATAAGCGCCCCTGCTGTTTGGAAGTGTAAAATCATGATAATACTTATAGAACTGCTTATTAATATAAATTTGGTTATTGCTAAATCATTTGTGAAGCTCAGTTTTGGTAAATTTTTGACAACCCAGGAATTAATTACATTTGATCTACATGTAAGCCCACAAGTGATTGGTTCTTCAAAATTAATTGTAAATTTGCTTTTCATTTACAGATTTCATCCCGTTTCTTCTGTTCATTTTACACCAGGTGTCACACTTGTGTTGTTGTAGCCACCTGGTGTTGTGAGTTTTGTCTCAGTTTTGTGCGTCACAGTGAGGGTCGATCAAAATGTTATAAATCATATCCTAACTGAACCTCTGCAATTATAATAAACTAACTGTAAAAAAAAAAAAAATCTTTGAGAAACTTCTGGAAATTTGGTGAGAAAATAAAAGTTTTAAAAACATTTTTGTCGCAAATAACTGAGACAAGACTTGTCTTGAAACTCTATCCCCTTTTAACACTTCTTTCCGATTATAGCACTTCCTTCTTTTTGATTTGAATTGTTGTTTTCCGTTTATTTATTTTCCATTTCTTATCGTTGTTTCTTTTCTCTTTTTGTCATTGTTGTACCAACAACTTTTCACCAGGTATCATTTGAAAGATGTGATCGTAGGAAAGATCTATTTTCTCCTTGTTCGAATCAAGATCAAACATATGGAATTGCAAGTGATTAAGCGAGAAACCACTGGAACAGGTATATACTTAATGCTTTAGGGTTAATTGCAATTAGGTGCATAAAAAACGCGAAGAAGCGCCTTAGGCCTGTATTTGTAAGACAGCTAAACTCATAAGGTGAAGTTACAAATCTAGAAGTAAATGATAAATGTAAAAAAGGAAAATTTAATTTGGCTTTTAAACTAAGAAAAGCATTCAACAGCTTTCTCAACTTATGCTTCAGTAATCAATTGGGGATCTGGGATAAATAATTTATAAGACACAATTATCAGTACTTGATATTTTGTAAATTTAGATATAACTAGTATGTAGGTGAAAGGTTTTACGATGTATGTAAATATTATCGTCTCAATGGTTCTTTTGTATGTTGTCCAGATTGAATAGTTCGATTAGGATAAATATGAAATTGCAATTAAAAATATTTCAAAATGGTCAATTAAACAGGAGTTGGTCAGGAATCTGGCGGATATAGTAAGTATATCTGCAGAATTGTTGGTTAAGAATCAGGTCAAGACTTTTATTATGCAGTATTTTCTACTATTTATAGGCCAACTTTTTCATGGAAATTTCATCAAAAAGTTTACTTAAGAACTTAGTTCGATGAATACTCACTATTATGGATCTTGTCCATAAGATTTCATCTTAAAATCTTGTATATCAATTTCTTGTCAAAGTTTAAGCAATTCTGTGCTGTTGTATTCAGCAACAGAATTAGAAAAACCCCTTACATTGTAATGAACAACTGTTTGTATAATGTATATCAAATCCCCTCTTGAGCCCATATGGTCCGGAACTAAAGCTTAGAGGGCTGCACACGCCTTATCCATCTATCTTGTCTATCAATCAGAAACTTTATTAAGAATGCACATTTTCAAGGTTTAACATATATGCAGATCTGTATGGTCTATAGTCACTGCCTTTTATTAGTGGAATACATAGTGGTATTGCTGATATATAGTAATTTTACCACCATAGTCTTTTAAAGAAATTTGAAAATGGATTCAAAATTTTCTCACTTGTCAAGAGTCTTCAAAAATTAATTGAGGTGTCGAAAAATTCTGAGATAAATTTTCTCTTAACTAGTTCCACACGCTTAAGTAGGGATAAATCAATGTCTTTTCTGTTTGATAAGCAAAAATTAACATTGATGTTAAGTGTCTATTGCCACGTAGTTAGTTGCTGCATGTCACTAATTGATATTAGATTAAATGTAAGAATTTAGATTGTTTTGAATGTGTAGATTGATGCGGATGTTCTGGTATTGAATTTGAATGTTTTAGAATATTTTTGAATATATTGGTGTTGTGGTTTATCTGCTTGTAATAATTATCTGTCTTATTGGCTGAAGGAACTTGATGATGTTTTTCCATTTATTCACATTTATATATGTTATCATCTTTTTGGTTTCAAGTTTTAACTGGCGTTGGAAAAACCTTCTATTATTTTTTAAAATATTTTTTGGAATATATTTCACTACGATGAATTCAGATTTTCTATGTTCCAAATTTTAAGATGTGTTGTTATAACTGTCGCTTTGTTTATTTTTAAGGAGACATTGATTATTTTTATGTCCGACTCCTCAGTTTAAATCCTAATAATTTTTTATTCATGAACATATTTATCTGGACGGAGTCCAGATACTGTTTGGCTACACTACTACTTCTGTCAGCCTTGACTTCCTGTCAACTTTGCCAGCATTAAACATGACATATAGTGGTTTACTCCACTCAGCTCCTATTTCACCCTCCACCTCTGCACACATGCCATCCTAATGCGTCAGAGTGACGTAGCGGATAGATAAGGGCTAGATCTATCTGTAAGAACTGTAGATAGATGCATACAGTGCGGAGAATAGGCAGAAATCACTAAATCTGATGCATTTCACTGTTATCTGGCCCACCTGTCTGTAGCTAAGGGGGGACCAGTCCATTGATACATAGTCAGAGCCTATACATCAGCTCTGATAGAGTAGCTGGTTGCCATTGGAATGAAGCGATGTGATTGGTTGAGGTCGCCTGGCTGGTTCCCACAGTCTTTGCTACTGTGAACAAGTAGTTCTTGGGTTTCCCGCTAGGGGGACGCTCTCCGTAGCCATTTAACGTGCAAAATGCGTACTAGCGCCAGTGGATTTGTATTCTGTGCTAACCAAATACAGTTAATGAATTATGATTATCTCATTATTGTCATAAATGTATCTTTGTTGAGGTCGGGGGCGCACCTCGGGGGCGCACCTCGGGGGCGCACCTCGGGGGCGCACCTCGGGGGCGCACCTCGGGGGCGCACCTCGGGGGCGCACCTCGGGGGCGCACCTCGGGGGCGCACCTCGGGGGCGCACCTCGGGGGCGCACCTCGGGGGCGCACCTCGGGGGCGCACCTCGGGGGCGCACCTCGGGGGCGCACCTCGGGGGCGCACCTCGGGGGCGCACCTCGGGGGCGCACCTCGGGGGCGCACCTCGGGGGCGCACCTCGGGGGCGCACCTCGGGGGCGCACCTCGGGGGCGCTTAGAGATTTCACTTGTTTTGTCAATAATATACACTCATGCCATTGCAAAAAAATGCATCATGATATTACTCTACATAACTCAAGCCCTACAAACTTTCATCTCTCCCAATTCAACATAAGTATCAATCAAAACACTTTAGTGTGTTGCCGCATGTCTAGCAAAATATGCATTTCTCCCTCTCAAGGCCACTTAGGGCTAACGTCCTCATAAAATGGGACCCCTGCTACTACAATTCAGCATACCAAACGACTAGCCCTTGCTTGTTTTACAATAGTCAGGTCGATTATCACCGTCCAGATATGCAAATTCCAATTTGCCTTCTAGTTGTAGATCGTAGAGATGGGATCGCAAGTGCCTGAACGAGATATACGAGGTTCAAGACCTTCCCTGAAATTTTTTTTTACCCATCCATAGTCGTAGCGGACAGGGGGGCTAGGAGAACGATTGCCCTCCTAAATGTCTGGCAAACATTATAAATTTAAGTGCTACAAAAATTAAGGCAGAGAGCCCTATCCATATGTATTTCTCAAGTCACGAAATTTGAGCAAAATAATCCATTGCCCCTTGAAAACAGAAGTTATCTCCCGTCAATGGTAATGCCTTGCACCTTTTTGACATGACAGGCCTTAACAATCCAGTAACAGAATTGTTGTATATTGGCCAAGTAATGAATTTACTGAACTTCAAACTATCAAAGGTGGCCAGTCAATGAGGCATTTCTTATACAGATACTGGCCACGCCCAAGATAAGTCTCCCCACTCTTCGACTGACAGATAGGTTTCAGACGTTTTGGGCTGTAATAATTATAATAATATAGTATGATTTTATATAGCGCCCATTCCAGATAAATCTGCTCACCGGTGCTCACCATACTGAACGGCAATCATACCAATCATTATAGTGAACCATAGCCTTCAATCTGATTATATGTAACAAAGCAAATTGTCTCAACCGTGGTTTTAAAACTTGAGATATAAAGATGATGACATATAATTGAATACTTGGAAGAGCATTGTTATATTCCCACAAGAAAGCCAATAAAGCTAATTTAGTTTAGATTATCCAATACTTAAGATTGAATACTATCTACTATCGAGGAATGTTGTATACTCTAAAAATATTCACTAAAAGTATAAGAAGATTTATTTTAAATGTGTCTTGTTCTTGTATGGTTTCGGTTTATATTTAATTTATTATATTTTCTGAATTTCAGGCGCTAACACTTTCAATGAAAATGAAACCATAGCAAAATATGAAATTATGGATGGAGCACCTGTAAGAGGTATGTACTATGTAATGGTAATAAGGCCACACATAATTGATCTTTAGCTTCTCGGATCCTCTCAAGGCACTTTTTCTAGGGTCGTCGGTAGGACAAAAAAAAGGTGAAAAATTTTTTTTTTATAATTTCAAAAAAAAAATTTTTTTTTTTCATCTGCAGGAAATCGATTGTGTCGGCGGGTCCGCGAAGCTAAGAATCAATTATGTGTGGCCTAACTGTATGTAGTCCAACTACTTGTGAGGGAGGACGGTTGGTCTAGTGGTATTGTGCTAGGCTGCCAGTCGATGGGTCCAGAGTTCGAATCCAGCTCTTGCCAGGTCACCTTGGCTATTTTGGACGGCTGTTTCAATCATCCTTCGCCTAATTGCCGTGTCCTCCCCCTGTCCTAATTAGCCTACCAAGTGCATAAATACAGGACGTATAGCCCCAATCATCCATCCAACCAACTACTTCTTGTTAAGACAATTGTTTGCGAAATTATATGTGACAATGCTCATATAGCAATTTCTTCAATGGATCAATTAGATAAAACAAGTTTCG
Source organism: Platynereis dumerilii (assembly GCA_026936325.1). Taxonomy (NCBI): domain Eukaryota; kingdom Metazoa; phylum Annelida; class Polychaeta; order Phyllodocida; family Nereididae; genus Platynereis; species Platynereis dumerilii. The sequence continues at coordinate 10,195,316 of JAPTHN010000010.1, read as the reverse complement.
AAATCCCTGGTATCCAGTGAAGTCGGAAGAAAGTAAGATTTAACATGATAAATTATGCAAGATAATTTGAAAGTTGTGATTTTTATAACCACTTTCATTATTTAAAAAAAAAACACATTGATTCATTTATTTATTAGCTGGTAGTGAATTTTACTTTACTTACAAATGCAGAAAAAAGAACCATACATTGATTAATATAGTTTTGACAACAGTTAGTGCACAGACAATGATATTCAAATGATTGTTCCAATGGAATGTTTGCTAATCCTTTGACTTGATCTTTTACAGGAGAGTCCATTCCAATCCGGTTATTCCTCAGCGGCTATGAGCTCACCCCAACGATGCGGGACATCAACAAAAAGTTCTCAGTGAGGTATTACCTAAACCTGGTCTTAGTGGACGAGGAGGAGAGGAGATACTTCAAACAACAGGTACGCAAAGAAAGAGAATATAATTTAATTATGCAGAAAGTTAAAAAGGGAGAGAGTCAGCTCTCTGGATTTCAAAGCTTGGTTGTGAACTTTTGAGTAAATTCCAGCTTAATTCTGGTCCCCTGGACCTGTTATGGAGAGCTGTTTCAATCATCTTTAATCTCATTGCTTAGGGGGTGGAGGGTTAGCTCAGTGGTAACAGGCTGGGCTACCAATCACTGGGTCCAGGGTTCAAATTCAGCTCTTGCCACGTCTCCTCAGGACATGTTGGATGGCAGGTTCAATCATCCTTCGCTTGCCTCTAAATAGCCCACACCGGTGCTGATGGGGCGTAAAACACAAGCTCACTCACTCACTCACTCAATCATCCTTCGCTTCTTTGGCTTGTCCTCCTCCTTTCTTAATTAATAAGTCTTCCAAGTGCATAAATAGAGGATGTAAAGCCCCAATCATCCATCACATCTATCTGCCACTTGTCTTTATCGTTTCAGGAAATCACAATATTCAGACGAGCAGACAAACAGAGAAAACCTATCCAGCAGCTGAAGAAGTTGCAATCGCCCGAGGAGCGACCCACAAGTACCACGATGACGAGCGTGAGTAACGAGGCCGTGTCACCAACCAAGTGAAACTTACTTCCAAATATATATATATGATGATTCTACAACAACAACAACAAGATAGTTTTGCTGTCCCATTATTGTACTCACCAACATTGCATCGTCTCTGTCTGACCAATAGGCCTTTTTGTACATAAGCTGTATTTTATGAATATGAGGTTATAATCCGAACATTTATCAGTGTTCCCGAGTATTTCGAGGATGCAAGTATTTTGTGTTAGGTTGCGTATCATGTTGCAAGAGATATATATATGCATGTTGGAAGGCAGATATTGATATAACAGAATGTTAAGTATAAATGAGCGCAAATGGTATCGATATGAATATCAATAGACCGGTAACAGAATCAACCCATACGACAGAATATATGTACAAAATGTATAGAAATGTACTATCTCTAGCCTGTTATTGGACCGTACTACTACTAATGCTAGGATTTGTGAAAAATAATATCACTAAATTCTGTGCTTCGTTGAGTGATGTTGATTATATCGTGAAATGTTTTGACAAATTGTGCAATCACCTAAATAGTATCTTCTATTATCAATATTGCTTGTGAAGTTCTGAACAAAGATGGAAAATTCAATACTTGTTGGGAGCTCTTGAGTAAAGATACAAGATATTTTATGACCTGGTATAAGTTCTTTCCAATGTTTTAGCAAACTGAATTGCAAAAAAAAATCATGAAATCTTTTTATTATGTTGAATGGTTATGCCCTAAAACATCTGAGCATGTTTGACTCTGAATGTAATTAATATCAGGTTCCAAATGTATCAGACTCTGAATATACCGGGATCTGAATGTATCAGGTTCTGGATGTATCAGGTTCTGGATGTATCAGCCTCTACTACAATAGGCCACACATAATTGATCTTTAGCTTCTCGGATCCTCTCAAGGCACTTTTTCTAGGGTCGGTTTGTAAGACAAAAAAAAATTTGTTTATAATGTCCAAAAAAAAAATAATTTTTTTTTCAATTTTTTTTTTCGATCGGCAGGAAATCTATTGTGTCGGCGGGTCCGCGAAGCTAAGAATCAATCATGTGTGGCCTTATGCTCCAAATTATCTAGCTCCACTGTATGTATCAATTACTGAATGTATCAGCTCCATGTCAGTCTCTGAAATTCATAATGCATCAGGCTTTGAATGTATCAGGTTCCAAATGTATTAAGCTCAGAATGTATCAGGCCCTGCAGGCTGCATGCATACCTGTTTCAGGCTCTGATTGTATCATGCCCGGAGTGTGTTAGGTTCCTATGTATCAGGTTCCAAATGTTACAAGCTCTGAATGTGTCTAACAGGGAGTTGGCAGTTTCTGCGGTGATAAATAAGGGAGAGTGTGGATGTGATACTGAGCTATGCTTATCATAAACAGGCCTGGCAAAGAATATAGTCTGTATAACTGAAGTATTTCATGGAATATGTCATGGTCTGATTTGTAATGACATGTAAACTCAATATTTAACATCATAATGAACTATGAACACAGGTCATATGTATTCGCTTAAAGTTATGTTAAATTTGTAAATCACATTGAAGCACAATGCTGTAAATTACAATTGTAATGTTCATGTCAATCCAATGACTTGTGTCCACACAGTCCCCACTAAAAAAGAACTAGTAATGTCATACTAGATGTTTCATGCTGGTTGGTTATTTCATGCAACATACTTGTTGTTTCATACTAGTTTCATGCTATGTGTTTCATGCTGGCTCTGTTTCATGCTGTGTGTTTCATGCTTGCTGTAACACGATTGCTGTTTCATGCTAGGTGTAACATGCTGGCTGTTTCATGCTTGCTGTAACATGCTATCGGTTTCATGCTGGCTGTCTCATGCTAACTGTTTCATGCTAGGTGTGACATGCTGGCGGTTTCACGCTGGCTGCTGGCCATTTCATGCTTGCTGTAACATACTAGATCTGTTTCATGCTGGCTGTTTCATGCTAGTTAATTGTTATCATTTGTGCATTGATGAATGATATCACAGGTGCAGGAAGGGTATAGGCAGTCGGAGAAGAAAGTTAGAAAGAAATAATTGCTCACCGTAGTTCATCTTTTGTATATTCTTGACTGTGTGCCAGTCTTCTATGATTGTTAATACATCATTAAACATACACTATATCTCTCCTCGAAAGCTCCAAAGCTGACTTTATTAGCTGCTATTATAATGCAACTTGCAATACTATATCAGTTAATGTCTTGTACCAGTGTTATATAATAATTCAACACAACTATATCAATTTCTGCTCATCACAGTGTGTACATAGATATATACCAGAAACAGTGAATAACGTGTTTCTTAAAATGTTTTATTTTTCACGGCATAAATGACTTGTTGAGTTATTCGTTTTTGTGGGTATCAGTCTTCTGCGTGTCAAGCTTCCAGATATTGTTAAAATTTTACTTATTATTAGTACATAATACATAATGTATCAATACATGCAATCTTCATGTCAAAAAATGTTTTGAATTTATTTTAATATTACGCCTAACTTTTCAGTTTAATGTTGCGTGTGATGATAACGAATAAATGCAAATTGTCAAATTATTTAGCACGTCTGTGTAAAAAGTCCTATTTATAAAATGAAACTATTAATTTGAATGTGATTAACTATGTAACTATCTCCTATTGTAATTGGAATGCATAAGAACTGGGAAATGCATGTGTTCCAATAGCTTAAGCATTAAGTCTATTGTTCGATTTATCCAGTAATTAAAGAGTTTCAAACGATTTCTTGATGGTCTGCCTGTCAAAGATAGTTTTGCTTCATGTACTATTCATAAAAATTAGTGTAAGTAGATTTAAAACACTGTTGCGAATACCTGATTACATTCCAAGAGTATCTGTATCAAGACAGGATCTTTGAATAATTATTGGTTAATATAATATTAAAAGAACTGAGAAGTGCATGCAACAGTTGGTCACTCTGTGGCTCTTTGTCTAGAGAATAATTTCTGGGGTGTTTTAGGCAATAAACTTTGTTAGATCAAGGTTCGGTAGTTCTAGTCAAGCTGTGAATTAACTGAATTTACGGTGAAATTCATCTGTCTTTGATAGTGACAGTTAAAGCAGAACTTATCAGTAGAGCATGTTCCCTCGACCTGACATTTCGGTATTTCCATTATGGCAATTTGGTACCAGCCTAACAATGACTACCAGGTGATTGGGACAAAATGGCACCCATTGTCATGTCCCAGAGGTGAACTAGCCCTCCATATAAGCGCTGGTTCTGTCACTGATATTAAGGCCCCTTTATATGAACAAATACAGTTTTGTGCGGAATCCAGAACTAAACACTTTTTCTTGATGTTTTATAGATTACTTAAATTAAATGTGTATTTTCTTGTTGACAAAGTTCTGAGAAGATTTAACTGTAACTTCTCCGGAAATCTTGGCGATTGGAAAAATGTTTACTTTAATGTGATGTGAATTGGATAACAATGTACCGATTTATTTTCAATGTTAATTAGTTCTTGTACAAAACAAGACATTAAATGTCTATCGGCCCCATGTGCATATATATACAGACCTAGGGAAAGACATCGGAGTCAGTTTATTTGAAGCTGATGTCTGTGTAAAATTTTGTAATGATGGTTTGTTGTAAATAGGGTTTATGCACGGAAGGCTGATATAAGTACAGCTGGCCTGATTGCTGTATTGTATGATATGCTATGACGATAAATATTTAAATAACTATTATTCTATGGGTGATGAAAATGAAAGATGAGCTTGTTTTATAAATAGGTTATTGTTTTGTAATATTGTTCTAAATAGTAATACATACTTTAGAAGTAGGTGTACATGTTTTCCGCAGTTCTACATATGAATATTATAAGAAAGACATGCTGTAATCCATAAAAATCCATAATGTTACAAACACTACGAGGATTAGCTTTCATCTACTTATTACATTTCTGTGTTGGTAAAACTCTGAAAATTATAGAAGTAACATAAAATAGCATTCAGAACTGCAATTAACTTACTTTGTGTAATTACTATGTATAATATGCATTTGATGTGAAAATTATTTTGATCATGTACTACTTTCAATTTTGAATTGAGGAAATAGACCAACTCCATCATATAATCTTTTTCTTTTGTATAGGATGTTATTTTATTGTTTTCCAAAGATCGTACACCAGAATCAGCAAGGTTATGTTTGTTAAGAAAGTTGTTATTTATAGCATGTTGACATGTACCTCTGTGTTCTAAACAATAAACCACTGGTGTGTATATTAAATGATTTCGAGGAACAATAAAAAGTGTAAACTTGAAATGAACATCTTTGTTTCTTCTGTTGTGGCTTCAGTAGGAGCTTCTGAAGGGCATTGTCCTCTTGTGTTGTCTCAGGCACAATGGAGCAATGATTGGTAATTGGTGTTGGTTTAACCAATTGGCCATTGAGAGACTTCCTTTGGATTGAAGTGACAAATTACAATCAATTAGAGATTTTCTAGACATTTCCATAACCAGTATGGCAGTAAAGCTAGAAAAGATGGTTTTGACTTGTATACTTTAATTTTGATCAATGGAAATTTAACCTTATTTGGCTATTTCTATTCAGTGATTCATTCCACTTTCAACAGCAAACAAAATTAATTGCCTGCAGGCAACCATCAGATCTGTGAAGTATCATTCTTTCACACTGAAATTAGTGAAAAGAGCATGGACATTGGCAACATATTGATGAAAAAAAAAAACCTTATTCTTGGTAAAGGTGGCTATCTCCAGTTACACTTAGAGCCATTATATTGGCATTTTAAAAGTCATCTAAGTTGGTTTCTTGATGCTAAATGAGCTGAAATATGGGCATAAAAGAAGATCAAAGCTTGTGTGTATTGAGTTTTGCTTCTGTTTACATTGATCAGCTGTTTAGGCGGAAGTGGGCTGTGACATGTAGCCGGGGAGTGCATCGACCAATCAGCGCCCGAGTTTTTGCATCTCATTATCTGAAGCGCGCAAATTCGAGAACGCCATATTGTCATCGCTGTTTGTGGAAGAAGCTATTTGTTGAGGGAAAAAGTTGAAAATTAATCCGATTACCTGTGGATCGAGAGTTCAATGTTTGCCACGGCAAACAACATGAAGTAGGCATTGTTTTGGGAGAGTTCGACATGTCAAGGTTTTCGTACCTCAGGTGAGTCGACGATTCTTTTCTGGCCTTTTGTGACGAGCCGGAGCGAGAGAGCTCGGCTCGGCAACTCCCATGTTTCCCTTGTGTGAACTTGGCCGAGAAAAATGCCGATTTCCCACCTAAAAATATGACCCGATCGCCACTGTTGGACTCGGTTTGGTAGAAGGATAGTGTCCAAGGCGAATGATGTCTGTTTCTTCTGTTTACGAGGCCGTTTGTAAGAATAACAACTTGTGAAAATTTATCAACAAAAAACCTTGTTCATTTTGACAGCCATGCCCTTGTTTTTGTGACAGGTGTGGTGTGGTCGAGTTTTACACCAAATCCTGGCAAATATATCCCTCCAAACTGTCTAAATTAGGTACAAAAGACAACCTTCTAGTGTAACATACAGTTTTAGTTGATATTGGGACATTTCGTGAAGAATGATTGATCGATTTTTGCAAAAATTAAGGCGCGAGTGAGTCAGACTATTTCGCAAGTACGCAGTCGCAAAACCAGGAACCGAGGAAGGCGCAAAAATGTCAAAATAGAGATTGATGCCCTGTTGAGTAGAACATCAACTTGTGGTCTTCTGAGCTCATCTGATTGTGTATGCTTAGCAATTAAGATGACTGGACACATGAGAAAGTAAGCATTGTGTATTGTTTGTTGATTGCAATCCTGCAGTTTGAGTTGCTCAAAGTTTTTGACACCTTTCTCTGGCTCAATCAATGCATGCCAAGGGCATGGCTGTCAAAATGAACAACGTGTCATGCTGTCAAATGCTTTGTCACAGTTTAGAATCTCTGTTTTCCACAGAAAACTAAACAATAAACTGTGAAGCATGATAATCAGGAAACAGTCTTGATCACTTGTGGATTATTTCAATCAGCACTTGGGAACTCTACTGCATTTTGTGCAGCTTTGCATGACAGTCATTGGGTACATTCGATTCGACCTACTCTAACTACTCCGGAAGTTACGTATCTACTCCAGGAAGTGACGTTTCTACTCCTGGAGTGAACTACTCCAAGGTTGGTCCAAATCGAACATGAAGGAGTAGTTAAAATCGTCATAACTTGAGGATTCCTCAGCTGTTGGAATCCCGTAGTTAATGGCAATTAGGCCGTGAATCGACACCTTCAATCGATTGCTTTTAATTGATTTAATTGAAATACAGAAATGCACACCAGAAAAAAGCAATCTGGCACAAAATCAAAGCTTCTGAGGTGTAATGTATTTATGTAAACAATCAGTTGTCATGGGATATCCCAAATTCTTGGAGTACTTCCTATCTACTCCAAACTGCTCTTATCTACTCCCGGAAATGCAAAACGAATGATCTGGAGTGAACTACTCCACTCCAAGAGCACTTTGGAGCAGCGAAACGAATGTACCCATTACTCATCCATTGATAGCACAGTATGAGTTAGGTATTGCATAATGTCTGGGATACAGGATTTTATTGCCTGCCTTGTATTCTCAATATTTCAACTTTAACATTGAAGTTCTGTATTTTGATCAATCTATCACTTGATCAAATTGTGTGTATTGACTATTAAATTTTGTTAAGTAGAACTCAATTCATACTCTGGTTAAATGCAGTTCTTTTCCATTGGATCTCATTCACACTGAGACAAAACTTTGAAGTCCACAAATTGTTGAGGATCGTTCAATTTACTTAACATTGCACATAGTCACATACTGATCCTGAATTTTTGATAAAAATTTGATCTTTCCATTTTGTGGTGGATAATTTCTGCTAATCCCGACCTGTGTTTGTTTGGTTTCAAGTTGTTGATTACAATTATTAGAGTAACAATCAGTATATTTTATAAAAAATATGAATATGGTATTGCAAAAATACTTATTGTTTCATATGATTGTTCAGCAGGAGCAAGTATCCATCAATTGGGAGTTACGAGAGTGACGATGAGGAGTCTGACGAGGAATCTCAAGATGCTGAGTACGATCTCTCTGGTCCCATCGGCAAGAAGGTGATCAACAAGGGACGCTGGACCAAGGATGAGGTATGTAGTACAGCACTCTTTTGTTTTCTTTGTGATTAGTAGCTCTACATGTAGCTTGATCCGACATGATCCGTAGACATTGTCTTGCTGATCGAAGCTTCCTTGTATCAAGTTGTATGCAATGGCATTGAAGTCACCTGTGATTGAAAGTATACCATATTCACTAAAGCACACTTTAGCTCTATTTGCGATAAGCACCTAGAACCGCAGACCATGGGACATTTTCTTGCTGATCCAAGATTTCACTTCTGATTTCGCATTGAAGTCACCTGTGATTGAAACTGTACTCACTGAAGGGCACTTTAGCTCTTTTTGTGATAAGTGCCTTGATCCCTAGGACATTGTCTTGCTGCTCCTACTGATCGAAACATTTGCTTGTATGCATTTGTATTGAAGTCCCCTGTGACCATTATGATTATAATGTGGTTTGCAGAATTCTATGAATTTATTATTGGTCGTCCTCCCAGACAACTACTAAATTGCCTGTCATGACCGCTCAGTGATGGCTTTATATTCCGAAGGCATCCCACAGGTTTTGTGACTTCTTTTGGAATTTGCCATTATTATGGTCTTACCCTATTTACATAATGATACTAAGTGAGTTTTGTACATGAAATTTAACAAATGTAATGCAGGTTTTGATACTTTACTTATTAGTTTACTACTTTACATTCTTAGCATTTCTTAGTAGGAAGAATGTCTCTGAAAATCACTGAACAACACACTGATAATAGTTTCTTTATAAATTGTAATAGTTCCTTTATTGGTACATCAATAATTTAGTATACAGGAGAAATTATTGGAGAAGAGGTCTACATCATGGTGGGCTGACAAGATTATTATGTCATTCTTGTTCATCAAAGCCTAACAAGGATTACTTAATTTACAGATTATTTTAAAGGTTTTTGTCGCTTCACTTGATCTATTCAATTTTCCTTACCCCCAGGTCAATTAAAGGCTTTTACTCCAAATTACTCATCTTTTTTTGTAAGTCCTCAATTTCCTGTCCCTTGATAGTCAGAATTAGGATAACTGAACAGATGGGCGACTAAAAGCTAGTAAAAGCCTTTTACATATTGATTGTCTTGTTGTCAAAATTGAGAGATTAGACTAATAAGACTTCCAGTCGCAGAAATGAATGTCCTTTTTTGAGTCAAGATTGCGTAAGGGGCTAAAGTTTAATCTTAGTGGGTCCTCTTTTGGTCAGTTTTAGGTGGAACTTCTTGAGTTCTAAGAGTAATATTCTAAGCTTGTACTGCTGTACAGTGTACTGAGGAAGGGGGAGGGGCTGGTCTAGTGGTAGCAACCGTAGCATGCTAGGAGTCCAATTGTTAGTCCATGGTTTGAATCCAGCTCTTGCAAGGTCATCCTATGTCTCATTGCTGTGTCCTCCTCCTGTCCTAATTAGCCCACCAAGTGCATTAATACCGGACGTAAAGCCCCTATTGATCATCAATCCATCCAGCTGTACAGTGAACCAAAGTAGAACATTATGCAGTCTCATCTTGGGTTTTAGTTGACATTGAAGTCCCCAATGATAGCAAATAGTGCCAAGCAATTGACCCAAGTTCTGGTTGATCTCCAAAGCAAATTTCCAAGCCTTTATCAATTGTTTGCAGTCTTTGTGCTGGGTAAACCTCCCCCACCAATCCTATTGTTTCCTAAATACCTATTGTCAACCCCTTTGTTTCCTTGAAGACTAGGACAATAGTGATTGTTCACACATGTAGCATTTTGCTATCAAGAATGATTCAGTCCTTGTTGGCCTGGTGTAATATTTAGCCTTTGATTGGTAACTAGCTCTAATTGCATAGAAGCATCCTTTGGGGTAGGTAGGGCCTACAAGGATGCCAAATTGATACTGTGATACATCTTCAGTTTTAATAATAACAAATTAATTAAGCTTAACTAGGGTCTAAGCCACAAAAAGATATAATCACTGCCCTGTAATAAATTACTATAATCAAAGTCATTTCTAACTTTATTAATTTGCTGGTTATGTGGGAATTAGGTACTTCAAAACAAATTATATTGTTTTGTAATTAATTTATTTTAATGCTATTAAAGATTAATAAGAATAAATTGAATTGACAGTTAATACCAAGCTAGCATTCAATGTGTAAATTGATAATTTATACTGGTTGCAAAGATTGGTTTACTTGGAACATGGTGTTCAGAGTTGTTCAAACACTCTTGAGTGTCCCCATAAAATGTAAGTAAAATCTGAGAGCTTCCAATTTTTCTGAAAGTATTTTTAGGCATAAAGTTGCCAGATTTGAGATGTAATTAGCAGCTAAAAAATTGTGGCTAACTTCATTACTTGCACCTGTCAGGACTCATCTTGGAAATTAGCTGAAAAATTGTATGAAAATGTGAAAATCTTTTCTTCTTCTTTTTTCATTAAAAACCAAAAAAATCGTTGCATGATACAATGTTTTTTAAGCTAAGATAGAAAATTGAGACTCCCTATCTAATCTATGCTTGCTAAGTCTTAAAGTTTAAAATCTTTTAAAAAGATGCCCTGAATATAAATTTTAAGATGTTCTTTGCTTTGAAGTTTAAGTCTGAATTTTAGTTTAACATGTTTAATGATATCCTTAGAACTTTATTTCCAAGATTTTTATTTTCATTCATTATTCCATTCCTATTATAATAATTCCTGATTCCTCATACTTCCTGGCATGAAAGTGGCATTTAAATGATTCTCCGAGATTGATAGAAAGGATTAGTAATTCAGTACTATCACTCTATCTGTGACTATCACTACTGTGGACTAATGGGCTGAAATCTTAAGTCTAATGCTCTGGTTTCATTTTGAAGTCTCGGATAGACTGATAATTGAATAATGACAGCCATGGCCCATTGCCCTCATATGTCTTATCTGATGGGAAAGTGCTTTGGTGAAATGTTCTTTGGTGAAATGGCCTCTGGTCATGTTTTACTAAGTTTTACCTGTCCCGTCTTGTCATAAATGCCTCATAGACCTACACCTGTGTTTTGAATTGCTCATTTTTGATGCTCACTGTGTTCTTTATGGTTATGGTTGTAATTTAAAGCCTTCTTTATGTGCTACTTTGAAAAAAGAAAATTAGATGTAGTTTTAATTTAATGATTTATCATCTGGCTGTCCGGACTTGTTCATTTGAATTAAGTGTTTTGGAATATATCATAACCTTTCGAAGAATGCTTCAAGCAATATGTTTTGGATTTTAGACTCAAAAAAAAAAATTTCCTATGACATTTTCCATGAAGTCTCAAGGGACTCGACGATGGACAGAATTATATTCAGACATTTTGTGCTCCAAATTCATGAGCAAAGTCAAATGCATTCCAACATTCTGATCTCTAGCTTCTTAGAAATTATTTCAAAATGCTTTGGTTATAACTTATAAGAAAGACTTATTAAGTGCAAATTGTTAATCTGTTAGTATCTGTCAAAATTATTCGACTTCGTATAGATGCTGTAATTTTAATTTGGGCAAAAAACCCTAGGAGGAGGATTAGTTGGCATTGTGTTCACTTATAATAGTTGCCATTTAATGGCTCTTTGGTTAAAGGCCTGCAAATCTGGCTGGCAACTACACAGCAACACTGGTTGGCATAATAACAATGGATTTGAATGGAAATTGATAACTTGAAGTGGTTCTCATAGCTTGTCATTGAAGGTGTTACCGAAGTTCTCAGCTTCTGTTCTCAGCATCTCAAGTACAAGACAAATACAAGTGTCATTCAGAATGATTCACACCACCTTAGCCTGAGAACCTGTAAGAAAACTTGTTTCGCATGAATGAATCTTCGACAGCTTGCCCCAGTGCCATTACCCCAGTGCCCTGGGACTCCAGGGGGACTTAACCGGGGTTTGCTACACTGCTATTGTTCTCAGATGACATGTCAAGATGACAATACCCCCAGTCTACCCTGAAGAATGTCCCCTATTCTATTGTTACCCCTCCCTGTATGCTATATATGCTGCTAATAATACCCTCGTATGTAACCCCTTTTAATGGGAGGGTGTTAAGTTCATGGCAATTCTATACAAAGGAGGGGTGGAGACCTGGGGGGGGGGGGGGTAGTGGTCAGCAGATTAGTCTATAAAAGTGTCTACATGGAAGGTATTATATTCAATATATTGTTCAGATGATTAGGATTGATTACAGTAGTCCATTGTTACCCTTATGATGGCCTAATCAGTGTCATATACACAGGAAAGCTGTAATAGATATTTCACATAGGTCTATGAATATTCAACTAAATCAATTTGTGAAATTTGGTGTAGAAATTTATGAGTGCCATCAAATTTGTTTTAAATTAGAAAGTGACTGAGCAGACCAAGGATAACGTATGTCATAAGTCTCAGTGAATCAGTATGATACTGGCATTCTGTGAGAACAGGTATATCAGAAATTTGTAAAAATTCTATAACTATCCTGTCTGATTTATCCAAGGGAAAAAATGTGAATAATTTTAAGTTTCAGTCAATTTTGGGAGAAAAATGCACTCACCAGCAATTTAATAACAAAGTTGTGGAAGGAATCACAATTTTAAGTTTTCCTTTCAAAGGTTGTTAGGGCAGGTTGGGGCGCAGTCATCACATAACTTGTGAGGGCAACAAGTTACAATTTGATAAAGATGCCAAGATACTTAAAAAATTCTTGCTCCCGAAATCTGCAGATACTTATTCCTTTTATTTATTGATGAAAATGCACAGCTAATTAATCAATTTATGATTCACTAATTGCTAAAATATAGTTCTAATCTTTTTTTCCCCAGGATGAAAAGCTGAAGAGAATAGTTGAGAACCACGGCTCTGATGATTGGAGACGCATCTCATCTTTCTTCACCGACAGAAACGACATCCAGTGCCAGCATCGATGGTCTAAAGTGCTCAATCCTGACCTCATCAAGGGACCTTGGACTAAAGAGGTACAATTCGCTGATATATGAATTTGTAAATTTTGAGAACTTTTCTTAATTGTAGTGTTTGTGATTGAAATAATATAGGGGCATTATATTAAGAATTGTAAAATTGGTGGTTAATATACTTGCTAGAAATTACTATTTAGTATCTGTAATTTCGGGAGATATTTATCATTTTAATGATGAAGCATAAGATGCTAACCAAGGAATGACAATCTAAAATCATAAATCCTTGATTCAGAGCTTGCAATTTGTAGTTGTGACAGTCTGAAAATTTGGACGGTTGCTTTTCATATTGTCCTTAGGTCTTTCTTGGAGAGCAGTTTCAATTGTTCTTTGCCTCATTGCTGTGTCCTCCTGTCCTGACTAGCCTCCTCTGTGTGTAAATACAGTACATAAGGCCCCAGTCATCCATCCAAACAACTCAGAATTGTAATGTGCTTCACTATCACCATATCTATTTCTTCAGGAAGATGAAAAGGTCCTGCAACTAGTGGGTCAATTTGGTCCGAAGCGTTGGACGCTCATCTCCAAACACTTGAAAGGAAGAACAGGCAAGCAGTGCAGAGAACGCTGGCACAACCACCTCAATCCTGACATCAAGAAGTCAGCCTGGACGGAGGATGAGGATCGTATGATATACCAGTTACACAAGAAGTTGGGCAACCGATGGGCGGAGATCGCTAAATATTTGCCTGGAAGGTCAGTTGCTGAGTTGGAACCTTATTGAATTGATTTTGAATAACTGATCCCCCACATTCACCTTTAGGACTCTCAAGACTTCAGTGGGTTTCGATACTATTGATGCAACATTTTCCTTACTCTAATTCACTATAAGTCGCCGACCGGATGATCTTTGGAGGGGGGGGGGGCTATGGACTTTCGTTGAAAAAAAAAAGATTGTTTCCCACTTGACTCTGAAAAAAAAAGTAGTTTGTTCAGCACATGGAAATAAAATAAAAAAGTTTGTTTCTACCTGTAGCTAGGGTACCGTAGTATTAAAATTCCGATTAAAAAGTTTGTCGCAAGTTCGCATGCGAAAAAATTGTTTGTCGACGTGCCGCGAACAAAAAAATAGTTAGTCCCAGGGGTAAAGTCCATAGCCCCCCCCCCAACTATCGTCTGGTCGGCCCCTAATGCAATTTTGACAAAATTATACGTTGAAGAAATCATAACATTATAAATTCAATTGTGTTGATGTATGGTTCACTTGGTCAAGGAAAGTTGAAAAAAGTCACGAAAAGCAAAAAGTGAAAAATGTATCATACAGTATGTAAAATTTGATATTAATTAAACATTTAGCAACGGTTGGCACTGAAATTTAAGATAGCTATTGTTATGGAACATGTATGGTGGACAAGACGCCGGAAGGGATACAGAGATCATTTCAGATGTATCATGACCTCAATGATTAATAATTTCTCATGAAAAATCCTGATTTGTCATGCGAAGTCAAAAGAAACCTGTGATGGTGAAACTCTAATAACTAAATGTCCCAATATTTGTGAATGTCTATTCCAGGACTGACAACGCTATCAAGAACCATTGGAATTCTACTATGCGAAGGAAGTTTGAGACGGAAGAGGAGCAACGGATCAAACAGCAGCAAATGACCCAGTCCATGACCACAAACATCGCTGGTCCACCTCCCCCCTACCCTGTTAACCAGTCCTACACACCTTCCCAGTCGGGCTTTCACAATCTTCAACCTATCAGGCTCTTCGATACTAATGACGTGAGTACTACTTCTCAAATGATGTACTACTTCTCAAATTATTACAGCGGTTTCAATAAGCATCGTTTTATAAACGTCTGTGTTGCAACTTGGGATGTAGGCTATTGTGGCATTTTGTCTTGATCTCACTGGTTCATGAAACAAGCAGAACAAGGAGATAACTACAGAATTGAATGCTCATTGAAACTTTGAATCTGCTCTTACTGGTACCCAATATTCATGTATCATTGAACTGTTTGATTTCTTTAATTTCCATTAATTGCCTCTTTTATGGTGTCAAAATTTGGAGCGTAATGTCTATGAGTCTTGTTGATGCTTTTGCTTGATGCGATGAAATGTGTTTAGTTTCGTCTTTTGATGTGCTGCTTGTTTTCTTTTTAGGCTAACTACGTTCAGAGGACTGGCCCTGGTTCACTAGTAGTTCATAACAGACCTGTCAATAACTTGTCAAGTAAGTAAAGACAAAACAAATAAACTTAATTCTCGTCTCGATTTCGATTCCCATGTCCAAAGCCATACAGCTGCTCGTTATTGACGTATCATGTTGCTACAACGACATTCACTTGTATAAATTTACCAGATCTGCCTTGATTGAACTTCTCTTTAGTATGCAACAGGTGCAGCTGTGTACAATTTTAACCTGAACTATAAGAATGCGGCTCTCAAAGTCTCAGGATGTTTTCTTATTGGTCATCTTCTTGCTCCTTTCTTTTGCAGATCACCCTGGTTTCCAGACTGCCCCTACCCCTTCACCTCCCATTCCCTCACGGTCTCCGATCTGGGGCCTGAATTCCATGCAAAACAACCCACAACAACAGCAGCAACACCCACAACAAGTAGTAGGGCAGCAAAACCAGCAGCTCCAATTGTCATCTGTACCCAGCCCGACAGAGTCTTACGGAAGTGCAGCCACCGACTCGTACAGCAGCGCCATGATCGAGTCGTACAGTTCCAACAGTCGCAGCAGTCACGGCTTCCCCTCACCCACTAAGTGGACCCCCGAAGCTGAAGTGCAGACTGCGTAAGTCTCTGAGATTAAAGATGGATATGTGATGCCAAAACTGGCAAATGAGACATTCAATAAGCAGTCCTTTGTATCTGTGTTTAGTGCTTGGCAAGTAAAGGGTCACATGGGCATTGAGCACCCAGAACTGGACTTGCTGCACTTTCCATCTTTTCTTTTTTTTTGGTCAGTTTATAGCCAATTGTATCGATTGATATCAGAATTGCATCGGTGTCAGGAACAAAAATAATGTGCAAGCACTTTAAGAGATGCTTGTAGATAGACTGACCATGATAGTATCTACTTTGCTTGTCACCTGCACAAGGGTATCTGGCATGTGAGACCTGCACAAGGGTATTTGTCGGTAAGACCTGCTGGAGGGTGTCTGGCCTGTGACCTACTTTTGGTGATTGACCTTTGACCTGGAGAAACTCAGCCTGTTTGTTTTCTTTATTAATTTCTTCATCTCAGAAAGACACCAAAAGTTTATCAACGCAAGATAAAATTCTATTGACACTGTATGCAAAGTTTTAATGACAGAGATGAAACAGCATGACCAAGGCAGTTGTCATAGGTTTCAGAGCCCTCCTCCCATAATAGAGATGCCACTTGCAAGCAAGCAAGCATCTCTAATAAACTGGAATAGGCATTTGAAATTAAAACCAAGTATTCTGTGTTTGCGGTTGACTGCTTCAGTGTCTACTTTTCATGAAACTGATCAGTTTCCAATCTTTGCAGAAAATCCTGTATCCCTGACTACTTGGAGAATCTTATCACCACCTCAAATGGCCTGGGAGACTTGTCGGCCTATGAGTTCCTCTGCGGTGCTGGAAGTGACAATGTAGAAAACATCGGACTGTCGCCTTCTCCCTTCAAATACACTAATATAAAAAAGATCACAGGTATGTCTGTTACCCTGCAAAAATATTTCTGGCTCTAGAAATTGTTGATGTTTGTTGCCTGAGACTTGCCTCCTCCATGTGAGATATCTCTCCCTCTCTCTTAGGGCTATTCCATTTAAAACTCTGGGGGGGGGTGGTCGGGTTGATTTTTTTTTCGTAAGATGGATGGGGGGGTCGGCGAAAATTCACTTTAGATGTATGGTGGGTGGCCAAAGAAATCGATATAGATGCAGGGGGGGTACTCGAAAAAATCGATTTAGATGCATGTAGGGGGGCCTCCTACCCCCTCCTACAGCTAATAAATAAATTATTGCTACATACAAGCTGCAAGAAATTAAATAAACCATAATTTCAGACGAAATTTGACAGGTCGCCATTGTCAAAATTCGTTAGCGCCGAAATTGACCACACTTTGGGCGCTTCTGTGGACTGGAAACCACCAAGAAACTATTCAGACATGTGCATAAACAACTTTAATAAAAGTTTGGGTACCTGTCAGGCATCCTCAAGCTTATCCTACTTAATAATCCCCCTCCATTCAACCACTCCATGAATCATTAGTTCCACTTTTTCCCGTGTTTTGGTGGAGTGCTGCAGTCACTTTGCATCCTAAATCATAGATCATGCAGCAGCAAACCCTTCGTTTGCTTCCAGCCTATCAACTCACAATATCAATAAATCATGATAATAGGCCTGTACTGCACACCAGTGCCGGACTATTCCAACAAGAAATAGCCCAATTAATCTTCTCACTTGCAAAATCTTAATTACTCTTACTAAATAAAGGCATACTTCTTGGGCTACATGTGCTTCCTTCCCTTTGACAGGCCCTATGTCAAAAGTGACACTGGCAGCAGAGGTGCAATTAAGAAATGCGGTTATTAACCATACCTATAATTGTGAAGCATACCAATTAATATTTATGGACAACTTTACTTCCTCCATATTTAAATACTTTTATTTTTATTTTTACCCAACCCTCCTTCACCAACGAAGTGTAATTCTGTCAATTGCCCTCTGATAATAGATGCCCATTATCACCTGGATAAAAGCAACTTTTGTTGTAGGCTCCTGTTTGTTGAACATTTCAATTTTCCATCCACAAAGACAAGTTGCCTTATGTTAAAAGCATGGTCAGCACACACATATCGTCCAATATCAAAACTCAATACATTTCAGTTATAACTATTTTGTAAAAAGGTCTTCTCTACACATAGTGGAAATATGGTGCCCCGGCGGGCTTTTCTAGTTATTCCATAATTCAGCTATAAAAGTCTTCATAAAAAAAAAACCAAACATTCATACGATGGCCATGTTCGGTCACATGACCCTTCTTCTTCTTGAGATTAATTTCCGCCTCTGTCTAGGGTGAACCTCCCTTGAAGAGTAATGGTATACAACCTGTTCAGTATGTTAGGAGTTATTTTGTAAGACATATATGATTTTATTTGATTTAAATTTATTCACTGTACCAGGTACATAAAAATGAAACAGTAGGATTACACAATAAAGATTACTCTTATTTCCATTGTGGTCCTTTTGATGGGAGTCTCCAGAAAGTTCATTGACAGTACTTAATTAAATAAAATTTAATAATATATCTGACAGTTCTGGTGGGGTCAGCTCTGAAGCTTGAGCCAGATCTTAGGAGGCAATATATAATTAGAATTTAATGGATGTTTCACATCTGAATTCTGCCTCCAGACAAGTTACTGCAATACAGAAAATGCTAAAAATTGAATAAAATGACTTTTTCTTTAGAAAATCATCAGTTGGATCAAGGGAGCTCCCTGGAATCATTTGACTGGAAACAAAATTGGAAATTTTGACTATCTTGTGAAATTTAACAGTCTTCTCTTGATGCCTCCGTCATTATCAGGGAGACGCCTCTGTCATATCAGGGAGAGGCCCCTGTCCTATCACGGAGAGGCCTCCTTCTCTGCACGGAGAAACCTCTGCCTCAGTATGGAGTCATCAAGACACTAGAAAATATTGGCCAAGAAAAATGGAATAATTAAGTCCCTTCTAAAAATAAATGTTAATTTCAAGAATTTTGAGGAGGATTTGACTTCCTCCTGCATCATGTCACGGAGAACTGCCTCCACCTCCATCATATCACTGAGAGCTGGTTGGAAAATAAGAAATAAATTCAAGAATTTTGGAAAGTCCGGCTTCACCTCCATCATATTACGGAGAACAGTCAACCTAGTTAAGAGAATATCCAGGGCCGTAGGCTGGGCTGAATCCTGAGTGGGGGGGGGGGGCAGAGACTGGTCTGGAGGCATGCGCACCCTGGAAAACCCTTGAATATCTGACATTTTTACATGTAATCATTGTAATGCACCTTTATTGGCCAAATTCTAGGGGGGGGGGGGGCAGCCGCCCCCTTGCCCCTCTGCAGGCAACGGCCCTGATATCAGGCCTAGACAAAGAACTCTTAGTCAGAAATATGAAGCAAGTTTTCCAATGAAAATTGTCTGAGATAGGGGGAAATTTCTTGCAGTTCATGAAGGCAATTCCAACTTTTCCAACTTAGAAGTTAAAAGGTAATAAAGTGCTGCCAAAGACCACATTTATTGGATTGCGAAATGGAAAGTTTGGTGTCTGCAATCGAACCAGCAAATTTTTTTTATGGTGAAAAGTGAAAAAAAATTATATGCATGTAGGGTTGAGATTTTTTTTGTGGGGGAGGGGGTCAAAAAATGTTTGTCGTGGGGGGGGGGGACGAAAAAAATTCGGATTTGATGCATGTAGGGTGGGTAAAAAATTCGCATTTGGTGCATGTAGGGTCTCCAAAAATATCGAAGTTGACGCATGGAGGGGTCGAACTTAATTCACTTTAGATGCATGGGGGGGGTCAAAAATGTAACCTGACCACCCCCCCCAGGTTTTTAAATGGAATAGCCCTTATAGAATACCAAGATACTGTGCTGCATTTATAATTTAAATATTAACTTTGCAGATAACTACAGATTTGATGGCAACACATTGTCAACATTGAAGGCAGAGACGGGTGGTCTTATTCCAATGACATCTCCAATCTTTTCTAAACTTTCCACTCCTCCAATTCTCCGAAGAAACAAGCGCTCCAAGAAAGTATCCTTTGTGACACCAAGTGAAGTCTTAATCATTAAAGTTTAAGAAAGAAAAGTTCAACTAACCACTTGTTCGTAAATCGATTCATAATATTAGTGTGAAAATTATTTACTGCAGTCCTGGCAATTTTCGTTTGAAATTGACCCCTAACTCTGATTACCCCCAGGTGATTGAAATTTAACTTATACCTCTGAAAAAATGGACAAGCTCATAGGATGAATATTTTGTGTTTTAAGTAATCGAAATCTATCAAAAATTTATGGCGGTAATTCTTAGAATTATAAAACACAAAATCATATTTCATGAGAAGCCTACAATAACTCTGGGAAGGGTAGAGCCGGGTTTAGTAATTCGATAAATTGATCTGAATTGGCTCTATCAGCCTTGGGATCCTTCAGTTTCTTTTATCATCAACACACTATAATTATTTGCCTTAACCTTCTAAAAGAACGCTGACAACTCGTTGTACGACTACAGTCCTTTTTCTCCGCCCAATCCCCCAACGGTGCCCTCCACTCCAGGGCAAGAGATCAAGAAGGAGAAAGAAGTGGATGAAAACAAACCCCCAGAAGGACTGGTCACCCCCAAGAACCAGCGCATCCTGAACATCCAGCCGAGGACCCCCAAAGACTCCCCTATCCACGGATTGCCCTTCTCTCCCTCCCAGGTTTGTTACTGAGATTCGGTGTGAAAATAATATTTGATTGCCATTTTAAGCAAATTTTATGAAGCTAAGAATGTAAACATTGAGAAATTCAGATTGAATCTATGCTCAATTAGGGATCATTTCGTTCTTTAGGAACCATAGGGGCGATCTGCAGTGAAAATACTATGTAGATACACCCCTGTGGTCTCTAATGAAAGATTTATGTTTGTGCTGTTTTTCATGGAAGTGAGCACAGTACAATAACATTCATACTTAAGAATTTACATTGAGAATCTTTGGAGTCACAGTACACTAAGTTGGTTAAGATTTCTGACGTGGTGATATTGATGTTAGACATTTAAGCTAAAAAAACAGATTGTATTTCTCCTCTTGAATACTTGTAACAATACTGACTTGTCTTAAGTTGCAATATCGTACAGTCAATCTTTATGCATATTATTTTGCTCTTACCTATATGAATACATAATGCTAGCCGGAAATGCATCTTGTTTTGAACTGCATTGAGCCAATATTTCGCACTATCTCTGTACATACACCATTCTCTCTGATGTCTGCTGCCTATCGTAACTGTCTTCTAAATGCATTCTGTATATCTTATTTCCTGCATGTATATATTGCATTCACAGGGTGGTTAATCCTCAATAAAATTCTCGGAAAGTCTTTCTATAATAAAAAAGCTGCTTATCCAAATTAACAGCATTTAAAAAAGTTGTGGTTTAAACTTCAAAAATGTTGTGCCCACCCTGCTCTCATTCCTCTACTCACAAGTTTGAATGCTGGTTATATGACTTCTCAATGTTGTTTGTTATGTCAGGACCTTTTAATTGCATTGCATGCCATTTATTTACTCAGACATAAATGAAGTATGAATGTTATGTATTATATTTCAATGTTGTTCGTTAGTTGTTGTAAACATTGTGAAACCTTCAAAGTTCTAATCTTATCTGGGACTTGCTGAACTGATGCAGTTGGTTGGAGAGAAATTGACTGGCCGATATTGGAACATTAAAAAAGAAAAGCATGTGGAAGTAATTTTCTGCAGTGATTATATCATTCAATGGCATTCATGCCATTATATGTTGATGGCTTCACAAAATGCATGATTGTTGTATTCGTTGAATGTATTATTGAAGTTTATTAACCTATTAACATAGGTATGGTAAGTTAAAAACAATGCTGTCTAATTTATGGTTGAGTTATGAAAATACTTCAGAATACTCGGGAGGCTTATACAGATAAAACTGGGTGAAGTTTCTTGGATATCCGGCAGGGGGGAGGCTTGGTCTAGTGGTAGCGTGCTGGCTTGCCAATCGCTGGGTCCAGGGTTTGAATCCAGCTCTTGCCGGGTCACCTGGGCCAACGTTGGTTGGCTATTTCAATCATCCTTCGCCTCATTGCCGTGTCCTCTCCCTCTCCTAATTAGCCTACCTAGTTCATAAATACAGGACGCGAAGCCAAAATCAACCATCCTTCTTAGATATCCGGAAGTGACAAAACCTTAGGCCTCGAACCTCAAAGACAGCATTGTTTTGGTCATGTTGTAACACTATGCTTTGCTTACTCTGCTACTACCCTTGGCTCATATGCTGGTTGTTTCTGATTTACTCTTCAGCTCCTCACCAAGTTCTCTGTTTCCCCCCAGTTTTTGAACAGCCCTGGTTTGCCAGATGGTAAAACCACGTCCACACCCGTCTCCGGACTTCCGGCTCGGAATTCGTCAACTCCGTTAGCCAATGTGGATTTGAATATTAAAACGGAGGAAGGGTGAGTATTTGTATTTGAATGAGGGGACCCAAGGTACAGAGAAACAGGGGAAAGGGTTAAAAAGAAGAAAACGATTTAAAACCTGCAGAAAAAAAATCGTGGAAATTTGAAATGTATACTTTCCTAAAAAAAGCGCTCCGTTTTTGGCCAAAAAGATTTTGAGTCACTTTCAGTTTGATTTCGACAAGTTGATAATGAGTTGAGAAAATGGACAAAAGTCAGTGAAATTATCATGTGAATTGGAGGAATTTCTGAAAATTTGAGAATTTTGTTTTCAAATTACAATGGGTATCCTGTTATATTAATATCTTGAGTAGTTTGTGGTTGAACCATTGATCAAAGAATGTGTCTTATGTTTTCTACAAATATCTATGTTCATTGTATATAATTCATGTTCCTAAATCTTGACAGGACCGAATCGAGTTCGGGTAACAAGACGCCCTTCCGAACTCCTCGGATTCGTCGCTCCATTTTGGACGCCACTCCTCGCACCCCAACCCCGTTCAAGAACGCCCTGGCAGAGATCGAGAAGAGAGGGATGGCCCTACGGAGTCTGGTAAATGATAAGCCCGTATGTAGCATGCTTTTAACCTCTTGCTCTATTAGATAGTCACATTTCTGTGCTCTTAATGCAATCCTGATTTCAGCAAATCAACTGAATTTATATCTGCCAGATCTAGAAAAAAAAACCGAGGGTAAATAAGACACCTAGATCATAAGATTTTATAAGATTATTGCAAGGCTGTATAATGGCTAATGGTGGGTGACTGTTCTAATCTATGTATATCTCGCACCAGTTTCTAAGATCCTTACTTTTCAATTACCCCTTGCCCAGTGAATGTAATAAATACACACATAAGATTTATGACAGAAAATCAACCTAATTTCATCACAAACTTTTCATCATATGACATAGAACCGTGCATACAGCCCTCATATATATATACTTATACAAATAATTAGCTCTGCTACGAGAGTAGCATAGCTTTTGTTGATCCTGGCTGCCCCAGATGCGTGTCCCGTGTCAGCGCGCACTTAAGACTAGTGCAACATGTCGCCGCTAGCGGCGCTGCAGTCCATTTCGCGCCGTCACATTTATGCTAAGGCTAATGTGATCACCTGTGTCAGGGGTAATTGACACCCACAGTTCTAGGGTTGCCTGTGTTGAATCTGTCATGAAATTGACATAACTCCAATCAACTTTTTAATGGTGTTACAGGCCAGTGTTTTCAAAGGGACTGGATTGCTCTTGACTTTTTTGCAGTGCAATTAAGGTTCACACCTTTCAACTGATTACCTCACTAGTCAATTACCCTTGTTCTGTTATGATTATTCACCCACTGAATATGTGTTCTTAATTCCAATCACACAATGCTCATCCCCTGTGATTTTTCTTGCATTGCTAAGTGTACCATCTACAGGGTAAGCATCTTATAATGCCCATGCATTTGTAAATGTGGCATGTAAGTAGCAACCATTTGATCAATATCTATCAAATCTCTTTTAGAGATATTGTTTATGTTTCAAGCAGTCTTGAAATATGTTTTTGCTATTATTTGTTAGTCTCTTAAATTGTATTAATATCTTTATTTGACAATAAAAAAAATCTGAAAATCTGTTCATGATAGATAGATAGATAGATAAGACAGCTAGACAGATAGATAGATAGATAGATAGATAGATAGATAGATAGATAGATAGATAGATAGATAGATAGATAGATAGATAGGCATATTGGAAATGGTTGGATAAACAATTATGTGAAGAAATGGATGAATAGAAATGGATTTTAAAATTGACATGTTCATGGATGGGTAGAAAGGCAATCAGTGGAAAGAATTGGAAAGACAGAAGTGCAAGTGAGTGGATGAAGTTACATGGATAGGAATGGCTTGGAAGGGACGCACAGAATTGGCCAGATAGAAATTGGTGACTGGAAAAGGGATAGAAATGAGTAGATAGAATTTGTGGATAGAAATCAATGGATAGAAAAGGGTGGATAGAAGTGCCTGGATAGAAAAAAATACAAATAAAAGGATGAAAGGATAGAAATGGATGGGTAGAAATGAGACTTAATTAGAGGATAGAAATGGATAAAATGGGGTGGATAAAAATGGCAATAGAAATCCACTGCCAGAAAGGTATAGAAAATAGAATGGGTGCATAGACAAGAGGATGATTGGCTAGAATTGGATGGAAAGAAATGGCCAGCAATTGATGCACAAAATGGATAAAAGTGAGTGAATAGAATTGCTAGCTAGAAAAGGTCGGATATAAATGGATGGATAGAAAGATATAGAAATGGCTTAGGTGCATAAAAATGGTTAGTCAAAATGGACGACAGAAATACATCCATGGATACAAAGGAATAGAAATAATTGCAGGATAAACATGGATAGAAGCAAGTGAATAGAATTGGTTGCTCGAAATGGGAAACAGAAATGGATGCATAGAAATGATTAGATGATAGACAGAACTGGATGTTGTCAGTGACAACACAATAAGGGACGGGAGAGGAGGCATGTGCCACCCACTTCACCCCCGCATAACTACCAGGTGCCCCATTCTTGAGACCCCCCCCCCCCCGAGTTTTAATGTGATGTCATGCACTGGTAGCAGAGCTATGTTTGTGCATCTCATGCACTCCATTCTAGTTCTACACACATCTCACGCTGATAGTGGTTAAGCCTATTCTAATCTAAGATTAAGTTTAATCAGTATGATTGGTCTTAAAGGTGGCGTGGTATTTCATATGAATGAATGGTTCTTAATAGCCTGTATACTGACATTAAGCATGAAGGGGCTATGGCCGTGGTGTCTGGAATGCTGGCGACATTTATATTACTTGATACGCTTTAAGATATATCTATATGTAATTAATATCTTGTTTGTGTGGATTGGAGATGTGCAAATTTAATGTGTGTGAGAATGAGTTTCATTTGAGTTTGTGTAGCTTTGAAAACATTTCATTCTTAGATATTACAAGTTGAACTGAATCCTATGAGATTGAAATAGTAAAATGGTACTTGATCACTAGAGTGTTGTGATGTTGGTTGAGAGCATAGAAATACATGGAACGGACATGAGGCTCTAGGAGATGAAGCAACCAAATCCACCATCTTGGAACTGCCTGGTAGCTTGGCATTTGGTAACCGTGACGTCACCAATAATAGTTACGTCCCAAGTAACAATGGCATCATGTCACGTCACACTCAGCCAAATACAACATCTTGTTGCTCCTGCTGTGATGTCACAATGACATCATGTCTCAGGGCAGTTCCAATATGGCGGATTTGGTGACCTCATCTCGGTGTGGTGTCATGGAGCCTCATGTCCGTTCAATGTATTTCTATGGTTGAGAGCAACCTGTTAATAAAGACGTGTATGAGTGTGTGTGAATTTCCGACATCCTGACATTCTTATACCTAATTTGATCTGAACAGTAAATTAGATTTCAATACCTGACGGTATAAATTAATCGTTCAATAATTTTGCTAATTAAGTTCTTTAAAATTGTCATATTCTTTAGCCTGACACACCGAGTCAGCTGGTTGAAGACTTAAATGCCGTGATTGAAGAAGAGACGGGCGTGGCGCCATTTTCATCGTACAAGAAATCTGGCAAAAGACATGGCAGTGCCATGAAACGCAAGATGGACAAGGAGGTAAAAATTTATATGATTTTGTGATTGGTGTAGGGTTATTCAATAAGTTTGATAATGCAAGTTCCTTTAAATTTTTGGTACCTGAATTTCCAAGTTAATTCAATTCAAAATCACATTTCTTGGAACAAAATTTGAAAGTATTGGCACTCTTTTGCCATCACAGAATTTTGTAATTAATCAATAACCATTTTAGATAGCCCTAGGTACCAACAGTGTAGATAAAACATCAAAGTATATTATATTTATACACTATGCTAAAATATGACATTTCGCTATTTCAGAACACTTCTCCGAGAAAGAAAGCTCGTAAATCTCTGGAGAGAAAGTGGTCAACTCCTGGAGATATTGGTCTGTTTGGTGGACAAGGAGACGCCTTGGGATTGATGCCTGAGACACCCGTAAGTTTTTGTGCCTGAGTGGCAAAAACTAAACCGTTCACAACTGGAGCTATCTCACATATAGAGATATGGCCCTACATTTCACTTGTGCCATTGCATACTTGATATGAAGTTCTGAGTAAGAAAGACTCCCCAGGGCTGGAATAAATGAACTTACTGGATTTAATTGTCATATTATTCAAATTTATTTTACAGAGCAAGTCATTGATTGGTGACCAGAGCATTGTATTTTCTCCACCGTCAATTTTGAGAGAAACTTTACCCGAAGAAACAATTGACTTGAATGCAGCTTTCGCGCTTCCTTGTACACCTAAAGACAAATCCTTGAATAAGGTGAGAATTAGTTTTAAAAAAATTGACTAAGTGTAAAATGTCGAGTTCTTGTTTTGTATTAAACTCTAAGCTCTCAGGAAAGCATTGTTTATAGGAATAATTTAGGAATAACTTGAAGCTTTTATATTCTCTGATAACATGCTCCTATCATGATGAAATTTCTGTCCCATGTAAGTCATATTCTGTGGCAAGGAACTATAGATTCCGAAAGTGGTTCCTAACTGGTTTTCCCATACTTATTTCAGTCAAGAGCTATTCAGCAAATTCGTTTTGAGGAGACCCCAAGCAAGCAGCCTCTCAAGGTAGGTGTTGCTAAAATTTTATTTTGAAAAAATAAAATAAAAATCCTCCCTTTGATACACTATTGATTAGCAGCATTGATGTAAAATTGTTATGACAACAAGATTATATTTTTGTAAGTGTCAACAAATGAAAAAGCAAAGCGCATACAAATTCCAGGATGAAGTATGATGAACAATATATATAATAAATAGAGCAATGTTGCAAGAGTGCGCAGATAAGTCCTCCCTAGTCTGTGTATGCGATACAGACTGATGCTAGTCATTCCTCTCAAATATGGCTGTTGAATAGGACGGCTAAGAATCCTAATCTTGGGGAGAAATCAGCCTCGTTCTCTGATATAACTTTGTTTTAAAATTGTTGCCTTTGCTTTGTGTATCCCTTGTGATGTTCTCTTTTAGCCAAATCGTACTTTGATTATGTTCGTAGCTCAATTAATCAATGACTTTTCTTCCGTTTCCAGTTTGCAGTTGGTTGGGAGAAAGTTGCGTGCGGAAAGACGAAAGATCAGCTGGAACTGACGGAACAAGCCAGACAATACCTGTCGATCATTACGAACATCAGACCAAGATCCTTAAAATTGTGATTCAGAACTCTACCCCTTTGTTTTGCTGCAGTTCAGAATTATTACTCGGACTTCCAGCTTCTGAAAACTAAAAAAAAACACTAAACACTATATACGAAGTTAAATTGAATTTTGGAACATCTAAGATTTGAGAGATTATAAATGGTTACTTGTCAAAGTTTTGTTTCAATGTTCTACATCTTGATGATGTTATGAATGATGATGTCACAAAATTCAGTAAAAGAATCTGTTAGTGAGACGTATACTAAATGAGTTATCGCCTTAAAATGCTCCAAATTGAATATAAATATGAATATAGATAAATGAATAACTTGCATTGTACAAATTGTATAAAATAACACACATGTCATTGCGTTAACACCCCCTTGTTAAATGCCAGGCTATTTTTAGCAGTATTAAGTAACTTTTAAAACGTAAATAACCATCTTGTATCATACGATTTTAACATTTGATTTTGTACAGCACTAATACTTTTAAAGTGTATAATAGTTTTCTAAAATGTCGTATTAACAACTTTGTTTGCAGAAAGGAGATTGAAATATTTCTGAGATTTGTATATTGGTGCTGTTAAGACTTTTGCTGAGCTATTTCGCCAGAGGCTCTGGTATTGATAATTGTACAGAGACTCCTTTTTCAGAGTCTAGAACTGACTGATGTGTTCAAAGAAAGCTATGTTATGTTTAAAAACACTATTGATGTGTTCTGATATTTCGAATGACGTTTGTGACAATCTTAGTATGAGGTAATACGGAGCTGGTACTAAAAATAGATACTGTTTATTGAGAGAGATTTATTTTCGATGGTTCGATGTGGAACGCTGATTGTTTGTGTTCGTAATGGGAGGATTCGTAATCAAGGATTTGTTTGATGAAGGTTCTTTTAAAGTTGAAGGAGTGGTCGATGAAGGTTTGGAGTTTGAATGTGGTTCTGTGCTGTAAATTATTGATTAATTTATACGCCAAGTTGGTTGCTTAGAATTGTTTTATATTGCATAGCAGCACTTGTATTGTTAATTATTTCTAGTGTTCAATTTAGAGTTTACAACTTATTTGTTGTCTCTGTTGTTTTCCTTTTTTAGCAGTCATATTTATAGACTACGTGTTGTTTTCATTGCACTTGCAAATTGCAATCTAGACCTGTTAGTCATTAGGTTTCACCCCCTTGTAATATTTCCCCTGGCTCTTGCGTATTCATTTATCTTTGTACATATAAATGGCAGTGGGATTGTGAAAAAAGTTATACAAAAAATCCTCATGTTCATATTTATATGCGACGTGAGGTCAAAAACAATAATTGCATTGAAATGGAGGTTGTATATACATTTAACAATGATAGATGATTGCAATTATATTTTACCTTATTGCAATTGCCTACCATTGGGTTCAGTATGCTTTCTAAAATGTGTGCATCAAATTGCAATATTCTATAGTTCATTTTGGATGCTATTCAAGAATGTTCTTATGTCCAAAAACGAACAGTCTACATTATCCATTGTATCTTTAAAGTTAAGTCTGTAAATGTTGATTGCATTCATACTTCCCTTAAAATTAATCTCAATTTGAAAACATTTATATTTGAAATTCTTTGATGTAAAGCTCTAGATAGACAAGAAAAAATTACCATATGACTTTAACGACTTGAGATTCATATTTTGAGCGAAATGACATTTGAGGTTTGTTGATGTGTTAAAGAAGCATTTACAGTAAAATGACACTGTCATATTGATCGATACTATGGAAAATGTCACGTTTATTTACAGATATTTAATTAACATTGACATGGTATAAAAATAGTGTTGGCCTTACTACTTCTGATTTATAAAGAATCTCCTGGCTTCGTGTACTTCACCTGTAAAATACAAATTAGTTTTAGGTGATATATTAAATTAACCTCTGTTAGATGTCTTGTTGTAGTAAAATATAGCGCTTCGCGTTATAAATAATCTTCTTGTCATGTGAATGATGTTCATGATGTAAAAATTACATTTTTTGGTGAATTTTCAATTGAATTGAACTGTGGATTAAAGTTACCCAGAGTCTTAAGATATTGCATGTTAATGCAGTAAGTTTAAACAATTTTTGTTGCAACTACAATTAATATTTATTGTGCACATATGTCTTACATATATATTCCAGCATGTTATGCTTCTTGTATTTTACTCAATATTAAGGTACAGTAAGAAAATGACCGAATTAATGTACATTCAATGAAATATTGTATTGTACTAGTAGATATTTTGGGATGATTAGTATTGCTTATTGCTTTTATAAAGAGATTGTGATGGTAACTAAACACTATTTTTATACCAGTTTACATATGGCACTGTATATGAATTTGTGTATATATTGGAAGCACCTACATGTGTATATACATATATACAAAGTGGCATTGTGAGAAGTGAAAATTGGTCGATTGGATGTGAATACGGGTTACTTGATAGAGTGGTACTCGATAGAGTGATATTTTGAGAGTATTTTTACAGGCTGCATTTATCTAAAGATAGAAAATCCATCAAAAGACATTTAGAAACTTATGATGATACATAGATTTCTTACAATCATTAATGTTGCATAAATATTAAATACCATAAGTAAATTTCATCAGTTCAAATTAATGACTACTTTTGTCAAATTTTGTTATTTGAATGGTAGAATTTTGTTTTCTTTTTAATTTTTGAATAGACTTCGGCAAATGTTTTTTCCCCATCACTATCGTCTTATACAAAATTGCACTGTATAGTTTTGCCACAATTTTAAGAAGTTGTCAACTGTGTCAAAAATGTCAATTCATTGAAATTGTAAAGATAGATATGCCAAAAAAAGATTAAAAACTATCAAAGATTATTCCATGAGTTTGTTATTTTTTGATGATGAGCAAAGCAATTGAATTTGAACTTACAAACAATTCAATTACATGGAGTTTAGACTGCTTCCAAGTTGTTAGCTGCTTCCAGGGGGCTGATCTAAAGGGCATGAACCCTTGCCCCCAAAATTCCCGTACATATCACAAATAGGAAATAGATTAGAATGTAAGAGCAGGAATATGTGCTGTTACGCTCGAACACCCTTTTATCGCAATTCCAGCTACCACCTCGGTGACATTCCCTCACATCTGAGACCTTCTTGAAGGATTTTCCATTAACTTAGATGAGATAAAAGGGCTAAAGCTATTTAAAATTTGCCTGGTCCCTCAATACTTTCTAATAATTAATTTTTGTTAATTGGTGGTGTCGCTGTTGTATGCGTCAAAATTGAGCGCCATCTGGCGTTATTTGACACGAATGGTAAAACACGTGGAATAAGTAATCCGTGTCAACGCCATGCACGTGGGTGAAATGTGAAAATGGTTCAGCTAAAACAACCGTCTTTAAAGAAGTTGACAGCCAAAGATTATGGCAGGCCGCCCCCGAAACAGTCACAGGTAATGAGGGAATGTTTTGAAGTACTTGATTTGCAATGGTAGCTTTGTTTTAGCCTGTTTTTAACAGTCTTAATAGTGTTGTTTTGAACATTTCTGTTCAACTTCCAGCCATGTTGTGAATGTGATGGTTAATTTGACAGTTCTCAGCCAGCTGTCATTGCCAGAAGATTTAAAGAAGTGTTTGATGATTTAATTAAACATACTGATCAGAAATTCTAGATTGTTTACAAGTGCATTGATTTCCATTGCAGGTTTTGCAAGACTTGACCAAAGGACACATTGAATCATTCAATTATGTCTTACGAGAAGGGCTCCAAAAAGCTGTTCAAGTAAGTCACCGAGTGTCAAAAGACTCAAAACTATATATCCTAAAAGGACACTTTACTCTCACAAGCGAGGTTTTTCGCCCCTTGTGTGAGAAACGTCGCCCTCAGATCAGCATTGAGGTACTACATGATTGTTGAAATTATATTGCGTGTACTGGGCCGTATGGTCATTAACTACCATTTGAGCTGTCAACCATCCCAAGTATCTTTTCAGATAATTTAATTAATTTTTGATGCGGCAATGATTGCCAATGAATCAGCCTGATGCTGTAGTATAGAGGTCTGTGAGTCTCCTTAACACAAGGGAATGAGTTTGTAGTGCACATCAGATGGATGGTTCAGATCGAAAAACAAATTTCATGCAGCCTGAATCATTTACGCTTTCAAATTCAAACATTTGATCTCATTTCAGAATATTCCTCCTGTTGAGTTTGAGCTGCCAAATGGATCCAGAATGTCATTGTACATTCGGGTAAGTATTCCACGTACTGTTGGTGATTGATTTTGCAAAATTTCCATTACTCTACATGTATGCATGATGATACCAGAACAGGTCAATTTAAGTCCATTCTTTCAGTTTACTGGACTTGAAGAGTGCTTCTGTTTAAAAAGGGCACTTGACTGTACTTGATGCTATTTTAAAACATGATATTAGCTCAGGACTAAGCTAATAAGTTTACTTTCTTTTCCAGGATGCCACAATCAGTCCTCCCACGGTTAATGTGGGACCCAAAGGGGCAGTTACTGTGAAACTGTATCCTGCAGAGGTAAATAAAAATTTTATGAAATACTGTTTACTTTATGCGTTTATTATATATGGCCCAATATATAGCAATTTATGCTAAATATTTTGAAATTGTCATTCAATGGATTTCAGTTGTTGCTAACCTCATTTCTATCAGAAAATAAACTTCAGTTGTTGGTGATGAAATATTGTAATTATAATTTTTTTCAGTGTCGAGAAAGTAGCACAACTTACGGAGGCCAGTTGCAGTTGTCTCTGATGTGGGATGTTGATGGAAAAACATTTGGCCCTGAGCACAAAAACGCTGGCTTGCTGCCGATCATGGTCAAGGTATTTCATACATTTATTTACTTAGTAACTTTATACTTTATATTTACTTAGTAACTTTGAATGTATTTCAAGATTGAATTTGAACTGATCTTTTCGTTTACTTTTCAGTCGAATCTATGCAATCTTCATGGACTGTCGCCACAGGAGCTGATTAGTCGAGGAGAAGAGGCTGAGGTACAAAAGTTTTATTGTTTTAAAAATTAAAATGTTGAGTCCTAACTTGTCACATGCTTTGCTCCGGGGTTATCCCACTATGAGCTACTACAGCTGCACCTTGAAGAGGTGCTTTCTTGTAGTGGGTTATCTCTGCACATTGTAAATTATTATTTGCACCATATTAGCTATTTACTTTTATTTGTTTTCAGGAAATGGGTGGCTACTTTGTTGTCAATGGCAACGAGAAAGTTATAAGGATGTTGACGATGCCCAGAAGAAACTACGTAAGTAGCAACCTACATTCCTATTTCTGGAATGTAGTGGCTCAGCATCAGTAATGTACCATAAACTTAAAATATCTGTTTTAAAGGGGCCTTTCACCGTAAACTAAGTATCTTTGTCACCTTCATCATTTATAATACTTGTTGTACTTTCATATTACTGTGAAATTATGAAAAATATTGAAAAACAATTTTAGTTGAGCTTTTTGCCTTAAAGGCTTAAACGTATTCAATAATACTTTTTTGCAGCCAACATGTCTATCTCGCCCTGGGTGGACAGGCAGAGGAAAGATGTACACAGAATTTGGAGTGACAATGCGCTGTGTCAAGGATGATCTCACAGCTTCCGTGAGTATAATACATGTCCTTTGTTATGCTATATTGTAATTCTGTGAAAGTAAAGCTCATTTGCCTTTTAAAAGTTGATGAGTGTCCCTTCCTGTCCTAATTAGCATACCCAGTGTAAAAACACAGAACGTGAAGCCCCAATTATCTATCCGTCCTCTTATTTAACAAAATGTCTGAACTTACTTTCTGTTGGTATCGTCTGCCTCTCTCATTAATTTGTATACTTAAAATTTCAAATTCAATGCTTTGGGCTGTTAATCGCTGGGTCCTGGGTTCGATTAAAGTTCTAGCTATGTCGCCTTGACTAATGTTGGACAGCAGTTTCCATTATCCTTTTCCTGTCCAAAAATGGCTATCAATTGCATAAATACAGGACATAAAGCCCCAATTATCCATCTACCATTACTAAGAACTATTGACATTGTTGTATTGTCTTTTTCCACAGAATATTGTGCTGCATTACTTGAACAATGGATCAGCAAACATGTGTTTCACCTATCGCAAAGAGCAGTTTTTCGTTCCAATTATCTTGATCATGAAGGTGAGTTGTCCTGGTTGCGTAATATTCTTTGCTATTATTTGAGAATCATTTCTCGTGCTGCAGTGATATGATTTAGAAGTTTACAGTCACTTCAAGTTTGAATTATTCTTTGTTTGCAAATTCAGGCTCTCGTCAATGTAACAGATCAGCACATATTCAAAGAACTGACAAAAGGAAAGGATGATTCTTTTTTCAAAGGGTAGGTACTAGGTATAGTACTGTAGTTATTTTAAATTTTTACATCTTTGAGGATAGTTATGAACTAAATCAGTGTGATAGTTAATGTTTCAAGGTTATTTGTCGAGACTTAAACTGTTTAAATTGGTAACTTGCTAAAGTGAAAAGCAAAAGACACTCCTCACACAATTGCTTCAATTAAAAATGTCATACAACTCTTTTTCTTCGACTATTCCAGGTGTGTTGCCAACATGTTGCGCCTTGCCCAAGAAGAGAAGTTAAGTAAACAGGACGACATTTGTCGATACATCGGACAGAGGTTCAGAGTGAAGACCAACTTGCCCCCGTGGTACACAGACAGACAGATCACTGAATATCTATTGAAGTAAGTTTGGCCAAAGCATTCTTGTTTACACTAAGCCTTTGTAAATGTCCATACTTTCCAATCTTCTGCAGTGCGATATATCCTGAAATTTTCTGAGGACACATTGCGAAAGCTGAACTTGAATGATGAAAAAATATTTACAAGATGTAACTTCAGGCCTTCTTGATCAAATCACTAATGTAGGTCCTGGGTCATATCTAACTCTGGTCGAGTGTCCAGGATCTATGATACAGAACGGTTTCAATCATCCTTCACCTCATTGCCTTGTCCTTCTCCTGTCCTAATTAGCCTACAAAGTGCATAAATACAGGACATAAAGCCCCAATCATCCACCTGTCCCTCCTTGAGTAACTATATGATATAATATAAATCTTTGTTTCACAGAGAGTGCGTCTGTATCCACCTGAACAGTAACATGGACAAGTTCAATCTCCTTGTGTACATGACTCGCAAATTGTTTGCTTATGCAAAGGGAGAATGCGCGGCCGAGAGTCACGACAGCCCCATGTTCCAAGAGGTGCTGCTGGGAGGACATCTGTATTTGATGACGTTAAAGGTAGGTAGTTGTGTATTAAAGACTACCATGGTGTCTATGATGGGCATTTCTAGACATATTAGTAACTTCATACAAAATACAATGATGTAGAACACAAGTGCTGTTATTCAATTTCAAATTTACAAGGAAATAAGATTGCACTATAATCTTGAGGAAAGATGGCACTACTATAAGGGACCCTTCATGGCATCCATGTTCACAGAAGAGGTATACTGTAAATACTTTCTTTTTTTGCAGGAAGTCCTTTACGACAGCTTGCAGTATCTCCGGCTGAACATTGAGAAGTTGGCTAAAGCGAAAGGAGCTGGTTTCAAAATTGATACTGGTAAATTATTGTCATAATCTAATGATACTTTTAGTAGTGTAGACTTATAGTGTAGATTCTCAGACATCCAGGTAAAGATCCAATTGTGAAGGTTCAAAACATTTCTCTGGACTTACTTTTGTTGGGAGCAACGTTTCACTTGTAAACCATACAAGCATAATCAGGCTGCTGAGCTATTGCCACTTCTAGGTGTATGGTTTACAAGTGAAATGTTTTAAACCTTCACAAGTAGTGTAGACCACAGGGGTTTTTGCACCAATATTTTTGTTTATTATATAACTATATAATTTAAAGGGAATTCACCATTTTACGTTGAGATGTCAATGTCTTAAACAGGCAGCTCTTGAAGTGGCAATATACAAGCCTGGTGTCAATGAATAATGTAAAGGGATAGCGTGACACCCAGTCTTTGATATCTGAAAGTTTTATGGAACTGCAGCAAACAACAGCTGCAGGGTTGACTAGTGAATTTTTTGTTGATTTTCTGGGCAATTGGGGAATAGAAGCTGTTTCATGGATTCTGGCACTCAGGGTAGCCAATTTGAAAGATTAGGCTAAAAAAAAAACCCAAAAATTGGTGACCGGTTCAAGGAATATATTTGATATAACAGGCCATTCAATTCACTTCAATTTGCAGCCAATGGCCACAATATTTTGCATTTATTCCCTGCATCACAACTATTCACAGCAGCTCTCACCATGGTTTTTTGGCATATTTCAAGCTGGCTGGTGAGAAGCAGATGACTATGATGGCAAGATATTAAATGATCGTTCTAGGAAAATACAGATGATATAAAGTAAATTAGACAATGTTTATTTGAGCAAAACTGACTTCTGAGGATGATGATAAAGTGTTTTAGCATTTCCATCCCCTGAATTGACAACCAGAGAGGTTTTACCAGCATATTTGCAGGGAAGTCATGAAACATATTCTATTCGCATTTCAAGCTTTTTCACACTTTTCTTGCTTGAAACTGCTCCCATTGCGTCAGAAGATGTCCTAAATGCATGAAATTTATGCTGGATGGTTGGGAGATATTGGTGATTAACCAAGACCATTTTTGGGGATGTCATGACTAACAGAAACATGTGTAGATTGACTTCAATAGAATATTAGGCTGTTTATGTTGACTTCCCTTTATATTATATATTTGTTTCTTACACAAAGAATAGGTGCAAAAACCCCTATGGTGTAGACTGTATATATTTAACTTTCGTTCAATTATGAAGTCCAACTTGCAATGGAGAGGGAAGAAAATTTTGAGAAACAATTTTTCCATGCCTTGCTTGACAACTCAGTTGATAATGCTCTGAGGTTCCAAGCGCTGGGTCCTGGATAATTCTGAGTCCAGTGTGGTCACCTGTATTTATATTGGATAGCGCTTTCAATCATCCTTTGCCATTAACCATGTATTTCAGCCATGATGATGAGTGCTTTGAGAAGAACTGGAGACGTGACGAAGCGTCTTACGAATATGCTGTCCTCTGGTAACTTGGTGTCAAGTTCTGGGTTAGGTTTGATGCAGGTGAGTTCACGAAGTTCTCAAACTTTTTTAAAGGTTGTATATTGAGTGTTTTTTTTTGCACAAAGATTTAAAGTTCTATTTTATATTTTCAGTATGCTGGTCTTGCTGTAGTTGCCGACAAACTCAACTTCATGCGATTTCTGTCACATTTCCGAGCAGTTCACCGAGGAGCCTTCTTTGCCGAGATGAGAACCACGGCTGTTAGGAAACTCTTACCAGAAGCTTGGGGTGTGTAAACAGCCACATGATTATATATAATCACAATATGTAGTACATGTTCTATAAAAGAGATTTTAATTTTGGTGACAAAAAGCCAGTTTTAATTTTTTCCTCAATTTGAGTTATAATCAAGCAGAAGATTATTATCTGGACGCCTCTGGCGTCCAGATTCTGTCTCACGACGGCCTACTTCCTTGTGTTTTTCAGTTTCCTGTTGGCTGAACATAAGACATAGTGGTGTACACAGTAAACCCATCAAACTTACTTTATGTTGCACACAAGTGATCCAAGTGACTCAGACTGATATAGCAAACAGATAGTGGATAGATCTACAGATATCACCCGGTGAATTGGTCCTTAACACCGAGAATAGCTGGAAATCTGTGTTGCAATCATGGAAAATTGACTGGATTCTAAATAGGACAATGTACTAGAATTATAACTGATATACTGTCCCTATGGCACACCAGGGAGGGGGGACCAGTCTACCAGAATCTGATATGCTTCAGCGCACACCCGTCATCAACACGCGGTAGCCACCTAGCATGCAAAATACGCACTAATGCTATTGGCTGAGAGAGCTATATAGATTTGCCGGTGTTCAACAACTAGATCATTAGATTGAAACTGGCATGCATAAACAATTTAAAAGGGGGTTAAAGAGCCCTAAAGCTATTGACCAACTTGTGACCGACTTATGCTCAGACAGGATGAACTGTTTTACAACCATGGCCTCATTCACACCTCCTTCTGACCTAAATAATGGCTTTTTGAGGAAGCATACTACACTGGTCCATTTGTTAGACTAGCAGGGCTAGTCTTTAGGGATACTAGGTGTCGTCCAGTTCCGAGTTTACCATCTCCATGGCAACCACAGTAGTAGTACTGTCTATTTACACAAGGTAGCTACACTTTCTTCTTCTTCTTATTGGGAGTTCTCTCCTGTGTTTTGGAGCTCCCCTATTGATAGTTATGATATGGTCAATGATGTCAATCAATGTTAGTCAGCGATGTCAGCCGGGATATCAACCAGTGATATCAACCAGTGATATCAACCAGTGATGTCAGCCACTGATGTCAGACGGTGATGTCAGCCACTGATGTCAGCCGGTGATGTCAGCCGGTGATGTCAGCCACTGATGTCAGCCACTGATGTCAGCCGGTGATGTCAGCCGGTGATGTCAGCCACTGATGTCAGCCACTGATGTCAGCCGGTGATGTCAGCCACTGATGTCAACCGGTGATGTCAGCCACTGATGTCAGCCACTGATGTCAACCAGTGATGTCAGCCACTGATGTCAGCCACTGATGTCAGCTGGTGATGTCAGCCGGTGATGTCAGCCACTGATGTCAACCGGTGATGGCAGCCACTGATGTCAGCCACTGATGTCAGCCACTGATGTCAACCAGTGATGTCAGCCACTGATGTCAGCTGGTGATGTCAGTTGGTGATGTCAGCCGGTGATGTCAGCCAGTGATGTCAGCCACTGATGTCAGCCACTGATGTCAGCTGGTGATGTCAGCCGGTGATATCAGCCACTGATGTCAGCCACTGATGTCAGCTGGTGATGTCAGCCACTGATGTCAGCCAGTGATGTCAGCCACTGATGGTAACCACTGATGTCAGCCACTGATGTCAGCCACTGATGTCAGCTGGTGATGTCAGCCACTGATGTCAACCAGTGATGTCAGCCACTGATGTCAGCCACTGATGTCAGCCGGTGATGTAAGCCGTTTATGTCAGCCACTGATGTCAGCCGGTGGTCAGCCACTGATGTCAGCCACTGATGTCAGCCGGTGGTCAGCCATTGATGTCAGCTGGTGATGTCAGCCACTGATGTCAGCCACTGATGTCAGCCGGTGATGTCAGCCACTGATGTCAGCCGGTGGTCAGCCGGTGATGTCAGCCAGTGATGTCAGCCGGTGGTCAGCCATTGATGTCAGCCACTGACGTCAGCTGGTGATGTCAGCCGGTGATGTGAGCCAGTGATGTCAGCCAGTGATGTCAGCCACTGATGTCAGCCACTGATGTCAGCCACTGATGTCAACCAGTGATGTCAGCCACTGATGTCAGCCGGTTATAGGATGATGTCAGCTGATGAAGTCAGCCAATGATGTCAGCCGATGATGTCAGCCAGGAATGTCAGTCAGTGATGAGCTGAACAAACTGCAGATCGACCCCCTGCTAGTCTTGCATATGGAAATATGCTCCCATCAAGTTTGACAATGTATAGAAACAAAATAAAAATAATTCTCCCATGATGCATATATGTTTTAATAAAGTAAAGTGTAGTATACATAATCAAATAAAAGTTTTACTTTTAATTTGAAGTTTATAAACTTTATACAGTGTACTTTTAGTAAATGCCCTTGTAACTGTCATGGTAAATGTAAGCTGCATATGCATATACACATACACATACAGCAAGATTGTTGGGTAATTTGGAAGAGGTGTGAAAAGGGGTAAATACATTTACTCTGCCCTTGGTCCATTTTTCTAGGCCAATGTGCAATGAAGTAGGGCAATAGCCTCAGGGCTCTTTGACTTCGTTTAAATTATGCTATTGCTTTCTTTCTCGAACATCTCAGGTTTTATTGAAATCATAAAAGTGGGTCTGCTTCATGAAGATGAGCTGTATCTACCTTAGCTTAAGATGTCCAAAGCAATGATGAGCTGTGGGTGTGTATCTCCTCTGTCAGCTTAACACAACTATTTCAAGTTGTTAAACACACAACTCCATCACACACAATCAAAAAACTTCATGCATCGCTATGTAGCAATTCATTTATTTCTCTCTCTTAAGGCCCATTGGCCACTATGCCCTGATAACTTCTGACTACTGCTATTATAATTCAGCCAACCAGACTACCAGACCAATATTATGTTACAATGTTCAGGTCAATTATCAGCGTCCAGATATGCAAATTGCAATTTGCCTTCTAGTTATTTGATAAATAGCACCATGGAGTACAATCAAACCTTTCCTTTCAGGATTCCTGTGTCCAGTACACACACCTGATGGGACGCCTTGTGGTCTACTGAATCATCTTGCAGCTAATTGTGAGGTGAGTTTTAAGCTTCTTTTTTTTTTTTTTCGTAGTATATATTTCTTGTAGTTTCTTTTCGTAGTCTCTGTTTATCTGTCTTTTTATCTATCCATATCTTTACTTACATATTATCTTTATCTACCTGTAGTTTACCATTTTCTTTCTTTGAAATTGTCAATAAATGTCTCCTGTTCTTTCCAGGTGGTCAACAAGACGTACACAACGAAGGGCCTCCATCACATTCTCATCCAATTGGGCATGGAACCATTGTCTGCAGATCTTCCCTTTCCCTCGTCGGAGTATTACGCTGTCCTGCTAGATGGCACTGTGGTCGGCTGGATCCACCAATCTCTCTCTAGGTCCATGGCGGAGCAGTTGAGAGTGTTTAAAGTCACAGGAAAAAGTCAGGTATGGAGAAAAAGCATTCTTGTTGGATTACTTGGAATTGGAAAAAAATTAACAGATATGGTGTGCAATGGCGGGCAACGTCGTAGTAAGGGGCTCATGGCCAGTATTCAGAAAATTAAATCCTGTGTTCTTAGAGAATCCGGGAAGATTTTTAATAGTGATTCTCCTGATCAGGACGGGCCGGGAAAGGACCACGAATTGGGAGACCGTAAAATGGGTTTTGGAAGCCTGTTGAATCTGGGGAAAAGCCTTGAATTTTAACTTAGCAAAGGAATGGGAACCTTGTTAAACATAGTGTTGAAATTTCAGGTGCCTCCAGTATTAGAGATCTGCTTGGTGGAGAGAACAGAAGTAGCGAGTCAATACCCTGGATTATATCTCTTCACTGGCCTAGCTCGCCTCGTTAGACCTGTGAAGAACCTCGCCCTCAACATGACGGAATACATCGGAACATTCGAGCAGGTCTACCTGAATGTCTGTGTCATCCCTGAGGAAGCCCATCCTGGAGTAAGTCGAGAGTTTCTTGTCGAGGAGAGTTTTCAAAGAACTAGACACAAAATGAAACTGTATGGCTTTAGAATGGTACTTGTGACACCTAGCTTTTTAGACGTACATTGCAGACCTGAAAAATGCTTTCTGATTATCAGTTTACAAAAAAATAATCATAAATGGCCTGCTCAGACGTTAGCAATACAGCGATTGGCTCAACATTTTTATAACAAGTGTCATTTTCATCATTGTAGTAATTTTCCGATGACAAAGGATTACAGCTCATATGGACATTATGGAGTAATGACCCAGACTTTGTCCTAAATTGTGATTTGATTTTCTAGAAAACCACTCACATGGAAATCTCCGAGACTGGCATCTTGAGTGCTGCTGCCAGTTTAACGCCTTACTCAGACTTCAACCAGAGTCCCAGGAACATGTACCAGTGTCAGGTGGGTTATTCAAACACATTTGTAAAGTTTGAAATGTACCCTGTAAATATGATGATACCCCATCGCTTGTAAATTGCATTGGAGGAGGAGAGGCTCAAGGTACTATTATTTGCCTAAACTTACATGAGGTATCTTTGAAATGAGTGAAACTAGTTGGCGTGAAAAAAAATAGATAGTATGGAAAAGTTGAGTGACAAATACTTTTAGAAATCTTTCGATGATGTTACTCTTCTTGTTGTAAATGTGTCAGCAAAGGTCAAACCTGTTTGGAGTTTGTATTTGTGAATGGTGCATATGATGGACATGGACATTTGAATGTGATAATAGTTATTTTCGGTAAGAACCCAGTAGAAAAGACATGAAATATTTTGAAACTGAAATATTTTTGTAACTTTGTCATCAATAGATGGGTAAACAAACGATGGGTACGCCCCTGCACGCATTTGGCCATCGAGCAGACTCCAAACTCTACAGAATCCAAACGCCTCAAGCTCCCATGGTGCGACCTGCTGTCTATGACGACTACTGCATTGACAACTATCCCTTGGGCACCAATGCTATTGTGGCTGTCATCTCTTATACGGTAAGTGATAAACCGATTGTTCTTTAATTTTTAGTTTGAATTATTTACGATTATGGATGAGTGACTGTCAGTTTTATGGCGATAATCGTTTGAAATCGATCAATCAATCATATGATAATCTATTTGTATATTTGCAAATAATTCATCCAGGGTTACGACATGGAAGACGCCATGATCATCAACAAGTCTTCTTGCGAAAGAGGATTCGGCCACGGCTCTATCTACAAATCATATGTGAGTATGATTAAGTTAAAGTATCCACGTTTTCCAGTTTAGCAATTTTGATGGAGAAACATTTTGTCTCAGTTCCATGTACTAATAATAAGTAATAATGTTCCCATGGAAAGCTTTGGAAGCTTTGTCGCAGTAAATGATAATGTTTTAATTAAATTCCTTGTATAAATTCCTTGTATTAATAGACAAGGATTATAAGACAACCTGTATTTTTTATGTGTAGCATTTTAGATAGTCTTTAGGCCTAGTCTATAACTAAAAGTGTTTGCTTAATTTCAGTTTATTAACTTGAAAGAGATGAGCAAAGAGAGAGGAGCATGTCCGTTTATCTTCGGTGGTAAGATCTTTGTTATTCACTTTGCTCGCATATTTGAATGCATAAAATGATCGTTGCATGAAGTTAGTTATGAGGGTATTTTTTAATTCAGGTGTGAAACCAGGAGACCCAGAAGCGAAAGACTTAGACAAAGATGGACTGCCCCCTGTTGGGAAATATTTGACAGAAGGATGTCCGTTTTACAGGTTTGTGTTACGACCTTCAATTTATTTGAGCGGTCTTTATTATTTCCTCAACTTGCTCAAGGGGCATTAGTAGGGATGAAGAGATGTCTGGTATGGTCAGTGGCATATTTATGATATGGGCCTCCCCCCCCCCCAGGCCAAAAATTCATATGTAAGAGATAAAGCCTTGATGCTCCCCATATTCACCCCATATATTAGAATTTACTGGATATCCTGCAGGGCAAGGGTGTCAGATTCCGATATCTGGGATACTCTTAAAATAAGTGAAATTCCATGCGAAAAGCACAAATAGATTTGTGAGAATAACCGAAAAATGCTGTTGACCCAGGTGGGTGTTACTGGACCTTGTTCTACTCATGATTTGCATAAAATCGGCTAATCAAGACAAGGCAAGCTACACCAGGTACCAGAACGAGATAACTTCTATCTAAGCTTCCTGTACTTTGATAGGGCAAAACAAGATAACCAACTATCATATCCAATGGATAGACCATAGTGCTTCGCCAGAGTATTCAGCATCTGGCTATTTTCACTGTATGTGCATCTCTAGCAATTTGTAACTTAGCTTTAATCTCCTGCAAATTGTTTGGAGACTAAATTTCTTAATATAATTGTAGCTTTGTGGACATACAGACTGGCGTAGTCAAAGTTATGAAGTACAAGGACATGGAACCTGCTTACGTCGACCAAATCAAAATCCTCGGCCATGAAAACGGAACCCAGCCTTTGAATAACATCTGCTTCATTCTCAGACAAGTGGTTGGTAGTTTTAAATGGTTTTATTTAATATTATTCTTCATTTTTTCTGTGTATGCTCAGTAAAATTCAATTAGTATTTGACGTCCTGCTTAATAGCTACTTTTAACTTTTTCAGAGAAACCCGATCATCGGAGACAAGTTTGCTAGTCGTCATGGTCAAAAGGGTATTTGCAGGTTAGTTTTCTCTTGATTCTTGAAGCAATGTTTCAGACTTGTAATTAGCCAAATGAAACAGGAATCCCTGTTAGAGCCTAAATTTTAAAACTTTTTTGAAATTTACTCGCATGAAAAAAGCAGTGTGGAAATAATCAAAATGTATTTTCAGAAATTGAATTCCTGTTGAGTACTTAGTGATATGATAGATTTGTGAAATGGGGCTCAAGCATTGACAATATGACAGATGATTCAGAAAGTGCCATTCTCAATTGGTATTTATATTGACTCTTTTATTTTCTCTTCAGTCTACTTTGGCCGACTGAAGACATGCCCTTCTCAGAGAGCGGAATGACGCCAGACATCATTTTCAACCCTCATGGCTTCCCATCTCGTATGACAATAGGTAAGACAGCATCTATTCATTCGAAATATTGTTTTCTTTTTAGGGACAATTTGTGGAAAGTTAAATACTGACTCACTGAATAAGAATTTGCCTATTTCTGGC
Source organism: Platynereis dumerilii (assembly GCA_026936325.1). Lineage (NCBI taxonomy): Eukaryota > Metazoa > Annelida > Polychaeta > Phyllodocida > Nereididae > Platynereis > Platynereis dumerilii. Next base: position 10,151,261 of record JAPTHN010000010.1, on the reverse strand, counting down.
GGAAAAGGATTAGTCTTTGAGAAGATAGGGCAAATTCATGTTAGCGAGGACATGAAATAGAGCACATACAGTGACATGTTGTAGTCTGCTCCCTGATTGTCGCAACCAGAGGAGGCTACTGTAGCCTGCCTCTTGTCCTAACTAGCCCTTTCACTGCCTAAATACAGGATGTAAAGCGGCTAAAGCCCCAATCATACGTCCATTAATGGAAATGATACTCCTACAGTGCCACTTCTCCAAGTGTCTCTCTGGGGCATTGCTATAAACTGAGATGATCTTTTTGCTTACTCAATTTCTTTGAACTGCATCTTTAGCTGTTGACTGTTCCAGAGTTTACAGCATACTTTTACTTATACTTAGAATAACTTGTTGATTTCGTTCAGGTATGATGATAGAAAGCATGGCCGGAAAGTCAGCTGCAATGCACGGCATTCCTCACGATGCGACACCGTTCACCTTCTCTGAAGACAGTCCTCCTATTGACCACTTTGGAAATCTGCTCACTAAAGGTAAAAAGTCTGTAAAATAAGATGTTCTTTATGATATGTTGTATTATTGTTCACTGAGACTTACATTTTTGGTTGATATGACATTTCAACCTCTCTGCTAGAGGTCTTGTTCACATATGAGTGACACAGGATGGCTGCTGTTGTTTGTTGCTGTTCAACGTCATTTCAACCAAAAATATTTGTCTCAGTGAACAATAATACAACATATGATGGATATACCTGGGACCAAGAAAAACTTATTCTCCAAGATGTTCTTTAGTTTGGCAATAGTTATTCATGAGGAGAATCAGAAGTTGTGAATATTGTCTTTGTACTTTATATTGCTGATAGCCAAGGCACATAAAATACTTGAGAGGACTTGGAAGAGAATCAATTTTGACCCTCTTTCAAAATGAGTTGAGGAGAGCCTGCATACATTGCATGGTGCATGGGCATTGATCGATTTGGCCTCTCTGCACACTGAAGCGCTAATCTCTCCTTAGGCTGAAGTTGATTGCTAAAAGAATAATATGCTGCTCTTTTTATTACATTGTCGACTTACCTCTGGGACATACCTCTGGGACATTTTAGCTTATCAATGCGGAGCGTTTGATCTGGCCCCAATAATAAAAAGAAAACCCCACAGCGCCTCACGTGTGATCACGTGACCTCTCTCGACCAATAGCGTGCTTCGGCGCGAACTCCTCTCAAATGTCATATTCAATTTTGGGGCTGCACGGTACACACGTGCTTGCTTGTTTCTGGCGTAATAATGGAAGAAACCGAAGAATTTGAAGAACACAACGACGACTCAACGAAGATTCCACAAGTTAAGTGCTCGTTTCTTTTGCGTCTAGTTTCGCTGAGTCACTTAAAACGTGCCCAGCCGAACCGACGCTTGACACTGCTATTTAGTCTGGCCGAAAACATTTCTTTTTCGGGCCGTTATTTAGCTAATTTTCGAGCTTTAACAGGCCATCGGCTCCATATAACCCGTTATAGGTGTGAATAGGGTTTAGTGTACCACGTACCCTTGTTATTTCATGCTGTTGGGAGCGATTTTGGCTACATTTTCCTTCGTCTTAGGCGATTTGGTTTGGCGCCTCGCTTTCCAACATGGCGGCCGGCGCCAAACTGACTTGTCTTGACATGAGGTTTGGACCAGTTCAGGTCTGTTTTGGAGGGTATTTTCTCTCTATGGTTAGTAATACGCCCTTTTCTTAGTGTTGGACCTCTCTCCTGCGGGTTAGACCGTTGGAACCGTTATTTTTACGGCGCGGTCGACCTTTTAAGGACGGTCGAATACGCTTCGTGTGGGTGATAATACAAGAATTTGCTTATCTCCATTACATGTGGGCACGGAATTAATTTCTTTTTCTGTATTTGCAGGTTGGGATACGGTTGAGGAACGCCTCGCCGATTCCAACTACCGCCATCAGGTTCGGTTGGCACACGAGGTTTTGGGTATAGATCCAGTGCCGGATCCGGACGATGACAGCCACTTGTACCTCCGGCCACGGAAGCCCCGGTCGCCTTTGTTGGTGTTTCCTTTCTCACAAGAACTTGATAAGGCGTTTGGGGATGCGTGGGAGGGGGCAACCCGATCCAAAAACTACTCTTGGTCGGCTGACCTCGCTCCCCCAGCGGACGGTGTTGCCTTGGGTGCGAAGTGTGTGGCTAAGTACAAACCAAAGATGAAACACTACTGTGTGCTTCATGAAAAACTGGTTGAAACCCCTGCGATGTGGCCCATCAAAGCTCCAATAGTGGATGGCAACTTGACATCGGTTCTGGGAATCTCCAAGCCCAAGCGGACACGGTTGGATGATTTCCTGGACGACTCGGGCAGGGCAGTGAGCATTTTGAACCAGACAATGTTTTTTGGGGAGGCGGTCAAAACCCTTCTGAGCTCGTTAATCACCTCCTCGGACGACAGGACTCTGGTTACGGTGAACTCCATTGCTGACTTTATGGACATTCAGACCAGGAGTCTCAAGGACTTGGGCTATGTGTTAGCCGGGCTGGACCTTTCCTTGCTGCAGGCCAAGAGGGAGGAGGTTCTGAAGCCGGCTCTGCTGAAGCCTGAGGACGTCGACCTTTTACGGTTTGCTCCGCCCACAGACTCTGATCAACGATTATTCGCTGGGCAGTTGCAGTCGTTTGCAGACTTTAGGGCAAGGCGTGACTCCAGCAAGGCGATTGCTCAGATAGCCCAGCAGTCCTTTTCCTCGGAGGAGCCGGGAGAAGACTGCATGGAATCAGACAATGTCCCGGGCAGTGTTAGGTCTGACAGTGATGACCATCAGTGCAGTGGGATGTCGGACAGTGAAGCTCGTCGTGACAGCGGTGGGTCAGACAATGATGGCCACCGGGACGAAGACGAGTCATCTGCTGAGGAACACCCGGAGGGTGATGGGTCAACCAGCGATGCCCACACCTCCAAGGGAGATGTTACCAGCGAGGACCCCGGAACTTCTAGTGAGTCGGACAGGGATGACCCCCGGGTCAGCGGTGGGTCGGATCTGAACTAATACTTTGCCTGTGTTCCGCTTGTATCTACACCCTTACTCTTTGGGATAGCACACCGTTGGCGGACGGTACTACGGTTAAGCTGCGGTTGGTTTCCTGCACAACCTTGTACATAGATTGGAATGAAGTAAGCTGTCAAGACTTCAGGCGGTGTACATTCCTTCGCTTGGCTGTCTTTGAGGCCCCTCCGGCTGTCCGGTGTGCTCTGCTCTTGTCCCCTTGGGAGGATTCCGGGACAGTTGTGCCGGGGGCAGGAAAAAGGGGGGGCCATGCGACTTAGGTGGTCGTCCTACTGCAGCGAGGACCCTTGGGATCGCAATCATTGGTTGGTATAACCCCCAGCGTAGCTGTGCCCCGGAAGCGGCTCTAAATGATAGCGTGGAAAGGGCATAGCGGCCGATGATAACCTGCCTAGCCCATTGAGTAGGCAGGTTGATTCCGTCTTTATTTTACCTCTCTCTCCAGACCCACCTCCTTGTCTTTTTGAATTAAGCTAAAATGTCCCAGAGGTAAGTCGACAATGTAATAAAAATTAGAATTTTTAAATAGACTTACCTCTGGGACATTTATTTAATTCCCACCCGCCTCCCCGCTAAGGAGGTAGTGGATTGCTTTTTCAAAATTGAATATGACATTTGAGAGGAGTTCGCGCCGAAGCGCGCTATTGGTCGAGAGAGGTCACGTGATCACACGTGAGGCGCTGTGGGGTTTTCTTTTTATTATTGGGGCCAGATCAAACGCTCCGCATTGATAAGCTAAAATGTCCCAGAGGTAAGTCTATTTATAAAAAGATAATTTAATAAAAAAATTCTAATGTTTGTCTCCTTGCTGTGTTCAGAATACTCGATTTGTCATAAAATTTAGTTTCAATTTGAAATTATTTCTCATTTTATTGCAGCTGGTTACGATTATTACGGCACCGAAAAGATGTACAGTGGTGTTGACGGTCGTGAATTTGAAGCCGACATTTTCATTGGTGTTGTCTACTACCAAAGACTGAGGCATATGGTTTCTGACAAGTTCCAGGTAAGTTGACCAAAAATTATCTCACATTGTCGTATGATTCTTGTTGATCTTATCTTTTCAACACTGCTCCCTTTTCTATAAAACCAAGATTCTTGGCTTCTTGTTCCTCTAGATCTTAATCTTTTAACATTTATGTTTTGAAATTTTTAGGTGAGAACAACAGGAATTGTGGACAAAGTAACCAGACAACCAATGAAGGGAAGGAAAAGAGCGGGAGGTATTCGATTCGGAGAGATGGAGCGAGACGGACTCTTGTCTCATGGGACGCCTTTCCTTCTCAAAGATCGACTGCTCAATTGCTCTGATAAATCAACGGTATGTTATTTAAGAAATTTAGTGTTGATCTGTCTCACTTTCAGTGTGTGGATGTAAGATTTTGAATTTGATGAAAAATGAGTACGATGCTCTTTGAATTTCTTCAATCCAATAGTCTGATAGTCAGCGATTATTAACTGAATTCCAACCGTTTTGTTTACAAATTCAATTGAGGAAAATAAATTTATAATATTTCAATTTAGATTATTTATTGGTACCATATATTTTTGTGTGCTTTGTAGAATAATGTTGTGATAAGTTTTAAGTTATGTTTATGTTATCACTTAAGTTGATATTGCGTATTTCTGATCAGATAAAAAATTTTGTATGTGAAAGTGAAATCTTAACATTCCTTCTTTTTATTCAGGCTCATGTTTGTACGAAATGTGGAAGTCTTCTATCGACAATGTGCGAACCGATGCAGAACTGGAGTTTCCATGGGAAATGGATGTGCAGAAGTTGTGATACAAAAGACACTGTTAAAGTGGTGACCGTGCCACACGTTTTCAAATATTTAGTAGCAGAACTAGCGGCAATGAATGTGAAAGTCAGTCTTAATGTCCAAGACATCGCGACCTGATAAGATTTGATTGTACATGTATTATATCATACATGTACTGCATTCATGATGGATTTTAAGACATTTTACTGGAGGATTTATATCTATGCTGGACATTTAGCTGCTTCAAGAATTGAATCACAAGGCCTAAACTTTTGAAGGATAGTGTTGTGGAATCTGATGGAAATTGGAGTCTTCAAAAGAATATTGCTTAATTTATTGACTTGTATGGTGAAATATGAAGATCTTTTCAATATTAAAATAAAGACTACAGAATATCATAAGATGTGTGACTGTTGTATGAATTTAACTTGAACATAGGGTGTAGTAGCTTGAAGGCCATACATGTAACGTGATGTGTGCATGTAGGGGCGGATCCAGAAACCAGACTGGGGGGGAGGGGATTTACAAATGGGAATGTACTTAAAAACACCACAATTTGGATCTGCCCCTGAGGATATCTTGTCAGCAGTGACATATTGGGGGGGCATGTCCCTTCGAGACCCAAAGATAACATGGTAAAGCCTAAACGCAGAACTGTGTGGGGGGAGGGTTGGTCTAGCGGTAGCGTGCTGGACTGCCAATCGCTGGGTCCAGGGTTCAAACCCAGCTCTTACTTGGGCCTATGTTGAAGGTGTTTCAATCATCCTTCACGTCATTGCTGAGTCCTCCCAAAAATACAGGACGTAAAGCCTACTCATCCATCCGTCATTGGAGCCTGTGAGCTTATGTGGATCTTATGGCGCGAACGCCAACGTAATTATGTTTTGCCCTCTAGAGTCAAATTTTTGAACTACATTTTTGGCCGCCTGGTGTAAAATCCAGTCACTACACAGGTCTTAGGTAAGGGAAGGAGTGTGCATGTGTTTTAATGGATATTGACTTGAATTGGCATAAATAGTGTGTAATTAAAGGATGTCAGTGCACTCAGAGTTAGTTAAAGGTACACTGGACGTTTTTAATCATTTCCATCAGTTCATCAATAGGGGTATCAAGTCAACTAGTAACCATGCCAACTGGTAACCAAACCAACTGGTAACCAACCAACTGGTAACCAACCAACTGGTAACCAAAAGCTCTGCCAACTCGTAACCATCCTTTTTTGGTGGTTCACCAACTGGTAACCACTCACTAAAATCAATTTATTTTCCTTACCAACTAGTAACCAAGGGCCCTACCAAGTCGTAACCAAGGCCCTACCAAGTCGTAATCAGGCAGGGCCCTACCTATTCGTAACCAAGGCCCTACCAATGCTTGTGGCTTCCCCTGTCATCTAACTTGGGTTATCAAGCAATGCACCTTCTGCCGTGATTACAAGTTGGTAAACTGCTGCCAAAGATCAAGTGATGGTTACGAGATGGTCTTCCCTGGTTACCAGTTGGTCTTCCCTGGTTACCAGTTGGTCTTCCCTGGTTACCAGTTGGTCTTCCCTGGTTACGAGTTGGCGATGAGTACTGGTTACGAGTTGGTATACAATTTTTATTTTGTGGTTACTACTTGGTCATGGTCCCTTGATTTGAAAGTCTCTTGGTTACTACTTGGTTGGGAAAAAAGAAAAATGGTTACCAGTTGGTTTGGTTACGACTTGGCATGGTTACTAGTTGACTAGTATTCATCAATAGGTCTAAACAAATCTGAGTGATAATAAAATTTGACAAACATCACTCAAATTTTCAAAACATGTCAACTGCTTGAACTCTCCTAGCAGGTTGTGCTTGAAGTTGAAGTAGTCAATACTGACAATAGAATACACTACTTAGTACTTAAATGTCAATGCTGTCACTGTCAATCATGTTAATAGTATTGACATTACTGTCAGTGTCGGTGTCAATTAGGATAAAAAAATAGTTTATTAATATGGTATTATAGAAATTTCTGAAATACCGGCCGGCTACTGGCTACAGTAGTACTAGTAGCCTGCTAAATTAGTTACAAGCGTAAGCGAGCAGGCCACAACATTTCACTTCTGGTGCTCTATCACGTCCTTGCTCACATGAATTTCTGAGGCAACCTAGCATAGTTCTGCTGAGTTCTATAGAGTTCTGCTGAGTACGGGAAGGCGGGGATCCAGCGATTGGCAGTCCATCACGCTACCACTAGACCAACCCTCCCTGCGGGTTTCATGTTCAAATTACAGTCACCTCGCTCGCTCGCCTGCAGACTGACAAAATTCAAGTCGAACTGGGTATCAAATTGGCTTCTAGGTCACTGGGACTGTTGCCCCTAAGGTCCGAGCTGCTGCCTGTCAGGTCGGGTTCGAAATCCAGCTCTTGCCGGGTCACCTGGGCTTATGTTGGACGGCTGTTTCAATCATCCTTCACCTCATTGCCATGATCTTCTCCTGTCCTAATTATAGCCTACCAAGTGCATAAATACAGATGTAAAGCCCCAATCATCCATCCATGAACATGAAACCTGGCTAAGGACATAGTATAGAATACAGAAAAGTTGCTTGCGAGTTTTCAAAACTATTACTGGACAATCAGTAGTTTTGTTGGAGTAGCGTAAGGTCTGAATTAATAGTATGATGAAGTATGATAGTGTAGCAACTTATCCAAACTAATTAGGTAAAATGGTTCTTATACCATTCTCATAAATTCTCGTATCTGACCTTTCATAAAAAAATGTCTTTTCGTTAAAAAAAAAAGAAGCCAGATCAAACTACTGCTGATCAGCTGATGTAACCCAGTGAGCATGAGAGCGCATGGGTTTTAGGCTGTAGAAGCGTACCCGTTCATTGGCTGCCAGTTGGGGCCAACATGGAGGTGTGTCTGATTCAACCAGTCAGCACTCGCCAGAGCATGTGATGACGAAACAAAACTAAATGTAGGCCAAAGTAGTGTGTTAATTTGACAGCCCATTTTACTACCGTATTTATATGATAAGAAATGCAGGCGTGAGATAAGGCACAAGTTACTTTTGCCTTTTTTTGGGCACAGAAGGATGGATCAACAATACAGTATAGAATCGAGAGGTAATCCCAATATATACTGTTCCAAGTATGGATCCATGCCAGGTTTTGGACCATTTAATTCATAAACTGAACTTTTATAGCAAAATTTGTGGTAATCAAACAAATGCGGTAGTAAATAAAGCACTCAAAAACCCGGTGATCCTTACTGATAATCATTTGTCATTTTGAAGCTACATTTTAGTTATAGTTAAGCAAAATAGAACAAAAATTGTGGAATAGTAAAATTATAAAGGAGGGGGGAGGAAGAGGGGGTCCTGCGAGGTCAAATGTGGTCATGACAAAGTGACATTTCATAGGCCTACATGTGGTATTGTGCATTTTAGTCAACTTTCGATCCTTTTAACTCAATCATTGAACCTTGTACATGAGTTGCACTCTGTGCTATATCCCTCCCCATGTTCTTTATCTAACAGCCCCCCCCCTCCTAAATTATTGCCGGCCCACTATCTATATTATATCCAGTAGCTGTTCATTCTTCTGATCACTGTTTCTCTTCTCTCCAGGGTAGCACAGGTCAAGTTCGATCACCATGGACGCCATTTTCAAGTAAGTTGCAAATTTTATGTTACTTTTACAGAATGATAAAGTTCTACATAGTACAAGCTAACAGCCATACTTAATTTGAGAAGTTAATTATGCAGTATAAATCTGTGGCCTTGAGTATAAAGATATTGTATTTTGTTTTAATTTTAGTTCCAGCGCAAAATTTAGAACAAAATGTATACCTGACTTTAAACATAGTTGAAGTAAAAAAAATTATATACTATTTGAAATATTTTTAGACAATTAGACTTTTAAAGTTTTCAAGTTAGGCATGAGATAGAAGAGAGTTAAATTGTTATTTGTAGCCCTAATGTTGCTTGCATATCTTTGAAATTTATTACCAAACTTAGTTATACATATTTTTGTATGTAAGCAAGGTCTATTTTGTATGTCCAAACTACTGAGACATAGTCAGCTGATATTGACGCTTATTGGTCTTTTAATGTATGTATCCATTACCTCAGGCTTATGAGATAATGATGAGAAATCGGTAGCGTCCACTGGGTGAGAGGAAGTTTATTTTTGCCTGAAAACTAATCAATTTTTCTGATAAGTCACTGATGTCAAGTTCGTAAAAAGTGGAAATGACAGAGATATCAATTTACTCAAGTTAGTAAAAAATGGAAATGGCAGGGAAACCTTTCAAAAAAATGTATCATCATCATCAAATTTATCATATCATATGGTTGAGGTCACATGACAGTCTGAAAAGGCATAAAATTAGTTTCTTGAAGACCTGACAGTGCTGTTGTGCACAAGGAGTGCTGTTAAGTGACCTCACAACCTTGTCTCATCATAACACCCACAGCAACTCTGTTCCGACTATAATTGCCTCAGCCTGTTCTAATTAGCCTACCAAGTTCATAAACACTGGACATAAAACCCCAATCATTCATCCATCCATTGCGACAATAACTTTTTTGAGGGCAATACTGGGTAATGTCAGTTTTGCCCTTTATATTCAGAGATCATTTAGCAGCATTATGAAACTTTCTGGTGTGTGACTAATAACAATGTGAGGCTGACCACAAATTATGTAAAGTGCATTAACCTAGAATTTATATTCCGCATGAGCTTGAATGTAATAACCATTTAATAACAATGAACTGTTATGAACTTTAAACTGAAAAGTTTAAAGGACTCTGAAAATGTTTGTGTTGTAACTCTTTTGTTTGAAGCTATATTAATTGCAAAAGTGGATGGGGCTGTAAAATTAGTACTGAGGACTTTCGTCATTATGTCACAGGCAGTATTTACCATATATATGGCTCTTTACAGCAGTTTATGGCATAATTATGCGGTGTAGTTTACGTCAACTTTTTTTGCTCAGCTCGTTCCCTTCATGGTGCTACCTTCCTTTTTGGATGCATTCTCGGGTACAATACTCCATCTGGAGTGCCACTCTCCTCCTTCAAGTCCTTGGTCCAGTCCTCCTCCCTGAGTGCAACCCTCCTCAGTTGCAACCCTCCTTATCAGGTGTGCAACCCTCCTTATCAGGTGTGCAACCCTCCTTCTCAGGTGCAACCCTCCTTCTCAGGTGCAACCCTCCTTCTCCGGTGAAACCCTCCTTCTCAGGTGCTACCATCCTTCTCAGGTGCTACCCTCCTTCTCAGGTAAAACCCTCCTTCTCGGATGCAACCCTCCTTCTCAGGTGCAACCCTCCTTAGGGTGCAATCCTCCTTCTCAGGTGAAACCCTCCTTCTCAGGTGCAACCCTCCTCATGTGCAACCCTCCTCATGTGCAACCCTCCTTCTCAGGTGAAACCCTCCTTATCAGGTGAAACCCTCCTTAACAGGTGCAACCCTCCTTCTTAGGTGCAACCCTCCTTCTCAGGTGAAACCCTCCTTCTCAGGTGCAACCCTCCTTCTCAGATGCAACCCTCCTTCTCAGGTGCAACCCTCCTTCTCAGATGCCACCCTCCTTCTCAGGTGCAACCCTCCTTCTCAGGTGCAACCCTCCTTCTCAGGTGCAACCCTCCTTCTCAGGTGCTACCCTCCTTCTCAGGTGCAACCCTCCTTTTTAGATGCAACCCTCCTTCTCAGGTGCAACCCTCCTTCTCCGAGATGCAACCCTCCTTCTCAGGTGAAACCCTCCTTATCAGGTGCAATCCTCCTTCTTAGGTGCAACCCTCCTTCTCAGGTGAAACCCTCCTTCTCAGGTGCTACCCTCCTTCTCAGGTGCAACCCTCCTCAGGTGCAACCCTCCTTTTTAGGTGCAACCCTCCTTCTCAGGTGAAACCCTCCTTCTCAGGTGCAACCCTCCTTCTCAGATGCAACCCTCCTTCTCAGGTGCAACCCTCCTTAGATAAAACCCTCCTTCTCGCTGCAACCCTCCTCAGGTGCAACCCTCCATTTTAGGTGCAACCCTCCTTCTCAGATGAAACCCTCCTTCTCAGGTGCTACCCTCCTTCTCGCTGCAACCCGCCTTGTCAGGTGCAACCCTTAATCTTGGGTGCAACCCTCCTTCTCCGATGCAACCCTCCTTCTCTAGTGCAACCCTCCTTCTCAGATGCAACCCTCCTTCTCAGGTGCAACCCTCCTTCTCAGGTGCAACCCTCCTTCTCAGATGCAACCCTCCTTCTCAGATGCAACCCTCCTTCTCAGGTGCAACCCTCCTTCTAAGGTGCAACCCTGATTCCCTATGAGATCAAAATTAATGATAAGTTGTTTTATTACATAACAAGGTGGCCCTTGATAGCGGACTAATGTCCTTGGAGGGGTCTCCTTTGCCTTTATTAACGTAACATATTAATTTGTACTAATTATGTAACATCGAATTCATTGGCATAATAAACTGTGTCTGAGTCTGTTCTCGGATTCAACCCTCCTTCTCTGGTGCAACCCTCCTTCTTAGGTGCAACCCTCCTTCTGAGATGCAACCCTCCTTCTCAGATGCAACCCTCCTTCTCAGATGCAACCCTCCTTCTCCGGTGCAACCCTCCTTCTCTGGTGCAACCCTCCTTCGATGCAACCCTCCTTCTCATGTACAACCCTCCTTCTCCGATGCAACCCTCCTTCTCAAGTGCAACCCTCCTTCTGGGATGCAACTCTCCTTCGGTGCAATCCTCCTCCTTGGGGCAATCCTTCTCCTTGAGTGCGACCCTTCTCAGGTGCAACCCTCCCTCATGGTTGCTACCCCACTTACAGGGTGCTGCCCTCCTCAGATGCTACCCTGACTACATTTCTTCTTGGGTGCTACCCTCCTCCTTCCGTACTGCCATCCTTCTCGGTTGCAACCCTCCATCTTGGATGAAATCCTCCCTCCTGGGTCCGTACTGCCATTCTTCTTTGGTACAGCTACCCTTCTTTTGGGTGCTATCCTGTTTCCTTTCAGAAGGACTAGAATATCCTGCATTACCCTCCGCCTTCATGAGCTGGAACCCTTCTCCCTGTTGTGCAACTTTTCTCCCTGTTGTTCAACCGGCCTCAGGTACCACCGTCCTTTTTGGGTACCAACCTCCTTTTCAGTTGCAGTGGGAGCATTAGCTACCTTCCTTCTTTCGTGCAATTCTCTTCCTCGTGGTGCATCCCTCTTTCTTCGGTGCTACCCTCTATCTTGGATGTATTCCTTCTTGAGTGCAACCCTCCTTATACTAGGGTGCTGCAGGGGTCATGTGAAAACAAGCCACTGCAATGCGATACCTGTTATAATCATATGTTTTACAATTATATCTCCCATTGCATTGTCGAACAATTTAATTTGCGACAGGAGATGAAATTGACAAGTTGTCTCATATACCATACTTACATCGTACGTCTTTTTGAGAAAATGTCAAAAGTAATCAATAAATTACTCATTCAGGAAGATGATTTACTTGATATGTTGAATCTAGGTTATTATTTGATCCTCTTGTTGGTTTTGGTTGATTTAAATTTTATCAAAAGATCAATATTATATGATATCTGTCATGATAAAATTTACTTCATAAGCTGTATCTCCTTTGTACGTGTTATAAGGATCGGTAGTCGAATACAATCGTAATCTCATAATTTATTGATGAGATAATATTGTAATAATTCTGACTTGTTTTCAATTGATTTCTATATATGTCAATTGGATTGTTTGCATTTCCTCACCTTTTATGTCTCTGGAGTCTTGACGTGACTAGATAATGAAATTGAAAAATAACTTTTGGTGGCATGAGATTGTGTATCTAATTGTCTGTGCCATTCTTTTCTCACCTCTGTGGCTTTTTTGCTATTAATCAGTCTACTGGTGTTTGTTAATTAAATGTTGCATGAAAGGAAGGTCTTGCAGATAAAAAGTATAATTGATTTGTTATTCCTTTTTTAAAAGGATCAAATCTTTGATAAGTCAATATTGAGTTCTTCTTTCTTAAACTTATCAAATCTTGATGTCAAACTTATTTTAATGGCTCGTATGTTGCACCATATTAAAAAACAAACTTCATTTGAATTAGTTCAACTGAGACTTAAGACATTTATACTGATGGAATTAGATGTGTTTGGCTGCAGCAATACATGTATACTACTGGTAAATTAGAGGAAAGTCAGAGAAATTAGAGGAAGGTCTCAGAATTTGGTGGAAAGTATTGTATGTGTATTCAGAGAAATCATGTTTATTTTCCTCTTTTCTCCAGGTACATCGATGACAACCAGGAGCGCTACATCAAGACTCTAGCTGAGACAGTAGCCATCCAGAGCGTGTCAGCATGGCCCGAGAAGAGGCCCGAGATCACCAGGATGGTCAAATATGCGGCCGATGTAAGTTGCCAGATTGTGTCTTTTAATATTAATGATGATTCAGAACTGATTCACTACATTTCATCAGCTGGATCAGTGGAGCCAGTTGAACGTTTTTTAAATGAGACTTCATAGCTTGGGTTAAATGCTGGAGGATTCGAAGATTGTCAATTTGCAGCCTATGTCTAGTGAAAAGGCTTCCGACCCCAGAAGCGCAAAGAAATAACTCACAATTTCGATGGAGTCGTCTCACTTTGAGAATGTAATTTGTTCCTGATCTGGAGCAATCTTTGTTACTTCGAGATCTATTGAATTGCGAAATATTGGGCTGATGTAATGGATCTTTTTTTCATTTAATTCCTCTTATAATCCAAAATGATAAAGAAAGCTTAGATTAGATTGGTAAATTTTGGTGCTGATTGTCTACTTAGAAAATCAACTAACTCTACAGGGCCCAAAGAACTGTTGATGCAATGTACATCGTAAATGTTGCAATGTCATCATGGCATATTGACCTTTAATCCATGTTCACTTGCTTTCAGATGGTAGAACGACTTGGTGGCAAAACGACCTTGAATGAGTTGGGAAACCAAACTCTCCCCGATGGAACAGTGCTGCCACTGCCCCCTGTGTTGACCGGTTACCTTGGCAACGACCCAAAAAAGAAGACAGTTCTTATCTACGGACATTTGGATGTGCAGCCGGCTTTTAAGGTCCGAATGAGTTCTTATTCTTACACTATGAAATTTATGAGTATGTCTTCTTAAAATAAACACAACCATCTTTTCTGAAATTTCTTTGATATGTGATGGTATAAAATAAGTGTAAAATAAGATTGAGATATAGTTTCATTCTGCTTCCATTATCTAATATACTACAACTTTGGTTTCAAATAAATAGATGTATCAAGTGTGGGGAAAAATGTTTTATTACGGTAATATGAAATTATAATGTTTCTTTTTCAGAGTGATGGCTGGGACACTGAACCATTTGTTCTCACAGAGAAAGACGGCAAATTGTACGGCAGAGGGTCAACAGATGACAAGGTAGGGCAATATATATTTAGTTTAAGCTTTTTTATCCTCGGCAATGTACATTGCCGTCGGGTATTGTAGTTACTATGTGAAATTTTTGTCCGTCATACACAGGGGCGTCACTAGAAATGCGAGTTTGGGGGGGCTGAAGCCCCAAAGTCTAGGGCTGAAGCCCCTAAGTCTAGAAGCGTTGTTAGAGGCCCTAGGATCCAAGCGTGAGCGGCCGCAGAATCTAAAGAATTAAGGTGTCTGTTGATCTATGGGCACATAATAAATAGATAAACCTAAAAAGTAATGACACATAGTGGAAAAATATATACTATGTACAGGGTCTTTTCCTGGGCTCTGGTTATTCAATCACTACCACTACCATACAAGGAACATTTCTTTTTTGTTTGCCCATGATTTTTGGGGGGGCTGAAAGCTCCATTTAGGGGGGGGGGCTCAGCCCCCCCTAGCCCCCCCTTAGTGACGCCACTGGTCATACAATGTGTATCGGCCGCTGTGTCAAAATTATTGCGCCTGTATGTATGTTTTTTGGCACATTAGTCACTAATAGTGGGTCTTATAGCGTTTATGTGCCTTTTTGAGTTCACATTTATGCAATCACCAGTTATTGCTAAATATCGAAAATTAAAAAAAAAAAAATTCACACATCTCAACTAAAATGTAGAGCAGAAGTAATTACTCGAACACTGATCATGATGTTTGGTTTCCAAGATGTTTTGTTTTTGCAGAAAAACATACTTTAATGTCATAAATGAACTTCTCAACAATGGAAAAACAAATTTACAAATCATTCAATGATAATGCATAGAGTATCTGGATTTGACGATTTTTGTTGTCAGAATTGCTCATCCTTACGAGGTCGTCCGACTGGCCTACGTCCTTCAGTGTGCCCTTGCATGTGAATATCAAAGGTATTTTTGTGTTCAAATCGTGTATTACAAATGTTACAAGGATATGGCCTATCTTTGCTATGCATCTTCTGATGTCTCCTCAGAACTCCTTTGTTTGCAAACTTTCGGTCGCATTCGTTGCACGGGTGACATTTTTCTTTAGGGTGAACACGGAGGTAATGCAGATCCAGGAACCGATGGTGTGTGAAGCCTTCTCCGCAAAGTTGACAGACGTCGGTTATTGTACCCCCATGCAAAGTCACGTGACTTTCCATTACAGAGGGGGCGACGGCTTTTCCGCAAATTTCACATTTCACCTTATGTGGTTCTGCGTCTATGTAGCATCTGTGCAAAGCCAGGCTTTGTCTACCATTTGAATGCGTATAACATTTGCCACACTTGGAACACTCATGATGTTCCTTGCGCTTGCGGCGGCGAGACCTTAAATAATCCTCCTTGTAGTGTTTGCTTTCGTGGCTTTTGAGGCGTCTCGTAGCAACTCTCTCCCCGCATATTTTGCAGATCTGATAGCATTTTGATTTAGTTTTTTCAAAAGTGTCGTTGTGTAGTTTAGAAGCGTGCTCTTTCAGTTCTTTTGCAGTTGAGAAAAATCGCTCGCACAATCCACAGGGGTGGTAGAACTCCAAAGCGTGACATCTCACGTGCATTTTCAATGTTCGAAGATCCTCGTATCTTAATCCACAAATCCGGCAAATGACGGGATTCTTCGTTTTGTGATATTTCTTATGCACTGTCAAGTATTTCATGGATTTAAACAGTTTTTCGCATATATTACAAGTTAAATTCCCTCGTCTCTTTTGCCAACTGCTTGAATTTTTCAAATTCAATGCTCGTTTTTGTCTTTTGTCGACCTTTTCCTCCTCTGGTTTTACTTGAGGTACCTCATTGATTGAAACATACTGAGAACTTTCATTTTTCATTGCGACATCATAAGACCCATCTTCTTGCATGTTCGTACTATTCGAGACGCCATTTCCAATGTCTATACATGTCACTAATTGTTCACTTATATCCTCACACTTCACATGTAGAACTGTACTCGTGTGGATATTTTGGAATGATCCATCCACTTTAGTAAAGTCTGTGAACGTTTGAATTGTTTCAGTACTTCTGAAGCCTTCCAAGTCAAATGAAACATTTTCAGAATCCTCCCTTATTTTCTCATCTTTTACCGATTGTTCATCAACATAGTTCACTTCGATATTTATAGTGTTTCCACCAATTACAGCCTGGTCTCGGTCGTGGTCCGAGTCATAACACACATGACTCCCATGAGTACTAATTGCTTGCTCTTCAAAATACAAGTCGCAGCCCTCTAGCTTTGTCTCCACTGGCTTTACCTCCACTGGCTTTACCTCCATTGGCTTTATCTCCTCTGGCTTTACCTCCACTGGCTCCACTGGCTTTATCTCAATTGCAGAATTGAAGTCGGAGTCTTCCGGATAAATCACAATTGGTTTTACATCACCATCACTGATAGGCTTAATATCAATGGCAACAGGTTCATTATGTTGAATTCCATGTCCAAGTCCATGATTGAACCCATTGGTGGCCTTTTGTGCAGTCTTGCAATCAGATGCTATTGTATCAGTGTTATAGGATACAGCATTAGTATCACAGCCAAACAGTTCATCTATATTTCGTTTTGTTGCACTCATAATATTAGGGAAATCCATTGTGCCTCTGTGTCTAAGCCACTGAAAATTGTTCAGTTGTTATTCAATGTTGTTGCTCCAATGTGTTGTGTCTCAATCAAGGAATGTTCACCTCAATAAAACTGCAGACAGTGCATACATGTGCTGCCACCTGTGCAGAGTGGCCTAACTATTTTTTAGTGATTGAACCTACACAAGACTTAGTATTATGTTATTTTGTAGACAAATCTTATAAAGCAGATTTGTTAGGCCCATTGTATCCTTTTCCTATGATGGGGATGTATGTATCATTCTATGTATTAAAAAAACATAATTTGCTCAAATATATCTGATTTTAGTGCCTCTGACGGACATAATTGTTCGGGCCTTAATGATACCTGCCTTTGGTTGCCAGTCATTAATAACCAGTAAGGCTCTCCCAAAAAAAACATATTAGGAAGTAACTCTTATGGCCATTACATAGTTTAATGCTGAATTTTGCTTGTTTACAAAACACACCGATTCACTCGGTGGCAGAATAGCTGCTGAGAGCCGAGGGTATGCTGCTGCACAGCCTATGTTTCCTTTTAATGAAGCTAATAAAGTACATACATTTTCTGAACCCTATATGTACATGCTCATTAACTTTCTGTATGCTATGTCAAATTCCGTGCAAAGGTGGGCACAATTCAATTTATGAGTTTCAGTGTTCCCTTTGTCATGGAAAGTCGGGAAAAAAATTGTAGTCATGGAAAATTAAAAAAGAAATTCAAATTTTGGTGATGGAGGATTCATGGATTTAGCACTAAGATTTGTGGAACATTGAAATGAAATATCTACGTTTTAAACATTGAGTCCCTTATATCACATCAATTATCACCAATAAAAGGGTGCAGCGCATTCTTTGTGTTTTCAATTATCGACTGTGACATGGAATTAAATTTGAATAATGTTTATTTCTCCACAGGGACCAGTGTTGTGTGTACTCCATGCTATTGAAGCATTCCAGAAAAATGGTAGAGAAATACCCATTAATATCAAGGTACGTCTCTTATTCTTGAGACATTATGCTCTGATTTATATGTTACAAAAACTTGATATTAAGGCCTCACATAATTGATCTTTAGCTTCTCGGATCCTCTCAATTTTCTGGGGTCGGTCGGTAGGACAACAAAAAAAAAGTGAAAAAAAATTTTTTTTATGTCAAAAAAAGATTTTTTTTTTTTCAATTTTTTTTTTCCATCGGCAGGAAATCTATTGTGTCGGCGGGTCCGCGAAAGATAAGAATCAATTATTATGTGTGGCCTTATGTTCAGATGTGTATGTTACATATAAAAGTAAATGAATAACAATTTTTTGTTTGCAGTTTGTCTTTGAAGGAATGGAAGAATCTGGCTCAGAGGGTTTGGACGATTTCTTAGAGAAAATCAAAGACTCCTGGCTTAAAGTGAGTATTGCTAATAACTGCCATTGTTGCTTTTGTTCATAATTTGGTTAAAATTTGATTCTGGTTTTCCATTATCTAATCTTTGATGATACGGTGAGAAAAATGCTATTAATTAAATTTCATCCATGATTGAATTTTCGTTCCAAGATTGAGCATGTATGGGCTGTATTCTGATTGAAAAAAGTTTTATTGTCAAATTGCTCATGTTCTCTGATTATCAATTAATATCAAATGGATTCCAACTGCTAAATTGTGACTTGTATATTTCTACAATATTTCTGTTAAATTTTCACAGAATATTATGCTTATTCTTTGTTAGGATGTAGATTACGTAATGATCTCGGACAACTACTGGTTGGGAAAAGAGAAGCCATGCATCACATACGGTCTCAGGTAAGTTCTATGGTATGTCAAAGTCAAAAATCAAAATCAAAAATCTTTTATTTCACCAGAATGGCCCATTCAGTTTACACTGGTTTCCAATAAGGTCCTGATACATAATTAGACACACAAAATTTACAGAGGACGCACAAAAACACAGAAGTAGATAATATTGAATTTATTTAAAAATTGATTACATTTACATGCCCAGATAGGAAGCAGGGCTAGAAAAATGTCAATCCCCAGGCAATGAAAAAATAATGAGAAAATTTCTTACAAAATCGTAGTGACTACTGAATGTTATACTTGCTTCTATATTACGTATTATACATGCAGAAGATCTTTAATGATATAAATGACTTTGTTTAGTATCCATGAAATATTTTCTCATCTTATTTTTCCAGAGGTATTTGCTATTTCTTCTTGGAAATCCAGTGTGCAGCAAAAGATCTCCACTCCGGTGTCTTTGGAGGAACTGTGTAAGTTTCTTTAAAATACCACTGAAAGTAAGACCTTTAAATTGTTGAATGTAAACCCAAAATGAGGAATTTATACACCTTTGTTTTGATAGAAACTTGTTTAATTGAAGTTTGAAATATTCAAGTATCAAATCACGGCTTTACAATATTGAATTGCCTCTAAATAGCCCACACCGGTGCTTTACAATATTGAATTGCCTCTAAATAGCCCACACCGGTGCTGATGGGGCGTAAAACACAAACTCACTCACTCACTCACTTTACAATATTGAATCTTTTAGCCATGAAGCCATGACAGACCTGATCAACCTGATGTCCAGTTTGGTCGACCGAAAAGGAAAGTTGCTCGTTCCAGGAATTTACGATTCTGTCGCTAAACTCACAGATGCCGAGAAGAAGTTGTATGATGTTATTGATTTTGATTTGGTAAGAAAGGTTTATAATTATACTGATTAAAGTTTTCCTTTGTTAAGTATACTGAAAATTGGAACAATTAGATTTTCATGAAGTTCTGTAGAATTCCGTATAGAATCTCAACTCTCAAGATCATTGCTCTGTCGGTAAAATGTGAAATTCCATAAATAAGTTAGGGCTATTCCATTTAAAAACCTGGGGGTGGGGTGGTCAGGTTACATTTTTGACCCCCCTCATGCATCTAAAGTGAATTATTTTTGACCCCCCCCCCCATGCATTAAATGCTAATTTTTTACCCACCGCACATGCATCAAATAAAAATTTTATTATTACAATGCGTAAGCCTTCATGGAGCGATAATGCACCCCCATACATCTAAAGCGATTTCTTTTGCATCCCACCATACATCTGAAGCGAATTTCCGCCGATCCCTACATCCATCTTACGAAAAATAAATCAACCTGACCACCCCCCTCCCAGGTTTTTAAATGGAATAGCCCTTAGAGTCTGTTATACATGTTTCCAAAGATTGGAAAGTCAAAGACGATTAGAAACCCTGGCATTTTCGACCCTGTCAACTAGTCTTTGGCCAAAGTGACCAATGTTACCCGGTATTTGGAATATTTACAAAAACATATTATACAAAATTTTAATTTCTACTACAGGAAGAGTACAGAAATGACCTTGGAGCTAACAAATTGATCCATGACGTCAAACCAGATGTCCTCATGCACAGGTGGCGCTACCCATCTCTCTCACTCCACGGTACGTGTCATTAATTTGCATATTCCGTATTTGCTTGTTAGTGGTGCTTGGTGCAATTTATAACAAATTAATCAATAATGCCTTCTTGAATGGAGATCTCTGCTACTGCACATCTTGGTATAACCCAAAATTTTGTCGAAAACCCAATACTAATTAAAAAGAACATACCAATTTCATGGAAGCTTCCCTTTATTGACACCAGGGGGAGACTTGAGTCAGAATACTACATTCCTATGGGATGACAGGTTTCCCCTGCCTCTGATTGTTCCAGTGTACGTTGATGTGATATCATTCTGAATTTAGGGCATCATTGAAATACTGAAATGTTATTAGAAGCCAATGTTTAGGCCATTTGCGAAATAGGTATGTCAGGCCGAGATGCAGTGCTGATGGTCTGGCTTTACTGTACACCCTTTCATCAGTTTCAAACTTTCATTTAGGCATTTTACATTAACATTCCTCGTTTTTATCCAGGAATCGAGGGTGCATTTGACGGTCAGGGATCCAAGACAGTCATTCCAAGGAAAGTGATTGGCAAATTCTCCATCCGGCTTGTGCCTGACATGGAACCCCCAGAGGTTGAGAGACTTGTCAAATCTTTCTTGGAGAAACAACATGCGGCCAGTGGCAGTCCTAACATCATGAAGTAGGTCTCTTTATTTCGTACTGCGACCCACAAACTTATGGCAATTTGTTTGCCATGGTAAACAAATAGGCTAAGCCTCTGTCTTCTACAACTCCGGCTGAGAGATTAGATTCAAAGTGTGGGAAAACACACTTTGACACCTACACTGTATCACAGTTTTCATAAGCACCTATATAACCAGTGCTCTCTGCTCATATCCTCATTCAATTTCTCTCAGCATTCTATGCTGCCGGCATTGAGAGTTTAAATACTAGTGCTAGTAGAATTTTGTTTTACTAGTAATATATATTTCAGTGAAATATTAGTTTCAATTTGTTCAGCTCATGGAAGGAATTACATGGTAATCCTGAGGAAGGAACTCCAGATGCAGTTAAATGTGTAAGTATTTTGTTTCTGAGCCACTTAAATGGTTAGTGGGAAGAAACTTTACCATGCTTTTCAAGTAACTAGTGGGATAGCTGAAAGTATGGCCAAATATTTCAGTGTAAGTATTACTTGTTTCTGAGCCACTTAAATGGTTAGTGGAAAGAAACTTTTCCATGCATTCCAAGTTACTAGCGGGGTAGCTGGAAGTATGGCCAAATATTTCACGGTCTTGATTCGGCGCCACTTAAACGGTTAGTGGAAAGAAACTTTACCATGCGTTCCAAGTTACTAACGGGGTAGCTGGAAGTATGGCCAAATATTGCACGGTCTCAGTCATTTAACGGGCAATGATGAGACTTGTGCGACAAGGGGCATGCCACGCCCGCTTTGTCTATATGTGAGTAGTTACAGTTTCTGATTCACTTAATGGGCAGTGGAAAGAAACTTGCCATTAGTTCTGAGCTACCACATGAGTAGCTAGAATATGGTTAACATAGTAGTTCACATTCTCAGCCATTCGATTGGCAATGGTGAGACTTGTTGAATGTGTGTCATGATATCTCACAGGACTTGTAAGTATTCAACTTCAGGGCCACTATATTGTGTATTGAATATATATATCATGATTCTGAGCTATCACTGGAATAGCTAGGAAAGGACACACAGAATGATACATATTCTTAGTTTTCAGCCATACAATGAGCAATGGTGAGACTTGGAAGAACATGATTAGTGATACTTGACATGGCTCACAAGTATTCTAGTTTAGAATCACTTGTTTGTATATCATAGTTCTGAGCTACCACCGGAACAGCTAGAATATGATACTCAAACGTGGATCACATTCTTTACCATTCAATGGATAATGGTAAGAATTTAAAAGCATGTGTCATGTTACTTCAGGATATCTGCATTCCATATATATTTCATTTTAGGAATGACTTTATTATTATACACGAAGAAAAAAATGATGATGTCATTGTTCTGAGTTACCACCTGAGTGGCTAAGAAATGTCATATGCTATAATTCACACTCTTGGCCATTTAAGCAGTTATGCTAAAATGGAAGAACATTTAAGCTTCATGAAACTTCAGAGTACAATTGTTGTCTACTGATGACTAGCTTATCATAACTTCTGAGCTATCACCTGAGTAGCTAGAAATGAAACATGGTGTAATGATGGTTCACATTTCTTAGCCATTCATTGAGTAATGGTAAGAATGGTGGAACATGCAACAAGGTACTTCATCATATCTGTATTTCATTTCCAGAGCCAGATGTACGACTGAAAAAGAAAGGAAAGAAAACACCATGAATTCTGAGCTACCGCTGGAATAGCTAAAATATGATACATAATAGTTTGCATTTCTCAGCCATTCAATGGGCAATGGTGAGACTTATTTGCTTGACAGCTTGGGTCCGCTGTTTGGCACAGGCAATCGTATCAAGGCTTCAGCCCAGAAAAAATCCAAATCGAACGGGCAATTAAATTTGAAGCTAGAATGCTAGGACAGCTGCCCAGCTGGCAAGTATGCACAGAAGTGAAATGAAGCAGCTCGAGTGAAATATTGTAACCTGCCCTCCTCCCTTGCATACCAACAGGCTACTGTAGCCCGGAGGTTTGTAGGGAATGGATGCCTAAACAATTTTTAACTAGTCACATTCTCAAATGTTTAATGGTGAGGCTTGCAGGACATGCTTCATGATATAAGATTAGTAAGTGCCCTATTTCCGAGTCACTTCTGAACATGACATTCTGTTATCATTCTGAGCTACCACCATAGTAGCTAGAACATGTATTGGCTTCAATCTGCATTGAGGCAGTCTTGCATCTTCAGCCATTTGCTGCGAAATGGTGAAGAAACATGCATGGTACATCATTTACCATGGATGAAAATTCAAATTATTTGTAAGTGTATTCCTGTCTGATTGACAGTGAAAAGAAATTCACCATGTCCTTAGCTACCGCTCAAGCATGGCATCAACAGTCATAGTTCACGAAGACAGCCAGCACAAGCAGTTCAGTTACTTAAGCATTCTGAGTGGATGATAAGTACAAAGAAGCGGAACATGTTTATGTAGCAGCAGCATTGTAGCCTGCTAAGATACAATATTCATGACAGACTAGTCATTTTGAGAACTCGCTTCATCTCATTCAGGCATGTAAGGCGAAAGTGGTTGGAATCCAGATCTACCCTGATGCAAACACCTGATAAAGTCTGCCTATAGATGACTTGCCAGTGTAAGTGAGGTAATACCAGGTATAACAGCTAGTCTGTCACAAGTAAAGACAGATCACTTTACAGACTCCTGTTCCTGCCTCCCTGCAGCAGACTACCAACTCTGTGAGGGAGGCAACTTACACACACCTTGTCATGTAATTAGTGCGGCTTTATTGCTAAAGCTTAACAATGGTCTGCTGACTTTGAAAAGGACGACCATATTGAGGTGTGAAGATGCCATAAAAACCAGTCCCTGCATTTGTTATGGGTAAAGCTTACTTACTTAAGAACCAACTAGGCAGCCCTATAGTTAGTGGGCGAGTTCGTGTTTTACGTCCCATCAGCCCCATTGGGGACTATGGAAGAGGTCCTAGACCATAGGAGTAACATTTGATGATCGGACACTGGCTCATCATCTGGTTTAATAACTTCCACATGAGCAGGAATTCTTTCCGTGCAAGCTCTTGTGTTTCAGGTTGACAAACTAATCTTTAAACCAAAGTAGGGGGACAGCCATTTCAGCCAGTCATCACCAGTCGCATCTATGACTGTCATCCATAGGGTCATAGACAAATACTTGGGATCAAGAAACATGTCTTCGTCCTGTGACAAGCAAAGCCGTGGCAGTAGTCACTGCTTAATGCCTATTTCGATAGGATTCCAGCAGAGTTTGTTAAGCTCGGATGACCTATTAAGATAATTCTGTGTGCATCTCTCTCTTGCAGCAAGAACAAAACCTTCATAGTATGGAAACAACATGCCCCCAAACAAACCAGTCCGATTGTGGCTACATGACAAAAATTTGGATACTCCTCATGTAGAAAATAAATAAATAAAATTATCACTTCAACAGTGCTGGTTACCTCAACAAACCCTTTTGTAACGGACCAGTAACCTAGATTTAGTCATTGGAGGGACAAATGGAGTGGTTGATGTTTTTTGTCATCAGGAAACCTGGTACACCTCTGGCGATAGCGTGCCACACCACTTTACTTAAGTAACTATTATACATTCATACATTCTATAATCCTTACCTACAAGAAAGACTACAAATGTTCTTTACAATATATATGGTATATAATATATATAGAGGCCTATAGGAAACTCAAAATCGCAGGTTATTCCTAAAAGTATGTCTATATTACCTGTCTGTGGTAGAGGCTTAGAGAAGCAGTTATATTCCTATCACATGAATGCAGATTGACTGTAAACAAAGAAACACAGCACCTGATTCCTCATATATAGTGATGTGGTTTCGTTTGGATATATCCCTGAATTTAAGACAGATGTGATATTTCTCTTTGGTAATGGGACAGTGAGTGTCCAACATTAGTAGTTCAGATGGCACTATATCCAATGAACTCTTGAAAGATTACTGTCAGATAATTCATGCCTATCTTGCCTAATTCAATCAAACATTAAGCATGTTAGGACAATTTAACTCCGGGCTTTGCCTGATGGCTTATGCCCTTTTGCATCATTCCTTAAAGAAGGAGAATGTCCACATTATAATTTGTGAGAAGCTAGAACTCCGACAAGGAAAGGTGATTAAAATATTTATTAAATGTAATTAACTGTAATCATAATAACATATGAATAACATAGGAACATGAATTCTTCCCCGCATGAACAGACCTGCGTCATTCCGCCGTCAGATCAGTCATGGGTGGTAATCACCTTTGAATAAATACTAAATGTTAACAGTCTTTGAGTATAGAGTACATGAACACTGGCACCATCAATTGCACGTGATCTCTCCCGTCTTGGTGGGAACATCGAGACCCGCCAAACACTGCAACCTTCCGCTGACAGTAAATGGGGCCTTTCCCGATTCCTAATCGCTGGTGGTAGATGGGGAGGATGGAGGGAATAACTTGAAGAGAAGGACGAGTGAGTGCGCATGCACCAATGTTGTTGGCGCCGTATGACGTCGCACCTCAAACTCTCCATTCTTGGCTTCCACAAATGCATTGCGCTGTGCTGAAATGCTGTTTTGTGAGAAGCTAGAACTCCGACAAGGAAAGGTGATTAAAATATTTATTAAATGTAATTAACTGTAATCATAATAACATATGAATAACATAGGAACATGAATTCTTCCCCGCATGAACAGACCTGCGTCATTCCGCCGTCAGATCAGTCATGGGTGGTAATCACCTTTGAATAAATACTAAATGTTAACAGTCTTTGAGTATAGAGTACATGAACACTGGCACCATCAATTGCACGTGATCTCTCCCGTCTTGGTGGGAACATCGAGACCCGCCAAACAACCCATCGCATGGGTTGCGCCAAGAAAGGGAGAGAGCAGGAGGGGAGAAGAGAAAAAACATCCTAACACCCGCATTGTCACCTGTGACATTCCGCCAACAGGCTACCACTTTAGAGCACCAAAATTGACAATTTCAGGTAAGCGTTAGACTTCCAAGTCCCCACATGGTCAGAGAAATAAGACATCTCAGCCAACTGCCGGAAGATCGACATTACAAATGTACGTGTGACTGGGAGCCCTTCTTCATCACAACAGAAAAGTAATCCCGGTCCGTTAGACTTGTAATCCCATAATAAGCAGACACAGCACCCCTGGTTGCTCTGAATGTTCTCGACTTGAATTGTCTGCGGGGCTTTGGAGTGCTTGACAATGGTGACACTGATTGTGTAGGCATGAAGACTCGTTGGCTTACGGGGAACACTTCCACAATGATGTGGTAAATGCCATTATGGAGAAGACTCTTGGATAGGTATGAGGCATTGCCGAGGCGTAAGAAAAGTCTGTAACTGTGTAATGTGGTGCTTAAAACGGGCCCTCATTGCACATGTTGCAAGGGCCAAGGAATAATGCAGCAGGGACTTTATTCGCTCTCCACAATCATCTTCTTTGGTTGAACGCAGGATGGTAAGGCGCCAGCATTGGGGATTGCTTCATGAAGCCTTCATCCCCTAGCTGGTCAGCACTTCTGAATGGACCTTGCCGGGGACAACAACAGGGAAACATCCAGTAATTTCACAATATTCGCAATTTCCGAGGCCTTTCATAAAATAAACAATTGAAATCTGATATCGCAAATATATGTGGCATGACTCTGCCATTCCCCTTGGTAAGTTCTTGTCATAGTAATAATCATCCGAAGTAATTAGAAAAGACATAGCCAGTGGTGAGTCATGCGACAGTCAGCTGACAATAGTCTTGGTGGACAGTACAGAAAACTTCATTGCCTGCGCCATGTCCTCGTCAGGGGTATGATATATGTTTGAAGAATCGAAAAACGACATAGAGGCGGCTCTCTCAGTATTCTGCCGTTAGGAGTGTTCTTGTCATCGGCATGCGTCAACAGTGACTCAACACTCTCCCTGACAGGGCTCCCAAGAGGTCCCGAGCTCAGCAACCCTCAGCTCCAAGCGACGGATTGTCCTCTGGTCGTTCTTTGTCTCGCAGGAGAGGGTGCCCTTGGAGTTGCCTGCCAAGCAGTTCCTGGCATTGCCTGCCATGATCATGGCAACGAAGCCTTAAATGGAATGAATCTTGTCGACGGGCTGCTGTAGCGCTGTGTAGAACGACTTCTTGGATGTTTCGGCATCTGCAAACACCTTTAGTACACTTTTTAGAATACTGCACCGACATGGTACTGACGGCAGCACGTATTGAAATGATGGCCACAATATAGTGGTGTTCGGAATTGAATATGTGGTGGTCACAAAATAGTGGTTACCAGAACTGAATATGTAATGGTCACAAAATAGTGGTGACCGGAATTTAATATGTGCTGGTCACAAAATAGTGGTGACTGGAATTGAATATGTGATTGTCACAAAACATTGGTGACCGGAAGTGAATGCGACGTCACAATTGCTGTACTGATAAATTATCTACCACAGCATTCCGCTGATGGTAACAGAAGAGTTTGAGAATACATGTTCATTGCCATCGCACGTATAAGGAAATTATTTATTCTCATAGTCGTTCCTGACAGAACAGAACCCATTAATATATATTGAAACTGTAGGGCTCCGTGCGCTTGTAATTTCCTCAAACCGGAATATAAAATGTGCTGGTAACGAAATGGTGTTGACCGGAATGGTACATACACATGTGCTGGTCACAAAACAGTGGTGACCGGAATTGAGTATGCGCTCGTCACAAGACAGTGGAGGAGGTGTAGTCGCAAGAAGGGTGGTGTCCGTCTTGTTGGAGTTGAAGATGTAGACTGATTTTCATGTATGCTGACTAACCGCTAACTGTGACTGAGATAAGACTAGTAATATTTTGATTTAGAAGGAATTGATCCATACACTGTAAAGTAAATGAATGGCAGAAAATATAGACATCGTAAGAAATATATTAAGGTTGAAGTGTTTGATCACTTAATAATGGTGATCAAGTGAATAATAAATATGATGACAGAGCATGACAGGCTTGACAGAGCTCTGTCACTGCTGTTGGAAGAGATCTCTGAAACTTAGTGCAATGCCACCAGGTGTAGCTTTTGTCTAATATCCCTTTTTCAGCCCTCCGGTGTTAATGGGAGGAACTGGTGAAGCCTGGGCATGGTTCAGCATTATTCCACGTGGTCTTCCAAGCCTGAACACAGTAATCAAGTGTGGAAAAATCGGTTGCAGCTGTCCATTCCTCACATTTTGATCGAAGTAGTGGTGCCAAATCAAGCCTGGCACTTTCATGAGTAACTGCACACGTAAGCTGACATGAGTAATGGTCCTGAAACGTTGCTGCACTCTGATATTATCTCTGATGAATCCAACCATGCTTCCCCCTGAAATAACTTGAAGAGAAGGACGAGTGAGTGCGCATGCACCAATGTTGTTGGCGCCGTATGACGTCGCACCTCAAACTCTCCATTCTTGGCTTCCACAAATGCATTGCGCTGTGCTGAAATGCTGTTATAGTTTTGACAGTCTACTGGACCCATCAGGTATTGTCGGAACATTCTGTGTCCAAAGTAAATAATTTTGCAGTTACCACAAGTCAACGCTGCAGGTCTACAAATGCAATGTAGTGTTCATCAGAACATAGTCTAGTGGGGTCTACCCATGACGAGGTATGCTTATTTCCAATTTGGGATATTCCAAAGTCTTTCCAACTGACGAGGGCAGACTTTTAAACCAGAAACTTGGTTAGTCATATGGGACATTGCAATGCTAATGACCATAATCGACTTGTGTATACATAAAATATCATTCAATTGAATTACTTTTCATTTTATGTTGCGGTAAGGAACCTTGTCTTAGGCAGTGGAAACCTCCCATTGTGTCTTTAGCGGTGTTAATTAAAAACACTGGTAATAAGCCTACATTATTGTGCCCATTCTTGTCCAAATAATGTATGTAGTTTCACTTCACATAAACTTGTGAATTATGATTTAATATCCTTTTTCAAACTTTATTAACATTTTGATGAAGGTCCTGTGAATCAGTCTTTGTGGTGTCTGTTGCCAAATACTGAACCGAAATTAAATATTCCTCTAGAAAACCCGATAGGACATATATTGGATATTTGATAATGAATAGTTAAACAAGGCGGTACTGCCAATTTTGACGAATCAGCAATAAAACATAGTCCCAATGCTTACCACGACCCAGTACAGTCATTTGCAGCTAGCATTGCCCCTATAAGGGGTGCCTACATTTTACCTGATGAGGCCTATAATTAGGGTTTTACGCCGTATTTCACTCTGCCCATTGAAGCTTTGGGCAAAAAATACCATCATGGCACAGGCAATCTCTTACTAGTTAGTAGAATGTGTCCAGCCTTTGTTATCTCTCCAAAGATACAAGAAGTAAGGTCCACTGTTTTCTGGACCTGCAAAGGAACATTGCCTTAATGCATATGGCAGACTGGTCAATGGACATAGACCTCATAGCACAGTCTCTTGCGCTTTACTAAACTGACATGAGGCAAAAACTTGGCTGCAAGTCTAGGTTTTGCCAATTGGTTATTATCTTATGATCCTACATGAAAGCTCTTTGGTTCATAGCTTATCTTTTAGGTGCGCCAGACTTGAATTTATCCATCTCCCACCATTCATTCAATTTGAAAGTTTGGTACATTATTGTTCATTTGGAACCTTCAATGGTTTAATTTATTTGATCCTCACACAATCCACTAAGTGATTAAAAGAAGCCGTTTTGACCGATGAAAATTCTATTTTGAGCACTAGCATTTATGCTCACACAATGGTTACTTCTGGATGTCATTTGACAGTTCCCACCTCCAATCTGGGAATCTTAGCCTATTTGTTTACCATGGCAAACAAATTGCCATAAGTTTGTGGGTCGCAGTACGAAATAAAGTTAAAATCCTCCCTTAACGGGATAGGATTAATCTTTGTGAGTAAAGACCCACAAACTTATGGCACCTGAGGGTCCCACCCTCCTCCCCGCGGTCAAAGGGGTTATGCTTCGAAAAATTTGAATGAGGATATGAGCAGAGAGCACTGGTTATATAGGTGCTTATGAAAACTGTGATACAGTGTAGGTGTCAAAGTGTGTTTTTCCACACTTTGAATCTAATCTCTCAGCCGGAGTTGTAGAAGACAGAGGCTTAGCCTATTTGTTTACCATGGCAAACAAATTGCCATAAGTTTGTGGGTCTTTACTCACAAAGATTAATCCTATCCCGTTAAGGGAGGATTTTAAATTTGCATACTTGATAGGCCTATTCCGGATGGTTCTTGTGTTACTTGTGACGTTGGCAATCGACTTGTGTGGTTCCAGTCACCTGAGGCAGATATAATCCGAAAGTTCTATCATAATTGTGGGAAAATAAAAACTTTAAGATCGAAATAATAATGGTAACGTTGTCACCAGTGACTCATGACTTTTTTTGGAGCTGAGGCTTCATCTAAATAGTATTCTGGTGCATTTTCAGACAGATTGAACAATGCTTGCCAATTGCGCACTTTGCCTCTAAATATCCCACAACGGTGAAGAACACAAACTAACTCACGCTTCAGTTTTCTGATGGAAGATCAAAATAATTGAAAAAAAAAGTTTTTAAATGTCTTAACTTGCTAACTGCTTGTCCTAGAGACCCGCAAAGTGGCAATATTTTGGGAGATATTTTAGAAAAAAACTTATTTTCCATTGAATTTCAGTGCTGACATAATGCTGCTTTTCATAGTGATAAATCTAAAGATAAGTTTCCTGTCTATTTCAGCTTCAGCATGGGACACGGTGGCAAACCATGGGTAGCAGATTTCAAACATCCTCACTTCCAGGCTGGAATCAAAGCAACGCAAAAAGGTGGGCCATGGCTGTTTCTTATTGTAAAGTAGCGTATTCTCATTTGTGCTGGAAAAATGAAGGAAAACATTGCTTCAAGTTCCTTGTTTCTGTCACATTCAATTTAAATTTGCTTCGGTGCAATGATAATATCACCAGGTAATGTTCCTCAACTATACAGAGGGCATATGGTTATTACCTGTACAACATGCGACATGTTAAAACTAAATGTTACTGAATTATTAAGAGTCCACAGAGAAGCCATTAATAATTCAATGAGGAACCTATGATTTAGACCTGGAATAATTATGTTCTGTTTGTGAGCCTGAGTGATGCAAATATTTTGTTGTGTCGCTGTAGAGGTTTTGAGATATTTGAATAAATCTGCTGTTTTGTGTGAGCTACTTAGCCTTTCTATTTGTGCCAGCTCAATCCTATAGTCAGAATATCTTGACAACTGAATTACTATTGTATTCTACAGTTTACGGAGTGACCCCCGATTTGACCCGTGAGGGAGGCAGCATCCCTGTGACCCTGACCTTCCAAGAAGCAACCGGAAAGAACGTCATGTTGCTGCCAGTCGGATGCGGAGATGACGGAGCTCATTCACAGAACGAGAAATTGAACAGGAGGAACTACATTCAGGGAGTGAGTAGTCTCTCAACTCTCTTATAATTATTCTGATTGTTTGATTGCGTGAAAGTACTGCCTGCACAAATGCCTCCTAACATTTGAGCTACCTGTTCTTTGATACCCGTGCATGAACAGTACTATTGTACTGAATATTTACACCCGCTTGACTCAAGACTTGATCTGTTTGCAACCTGTCTAGAGTAAAGTTTTGTTCTGCTTTAAATTTTCCAGTTCTGTATAAATAATTTGTGTGAAAGAAAAAAAGTTCTAATGAATTTATTCTCTCGTTTTTCTTTCAGACCAAATTGATTGCGGCCTACATTGACGAAGTAGCAAAGATCAGTAACGGTGCTGGGGATTCAGTAAAGTTGTAAAAGACTTTTGAAAAAACTGTTTTGAAAGTGATGGTTGTATCATGTACAAGAAAGACACTTGTGATACATGTATGTGGTTTTAGAAATGAATTTCTATCAAAGTATGCATTTACTTTTGTATCAAACAAAATAAACCTGTGTTAAGTCTTATATAATTTTATGCAGTTGTAATTTGGAGTTCTTTATGAAGCATTTCTGAACAGTCATGCTATTGCTTTACTGTTTCTATACTAACAGAACAGCTCATAAATCTAGAAGCTCTACATGAATCGTTACTGTGAATAATTGTGAATAATATATTTGGAATAGTTTCCGAAAAATGAAAAAAACAGGCAAAAGTTGCAATCAGACATTGGTGGCAGCACTGTTCTCTGTGGTGGCAGCACTGGTACTAATGCATCATCACATGACACAGATCACATGACACCAAGATGGTGACCATGTTGGCGGTCTGCACATGTTTGATCGTTTTGAAGTTGTTTTCTTTGGACTGTATTGAGGCTGGGTCTTTGGAACTGAAGATGCATTCGTTTGTCAGACCCCTTGGTAAAGCAGTGGACGAAATAGACAATATAGTTACTAGACTAGAAGAGACAAAGAGAAATATGGAAGAAAAGGGCAAAGCTAAACCTAAGCCGAAGGAGATATATGATGTTGGAGAGGAGGTCAACAAAACGAAAAAGAAAGTTCCAGGAAGTTTATGCCCGTTCTTCAAATCAGATGAGCAGCGTTTGGACTGGTGCGAATTTGAGACCCCGCTGAAGGGCAGTTTTGAGAGCACTCGGGCGTTTCTGAATAACATTGGTAAAAGGTGGGAAGAAGTAGACGGTGTTTTTGAAGGCGCCAGAAACTCAATCCTCGATGAAAAGTGTGACGAGAAATATCCTGCAAATGGGACGCTGGATTACCAAATTGGCGACATCCAATATAAGCTCGACCAACTATTGGAGTACTTTGCAATAATGATGAAGGAACACTCGGTAGACGATGGAATGGAAATCGAAGAGGTTCTGCACTTGTGCTTGGGGGTGGAGGGAGAAAGAAAGCAGCTAAAAGCAAACATGCTAGGTTTAGTCAAACTCTGGAGAACGAATAAACCCAGTAAGATCAATGCCTTGAAGCACTACTGGGCGACCAGCGGACAAAAGTACCTCACCAAGCACTACGTCATGTGCGCCAAGTATTTCGGTTTAACCACGATCCTAAAACTGTGCCACAGGATCAGGCAAATCGACAATAAAGAAAAGAAACTCCAGAGAAAGTTAGAAAGTGACAAACCCAAAGCGAACGTCGAGCCAGTCACGTTTCCAAAAGGAGTGGTGATGACAACTCGACCTACGCTGGTTGGCGAGGAAGGGGAGTTGTCCGAAGCCGATATCCTTGTCTCATAAGACTTTTAAAATGTCAAGAACAATATATTTGCATTTGTCTGGAAACTGAAGCTTAAATGTTGTAATTAACTCTCAAAATACTAGTAAAGATACCACACCACTTGTGTTGCCTGTGTTGGGCTAAATAATCGTTTTTATTGCAATCAGATTTAGGTGGACCAAATGTTATTTTCCAAGTGTTTTATTCCAATGCTTCTTTTTTTAGTCATTCTGTAATTACTTTATATCCGAAATTTTCTATGGGCAATTCCGTAAAGTCATCAACCAATCAGTCAAAATTTCAAAATTAACATAGGTATGTGTTATGGGTGCGATAATGTGCCAAAATAAGTCTATTTTCAGGTACATAAAAAAAACAATTGATTATCTAATTTGGTTTTTGATATATTTGCATTTAAGTAATGCTATGTTTGGTGACTGCAATTATTGCATTTTCGACACTCCTAATTTAAGTTGTCAGTGCCAGTATAGAAATAGGTTGGCTGGTTTCATTTTGCTGTCATTTACTACCTGAGGGATTACACTTTCATTTTGCATTGCAAATTCTTGCAGCAATCCTTGCGAATTCTGTCAGGCAGTGACATTAAATTTTGACCTAATAAGATTCTAATGTACGTCCCACACAAAAATTACTAAATAATTTTCCTGCTCCCAGGCGACTGATGTTAATTTCATGAAACGTCTAATACAAAGCAAATTTATGTCCATGAATAGCATGGTGGCCGCTTTAATTATTTAAACGTAATACAATTGCCAAGGAGAGCATTTTAAGGATGTACGTCCGACACGAAAATGGGAATGTACGTCCGACACAATATTATGAAAGTCCATCTGGAATTAAGGAAATGATACATATGTTGGTACACAGGCTTGGGCTCATAAGAAAACCTTAGGCCAGTGTAATTGGGTGAATCTTAAAGTAGTATAGGCCAAAAAACAGGAAATATATGGTGTCATTGAATTTCGGTCATTTTTAACTCTGTTTTCAGCCATAAAATTAAGTGAAAGCTAGTTCATAGCATGTGTAATTGGCACGTAATTGTGTCACAAGCTAAGACAGGCGTCATACTCATACAAAATGAAAGATAAAATGATATCTACCAGTTTTGGCCCAGTAAATATGTGCAATTACGGTGAAAATTGCAGGTATGACTAGTAATTTTTGTGACTTTCCTGTGCTAAAAATGCTGTAAATTTAAGGGTAAAAATAGTGAAAATAACTTAATGTTTGAGACATCCCATTTGGCACAAATATGCAATGCTGAAGCCATTTCATGGATGATAATTATTGGAAAGAACTCAACTTTGAAGAAAAAATGAAAATTGTGGATCATCAATGCACTGCTGGCATCCTCTACACTAGCAATTCACACGCGTACGTCCGACACGAAAAATGTGTACGTCCGACACGGAATATAAATGGCTACAGCTTTATGAAAAATGACAATAGCGCCATGGAAATTAACCTGGCTGATGCCTTAAATAGTTTTCTTGATAATACACGTCAGTTGATTAATTTTTCTCCATATAAATCACAGAGTTTTGAGAGACGAGCCATCAAGTCAGAAAAGTGCCATTTCTCTGTGTACGTCCGACACGATGCAATTTGTCCTATGGCTCAGCTCCTATTGCACTTTCAGCTTTGGTTGATGGCTTGTTTTAAAGCCCTGCCACAGGGCCTCATACCTATTTTACAATGGAATGGCAAACATGTAATGGTAGGGCTATACAAGCTGTTAAAGTGTCTGATCTGTACGTCCGACTTTACGGAATTGCCCCTATGTCACATTTTTATAGATTTTTTTGTCGTAAAAAGTTTCAGCTTTTTCCTCATAATAAATTATTAAACCATTCCAAAAAGTATTCTGATCAGAATTGAACCCAAGACCTGGTCAGAAAAAGCAGTGATTGCCCTTACCAATGAGCCACATTTCTCTTATAATATCCTGATTAGAATAGAGACCATATTTATATTTTGGGGGTGTATTTAACAGTGCTAACGAGGAATATTTTTTTGATTCTTATATTTTTTAAGCCACCAATGTTCATCACAGGTAGGTCAAAATAATAGGCATAAAAATTACAAAGAATAATCTGAGGATTCATGGAGCCAACAACAAAATTCTTGAATTAAGAATATCTTAACCGTGCACAAAATTAATTACAATGCTCAGTGATTTCAGAGTTGTCACCGAAAATATGTGCCAATTCACAAAAAAAGTAATACATGAAGTGAAGTGCAAACAAATAATATGTGCAAACAACATAATAATATATGATTGACAACAATGCAAAAGGATTGCGAAACAAAACAACAAATCGTGAAATAAAACAAAATAAAGTGCATTAAATTTATAGCAACTGGTAGGAAAAAATTAATAAAACAGTCTGTAGCACAACGTACAATGTCACAAAATAATATTACAAAATATAACAAATTACACAAACTGGACACTGCACTAGCACAATTAACAAATAGCAGATGTATAAATATCAACTGTCACAAATTTAGTGACTTGCAATGACAGTGACTTGGCTTTATAATTGACCTTTGTCAGGATTGGAGGCGCAGAACTTTAGAAGCAGCTGTAATATGTATCAATATGTAGTGTTTTGATTTTATGCATTAATTTGGTGCAGTAGTATTAAATGACCTTAAGGCAGTCACCAGTTTTTAAATACATGTCGATAATAAGATTCCCGTAAGATATCTAACAATGTGTCGATCTATACAAGAATTAAAGAAAAGTCGTTTTAGTTTGGGGGAGGGGGTTGTACGCAGTCTTGTATCACAGTTTCTCATCAGTCAGATGTTGTCAAATAAGAAACTAAGAATTTCAAGACGGACAAAAATCTAACGAAAATGAGATCAGTACATAAGTATTAATTATGTGTACTTTAGTAAATATCATTGAAGTAATATCATAGCAATACCTATTACATAGCAACAGTTTCAGTATTAAGTTTGCAATATCACACATAAATATATACAGTCAGAGTACATTTGATTTTCTTTCAGTTAATATAAGCCCACTCTATAAATAAATAGGACGCATTATTTATCAACCTTCAAAACTAAGACTTTAGATTGAACCCATCTTTTACATCACTCAATGCAAACGTATGCAAAACTTTCAGATTATGACGGCTAAAAATATTTTGTACAATATTATTATTTATTTTACCCAGTTTACCCTGTGTTACAGATCGATCCTTAAATAAGTATAATGAAAATATTATAGCAACTTCATGGAACTTTAAACCCTTTCACTAAACAGCAAGTGCATGGCCAATTTAACACCAACAGGTGTTTCACAAATACAGCAGTGACGAAACAATTATTTTAAATATAATCTATTCATTGAAATAATGAAGACAACTGTCCCGGTAGACAAATGTAGTTGGAAATCTTGACTGCAGTTAATCCAATTTCCCAGAAAAATTTATATGTACTAAATTGCTGTATATTAAAGTGTATATTTATATAAGTGACATGTGTGCTTACATAAATCACACATAGTGTAAATATATAATTTAGCATAAATGTAGACAGAGTGACTCAATGACATAAACCAAGACAGCATAACCGCAAAACAATGCAGATTACACCAATTTACACCAATATCATGTTTCTCTCAAAATAACGACATACCAAATCCATGCGTTATTGCAATATCAACAGAATATATAACAAATATGTAGAATATATATCAATTTCTCAACTGGATCAGATCAGTATTTCCCCATAATATGCATTTACAACAAGGCATATTACCAAAGCAGCTTTTAAAATTAATTTGGTGTGCCAGTCACCACGTGAACCAGCAACATAGGCCTAGATCCAGACATACCAAATAGTACGATACCCAAAAATGTAGAACTATCACATAGCTGCTATAATGATATTCAGATCTTGACTTCATCCAGCTTTTATAAAGCTGGGATTTTGAAGTGTTTGTGTTTAACGCCTCAGCAGCACCTTATTCATGTATTGGAATATATATATTGACATGGGATTTTTGAAAATCTAGCTAATCATTAGTAATGTTAATATCATATTGAAGTTGGACATTTTAAGAGGTCAAAACTAAAGACACAGAACTTTTTAGGACCCTTGACACTGATCGTTAACATAAGCCGTTTCTTCCCCTTGCAGAGAGGTGGTGCTGCGTTTGTTTTTACACCTGGTGGCCAACGGTAGAAAATAGTGAATGAGTCCGGCAATTACGAATAACGAGCCCGCAAAGTAGAACATGATGGCGAAGGATTTGGTTGATTCAAGTAGTACTCCTGAAACGTTAAAGAAATGGAAAATACCATGAAATGGAAAATACCATTTATATATATCATGTCTAATCTTATGAAGCCTTGTGTCTACAATCATCAGGGAAGGACGCAGGGGGATGCATCACCCTCCCACCCCCAACAGATGAAATATATATTTTAATTTTAACAGCATCGACAAGATAACCTAATAGACCGCACCCCCCCCCCGTCTGGATCCCCCCGGTAATCATTGAATTAGTTTTTAATGAAATGTCAAGGATTTCCAGTTAGCAATTCAACGAACATTTTGTTGGCCTTGGGAAATTGTGGCTGTGTGTGTGAGAACTAGATTGTAAATATACACACAACTTTGTATGATTGCCAAGAAATTTTTTAAGTGAGGTGGCGGTAACAGCCCTGCAATTTATTCCAATATACATTTACTAACCTGCAATGGGAGGGCCAGCACAAGTGGCCAGACCCCTGACCATAGACAGCAGACCGAAGGCGTTGCTCAGTTTGGCGATTCCCAAGTATTCCACAAGCAGGAGGTTAGCCAGGGGGGCAAAGCCAGCTGAAATTGTAGAACAGAATTAGTACAGTGTATGTCTCTAAATAGCCCAGTCAGGTGCTGATGAGACGTAATAAACTCACTCACAGGCTACTATTACTTGGTACAGATCATATTAAACTATGGTACAAGTACATGTATGTCCAAACACCATAAATGACCCAAAAAATTTAAGCTCAGATTATGTATGAACATTTCAAACATATTACACACACAATTTAGCCATATCCTAGACATTATTCTCCTGCCATGTATACATTTACTCTAAAGAGACTAAATGATCATAAATAGACATCCTGGATTCAGATCCAGATATATCTCTTATATTAAAATGATAACATACGGGATTTATCTCAAGTTATACTCAATGTCTGCTCTTCTAATTTTCTCTGTGCCTTCCTATGCACTTAAGGGCAGAACTCTCCCCTTTTCAATGACATTGCTCTCTTTTAAGTGCCCTAATTAATGATAATTAGTTTTGAGCCGATTCCTACATTATACACAAGAGGGCAGCACCTGCAAGTTCTCTCCCACTTGCTCCCTACTTTTCAGCAGAGTGTCTGTATCTATTTCATTGTCTTCTGTCCTGTTCCCTCCAATCTACGGCCAACTTACTAGTATCACCTATTATCACAAGCTAATTGGAACTTGCAGACAATTTAGTATTCATACCTGTATTCATGAATATTTTATCTTTCTGTATTAAAATCATGGGAAAAAAATTTTTTATGACACTTACCGACAAAAAACCCGAAGATTACAGAAAAGGCTATGAGAGTTGCATAGTTGTAGGTGAGAACGGGACAGAGTATCACGCTGATGCCCGCAATTATTAGGGTCCAATTGTTCAGATGTAAGACGCTCACTTTTGGATGATTCGCCAAAGCTCCGTGAAAGGCTCTTCCCACTCCGATCGAGCCACCTACAAAACAAAGACACACAATAAAGCAACTTTCCTCAAATGATTGCCCTTTGTTGTGCAAACTACAAACAGGACACAGCGGGTGCTATTTGTATAAGCATCATGAGGATAAAATATTCCTCCATTCAACAATGGCTTTTACATGAAAGACTAAAATGACATTACACAATAATATTACTTGGCCCCTTCCTTAATTACTGTGCTTAAAGTCTTACATTTTCTTTTGGTTATTGCTGTCTTTAAATTGTAATATATAGTTGATGTTTACAAAATGTGACAGTAAATATGAAAACAAGAATCCTGGGATTCAAAACACTTATATGTGACATTCTCAATAACTTGACAATTATATCGCAAATTTTGACAAAGAAATATGAGAATTACACGAATTACAAAGTACAGGCTGTACAGCTGTACAACCCTTCCAGTTGAAAGAGCTACAAAAAAGTTTTGTATATTAATATAACAGCACGAAAAAGCATTTTCAAAGAAACACTCTTCAAATAGATACCCGATAAATTTATAAACATACCACCAATTTACCTGTTACACCTGTGCACTTGGCAGGCTTTCAAACCGCTTTAATAACAATGACCTTTAATCAAGTTAACGCAATGATAACGGTCTTCAATGGATCTTGTAATTCAACCTGAAAAAATGTACTGCTAGCATTTCAATAAAGAGGTAAAAAATCAGAGGCTATGTATATACTCATTGAGGAAAAATCAGAGGCTATGTGTATATATGTAAAGATAGTAGATACATGTAATGGAAGCAGGAAGCTAAGTGTCTTTGTCTACGTTAGAAACTACCAGTTACAAAGCTGTATTCACCAATTAAGAAGTTAGACAAAAACCAGAATTCTTAAAAGACTGAGTTACTCAGACGCAAAATTTGTGAAAATTACAACTTATACACCTACATTCCAACCAGTTACTATGTTAGTTTAAAGTATGTTGAACTATGTTCAAGAAGTGTTGAAGTCACTTACAAGTATTGTGTACAGCTGTGCATGTATTTCAGCAATTTGTACTGTATTAAGTCAAGGTTATTTTTGCTAAATTCCCCGCACAAATGTAGGGCAGGCACAGTTGAAGCTGTCTTACTCAGACGTTCTTTTGAGCAAGGGAAGGAGACGGTGGGGGAAAGGGAAAGCAGAGGTGAGAGAAAAAGCAAGGGAAAGAGATGAAGATAGAAGTGAGAGGTGAGCGAAAGAGATGGTAAGGAAACAGAAAGAGAGTAAAAGATGGCGAGGGAAAGAAATGGTGAGGGAAAGAAATGGTGAGGGAAATGGACAACAAGAGAAAGAGATCTATAGCAAGGGAAAGAGATGAAGATAGAAGTGAGAGGTAAGAGAAAGATGGAGAAAGAAGAAGAGGAGATGGTAAGGGGTAGAGATGGTAAGGGGTACGGATGGTATGTCAAAGAAAGAAGGAATTACACTGTTTTCACTATGTAGCTACATCACGCAGCGCATGTCCCTCGGGAGCTTGAAGTCCAAATATTTTTACCCTGTACTTTCCAAGCGCTAGGTCTAGCACCTCTGACTGCTCTTTTGTATGAACCCTTCATCATAATAATATGATAATTGCTACTGTCATCATTGAAGCTGGATGGATTCATGTTATTTGAAGCATAGAAGGAAACTTCAAATCAGTAGTTACTGAAACACACAATATTCAATGCTGTAAAGCCAAACTTTGCTGAAGGCAGGTTAATGAACTTTCACGCCCGGACTCTGGAACGCAAAAGTATCTTGATGTGGATGAATGGAAGCGTGGTTGGGGTTTTACGTCCCGTAT
The DNA here is from genome assembly GCA_026936325.1 of Platynereis dumerilii. Lineage (NCBI taxonomy): Eukaryota > Metazoa > Annelida > Polychaeta > Phyllodocida > Nereididae > Platynereis > Platynereis dumerilii. The sequence goes on along the minus strand of JAPTHN010000010.1, from coordinate 10,110,620 downwards.
TTATGCACTTAGGCTAATTGGGACAGTAGGGGAACAACACGCCAATACGGCAAAGCATGATTTGAACTGGTGTCCAATAAAGGGTCCACTGGTCCAGGCAACCTGGCCGGAACAGAAATTGAACTTATCACCCAGATTGATATGAGTGTAAGAGGTTGTCAACAGGCAAAGGAATTAACAACAAATCAAATTTATAGCAATGTAAACCACCCAATAACCCAACATGATGAGTTCATAAATTGAGATAATCCTTAAAACATGAAGTTCATAAACTGTCAAAATATTGACGAATCTATGATTCATAAATTTTATATCCCCGCTAATCCAAATTGATTAATAGCCAGGTTAGAAGGGTCTGCCCGCAGTGCCCAGGTCAAAATAAGTGTTGACAAAGGAACCCACTAGCATAAGAATTATAGGATAATACAAGCATTGCTCTTGGAATCATAGTCATGAACAATTTTGATATCAAAAGAATGTCAATACCACAATACATTAACCTAGAGAGCATGAACTTCTGAACTGGTATGATTCTCAATAAAGGAATGAAAATGTTATAAAATGTTCTATAATTTTGGCTAGATATATATCAAGAGCAATATAAAACACCCATGCTATAATGTTCTGTCGAGGTTAAGCAATGTAGATAGATAGATAGACAGATAGATATGTTAAGTGCAGCCCTTCAAGCAATGTACATGATCTATAATACGTAAGTTTGGTCATTGGCCTCGTGGCATGCAACTGAAAACTATTAGCATAATGTTGATGCTACGCCAGTGCCTGTGACATCTGTTTTTCATAGTTTCTTGTCGTATAAATATTCAAATCATGCAAAGACAACTTAAACAACTACTTATTATATAAATTTATCTAACTCAGAGACATTTCACAATATTTATCAAGTCCAATTTTTCCACCTGTCACTACACTGTCTACACAAGATACTAATCACCATGTGTTCTTAACCACCACCAAGAACAATCAATTATGAAAAGTATAAAATCACAAGAAATACAAACAGTAATTTACAAAATAGAATCTCATCATACATGTTATAACATACACCAATTGATACAGTACAACTCACCTATAATGGACACAAGAGTCGCGGCTTGGCTGAGAGAGATGCCAGCATTCAAGCTGTCCGCGTACTCCGTTATGAAGACCACAGGTATGAAATACGCCACTTGGATGAAGGCTGAGGCTAAACAGATAACGAGGAAGCTTGGGTCCGTCAGTATGCTGCAGTCTAGCATCTGTTTCAGAGCATTCTTTGTCGGCCGAGGGACACACTTGCAGCAGTGCGACTGTTGTTCATCTAAGCTTTCTTCCGGTATCACAGTTATTTTCTCCAGCACTGAGACCAAGTCATCGTCTGAAATCGCATAATAAAAATTTTAATGTACAATATGGAGATCCATAGATAGTGAAAATAGCTGGATTCCAGATAATCCAGTGAGCACTATAAATTTGCCGCATCCACAGTGCACAGTCTCAGAACAAGATAGTTGCTGTCCTCATTTCGACTCTAGCATTAAATTTGGAAACTTCATTTTATATTAACCTGTTCAATGCAAAACTGGCTATAAGCAGAGGGAGATGGATGGATGATTGGGGCTTTACCTCCAGTATTTATGCACTTGGCAGGCTAATTAGGATAGGAGGACACAGCAATAAGGCGAAGGATGATTGAAACAGCTGTCCTCCAACATAGGCCCAGGACCCTAGGTGACCTCGTATGAGCTGGATTCGAACCCTGGACCCAGCGATTGGCAGCCTAGCACGCTACCACTAGACCAACCCTCCCCTACAAAAAGAGTGAGCATCAAATGGCAGAAAATAATGATTTTCAACCCAGAGAAAGGGATCGCTAAATTATACTTTTAATAGATAGACATCTACACTAGTATACATACCATTACGGCGGAAATTAGGCAGGGTCAACACAGAACTGCTGTAAAAGATATCCATCCTGTTCAAGGGCCTGTTTAATTCTTCGATCAACTTCTCTTTGACAATATGTTTCTGATGGTGATGACTAGCCAGATTGTGACAAGATTTAGAAGCATGCCGATGTCTATGTTGTGGATTTTTGTATTCTGTATATTTCGTATCTTCGTTAGCTTTATCATCGTACACAGCCGGGGTACTGAAGTATCTCGTTCTTCTGGTAGAATCTTCGGTTACATGTGGCAGTTTTTTTATGTTATCATTAGATGATTCATTTTGATTTGACCATAACTGGCTCGGAGAAGGAATCTGTTGTGATGTTGATTTCGTCAAAGTGTTTGATTGAGTTGGTGTATTTTGATTATTTTTCAAATTTTTGACGTTTTCTTGCATCAAACGGTCAGCGGGACCAGCATGAGTTCTTACATCAGGTACAGATACTTCAGTGTTGTTCAAATCATTATTAGCATCATTTTCACACTGATCTAATGGCATTTTCTCCATCAGAGGCTCAGCAACACTCCCGGAATCGGACGTTTCCGGGGTGATCTCCGGACTCTTCAAAGGTCGCATCAGAATCCCCATGAACGCTGCTAATAGCGTGATCGCACTGATGACGTATAAACTCTGTTGCCAAGACAACACACTCAATAAAGCTGATGACACAGGAGCCAAAACAACCACTCCAAAACCAGCGCCCGAACAGACGATTCCAGTGGCTAAAGCTCGACGTCTTTCAAAGTAAAAGGACACCATGACCATTGCCGGCAAATAGAACATGCCTACGCCAATACCTGCAAAACAAGATGTATGAAATATCATTGTCAAAAGAATACTTAAGTAGTTACTGTGAGTCAACTGTAACAGCTGACTCCCTTCTGCAGGTTCCTAAAAGAACACAAGAAATGGGTATACTGTTGCGACATAATTATGGTCTATTATTTGGGTGATTTTCATTTCTGAGATACACATAAAAAGTTGCATATTTTTACAGCCCTGGATGATGCTCATGGTAATGATGCCCAAGTGTAATCTTTCTGTTTTTCATAAAATGTGGTCTTTTATTACAAATTTAGGATGTTGTTTAAAAATAGATGAAAATCTGTCAACCATATAATTAATTTGGTAAGACCTTAGGTTTGATTCATAAATGACTTACCAGCGAGGACCCCATAGGTTAGAATCAGGACCTCAATGTTGGGCGAGACAGTCGCCAGGACGTACGCCAACGCAGCTATGAAAGAACCAATGATGGTCACAACACGGCATCCATAGTTGTTGACTAAACCACTTACTACAGGACCTGCAATGAAAGAAGAAAAGACAGACTCAAAATAGGCGAATCTGGCGGCAAATTTTGGCCCACCCCACAGGTATCTGGCATTACAACCATTTTTCGTGATACTCCTGTACTAAAACCCAACCACTACTGATCATGACCACTACAGAGTCTACAGACTAGCCCTGAAAGAGTCAGAAAGAGCCTGTGTGCAGGGTCTCAGGGCTACCTATAGTCACACAAAAGTGGCAAGTCCAAGAATGGACTACCCTGCTGGGATATTGTGCTGATGGGGAGCAGGGTTAGCTGTTTAGCAGGCTTCTAACCTGCTTCTAATTATTGTCAACACACTCGAAAATCCGGCAATAGGGATGACCATTTTCTGTAGTATTGTCTGAGGAATACTAATTGCTTTCAATGGATTACATAACAATCTATACTTATGATAAGAAAGGTCATCCTGAATGGATATTATCTAATAAGTTTTAATTTAATAAGGAGAAATCATTTATCTAAGATTTAAACCAAATCAACTTGTACATGGTTGCATAACAAGTATTATAAAAAAAGGCTTTGAATAATCTTGACAAAATTTTGTTATCTGTCGGATACCAGAGCAGTCCGGAAACTTATCTTTTTTTTTTTCAACTTTAATATCGTTCAGAATTCAGATATTACTAAAACAGCTGTGACAGGTCTTCTTTTGAAAGGCTGTAGGGGGCACTGGGGCAAGTAGATCCGATAAGTGAGTTGATCCTTGCCAAAATTAGTAATCAGGGACACATATGTTGCTTAAAATATAAATTTTAGGTTAACTGCTGTTCTCAAGGCATGTCCCTATTAACCATAGCAGAGAGAAATCTAAACTGAATACAGGGATCAACTTACTGAGGATTCAACTCACTGCAACCTTCTCTACTTTTTATTTTGAGGTGAAATAGACCACTTACCTGAGATCATAAAGGTACCAGCCATGAGAGACCCAGCGAGGGCCGTTTTTCCTCGACTTGCTCCGAATGCAGTGAGGAATTCCGTCTGGAACACGCCAAACATTGCCGCCAGGCCGTCGACCAATCCACAGATTATGAAGGAGGCAAAAACTATGACCCATCCCCAGCCTCCATCTGGTGGAACAGCTAGGAACTTGGCCGGCGTCAAAGATTCCGTCGTGGAACTGCTGGTGTCCTCTTTAGGAATGTTCGTGGATTCTGTCTCGTGATTGGTCGGTAGTCCATGCTGACTATTTCCACAAGAGTCTTGGGGTTTTTTGGTGTTAGAAAAATCCACCAGGTGATCGTTAGACACCCTGTTGTCTACTGTATTCGCCATTTTGATCAGAAGATTTTGAGTTGTCTTATTTCAATTCTAAAAGGGAGTAATCTTCAGGTAGGCACTACTAGGCAGGCTACAAACTACAGAATGCTTAATTTTCAAAGTCTACATCTATAATCAGTCAATTATCATAATACATCCATTGTATGCTGATGATGGTAGACATTGAACTGCAGATCTGAAGAGCGTCCAAGCTTCATTTCAGGGTTCGTCAACTGATTGAAAAGTCTTGAAAAATCCAGTAGTTCTGTTTCAAAATATCTGAATTCCTCATTTTGTAAAAGTCCTCATTAGTATTGAAGAAATCTTGCAACAATTTTACAGATTATGTTCATAATGACTTGTTGCCTTTAACTTCAAATTACTTCTACATAGTAATTTATTGTACTAATGTATCCGGGTGCATAGTAAAGATGTTGAGTTTCAGTAGAATGAGCTTTAAGTTGTTGATGTGTTTTAAATGTTGAAAAGGTCCTGTCACCCTTGGAGCTAATATAGCTTTTTATGGTTTTTTAAGTTTTTTATGTCCTGTTCCACATCATGGCCACCGAAGAAAAGCAGAACCAGGAGCACACCTGAAAAGGAACAAAAAATGATAAAGATTTTTAAAAGAGCAAAAATAATCTATGAATCAGAGCAGTTCTCAATGCTTGAAAACGTTTAAGGTCAAATAGCTCTACAGTTAACTCGAGCCTCAACAACTCTCAAGGAGAGAGTTCTAAACAGACAGTCATTGCCGTGTCCTCCTCCTGTCCTAATTAGCCTACCATGTGCATAAATACAGGACGTAAAGCCCCAATCATCCATCCATCTAAACTGACAGTTCCCTGCACTGGTGGTCTGGTAGCTTCTGGTAATATAATACCGGGTAAGTATCCTACACCCTAGACCGGCTGTTAGAGAGGTCAACTAGATGGATGGATGATTGGGGCTTTCCGTCCTGTATTTATGCAACTGGTACGCTAATTAGGACAGGGAGACGACACAGCAATGAAGAGACGGATGATTGAAGCAAACTGCTGTCCAACACAAGTCCAGGTGACCTGGCCAGAACAGGAATCAAACCCATTGACCTAGTGACTAGAAGTTCAGAGTGCTACCAACTGGACTACGTTGACTAACCCACCTCCATGAGAAGATCACCAGTGGTGGGCAAGTTAACAAAAAATGTTAGGCGAGTTAACAGTTAATAAGTTAATCAAATCATTAGCTAAGTTGAAGTTAAAAAGTTAACTTTTTTGAAAGGTTAACTGAAGTTAAAGTTAAATAGTTAAGTTAATTTTTTTTACTTCGATAAAAACATGAGACAATATCTCTGCAAATATTTACTGCAAGTACCAGAATGAGGCTCTTCTGTCTCAAAAAGAGGTACAGGTTAAATTTCCAGACGAAAAATCTCAGACAATGTCTGTCTGGGTTTCACTATTGAGTTATCTTTTGTTTACTCAAGTATTATTCATGCAAAAATGTGACTTTTTGCTGCTTTTTTGATGGAAAATTAGCGGACTTTATTAACTAACAGACTTGTAATTAAGTAACGAAAGTTATCAACTTCCCTTGACACGAAAAAAAAAAAGTCAACTTGGTTAAAAGTTACTAAATTTGTTAGCTTCGTTATTAACGTTATTAACAAATGAACCACCACTGAAGATCACATGCCTAGGATCACATGAGATCTGCTTTTGGCATTATTACAGGATATGGGATGAAAGTCCATATCCTTGTATACTCCAAGTGGGAGCCTTCGTAGCATACTCAGTGAAAGTTAAAAAAAATACCGTGCAAGCACGTAAACCCCGCTGGCTCTATGTGAAGCCATTGAGACCATTCGGATCCATGTGACCGTCCGTGTGTCCGTGTGTCCGTCAGTGTGTCCGTGTGTCCGTCCGCCCGTCCGTGTGTCCGTCCGTGTGTCCGTCCGTCCATGTGTCCGTCCGTGTGTCCGTCCGTGCGTCCGTCTGTGTGTCAGTCCGTCCATGTGCCCGTGTGTCCGTCCGTCCGTCCGTCCATGTGTGTGTCCGTCCGTCCTTGTGTCCGTCCGTCCATGTGTCCGGCCGTGCGTCCGTACGTCCGTGTGTCCGTACGTGTGTCCGTATGTGTGTCCATCCGTACGTCCGTCCGTACGTGTGTCCGTCCGTCCGTGTGTCCGTACGTCCGTCCGTACGTGTGTCCGTACGTCCGTGTGTCCGTGCGTCCGTCCTTCTGTCCGCGTGTCCGTACGTCCGTCCGTGTGTCCGTACGTCGGTGTGTCTGTCCGTCCGTGTGTCCGTGTGTCCGTCCGTCCGTGTGTCCGTGCGTCCGTCCATCCGTCCGTGCGTCCATCCTTCTGTCCGTGTGTCCGTGTGTCCGTCCGTGTGTCCGTACGTCCGCGTGTCCGTACGGACGCACGGACTTGTCATTCCCATCTGCATGACAAAATAAGATAACAGGCAAAATTTGAATGAAATATGAGCAACACAAAGTGAGTTATGCTTGACGAAATCCCCAGCACATTGAGGCATTGAGGACTGCAGTACCCCGTAGGCTATTACATAGCCAGCGGGGTAATAACATAAAAACAAGAACCCACGGGCGTCAGGTTTTGCAATCAAATAAGACCTGAGAAAACATGGTCATAGTAGCACAACGCCTCAGTGGGATACCAATAACAATAGATAATGTGTATGTCTCACTAAAGGCCTGTGTGTGTATCAGTGCAATTTTTCATAGCGGATGCCAAAATCAATGTTCTCCTTCAAAACACCCAAATCGCTTTTTCTGTCGACAGCTGCCGCCCCACCGGTTTTCTTCAAATGTAATGCACCTTTTTTGGCCAAATTTTAGGGGGGTCAGCTGCCCCCCTGCCCCCCTGCAGGCTACGGCCCTGCTTAATGGAGAAGGGAAGCAACTTATTGTGCTTGTAAAACTCTAGTACCACTTTTGTTCTCCTATAACGAAAAATTGCTGACATATTTCAAGGCAGCCACTCCGTTTTGAGTCAAGATTTTGTCTAACTCATCTTTCACCATGCCTCTATCTAAAACAGCCAAAGCAAATGCCTAAAAGCCAAAAAAATGTCTATGAGTCCTAGGGATGTACCGATCCGATATACTCAGGATCGGTATCGGTATCGATCCAGCCCATACACACAGGATCGGATCGGATGCACTACTCTCCATTTAACCAATGGTATCGGTATCGGAATGGTATCGGAAATCGGTTGTATAGGCAACAAAATACCAGGATCGGTATCGGATCGGAAGTGAAAAAGCGGTATCGGTGCATCACTATCTACGACATATTCCCATGGCAAAATATTTTTCTTCCTGACTCCAAAGTCTCATTGTTTCACTTATTGAAACAAGATATACTTGAATTGAATATTCTGATGTCTGCGACATTATTATATACACTGTAGCCATAGTACTAGTCATTTTGCGTTCATACAATCATTACTAACCTTGTAACAAGTAAATCAATCAAAAGTAGGCCAATGATCAAATTGTAAACATCATTAATGGTGCAATCATGCATAATGTACATAGCTAAACATTTGATAGGTAATTGCCGTAAACCTTGACATTGAGTCACCAATCTATCATTTATAAGTCTTTCGCCATTTATCATATATATTCATAACGATTATATATTAAGATCATGTTGATATGCTATTATAACACTGCTACAGCTTTACCAATCAATACTGTAATAGTATTTATGAACATTATCTCATCAGGTTAAGACAAATCTGCTTAAATATTAATCGATAGATTATGTTTTAACGGGGACAGTTTTTAATATAATGAATTATGAGCAAGATGTTAAAGCGGGAAATAAATCCATGCAGTACAGTATGTTCTATGATTAATCATACATGTAACAGAAGACGAATAATGAGTACTTACAGAATAGCTGTTGGCGGCCATCAATGACCTCACAACAAGCCCTATCAAACACATTGAAATAAGCTGTCAACTTGTCATTGAGTATTTTGTGACCTCATTGACACTCAGTTGGTCACTCGTTTTGACAGAATTGCAAGTACAGGCTATGACCTCATAAATTGCTTATGACTCATAGAGAATAACATGGCATGGATAGGGCTAGGACCTCACAAGGAGCACTTCAGTCTAGTTCTGCAAGCACTCATTTTGTCGTCTTCTGCAATGTTTGACACTTTGAGATAGGGACCTTTCAAATGAATGACATCGAATGTTCACAATTTCTGTCTGACTACTCAATATGACTGTCGAGAGTCGAGATTAACCAGTTTGAAGTCATCAGATTACATTACAATATTACAATAATAGGTGGAGATGGATTTATGGAACATGTATGCCGTAACTGTTTGTCATATCGGGATGTCAAAAAATTGATACAATGTAAATTCACAAACAAAAGACTCACCTAAAATTTAGCAAACTGAATTATAGTTTCATCCAAATTTAATTCCAGATGTTAAAAGGCATTTTTCTGTCAATTATAAGTATGAATTGATTCATTGATTGAATCGTTTTATCTATCGCACACCTTTCCCCGATAACTTATCACACCTTTGACTGATGTACGATTATCTGAAAATCCATGATATTCATTTAATTTTTCAAATATAAACCTGTGATTTAAATAAGAAAATTAATATTCCTCAAAATTAGCATGATTCTGATGTGATACACTGTTATGTTTATTTTGCTAAATATTCCAAAGCCTGGTATCAAGCATAAATGAAAATGGGGCAGGAAATAAGACATCTTTAACCTTTTTTTTTTCATTTTAAATCTTAAATTTGCCATAACTGATGCAACGGCCTTGATTATTCCTTCAGAGTATGTTTAACTATGATATGCTTTAATTCGAAAAACCTAACCATTATTATTTTGGCATTTAACAAAGAAATGTCAGAAAATTGGCAAAAATCATTAGGCCTATTTTTTTAAATAGCTTTTTTATTATCATAAAAAAAACATGTAGGGTTAACATTCTAACTAGACATGTTAAAAGAGTGCAAACTAGAAAATTTCATAGATGTAACTACAAGACTGACAGAATCACATAGTTAAAAAATATAATTTTTTGTGCACATTTTTGGTGAATTTTCATCAGTACCTGTTTCTCAGAACATTTTCTTGGGTATTTAATACATACAATATATTGAAATTTCAATGACTTAAGCACAGCAGCTTTTAAGTTTAGTTCCGGAAAAAAAAGAAAAAATATTTTTTCACATTTTTCAATAATTTTCATGTGGACTGGACTCCAAAAAGGCATAACTAGGACAAGAGGTACCATAATGTGCCAAAAATATAAAATAATACAAGCCATAGTTCTGGCATTACTGCCCAATACACAAACAGGACACACATTATATATGCATTCTAGCTAAAGTCACGTCCAAATTACAACATGCCTGCTCTTCATTCCTATACCAGAAGCAAGCTCTATAATCAAGTTAGATAGCTCGCTTGACCCAAAACAATTCCAAACAAAATGGCCAAGTTATGGTCAAAAGACATTCTGAAAATGCTCAAATTTTGAATTTCCCGCCAAAACTTCCATTCTCTCAACTGCATAAATGGAGGTGTGTTCACACCTCCATTAAAAATTGCAATATCTCTTATTTATATCGCACACAACTTTACCACATAATCAGTAAAATAACTTGTGTTTCAATGACAAACATATAGCACATTTCAACATCCATGATGTTCAATTGTTCATATAGACTATTTCTAACACAGATTTAACAATTTTTGGCCGACAAAGGACAAGAAAACAATCAATAAGATTACTAAGTCAACCACAGTTGTGAATAAATTTGAAAAAGGGCCTTAAACATGTTAAATGTGATTTGCAATACAGACTCATCAAAATCATTTTAAATTGGATGTGGATAGTTGCAACTCACAAGACCGTGACTCATGTACCATATTTAAACTGTCCAATTTAACCATTTTTAAAACATAAAATTCACCTTCGCACAAGGTTGCTATGATAAAATAAATATCCCCATTGAAATATGTTTGAGAAATGCAGCCATGCATTAATATAAATTTACACAGCACTTCATGCAACAAAGAAAGTCAAGTTTCAATTGCTGAATAAACAGAACAGGTTAATTCAATAGGACAATATCATTCATTGAATAAACGCACTTCAGTGCGGCACTTCCGAGTAGCATTTAAATATGTTAAATTTACTCACATACCGGATCTTCTACTGTGATGTTTCAGCCCACAAATATATATCAATACAAAAAGGTTGGATTACATAATCTGAACATTAAAAAAAAAGGATAAAAAATTTTATCTATCAAATAAAGATTTCAACAGGTGGCAGGTGCAGGGTGACTTTAAAAAAAACAAGCAAGGTCATGATAATATGATGTATCATAACTGGCTAGTTTATAACATAGATTTTTTAAACATGAGCCACTCGATAGAAAAACATTGACATTTTTAAACAATCATCACTTGACAGTACTTGTACTGGCAGCCTAATAATTATTACTAAGCTAAGATAATAAGCTGACTTACAGTCCTGCAGATACCGGACATCAACCTCGAGTGCTTCGGATGCACTTTTCACATTGATATTTGTCTTATAGAACCAAAACTAAGCTCAAAATGTAGGAAATTAAATTTCCAAAAAATTAGTGCCAGTTAGAAGGTGCTACTCCAAGTATTAAGGCCGTCACAGCATGGGTCATTGACACAGCAATTGCACAAGGAAAGGTCGGAAGGATAGCAAGCCCTGTGCTGCTGATCTGGCACTGATAATAATATTAATATGTTCCAGATATGGCAAAATCTGAATCTTCTTTAAACCAATTATCAAAGAATATGGACGCACAAAAAAAATGTGTTGAGCAATTAGATGGATGATCGGCCTCACTCCTTGCGATCGGGACAAATTATTTATCTCATATTTCGATACATATTGGCACCAATTGATGCATCAATTATAATATTGGTTAAGGAAGTTTCCTTGCAACTGGAGTGGGACCACCATATTTCACATGCTGATCAATTTACGGAACACAATTTTAGAGTGTTAATAAAATAGGAGAATTTTAGGATCAAGAGAAAAGGGCAGATCTATCATCTTGCATCCCCCCCCCCCCACACTTTCAACTTCAAGGCCAAGGCGGGCACCAATCCCCCCCCCCTAGTTAATAAAGTCACGGCAACCCCAGCCCAACCCTAAACCCCCCCCCCCCAATCATTATGGACATACATATTTAAATAATTTTCCCTTTGATGACTTACAACCAGTTCTGGAGTCTAGTTGATCATGTAATCCTGGAATGACCTGAATGAGGTTGATGCAGCAAAATCAACAAAACGTAAACAATGTCAGATTTCAGGAACAGAATTTTGCATGAGCGATTGAATTAAACGAATGTAAGGAACTCACCAATCAATATGGCCAGTCAGTCACACTGCCTGGATTGTATAGAACGTATATCAGCAGCAATAATATCAAGAAGTCTTGACAGAGAAATGTGAGATGCTTGTTTTCCAAGGAGCATCTCTCAAATGCGTGTTTCTGCCATGAGGCGATCAATTCGACTACAGCGGCACCTAGCGTTACACCTTTGTTCAAGCCTTTCAGCCCTCTGGTGGAACTGCTGAAGATGAAAGTGAGCATCAGTGATCATAAGCTGGCGGCCGGCTCCTGACTACGTAGAAGCTGGCCTAGACAAATTTCTCCCGCTAGGAGGCAGCACCTGTAAGGTCAAGGTTGCAGCCTGGAATCAATGCAGGGACTTTCGCGCCATTTCATTTAGCTTGCATGATCAAGTGGATTGGCTTGCAGTGGCCTGCCACTAACTGTTGCTATTTCATTAATATCTGGCCGATCTTGACGATTTAAAAACATTTCCCTACGTTAAAATAAGTGGGAAGTACAATGACACCATCGTTTTTGCTTTATCTTCAATAATATGGCCACCAAAAAATATGCCACCAAAGTGCTGTCAAGGATTGACAGTCCTGGGTTGTTAGGTAGAGATAGATAGATCAGAGATTATATCATAGACATTCTAAGACATAGCATAGATAGATAGCTAATGTCATAAGACATAGAATAGATAGATAGATTATATCACAGTATAGAATCTATAGATATATTCCAAAATCAAGCAACACTTTGATCGTTTATTTCAAGACTGCCTAAAAAGAATTTATTTCACAAAACTGTAAAAGAAATTATTCATCTAAAAAAAAAAATTGACAAAAGCATTCAAGGGAAAATATTCACATTTTGCAGTGCACAGTGTCATCAAGAAGTGCAGCTAAAAAACTGTTCTGCTTAAAATATCACAAGGAAAAGCAATTTAATACTAAGACAATGATTCTGTTGATTAACTGACAGGACATGAATCTTTTTCGATGTGTGTATCCTGTAAAAATCAAAGCCTAACGAAATGAAGCTGCATTCTATGGTGGATCCATTTTTTTTTGCCAATGAGTGTAGATTCCTTGATGAACATCACATTTGACATAGTCTTTATCAAATGTGATGTGCAGCGTAAATCTTGGATAGTATTACAGTAATTTCTACATTAAATGAATAATTATGACAGTAATTTCTACATTAAAATGAAGAATAATATATATTGTCCAGCTTCTTTTTCTAATGCAATTTATCAAAACAACACAATGTGTTTGGTGTCATTCAGCCAAGATTAATAGGTGTACATTATAATGGTCATTTCATGTAACAAGAATCCGCGGATTCAAAGCCTGGCTCAAGTGGCAGTGATGACAGCAAAATATGTGGCAGTGATGACGGCAAAATATGTAGCAATGCTGGTGAAATAGTTAAGTCTACTTTTTTGGAAATGGCAGAGAAAGGTGGTTCTGTATTGCGGAAAGTGAAGTGCTGTTATTGTGGTTGTTCCATGAACAAAATAATATCCAAATAACCACGAAAAGAATGTGTACGATTTTTTAAAATCTTGAAGTCGCCCAATTTCCTCCTTTGAAAATATTGGCGAAATTGAAAAAAATTGGAACAAAAAAAATTTTTTTTTTTTTAAATCTAGGAAAACAATTTTTTTCTTTTTTTTAATTCAGGAAAAAAATCTTTAAATCTTGGAGCAAACAATTTTTAAATTTTGAAAAACAGAAGTTGCCCGATTTCCTCTTTTTGAAAAAAAAAAAATTAATGTAATTGAAAAAAAGTTGAATATATATATATATATTTTTTTTTTTCAAATCTTGAAAAAAAAAATTTTTGAAATTGAAAAAATAAAGTAATTTCCATACATCTAGCTACCCTAACAAACCAATAAAACACAAACACAGATATATTGGACCTGTAGTTATTGAACAGTAGAGTTGACAGACAATATTTTCAGACCATTACTCCTGAATTAGCCTGGCGAGCCAGGCAAAAAATTATCTATTTTTTTAAATCTATTTTTATTGTTTTGAATGAGGGTTTGAACAAATCTGATTTACTTTACTGATTCTTTTAATATTTTATTAAATTGCAGATCATTTAAGCTCTGGCTTGAGGCGGTTATTCATATTCAGTGTTTGCTGGATGTGTATAGCTTCTGGCAACTTATTTTCTGGCGTCTTGCTGAAATCTCTCTGTTGTTTCATGTCAGGGGAATTAACATGTGACACTTGAGTGTTTTTATTAAAATATTTATAATTTCATTCAGGAAAAGTTTATTAATACACAATTTGACACAATTTTTTAAACTTGGTCAACTATGATGTATGTGTGAGTGTGACAAAATTCTCACCTCTACTGACACACAACTAAAATCTAAAATATTTATGGTTTTTCGATGTCAGAACAATTATCTGTCCTTACCATGTCATGTAATACCCCAGGAATACACCCACACAAGCCAACTGGTACCGAGGATGCAGCAGTGGCGTAACTTGGGAGTCTCGAGCGGGGGGGGGGGCACCTCTATACTAATTGTATATTTTAGCCAGAGTTGGAAAGTTCATATGGGGGGGGGGCACCTGGGGGGCACAGGTCCAATATGGGGGGCCTGTGCCCCCCGTGCCCCCCCATAGTGACGCCACTTGGATGCAGGAATATCGAGAACCTGGATCTGGGACAGTTAATGTGGGCAGTGTTGAGGGTTGTCATTAATTGGATTACAAAGTAACCAGATTACATAATTGGATTACATATTGCGGTAACCAAGTAATCTATTCGATTACTTACAAAAACTGTCATATTCCCAACTATCTGCTGTCAACATCAGTGGCATATCCAGGATTTTTTCAAGGGGGGGCAAACCACAAAGACATTTCCCAAAATTTTTATTGCTATCGACAGCTTTTTGCGTGTTGCGCATTGTGACCGAATTTCAAAAAAATTCTTTCAAATCTCATTACGTCTGTGGTTGTCCCTAAATTATTAATACTATTAAGTAATATGTCTGAATGATATGGTCAAAATGTCTGGATAATATCATGAAAATAGCTAAGGAAATTACTTTCTCGGTCGGAAAATTTACAGAAGATATAACTGAAAAAATTAAGCACATTTTTACAAAAATAGGAAAATCTTGGATCTAAAATCGAGGGAAATAAATGTTGCAAGGAAACTGTGAAATGTCTAAAAAAAAGAATCAGAGGATATTAGCGTGCTCTTATTTTGGTAATTGGTAACTCAAGGAAGATATAACAGTGACAAAAAATATCAAAGATTTTTTCGCATTAGGAGAAGCCAGGACCATAAATCTCTGGGGGGAGGGGAAGATTCTGAATAAGTGATATTGCAGAATTCTGTGCATTCGGTTGAGATATAAACATGATAAATGAAAGCTCTATAGAGTTTTTTTTACTTCAGTTCACAGATATATCACAGCATAAATTATGGAGAAAATTTCGATTCAGAGAGCCTTTTTGCTGAGGTTAATTTTGGGAAAATTAAAAATAACATTTTGGCAATTTTTTGAAAAATTTGTAAATTTAAGTGAAATAAGGTGCAAATAACCAAAAACTCAAATCAGAAAACCGAAAATTTTGTTCAATACATATCTTGATTAAAAAACACCAGCACAATTTCCATTGATCACACACATTCAAAAACTGTCACATATGCGTTGGTTACATTTTTGAAAATTGTGGAATTTTTTGCGGATGCATATCATCCCTGATTCAATATGACTATCATTCTGGGCGAGTAAAAAAGGGGAAATTGTGAAGAAAAATGGGTGAAATTGTGAAGAAAAATGAGGAAATCTGATAAAACTCTTCATATAAATCAATTTCTTTTTTATTAATTTTCCCCATTATTTTTACCATTTCCCCATTTTGCTTACCATTTCCCCATTTTGCTTATCATTTCCCCATTTTTCTTACCATTTCCCCTTTTTCTTCCTATTTTGGGCAATATATCTGCAAAAGTTTCCCCAAAATCCTTTCAGGGGAGGGGGCATCTTGCCCCCCCCCCCTGTCCCCCGCTAGCTACGCCACTGCAGGGTGTCTGCAGCTTTTTTGAAACTGAATTCCAGGCCTGGTTTGATTCCCAATATGGTTGGTCTAGTGGTAGCGTGCTGGACAGCCAATCGCTGGGTCCAGGGTTTCGAATCCAGCTCTTGCCGGGTCACCTGGGCCTATGTTGGACAGCTGTTTCAATCATCCTTCGCCTCATTGCCATGTCCTCCTCCTGTCCTAATTAGTCTACCAAGTGCATAATACAGGACGTAAAGCCCCACTCTGATCCATCCATCCATCCCTGATTCAATATGACTTGGTTATGTCATAAATTTTGGCCACATCTCTGGGTCATCCTCACCGTCCAAGGGGAGCATTCAGAATTTATTGTCGGCCATGACTGGGGTGGGAGGGGGTAACTGGTAGATTTGTTAGAACTTTCTGTTAAAATTGATACCCCTTTGGTTTCATGCAGATTTTTAGTACTACAATTAGGTACCATGCAGATTTTCATTCCCCCCCCCCAACAAGTGTATGCACATTTTATGGCTTTTTTTTTGTTGGTTTTGTTTTAAAAAATCTCGCACCCCCCCCCAAGAATGTTGAAAAATTAGTATTCTCATGTATAGAAACATGCGTGCAAAATTGGTACCCCATTGGGCAAAACTCCCAAAGCCATAATTAAATTCTAATAAGCCTGTAAGGGGTATAGTTACTGGACATAAAGCCCCAATCATCCATCCATGATCCATCCATCTTCATTCCCCCCCCCCAACACATTCTAAATAGTCACAGACATTTCTTTGTTCTTTGGTCTTAGCCACTGTAAGGTGTTATACATGTATAACCTTTCACTATCATGGGTATTTCAAGGAAAAATGCACAAACTTCAGAGGGCCCAAAATTAAAAAAATATAGTGTCAAACTTGAGAAACACGTTGCAAACTTTTGATTCCTAATGTTGTCTGCAGCTTTTAAAAGTTTCCAGGAAGATTGACAGAATATTAACAACTTTGCATCAGTTTGAAATCACACATATTTTCATCAAAGTTTGATTACAATCCACAAAATGGCTACCACACAGTTTAAGCATGGATTCTCCCTTGAACATGGATTGTCATGCATTAAGGAATAGTCAAAAATGTAAAATGAACTTTTATGAACTGAAATTGATCTACTTGAACTGTTAGTTCTCCTGCATTGATTCAGGAAATGCCTGCAAATAGGCATAAAGGCAGCCACCACCACCGGCTGGCCATGTTTGTTGTTTTGGTCATGTGACCCTGATTACTGTGCTCCTCCCTAGAGGCAGCACTGTTGCATGGCTCTATACGCCGGTCTCTGCTTCAGCCTGAGATCGCTGCCAGTCTACAATGATCTATCCTCAGCGAGATTCCGCGAGACTGGAATGACGTCACTCTCTTCTCGTATGCAGCCGGGAAGACGCGTCTGGTGAAACGCGAATTTCAATCCTTAATAATCGAGTTTTAAAACCGGCAACTGAGGCCGAGATTTTGTTATTTTGTTTGTTCAAATGTTGTTTGGGCGTCTGAGGCCCTTAATAATTATGGATGACGGCGTCTGAGGCCGATTTTAGTGTTTTAAGTTTGATGGCGTCTGAGGCCATGTTGGAAGTCTGCAGCCATTTTGGCTATAGGGTGAGGGCAATTTCTTATGCCTTGATCTCGCCCTTGAACGAATGCTGATGGATATTTTAGCCAAATTACACAAACTTGGTATCTGAGACCATGAGAGATCCATTTTATCTGGTATTTGAGGCTGGATGAGCCACCAATTCTGCTTCAAGTATTGTACTCCAGACAGTTGGCAATTTCTTATGCCTTTTTGCTGTACTGGACTCTTCTTGTTTCTATGAAGGTGGCAAAATTACGTAATACGGGGTGTTGTGAGTGCCTATTTATATTGCGGCGGTGAAATTTTTAAGTTGAGGGCCAATTTATTTGCTTTGGTTCTGCAAATCCATGTTGAGAAGTGATGTGTTACATATAATGTGGTACCTTTGATTTGCCTGAGAGAGGGTGACGGTCTTGCCATTTATATATATATATATATGTGATGAGCCTTATCTAAAGCTCGATGGTTCGGATTCCATCCAATCTTATTCATGTTATTCGGCTCCGCGGCTCTGGATTTCAGTGCCTAAATTTGCCGAAATTTCTCTAAGGACTGTTTTGTGTCATATCTGTAATTCCACCTACATATGGTTGGTTTGGAATTGTGTATCTCACTTTTCAATTGGTTCTGTATTCTGTATGGTCTTGGAAATTTATCCAGTTTTTCCTTTTTGTCTGGAATGTTTATGTCATATTGCTTGATATTCCATGTCTCTGGATACCAGTGACTCACTTCGTACCAATCGACTGTCTCTTCTGCCTCTAACTTGTGGTGGCTATGTATTTATGAAATACATTCCATATTTCAATATATATCATCTGTGTGGAGGACCACTGGAGGTTATGTTATTATTATGTTATATAATTATGTCTGGTAATTTTGGATATCACCCAGAGTACCTTTCGACAGTCATTATTGAGATGTTTATATTCGACTGTCATTAAGATGTTTATATTCGACTGTCATTATTGGGATGTTTATATTTGAATTACATTGAATACATGTTGTAAATGTGTAATTTTGCCATTTGTTTCGCCTTTTTGTGAGGTTTGGAGGAGATTGATTTTAGATTATTATTGTAAGTGATGGATTGGCCTAAACTTAGAAAATATACGTAAGGCAGGGGCCAACTCCATATCTTAATGACAGTCGAAAGGTACTCTGGGTGAGGATATTGGTATATCCTCAGCGAGATTCCGCGAGACTGGAATGACGTCACTCTCTTCTCGTAGGCGTGACAAGGAGGTTAAGTCTTGGGTTAGCTGGTGCTTTGCCTGTGATGGTAACACAGATGCGCTTGGTGTGTTGTGGATTTTTATTTCCCCCCTGTTGCCCTCCCTGGTCCTTTTGGCTGTCACTCTTGCCTCTTGCCCTTCAGGCAGGGGCCAACTCCATATCTTAATGACAGTCGAAAGGTACTCTGGGTGAGGATATTGGTATCTACAAAGAGATCACTGGTGAGCATACTCGCCCTAGCGGAGAGCCAGTTCGAGTGAGGGCGAGTTTGGAAAGTGAGAAATGAGGCCCCGAGGGGAAACTGCCACTATGTGGCGCATGAGCGTTGCGGTCATGCATAACTAGGTCACGGAATTAGGTCATGGCCTCCTGCATGACAGAGATGAGCGTGAAGGCTCTTGAGTTGTTTTTCAGCATATCTTCTTGGACTGTTGGCATCAAATTGCAAGTGAAATTAGCCTAACTTCAAGATATCTTGCTGTGGGAGAAGAACTAGCAATGCTGAGAGCTGCTGAGGGCCGAAAATCCCGTAGCATTGGCAGAATTGAGCATAACTTGTCAATCTCTGGTGACAGTGGTGTTGCAGTGGTTCACCTGGCTGAATCAAAACATGGTAAGCAATGTGTAAGCATATTGCATGCATAAAGAAGGTAGTTGAAGCAGTCCTGCATGATTACAATTATTGATATGAAGTGTGTTAATCAAGGTGAACACTATTTTGTGGATTGCAAGTAAGATTTTTACATTAGATTGGTTTGTTTTTATCCAATCAGCACCCCAATAGCACTTAGTTTGAGGCCTAGGCCTATTAAAAATTAAAAAAGTGTCTATGTGTATATGAGTGTAATGAAGTTACAATGTAATCCTAGTGTGGTATTAATGCTTGATTTCTTTTTTAAGCATTGTCCATTGTCAGTTATTCCAAGCCTACCTGCCAGACAGGTAATACCCCTGGCACAACCTATAGGCCATGGGGCTATAAATATAGGCCTAGTGGGGATAAAAATTAAGATATATAATATAGGCAGGAAGATGAAATTTAAAGTAAATTTTGAAAAAAATTTCAGTATACCTGCACCTAGGGGCAGATATCCAGGAGGGGGGTGTCCAGGTGGTTTGGACCCCCCCCCTTTTCAAGCTACGATATATGGAGATCCCCCCCGCCGAATTGCATCACCAGCATAAATAAAGTTTCTAATTAGCATGATATTGAACCCAATAAATTTATTTATTTATTTTTGACACATGAACTTAAAAAAAAAAAATTTCTAATTTCTTTACAGCTTATATCCCAAGGAACAAAAAGATGTAACTTAAGGATATAATGTTCAAGCAGCGATGTATGCAGTTTGATGAAATGTCCGGTTCCAAAGAGCAACCAACTTCTGAAGGTGAGTATCGATACACTATAGTGAGATATTTGAGCATTATCTGAAGCCAGCATTGTAGGCTATTTTGTGTAATTTTTATTAGAATCCATTTCCAATAACCTGATATCTATCTGTTGGCTTCTGAGGCCCAAAGCGGCCGTATCTGTCCTTAACATAACTTGTAATGTGGCCATATGGTGTAGGGCGCTTATTGCGGCACGTTAGACCAAACATAGTTGATCTTTAGCTTCTTGGATCTTCTTGAGGCACTTTTTATGCATTTTTGAACAATTCAATAAATTAACTGATTGATTTCTTTCTTCTCCTTTTTTTCAGCGTGATAATTACTTGCCATGGTCAGTGATGAAGAGATGATGAAAAGTGAAAGAGATTGCCAGCCGACCGAAGAGCAAATCAAAAGGAAAATTGACAAGAATCGTGGATCAACAAGACTACAAAATATTATTTCATTAAATCAATACTCTTTTTAATATTTTATTAAATTGTACAACAAATTAACATTTAAAAAATTTCAATGCTGTGAGCCAATTATTCACTTAACAGGGTCGTAGCCTGCAGGGGGCAGTAGCAGCCCCCCCCCCAGAATTTTTCAATGTTAGGTGTTTAAAATGTAAAATTTTTTAAATTTTTCGGGTTCTGCCGGGGTGAGTATGCTTTTGTACCGGTGTTCGCCCCCCCGCCTAGGATTCTGCTCAGCTTACGGCCCTGCTTAATTACAATTTGTACTTTAGCATTTTAAGGTTACATTGTATATATATGCCCAGATCAATTTCATATGACATCATGATCCATAATGACAATTTACAGTCTCTACATATATAGATTAAATAGTATGTACTTCAGCTGGATTTTACATGTTTGAGCATTTTCAAACTTGTTCCCATTTG
Organism: Platynereis dumerilii; assembly: GCA_026936325.1. Taxonomy (NCBI): domain Eukaryota; kingdom Metazoa; phylum Annelida; class Polychaeta; order Phyllodocida; family Nereididae; genus Platynereis; species Platynereis dumerilii. Next base: position 10,089,514 of record JAPTHN010000010.1, on the reverse strand, counting down.
AATATAATTCAGTATACAAAAACTGGAACTAAGGCCACACATAATTGATCTTTAGGCAATCTAAATCTGGCATTACCTTTTGTAAAACAGCACTTGTCAAGCTGGCAGAAGCTGTCTAATCTGTGAAATCTGCGTAAAATGAAACTCTTAATTAGACAAAAAAAAGTCGATTCCTTCACTGATTTTTGGAATATCTTTGGGATTTTCAGCTTTGCCAATGGAAAATTACATTATAATCTTCAAGTGCATTCTGCTAATGGTAAATATTTATAGAAATGGCCGAAACTTTGCAGGTGACCTCAACTATATATAAACTGCGATACCAGATCAAGGTCCAGCCAGACCGGAAAAAGTTGGGGCACCTGAAGCACCCTAGTGTACAGTAGTCTCATCTCCACCAATATTCATGCTATTACCTATTTTCATTGATAGATCTACATTCTACATAGATAGGCCTACTCATCATATAGAAAACTTTGCGGCTGGGTAGCTGAGTGGTTACAGTCCATGCTGGCATTGCCTGCTCCGCAGAAAGTCTCAAGGTTACGTAGGTTCAAGCGTCAGATTGCAAGGCGGTGAATTCAAATATTTTCAGTGGATATTCAAGGGCATGGCGTTCGGATGAGTTGTTGAATTAGCTATCCCTAGTATCAGTGATATTTCTGGGCTATTAAAATACCCCTCCCATTTTTTTCGTCGGCAGAAAATCTATTGTGTCGGCAGGTCCGCAAAGCCAAGAATCAATTATGTGTGGCCTGAGGACTACATGTAGAGGATTGCCGCTTTTTCTCCTTGCTCGTCATCAATAGACCCTTGCAAGCCTTAGAAGCTGTTAGATGGCAACGTCTTGAAGGATGCTCTTCAACCTTGACAACTGAAACCATAATTTAAATTTTTTTAAGATCTGTGAGACCTGTGATAAATGCTAAAAAAAAGTTAAGATTTTAAATATAAAGGGTCCTGCAGGGCGATATAAATCAATGCAGCAATTTAAATCAAGATTTTTGTGGTAAAAATTAGGTTTAGTTATTGAATTTAAAAATACATAAGTAACATTTTGAACAGTCTGTGATCGTGAAAGGGAGAATGTTTTCTAAAATTAATTAGGGGTTGTGTTGTAATTGTAGTCATGGACAGGGTCAGGGTGCCATAATGAAAAATAGAAATTTTTAAAATCTGTTAGCAATGTATAATATAGTATATAGTATATAGAGGAATTATCTGTTGATGCTAAATATAAATACTGACAAATAATACTGACCTGCAATTCTCAGCCAATGGGTATTTTATGGACACTGAACAAAACATTTTCGACTGACGTAATTTCACAACATATTTCTTCTCTCTCCAACACTTGTAGTATGAGGGAGTCTTCAAAATTCTTCCAAAAACTGAAAAGGCATTGATATGGCATTTATTAATAATTGAATTCATTGTATCAATCCAACCGTACAACATTAAAGATCACAAGCTTGGCCGCTAGTAATGGGCCGTTACAAAAACGGTTTGGTTCCAGCTCAATCTAGTCAGCAATGGAATTATAAATTAATGAACATCAATGTTGTATTTTTGGGCCGACCAGGTGATAGTAAGGGCCTTGGAGGGGGGGGGGGGGTTGCAGATTTTACTCCCTACTCAATTTTTTTTGGGGCCTAAATAAGGTCTTCTTTTTTTTTTCGCATGCAAAAGTACGACAACAGAAATTAAACCAGTATTTGAGGTCAGATGCCCTCAATCAGGGCCATATTTTGATGGCCACAGCCTCGGTCCCTGATGTTCAATCCTTGGTCTTTCCTCAGTCTCGGGTGTCTTTGGCCCCCGTCCCCCCCCCCCCCACGAAGATCATCTGGTCTTGGGAGAAAAATCTTCCACTGAATATCTTGCATAATTAGGGCATTAAATTTTTAAATATTATATTGTCAACTTGGACCAATCATAATTACAATGCCCTCTATGATAGATCAGAGTTTACACATGATTTTTCAACTGAATTAGCCAACATTTTCGTGGTATACCTGCGAGTCCTGCGGCCTTGGTTTCTCCGTTACACACCTGGAGCTCTGGTTTTCCCCTGCATAGATAATTAATTCACCTTCAATCAAAATAGTCAATCAAAATTAAATTTTGATTCACAACAGTTATACATTGGTGCGTCGGGGGGGGGGGGGGGGGCGGACCAGATAGAAACCGACAGAAGATGTAAAAAAAAAAGACATTTATTATATTTTTGGGATTCTTTCCTTCAACTATTTAACTATTTACACAAAAGAATTAAATATTGTGAAATATAGCCTACATAAGACTTTCTTGATAGGTGTGCTGTGTAAACAAATTATGGCTATTGGTCTATGATCGTAGATAGCACTTGGCACACTTGCTAATTGTTTTGTAGTCTTATTTCGGTGAATATTTATTTTATACATTAAACATGTTCATACATTTAAGTTTGTCAGGGAATCTGAGGGAAATAATGACTTAAAATCGATAGAAAACCGTGAACTAATTCACAGCCTAGACTAGAGATTGAATAGACAGTGGCGTCACCGGTGGGGAGAGTGGTGTCACTGGTGGGGAGGGGGCGGTACCCCCCCCCTGAAATTAATTTGCCCCCCCTAATTTTGAGCTTAAACCCATTGTCCAATGGGTCATCATAAGTCGCATGCGCCCCCGGTTGAACAGTCCGGCCCCCCCTTCGCCCCGCCTAAAATAAATCTTGGTGACGCCACTGTGAATAGAGGGTTGTATCCTTGAGTCGGACACTTTTAGAAGGGTCTAATTGGCTACTTGAGAGATTGCCTGCCTATGTATTTGGTACCAATCCTTTATCTGTTCACGTATCAGCATGATCCTAACGCGTGAAGTGGGGTTTTCATGGCCCTATAGATAGTGTAAAAAAAAGAATTTTCTCAATTTTGTGTCAGAAAATTGTGAATTTTGTAGAATTTTGTCATGTTTTATTTATCTTTTACTGGGCTATGTTATTAACTAGAGTTTCGATCGGGACCGATGCGAAGGGAGAGCTCTCGCATGTCGAGTGGGCGTGGTGTAGTTAGGTTGATGTCACCTTTTCGTCACTGGGAATGAGTATTAAAAGAAATAGTGTGTATCTTTCATTAGATATATTTCAATGTAGCGAACTGTGACTCTGTTGCATATATGCAGCATCAGTAACAAAGCACCCGGGACTAGTTTTTGCACTGTATTTGGCATTTTTCCGAAAGTATATATATAGAATGGTCTGCATTTGGTCAGCATTTGGTCAGCATTTGGCCTGCATGATGAGAATTTTGGTCTGCATTCTCCTAATCTCCTTGAAAAATTCTTGGTTATTTATGCTCATTACCTTTTTTTTAAACTACCACTTAAAAGACTGGATTTTATTATTTTAAGACAGGGTCTTGTAATCAACTGTGGATTACAGAGAGTGGAAATCATTAATGATGGCTTAAATGCAATTAATAGAAACAACCTCGATTGGATGAAATTCTAGATTATACAGCCTGCAAAACAAAATTTGTATAGCCTTCTTGAAATAAACTTTGTTGATAGGGGTATACATGGGTCTCAAAAACAGATGGGGTGTCAAATGTTGGAATTTAAAGGAAAAATGAATGTCTCATGTCCCATTTTATCGAAGCATAAATGATAAAGAAATGTATCAAATGTTTGTCACTTTTTATTAGTCAATCTGTCAGTGTCTCTCGATTTTTAAGAGGGCCAGTGTCCCTGTGTCACTTTTTAAGAAGGGCGGTGTCCCCATGTCGATTGTTAATTGCATTGATTATTGAACTTCCTCAACAGCAATAGGTCAGGTGTCATCTTCAAGTGAACTAGTCCACTCAATTACAATTAGACAGTTATGTTTTTCCACTTTTCTGAGTTGAATAAAACAAGTTTCCATATTTTTTATTTCGATTTCTTGTAGGCCTATATAGGCCTATAATAAAAAATTCTAAGAAATTGTTGTTTTTTTGCAATCTATCATTTTGAAGAAAATAAAGTCCTGATATTCAGTCATAACTGTCCCCATGTCCCCGGGTGTTACGTCCCCATGTCCCCGGGGGTTAAGTCCCAATGTCCCCGGGGTTACGTCCCCATGTCCCCGGGGTTACGTCCCCAAGTCCCCGGGGGTTACGTCCCCATGTCCCCGGGGGTTACGTCCCCAAGTCACCGGGGGTTACGTCCCCAAGTCCCCGGGGGTTACGTCCCCATGTCCCCGGGGGTTACGTCCCCATGTCCCCGGGGGTTACGGCCCCATGTCCCCGGGGTTACGGCCCCATGTCCCCGGGGGTTACGTCCCCATGTCCCTGAGGGTTACGGCCCCATGTCCCGGGAGTTACGTCCTATGTCCCCGGGGTTACGTCCCATGTCCCCGGGGGTTAAGTCCCCATGTCCCCGGGGGTTACGTCCCCATGTCCTCGAGTGTTATGTCCCCATGTCCCCGGGGGTTACGTCCCCATGTCCCCAGGGGTTACGTCCCCGGGGGTTACGTCCCCATGTCCCCGGGGGTTACGTCCCCATGTCCCCGGGTTACGTCCCCATGTCCCCGGGGGTTACGTCCCCATGTCCCCAGGGGTTACGTCCCCATGTCCCCGGGGTTACGTCCCCATGTCCCCGGGGGTTACGTCCCCATGACCCCGAGGGTTACGGCCCCATGTCCCGGGGGTTACGTCCTATGTCCCCGGGGTTACGTCCCATGTCCCCGGGGGTTACGTCCCCATGTCCTCGAGTGTTACATCCCCATGTCCCCGGGGTTACGTCCCCATGTCCCCTGGGGTTACGTCCCCGGGGGTTACGTCCCCATGTCCCCGGGGGTTACGTCCCCATGTCCCCGGGGGTTACGTCCCCATGTCCCCGGGGGTTACGTCCCCATGTCCCCTGGGGTTACGTCCCCGGGGGTTACGTCCCCATGTCCCCGGGGGTTACGTCCCCATGTCCCTGGGGGTTACGTCCCCATTTCCCCGGGGTTACTTCCCCATGGCCCCGGGGGTTACATCCCCATGTCCCGGGGGTTACGTCCCCATGTCCCCGGGGGTTACGTCCCCATGTCCCCGGAGGTTACGTCCCCATGTCCCCAGGGGTTACGTCCCCATGTCCCCGGGGATTACGTCCCCATGTCCCCAGAGGTTACGTCCCTATGTCCCCGGGGTTACATCCCCATGTCCTCGGGGGTTATGTCCCCATGTCTCCGGGGGTGTGTCCCCATGTCCCCGGGGGTATGTCCCCATGTCCTCGGGGGTATGTCCCCGGGGGTATGTCCCCGGGGGTATGTCCCCGGGGGTATGTCCTTGGGGGTATGTCACCATGTCCCCGGGGGTAAATGGTCGCCCCCTCCTTAGTAGATATTAAATGGTCGCCCCCTTATCCTATCTATCTATCTATGTATCTATCTATGTATCTATCTATGTATCTATCTATCTATGTATCTATCTATGTATCTATCTATCTATCTTGTTATCTTAGCACCTTAGTAGATATTAAATGGTTGCCCCCTTATTCTTAAGAGATATTAAATGGTCGCCCCATTAAATGGTCGCCCCCTTATCTATCTATCTGGCAAAACAACATACACATAGAACTCGCATGTGTTCCGCTTGCGACACAAATTCTAGTTTTGTTTTCAATGTGCAGTCCCCCCCCCCCTGTCCTAAGCCCACTCTGCCCATTATTTGCAATGTCGGAGAAACTTTTCTTGGACAAGAGGAGTGACCATTGGTCAGGCTGTCATTGCACATGCCACATTAACAACAACCACTTACAAATGCAACCATTGGTTAGGCAAGATCCTTGTGCCTAAATTGACAGCAGTTCAATAATCCAAATAGGCATGTAGTGCGTGTTTACTTGACTAGAAAACAACCTGTCAATTTCAGCTGCAATCATTAGGGGAAAGCTATCGCTCTCCCAATAATATGACTGCAGTCATTTTGTCATTCAGTTAGGAGTAAGCTTGACCTATTCTGTGCTGTAATAAGGGCTTTTTTCATTGAATGGAAGACTCTAAAGCATTCTTGATTTCATGTTTTTAGAACACGTACAGCTACAGACTGTGCGATCAAAGATACCCTATGTCACTTTTTATTTCAGAAATTTAGCTACTAATTTAGTTCTTGTGTTGTGCCAATTATCAATTTTCTGTTAGATTTAGTAAAAACGTTTAATTTGAGGCTCTGGTTGATAATCAATAAGCCACAGACCAAGCAAGATATCTCTTTTTTTTAATTTACAGAATCTAAGTGTCCGACTCAAGGAACCTCACCCTATTGCTTTCTGATAACATAGAAAATAAATAAGTAACTACCATTCCCAAAGAACTGAATATCTAATATGATTTTTTCCTCCTTAACAATTGCAAAGCTGCCAAGTGCCAACCTAGACAATGCACTTGATGACCCCAGGGGTCTGGCCTGGGAATGACCAGTGGGATAGATCTACACACATGTGCTAGGCTATAGATGTTATATATATGCATTAACTTAATAAATAGCACAGTTTCATTTAGCCAGGCAAGTCAATGCCTATTTACTTAACCCTGATTGAGTGTTTTGAGTTGCCATCAGCATGCATGCTACATGTACCATGCAGCCACTGACCTAGATACCATGGCTCAAGTCCAATATACGGATAAGAAGTTCCTGAGGGACTGTTTACTTCATAAAATCATTGCGTCACAACCGTTGTCATGACGTCACATGGGGGCTGCCGCCCCCACACCCCCGCTGATTGGTTGAAATTGTTGTTGTGATGACGTCATCAGCCAAACAACACACTTATTGTTACACTTGGAACTATTTGGTCCTTATATTGGACTTGAACCGATATCATGCAGTACATTGAATCTGCTTACCATTGAATCAGTGCATGCACAGGACCGGGGCACAGGACCAGTTCATGGGAAGTTATGCCAATCCCTATGGGGTTTTCAGTGACCAGCATCTGCCTTGACAGTTCTTCCTTCTTCCTGCAGGTTTTCCTGAAGTTGTTATCACTTCTACAGTGAAAACATGCCCAGCAAGTGCAGCGTGAATCCACTCCTGCCTGGCTCAGGCCATGTTCCCTCTCTGTTGTAAACATTACGTCACGTGCCTTGCTGGACCTCTTCGCTTATGCGCGCCCTGGAGGCAACTATTTTCCCCTCGGCGCCTCATTAGAAAATCACCGACCATACTCGCCCTAGCGGAGAGCCAGTTCCGAGTGAGGGCGAGTTTGAATCACCGACGCGAAGCTGAGTGCAATATAGGTATTCCAGGTCTCCGATCAAAAGGAACGTTTGTTTTCAAAAAAATCAAGCTATTAAAATAACTCAATATAAGCAGGTTAAAAAACTTCAGTTCAGCCTGCATGCAGTGTCACTTGGCAGGTGCCCCGAAATTCATTAGGCGCCCCTCTGCCCCCCCCTCCAACATTTTTTTTTAGCTTAAACCCATTGTCTCATGACTCATGGTCATTACAAGTCACATGCTCCCCTCCCCCAGTTGAACAGCCCCCCCCCCTCCTTTGTTCCCCTAAAAAATATCCTGATGACGCTACCGATGCAAACTCCAGGAAGCTCCATCATTCCTTCTTTCTTCCTAATGTCATTCTTCTTTCTCTTCTTTTATTCCTTCTTTCTGTTCTTTTGCTAATTCTTTCTTTTTTTATTCTTCATTTCCTTCCTTCTTTACTTCCTTATTTTTTTCTTTCTTCTTTTCTTTCTTTCTATCCTTTTCTTCCCTTCCACCATTCAATCAAATGTTCCTTCTTTCTTTTCATTCTTCCTTTCCTCCTTGCTTTTTTGCTTAAAATTCTCTTCCTAAGAATTTCTTTAACTTTTTCCTCTCCTTTATTTCATTTTCCTTTCCTTCCTCCTTGCTTCGCTCTCTTTTTCTTTTCTTTCTCACTTTCTTTCCTTGCTCCCTCCCTTCTTCGCCTCTATTTCTTCATCCCTTCCTTTTTCTGTGTGTGTTTCCTTCCTTCCTTCATTTCTCCCTTCCTGGGCCCATAATTTTTACTTCGACCCCCCCCCCCCAACTTTGTTATCATTGCTCACTTTTCCACTTCCATATATATATATCTTAATTTCTTCCTCTCTTCCTTCCTTCTTGAGTTTCTAACACCATGATTTAATTAGGGGAGACTGTCCAGAGCAAGCTGTCACAGGAGCAAGTTGTCACAGGAGCAATTAGGCCTAAGTTGTCACAATGCTGATTATAGGCTTACTCTGCCATGGATGGATATCCCTAAAAAGAAAGATAGGGATTTTCAAAACGAAGTCCAAAAAATAACGTGCAAGCACTTTAAGCAGCGTGAAATGTCAACATAATATATAGGCCTACCAAGCAGGGGGCAGCTGCAGTAGACCCACAGTGGAGCCAGACTGTCACGGCCAAATGCACAAGGCAGCCACATGGCCAAGCGCACTGTAAACATGCTGCATGCAAATTCAGCTGACCTTTGACCCAGTGAAAAGAAGCCTATTTGTTTTTTTTATTAATTTGTATTGTAACAGTGGGGCACCAAAAGTTTATCGTCGTGATTTAAAATTCAGGAGAGGCTGTATACTAAGTTTGAATGATATTGGTAAGCTGGGTCACCCACGGTTATAGTCATAAGTTTTGGAAAAAAATTTTCAGTAAGAGCTGGCGCTTCGCGCTGCTAAAAAACCAAAAGTGCACAATTGTTGAACAAGGTTGGCAGAACATAACATTTGAGGAGCATGTCATTTCTTTCTGCAGAATTCTGTGGTAAGCAATAGGAAGCTACAGAATAAATTTTCACAAATTACGCAGAGCAGGCTCTGCAGGTTTGCAGAATTCTGCATTTTCCAAAAAAAAAATCTGCAGGAAGAATTTCGCAGTTCTGCTGATTCTTTTTTGGTGTTCCTTAATTGTCACTGCAGAATTTCTGAAAAGTTTGTGCACCAGAATCTGCAGTTCTTCAGGAATTATGCACTTCTGCAGGAAGCTGCAGGATTTCTTTAAAAATTCTGCAGCTGCCTGTAGAATTCTGCAGCCACATGCAGAACGTCCTGCAGAATTGGTGGTCCTCTGTCACTGCAGTGTTTCTGATAATTTTATGGAGCAAAATCTGTAATTCTGTAGGAGTTATGCAGCCTAAGAGATTTTATGCACCTCTGCAGCTAGCTGCAGAATTCTACAGGAAGCTGCACAATTATGTAGGAAGTTGCAGAATTTCAAATTTTCACTTCCATTCTTCCTTTTGGTGCTCCTCTGTCACTGAAGCATTTCTCAAACGTTTCTGCGGCAAAATCTGCAATTCTGAATTCTGTAGGAGTTATCCAGCTTTGAAGGTCTTATGCATTTCTGCAGCTACCTGCAGATTTTTTAGGAAACAGCTGAATTCTGCAAGAAGTGCAGAATTTTAATAATTCTGCAGCTGCCTGCAGAATTATGCGAGTTTTCTGAGATTTTCTCACTACTGGAGCCAGTAACTTGACTCTCACTTTTTATTTTTATATATTATATTGACCTCGATGATTCCATAGTTAAATTTAGGCCTATTATTTTTTTTCTAAAACTTCATAGCAGACTTTTGACCTCTTAACACAGCAATGTCACAGAAAAATTGTCCAAATTCTGGACCTTTTGTCTCTAAAGTCTTAATGTCATAATTGTGGTGCCATTAATGATTTTATCTAATTCAAATTTAGAATTACCGTTTTGTCACAAAATGCGCATTTTTTTACCCTAAAAAAGTATGATAAATAAAAGTTACTTTAATTGAATACCATGATTAAATCTAATAATAATCTTCAACATGCAGGAAAAAGAGGTTAATTTTTGGTAACTGGACAGAGATTGAACTATGATGGAAGCTCTCTTCCTAAAAAAGGAACTGCTATGGCTTCAACTTGCATGAGGGGGAATTCAGTGGAAGAAAAAGACTTTTAAAATTTTGAATTTTTGAAAGGCTCCACTCTCTTAATTTCACCAAAAATATTCTCTCATAACCCCAAGAGAGAGGCCTGAGCTTTTAATATATTGAATGTAGGCCCTAACTGTAATTTGAATGTGCCTCAGGGCAAGCCAATAAAATCTTGAATATTTAATCATATTTAAAAGAAATCAGTCGTCAGGATGCTGTAAGACTTCAAGAAAAGGAAAGGAAAGCTAGGTCGGAATTAAAAATTTATCAGTGTTTTTAGCTGCCATCCATATAGTCTACTCTCAGGCTTGGCAAACATGAACAACTGATGTGGGAATCTAAATTTAGAAGTCCCAGGATAGAATAAATACTCTTTTGACTATGCTGTTTAAAGATAAAATGTCTATAGGCACTATGTTGTGAAAACAAAAGCAATTGGTGTAAATGGAAAGGTGTTAATGAGTGTCCTTACTATTTACAATGTGCACAGCAGAAGTTGAATAATCATCGATTTATTGAGCCGCAGCGATACACCTGTTCGATGCAGGGTCCTTAAAAGGACATTGTGACGTTATGACGCGACGTATAACGTTGCGTAAAACGTCCAGGACGTATCTCAGGACGTGCATGACACACAGGACGTACAGGTGTGGCGCCAAATAAGGAGTGGGCGTGGCTTCTGATTGAATGATCGAGCCTGCATGAAAACAGCTGATTTATTGGTGGGTAAATGTGTTTGATCTTTTGCTATGAAAAGACTTATTTGCAAATGCCTGCAGGATGGGAAGGAGCTTAAAATACTACACCCACATCATTCATGGAATACACATTGGCTGCAGAAATACGCAGGTAAGCTCTTCAATATATTTTCTGTGGCATTGAAGAACACAGGTGAGCCAGGAAAGATAAGCCTTCAGAGAGCATCATACTATTGCTAGACTGCTAGCCATCTGCAAAATATGTACTGCAGGATAATCTGGTCAGTTCAAATTTACATGTCATTTCTTCATCAATCAGTAAAGAAAATAGTTTTAAGGAGCATTGCAGAATTTTTGTGACTGTAGTAAATTCTTCATTTATCCAACTAGGCCTATGTCTCATACATGCATCAATGCTACTGCCTCTAAAACTATTTTTCTTACAAAAAATAGTTTTTTAAAATCAATACGAGTAGCTGGAGGCAGATTTAATGATGAGATAATAAGGCTGTGAGCTTTTGAGGCCACACTATGGATGGGTATACCCTTGCTATGTATTCTGTAAACACATGCATGTGTCCTGTGGGTCTCACAGAAGCTAAAGCATGCTGAATCTATAGAAGATACTACAGGCTTACTACATGTAAGTGCTTTGCAACCAGTATTGAAGGGGAAAAACACAAAATAGAAAATTGATATTGTTTACTTGATTAATTGATCCTTGGTCTAATTAGCTTCACCACACAAAATTGTACATGGATAAAGTTATATAAATCTGAAAATTAGGCTAAGCTTTAGAGATAACAAACACAGGCCTAAATCTGAGTATATGCTGCACTATACAAACCAATTAATATTAAATATTAAACAGAAAATCATTCTGAAAATGGCAGTGGTGTTTTTGCCTATTTAGCTATAATTGATTTTCGATAATGAACTCAGTGTTATAGTCTAATCTCGTAAAAAAAGTAGGGATGCACGGATATCCGGCACAGTATCCGGTATCCGGCCGGATAGTGGAATTTGCAGGATATCCGGTATCCGGCAAATGAGGGTATGAGAACCGGATATCAGAACCGGATATCTGGCATGTTCAAAACTTAATGAAAGGCTAAAATTTTGATAATAACCAAAGGAACGTAACCACGACAGAGTCAACAACATTATTTCACCATCTTCAAAATCAGAATTCAGTTACAGATCAAAACGAAAAACATTCCATCAGAGGAACAGTCCTCCTGCCGACCGATATGTCTCAGCTTTCATAAAAAATATTCATAATCAACCACAAATGCCGAAAAACGTCCTTTTTCGCATGTTTACTATCCGGTTCCAACTATCCGGTTGCTATCCGGTATCCGGCAGTTGGTGTTGCCGGATTATCCGATATCCGGTATCCGGCTATTTTCACTATCCGTGCATCACTAAAAAAAAGACTTAATTTCAATATATTTCATGTGAATTACCATACACTGTATGATGTATGATGTGGGAAGCGTAAAACAAGGCTCAAGAAACCATTGCCATGTTAAGCTATAGGGCCTATACCTATTTGTTCTTGTCCATTTCCATGGCCTCACAGTTACAACCTGTTCAATTAAATGGAAAGTCACAAGGGTAAATAGATAGACAGATGAATAGATAGACTTGAAGTCCTCAACATGTTACACATTCACCCATGTGGGTGATCTTTTACTTGCCTAACATAGAAATTGATGGAGAGGGATGTACAGCGCATGTAATTCAGACAACTGCCTTTTATCATTTACGACACCAATTTGATGAAAGAACACTTTACCTGCTCAGGTGAAAGACAAATATACTCACAAAATTACCTGATAATACCTGAAGCCTTATTTGTTACCATGGCAACTCATTACTTGTCTAGACAAGCTTTAAAAGGCACCATATACTATGAGAGCACAGCTATCTTATGACAAATCTCTTCACAGCATTTCACCTGATGCTGTATAGATTCTACACTTACCCCCACTACTATGGGGATCATTGATTAGTTGTACTCAATCTATGTGTCTGTTTTCAAAACAAAACATTAAGATTAGTTCTTTGATGTCTATATCATATTGATACACATTGATACATATTGATAGTTTTTTCAATAACATTTCAATATGATGGAGTTCAGGCTTGTCAGCTTCATTACAATTGAGCTTCATTGCCAATACAGAGTATCATTAAACAGTATAGCCTATTGATAGATTTCCAATAAGGTTAGCATTGTCAGAATATTGAATGTGTTATCACTGCTTTGGTTGCTTGGGAAAGCTATAGTGATTGATGAAGAGAATGCCTGCAGGTGGATTTCAAAAGCATTTCACATTCTGTCAAGGTCTGTCATATTTTATTCAGAGTCAGATTGAGTGAAGGACTGTACCACTGGACATGAACAGAAGTTCTTTGTAGCAGTTGGGAGGAGGGTTAACTCAATCTGGTAATGGTAGCATTCTGGGCTTTCAAACGCTGGGTCCTTGATTCGATTCCATCTCTGACCGGGTCATCTGGCACTAGGCTTAAACATCTTGGCTAACAGTTCCAATCATACTTCACCTCATTGCTCTTCTATATATATTGAACCAAAATGTTCCATGTAGAACCAAAAGATTGATGGTCCAAGGATTCTTTAAGGTCCTGCATAAAAGTATTTTCTCCTCGTGAAGGTTCTATAATCTATAGGCCTATATATTGAACCAAACAATCCTACATAGAACTGAGAGGTTTTCTTGATGAACCAGAGGTTTCCACAAGGTCCAACATGACAAAGTTCTTCTCCAGGTTCCTTATCGAACCAAAATGTTCTCTTGATGGTCCAGGCATTCCAGGACCAGAATGTTCACCAAAGAGGCTCTAAGGTTTAGTGTTGTATTTCATTTGGGATGATAGTGTTGTATTTCATTTGGGATGACAGTGTTGTATTTCATTTAGGATGATAGTGTTGTATTTAATTTAGGATGATAGTGTTGTATTTCATTTGGGATGATAGTGTTGTATTTCATAAGGGATGATAGTGTTGTATTTCATTTAGGATGATAGTGTTGTATTTCATTTAGGATGACAATGTTGTATTTCATTTAGGATGATAGTGTTGTATTTCATTTAGGATGATAGTGTTGTATTTCATTTAGGATGACAGTGTTGTATTTCATTTAGGATGATAGTGTTGTATTTCATTTAGGATGACAGTGTTGTATTTCATTTAGGATGATAGTGTTGTATTTCATTTAGGATGATAGTGTTGTATTTCATTTAGGATGATAGTGTTGTATTTCATTTGGGATGATAGTGTTGTATTTCATTTGGGATGATAGTGTTGTATTTCATTTAGGATGATAGTGTTGTATTTCATTTAGGATGATAGTGTTGTATTTCATAAGGGATGATAGTGTTGTATTTCATTTGGGATGATAGTGTTGTATTTCATTTAGGATGATAGTGTTGTATTTCATTTAGGATGATAGTGTTGTATTTCATTTAGGATGATAGTGTTGTATTTCATTTAGGATGATATTGTTGTATTTCATTTGGGATGATAGTGTTGTATTTCATTAAGGATGATAGTGTTGTATTTCATTTAGGATGATAGATTGATAGTTGTGTGTTTCACTTGGGATGATAGTGTTGTATTTCATTAAAGGTCCAGTGCCGTGAGTTGGTAAAATTTCAGTTTTGGGCCAATATGCACTTACATTTTAGGTCATAACTCGGCTCCATAAAGGAATATATGCCAGTATTATGGATCGAATGATAGGCAAAAATATCTTCTTTGATGAAAATAGCAGCAATTGCATCCATATGTCACTGGTCTTGAGATAATGAGTGATACGTGATTGCAGTTAGGGAAATTTTTGGTGTCCTGCCTGGACACTGCATGTAAAATTTCTGCATACAACTTTCAAATACAGGAAAAGGGATGGATTTAGGATCAAAATTGCAATGCATTTCCCTGATTAGGTGGGCATCTTGTGAATCCAGAAAAATGGCAATTGGATGTTTCTGTATTTTTTTAATACACCTTTTGTAATCCTCAGTTGGTGTGTCCCGGGTGAAGCTTAAAAGTAAGTGTAATGTGATTTTTGATGCCACAGATAAACCACTGATCGAAACATTTTTGGAAAATTTGATATACCAATGCATTGCTCATGACCTTGTCTGTCAGGAATATATCACTTAAAGTGGCTAAGGCTGTTGTGCCAGAAGCTGTGATGGCTTGAGTAAGACTGACAACAGCGCGACGCTCTTATATTCTGCAAACATTCTGTGGGACTTCTCTTGTTCGGGTACTTCCTGATGAAGGCTTGTTGCTGGAATTCTTGCATTCTTGATATTATTGTCATGCTCATGAGCCTGGCTTTGTATTAGTGTATAGAATAGGGTAGAAAGTCCAACCCATAATGGCATTAGAGCCCTATCTTTGAGACTGACAAAAAATGCGACGCTCTCACATTTTGTAATATTTATGTGGACCTTTCTTCTTTACACGCTTCTTGATGAAGGCTAGTGGAAGGAAAGTTACCTTTTCTGATATGATTTTGTTGCTTATGAGCCCAGGTTTCTATCGGTCTAAAGAACGCTGTTGTACATGTAACCTATCATGGTATTAGTGGCCTGTCTTTGTCACTGACAACAAATGTGGCACTCTTACACTTTGTAAAAATGTATGTTGAGACATGTCTTGTTCAAATGCTTTGTGATAAAGACTCTTTGTTGGAATTTTCACTTGTTTGATATTGTGTTGTTACAATTGAGCTTAGCTTTCCATTGGTACATACAATATGGTTTTTAGTCAAACCTATCATGGTATAATGGCCCTGTGTTTATAGCTGACAAAAAGTGCAAAGCTTGCTTTTGGCATTACCTGCTAATTACACCATAGAAGGTATGAGAAGGCAAATAATGAATAATCTGTTTTTTGTTTGTTTTAAGAATATTATTCAACAAAACATGTGCAAGTTTCATAGTGATATCTTAAAAAGTCTTTGCTGCAGACGTATTTGAAGAAACAAAGTTTCGTTTTGAATAAACTGCGTTTTAAGTTGGTATTTTCTTCACATTCATGTTTAAATTTACCAGCATAATGTGGCATAGACGTCATAAAAATGCATATACAACCTCAAATTTTTGGATTTGGAATCTAATAATACATAGGAAACATATCAGTGATTATTGATTTTTTGGCCAATTTCACCAGAAACCCCAAATTTTACCAACTTGTGGCATTGGTCCTAAAGTGTTGTATTTAGTCAAAAGTTCAGCATTCTGCAAAAAGGCAACAAGCTTAGTGCGTTGAAATGTTATGCCAGTATCAAAATTTATGGTCATGCACAGATTTGGCCCCTATGGGCTATTGCCTGCATGACATTATAGCTTTTCACATTATAAATGACCAGCATGCGATGCAGTCTAAGCAGAGTTTTAAAACATTATTAAAAATGTCCACACCAGTCTCAAAATATAAAATATCAGTTCAAATGCTGATAGGTTAGATACGCATGAATGGTGAACAGGGTGAAATAACTGAAGTATAATTTAAAATTGCTGTTACCTGCATGCTATACTTTATCAACTTGTCATGTAAAAGAATACATACTACACATACTTAACTTATTACTCCTTTATTTATTGTATCAGTTTCTAAA
Organism: Platynereis dumerilii; assembly: GCA_026936325.1. Classification (NCBI taxonomy): domain Eukaryota; kingdom Metazoa; phylum Annelida; class Polychaeta; order Phyllodocida; family Nereididae; genus Platynereis; species Platynereis dumerilii. Next base: position 10,073,298 of record JAPTHN010000010.1, on the reverse strand, counting down.
ATGGGTGGGTGAAAGATCATGCCATACAAGGAATTATTATAAAACATAAGAGGTGGGCTACAATCATTATATTGTATCTAAATAACAATCAATCAACCTGTTCAATACATACTTTTAAAGGCGTTATCCCTCAAAGCCCAGATGATATTCCATCAGTGTTTTGATAAAATATTAATTTATAAAATAGCCAAAGTATCTTTAGAATTTCTAGTTTATTAATATTGCTACTTTTGAATCAAAACTCAAGCAATCTTCAGTTGTTCTTCAAATCAATGCAATTTATTGCTCCTGTCCTAATTAGATTGCCAAATACATTGATACAGGACGTAAAGTCCTAAACATCCAACCATACTCCTTTTACACCTGACCTTACTCCCTAACCATTAGTCCTCAAGTTTCACTAATTTTCCCAACGGCCAATTTAAATCAAGCTAATGGTAACCAATCAATAACCATCAAGGATAACCAGTTTGTAGGTTAAGTTATAACCTATAAATCTAGTTTAGATTAATGTTCAAAATGTAGTAATCCAACTACATAAGTAAACTGCACATGTCACATTGGTAATGATATTGAAAATTGCAAAAACCTTTTAAAAATATGTAATACACACATTTGTAAAAACCTATAAATAATATCAAATTATCGATCTCCTATAATATATCATTTGATGTTTAGTAATTCGGTCTCTTCTCCATAAAATGTCGTATTGCATTATTTTCAAATGTAGAAATTAAATAGATCTATCTATCTATCTATCTATCTATCTATCTATCTATCTATCTATCTATCTATCTATCTATCTATCTATCTATCTATCAATCTCTCTATACAAATTTTAATTTATAATAACGAAATTGATATTTAGGACACATTAACTCTTTTCAAACCCTGTCTAATACCAATTATATTAATGTCAATTCTATATTTATTTAAGCTTAATTGTAGCAAAATATTAATATTCATATCATATGTCTGAAATATTGATCAAATTTATGAAGTCTGAATATTTTTATCCATTTTTGAGGAAAAAAGAATTGTTTTTGTAATAAGTGATAATTTAATGCACAGTGTTTATCTGCGTAGTTCATTTATCAAATTTTGCTCATACTCTGCACTTTTTCAAAGCATTTGGATAGTGCTCCATCACACAAATATCAATATTTTCACCTCTGAAAACAAAAGTAAAAGTCTCTCTATTTGTCATGATTTTTCTCAGTGAAATTTCTTGCATATTTGTCTGTTCTTCATTGCTTTTGAAACTGCCCTAGAAAGCGCTGAGAACATTGATAGATAGTGGCTCATAATTATCTGGAAAAGGCAATATAGCCACAGTCTATGATTATCTAATGAATAGTCAGAAATATTTTCTCATGCAGTTTTATTCTTTTCAAAAGAAAAATATTGTTTTGTCAAGAAGAATAAATGTTTGACCCAAAAGAACTAAAGTAAGTTCTTATAATTAATCTGCCCAATTAGCTAATCTATAGTGCCAGCAATTTGACACATCAGCAAATGACGTCAGTTTGCCTGTCCCTTATACGATGCTTTTCAAAAGTTCTGACAACACAGTAAACACCCAAACCACAGACACGTCTTTGGTGATTGGACCAAAAAGGTCCCAAAATGCCCAAAGCGCCCATAGAGCCTAAACTACTGCACTGCCTAAATGTTGACGACCTTCAAACTGCTCTTCACATAATTTGACATGTTGGGCACTGGCCATGCCCAAAATACAGCACGACCAAAACTCTTACCAGCTGGCCTTTGCCCAAAATGCTGATTAGGCCAACACAGAAGCCTGCAGTCAATGCCTAATATTCTGATGATGTACAACATTTAGGCCAAGACTTTGCCAAAAGGGCTGACTGTGCCCGAACTGCTGACAATCCCTTTTTCCCAAAGTGATGATTACTATAACTGTGATACATGTTCAGGACCCCCACTCTTTTTCGCCCATCTTACTAATGAACCCTCGTGAGTGCACAGAACTGGGCTCAGAGGGTTCGTCACATGTATGACACTTTAAAAAAAATTGTGATAAAAAGTTTGTTGCTCCTTTGCTCGTGAAAAAAAAAGGTTTGCCGTACAAAAAAAGTTTGTCCAGGGGGTACAATCCATAGCCCCCCAACTATAATCCGGTCAGTCCCTTACTGGTCCATCTCAGGCGCATCCCCCCTACAGGCCAACACATTGATTGCTTCTTGATCACTTGCCAACACAATTAATAAAGGAAATACTCTCTTTCAAATTTTTCTTACTCACATGTAAGCAAAAAATCATAATTTATTGAGTAGAATTAGTTCCTATTGTTTATGCATTGTTTGTGATGTTAACAGAACCAGGCTGCCAGTTGCTATGTTCATAGTAACCTACCACAATCCATAGGCTCCTATTATGAGACACTGAAAGAGCCAATTACACAAGTTTGACATGTCTCCATGGTAACCAGACAGCATAGTGTTGTGTCACGTGGTCTCTTGGCCAATCCAAATCAAGTGTTTTTCTTCAAGTGATTGATTTTGTGGTCCAGATTCTCCAGCAGCATTTTCTAAAACTGGCTGGGCTAACTTTTTACAGCAGTTTTATTATTTATGGGGAAAGATAAGACCACTTCACTGTGGAATTCATACTTCATGAGTCATGATAGCTGATGGTGTGTCATGGTCACACAGAATCAGATTCATAGTACTCCTTTTGCTTTACAGTCTCCTAAAGTTTAAGTATGGGAACAGGGAACTATGGTAATCTTATGGATCGAGGCTGTTTTGATTATTCATTATCAAAATGATGCATCATATTAAACTGAATTTAGTGTGAGTCTCAGATCCATACTCCTTTTGGTTGTCAGTCACCAACAAGCAGTAGAAGTCTCCTTAAATCAACATAATCCCACCATGACTCATAAAGTGTGATTTCCATTGTGCAAACAGTCATCTCTTTCTCAGCAAAAGAAACTTCTAAATATAAGACAGTGTGCCTCACTCAGAATTCTTTGCCATTTTTCTCTTTTAAATTGGCAAGGTCAAAGACATGTCAGTGTATTTTTCATCACATTGTGACCCCTGGACCACAACGTCCACAAGTGGAACAGGTTGGCAGACAGATAAGTTAAAAGCAGATGAAAGATATTCCTGAATGCTTTAGGTGCTCAGCCTTTGTTACACATGTATGTATTTGATGACTTTTATCCCTGTAAGCTGCACACAATTTGGTGAAAATGAGAACTGCATACTGCTGCCACCTGGCACAAAGTTAGTTTTGTATACTGTAGCATTGCAGCTCCAAAGAAATAGTTCCAATTTCATGTCACATTCACAAAGTTTCTATTCAACATTGAGGTAAACCAGAGTAAGACTCGGCAATCACATACTCTAAGGAAGTAGACAAGGCCATCAGCATACTGAGAAACAGTCCTGGTTTCTTCCTGACAAAATTGTGTGAGTTCCTGACCCTCAGTTTAAATATGTGGACTGCTCCCTGGGGCTCGCAGAATTGCACACTTGCCACTAGCCCAACACATGACAGCATATGTTCTCCCAAGGCTGGAAAAGTAGTGGAAACAGCGGTCCACTTCTATAGACAGTGTCCCACATGCAGTTTGCACCTTCCTTCCCTTGGTTTTATGGTGATGCAGGAAATTTCCAAGTTTTACTCTTGTATTTTAAAACCATCATCATGACATGACCTTGAAAGACGTGTGATCAAATGATCAAAGTCTTTTGATGTCCGACCAAATGCCAACTTACTAATATTTCATTGGATTTTTATTACCTTTTTGTCTGTAAACCAAATTTGTCAAGCATCATAAAACCCAGCTGACATGAATCATAATATTGTGAATCAAATCTCAGTAAGAATATTTAGGGTGTACGTTTTCAAGTCGACTCCAGAAGCATCATACCCTTGACAAAGTAAATCCAGAGTAGTCCTGGCTGCATTGGGAATTTTCAGCTTATCAGCTTATAAATCAGATGATGGGTCATTCTCAAATTTCAGGACAATTTGCGTCACTCCAGTTCCCTGACATTGATTTGAATGCAATTAATATTAATTAATATCTGAAGTGTCACTCTACATCTGTTATTCATATTTCTATTTAGGACCACTGCATTTGGAACAAAAAGTCATTTATTAGACCTTTTTTTGGTGCATTGTGTCCAGTGATCCATGACAAAATCAAGCATAAATTTTCCTCCTAAAGTACCATCATTTTCAAAGTTTCTATGCACGATTCACGAGAATATAGATTTGCATTAATATCTACATCATATTTAACTTTTTTTCTAGTTTCAATTCACTGAATTAATTGACGTAAAAGACGTGTCACTAGTTTATGTCAATTTTTTTGTCCACTCCGTTCCTTGCCATAGCTCGGCTCGCTATTGTTTTTAATGAGCAATTTCCACTAAATGTCGTAAGATGCACATGCGCCACATTACCACAGCTTTGCAGATTTCATTAAACAGCATGGGAATTTAACTGAGACCTTCAAAAGAGCAGCCTGCCAGCAGGCCTAGCCAACTCTGCAACCACATCTGTGAATGTGCATCTAAGCTTCATTAGGTTTAGTACTGATGATTGAACTTTATTGTAATGAGTCACAAACTTGAAAAAAGAATCCAATTTAACATTAGCTTGGCTGAATAAGATAGGAGCTTTGAAGCATATTACATGGCTTGAAACCATAACCATAAAATCTGTCAATATCTTCTTTGACATTTTATAATCAATTATTATTGGATTTTTTGCCTGATACACACCTTCCTAATTGTCTATTCAATCTCTGCCAGAGTAATCAATGGTTCTCCAGTGAAGTTTTTGCCAATATATCAATAAAACCCTTATCTTGAGTATTGACTATCTGACAGTATCTGCCATGTCTTCATTTTTTATGCGACTTTTTGTCTGTCCAATAGTGCAATAAGGTGGCCTACTATCACACGTCGAAGACTTTTAAATATTGGCCGTGAGCCTGAAAAGCAGCACATCCAAATTCATCATCAATAGACAATACAAAGTATTTATACCTCTGGGGGAAATCAAATTGACCAAATCACTTTAATTTGAGAGATAGGATTGCCCAGGCTGATACTCCTCAATTGATCCTCATTAGGCCACACATAATTGATCTTTAGCTTTCGGATCTTCTCAAGGCACTTTTTATAGGGTCGGTCGATAGGAAAAAAAAAAGCGAAAAAATATTTTATGAAATTTTTTTTTTCCGTCGGCAGAAAATATTGTGTCGGCGAGTCCGCGAAGCTAAGAATCAATTATGTGTGGCCTTGGTGAATTTCAGCGCCAGGCACACACAGGGCTCAGTGGCTTAATTGTTAGTGCGCTGGACTATAGTGCATTGGCGGCCGGGTGCAACTCCCGACCGCTGGTGAGCATGAGTTCCCAACTGACAATTTAGTGCTGGGTGATTGCTTAATTGGGTACTGTTGTCAGCAGTAATAGCCTGGTCTGGATGTTGGGGAGGTATCTGACACGTGCCGTGGGCTAAAATGGAGATAAGTCGTACCATCCACTCCAGATGGGGACTTTCGTTGGCTACCCACGTTAAATAATAACACCTTTACCTGCACACTTTACCAGACATTGATTGATTGATTGATTTTATTTTGGTCTGATATCTGGAAGTTACAATAATGAATAGACAACATATAAAGTAACTAATAAATAAAAGATCACGGATGGCACACTAAAGTTACATGTACTTATTTCCAGTGTGGTCCATTAACATAACTTTGCTTATCACATTTATAAGGTTTATGTTGATGGCAAAAGATTAATGAAATCTATCAATAGACATTCCATCAGGCATCAGCATAGGGATTCTCCATATGGATGGGAAATCACCTTTGGAAAAAGAATGTCACTGAATGAACTGTAACACTTCTAAAAACAGAGATAAACAGTAGATTCCATTACATTTCAATTGATAATAATCCATTATCAGTTGACACCTTGTTCCAATAAAATATCTTTAAGACAAATGTTGCACCGTTAATGTAGTTAGCACAAATATTTGAAAACTTTTCAAAGATAAGCGAAGAGGCTACAAGTACCCAATTCAAGTAGAACCAATACAAATGATGAATAGAAATAGATAACAGATATGTCACACCCCAAAAGCTAACAATTGAAGAATGTAAAAACAATATTTAAAAAGTTAGTACGTTAGAAATTGGAGTTTTTAATCATGACCATATATGAGCACATGTATATCAAACTGGAGATATAGTATGCAGGTACTTTTATCACAAGTTACTCATGCAAGCGAAGATTCAAGGGCCCGGCTGGGGGTATTCAGTGTGGTAGTATAATCATTTTTTATATTCTGCATCAATATTTTAAGGCCAATCATGTAGCAGGAGATCAGTCATATGACGCGCCAATAAATAACGATATTGGTGTCCTAAAAGAGTTATTGGTGTGTGGAGAGTGATATTGGTGTGCCCCTATGCTCTTAGCAGCAACCAAATGTCAATCTATCATTTTATAAATATGCTCATTGTAAATAATGGGAAAAATTAAGTAAATGTCATATAAAAAAAATTATCTTTAGAAAAACAAATGTTTTACAAATATGTATATAAGTAACAAATAGTGGATACGGCTTCGACCAATATTACTGCTACGGCCAATAAAACTCAATATTGGTCTCCTCACCATCCACTCTCTATGTAATATGAGTCTTGAGTAAATGGCATTTCATGTAATCAAGTAGGAAGTTATTAAAATGTTGTTAATATCATTCATAAGTATTTCAGAGTGTATGTCTAGTGGTATTCAAATGGTACTTAAGAGTTCTTATGATTTGAGGGTGCTTAAAAGCATATAAACCTCCATTTGGATCATGAACACTTTTTTTTCCTTAAATCATCAACATTTTTTTTTGTTTCTACAATATCCTTTTGGGAATTTATTCCATTCACCCAACACTTAATTGATCCAGTAAATCAGTCAATCAATCAATCAATCAATCAATCAATCAATCAATCAATCAATCAATCAATCTATCTATCTATCTATCTATCTATCTATCTATCTATCTATCTATCTATCTATCTATCTATCTATCTATCTATCTATCTATTCCAACAACCACAATAGGATGACAATGTTATATGTGTACCCAAATACATGTATATATAATACATGCCTTTAAGCTTTTAGAACTGCCAATGCCCTGAGGTCCCTATACTTAAGCCAGGTCACAGCCTACCTTTGTAATGACGTAATTCATGGTTTGATGTGGATGAATCAATGCTAAACATACTGATGAGGCACAAGCCAAAACAGTTCTAGATGCTATGTGATGGATGTGGTTAGTTTGGTTAAGGTGAATCACTCCACAAGGTACTATTGGTGAAAACAGAACTATAAATAAAGGCATATTTTCCACTTTTTGGAACTTTTAAGAGAATCATTTTGGGGTAGTTATATCAAAGAAAGAAACTGGTAGAATGAACTGATTGAAATATTTGGATCATCTGCTTTAAAGACATGGGTCTGGTGGAACAAAAACTCAAACTATAACAGTTTTAAAGATACTTGGTTCCCCTGTTTCAAAAATGCTTGGTAAGCCTACAGTTGGTAGAAACTTGAAAGATAGAAGATATACTTGATCATCTGTTTTAAAACTACTTGCAGGAAAGAAAAAGTTTTCTCCAACTTTGAGAGATGAATCATTTCATATTTGGAAGCTGTCAGGGGTTTGGTTTGAGTCAGGTTTTGAGGTATATGGTTAGGATATGATCCACTTGATCAATCAGTGGTGAGGTAATGAATTTTGTCACATGCAAAGCTCTATTTCTGATTGATCAGTCGCTTAATTATAACTAGTTAACAACAGGTGTTTTGCTGATTAGTTTATATGACATGAATGGTATAGCATACCCCTTTGGGATATGAGTGTGTAACCCTGTAAGTATAGGGTATCTGTTTCCAATTAATTTATCCTAATTTCACTCATTGCTTGTAATTTCAGACATGCTCCAGGGCCCAGAATGTTAGTGACTGGTTGCCATGGTGATTGGCAGCAGGCGTCCTTGGCAACAGTCCACTTCCGGTGGGAGGAATGATGGGACCTACCAATGAGTGGGACATGTCAAACTGCAGTCCATTCAAGAGGAGGAGGTGGAAAAATTACTTGAGGCAGAAAAATACCGAAAATAATCATGAAAGGAATACTGAAATACCCCTATGGCTGATATTTTCAAAACATGGATCAAACTTTCATAAAAGTCACATGAGAACTGATAAATCCACATTTTTGTTGCTGATACCATTAGGCCCACATCCACCACAATGGACCTTCTTACAATACACCATCATACAATTCAAGTTGCCAAAGTATACTGGTCCACATTCTACAGAAACAGGTTAGTGAATGTTATATTTCATCATTGTTATGTTATTTTACTTATGAATTAAATTGCCCTTTGCTTCATACTGTATCATGCAGCTTAAATAGTGAAATTATGATGCAGGCAAGTGGCTGTTTGGTTACAATTTTCAATTGAAATTGAAGCATCCTACTTTAATTTGATTTTGGCAATTTAAAAGACAACACTCTAATTTAAACAAACCAGTTGACAGGCCTCCATGTGCACTTGTAATATGCATTGATTCAGGAAGATTTGTTATCTGAAGTTCTCAACCAAGATACTGGTTGAACCTATATCCAGTATTTACCAACCCATAAACCCCTGAATATTATGGATTTTTACAGTGAACTTTCTCAAGAAACATAGCTAGTATTTGGTTGTATTTGGCAATGAAACATTTACCACTTCTGGACTGGCCCTCTGCAATCTGCATGGTACTAACCTCCTTAGAGCTCTTTGCATACTGCCGGTCCACTGGAAAAATTAGTTTTCGTATTTTCAATTTCCAAACCAGCTGTGCCACATCAATTGACTGTTTTCTTTTGGTCTCCTAATCTTGGTATTTGATGAAGTAACTAAAGTCATTTTATCAGTTTGTTTATTATATCCCGCAATTGCCAGTGAACACCATGAAAAAACCATTGAGTTCACACCATTGAGATCATCCTTGTGAACTCAATGAAATAAATTATCTGACGTTGTTATGCAAACAATGGGCAGCGATTGTTATGTCATGACGTCACAATGGGCAGCTGGTGACGTCACAACAAATTGCTGCTCCCAACTTGGGAGAATTTGAAGTTATCAGACTAAAAAACACTGATAAAGTCATTGCGGGATATAAATAAAACCCCATAACAGTGTAGTTCACAGCTATGAACATCATTCGTGTCAGGCCTGCCATCTGAATAACACTCGTCCTTCGGACTCGTGTTAATTCAGAGCAGACCTGACACTCATGATGTTCATAGCTGTGAACTACACTGTCATGGGGTTTTATTATTGTCACCTATGCTGCTAGATATCACAGACACTGAATGAACTAATTAACCATAACTGACACAATCAAAACATTTTTAAGCCAGTGACATCACACGACCAAGTTGAAAGTTAATTTTGAAACTGTTTGTACCGCCAATCTGCCAACATCTATAAGACTTTTTTTATCAGCCAGCATACGGTAGGTGGACCAGTCCATGGCAACTCTGTTTTAACAACCCTACTAGGCCAATCCATTAGCATAACATTGCAGCAGGGTAGTTCAAACTGGGACTTGCCAACCACAAATTGTTGTGTCTTTAGGGGTGTATTGTTTACGACTGAGAGAGAACAGGCGCCTGTGGTAGTTTTTGGTTTTATAAATGATGCATACATGTGTAAACAGTACTAAACGCTAATCATAGTTCTAAAGAAAAGTATTAGTTAGTTAGTAATTAATATGTAAATATATTAAGATGAGCAGCAACAGATCTATATGTGTCATAAAATCACTTTCGGTAAAAGACCATCATAACTTCCACAGAGGTAAATTTGGAATTTTTTATCAGTTATATATATATATATAAGTAGTAGGCTATGTAACTTCAGTCTTTAGGATCGGTCTGACTCAGAGAGTAAATTCATGTCAATAGATAAGCAGGTTAGTACAAAATCATGACCGGTGTATTTATCATTGATCGACAAACCTCATCTTTATGGTAAATTATGGACTCTACAGCATTATAATTTTTCTCTCAAATTTGTTCAGTACAAGACGCTACTAACATCTGAGAAGGTCAACACCAATTTTGGGTAAGAATTGTTACCATACAGGCTTTGTCAGAATAGTAAAACCAAAAAAATTTAAAACGAATTAAAATTTGGGAATACTTCAGCTAAGGAATCTCCATTTCCATCCTATTTGAAAGGTTTTCCTTTGAATCATCATTAACAGCTCTCAAAAATAAAGTCAGCAAAAAAACTATATATATATATATATATACATCATGTTTTTTACGCCTTAATTTAAATTTCGCATTTATGAAAATTGTCAGCAGATGTTTATATACGTCAATCCTGTCAAAAAAAATATATAAATAAAATAAAAATAACCAAAAACTGTCAACAGGATATTGACCAGCTTTATAAGTCAGCTAAATTAATTTCAGACGTCAAAACATACGTAAATTGAATTATAAATATCTGCTTTATTATACTGTGCAAAGCAGCACTTTGCATGTTTTGTAGCCAGGAAAAATTGTACATCCAAGATGGTGGCAAAAGTTGCTGCCACAAAATGGATATATATACATTATATACTTGCATTGTCCACTGTGACGAGTTATAAAACTGGATACAGTTATAAATGTAGTTCAGTTATGAAATTTGGCACTGGGTTGGCTTGAGCGTAGGAACGTTTGAAGAAGTCAGGAGCATTTAAAGAAATATGGAAATCTAAGATGTCTGTCAAAAATGGCCACAATACTTGAATTGCCCACTGCGACCTTAATATTTTTTTGCCTAAAGGTATGAAAATTTGTAGATTCACTTGAGAGTATGATCGCGTTCAGTTGGGGAAATCTAAGATGGCAATGAAATTGTCTGCCACAAAATTAGCAGCCATATTTGAATCATGCAATGACCTTAGTATTTAGCATCCCGTAGATTAATAGAATTCAAGACTTGTGCTGTGTGTGAGAAGCGCATCATTTGCCTCACCGCTCTAAACATTTCTAGTTTTTGCACGAAAGTGGGCCCTACATGAAATCTGGAAATTTGGAAACTGATAAGATTTGTTTTGTTTTGTTTGTTTGTGTTTTACGCCTCAGCAGCACCTTAGTGGGCTATATCGAGGCAGGCGATCGCCGTATGATGATGAGATGAGAAGACTGTGAGTCTGGTACATACCCTATTAATTCAGGGATGTCCAGGGTCTTTCAGTTGCCCCAGCATAGAACACTGGATACAACCCGCCTCCATTTAATGTCCCATGGGCTCGGACTAAATTGAGTTCCGGGGTGGGATTCGAACCCACGCCCTCAGAGCCAGTGGTTGGGCAAACAAGCACCCTTAACCATTAGGCCACGGAGGAACTCGGAAACTGATAAGAAATCGACTTTTTAAAAAACAGTAAATGTACAATGAGGAGCAGTAAAAATCAAATAGTATTATCTCAAATTAGAGGGATAATGCAATTACAATATTGACAGTTGACTATATATGTCCAGTTAATTATATGCAAAACTCACTATTTGTGTGCTGCTTTTTAGTGAAATAATTTCCTGCATAGAGGCCTAATTAAGGTCAGATGAATTGTAATTTTCCAATCGATTTGAACAGCTTTCCAGCATGCAGTGACAAAAATTAATATGGATGTGTAACAGGAGTTTGAAAAATCATTACCAATTACCAAATTTGTTGAATAGTGCATTCATCTGTCATGATTGATAAGACATATATAGTACATGAAGAGATTAATGTAAGGATAACCTTTGCATGCTTGACATAAAGATAAGCTTAATTCCTTCACAAAATATATGAAGTGCACTTGCGGAAGATTAAATTTTTTGGAAAATAGTCTTTACCAGAAGATTTTCCTGGGACTTAACTGTAAATTAGTATCCTACAATTTGTCCTGTTAGCCATTGCAATAAATAGATATCCCATGCAATATAGATATAGTCCATGAACAGTGCCATGCGGATAAATGGATGCTCAAATGTTTCAATTATCATTTCTTGGGCAAAAAGTCTCTGGCTCTGTCAAATATTCTTATACTCTGACAGTGTTTCAAGGCCCCCTGTTACAAATAGCAAGCTGGATTATCTTGTTTAGCATTGTTTGACATTGACTGTTTGCTGTAATCACCTGTTTCGAACCTCAGTTCAGTGTAGAGCACAAATGTAACTGTTAATTTTGGTTTTTAGCTGCAAAGTAAATCTTTTTACAAATTACATTTTGACATAATTTCTTAGAATAGATATTGGGATACATCTGCCAATTTATACCAGTCTGTACCAATCGACACCTCTATCAGCCGATCACAAGCCTCTATTTCACTGCGATAAATCCTATATTCTTTGTTGTCCACATACCGTCTCATGATTGACTGTTTTAGTATTTGTCTCATGGTATAAGCCGCTTATTCACCATGGGATCAGGAATATGTGTTCATCACATCTCGGGCTATAACACTCGGGTGATAAATCACATATCCCCTCTCCCGTGGTTAATAACCTATTGGGCTACAAATTGCCAGGGCTTCAAACAACACCTTTTTGCCTTATTTTAGATGCTGATATGTTCTCCCATTTAGACATATGGTTCACAAGATTCCAAATTTATTAAGAAAGCTGTGTGGGTCACAGTGCTATGAGACATTTCTTGGCAAGGCACAGTGAGACATCAAAGAATACACAAGAAACATGTTGAATGTAATGTACAGTACAGCTCACAATTCCCAATTAAAAACGAAATGCTTGTCATGAACCTCTAATTTTAGTGAGCTGTGTGTTGGACAGTTAGGTTGACACTGCAGTAAATTAAATTAATTGATACATGAACCAAGCCCAACCATCTTTTTTTGATGTCCCCAATAAATGTCCCATTCAGGAAATTAAAAACATAGGAGATGGATTCATGTGAGCAAAAAGTGAAACTTATGGTCTTCGGCTGCGAATCTTCAGTTTCGCTTGCCTCATCATCGTCCTCATGTCAACAAGTTCGGTTTTAAAATTAAAATTGACAAGGTAAAACCCTCCGCAATAGCCCTGAACCATTAAATGATTTCATTTCATCTGGATGGTGGATACCACTGATACATTTTCCAGCCAGTAAGTGCAATTTTACAGAGATGACATCATGTATCATTTAACAATATATCACTGTCAATGTTACAATAACAGATAGGTCATTGGAAGCAAGTTACCTGACTTAATGTCAAAATCTCATTGAAGGGTCAATGACCTTATAAAGCATATATTGTCATAAATACACATAAACATACATGGACACATAAACTCACATATATGACTTTTTGTGACCCACACATTAATCTAGACCAATTTGTATTAGCCTTTGCCAAGAAAAATCGTGGACACAATGTTAAAGAGGTCTTCAGTGATTAAGCCCAGGGCCATACAAGGCATAATATGTGGAGGTACCATTGGTAGTTCAAGAAACACCAAAGGAAGATATCAGAATCACCAATTAATAACGAATAATAAGTCGTTTGTGTCAGTGTGTAACAAATTGTCAATTGTTTCTTGGTAGAGTAATTGTTAGGGGTACTTCATGTGCATGGGATACATTTGTAATGGAAGAACAGTGCCAAATGACATCACCAATATAATGTCATGGTCATTAAGAAGAACTTGTAGTCAGGTCAGCCAGATCTTGTAGTAACTATAGTGACATATTTGAGAGATAAACAATGTCCAATATCTTTATGAGGATTCCCTTTTTAACAAGCTCTGGCAGTTTTACAAATATACATTTTAGTAATATACAGTACCACCAGTAAGTACATATATGTGAAGTGGTTGATGTTTTGCAATTGGGTTACTTGTGACAGCAGGGACTCTCATCTAATGAGATAAAGACATATTGGGTCATAAAGAACAATATAATAATTTGAGGTATGTGGGATACAAATTTATGGCTGACTCTTTGATAAATTAGTGAACCTCAAAGTCATTGCAATTTTAATGGGGATTTTAATGCGCATGTAACTGTTTGTAGACCAAAGAAACTTGGCAGCCATTTGTATCCCATATGCCTCAAATATTGTCCTTTTGATATGACCTAATATATATGTTTTCTTCTCATCGGATGAGACACCATGCTTCCAAAAGCAGTTCAGTTGAGGATGTTTAGTATTGACCCAATGGCAAAACATCATATCACCTGTTCCACTTACTTTCAATGTATACATTCTGAAATGGAATAATCATAAAATCGGCAAAGTAAATCCTCAAAATAGAAATGTCATAGAATGACATCAGATATTGACCAACTGGTGTTTTAAATTAAATGCGCGAGCACGCTATAGCTTGTTTTCCAAAGGAAATGTGGATAAACACATGGGTTTTCCGATAATTATACCTATTTAATACTTGTCACATGCATTAGAAATTTAGGATTCAGGAATATATGAATGTTCATTAAAATATATATATGAACCAGTTGAGCCAATAAAAGTAAAACATCAATAATTTTGTTCAATGACTCATAGGAACTTCAGATCAGCATATTTTATTGATGGACAGATAAATTATCATTGCTTGATTTACAAAAAAAAGTGATTGAAATAAAAAGATAAGAAGGAAAAGTGCATTAAAATGTGTGCTACAAACTTATCACCGCCATATGCTTATCATATCAAGTATGAGGCCACATTTTAAAAGTTTACTGCAGTCTTTGCAAGTTTACATTAATGCACTATATATATAGCAAAAAGGTGAGCTAAACTTATGTCTGGACCAATTGAAGAAATATCTGCTTTAGGTGAATATACTGCAAGTACTCTATAAACTCTATAAACTAAATTTCACATCAAATCACAGTAAAATGTTCAGACCTTTTTTTTGTAGTCATCCAATGTGATCATACTTTATAGTAAGGTACTTTTGTGAGTTGAGAGCATTATATTTTTCAGAATTTGTGGCAACCACATTGGAGGGTTTGTATGCAACAACAATGTGACAAACATCTTGACTGAAGTTGAATAGCATAGGCTCATGTCAGAAATCCCATATTCCCTTCAGATATTTACCATAAGCAGTGACAAGTTTCCTGCAAATGATTCACACTGCTTAATTTGATGATCAATAAAAGTATCATTAATGTTCAGAATATATCGACAGAGCAAATAATCTATAGAACTCTATCAAGTTTACAGGGCTATTTGTAACATTTTTGTAACATTTTTTGATGCATGGTCCAGCTTGGTTCTCCATGAACCTGATAGTAACTTACGGTGCATCAGATTCACTCCAGCTGCCTGAATGAATCAGTCATTTGGACATAGTGATAAATCTGACTAATTCTCTCTTTCTATCACGTCAAATCTTGTGTTTCATCATTGATTTTGTTGTTTTGAAATCAGTAGCTGCCCACAAGAGCAAATATGGAGTATTTACATACTCCAGGTCATATTCATGAAGGTAGCCTGCCATCAAAGTATTCTGTGCTAAAAATAAGTTAGAGCAAAGATATAAGCTCATTATATATTTTATTTGGATTATTTGGATGTAATGATTTCTTGTTTGAACTGTCAGAAATGGAACGCTCTTTGAAAGACGTACGGTTATTTTGGACTCCATCTGATCATAACCGCAATAAGACCAACTTAAGGCCCTCATAAGATTCATATATTTAATCACAAGTCTATAGGATTTTATCAATATCATTGCTGAATTGCAGGTACTTTATCAATCTATCGATATTTGCACACCTAACATGTGGTAAGTCCATTAAAGTCACGCGCGGTCTCATTAAAAGTCAAGAAGCCAAAGCAGGGTCTTAGGTCTTCAATAGCATGTGTACAAGCTCTTATCGAAAAGAAAGAACCTGAAAAGATGACTTGTCTTAGTCTATGTATAAATTTTAAAATATTCAAAAGGTATCCTTAAATTGTAAGAATCGGGCTTAGTGCATGGTAGCGCACTGGGCTGCTGACGTGTGGGAGTCGGATACAGGTTCAATCCCACGTCCAGGCAACCCATATGCTAATAAGAGTGCCCCTTGCCTTAATACTGTGGTCCTTGCCTGTCCTCATTCCTTAAGTGTCCTATTTAGCCTAGTCAGTGCATAAATACAGGATGTAAAGCCTTTTCATCCAACAAGCTGATTGACTAGACTTGACATGTGTTGTGTTGGTATATAGGCCTACCCGAGATCAGCCGGGGCAGCTGACCCACCATCTTTGTGGAGGGAGCTGCACTTTTATTTTTGGTGACTGCAGATGAGATGAGAAGACAGAGTCTGGAACATACCCTATTAATTCAGGGATGCCCAGGGTCTTTTAGTTGCCCCACATAGAATACTGGATACAACCCACCTCCATGTGATATCCCATTGGCTCGGACTAAAGTGAGTTCCCAGGGTGAGATTTGATCCCACTCTCTCAAAGCCATTGGACAAGCGTTCTTGACCATTAGGCCACAAGGGAACTCTTATGTATTGACATGGACCCATCAAATTTAAAGGAGTCCTTTGGGCCAATTATAACACTTTTTTTTATTAGCACTTTGCTTGTAGCATGCCTGGTCTTATACCTCCTTTATTTTATCAGATAAGATAACTATAGAGGCCATGCAAATGTGAACACCATTCTTAAACTGAGACTGATATAATTTTCTGAATATATTTCAGGGGCTTATCGCCAACTGCACCAAGATCATGCTGCTGGGACTTTCCTTCAGTATTGCTTTGAGAGCATTGCGAACTTGGATTTGATGTCGGAGTCCGAGACCGTAGCACATTCCGGGATTGTCAACATCTACTCGAAGTTCGGGATATACTTGAGCCAAGATGGGAGGAACGACCTTTCGTCTTACTCGATATACTACATTTTGTATGTGGTTACTACTGACCACTCGATAGCAGTTGGCTGTGCCACAGTCTACATGTCATGTATAAGAACAGCGACAAGTGGCGGTGGTACTTATCACTCAACTGATCAGCATGTTCACGTGAAGTGTTTTACTGTCTTCGGTCTTATCAGGACCGTTCGCGGCACTACCCACATACCATTCATACTATGCAAACCCAAAACTGTGATTCACGACCCTCAACTTATTCGGTCAGAGGCCCTAAACACACTTTGTACAGCACTTCGGATTATTTACCTAGGTACAAACTATCTGAGAAACATACCGATGGCAGCCTTTCGGGAATCGGTTAAATCAAGGAGTGGTTCACAATATGATACGCAAGAAACAATTTTATCACACATTCCACGCACTGCTCATCGGAATCAGATGTTGGTCGAATCATGTCACAACATACATGGATTAAGTTGTGATTCTTTGGATACAAGGAATAATACACATGATTCAAGAATCATTCAAGATTTTAATGAAATGGAGGATACACACAATTCCAGACTCATTCAGGATTCAAAAAGAATGGATTATACACGCAATTCCATAATCATTCAGAATCCTCACAAAATAGATGATACACATGATTCCAGAATCATTCAAACTTCAAATGAAATGGATGATACGCACAATTCCAGAATCATTCAGGATTCAAACAAAATGGATGATACACATGATTCCAGAATCATTGAAACTTCAAACAAAATTGATAATACACACTATTCCGGACTCATTCAGGATACAAATGAAATGGATAATACACACGATTCCAGAATCATTCAAAATTGCCACTGTGAAGATATTCCATGTGACTATAGTACTTGTTATAACTGTGATAAAACCTGTGATATGTCTGCTCCAATATCGTCCACATCTTTCTGTGATATGTCGCACATATCTGGGATGATATGTCCCACTCTCAGACTACATTCTGATTGTGTTATGAAAACCAATCACTTGAATTCAAGGACTAGCCACTGCAGAACTGCTGTTCAATCAAGGACTAACCATTGCCAAAAGCCTTTCAAGTATTCGGATTGTCTGTTGGATTACCTACACATGTTGAGTGTTACGCTTGTTCGTGTTGGCATTGATGTTACGCGTGTTATCCAGTTGTTGTTGTTATTAGTCCTCAGCCGTTCATGTTCATTCTTCAATAGTTCAGTATTCGTCCGGCATTCGAGTGCCTCAAAGTTTTCATCTTCGAGTTCTCTCCGACTTGTATTATTGATTTGTTTGGTCAGTTACTCCGGTGCCTCAACTACGCAAAGAACTAACAATGGTCAAAATGGCCTGCTGACAACCGCTTTTCCCACAACTACTGCAAGGCCAGAAGACACATTGTCAGTCCCAGAGGCATTAAATAATACAGATACTGAATTTGCCAACATAGAAAATGGCACTGAAGTTGTAACAGACATTTCGACAGATGAAGACACCTCTTCACAACCAATGACAGAACTTTCGACAGAATCTTTTACCTCAGCTGAACCAGGAGTTACAACAGACACAAATACAGAGACAAATACAGAGACAATTACAGACAGTTTTACTGCAGATCAAAGCATATCAACTGACCACACCGACTCCACAACTGATATTACAGAATTGTTCATCAGCACCGAAGCTCCTGGAACTACCAATACAAACACTGACGCCACAACAGAAGTTCCTGAGGTTACAACAGAAGTCCCTGATGTCACAACAGAAGACACTGAGGTTACAACAGAAGTCCCTGAGGTTACAACAGAAGTTCCTGAGGTTACAACAGAAGTCACCGAGGTTACAACAGAAGTCCCTGAGGTTACATCAGAAGTCCCTGAGGTTACAACTGAAGTTCCTGAGTTTACAACAGAAGTTGTTGAGGCTACAACAGAAGTCCCCAATGACTCAACATCAGAAGCACTGACCACAGACATCACTGAATCCACCAATCCAATTGACTCTTCAACGCAATTCCCAATATCAACTGACTCAGTTACAGATACTTTCACAACAGAATCAACAGATTTCACAACTGATATTACAACCGATTCAGGAACTGTTACAGATATGGTGACTGACTCTGAGACCACTGAAATTCCAAACAATACAGAAACTGAGGTTGCTACAACTGAAGTGCCTGATGTTACAACTGATTCAGTTAATGTTACAGAGACTGTTACAGAGGACCCATCATCTGACATGCCAAGCACAGTGGATATCACAACCACTGAGTCAAATGACTTAACAGAATCTATCACTGACGTCATGACAGATTCCATGACAACAGATTCACCAACTGTTACAGACAGTTTAACAACTGAGCCTAATGATATCACAGAAGTGACCACAGAAATGAATTTCTTTACAAGTGATTCATCAAATCCTACAGAACTTACAACAGATTTTGAAACAAATACAGACATTACTACAGACATGCTAATTACCAGTGAAATGCCAAGTACAACTGATTCTTCAATCACAACTGAGTCGACTGATTTCATGACTGATTCCCAAACAACCGATACAACAGACACATTTACCGATTCTGAGACTACAGAAGTTCCAAGTGTTACAGAAATCTTCACGACTGATTCTACAAATGATACAGATGTTACAGAAGCCACTACAGAAGTTACAGATGCCATAACCGAAGTTACAGATGCCACAACCGAAGTTACAGAAAGTTTCACGGATGAGATCACTACTTCCAATGTGACTGAGGAATACACTGACCCAACTACGGAATTGCCAGAAGTAACAGATATGTTGACCACAGACCCAAGTGTTACTGACTCTAACAATGCTACTGATACAGTTACTGATATCATTACAAGTGAATCACCAGATACAACTGACCTTGACTTCACTTCAGAATCACCTACTGACGTTACAACTGAATCTTTCAACATTACTGAGTCAGTCACCGATATTGCAACAACAGAGATGTCTGGCATTACTGAAACTTTTACAACTGATTCCACAGATTTCACTGAAACAACTGATTCAGTAAATACAACAGATTCTATGACAACAGAACCACAAACTGATGTGACTGATCTTACAACAGATTTCACTGTAACAGAATCTCCCAATACAACAGATTCAGACACTACTGAATTCCCAACTGATGCTGACACAACTGATTCCTTAACTACAGTGGACACAGTGACAGATTTCATGACCACAGATTCTGATACCACTACATCTCCATCCAATGTAACTGATTTCACTACTGATTCAATGGTAACAGAGATTGTTACAGATTTCGAAACAACAGAATTTCCAAGTGTTACAGATGCCTTGACAACAGATGCAACAACAGATGTAACAACGGATTCAGAAAATGTGACAGATTCTTTTACAGATGACACAACTACACAACCGAGTGTTACAGAACAGTTTACAACAGATTCAGAAGTAACTGAATTTGTCACCGATTCTGAAAATACAACAGATACTTTCACTGATGACGTTACAACAGATTCATCAAATGTAACAGACAGCTTCATCACAACTGAATCTCCTGAAGTTACGGAGGATTTCACCACAGAATCAGAGAACATGACAGAGAGCGTAACAGAAGAGATGATGACAACAGATATTTCGACAACAGATTCGACAGATTTTACAACTGATTCTCCAACTGTTACAGACACTGTTACAGATTTTTTGACTACTGATATTCCTAACACAACAGATGCTACCTCTGAAATGCCAGAAATGTCAGAAATTATGGCGACAGAAACGTCAAATGTTACAGACTTCACGGATGTTACAACAGATTCCATGAATGCCACTGAATCATTCACAGAAATTGTAACAACTGAAGAACCATTTACAGAGTCACTGACTACAGATTTCACAGATTCAATTAATTCGACTGATACTTTTACTGAAGTCACAACAGAAATACCTAATGTGACAGATGTTTTTACAACAGACACTTCCGAATCAACAGACTTAACGACTGATTCTACTGATGTCATGACAACTGAAATTCCTGTCACAGAATTTACTACAGATTCAGATAATTCTACAGACACTACTGACTTTGCAACAACTGAAGCAATAACAGAATTGGATAACACAACAGAAATAGTCACAGATATTGACACAACAGAAATGCCAAATGTTACAGAATCATTCACAACTGATTCAACTGAGTTTACGACTGAGGTAAACGTGACTGAAGAAATGACTGATTCTACAACTGAATTACCTCCCATTGAATTCACAACTGATTCTGCAAATTTCACAGACACCACAGAACTGATGAACACAACGGAAGAAGTGACTGATATCTTCACAACAGAAATTCCCGACACAACTGATTCGGATTTCACTACCGAATCAGTCACTGACTTTGACTTCACGACTGAATCATCAAACTCAACTGATACAGTGACAGAATTCGAAACAACAGAAGCACCAAATGTAACAGATATCTTCATGACAGAATCAACAGATTTCACGGATATCACAACTGAATCTGAAAATGCAACAGATTTAGTTACAGAATATGTAACAACAGAGATGCCAAACACAACAGATATCTTCACCACTGATTCAACTGATGAAACAACAGAATTTGTAACTGATTTTGCAAATTCCACAGATTCTATGACTACTGAAATGCCAAACACTACTGACATTGATCTCACGACAGAGTCAGACAATGTTACAGATTTCACCACTGAGTCAGCTACCGATTTAACAACTGTATATGATAACATGACTGAGGTAGTTACTGATTTTGTGACTGTGAATTCCACAGATTTTGATTTCACTACAGAGCCATCAAATTTCACTGACATGACGACCATTTCAGATATCACAACAGAAATGCCTTTCACTACTGAATCTTTCAACACAACAGACAGCACAACAGATTCGGAGAACATGACAGAAACGTTCACAGATGTATTCACAACTGAAATGCCTATTACCACTGAAATATTACCAACAACAGATTCTGACAACGTTACAGATTTCACGACAGATACTATGACAGATTTTACTACAGAATTCCCAAATGTTACTGACTTCACTACCGAAGTTACTGAAGTTGTCACAGAGTTTCCAAATGTTACAGATTTTACTACAGAAATGCCAAATGTGACAGAGGAAGTTACAGACTTTACAACAGAATTTCCAAATGTTACAGACTTGACAACGGAAATTACTGAACTTGTCACAGAATTTCCAAATGTTACAGATTTCACTACAGAATTTCCAAATGTTACAGAAGAAGTTACAACAGAATTCCCAAATGTTACTGAAGAAGTTACGACAGAATTCCCAAATGTTACTGAAGAAGTTACGACAGAATTCCCAGATGTGACAGAGGAAGTTACAGATTTTACAACCGAGTTCCCAAATGTAACAGACGTCACCACCGACATTACTGAAGTTGTCACAGAATTTCCAAATGTCACTGATTTTACCACAGAATTCCCGAACGTCACTGAAGAAGTTACAACAGAATTTCCAAATGTTACAGACTTCACCACCGAAGTTACTGAAGTTGTCACGGAGTTTCCAAATGTTACAGATTTTACTACGGAAATGCCAAATGCGACAGAGGAAGTAACAACAGAATTCCCAAATGTAACCGAGGAAGTAACAGATTTTACTACAGAATTTCCAAATGTTACAGAGGAAGTTACAGATTTTACAACAGAATTTCCAAATGTAACAGACTTGACAACTGAAATTACTGAAGTTGTCACAGAATTTCCAAATGTTACAGATTTCACTACAGAATTTCCAAATGTTACAGAAGAAGTTACGACAGAATTCCCAAATGTGACAGAGGAAGTTACAGATTTTACAACTGAGTTCCCAAATGTAACAGACTTCACCACCGAAATTACTGAAGTTATCACAGAATTTCCAAATGTTACAGATTTTACTACAGAATTCCCGAATGTCACTGAAGAAGCTACAACAGAATTTCCAAATGTTACAGACTTCACTACAGAAATTACTGAAGTTGTCACAGAATTTCCAAATGTTACAGACTTTACTACGGAAATGCCAAATGTGACTGAAGAAGTTACGACAGAATTTCCAAATGTAACAGAAGAAGTTACAGATTTTACAACAGAATTTCCAAATGTTACAGACTTCACCACAGAAGTAACTGAAGTAGTCACAGACAGTTTTACCACAGAAATGCCAAATGATACAACAGAAGTTACAACAGATTCTTTTGTGACTGACTTCATGACAACTGAAAATGCCACAGATTTTTCTTTTACGACAGAACCATCAACATTTACTGACTCCACAACTGAATCTGACAATGCCACGGACGTTTTCACAACAGACATGCCCATTTCTACTGAGGCCACAACAGAAATTACTGACTTTACTGATGTCACAACTGATTCTAATGTTACAGACTACATGACAACAGAAATGCCAAGTGTTACAAGTGATTTTACAACAGAGTCACCTAATGTGACTGACTTCACAACTGAACTTGCAAATGAGACTGAAATTGTCACTGATTATGTTACAACAGAAATGCCAAACGCAACAGACTTCTTCACAACAGAGTCCAGTAATGCAACAGATTTTACGACTGATTTCACAACAGAGGAGACAACCGAGGCAGACAATACGACCTCAGATTTCACGACTGAATCTATGAACGTGACAGATTCCTTTACAACAGAAGCACCAAATGTTACAGATTCGTTCACCACCGAATCGACATCCTTTACAACTGAAGAATCTAACACAACAGTCGAATCAACGACACAACCTATGACTGTCACAGATTTCGAAGTCACGACAGAAACAGACAATGTAACTCAACTGACCACTGAGCCTATGACAGGCTTCTTTACGACCGAGTCACCAAATGTCACAACCGAGTCGCCATTTGTAACTGACGTAACAACTGAGTCATTTGACACAACAGAAATGACAACTGAGTCACTATTTGTAACAACTGAGTCACCAAATGTTACAGTCACAACAACTGAGTCACCAACAACGGGGTCAAACGTAACAGATACTACCACACTATTCCCAACTGTAACAGAAGAAATGACAACTGAATTCGATTCCACGACCGAATCTTTCACTACAGAAGCTGTGACCGATTTGACTACTGACAATACGACAGATTTTGACAATGTTACAACAGCCGCACCAATCATACCAACAGACAGTCAAACGACAACAGCATCGAGCAACGATACCACCACTGAATCGTACGCTACTACAACCAATGCTAGTGTTACTACTGCTGACCAAACTACCACCGGTGCCCCTGAGGTAACATCGCAGGAGTCCCCTGCTCCCACAACTTCTCTTCCAGAAGAGGTTCAGCAAAACCTTCTAAGGATGACCCTCAGACCAAGGGCGGGAGATGATGTCAATTCTCCAGAAGTCAGACAGAAGTATGAAACTGGTAAGTCACCGACTCCATGTTACATTTGTTGAGAATTATGGTAATCAGAAATTGATTGTTTGTTTTGACCCGAAAAAAGCTTTAAAATTGCGTTAAATTTGGCAATCGAAAATTTATGTGTGGGGTCATTCGTTTGGACACGAGAATAGCCTTAAGTAAAATTGAAACCATCCACCTACTTTTCAATAAAGATTTTGCAACATTCTTTGGTCACAGCATTATAACAAGAAGGTAGCAAACTACAATTGTAGTGCCTATAGTCACCCTTCCAGGAAAAGGGGGGCGTGGGCACAGGCCTCAAAATTTTTGAATCCTATTGCTTCGTGTGACGTTAATATTGTGCTGAACGGAATGATCATGCAGATTTTCATGCGAAAAACTATTTTTGCTGTAGTGTATTAACAGACGGACAGAAAGACAGACACGCGCAAATTAAAACATTAGTCCCGCAATGCCGTGAGACTAATAATAGGCCTGCGGAATATCAGACAGGAATATAAATACTGAGATTTGTATATTTAAGACGGATTCAGCTGTTTCATGTAAATATAATCGGATTACACAAATACAATAAAATTATCTTATTTTAGTTTGACAGCTTATCGCTTTGCAGCATAGCGATAACATTTTGAAGCATTGCAGTTGCATTCATATATCAATGGGCATTTTCCTATTGCCATGACGTGATTTACTTGGACATGTTTTTACCGTCAAAATGTATTGATTGTAGTCTGGATGGTATTAGAATACAAATATGTATATCTCAGTTGTGTCTGTATATTATGTGACACTTGTGAGTGGGTAGAATTTAGTTAAAATTATAAAAATCAATCTTTCTTTTTTTCTCTCACCAAACAATTTGAAACAAATTGCCATTTCTGTATGGATAGAATGACCCTTCTACTAAAAGAATACCCAAGCCAGGTTTTTAGAGATTGAGTACAATCTGATCAGCACAGTGATGGAAGTGGAAAATTTTTATCAGGGGAGCACTGGGCTGGTGAATGGTGTACAGCGTTGGGCCTTTCCGAATTTTTAAAAATAACGTGCAAGCACTTTAAGAGATGCTACCCCTTTGTCTGTCACCTGCACAAGGGTATCTGGCATGTGAGACCTGCACAAGGGTATTTGCCACTAAGACCTGCTGGAGGGTATCTGGCCTGTGACCTACTTTTGGTGATTGACCTTTGACCTCCAGAAACTCAGACTGTTTGTTTTCTTTATTTTCCTCATCTCAGAAAGACACCAAAAGTTTATCAACACAAGATAAAGTTCTATTGAGACTGTATGCAAGTTTTAATGACAGAGATGAAACAGCATGACCAAGGCAGGTGTTATTCATCGGTGCCGGAACAGGGGGGGGGGCAGGGGGGGGCAATTGCCCCTTCTGCCCTTGGCCAGGAGGGGCAGGGGGGGGGTAATGCTGTCCTTTTGATCTCAGAGAAAAAACATTATTAGGCCTTGATTAACAGTGAATTTAGGCAAAAATGTTCAAGTATGTTCAAAATTATTATTGCTGCTACATTAAATTTTTTGTCGCGCGAATAAGATTTGCCCTTTCTCGACCGACCGCCCCTGCCGCCCTAGTTTCCTTCCGGCACCTCTGGTGTCATTAACTTTCAGAGCCTTCCTCCCACAATAGACATGCACGTTAGATGCAATCTGGCACTGGTGTATGATATATATTATGAAAATTTACATTAATTTCCTATAAATATGCAATTTTTCAGGCCTGTTAACCGCGTATCTGGAAATCGTAAATGGAAACATTGCTCAGAGGAAAAGGCGGAAGAGACAATCAGAGAATCCAGGGAATCCAAACAATATATCAGTAGCGGTAAGTAATTAATACAAAAACTATGCCAAAGTTTTTTCAATTCCCGACAATTTATTAATTCTAAATTAATTCCCTGCTGAAATTACATTAATGAACTTGGGTAATCAGAAAGTTGGAAATTCCAGCAAAAATTGTATATTTGGGATTATTTGCATGACAACTATGTCACAAAATGTAACAGATGTAAAATCTATTTTTCACTTACTGCATAATCATTCAATCTTAATTTAGCAAAGGAAATGACAACTCTGTCAGCAACTGGTGTATAGATGTGTAATATATGAGTCATGTAATTTTAATGATGCACAAACTGAGTCATCACATAATATACTATTATGGTGTATACATGGCCAATTGTGCAGCGTATGTAAAACATACGGTGCTCTTTCTTGCGTATTTCGTACGTAAATTGACTGTTCTCACGTACAAAATACGTACGAAAATGTATGTACGTAAAACATACGTAAATTTTTGTATGGATTTCATTCTTGTTAACTTGGTTTTTGGGCTTTTTAACTGGATTTTTTTGTTGATTTTTTTTAGATAAACAAATGCAAGGTCTCTACTGGTGATAACCATACAGCGCCAAAATGGCCAAAGTAAATGAAAAGTCCTGTCAGAACTTTTTATGAATTCGTACGAAATTCGTACGAAAATGTACATACGTACTACGGATCGGCTCTTTTTTGTAAGTTTCATGCGTAGAATTTACGTGCGTAATTCGTACGCTGCACAATTGCCAGTGATTGTAATATATAAAACAAAACTGTAACAAGCGCGTCATGAATGTCCAAATTGTGACTCGAAACAACGATGGAGCCAGATGTGTGATAAAATTTTAAGTCCTTTCCAAGGCTTTCATGATTACAAAATAAATTCGGCGAATACCAAATTAAAACCCATGGGGTAAAAAAGGGCCAATTGTATGCCATTCTGTATGCGCTGCGAACAAGTGATTACCACACATACACCAGTGTCACACATGTGTCTCCATCTCTTTTTTTTAAATGTATTCATTATTCAGTAAATGTATTTTTTATTCAGTAACACCAGTAAAAGAAAACATGTAAAAATTTAAGAAGGCATAATATATAAGCCTATTCACAAATTTCAAATTTTACAATATTCAAGACTGCAAGAAAAGGTGTCTAATCTCAAGAATACTTGTCCTGATTAGAATAACTTCAGATTTCATAACAAACAAAAATTGATTAGAATAACTTCAGATTTCATAACAAACAAAAATTGAATAACTAAAAGAAAACAATTAACACCTTGTCTGGACGTTGGATTTTGTTATAATCGTAAATCTTTGTACGGAGAAAACTAATCGGAAACACATTGAATTTTTTGAAAGGGTCGAATATTTTGTATATTGTTTCCTGAAGGATTTTACAGATCGCTGACTCTTATGTTGGTAGGTCTGTGATAGTTTAACCAAATCCCACATAAATAATATTCTATCTGGAGGACTTTCTTGCAAATGAATGACTTCAGGATTTTATAATCAAAATCTTGGCAACGAGAACAAATTTCTCTGAAACACATTTTTGAAAATTAAAAACATTTCAGTATACAGTTTCAAATATAAATGTTTTTTACAGATCACTGATGTCATCCAAGAGCCCGCCCCTTCTACAACTGCAGAGGTCCAGTTCTACGTAAGAGAAGGAGATGGAAGCCCAGTACCAGCCGCCCAAGCGCAATCGGTCTTTGACGGAGCGACAGCCGCCAGACTCTCTATGCTTATGGAGGCTGAGGTCAGTTGATAAGTAAAAGTTACATATTTAATATGTATTATTATTATGTATAATTAGAAAAGTTGGTAGTAGCTATGTTTCTACATTAATTAAAAATTTGCAGTACTCAATGAGCAGTTGAACAGCATAGGCCGTGATAGTGGAACTCTCCTTTTTCAAGCTCTCCTGTGTTGACGAGCAGAATAAAACTATTTCCGGGAACAAGCTGCCATTTTGTACCATTGCTGAGTCAGTGGAGCTGGCATTCCAGGCCCCAGGGCACTTTTAATCCATTGAAAACATTACGGATTTGCATTGCCGAGTCTTAAATGGAATGTTTAGCATGGATTGCCACCATATTCCAGTACTTTCAGGCTGATTAGACTTTGTTTCGGACCTTAGAAACCCCAGCTCCATTGTAAATTCCCAGGCTGATGTTTCCGCAAATAGTTTTATTCTGCTCGTCAACACAGGAGAGCTGGAAAAAGGAGAGTTCCACTAATGCCCGCTATTGCTGAGTCTCTTGGAATTGAGTGATGCAGTCAGCAGCAAGAGACCAGTAGCCCTACAGGCACTTTTTATTGACAACAACAATATTTTTCTGCTATCGTATTTTTGCAATGCTGATTTTATACTTATTATCATCTCTGATATAATGAATAGTCACCAGCGCCCCTGTGGTCATAAAGCCGGATACTTCAGGCATATGGGATATAAGAATGACTGCCAATTTTCTTAGCCCAACAAACAGTTACATTTAGGTCAAAATCTTTGATAAGTGTACCTTCCTTAATTATAATTCCCAATGATATCACATTGCCCTTGGCTTTCTTTCACTTATCAAAGACGTTGACCCATATATATATTTAATTCCAATTGCAGCAAATAAATTTGGCAGCCATTTGATCTCGGACTTACCTAAATTTTGGCTCTTCTGAGGCAATATTTGTTTTCTGACATATATAGTGCCAGCGGGACTCTTAACAGAGGACTTGCAGGGTGATTCATAATCTAAAATAAATTTAGTCCAATAGAATTCAATGCAATATTTGTTCAACAATGGCATTAAACTGTAAAATAGTAAAATATACCATCATTGTCCAACAATCTCTTTAACAGCTTGGCAGTCTACATACATTTATCAAGGTTTTCCCCTCCCAGTGCAGCAGCATTTATCACCCACAACTAGTTTTTTCTTCCATTTAATAAAGCTTCAAACTGACATCTTAAGGAAATATTTTTTTACAGTCAACTTCTCCTATCAAAGTATGTTTGATTGAGAATATTTGAATGGGTCACATTTGCACGATTCTGTTATTTTACATTTTTTACTGGGAAATTGGATTTATAATAATTTGGTATGAGGATATTTTATTTTGATATATCTGTGTGAGAGTGATGGTTTTGTATGGTTTTTGCATTATTTGAAAATTGTGTAAAAAGTTTTGCTACATGTATGGGTTAAAATTATCTAAATCTTACAAGATAATTACAATTTTGTATCAAAATTAAACCAAAGTGTTTATTTATTATCTATTCCCCATATTATGGTTACATATATTTAGCCTGTAAGGTGAGAAGTTAAACAATGTTTTTCAACAATGTTTTTCATGTAGCAAATCTTTTCTAAACATCTAATTTTCATAGCATGTTTGTTTTTTGAGGTTCTGAAACAACAATCGGTTAGTTTTTCCTTTTATAAAAATAAACAAATTCAGAGAACTGGATGTCCTCGAGAACCGGCATGTTGACAAACAAGTTCAATGGAAGTGTTTGGCTAAAATATAACTAGAACCTGACGGTGCAGAACTGGTGTCTATTGCCACAGCTTATCGAATTATGTTATATCCACCATTTTTGATAGGTTAACTGATGATCTTGGTGGCCAAAAGATGAACCTACCCATTATGATTTCAGTTTAACGATACTTCTTAATACCAACAAATACAGGTACAGCAGAACTCTTGATGACAAAATTATGCGTAATGCATCACTTGGGGGCAATTTTGGCATCTCTGAAAATAAATTTTAGACTACAGCCACAAAACTGCCTTTGAAAATCCCAATGTAATTTATGAAATCACATTTATGCCTGGTATTGTGGAGATAAATAGACCAATAAAAAAATTTAATAATTTCCAGCCAAACTATGTATTGCACACATTTTTGATTAACCATCATTTATTCCATTATTTTGGGGTTACAAGGCAAATTTAACCTTTTTAAAAATTTTTTTTCAATGGTGAGCATTCAGGTAATTTGGTATAAAAGGCATTAAAGGCAGGAACAGGAAGTGTATATTTACTACTTTAACACACTTTATGATAGATTGCCATGCCGAAAACAGTTTGCAGTTACCGTTTTGTCAATTATCTTCCTCTTTTGTAATTTTTCTATAGATCTATGTAAAATGATGTTGATTGATCCTCAAAGGGAGAAATTAGCTTATTATTGAGGTTGAATAAAACTGTACTTCTTTTTTTAATAATAAATTAATTATCTTTTTTAGGTTGTCTCTAAACCCCAAGCAGTGATTCCGCCGGACGATGGTAATGGCGGCTTAGCAGCATGGCACATTGCACTGATCACCCTGGCGAGTGTGTTAGCCCTTGCTCTGATTGTTATATTACTTGCGGTTGGCTGCAGAGGCAGACAGACTCACAATATCAACAGTGGAAGTGGTCGTTCGAGAAATTCTGTAAGTAATAAGTAGTAGTGGAACATATATTTATACACTGCTCACACAAATTAAGGGAGCAAGGGGTGTTTTTCATTATTGTTGCCAGTTAAGGCTGTTACAGTGAGATATCGTGCATCAAATGTCAGAGAAAAATTGAATATGTCAGGAGATCGGTCGTAGAAATTTAATGAAAAAACATAGGGTCTACCCGAACTCAAACTCTAAACATATCCATAAACCTAACCCTCAGTCTGGTGAAAGTGAGAACTGCATGCTGCTGTCACCTGGCACAAAAGCTGATTTTGTATGCTACAGCACTGCTGTGCTGTCCCAAGAAATAGTTCCAATTTCATTGCACATTCACAAAATTTCTATTCAACATTGATGTATACCAGAGTCAGACTCGACAATCACATTCTATGAGGAAGTAGACAAGGCCATCAACACACTCAGAAATAGCCCGGTTTCTTCCAGACAAAATTGTGTGAGTTCCTCAGACCTAAGAATATTCTTAGCTCAGACTGAAATGATGACATCGTGACATGTTCATTATTTTTGTCAGTTAATTTATATTTGGTCGAAACAGCAATAACTTGAACTGACTATGATTTCCGCCTTGCTCCCTAAAATAATGTGCAGTGTACATATACATATATGTATATATATGTTGTGTGGCTTTCAGCTGATTATAATGAATATTTGAGATAGGCATATGCACCATTAAGATCTGATACTATCATGCAATGATAAGAAACAGAATTTGTATCTTAGATGACCTTTTACTCTTTTTTCTACAGTGGCAAATTCCCCTCATTATCAATCATCAAATAAATGTCTGAAGAGCTTCCATTTTAGGGTTATCAAATGTAGAATAAATATCTTCATAATTTTAATCATTTAATCAATATATCTTTATCAACAAAAAAGTTTTGTGCATTTCAAAGTTCATCACAACGGATAGTAAGTCCAAGTTTGAAATTGATTTTTTTCAAATTGGGTACATGCTAAAAAAGCTTTTACCTAACATCCTGAAAAATTTCAGTGGCTAAGTTTTATTTTCCGTTTTCAGAGGAACCCTGTTGTGGCGTTGACGGATGACCCTGAGTTAAATCTCTATGATGCATCCACAGTAAGTGATATGTTCATTTATTATTACATGGGCTGTTCTGTATTTATCTGAGTATTCTCCCTTCCAGCCTATAGATATTTTTTCCAAGGGCCATAAAGACAGCATAGATCTTTGAAATTTGTGTTATAGGGGATTAATACCCAGATTATACATTGCTAGTCATGGAATAAACCTTGTTACTGATTAAGCCACAATCAAGCAACAATAGATGATTCATTTTAGCCATAATATATTTAAACAATATGTGTGACAATCATCCTATAAAATTAACACTGTTAGTTCTACAGTTCATTACTAGAGGGAGTATTGGTGTAGAGCAAGGGATAAAGACACAGGATAGCTTTGGCTATGGCCTGAAATTGGTCAGCATAAAATTACACCAATATTGTCACCAGTGATGTCACATACAACACATCTCTCAGTGACAAAGTGACCATACATTTTCAATATAAAGGGTTGAACCTGCATGCAGTGACATCACTGCAAGTTCTACCTTTTACATTGAAAATGTGTCAGGTCGAAGGAAAATTCAGGGAAATACAGGGTAGAGGGTGAAAATATCAGGGAAATACAGTACGGGCTTCTAAGGCATCATCAATAAACATACAAGTAGATATTTTATATATATAAGCTTAGGAGACCCTATGGAAAATACAGGCCAAGCCATGTATTAACCTAAGGTTCAAGATTCAGTTTATTTCCATACACATTACATGATGAAAAAAATAAATGAGGGATGGATATTAGACCAGGACTCTTACATTTACAAGGTGATGGGGTAGAGCAGACTACCAGATTGGCCCTGATGGACCGCTGTTCAGTAGCCACCTGAATGATTATGTTAGAAGTGAAGACTCTTGTAGAAATTGTTGAACCTATAAGTATCTTACTACACAATCATCAAGTCAAATTTTCAAATTTTCAAAAATTTTCAGTTACCTGTTCGAGGAGACTCCGCACTTGACGAGCCTGACTCCTACCAGTTAGGACCATCAATGGTTTCAACAGTAGCCCCAGAATATGAAAATTTACCCGGACAGTCCATAAAAAGAGGTTCAAGGGGTCGAAGTTGGGGTCCAGCCGGCGCACCCGCACGACAAAAAACACCGGTTGGAACTCCGCGACTTTTGTCTTACAAGAACCATGCGTATAACCCTGATTCCGATGCAGAGTGAGTACAGAATTATTCACTTATTTGAAGTTATTTCAGAAATGATTATATTGTTTTGTAAATATAAAATAAGTATTAGCCTTAAGTATTTTGTAAATAGGTTGTAAAGAAAGGAAAAGTTATTAAATATTTTACAGTGAGGGAAATAAATATTTGACATCAAGAAAAAATTACCGTTTAAAACATATTGCCAAATTTCAACATTCTGAATCTTGACAGACCTACAAATCTGTTCAACCACAAATGTCAGGGAGTACACAGAATTTAACTGAAACCAGTTTGTCTGCCAAGTCTTAGAAAATCTGAGATTTGGCAGATTTGTTTCTGATTCAGAATTTTAGATTACAGCCAGGAAATTTGATATGCAAAAAGAGTGGACTGTTGCACTGTGAAAATGGCACTCTGTGACTCATGATAGACAATAATGTGTCATCTTTACTACATTCAACATGGGAAACATAGAGGCTGTTCGATTAGTCATTATCAAGAGAAGGCCATTTGATTTGTCATAACTGATTTTAGAGTAAAATCAGATGCATAAGCCTTAAGTTTGCTTGTCACCAACAAGCAGGATTAGTCTCCTTAGATCAAATTAACATTGAAATTATTGGGTATGATCATGATAAATCATCAGCATGATGACACACGAAGTGCCATTTTCACAGTGTTCACAGCAGTCCACTCTTTTTGCATATTAAATTTCCTGGCTGTAAGGGCATGTGTTTTAAGTGAAAGATTGCCAGGGGAGAGGGGTCAAATAATTATGTACAAGTCTATCAATGTCCCTCCAGTCAAGAAGTGTGGACAAATGTAAGAATAAGCATAAAAGGCATTACTCATAAGATAGATTGCAGTCATTGGTTGGAGTGGCAAAACATATCTGTAATTACAAGAGATAATCACTAAGCAACATGTTAGACTATTGTTGCAGACTCCTGTGAGTCTCCCTGGACTTACTGGAGTAGATGCTTTTTGGAATAATTTATGAGAATTTTGGCAAATTTATGGGTCGGAACGTCGTTAGATTCTTGATAAGAATTGGCCTATAGACGTTTTGGAAAATGGTGGTTGTTATCAGCTTATTACTTAAGCTGCTAAGCTGACATCATCTTAAACAATACAAATTCGACAAAAACTACAAAGTTATATAATCAGAAATTTAAGTTATTACCTGGATATTGGTCTTCATTGCTTTTCAAAAAGCTTTCGGTAAAGAGCAAACAGTCTAAAGATTTTGTTAGATCAGATTGCAATAACAAAATGTTTCATATCAAACCTCACTCTCCGTACTTTCCTACTCTTCAAGCATTACCGTAAAACGGGGTAATGTTGGCAATCTGGGGGAAAGTTGGCCTGCTATTTTAACCCACTTAATAGTCTTAATGGCAGAAATCTGAGAAATGCCAACTTTCCTCACTGTCACAGGTGGCTAATTTTCCGAAGAAACCTGTGTTAGTGAGAAAAGTAGGCATTTCATTCATTAAGTGGGTTAAAATCATAGGCGTACGGCGCGCGCGATTTTTAGGGGGGCGAGCGACATTTGCCCGAATTTCAAGGTCTAAATTAAATACCATTTCAAATGAAATTGCCTGGAAATCATTAATTTTCAATAGTTTTTATGCAATCATCTGCCCGAATTTTTTAGCCTTTTTGCCCGAATCTTACTGTTTCCCAAACTTTTGGGGGGGCGATCGCCCCCCCTGCCCCCCCCTCCGATACGCCTATGGTTAAAATAGCCGGCCAACTTTCCCTCGGATTGCCAACTTTACCCCGTTTTACGGTATTTGTTTTTAGCACAAGTATTGAAGTCAGTCCAATAAATTGAAGCATTTTGGGCTCAGCTTCACACTTCAGTAGTTTTGAACGGAATAAGGCAGGATTTTATATTTTAAATCCTTTACCAAATATACTTCAGCAGAAATGCAAATGTTGTTCCTTCCAAGTCTTCCAAATTCTTTCCAAAAGAAACTTCTGTCAAAAACGTTCCAAATAGCAGATATAAACACCAGAGGTCGACACCAGTCAACAGAATAATAGTTAATCCACACATGGCTCACCTGCAGGCATCTGCAGCAAAGCTCAATTGACTGCACTTTGACCCAGTTCCAGCTGAGTGTGTTTATCCAACAACTGCCTGACAACCAACTGTAGATCGATCTCATGTTTTGTGTTGAATACTTTCACAACAGCAAAAATGAAGCTTTTAATGGTGCTGGAACTGATGCAACCACTTAGTTGAGGTAAATATACATGAGCTTAGAATGTTTTTTGAGATTTTGAAAAGATCACATATTTACTAGAATAGATACAGTAGCAGTAGAATATCACTATGTAGTGATCATTTCACATATATTGGATTTCTATAGCAGTAGGACAATCAGATTTTATCACTCTGTTATAGTCTGTTAATCACCTTATCACACCTTGACACTCATGTCTGTTTATCACACTGTAATATTAAATGCCAGGTTGGCTGGGTTTGATGCGTGGTATTGGTAACCCAGAATATGACATAGAAACCCACAAAAAGAGTTAAATCTTTACTTGTTATCACACTTTGACCAAATACCTACACTCAATTGTTGCACATGTGCTAGTAGGTTAATAAAATGTGTAGCCCATTATTGACAGTGCAGTGAAAGTGTTGAGTCAATTGACGATCTGATATCACACTACATTACATGTATAGGACTATCAGTTAATTACTTATTATGTTGTCCCATTGCAAATACTTAGTTTCAATGATACTAATGTTTGCACATTAGTGACATTACTATTATCACCATGTATAGCAGTACATGTAATTAGATACCCATAATAATTGATTTCGCTTGATAATTAGGCCAAAAAAAATCCTCAACTATTCAGGTGACTAGCTAATACTTCTGATATAAAATACTTCATTCATGAAGTTATATAATTTCCTGGAGAAATGTCGATATCTAATTTTAATTGGATGCCTCATTTTCCAATTTACATCAGACAATGCAGAGGCTGATATCTTTCCTCTTTTACGTCCATAGACGCAAATGTCACCTGCCCGCAACAAAGTTTTTCAAGGAAGATAGATTTTATTTGTAATCCTAAATTATACAAACCACTGCCAACCTAAACGAAATACAACACCATCATCCCTTATGAAATACAACACTGTCATCCTCATTGAAATACACCAGTGTCATCCCAAATGAAATATGATACTGTCATCCTAAATGAAATAAAACTGTCATCCTAAATGAAATAAAACTGTCATCCTAAATGAAATAAAACTGTCATCCTAAATGAAATACTGCACTGTCATCCTAAATGAAATACTGCACTGTCATCCTAAATGAAATACGGTATCCCAAATTAAATATTCTGTCATCCTAAATTATGAATTGTGTAGGTCTATTGTTAAACTCTGCCAAATTGTGAATTTTATTTCTTTTCATCCTTAATTGTTTATAGTGTCATCCTAAATTAAATACTCTAGTAATTCTAGGTGGTATAAACACTGGCATCCTAAATTAAATAAAAACATGGTCATCCTTAATGAAATACACTTTCATCTAAACATCTAAATAAAATACAGTTGTACTTTCCACCAGCCTGACTAAAATACATTGTCATCCTAAATGAAATATACATCTGATTTGAAATATGCTTATAGTTACTTTCCATGAAATAAAACTAAAACATGTTCATCTTTCATGAAATGAAGTGTAAATTGCCATATTATAGCGAATAACTTGTCCTTTGAGATCTGCTCCACTGACCGATGTAGGCCTACACTTGACTGAGACGGAGTGTTTTGATCTTGGACAAGGCCGTTGATTTGGACATGATCTTGAAATTTTTGGCTATAGGCCGACTGTTTATTTGAGGCAATATCAGTGTGGTAGCAGTTTTGTCACTGAAATAACTCATATACTGTTATATGAACTGTAATTGCATTGATCGGTCTTATATCACTACTAAGCTGATATATTGCAGATGTGGTCAATATGCTCTGTATATCTCAATATCAATTTATTGTATCATTGCCATAATTCCTGTTTGGAGGTTTGGAGTCATTAGACTGCATGACTTATATATGATGTCGAGTGTATATTTTTCAATTTGATGCATAATACCACACTTACATATGAATCAGTTTCTATAGATACGGCTAAGTAATCATTAATACCTTGCATGTGGATATGTATCATCAAAAAGCTAGACTGACGTTATATACATTATGAAGGTATTGATTTTGTCATTTCATAACTTTTCTATAGTATCTGTAATATTTCTATAGCACATTTTTGTGCATTTTAGTCAAATTTGAGCAATTTTCTGAATCAGAACCTATTTCTAAAAAGATTAAATATGATGACCATGCACTTGCAGTGTTTTGCTTTTCTAACCTATGATTTAAAGTCTGTTACTGTGACACATTGGAAAATTTCCATAAAATTACAGCTCTTGACATTTCAGGATTAGTATTTATAATTTAGTTCATCTGCTTAAAACTGGGTTGAAGAATTGACTAACACTAGAGCTGTTAATATAAGAGTATTTGCTGTATACATATGATTAAATATTTATATAATGGAGATTGGAGAATAGTGAAGTACATGAAGTAGAGACTGATATATGTAACCAACTAGATGGTGGATATTAAAATATCCGAGTGACATATCCAGAAATTGATGATACATGTCATGATCGATGGATTAATATAGGGCCTTGTTCTAAAGGTAATGTTAGAACTTTTTCAAAAATCTTGACATGCTCATGTAGCATTTCATTTGGGATGACTGTGTTGTACTCCATTTAGGATGATAGTGTTGTATTTCATTTGGGATGACAGCTGAATTCAATAATTTAATTCAGGATGAGACCAATGGGTTAAAACGTATAATTTAATGTCAATGCATTGTCCTATCAGATATATTCACATATGATAACACATTACATTTAGAGCAAAATTAATATCTGTTTTGTTTGAGGTATTTGAACAATCCAAACATTCCGATGATTTGCAGGATTTGCCAATCATTTCAAATTAAATATCTTCTTTGGACAGTATTTAACAGAACTTTATTGGTGCCATCAACATAGACATCATAGCATGTGGATTATCAATTGAATATCTGAGCAGTCCAATTCCAACCTGACATTGCCATGATTGGATCAATTAAATAATCAATTATTTGAGGATTGTTTGCCTCTTGTTGATTACATCAGAGATTGAGGGATGCAGGGAATGTTAACATTCCATTACAGACCATTCTTTACCAAGGGGTCAATAGTGTTGCTATGGAAGCTTAAAAAGCATACTGAGTTAGGCAGGAGACCAAATTAACAGCAATAATGTCATTAAAGTACTAACTGCTAGCTGAAACAATAAGGCAGCTACATGTTTGCTAAAATTCACCCAAAATAACATGCAGAAGCAGTTTTCTCATTGCATCCAGGGTACATATCAGAGACATCCCAGGACATCCTGGAGTCAACCCTGGACAGTCTGGGCCAATTTAGGACTACTGGGACAACTGGGTCTCTAGATGACAAAAATGCATGTTAAAACTTAAAACCCCCAAAGACTATTGTAACTAGTAGAATTTATTTCCCAGCACAGCATGCATACATAACTAGTATTACATACAGATCTATGACATTTGTTGTGTTGCATTATAGGGATTTATAATCAATCTTAAACCATTGTGCATTATAAGCTCGTCTGGTAATAAGCATTGATTACATACTGTGAATTAAGGTGGGACAAATTGGTATGACAAGAAAAGCATTCATTAGTTGTTGCACATTATGTTGTGACAAACTTCTGTCACTTCCTTGGAGGTGTGAATCGTGTGATAAATAAAAATAATAATTGTTTCCTGATAATCATCAATTGCAAGGCGATAGTATACCAATTTTCTGAAACAATCTAGCTGGTAAGATGAGACAACTTGTTAAATTATACACTTGTTTGACTGTTATATCTTATACTGAAAACAGACTTCCCCCTCTCAAGATAGAATTTGGATTTATAAATATTTTATTACAAATATGTTATTCATGCATACTGTTACTCCAGCCAATGAATCTGCGTTTTATTATTTTGATTATAAGTATTGCTATTAAT
The DNA here is from genome assembly GCA_026936325.1 of Platynereis dumerilii. NCBI lineage: Eukaryota > Metazoa > Annelida > Polychaeta > Phyllodocida > Nereididae > Platynereis > Platynereis dumerilii. The sequence goes on along the minus strand of JAPTHN010000010.1, from coordinate 10,034,244 downwards.
AGCTTATTCTACAGGGTTATAAGCACATGCTATCTAAATTTATAAATGAGGATAAGTTTATTAAGTGGGAATAAGTTTATTTAGCTGTGTTAAATACATAGGAGGGTTTACTTGTAACAACAGTAGGTCATGATTTTATTATGTGCTTCTTTATGATTATTATAAGTGTGTAATGTACAAATTGTACATAAATGTTATAGTTTTTGTTATTTTGTAATGTTCAGCTCAAAGGTCAGCCTGTACCCAGAACTACAGAAGCTGTCTGTCATCAACGAACACAGCGTTCCTAAAACGAAGACAGCAAGAAATGGCCATATAGCAAAAGAACACAGCAGATTGCAAGGCAGTGAACCTAAAAAGATGAGTTACAGAACGTTCGATGCTCATCCGAACAGGAGGAGGGACTATTTTACCCCTCCTGGGTCGCCTACACCTCATCCAGCAGAGGAGAGGGTGAAACCGAATAGGCAACGTGATTATTTCACCCCTCCCGGATCATTCGAGGAGTATCCGAATATCCCCGATGTGGTTATGGAGAGCAACCAAAACTATTCGCCAAATGCAAGAAGAGCGAAAAGTCAGAATTCTCCCGAAAAGCCAAAGAAAGTGACAAAACCCGAAGATAACTTTCTTGATGTCCCTGGCAGAAAGAAACGGAAACCGCGGTCGCTCAGATCCCCACCTAATGAGGAAAAGAAGGTAGAAAAACCAAAAGTCCGGAAAGCAAAGAAAATGGAGCAGTTAAATGACGTAAATCATGATTATGATGATGTCTTTATTGATGATACAAAACCAACAGAAGATAGACAAAGTCCCCAAGGCAAGCTGCAGAAGAATTTGGTAGAGATGGAGAAGTTGGAGAAGAGACTGAATAATTATATGGTGACTGATTCATTTTACAAGAACATACTGTTCTCCGAAACTGAAAGTATCGAGTCAGACAATGACAAGAGTCAACTGCAACCCGTGAAAGTGGTTAAAGTAACGGTGTCAACGGAGACACAAACGGGCTCCAATGAGCCGAATGGCATCGGTGAGGTGGTAGTTGAGGATGCAAATAAAGATGAGGGAGAAAAAGTAACGATTCCGGTTGCTACGCAGACCGATTTCCCTCTCACTCCTCAAGCTTCACCGAGGCTGAAAATACGAAAGCAACTGCCAAAGGAGCCTATAAATTTTGAAAATCATGCCAAACAAAACGGCCATGATGTCGTACCAGACAATAGCGTGCAGTATGAGGTTCCCCAGCAGCCGACTCCTATCACTTATTCGCATGATGCTCCCCCACCAGTCATTCCAATGGAGGAAACGGCTCCCTTGCCCGAAGAAATTTATTACGCTGTAGTCCTTAATGAGGAACCTAGAGAACACGCCCAGAGGGGGCTAATACCAAAAGAGCAACTAAACATATCAGACCCACCGCGACAATTGGCCAAGTCGCCAGTGCCCGCCCCGAGGAGAAAGCAGAAAGAAGAACCCAAAATAGACCATGATGTCATTACTATAGAGAGCAGTGAGCCGTCGCCAGTTCTCATCGAGCCGGTTGTTGATGTATATGATGGCAATGAACCCACTGAACTTGATGAGTTAAATTTAGCCAAGCATTTTATAAAAGACCCCCAAGATTCACCAAGTGGCTCTGGCAAGAGGCCAGTGTTTGAAGAGTTTGGAACAGGGATCGAGGGAAAAATTAAACCCACCACAGCACAGCGGCCAGAGTCAGTGCAGCCGACACACTTTGTGCCTATTGTGCCGAGAAAAAGTGGGCCAAGACTTTTGGACAGACCAGACAAGAGTCACGCTATTCAAAGAGCCCTCAAAGATGGCCAATGGCTGTCAGATGACATTGACCCTGAACCCAAGGTCAACGGATTTGAACCTGGGACTGTCCACGAAGAGGTCATTGACCCTGTTGTTGCAAAGAAACCTGAAGAAACACCATTCTTGCAAAAACCACCATCATTACTATCACTGAATCCCAGAGATAACACAGACACACTAAGTCGAACACCAAGCCCTTTCCTCCGATCTAGCACTGCGACGCCACCTACAATTCCAGCGACCTCTCCGAAAGTATCCCCAAGACCCTCTCCGAGACCGTCTCCAAGGTCAAGGTCGCCCAAACAACAAGACATAGCTCCAGTCCATAAAGCGTGAGTGACCTTCACAATGTTTTAAGGTGAAGGTCAAAGGTGAAGGTCAAAGCTTATTCTCCTTCTCAAGGCTTCTGTGAGCTGCTTCTGGATAGTGGCAATATTACACTGGGAGTTAGATGGTCATAGAGAATTAGTTTAGTTTGGCTTTTTGATGTGATTTGGTTGTATTTGATGTCTCATTTTCTTTGACTGGCTTTTTTTCAAGCAGTTTGGAATTCAATTTGTTGTAGCTCTATGATTTTAGTGGCTACTTTATTTTCTTTTGTTGCTTTCATGGTTACCTTTCTTTTTTAGCAATACTTAATACTTTTCAATTTCAGGCTTGCCTTCAAGGGTGAACAATACTGAACATTGCTAAAATTCAATTGAGTTCAATTGATTTAGATTATATCAAGAATTTTCATTGTCTTGCTTGCGACAGAAAAAGAAAATACACTTCAATTTGTATTATTGCTGATAATTGCTGCATTACTGCCAAATTTTTAGATATATCAATCTGCAAAATAAATATCAATCATCTCTATTATGACTATGGCGGGTTGATGCCTTATTAAAATCAAATTGCGTCAAATGCCCTTTTTCTGTCCTCTCCAAGTTGATTTCTTGCAAAACTGAAAAGACAATACCCAAATTAATAACCATCAAAAATAAAATAAAATGTCATATATAACACTTCATTATCATCACATTGTTACTTGTTCTATTTGCAGCTCGTCACCGCCCGCCACCCTCAGCCTCCTCCAAAGGCATTCCCCGCCTCAGCAACCGAGACGAAGAGACGAAGATGGAGATGACTTAGACATCCCCGAGAGAAGCTGGGAGGTTCAGCCTCAGGACCGCATCCCAAAGAGAGCGAAGCAGCAAATCAACGCACCAAACAGCGGACAAAACGGACCAAACGGACACTCGTACCCATCCGATCCACTGACGGAGAGTGATCTGAGTGATACCCTCAGCATGACGGTGAGTGTTATTATGTGATGAAATAATATTTCATTTATATAGACAGGTAGACATTCACATGGCTGATTGAGAACATGCACAAACTTTTTTTTGTTGCAACAAAATATGAAAAGCGCAAATTTATTTTCATCCTTATAACAAAATACTATTTAATTTTGTTCAACATACCATTCAAGCATTTCATTATTTCAAAATGGTATTTTGTTATTTCAAAATACCATACTTTTTATATATATTTGAAAATAGAATTTCATTGTATTAAAATAATATATATATCATTGTTTCAAAATAAATATTACGTTACATCAAAATAGTATTTCGTTACATAAAAGATATAAAATTAAATTGTGCTTCTTGTATTTCGTTATAAATACATTTTTGCATGTCATCTCCCAGCCATCCAGGGGGGGCTGAGACTGGTCTGGAAGCATGCGCACCCCGGAAAATTTGAAATTTTTGTATGTAATGAACCTTTTTTTGGCCAAATTCTGGGCGGGGGAGGGGGGGGGCAGTTGCCCCCCTGCAGTCTACGGCTCTGCTATCATAAACTCAAAGTCATAGTTTACTATACTGCTCATAATAAATCGACAAAAAATAAATCAGCAGCATTTGCTCATGAGAGAAAGATATATAATAAGGTGCAGACTGATCTAAGAGTGCTCATGAAGTATAGTTTTCCCCAGGACTTAATTAGGCTTGATGTATAACAATACTTGGTGTTTGTAGTATATGGCTGTAATAGGTAATCTATACTTTAATGATCTCATCATTTATCACTCAATTAACAAACTGTACAATTGTGATTTTGGCCACAAGGAGTGATCGTGTTCATTTGGGGAGCTTTCTTTTGTATAATCAGTATTTTCTGAGAAAACATCCTGTCTTGTTTTCCTTGACGATACAGTAGATATTGGCCTATCATCATCATTTCTCGTATTACTACTTTACACAATGGACTATTTATCATTATGATATATGAACATTATATATATAGTTTATATAGCTGTCAATGAAAACACAGCTGTGCAGCGGTCATAAAAACAAATTTATCATACTTGAAAGGGTGTAGAAAACTGAGTTTTGTAGGATTAAGCAATCAATGATGGATAGCACAGTTCATAACAAAAGTGATGACAAATATTTGTCCATTAGACTCTGGATACCTTACAAAGCATTGGGACTCAAGCTAGCAGATAGGAAATTACCTGCCATACAAGAAATAGAATTTGAGGTAAATATATAATAAGATAATACAATGGAGTCATTAAAAAATTAATTGTGCTGATAATTAATCCATAATTAACAGCTGGTTGTGCAGAGGAAAAACTTTACACACTTTATCAAATTTAGTCAAAAAGTGTTTTTGATTGTTATTTCAGAAGCTTTATGTTAAATTTTAAAGAGTGTCCAAAAACATTACGGCGAAAAAAATTATAAATGTACAGAAGTAATAATTGATTCATCTAGAAATGTGGAAATGTCTCAAAACATCATTAAATTATATGAAATGATCCATATTTAATATTATTTATAAGAATATGATCTTTATCATGATCTTTATCAATTTTAACTGAATCTTTTGTCTATTTAAATTGTTTGCTGTGTACATATATATTTTATAAACCATTCACTGAAGAAAAATTTATGAATCAATTTCTTAATATTATACATGAATGAAATATTTTAAAATTTGTAGATCAAGAATCTGTGTGAATAAACTTATCAAAAGTATCACCCTTGCTGACATCATGTACAATTGTACATCACATGTAATATCAACCTTGACACATTGAAAAGCCAACAATTTGTTCAGCTGGAATCTCCATTTACAATAAGGATTCCATAGCAAACAGTGCTGTTGAATTATTAAACGGCAAGCTGGCTAGAGACCAATTTGATTCTTGCAAACTAATGAAAATAGCCCACAGACAATTGACCTTATGTAATTAGCTGATTTTTATTTGTTTTCTTTTTCCGATTTTGTCATGTATTGATTCTTGAAAACATAACATTATTATTCTGCTCTCTCTTCGATGACATGATTTTCAGATAAAAAGGTCTATGTCAGAAATGCCAATACACTGCATGCATATGTATAATGTACGAAGTGTTGTATATATATTAGAAGAATCACAGGCATAAGATGCATTGTCTAGAAGTATTTTTAATTCACAACCAAAATTCTGATATTTTGCCAGGACAGTTAAATAAAGTAGTGATGGGTCATGACAGAACCTTCTAGACACTTTTTAGAAGACTATTGAATTGACTGTCATTTAATTTAGAAGTAACGGGAATCTACACTCAATTAAGTTGTCTTTGAATGATATTCCGATATTCTCCTGAAATGCTCCCTCTTACTGTAAAACCAATAGTAAAAGATGCCCTTTATTATCCATGGGCAGATTTCAGGGTAATGTCAATATTCCTAGGGATGTATTTTCATTTTAAGTTCTTTAAAATATCTCATTTATATTTTCAGTCACTGGACAGTCGAGAAGCTGGGCTCTTTGAGCATGTAGCAAAAATGAGTCGCTTAGCTCCTCCAGAATCTGAGAAACCTGCAGTCATCCCAGTGAGATTCAAGACTTCAGTCCATCCGATGGCTGAAGTTAAGACTTTGACAAAACCGCCCTCATCACCAAAAGACGACGACCAGAAACAACTGAAGAAAGTCACGAGACCTGTCTCTACCCCTCCTGTCAAAATAAGAACTGTGAGTTTATTTTTACTTTTTAAAAATTAGATTAATTTATCTTTTGTGCTGGTATGTACATGTTGGAACAAATTTCAACACCAAACTTAGGAGTTTTTTACAATGATATTTTGACAATATACATTCAAATTCTTATACTACCAATATAAATAATGCACTCAAATACAACACTGTCATGAAATACAACACTATCATCCTAAGTGAAATACAGCACTGTCATCCCAAATGAAATACAACACTGTCACCCTAAATGAAATACAACACTATCATCCTATAAGAAATACAACACTATCACTCCAAATGAAATACAACACTGTCATCCCAAATGAAGTAGGCCTACAACACTATCATCCCAAATGAAAAACAACACTATGACCCCAAATGAAATACAACACTATCACTCAAAATGAAATACAACATTATCATCCCAAATGAAATACAACACTATCATCCTAAATGAAATACAACATTGTCATCCTAAATGATATACAACACTATCATCCTAAATGAAATACAACACTATCACCCCAAATGAAATACAGCACAGTCATCCCAAATGAAATACAACACTATCACTCAAAATGAAATACAACACTATCATCCCAAATGAAATACAACACTATCATCCTAAATGAAATACAACACTATCATCCTTAATGAAATACAACACTATCATCCTAATGAAATACAACACTATCATCCTAAATGAAATACAACACTATCACCCATAATGAAATACAGCACAGTCATCCCAAATGAAATACAACACTATCACTCAAAATGAAATACAACACTATCATCCCAAATGAAATACAACACTATCATCCTAAATGAAATACAACACTATCATCCTTAATGAAATACAACACTATCATCCTGAATGAAATACAACACTATCATCCTAAATGAAATACAACACTGTCATCCCAAATGAAGTAGGCCTACAACACTATCATCCCAAATGAAAAACAACACTATGACCCCAAATGAAATACAACACTATCACTCAAAATGAAATACAACATTATCATCCCAAATGAAATACAACACTATCATCCTAAATGAAATACAACATTGTCATCCTAAATGAAATACAACACTATCATCCTAAATGAAATACAACACTATCACCCCAAATGAAATACAGCACAGTCATCCCAAATGAAATACAACACTATCACTCAAAATGAAATACAACATTATCATCCCAAATGAAATACAACACTATCATCCTAAATGACATGCAACATTGTCATCCTAAATGAAGTACAACACTATCACCCCAAATGAAATACACCACTATCACCCCAAATGAAATACAACACTATCACCCTAAATGATATACAACACTATCACCCCAAATGTAATACAACACTGTCATCCTAAATGAAATACAACACTGTCATCCTAAATGAAATACAACACTATCACCCTAAATGATATACAACACTATCACCCCAAATGCAATACAACACTGTCATCCTAAATGAAATACAACACTGTCATCCTCGATGAAATACAACACTGTCATCCTAAATGAAATACAACACTATCACCCTAAATGATATGCAACATTGTCATCCCAAATGAAGTACACCACTATCACCCCAAATGAAATACAGCACTGTCATCCTCGATGAAATACAACACTGTCATCCTAAATGAAATACAACACTATCACCCTAAATGAAATACAACACTATCACCCCAAATGCAATACAACACTGTCATCCTAAATGAAATACAACACTGACATCCCAAATGAAGTACAACACTATCACCCCAAATGAAATACAACACTATCACCCTAAATGATATACAACACTATCACCCCAAATGTAATACAACACTGTCATCCTAAATGAAATACAACACTGTCATCCTAAATGAAATACAACACTATCACCCTAAATGATATACAACACTATCACCCCAAATGCAATACAACACTGTCATCCTAAATGAAATACAACACTGTCATCCCAAATGAAATACAACACTGTCATCCCAAATTGATATACAACACTATCATCCTAAATGAAATACAACACTATCATCCTAAATGAAATACAACACTATCATCCTAATTAAATAACACTATCATCCCTAAACAAAATACAACACTGTTGTCCTAAGAAATACAACACTATCATACAACACTATCACCCTTAATGAAATACAACACTATCATCCCAACTGAAATACCACACTATCATCCCAAATGACATACAACACTATCACCCCAAATGAAATACAACACTGTCATCCCAAATGAAATACATAGTAGGGGGCGCTAACCAAAAAATCGTTACGGAGTGGATAAAGCTACGAAACTTGGCAGGAATGAAGCTATGGATTTAAGCTTTAATTTTTTCCTAAGCTCCAAAAATTATTTTGAGTGGAGCTGTTTCAAAAATGCGTTTCCATGGCAACAAGTCACTGAAATTTAACAGGTTCCAGAAAACACATAATTTTATCACAAAATTTACAAAAAATGAGATATAAGCAAAATAACTTGGATTATCATTAACAGTATGGGGCTGCATTAATTTATGATATTAATGTCAATTTTGTTATTTCCAGTTGCCATGGAGACAGACTGCAAAATCAAAATATTGCATTTTTTTACAGCTAATGTCTCTTTCATTACTCATTATGGCTAAACTATTTCAGTCAGACAAAGACTCAGTACATGCTAAAAACCCAACACTACTTACCTTTAATTATGGTAAATTTGGGAAACATGGTTCTTTAAATAAATCAATGAAATGTGTTACTATGGTAATAAGTCAGTTTATGCAATTTATGAATTTGAAAATTGATTAGCACATATCAAGAGAACTCTTGCATCTAAAGACTTTATTTTTGGCAAATGGGCCACCTCTATGATATATGATGCACGACAGTACTGTTTATCATATTGTGACAGCTGGTTGCCATGTTTACTGGTATTATTTATCTTAAAAAACCAACGAAATCAACTTTTTTGTTACTCAACCGTGCGTTCTTCCTTTATTCATTTATGATGACAAGGTATTGCTGTTGGAGCCTTTTCATAGTTCTAAGGAGATTTATACATTTTAAGTTGGTTTCCATAGCAACCAAAGTAATGACCAATTTCTGGCAAGAAGCTAATAAATATATTAATGTCAAGAAAATTATTATGCACGGAGCACACAGATTTCCCATTTGGTATCTAAAAATACCTTGTGCCCTATAGTAAAGTTGGTCTGATGTAGTACTGGGGTTGAGGATAGCACAATGTATAGATATTGGTTGCCATGGTTACCCGTGGTCCACTTATGTTAGTTGTAAAAACTTCACATTCACATTTGGCCAAACATGGACTTACATTTTAGGTCATATTTCGACTCACAAATGAAATTTATGCCAGCATTATCGATCGTATGAAAGGTCATATTATCCCTATTCAGGCGAAGAGCAGAAATTGTGACCATCTTTCACTGGTCCCTATATGATCATTGATATACTATCATTGAAAGTTAGGACATTTTTTTGGTGTATACAGACTGGACATTGCATGAAAAGATTTCATATAAATTTTTCCAAAACAAACGATGTCCTCACCTTTACGATAAATGTCCCAGTGCAACATTGTTCTCTGGTAAGTTGGCCATCTTGTAAATGCTGATCAAAGCTTTTCAGTGTTTCTATAGTTTATGACCCATTTTATAATACATAGAAGAGTCATACAAATGTGACTTTTTATGCAACTGTTTTCTTACATCATTACCGACTCTTCGCTCATGACTCGCTCACATTACAAGATATTGACAAAACTGACTAGGATTCCGTAATGGCTCATTCATGGGCGACATCAGTTCTTCAAAGATCATTCATTTCTTGCAAACTTTCTCTTTTTGGGGACTTCTGTTCTTTGTGCATGCCTGGGAGACCTTTCTCTTTTGCTAGAAACTTCTCATTGTTGTTATTCTTTGATCATTCTTCCATATCTCTTTCTCTTCCTGGGGACTTCTGCTTTTTGTTCATTCTGCATGAACTCTTTCTCTTTCTGGGGCTTTATTCTTTGATCATTCTGCCATATCTCTTTCTCTTCCTGTTGTTCATTCTGCATGAACTCTTTCTCTTTCTGGGGCTTTATTCTTTGATCATTCTGCCATATCTCTTTCTCTACCTGGGGACTTCAGTTTCTTGTTCATTCTGCATGAACTCTTTCTCTTTCTGGGGCTTTATTCTTTGATCATTCTGCCATATCTCTTTCTCTACCTGGGGACTTCAGCTTTTTGTTCATTCTACATGAACTCTTTCTCTTTCTGGGGCTTTATTCTTTGATCATTCTGCCATATCTCTTTCTCTACCTGGGGACTTCAGTTTCTTGTTCATTCTGCATGAACTCTTTCTCTTTCTGGGGGACTCTTTTCAGTTTCTCTTTCATTCTGCATGTATTCCTTTTATCTTTCTGGGGGACTCAATTTTTTGATCATTCTGCCATATCTCTTTCTCTTCCTGGGGACTTCAGTTTCTTGTTCATTCTGCACGAAATCTTTCTCTTTCTGGTGGACTCAATTCTTTGATCATTCTGCCATATCTCTTTCTCTTCCCGTGGACTTCAATTTTGGCTGGCAACCCAACTGGCAGCATAACAGATAATTAATTTCTCCTAGTTACATAAAAATATAAATCTAAGTGTCACAAAAGATGTGCAACAAGGAGCTTACACTAATATGGGCATTATAATAACACACTGTCATGAGGAGCCCCTGTTATATATGTTTCCCATGTTGAAGGTAGAGAAGATGACACTTCACCGGCTATCATGAGTCACAAAGTGCATTTTTCACAGTGAACTGGTCCTCATTTTTTCTTAATCAAAGTGAAAGACTGTAAACAGAGGATAGTGCATTGCAGTGAAGCGCTTCTAAGTACCAACAAATATTACTCGGCAACTATATTGAAAATTAATGGCATTGCTGAAAGAGAAACAACTGCACGAAACAGTTTCGGCCCAAAAATCAACAGAATCTATACATGTAAAATTAAGCTGGCTACAATTTTCGAACTGACTGATTCAGAAATTAGCAAATTTAGCTGGTAGCTGGTTCCTATGGCTGCGACTCTCAAGGCTAAATCGTTTCTCTATATTTAGTTATTTACATATCAAAACTGGCGTAATAATTGCTGTTACCGGACATAGATAATGGTGCATGTTACGGAAAGCCAAGTTAGCCAACAATTCTTTAAACTAATTATAACTGTTATTCTTCAAGATAGATCTGCTGCTAGTATTTTGTCTAATATGTTGACAATAATGCAAGCAACTATTGAAATCAAAATAAGTTAAATGTCATTTAAATGCCTTATCACATTACATTTTGTCAGCTTTAACTTGTTGGGATTTTCATGTATCTGTGTGAGTTAGATAAAGAGTTATGGTTAAAATAGCATGGGGAAAAAAGAGACATTTTTGGCCTTTAAATTAAACAAAGAAGAAATTGGATCAAATTTCATGACCAATGTGCCAATTCTTCCGATAGTCTTGTAACAAAATTGAATTGACAGTACAAAAAAAATTTAATTCTGGAGAGGTCTAATTAGGGGCATTATTAAATTAAAAGTTGACAGTGCTCCTCCCAAGTACTATGAGTTCATGACTTCATGGATAACGTCATGATTCATGACATTGTTCATTTCTTGACAAAGTAACCATGGCAACCGATATGTAAGATGTTAGTCAACAACAATAATGAACACCAAGTGATCTAAAGCTTCATTATATACTTTATGTCAGTCATTCCTTGTCATAGTTTCAATGACACTAGCTTGTGATCATTGTCTCACATTAATTTGATGGTTGTTATGTATGTAGTCATGGAAACCCATTTTATATCATTATTTTAAATGTTGCATGGTGAGATGAATATCTTGACGACTAAACATTTTCGCGAATACCATTTTGGAAAGTAATTTGTCCCAGTAACTAAAATTTGTAGTAAAAATTTCAAATTTATTGCTTTTTGTGATATAAAAACCTGTAACCATGGCAACCAACTTTGGATATGCCAAAAAACTGTAACCCCCTGAATTTGTTATCATCGTAGAACCATATTTGCCAAGTATGAAGTTTCCTTATAATAATTGTTCTCTTGGTATATGAACAGATTTTTTTCATAATTAATCATTTATCAAAAACAGACTTGTTGCCATATCAACACATTTTATAGATTTATTTAAAGAACCATGTTTTTTACATTTACCACAATTGAAGGTAACTGGTTAAGGGTTTTTAGCATGTATTAAGTTTTCCTCAGTCGTATGTAGTTTTGCCATAAACTGTAATGAAATATCCATAAGTTGTTAAAATATGCTATATTTTGATTTTGTTGTCCATCTCCATGGCAACCAACGACAACAAATTTGGATTTAATATGAAAATATAATGATGCCCATTACAGTGATTAATAATCTCAGATGTTTTGCTTGTATCTAAATATTTGTGGATTTTATGGGAAAAATACATGTTTTCTGGAAAATGTCAAATTTCAGTGACTTGTTGCTATGGAAACGCATTTTTGAAACGGCTCCACTCAAAAAACATTTTGGAGCTTAGGAAAAAATCAAAGCTTAGATCCTCAGCTTCACTTCTGCCGAGTTTCACACCTTTATCCACTGCGTAATGATAATGGCAAATTTTGGCCTTAAGGCTCCCTACTAACAACACTATCATCCCAAATGAAGTACACCACTATCACCCCAAATGAAATTCAACACTATCACCCCAAATGAAATACAACACTGTTATCCTAAATGAAATACAACACTATCATCCTAAATGAAATACAACACTATCATCCTTAATGAAATACAACACTATCATCCTAAATGAAATACAACACTGTCATCCTAAATGAAATACAACACTGTCATCCTAAATGAAATACAACACTATCACCCTAAATGAAATACAACACTATCACCCTAAATGAAATACAACACTATCACCCTAAATGAAATACAACACTATCACCCTAAATGAAATACAACACTATCACCCTAAATGAAATACAACACTATCACCCCAAATGAAATAGGTACAGCACTATCAGTACATCCCAAATGAAATAAAACAATCATCCTAAATGAAATACAGTACTAAAAGGAAAAAACCTACCTCCTGAAACATTGGATAATCGGGCATCCATATCAAACAAGACCGTAAATAATACGAAGATGGCACAAGAAAAAAATCCTTTCTCGTCTCTTTAAATGTATGACTTTTTTTCAGGATGTCTTAACACGACCCCCATCTGTGGGCCGAAGCATGTCTTTGGACTCGGAGCCAGAGAGCATTGCAGATCGGGCAAATAGGGAGAAATTAAGAAATAAACACAGACAGAGGGAGAAACAGAGAAGCAAGAAGGTAGCAGTAGTAGATCAGAAAGATAGACATCTTTGCAGACAGACATAGAGTTAGAGATAGACAGCTGGAAAGATAGATATAGGCCTAGAGATAACAACATTTAGAGTCTTGGAGCAGTAGATTCACAAGAACACTGGCATATTTGTATAGATTTTCAGAGAACTAATAATTAGTTTTTATTTGGCCTGCAGATTATACTGGTTGTCTAATGTCTATGGTACTATTCAAGCCACATTTAATTATGCAGTAGTCATCTCTTCATATATCATAGCAAAATTAGCTGACATCAATGAATAAAATTTAAATCTCGTTTCATCATTCATTAGAATCAGCTCTGAGATTTGAAGTTCCGAAGATTACATTTCAGGCAGATTTTGTTGAAATAAATGCATTGGACATGTCCTGATAAGAGTAATAGGCTAATAGCTATAGTTAGCTGGTAATGATGTTTGCCAAGTCAAACATAAAACTTTTATGATAGTTGATATTTTCATTTTAAATAAAACACCATTGATGATATTTTCAGGGTCCAGCTCCAAGACCTCCGACAACTGAATCAGAGAATTCAAGAAGACCGAAGAGAACCAGTAGTGTTGAACCTAGTGACTCAAGTCCAACGCATCGGTAAGTTGGAAAATTGAAAAAACAAAGGATAACATTGTTCAAACTAACCATGCACTTTTGTATACATGGAAAGTTAAATAATAGTTGAGGGTGAGAGGGACAGTTATTATCCAACATTCCATGAAATAAAAGCAGACTTATGCAGTCCTATTTGATTTAAAGGGAAATATATTTTTCGGAATATGTCTGAGACAATTGTGCATGAATATCTGTGCAACCCAAGTAACTGCCTGAACTGGTTAAAATACGAGATGAATTTAAAGCAACTGACTTCTGGCTACTGTTGTGTTTTAAACAATCTATTGCTCATTGAACGATTATTCTTTGCAGAGGGAGACACAGTGCAAAAAGCAATGGACACAAGAGGTCTCCTCATTCTCCCACCTCTTCTGTTAAATCTGTGGTAAGTACTAAGTTCAGGTAAAATTCCAGCCAGTTTGCAATCTTGAGGGTACGAGCAGGCTATATTTTAAGTCTGCGCACATAATATGCACGTATGCAGTGCTGCTCAGTTCCAGAACAGTTTTGCTGAAGTTCTGCAGAGCTCAGACCTACAATACAGCACCTATGCTGACCTACATTTCTGAATTTGGCCAGTTTGCAGCCTCACTTTACTTGCCTGCCATAACCACAGTTGTCTAACTTGATTTTTGAAGATGTTGGCATTTGAAGTTTGGGTTAGTATTGGGAGAGGCAAAACCTCTACGGTGACACAAAAGGAGATTGGCTTGTTGGCCCACCAAAGTTCCTCAAACATGGAGCTCTACAACATCCAACCATTTAATCTCCATCGAAAAAGCTGTCTGCTGACTTAACCAAGGTGTAGAACATATCTATTGCTGTATCTCAGTTATATACTGAATATTGTCTTACCAGAATTAATTTCTCAACTTACAGGAGTCTTCATCGAAAGAACGACGCAATATGAGGGCGGCTCCAAGAAGTTCTTCCGCCGAAAGACAAAAACCTGCAGAACCTCAGAAATCAAGACAACAGGTAGGTCCAACTGCTGGTCTTCTGTATTTTACTCAAATAGCATATGAATTGCCTTAGAACTTGTATTCATTGGAATATATGTTGACCATGAGCCTTTGAAAAGACCTCCCGAATTCATAAGATGCCCAAAAACTGGCACGAATGAGGTGTAATAGGAGAGGATGTGCTGCCTTGATTTCTACCTTAAGATAACTGATTCCTAATATTAATTGAAGAACAATTGCGGTAAATGACTTTTGATTGGTTATGAATAATTATAACAGCTCTTCGCTTGTTTTGCAGAGCTCTCTCAAACTATATAAATACTATGGAATCTCACACAAACAATCCTATAAATATTATATAAATTTATCTTGTTTTTAGGAGTTACTTGATGAACTTCTCAACCAACAAGAAGAGCAGGCGAAACAAAAAGAAGCTCAACAAGCGGCCCAACAGCTGATTAATGCAGCATATCTCCAACAGGAGGCAGCAGTGGACCAGCAGAAGCGACACAAGGAGGACGCTAAACAAGCCAAACAACTTTTGGACCAAGCGTTTCCGTTAGCAGCCACCAGGTCCATGGTGGCACCATCGGCAAAATCTGTACCGACGCGCCAACAGAGTGGAGTAAACACACCTAAAGACTTAGCGTCCGTTCACACAGCCCCTGTTGGACAAAACCAGAGACCTAAGACCGCCCTGGAGAAACTTTTACACGAGGGGTCTTTAACTGGTCTCCCCCAATACAGTCCGAAACATCCTAATAAGCAAATTAATCAATCTCCGCGGTCTGTGTGGGGTCCTACTGCTTCTACTAGTTCAGCAGCAATTAGTGAACCCCTCTCAAATGGCCATGAACTTCACAATGGTGGTATATCTTCAAGCGAGGCCGGTACTGCACCAACATCTCCGAAACGTAGTATCCCTGCCTCCCTAACTAAAGAGGACAGAGACAGATTATTACAAGCAATCAGAGAAGAGTTACAAGTTATGATGATCCCCTCCGGATCAAGATGATGATGTTGTAATATATTTATTTATTTAGAATATAAATAATTATGATGATACACAAACTTGTAAAGTAATGACACTGACAAATTGTGTGTGACATTTATATGCAATTTGTTTTGATATATATGTACTACTTGGGTTTGTAAGCGCAGAAACTAGATATCAGCAATTGCAAGAAAGGAAAACTTTTTGGGAGCAATTATTGACCATTTTCTGAAGGCTAATGAAAATACAGTTTATTGATTTCTGTAAGAAATGGTCAGAGACATGAGCATTTGTGTACATATTGTTTGAATGAAGTATTTTAAAAAGGGATATTTTATTCTAGGAAATCTGTGTAAATAATCAGTATGTTTTTATTTCTTTAAAGAATATATATTGCATTATTCTAATTGTTCAGCTCCGAATATTTTCATTGTTAAAAATGCAATCAAATTGTAGAGCTGTGGTATATTTATTAATTTTGAACACTCAACCTATTATTTGTTTATATTTGTATTTTATTTATGAGATTGTTGAATTACATTAGAAAAATTATGAGTTTACTTTCTGAGGCAGCTTTATTTATAACTGTTCTTCAGTTGCCTGGTATTTATGTTTTATTGTTTTGATACATATTGTATTTTTATTCTCATATGAAAATTGTCATTGTATAGTTTGTTTTAAAAGTACCCTGGTACATATATCTCAAGTTATGTCTAACATGGTTTATTTATGTGTGTTGATCAGTCAATGTTATGTAATTATGTTCATTGTTTAATTTTGTATATTAGAAAATGTACTAAGTAATGTATGGTGCTATACTGTTTTTGTATGAATATTTGTCCCGACGGTTTAAAAAAATTGTGAAAGCAGACTGTATGATTGTGAACAATGATTCATGCAATCAATAAAATTGTACTAATTATTATTTAAATATATGTTAGAGTTAAGTTTTATATCATGGCACATGTACTCTCAAATAGAGAGCGAGCTATACTTCTGCATTCCTAACCATATAATTATTTCGGTCATACTCCTCAGTGTGTCGAAACTGAATGTACTCCACTGTACTGGCGCTAAAATTTGTGCTCCAATGTGACTGCTCCAATCTTAACTGAGTTCGCAAAGTTAGGTAAGATTACCTGCAAGTTCTACTGCCCAATTAACTGTTGCACTGGCTATGCAGAATTTTCTGATTGGCCGGCTATTTTTAGAAGAGTTTTCTCTTTAAGTCCCATTTGGACACAAGATTCCACCAACAGGAATTCCGTATTAGTTAAACACCGATTAAGAGGGTTCTAACATGCATATTTGTCAGTTACAGGGTGGTCAAAAAAAACTTTACACTTATGAAAAATTTTTTGGATAACGCTCATTATAACAAGTACTTATTTTTCTATATAAAAACAACTTGTATAGCAAAGAACAACATTTCTAGAGATAATTCAGTCATTCAGAGGTCCTTTTGGACTGATGACCTTTCTACAGTGGGCCTAAATGATGCAGAGGTGTCAACAATTTAACTTTCTGTCAGTTTTTCCCGTACAAACTTAATGGAAGTGTTCATTGGGCAAGTAAAGTTTGTGGTGTCTTGCAGGGATCTGCCTCTAAATTTACCCACCCAGAATAATCAAATTGATTGAGATCTTGTGATAATAGGGGCCCTACTGTCCTGCTGAGAAACTTGACAGAGTGAACCTTGATCCAGTTCTGGGCTTTCCATGGGAGAATGGCTGATGCCCCATCATGTTTGAAGATTGAATTGTCTGTAGCACTGTATTTCTTATCTATCCAGTGCTTCAGACTCTCTTTTAAGATGTTAATATATACTTTTCCTGTGATTTTTAACACCCTGATCGTCAAGCTTTAGACGGCTTTGTTTTTAAATCTTATTTATCTTTATCTGAGTATAGGCCACACTTCAACTTGCAATATTATATTATTTCTAAAGTCAGAATAGTCAGTATAATTTGATTTCAAGATGAGGAGTTCAACATTACAGAACTGAACAAGCTGAAGGTGATCCTTTTACCGGCTAACATTTATTTTATTTTCAAAAACCATACTTATACTAGAAACATATTTTCCATGCTCAATATCTGATGTACTTGAAAACCGACATGCCGTGTCTTGGCTTGAAAGCATCAGGGACTGGGGATTAACAATTTCACACCTGGCCAAGATTATATTTGGTATGAGGTCCAAAGGTTAATTTCCATCAACGCCAACTGAATTGTGCATCTTGTAAACTTGAGTAAAATCGGATTTTTAAAATCCTTAGAGATACTGCAAAACCTGTTTTGAAAAAAAAAACGTGGGAAGCTATATTTAGAATATTTAGCAATCAAGCTAACTTTACAAGTTGGAATATATTTTTAAAAATGTCCGAGAGTGCACAGGTATTCATTGCCCACAGCATCAAATCACGTATACCATAGAACAGGATGAAGTTGGCAAGCCAGGGTAAAGTTTGCCACCTATTTTAACCTACTTTATGGCAGAAATGGTAATTCTCCTCACTGACACCTGTAGATGGAAAATTTCCCAAAGAAACCAATGTCAGTGAGGAAAGTTTCTATTTCTGCCATTAAGTGAGTTAAAATTGGAGACCAAGTTTCCCCCAGCTTGCCAACTTTACCTCGTTCTACAGTAGGCAATGCACATTTCATTGAGGGTCTGGGACATCAGGGCAAATGGGAATTTCAGGACAATCCATGCAGTGAAAATCCTGAACAATGTCATTGGGCAAATCCACTGCCATGGTTACGTGGGTGACATGTTTAAATTTCAGAGCAAAATAGTAACGTCCCTCCCATATTTGCAAAACAGGCCGTGTTCATTGGTCAGTTTTGGCAGTTTGTCTCACTATTTTCTTTAGATTGTCTGGGAAGAATTTATGGATGGGAGAGGGCTAATTACTTTGCAGTGATGATCACAAATTTTGTGTTGGCTATCCTCAAATAATATGTATTTATACTTGTCACACAGAACTTAATAAAAGAAAAATAGACAGAATGCATGGTGCATAATGTAAAGACAACGTTGTTAATTGGTGGAGGGCTCGTCTAGTGCCAAGCAGAAATTTAAGGTTTTAAGACATAGATTTGAATATAAGGGCGACAAAATAAGGTTATGTCCAACTGAGTCCTGGAATCAGTCGGAATTGATCACAATTCTTTTCCTTGTATATGCCTTATAAATTTGTAGAACACCTACTTTGACAGACAAGTTAGAAAAAAGCAATTAATGTGAAGAATCAGTTCCAAGTGGAAACTGTCAGTCTGTTACCTCTGTGCAAGAGTGCCAATACTTGTGACAGCATGCATGTGTTAATAGATAAGCTATATATTCTTTATAATTGCACGATCATATCTATTGATTTTGTTTTAAATAAATTCAGAATTTTAATTGGAGCGTCCGTACTCATTCCAATTGTGACTAATAGCTTTGTCCAAATTATACCTTCAATTTTGGCTCTGTTTTAACACACAATTTACATGCAGTTACCTTAGTCATCAGCTGCAGTTACCTTAGTCATTAGTTGCAGTTACCCTCGTCATGCCATTATTGAAAATACAGTTACCCTCGTCCTCTTTTAACATGGGATCCAATGGGATGACCTAGATTTTTCAATTTATTTTGACAAAATGAGACGAGGGTAACTCAGTTACCCTCGTCCAGTTTTGCCACAGTGAATACACTGCGATTGCAGATTACTGCGCAGTGCGCCCCCTGTGGTTTATAGTCGGACACAAAATACTCTATTCAGGTCCATTTATTCCCAAAAATCAGATAATGCAATACTTGCAGACTACACCTTGCATGCATCTGCCAGGTTCATTTAAAAAGATACACCTTTAGTAAGCATTACAAGAGGAGTCCACCAGAACACTACCGAACATCGCAAAATAATCACTTTCCGTAGAAAACCTACCCAGGAACCAGCTGGGCAGAGCCTTAAATATTGAAATTCCAAAATCAACACAGACAAATTTATAGGGAACCTTAACCATAAGGTCACATGTCAAAGAACGGACCTATTCAAAACCAATTAACAGATCTATTCAAAACCAAATAAATCTTAAACATTTTTTGTGAAATTTTATTTGAATAAACTCGTGTGCGCTCAACATCACGGGCGAAAAAAATTATTTCCAAGAAAAATTACAACTTCTGAGATACAATGGCACGCAACGGACTTTCAGATTTTTCGAATGTAAATTAAACAAAACGTTTTTCAAGATTACAAAAGAGTAGTATAAAATCTTACATACAAAATGGCGTCATTGGTGTGGTGAGCAATTAAGACAAATTAATATCTAATGACATTTACGGAAATCAATCAGATTTTAAATTATTACCTGTAGATATATATTCAAACCCAGGTTTACATTGTAGAATGTTGATTACTAACCATATACAATATAGAACGACATTATATTAAACTGCGAATTTAACTGCTAGAAACCCTCACTGGTTTTCAAATATTGCATTTATGTACAGGATCACATTAAGCTTATAAGTTGTTTAAATACTTCACAGCAACCATGTTATAAGATCATTCACAATACAACATGTACTCATAGCCAAATATATAGGAACAATTACATTCTTCAAATCAATCTTCATTTCCACTTCATATATAGGTATTTTAAGCTGGTATATTACATATAGCTAGACAGGCATGAGACAATATATAGAACATCTTTAAATTTTCCAGAAGTATGTATGATTTTCCTAGGACTCCTGTCATCTAACAGGTTCTTGTCTGAACTAAGCAGTTTTACAATTACAAACACCAGATGGCATACTATTACGATTTCACTTCAAAGTAATTTCCACTGGATCTCACTGTAAACTGTACAATGGAATGACCATGTAATGACCATGTAGCTATCATCAAATGCCATAGTGGCTATCTATGTAATGGCTGTATTATTACTATAAAAAGTTGGACCGTTTTTAGCCATATCAGCTGTACGACAGATCATATAATTTTCAGCTGTCAGATACAAAAACCCCCTCAAAAAAAATTCATGGATATTACCATCAAGTATATATCATAATGTTATTTTACGTCTTTTTGCAAGATTAAAATTCGCATCATTATAACATCCTCCATTATATGTCTTCTTTAGAACTCTTGACCATATTGCAGCTGCGTTAAACCCTTCACAACTGACCAAACTTTTCCCAAAATTCAAATCTAATCCCTTAACTTTCCTTCAATTATAAATTTACCGCAACCAGAGAGTAATTTACAACTCGTAGCCATGAGGGGAGTTCATGCGAGGCAATCCGTAATATTCTTGGTCAGATTTGGCAGTTGCGAAACCAACACGGTTGTTTCCGAGATCAAATTCTGTGTAGAATCGGCCGATGAAGACATCTCCGAGGATCCACAGTGGGCCGAGGGGAGCAGGGACGTCCAGGCCGATGAAACCGCTCAAGCAGATGGTCTGGCCCATCTCTTTCACCTAGGGATAAAAATTGGAATGACATTACTATCCAAGGTAAGTTAGTAGTATCGGAGGCTGAGTGGCTTTACTTCCCGTATTTATGCATTCATTAGGCTTATTAAGACAAGGGTACAACACAAATATGAAGGGACATGTCCAAACCAGGGACCGACTGAGCGGGGACAGACTGAGCAGGGACTGACAGAGCAAGAGACTGACTGAGCAAGAGACTGACAGAGCAGAGACTGAAGAGCAGAGACCGACAGAGCAGAGACCGACAGAGCAGGAACTGACAGAGCAGGAACTGACAGAGCAGAGACTGACAGAGCAGAGACTGACAGAGCAGAGACTGACAGAGCAGGGACTGACAGAGCAAGAGACTGACAGAGCAGAGACTGACAGAGCAGGGACTGACAGAGCAGGGACTGACAGAGCAGGGACTGACTGAGCAGGGACTGACAGAGCAGAGACTGACAGAGCAGAGACTGACTGAGCAGGGACTGACTGAGCAGGGACTGACAGAGCAAGAGACTGACAGAGCAGAGACTGACAGAGCAGGGACTGACAGAGCAGGGACTGACTGAGCAGGGACTGACTGAGCAGAGACTGACAGAGCAGGGACTGACTGAGCAGGGACTGACTGAGCAGGGACTGACTGAGCAGAGACTGACTGAGCAGAGACTGACTGAGCAGAGACTGACTGAGCAGGGACTGACTGAGCTCAAACTGACAGAGCTCAAACTGACTGAGTTCAAAATGACAGAGCTCAGACCGACAGAGCTCGACTGAGCTAGGAGTAAGGACTGACTGAGCTCAACAAGATCACATGCAAAAATAATTTCAAATATTGTATGACTTTGAAACAAGATAGGTGTCCCAACTCTCAACCAATTACAAAAATAACATTGTCTGGTGCCTCGAACTACGCAAACAACCTGCCACATACATGCGTCTCATTGTCCATATTTACAGGACATGTTCATATCCTGGTCATGACACTAATATCAATCTAATCAACAGTTAAATTTACAATTTTATCTAAAATGGAAAATTAGTAAAATTTACTGTAAACTAGTCTAGTGATACAATTTGCTCAATGAAGTCCTGATTGGTAATATCTACGATCTATTCTGCAGGCGTTTCAACATAATCAAATAATTTCTCATGAGCTGGTCCTCCAAGAGCAGTTTCACTTTGCCAGATACCTCACATGGGGTAAACGTAGTTGAGGACTCCTGCTCTGTCTCTCGCATCTCATCAATAAACCCTCGTGAGCCCCCAGAACTGGGATTAGAGGGCTGCACTTGACACTTACCACATATCAATCACCTATCTATCCTCCCATCCCCCGACTAAAGTGGCAATATTAAAGATTTTTAGTCAACATCCCATCTCTATGAATTGCATAGTTTATGCATTTATAAGCTACATGATACCAAGGTGTACCATTAAAAGATAAGCATAACACAAATTAGGACTCTGATCAATAAATGCCCATGAGACCCCAAATTTCCATATTAGTCACATGAGTGATAACTGAAAAACAAACGACTCGATCCAAAAAGTAATCATGTTGTTGATGAACTCTGAAAGTCATGTGAATGATAAAAATCAGGAGACCAAAACACATGGGAAACTTAATCTATTTTCATGTACTAGGATCCTGAATAATTATTTTTTGTTGCAATACACCTGGTGTGAGTGCATCAGTACTAACTGGTAGTTCTTTTATTAATTCTATGTGGGCCATATACTGAACAGTGTCATAGTCTTAAGTCTTTCTTTTAGGTTCTTGTTATTTGCAAGTGTATATCACTGTATGACCATGAAAGTCACTAAATTTCAAGTAAGGCAAGCGCTTTTTGATACTTCTAACATTTACCAAATTAGCCAAGCTTCCTGATTGGTCAAATGCAGGTCACATGATCAGGTCACATGAGCAAAAAAAGATACCCTTCTGTAAATGAGTAAAAAGTTATGCTATGCAAGTTATAGATAGACATGGTAAGTGCAGCCCTCTAAACCGAGTTCTAGGCATACACCAGGGTTGACTCATGAGATGTGAGAGAGAATGAGAGTCCTCAACATGTTAATAATTATACATTTACCCTATGTGAGGGATTTTACATTTGCCCACCACAGACACTGATACAAAGGGCCACCAATTTAACGTCTCGTCTGAACGACATCCAGCTTTGCTCATGAAGGTTCACTGAAAATGTTGGGTTTCCCAGCCAGGGTTTGAACTCATGCAGGCAAAAACCTTCAGTAGCGCACAGACTGGCCTCTAACCCCTTGGCCACCCAGCTGTTCATTGAAGCAAGATGCTTAAGGGTTCCTGAGTCTGTCTTAGAACCAGTAAATGCAAACCAGGGCATCAATAGGATTAAACGATTTACAAAACACTTACAGCGAGCACGTAGTCCTTGCCCTCGAGGGTGAAGGGTCGGCCATTCAGGTTGAAGGAGATCTTGGGCAGGGTGGGGATCTTCTTGCAGTCAATCATGTACTGAAAATCAATCAAATGTCTTGAATTTACAGATTTATACAGAACACAGAGGATGGCATAAATAAAAGTTCAATTTCCAGGCGAAAAGCAGTAATTTAATTTTGAGATGATTTATATTAATAGTAATTTAATATATTTCAGATGAAGCTTTCCTGCAATGAATCTGTTCAGTCTGAACTTTGTATAGTATTTCATTTACCTTCTTATATAACACTTATAAAAGCATTTCTCTCATGTAGTTTTTACTTCAAAAGGATTTGCATTACAATGCATTACTGTCAAATATTAAGCTCAGCTGTTCCACTCTATATCTACCAAAGACAACTTCTGAAAAGCTCCAGCACTGCAGCACTTAAAGGAACGTGCTCGACAATTGATACTGGAAGTTCCCCTCTCTCTCAGGAACTTTTCTTCTGGAACAGGGGAGAGATACAGAATTAGAATTCCCCAATCTGTCAACATACCTCTCCAGCGACGAGTGCCTTAGCTCCAATCTGGGCGTTCAGTTTCTTGACCTCGTCAGAGGGACCAGCAATCAGGGAAGTTCCAGTGTCAGCGATGGCTTGGCATCCTCCGTTGCAGTAGGTCGTTCCACCGACATCAACACTGTCAAAGAAAAGCAATATAATAGTTAAATGTCAATATGACCTTATACCTTAGGGATAAATTCACGCAAGTCCGTCAACAAGAATGGATGGACGAGGTTGTAAGTCCTGTATTTACGCACTGGGCAGGTTAATTAGGACAGGACGACAACATGGTAATGAGGCGAAGGATGATTGAAACAGCTTTCCATTTAATAGACCAACCCTCTCCCCCCCCCCAACCCGGGCTTAAGAGGGCTGCATGTTCCAATTTAATATCTATCAATCATTGTTTAAAGTCCACATTTCTTAATACCTAACTAAATATGAAGTTTAATCAAAATGACACAAAATCAATGACAAGGCCATTCCATGACTTTTCATGAAAGCAATCTTTCATCAATTTCAATCCAATTGTCACTGAATTTTTCGATTTTACAAAAAAATTAAAAAGTAGTCTTTCCGCAGACTTGATTTTCTTAAAAAAATGTTTTAATCTTAATATTTCTAAATTAACTTAATTGCAAGTTTACTTACGAGTCCATCTTGAACTGCCAGTAGCCCTTCCTTGTGACAGGCAGGTAGGAGAAATCGCCAGTGTAGTATTTGGGGTCAGATCCACCGAGAATGAGCTCTCCGCCAGTGCTAGCACTGGGGTCCCTGAAAGTGAATTTTAAAATGATCACATAAGCTATATACTCAAACTTCAATTCATGTCTTCTGCAAGTTTCTCTACATCCTCTAAGGAGTATTACTGTGTAGCGCACCAGACAGTAAGTGAATTTCTCTTGATTTGTCGCTTTGATATATTCTCAATTACACCTACTTTTAATGAGAGCTGGAATTGAAAGTGAAAACAACTTGCTCATCACTAACTCTTGCTTTATAGTTTCAGGAATCAATTAACAACTTCGAAATTGTTTTATAACTTTCTTTTTGGGACCTATGGCACTTCAAAATTTTTAAATCATAAATTATTAAAAATATCTTATATATATATTTAGCTGTCAGAATTAGAATCAAACCCAGGACCCAGGGATTGGGAGACCAGAGAACTACAATTTGACTTATCCTATTTTAAAGGAACTCTGACAGAAATACAGATTTCAATATTCCTCCCTCTTAGTCTAACAAGACTCCACGATAGCCAGTTGCAATTAAGACAAGAAACCAACCTGTTCAGGTAGAAGGAGAAGATGGGTTGAGAGACGGCTCCTTGTTTGACCATGTTGTAGAAGGGGGGAACCACTCCATCCACGGAGATCGTGTTGTAGCCCATTCCGAGGATGCCGTCAAACTTAGCGGCCACAAAAGTGATGCCTGGTTGAGAAGTGGCTTCGGCAAAAGTCTGGTCCTTCACCTTGACATCTCCGATCTGTGAAGTACGAGAACTTGCTTGAGATTTCTAATCATCTTCAATTCTTCATTCCTCAATTTCTATGTCTTGGGAAATTTCATGGACATAATTTCCATGGCTACTTCTTGGTTTTCTCTTTCTTTTTCATATTTTCACATTTTTCCATTTCAAGGTGATGGATTTCGATAACTTCACCATTTTCTCCTTTATAATGTTATTGAATTTCTTTTGATTTTCCTAAAATCTTCATTTTCAAGAAAAGTTCACTGCCAAGATGTTCATTAATTCATGGACCCCTTACGCTATACGATACTCGAGCAACAATACTTATAGGCCTAGTTCAGTTATGAATACTTGCAAGCACCCTTTCTACACTATCTACAATATCGTTAGACGGGTTTGGTCTTGGTAATTACAGTCACAGAAATTGAAGTGATGTTTTCTTAACATGTAACAAGGTTTTCAGAATAGTGCCCGTATTATATACCTCCCTCCCCTCCCATGTCTTCATGGGCATTATGCTAGTTACTACAGATCACAATAAATGTTCACATTTATATATATATATATATATATATATATATATATGTTATATATGGCTCTGCTCCTGGGCAAAAACTACTGAATGGATTTGCAGCGATAAATTAATATTTTAAAGTTAATTTTTTGCAGGCTGGTGTAGCCAAGCAATCTTTGTGCACTTGACAACCGAGCTACAGAATATTGACTCAGGAATATGGATCTGCATGTCTGCTATATATATGTTCTATAATCAAATATTCATGATCTACAAGTGCTTATGTTAATGTTTTTCCCACTGGTACAAAACAGTTCAACAATTGTCTTGCTAACTATATAGATTGTCACAGTATCTTCTATTTATTTTCACACACTGTTTGAGATCAAAGAAAATAGGTTTTATAACCTGCTCTCTGTATTTATTAGGGTGTATATTGTTGCATGCAAGTTTCTAATTAAGTTATCACAAAATGTAAAATAACTAAATTCATACACAAGAAAACAGAACATCTTCGAAGTACAGGTCTCTGAGACTCAAGAAAACCATTATTTTCAATTACAGGTTAAGTGGTTCTTGCGAATATTACTTTTAAAGTAATACTCAAAAACTTTTAAAGAATATAACCATGATAACCTTCCATTTCCTAATTATTATTCTAAATTTTAGCTTTCTCACTCCGTTTTTAAAGGAAAAAACCATCTGTCACCCATACAATGAGTTTGTTTTGGCCTATTATTACAATTTAGTAAGCCATTCACTGGGTTAATGATCCAAACAATCTACCCAAATTTTTGTCCAAAAAATCAATGGCATGGGCTCTACAATTTGGCAGAACTCTTAACTACATTTCTTCAGAAGGTTTTGAAGTTGAGTGACCCCAGAAAAGAGTCACTGCGACCCCAGAAAAGAGTCACTGTGACCCAAGAAAAGAGTCACTGTGACCCAAGAAAAGTCATTGTGACCCAAGAAAAGAGTCACTGTGACCCAAGAAAAGAGTCACTGTGACCCAAGAAAAGAGTCACTGTGACCCAAAGAAAAGAGTCACTGTGACCCAAAGAAAAGAGTCACTGTGACCAAGAAAAGAGTCACTGTGACCCAAGAAAAGAGTCACTGTGACCCCAGAAAAGAGTCACTGCGACCCCAGAAAAGAGTCACTGTGACCCAAGAAAAGAGTCACTGTGACCCAAGAAAAGAGTTATTGTGACCCAAGAATGTCTTAAGGAGTGAATGACAATTTAATCTCATTTGTGAGATTTAATCACATTATTGATAACCACACAAGGCCACTTATTTGGATTAACATAAGAATTAAACAATGTATTACATAATCTCTACTTGTGAACAACAACACTGAACCAAATCCCACCTGCTAATCTGGTTCATGTTTGTTTTTCTCACTTCCTAACAAAGCTTATTGACACTTCAGGTGTGAGTCATTCAGAGATTACATACTGATAAGCATGTGATATAATCACAGCTTTTTTTATTTTTCTCAGTTTTATATCCCTTTGTTGAACTTCTTATTCTAAGCTTATTAAATGGATTAGTATCACTTCATATTGATAAAACTATTAAGGACTTTAAATTTTATAAAGATATCAGAAATACTTCATGAAAAAAAAAGACTACCAGCAAAAAAATCTTTGTGATCATTCTCAAACTAGACTTGCAATGCAGTCCCAAGCTAGCTTGGGGACTTGCCTATTGGTGCCTCTCAGGCTGGTGAAAGTCCGCAAGTGGATACGATGTCGCCGCTAAAACACAGTGCATGCTAGTTAATTACTTGTTCTGGAGTGTCCAGGCTGACCAGAAGGGTCAGTTTGTGTCATTTGCCGATGAATTGCACTTCAGAAAACCTTGGATTGGTGAAGTACAATCAGCAATCCTTTGACCAATTTGCTCTGTTCTCCAAATTGCAATTGAGTGGCAGCCATTGTTGTTGATAATTTCCAATCCCAGAAGGCCCATAATCTTAAGTTTGCATATTAATTGCATGATTTGGATCAGTGAGTCAAGTAGTGCCCTCTTTTCAACCAATCACACTTGCTAGATAGACCACATGACAAGGAACTAATTTGACCTAATTGTAAAAAAATCCTTGGGCATGGCAGCCATGATGATATCATGATGATGACCACTAAATGAGATGAGATTACAACTGTTAAATGGCGTCAAGTGCCTGACATCAAAGGGTTTCACATGTGCCAGTGGTAACTAAACAATGTTATGGTCACAGAATAAGGAGCTGTTTTAAGTGACACATTCATGTTTCTTTCTAGGCAGCTGTAACTTTTGTAAACACGTTTTTTCTCTCTGGTTTTTTGCATGCTCAGAGTTGAAACCCTTCACAGACGAATGTCAGTGAAGGTTTCAGAGGTGAAACTATTCTCAAACACACCAAATCATTTTATGGAAGCTTGTTCCTGACCATTGGGGAGTCCCATTTTCATGGGATTTCGCATCACTATCAATTATACCATATTACAAATGTAGGCCCTAACACAAAAACCTATTTTAGATAAAACAAATCTACTCACGCTAATGGTATCAGTGCTCAAGAAGCCAGACAGACTGCCGCTGCCATACTTGATCTCAAACGAAGTTCCATTTGCTTTGTAGGTGCTGGATTTGGTGCTGTCATATTTGTTGTGGAGCACTGCAAATAAAAGAAAGTAAAACAACCCATTAATTCTGGAGAAGTTGACATGTCAGAATTTTAAAATAGCTTCACATTGCACTGGAAATATATCATGAAAATCCAGTACAAAAGGTAACTTATTTGATGCAAACAGCAAAATATTCTCAGCAAATGTTAACCATTATGAATTGTTGAAAAAGTACTTGCAAATTCCCAATAGTGATTCAAGTAAATATTTTTCGATTTGGGTTTGCAACCCTCAATCACAGACCAAGCAGGATAAGAGTCCAGCAAATCTTTAATTGCATCAAGTCAAGTTCTGTATGATTTATTAATACGATTTTTAAAAATTTCAATTTGTAACTTAACAAAAGAGCGAGGGCTACTCACAGCAAGCAATGTCGGTCAGGTGACATTTCTTTGAAGGAATCCACAAGTTTGAGGAACCAGTATCGAACACAACTTTGAAGCTTTGAGGTGGGTTTCCAATGGTAATAACACCATAGTACTGGGCCTGTAAGAAAAAACCATAACATTGTATAACCACATTGTATACTACTATGTACTAGTATCTTAGCAGTACCTTCAAGCGCATGGGATCTTCGTGTATGTAGTACACATATAAATTAATTGATTCCAGATTAATTCAAGGAAGGATATCTTGACTCTAGAGCGAAAATGTTCTTTAGAAGACTTTTATGTTTTAGACCAATTTCACTTTACAATGACTGTATGTTTGTGAAATTTCTAAAATGATCGATATGCACAATTGCTTTTTAAAAAAATTATCTTACATCAAGATAATTAGACAAAGGCTCAGGATGGGGTCCCGTCACTTCTGCTACATGGAGATATTTGTGTTTCACTGCTTCAATAGATGTACCAGCATCTGTAAGTGTTCGTCGGACTGACTTGAATCTGTGTAGTTGAATCCTGGAAACAAAAACAAAACGTATCATTTATTGGCAGGATAATTACTAAATTAGGCCCAAGTTTTTTAATTCTAAGCAAAAACAGGAGTATTTAACAAACTGCCTTTTGTTTAACTTTCTCAGGTCCTGGCACTGCTGTGTTCAGTAACAAAATTAATAGCCTAAAGCCTTTTCCTCAATAATTCACAATGGAACAAAGGCAGAACAAATACACAACAGACTGAGAAGTGAGAAGTCAATACACATCAATTATACAATTGTGTCATGGCATGCCATAACAGTACACAAAATTAAAGAAAGATGAAAGAAATATAATCGATAATTGCTCTTTAAAACCATTTAAACTTGAGTAAAAAGTACCTTTGGAAGGCTGAGCAGACAGCCAACAGTGAGAGGAGAATCAGAGCCCTCATTTTGTCAAGAATTGCAACCCTGACAGAGATCACCAGCTGCAAAAACTTCCCAAGTCCTCACTGTCCTCTTGCAAACAAATAACTGAAGCCGGTCCCGTGACTTGATCATGTGATCATCATGTGACTACTTTAATTAAAAATCAAAAGAGGGCGCTTCAATTTTAGTTCATCTTTTTTACCACTAGATGACCTTTGTGTATCTTCTGGTATTATCGTTTGCGGCAAAAAATGATAAATTAAAGCGGTTTGTATGGATTTTATGCTATGAGCGACATTGTTCTTGACTGAATTCGATACAAGACATGTTAATCTTGCTGGAGACACATTTTTGTAAAGATCAAACTGTATTTTAGGCTATTTTTCTTGAAAAACAATGTCAACATGTTGGCGTCTTTCTGTGAATTTGCATGTTCTGCAATTGTGCGCACATCCATCTCCGTTGAGCATTTTGGGTTATCACAGTTTCAGAAAGATTTACTTGGCTCAATCAAAAGGTCAGTGAAGCTTTCAGCCCAGCTTGCAAAATTGCAATTAACTAGGCCGTCTTACCTGCTTTCTGCTAGTACCAGCCTTAGGGAAATATACCCAAGCACCACCTGATTGCAATTGAATTAACTTGATTGTTTGCTCAGCAGTGAAGCTCTGTCTTAACAATGGGCTTTTTGCGCTTATGGTCCCAATACACATGTCTAGACAGAGCTTCCCTGCTTTAGTTTGTTTAGAAGAAGCTCGGTGTATGATATTGATTACTTTTATTTAATAAAAGCCCCCCCCCTATCCTTCCTGGCTCTCAAAATTCCTGACTGGTTATGACTGCCATGTTATGGAGAGTAAAATGATAGTCATGGACTGTGGATTAAGCACTCATTCTGTCATATTTAAAAAACAAAACCTTAAATATATTTTTTCAGGATAAGTAAAGACTGCCAACATGGATGACGTTATAATGATAGATGAGGATGGGGACAAGGCAGTCCAGAAACCAGCCGATGATTCCATTATTAACTTGGATGATGACGACGTACAAATAAGCTCAGGTCCAGAAGAGAAGAAGTCTTCAGTCGAGCCTAAAAAAGATCTTCTTGAAGAATTATTTGTCAAAGAGAATATCGAAAAAGTCAAAGTTCCGTTTGATGATGTCGATGATCTCAATAAGTTTCTTGATGACCAATTCAAGAAATTGGACATTGACAGTATGATTGACAAGGCGCTGGACAGCCTGACAGCTAAAATACGGAAGCAGGAAAGTAAGTGAAGTGATTACAGTCATTGAGTGTAATATTTTTCAGGAGAAAAAAATAAAATAAAATGTGTTTTCATTCTTTTTTATAAAATGTGTTTTCATTCTTTTTATCCAACTTATATGTTATCTTTCAGGATCGAAGTATGTCATCAATCGGATCCTCTCTGACAGTGAAGATGCTTTGTCCAGAACTGAAAAGGAGGTTGAGATGTTGAGGTAAGTAGATTCAATAAAGAGATCAAGAAATTGAATAAAAATGCAGTTTAGTCAAGATAATAATTAAAACATGATCATATTTTAAAATCTTAACAGTTTTGGGAAGTAATGCCTGTTTCGCATGTGTTTTTATAAACCTCTATAATATGCATAATATTCCATGGAGCCCTTTCCAAATACTATACATGTGGGACATGGGGTTACAATAGTGAACTACAAGCCAAGCCTATAATGCCTTTGGTTGTGGCCAGAGCACAGTGGCGTCCCTATGGGGGGGGGGCACGTGCCCCCCCATATTGGACCTGTGCCCCCCCAAGTGCCCCCCATATGAACTTCTCAACCTTGGCTAAAATATACAATTAGTATTACTGGTGCCCCCCCCCCCCAGAGAATCGCGTGCCCCCCAGGTGCCCCCCTGCTCGAGCCCCCCTAGTTACGCCACTGCCAGAGCACGGTATGAACCTGCATCCTTTTGAGCGCAAAACATGTAAAATGCAAATGCTGCTTGTCTTATTCCCTGAATTTAACTTTTCCTTGCAGGTCAGCAGAGAGCGAAATCAACATTCCCTCTGGGTCAGACTCTGACGATGACATTCAGATTGTAGCAGCAAGTGGAGTGGCGAGTACTGCGGTCGCTAGAAAACGCACAACTCCAGTCAAAGCTACTCAACCAGCTGTAACCCCTCAGCCGATTGTGCCTAGCAATCAACCACAGTACAAGCTCATTGTCAACAACAGGTAAAAGGAAATATTATGTCTAAATGATAATAACTGTTAAATTTTTTTTGGATATATTACGTTTATGCGGGCTCCAAGCATAAAAAACACAAGGCATCTTCTGTATGTTCTGATATTGATTTCCTTTAAAGACTTGTCAAATTTTCAGCGTTATAATTCTTTCCCCGACTTCTTCTATTTGTGCTAGAACACAGCTCTACCAGTGTTTATGTTTGCAGTAGCAGTACTGAGCTGCACAATCTACTGATCTATTTGGACTTAATTTGCTTTGATAATAAAAATTTGATACAACCATTTCTACATTTAGCACGGGCCAAGCTGTCCTACAACCGATTGGAGGTGCCAGTATGCTAAGCAGGCAAGAGATGGTGTCCATCTTAAACCAGACAAACTTGATGAATCAAGTGAAACACTTGCAACAGGCTGCTCCTGCCCCGGACTCTAGTCAGGCGCCTCCACAACATATCCACCAAAGAAAGGTATTTTTCTTACTACTTGTAAGAAAACTTTATATGGGAAGCAACATGAGTAAACAAATCTTGAGTAAAAACAAAAAATTGAACTTGTAAAATCTCATCCCAAATCACAGGAAAACAGGTATCATCAACATTTAAAAAACATGGAAAAATAGAAAACAACTCTTTATTGGCTATCAAATGTAGGAAATATAATTTTAGCATCTTGTGTAGTATACAATTGATTGCCTGCTGCTCTAGACTTTTTGAATTTTTAAAAACATCCAAAATTCTATCTGTCTAACCAGCTTCTACCTACTGCTCTGTCCCTCTGTCTTCTTCACTTTATTTTAACTCTTTTCAGCAACAGTTCCCACCCACAGCAAGTGGGTCGTCCATCCAACAACAAATTGCAAAGAACCAACTTCAGCAAATCCAGCAAAATTTGAACCACATGCCAAACCAGGCTCAGAGGCCGGCTCTACAGTACAACCAACTGCAGCACAAGCAGATGTGAGTGGAATTGGCACTTCTTGTAAACGGAATAGAAAAGAATAGAATTGAGTAGAATAGAATGAAATTAAATAGCATAGAATCAAATATTATAGAATATTATAGATTAGAATGAAACTTAAAAAATAGAAAAAATAGAACCGCATGCAATCAAATGCAATGGAGTTGAATGAAATCTAATGAATTTAGATAAAACTGAAACAATCTGCAGCAGAAGACGCCAGTGAAATTGTTACTTCTTTTGAATAGAATAGAATAGTTCTAAATGGACCTATTATAATCAAATGGAATGGAGTTGAGTTGAATGGAATGGAAAAGAACAAGATAGATTGAAATAGAGTTCAGATAAAATTGAACAGCCAGCTGCAATGTAGGCAGATTAACTGCTATTATCTTAATTCTTTTCCAAAGTGGCAGGAATTTTATATCTAAAATTTTGAATCTCCTGTTCTATTTCAGCGAGTTGGCAGTTGGTATGAAGTTGTATGGAAAGAAGAACAATGAGATCTGGTACAAGGGGACGCTGCTGGACATCTACGAGAAGGGTCCTGAGGTATGTGATTGTTTTAGTGGATTTGATTACTTTTGCTGTAAAATACAAGGTATGTTACTTGTAAGAATCTTTATATGGGAAAAAAAAGACCTGTGAAAAGGAAAAATTAGGTAAAAAAAGATTATAGATTGAAGTGGGCAATTTGATTTGATTCTGAATATTTCTAAAATGTATGGATAAAAATGCTCACTTGGGCTTAGGGTGGATTGCTTTGACTCCGTCCGTCTCTGGTTCATATATCCCAGCAAACCTGCCTCTAGCTGAAAATAATTTTTTAGTGGAGATAGGAGGAATTCTTTTAATCGAATTCTTACCTATTGAAACATCTGGCGATTGTTATCTGAAATGATGAATTGTTATCTCAAAATAGCAGCAAAAGATCAAGCTGAAGTTTGACGGCAAAGGCATGAAGGTCTTGGATGGGAAGACAGTTGCTCTGGGATATCCTCCTGCTAACATATTGCCTGTTGGAAGTCGTATCATTGGTAAGTAAATCTTTTCTTCATATGTGGAAATATTATGGCCAGAGGAGTTAGCTCATTTTGTAGCAGTCTTTAGTCTTGACTTCCAATCCCAAGGTGCTGGACCTTCGTTGCCATGTCCATCTAATGTCCTAATTAGCATCCCCCAAAAGCATAAATACAGGATATAAAGCCCAAATCATCCAACTGTCCCTCTTTCATTTGAAAGTTTTAGATTGAGGTGAGCAATTCGATTTGATTTGATTGTAAATATTTCCAAACTTTATTTGACAGCTCTGTACAAGGAGGAAGGAGGCCCTCCAAGCTTCTATGCAGGAATCGCTGCCGAGAGCCCGAGTTTCAGAAACATGAACAGGTAAGCGTCAGGAAAAGTTGCCTGAAAAAGTAATTTTACCGCCATGAATAGGAAAGGAGGGGTTAGCTCAGTTGGTAGTACTCCGAGCTTCCAATTGTTGTGTCCCGGGTACGATTCCAGCTCTTGCTGAGTCTCCTGGAACTGTATTGGACTGCAGGTTCAATCCTTCTTCTCTGTATTGCTGTATCCTCCTCCTCTCCTGATTAGTGTAACGAAGTGTGCAAATACAGGAAATAAAGTCCCAATAATCCATCTAGCCCTCTGTGAATATGAACTTGTAACCAGAAAATGTGTGCACTCTTATTTTGGCATTGATTAATCAGTTTGAATTCGGTACCTGAATTGAGAAAATGCTTTAAACAGTACTTTACCTACCGTATAAACAGAGTTACAAACTCTGGTAAACCTACCTCTCATGTTGTTTTTCATGCTCTATTTTAACAACTCCAGATATCTCATCTTCTTTGACGATGGCTATGCGCAGTACTGCGACCCAAATGAAGTCCGAAAGGTGGTGGAGCAGAGTCGCAACGTTTGGGATGACGTCCATCCGGACTCGAAGGAGTTCATCAGAAAATATTTGCACCAATATCCTGAGGTATGTGTGATAAATTTTTATTCTATGATACATACTTTTGGTTTGAAGTCTGAATTAAATTGAATTTTGTTTTTAATTTAGAAATTGAGACTTGTATAATTTTCCCTAATTGCTTGTCTTAAGTAGTGTGATGTCACAAGTTGTATGGTGCACATTGTTCATTGATGATTCATTCTCCTCATATTATGACATTTTTGAGAAATTTATTTTCATCTCAATTTTGATAATTTCAGAGACCAATGGTGAAGTTACAGAGGGGTCAGAAAGTGAAGACGGAGTGGAATGGAATTTGGTATGTGATTTTGGAAACTTGTAGCTCAGTTGGTAGTTCTCCAGGCTTTTAAATGCTGGACCAGGATTTGATTCCCACTCTGACTGGATCGCCTGGGACCTATGTTGTACAGCAATTTCAACTGTCCTTTTCCTGTCCTTATTAGCCTAACAGGGTATGAAACAGGGCCTTATAAAGCCCCAAACAAATGGCTATCATCCATTCTTCTGGCAACTTATATTTCCGAGAATATTAGAAAATTTGTCATTAGTGCTACCCTCTGACGTTGATATTTGTTTTTAGGTGGGCTGCATTCGTGGAACAAGTAGATGCTAGTTTGGTCAAGATGTACTTTGATGCGGACAAAAGAACGGAATGGATCTACAGAGGGTCTACGAGATTGGAGCCATTGTATACTGAACTGGTATGTAAATATACAGAAACAGAAAAATAAAGCTTTCCGATTTCGGCTCAAGTTAAGAATCCAACAAGTAGTGACCTCCCCCAACTGAATAAATGGCAGGATTGGTTGAAAAGGTGTGAACAACTGTGAATAAGCCAATCATGTGGCTCATTCAGTCCAGGGAGGTCACTAATAGTTGGATACTTAACTTGAGCCATTAAAACTCCCGTAACTTTGATTAAACATCACCTGTGAGTCAAAAGGGTCACTCCTCTCAATCCTTTGGCACAAAGTTTTAAACTATTTATTTCTCATTTAAAACACTGGAAAAGATCTTAATTTGTTTCTATTCCCTTGCTTTGCCTTGATATTATATCTCAATCTTCTTTTCCATACAGGCTAATGCGGAGGTATCTAAACAAGGAGGAAAGGCGAGACGTCATCATGGAAATTTGACAAAATCAACAAAAGCGCCTTACGTTGAGTATTTGAGAAATTATGAAGATGATGTCCAAATCATCGATGGCCCTGGGACAAATATTTCCCCGCAAAGAAATGTCAAGATTTTCCCAGCCAACTCCTCTCAGTTTGGAGCCACGCCTGGTATGTTTTTAATGCTCCGTAAAATATTAATCTTAATGTTAATTCCGAATAAAACCGTGCTGCAGGCTAATCCTTAAGTGGAATCCTATGTATTGTCAACTTCGTTGGGCAATCTGCGGGTTCTTGTTATTTAATTAAAGTCATTGTGCCAAATGTTTATAGGGCATGTGTATGATTTGTGTACCAAGCTGTCAGGACATATAGGTTACACATCAAAATTCAGCTTCAGCTTGAAAGAAATCAGTTCAGAACAGTTTTAGACTTTTAGTATTTTTGTTGGTTTTATTTTCAACAGTAATGAAAGTGTTTGATAGTTATGTAGAGAATGTTTCTGCTCTCTAAAAATCAATCAAGTTATTTTTCGTCATTAACAATGTCCATTTTTTAAAAAGTCTAAAATATGCTGAAATTTAGATGAGTATTTCAAAATGAGCAACATGCGCATATATTTCTTTCAGACCCGACATTGAAGAAGGCCCCCACGGCACGGAAGTCGTCAGCAAGTGCTCAGAATACTGTCCAAAGTCAAATGCAGCTTCAGCATCAACAACAACATCAATCCAGGCAACAAAAGAAAAGTTAGTAAAATCTTTGTGTAAATATATTAGACTAGCAGGGCTAGTCTATAGGGATACTAGGTGTCGTCCAGTTCCGAGTCTACCATCTCCATGGCAACCACAGTAGTAGTACTGTCTATTTGCACAAGGTGGCTACACTTTCTTCTTCTTCTTATTGGGAGTTCTCTCCTGTGTTTTGGAGCTCCCCTATTGATAGTTATGATATGGTCAATGATGTCAATCAATGTTAGTCAGTGATGTCAGCCGGGATATCAACCAGTGATATCAACCAGTGATGTCAGCCACTGATGTCAGACGGTGATGTCAGCCACTGATGTCAGCCGTGATGTCAACCAGTGATGTCAGCCACTGATGTCAGTCGATGATGTCAGCCACTGATGTCAGCCAGTGATGTCAGCCGGTGATGTCAGTCGGTGATGTCAGCCACTGATGTCAACCAGTGATGTCAGCCAGTGATGTCAGCCACTGATGTCAGCCGGTGATGTCAGCCAGTGATGTCAGCCACTGATGTTAGCCACTGATGTCAGCCGGTGATGTCAGCCGGTGATGTCAGCCACTGATGTCAGCCGGTGATGTCAGCCACTGATGTCAGCCGGTGATGTCAGCCGGTGATGTCAGCCACTGATGTCAGCCACTGATGTCAGCCACTGATGTCAACCACTGATGTCAGCCGGTGATGTCAGCCGGTGATGTCAGCCGGTGATGTCAGCCACTGATGTCAGTCGGTGATGTCAGCCACTGATCAACCAGTGATGTCAGCCGGTGATGTCAGCCACTGATGTCAGCCGGTGATGTCAGCCGGTGATGTCAGCCACTGATGTCAGCCACTGATGTCAGCCACTGATGTCAGCCACTGATGTCAGCCACTGATGTCAGCCACTGATGTCAGCCGGTGATGTCAGCCACTGATGTCAGCCACTGATGTCAGCCGGTGATGTCAGCCACTGATGTCAGCCACTGATGTCAGCCACTGATGTCAGCCACTGATGTCAGCCGGTGATGTCAGCCACTGATGTCAGCCGTGATGTCAGCCACTGATGTCAGCCGGTGATGTCATCCACTGATGTCAGCCGGTGATGTCAGCCAGTGATGTCAGCCACTGATGTCAGCCAGTGATGTCAGCCACTGATGTCAGCCACTGATGTTAGCCTTTGATGTCAGCCACTGATGTCAGCCTTTGATGTCAGCCACTGATGTCAGCCTGTGATGTCAGCCACTGATGTCAGTCACTGATGTCAGCCACTGATGTCAGCCACTGATGTCAGCCGGTGATGTCTGCGGTGATGTCAGCCAGTGATATCAGCCAGTGATGTCAGCCAGTGATGTCAGCCGGTGATGTCAGCCACTGATGTCAGTCGGTGATGTCAGCCACTGATGTCAGCCGGTGATGTCAGCCACTGATGTCAGCCGGTGATGTCAGCCACTGATGTCAGCTGGTGATGTCAGCCACTGATGTCAGCCGGTGATGTCAGCCGGTGATGTCAGCCACTGATGTCAGCCACTGATGTCAGCCACTGATGTCAGCCACTGATGTCAGCCACTGATGTCAGCCACTGATGTCAGCCGGTGATGTCAGCCACTGATGTCAGCCACTGATGTCAGCCAGTGATATCAGCCACTGATGTCAGCCGGTGATGTCAGCCGGTGATGTCAGCCACTGATGTCAGCCACTGATGTCAGCCACTGATGTCAGCCACTGATGTCAGCCACTGATTTCAGCCACTGATTTCAGCCACTGATGTCAGCCACTGATGTCAGCCACTGATGTCAGCCACTCATGTCTGCCACTCATGTCTGCCACTGATGTCTGCCACTGATGTCAGCTGGTTATATGATGATGTCAGCTGATGAAGTCAGCCAATGATGTCAGCCGGTGATGTCAGCCGATGATGTCAGCCACTAATGTCAGTGATGAGGTGAACAAACTGCTGATCGACCCCCTGCTAGTCTTGCATATATGGAAATATGCTCCCGTCTAGTTTATTTGCTAGGTGAATTATGTCTCTAATTAGCCCAATCAGGTGCTGATGGGACGTAAAACACAGACACTCTCACTCACTTGCTTGGTGTATTGCTCTTATTAAGTTATTGTGCGACTCCAATCTCCTGCCGAAATAGTACTAATTCATCTTTCCTTCACCTCTTTTCTGTGTCCTCTTTGTGTCTCAGTTAGCCTACCAGTTGCACAAATACAGGACGTAAAGCCCGAATCATCCATCACCCATCCATCAATCTGAAACTTTAACAGAGATCCCATTTACCCCCTCTCTCTTGTGTATGTTTTCTTTGACTTGTATGACATTGCTGTGTCCTCCTTGTGTCCAAATAAGTCTACCAGGTGCATAAATACAGGATGCAAAGCTCCAATCATCCGTCACCCATCCATCAAACAAAAATTTTGACAGAAATCTTGTTTACCTCTGTCTCTTGTGCATGTTCTCTTTAATACATGATTATAACATTTCCTTTTCTTCCCCCCAGACGTCCAGGGTCATGTACAGGGTCGTGATATGGTCAGCATCTTAAATGAGCGTCTTGGAACTGTCGGAAAGAGTAAGTACCTTAAACTCCTTAAAAAACGTAACTTTTCTCTGTGCGACTAATTTCCATGATAGTTTTCTGTTCAGTATTGATAACAAGCTCAATGAAGTTAACTCAATCAATCATCAGTAAATCAAATCTACTTTATAAAATTGACAACTGAAGAGAATTGATACGCTGAAGTGACAGAAGTCAGAAGCGCTAGGACTTTGTGTTGTAATAATCATCTCTGTGAATGATTTTACTTTATAAATGTTGATTATTCGAGTTACTGCTAATTTTCGTCATGATACCAGTCTACTATTTAAACCAAATATTTTGATCTTTCAGACGAAGAATCGTTCGGATCTTTGATAGAAGTTACAAGAAAAAATCTCCCACCTCTGGGACATCACATGAGATACAGTGAGTATTTTTTGTCATACTAAAAAATATATCTTGTCAGTTTGGTTGACTAGGCGCTGTCAAATAACTCAAATTGTACTTGTATGATGGCGTAGTGTGTCTTCTTGAACTCTTGTTTGTTGCTTCGTGACATTGGATCACTGCCTTGTAGAACAGTCGTGTGAAATGTGTGAATAGCAAAGTTTATGACCCAATTATGATAGCACCTGGCCTTCAACTCTTTTTCCGTTTTGTGTTTCAGAACAACACGCATGTGGCAAGAAGTGCCTGAAAGACGTGGTTGATGATCCCGCAAAATTCAAAGGAAATAATCCACTGCTAATTCCCATGTTGTGTGGATGGGAAAGGTAGGTTTACTAGGAATTCTAATTAATAATGAGCATTTATTATTCTCAGGAAACAAAAAGAGTCAGTCTAGAAAGTGGCTAATGTATTGGATTTTACCTCACATGTAGTTTCGGTTCTCTGAGCTCCTGGGAGATGACGTCACGCATAACAAGAATTAATGGATTTCTGATAGGTTGTGGGATAGAGCTTTTTCGTTTATAGATTGGGAGTGTCTGTCCATTGTAGTCCCACTCTCAGCCCCTACTTTGGGGATTTTCCAGCCTTGGAACTATTCCTACAGTCTCTACTTGTCCCTCAATATCAAAAGCCGTTCACAGGTTATGTTGCAAGTTATTTTGCCCTTCTTCTTCTTCTTCTTCTTTACTTCCCGCCTGTACAGAGAGAAACTCCAAGTTTTTGGGAAAAGAGGCAGTCATATCTATATACATGTATACGTGTATAACAATTCAATCTGTGTTTTAATAGATTTTTACCGTTCTTACCCAAAATAAATATCAATCAATCACTCTCTTCATGGCATCTTTATATCAAACAAATTACTCTATCCAAAAACTTACAGGTTTATAAATTAATTCTTGAATTCTGTACAATTTCAATGTTAATTTCAGACAAATTTCCAAGCAAGGCAACACAGGTCGCCGAATCATCTTCTACAGAACTCCTTGTGGTCGGCGATTGAGAAACATAGAGGAAACGGACCGCTATTTGATGGCTACGGACTCCCAACTGACCATTGATCTCTTTTGCTATGACCAGCAGCTTAGTACTCACTCCGAATTTGTTCCTATCAAGGTAAGGAATCAAAGATAGATCTATAGATATGACTGGTGCTGCCCTCTAAGCTCAGTTCTTGGCACTCGCAAGGGTTGATTGATGACATGACATAGGAGAGAAAGTTATTTTATGCATTGCCCCATGAGAGGGATCTTTTACTTGACCAATACAGACACTTATAGTTATACAAGGGGCCACTCATGTCACATCCAGCTGGGATTTTGCTCCGTTGAAAATCTTTTTTTTACTGCCCGTTGTTCGAAATCCACGCAAAAGTGGCTGTGTACTGCAGTGTATATTGTATAGTTGTCCAAAATGAATTTATCTGTCCCAATTGAAGAGGAGATGGCACATTGAAATAGGATATCACTGGCTAATCAACCCTCATGACTGGCTAGAACTGACTAAGAGGGCTGCACTGTCTATTGATAGCAAGCCCTGAACTCTGGAAAACTCATGACGCATTATTTATATATATAAATCGTGAAGACTTGTGGAACTTTAGGAGTTGCATGTTTGCTAGGAGTTTTGACCTCGTCAACCTTAAATTCAGTAATTTAGATCATCTCTAATTAGATTTAGGATTTGGTTTGGCTTTGTCATTTTTGTGTCAGGGCGGCGTCCACCCATGCCGTTACAGAAGTTTCTAGTTCGTGATTAATTTCTACTGAGATTTAGAGAAGACAGTCCTTTTATAAGTTTATACATGTATTTGTATGAAAACAAATTTTAGAAACACAGCAGAGTACCAAAGGTCAGCATCCATACTTACAAGTTACATAGTTTAAATTTGAGAAAGTGTGAAATTTCATTGTTTGTCTCTGCCTTTTGATGTTGCTGTTTGGGAATTGGTTATGATAGAAATGGTTTGCTTTTTCTTGTGAATCCAGACATCTTGCAACTGATCATTGAATGTTTGATGATTATAAATTTGAAAGTTAGAATTTGATAATGATTTATTAATCTAAAAGATTTTTTCACCCTTTATCTTCTTTTCAGACATTCTGTGACATTAAAGACTTGTCTTATGGAAAAGAAGCTGTCCCGATCTCGTGTGTGAACGGCATAGACCGTCAATATCCTGACTACGTTCAATACTCTAATCAGCGGATGCCTGGCAAAGGGGTCCACCTCAACACGGACCCTGCTTTTCTGTGTGGTTGTGACTGCACTGATGGGTGTAGGGTAAGTACTTTTCAATGTTATCAATTTTGTTATGATTTGGGAAATTCTCCTTGTCTGCCAGGGAGAAAGGACAGTGCTTAGCTTGGTATTGTGCTTGGCTTTCACTGGTTCCTGGCACTGGCTATGTCACTCCGATCTATGTTGGAAGGCAGTTTCAACCATCCTTCTCCTCATTACCATGTCCTCCTCCTGTCCCTGTGCAGCCCTAGTCATCTATCCATCCCCTCATGAGGATAGGCTATTGAGCCAAGCTCAGTAGTACATCACTGGGCTTCTAACCTTGGTATTCTTGTTGTCGATTCGCAGCCTTTGCAGGGGGGAGGGTTGGTCTAGTGGTAGCATGCTGGACCGCCAATCGCTGGGTCCAGGGTTCGAATCCAGCTCTTGCCTGGTCATCTGGGCCAATGTTGGACAGCTGTTTCAATCATCCTTCGCCTCATTGCCGTGTCCTCCTCCTGTCCTAATTTTGCCTACCAAGTGCATAAATACAGGACGTAAAGCCCCAATCATCCATCCATCCATCGCAGTCTTTGCAACTCATGTCAGATGGAATTTTCATCCTGTGCCAGCACAAGAGTGGAAAGCTTGGCTTATTATGCCTCATCAGTGCACAAATATAGGACGTAAAGCCTCATCATCCACACACGCGGGAATGAATAAAGTGATACTTGTCTTGGTTGTAGGCTGGAGGATGTTTCATAAGCCTCTGAAACACTTCACAACTTCACAGATTCCTCAAATGATAATTTACATGGTGGTATCACCTGCTTCATAAATCTTTTCCTTTATTTCTCAGGACATCACCAAGTGCCGTTGCCTCCAGATGACCTTGCAGGCGAAAAGAGCGGCCGCTGGAATGAGTCACAGGGCGGATTCAGACACAGGCTACAAGTACAGGAGGCTAGTCGACCAGCTCATTACTGGGTAGGTTGTCAATATAGGATAGGATAGGATAGGATATTTTATTTGTACAACTTAGGTTCTTACAATGTTATGAAAAATTAACATACATAAATATATAAACTAAAGTAAAATGTTGTACAGGAGGGCACCTGAGAAACTGCTGTACCCCAAATATAAGGAGCTTCAAAGATGAAAAGTTGTTGCCTCAGATATTTCCTCCAATCAATTTTGAAGAACTGATAGAGTCGTATATTGTGGCATAATGGTTAGTGTTTCTCATATCATGGTCCTACAACCACACATATGGAATTCACAGTTGAATTGGTGCACTCCACTGAACTGAGGTTTGAAACAGGTGATTACAACAAACAGTCAATGCCAAACAATGCTAAACAAGATAGTCCAGCTTGCTATTTTGTAACAGGGCCCCTTGAGACACTGTCAGAGCAAAAGAATATGTAACAGAACCAGGGACTTTTTGCCCAAGAAATGACAATTGAAACATTTGAGCATCTATCTGCATGGAATTATTCATGGACTATAGCTATATTGCATGGGATATTTATTATTTGGAATGGCTAGCAAGACAAATCGTAGGATACTTATTCACAAGAAAGGTAAGACCAAATTCTCTTATGTCCATGTCAACAAAGAATTTTTTGCCAACTCACACTGAAATTTTGGAGGCTGTTGGTCAAATATCAAAGATGTTTCAAGGTTACACTTAGCATAGGTTTGGTCCACAGTGACTACATACACAGTTCTATGTGGTTTTCTACAGCTGACAGCAATTTGATTTTATATGAATTGACTTTTTCTGAAACATGTGCTTTCTCCAAGCCAATGTTTTGATCAAACAGGAAGTCATGTACAGCATGTACAGTGCTGCCACGTTGTTGCACCATGTCATATGCTCAATACAGGTCGCAGGTTCAAATTCTGCCCTGCCAACTCTGCATGTAGTGTCTTTGCACCGCTGATTGATAACCAGTCCTGAGCCATGCTTGTCTTTTGAAAGTTATTCAGCTAAATTAACTTACATGTTCCTGCTCCCTGTGAAAAATTAACTATATAGTTTCGTGTAGTCCGTGATAGTTCGTGATATCACAGTTATACGTCAATCCTCCATGTCCCCAGTCAATTAAGTCAAATTTTGAAGAAATTCTCAGATTTTCATTATTTTCTGCAATATATCTTCTTTCTTTTCTGACAGTATTTACGAGTGCAACCCCCAATGTGGATGTGATGCCCGATGTCATAACAGAGTTGCTCAGAATAGTTTAGCTCTAAGGCTCCAAGTGTTTAAGACAGAGAAGAGGTATGTATTCTCTTGATATGTAAAT
The DNA here is from genome assembly GCA_026936325.1 of Platynereis dumerilii. Classification (NCBI taxonomy): domain Eukaryota; kingdom Metazoa; phylum Annelida; class Polychaeta; order Phyllodocida; family Nereididae; genus Platynereis; species Platynereis dumerilii. Next base: position 9,989,496 of record JAPTHN010000010.1, on the reverse strand, counting down.
TGTATATTAAATGCAAAAGATTGAGAATGTGTAACTGAATTCTTTTGATTATAATAATAATTGTTAATGTTGGCAACTTGGCGTATGCCTGACCTTCAGTTGCTTTGACCTTCTCTTGATCTCATTACATAAGTACGGGACTTTAAACCCAATCATCTCTGTATTCATACTGACTTTCAGTCATCCATAGTTATGAAAAAGCGTCATTTTGATCTCAAGAAGTAAAACAGAAATATTGTAGAGTTATTGCAAAGTGCCCAGTGCATTATTTATCATCGATGTACCATAAAATGAATATTGACTGGGAATGGTGAATAACATTTTCACTTTCTGATCACTATTGGTAACTTAGATCTTGAATTATTCGAGTAAAAGACTTAAAATGATTTCTTTCTCCTTCAGAGGATGGGGATTGCGTTGCTTGGACGACATTCCAGCTGGAGGGTTCATCTGTATTTATGCTGGTCAGTTGTTGACGGAACAAGGTGCTAATGAGGTGAGTGCCAAGAACTAAGCGTTTAGGGCTGCACAATTATTTCACTATGATACATGTCTTCAGTTTTAAGTTATTTCATGTTTACTTCATTTTGCTTATGTCATTTTCACTGATGAAGTTTTTGAACTGAGGCTGCGTGCTTGGCTTCCAATCGCTGGATTGAATTCCAGCCACTGGCTTGGTCAATTTGGGCCATATTGGACAGCAATATCAATTATCCTTTGCCTTATTGCCCCTTGACTTCCTGTCTTGATTAGCCTCCTGACTCAGTGCATCACACGCAGGGTTTGTACTCAATCAATAGGTATATTGGCAAAGAAACCACCTTTGTTGGGCAACCTGCGGGTTCTTGTTATGCTAAAAATAAGTTTTATCTAAGAATATGAACTTTTTGTACTACATTCTTTAATTGAAATAAAGACAAACTTGTATTTTTATTAGCCAAGCGATATGTATTGGTTAATGCCAAACCTCAGTTTTGAATCCACGGATTCTTGTTGTAGCTTAATATGAATAAGAATGTGTGTTTTGAAACCTTGATGAATTCTAGGATGGTCAACAATACGGAGATGAATACCTGGCTGAGTTGGATTACATTGAGGTCGTGGAAAAGATGAAGGAAGGCTACGAGAGTGACGTGGAAGATCCAGAGAAGGAAGAATCGGAAGAAGAGAAGAAGGAGGTGGAGGAAGAAGAAGAACGACCGAGGGACTCAGACTCTGACAGGTAGGGGACATCATGAATTACTGTATGTCTATAGAAGATGGCCGATTACTGGTTCCTTGTCTATAATATAATAGCCCCTACTGGTGCTGATGGAGCATTAAACATAAATCAACTCTGTTGAAGTCTTTTCCATGAAGGAGTGAGGGTTAGCTCAGTGGTAGCATACTAGGCTGCATATTGCTGGGTCCCAGGTTAGAATCCAGGTCTTGCCAGATTATTTGGGCCTATGTTGGAAAGCTGTTTTGATTGTCCTTCACCTTATTGCTGTGTCGTCCTCCTGTCCTTATTCGCCTACCAAGTGCATAAATACAAGATGTAAAGCCCCAATCAATCATCCGAAACACAAATGACTATAGATGGTATTGTAGTGGCATTGGCCCGCAGACCAGCGAGTGACTCTTTGGTCTAATGGTTAATATGCTGGCCTTCCACACATGGGACCCAGGTTTGATCCCAGCTTGATTGCCTCCTCAAAACATCTTAGTATAACATTAACAAAAATAATTGTTACGTTTGCCGCATTTGTAGTCTAATATCATCATCATCTTTTGTCTCTCTCTTTTTTGATAAATTTCATAGGATACTTGATGATTATTATGTCACTCAGTGTAAATAAAGTATGTCAATCTCTCAGTAAAAACATTAGGAATTTGTGCGGGCTTTTGAAATTGTAACTTAGAAATATTTTCCGACTTTCCAAGGATGAAGGTAGGGCTTTTAGTTGAATGGATAGTTGAAATGTTCAGTTGTTTACTTCAAATGTTCAATTGAAAGAATAATCTTGACAAGAATGAACCACTTATTGTGACTGACCATGTTCTTTTTCAGACGTTTGCTTGAAAAGTTAGATGTTTCTCTTGCACTAACTTTAGTCCTTATATGTATATGCTGATTAATTTAAACTTTCGTGTTTTCAAAGTTTCACATCACTTTAAAATGCCATTGATACATTGTTCAGCTTTCAATTTAGATTTGAAGTATTTGTTATTTAGAATACTGTTAATTGGATTTTATTTCTTAATTGCTTAACAGCCTTAGTTAAGAATTTTCACATCAATAACTAATCTCTGGTTCAATACAAGTCACGACTCGAGGGTCAAAATTACAATCAGGCATAGCGGTACCCGAGGGGAGGGTTGCTTTGCCCTTCCAAAGTTTTTCAAAATTTTGGCACGCAGGCTAAAGATTGGAACAGTTGGTTGTACCATTATCGAGAAAATAGTGGTTTCCAAGCAATTTCATTTGAAATGGTATGAAATTAATTTGGATCTTGAAATGCGCTACCGCCCCCCCCCCCCCCCCAAAAAAAGTAAGTTTTTGCTGTACAGTTTGCATCTATAAGTCCAAATCGATTTCTCAACATTTCAATGTCTGTACCAATTTTGACTCTTGAATTGGTTATTGCAACTGGAATTCCTGGATATTCAATGGTAGATTATTCTACCTTTAATCTACACCTAAGTGCCGGTACAATGCATACTCCTTGTTACATTATGTTCATATTTTCACTGTTCTTCTTATTTTCTACTGACATATTTTGTTGTTGTTGCCTACTAACATAGTTGATAAGAACGTTTCGTTATTCGTTGAATTCTTTCAGTAATTTCTCGCTACATCGAGCGGAAGGAGGAGGAGGAAGAAGGAGGAGACGGAGGTATTGTGGAAATAAAATAAAAATCTGATTGCTAGATTGATTGACGGCACTTTTGCTTTGTAGTTTGTAGTTTTCTAGGCTTTAGTTTGCTACACTCTAAATTGGAAATGCGTACAGCCTAAACAAAACCTAAACATTCAACATTCCCGCTTTGAGCGCGTTTATTGGTGTTTAGCTATTTCTTTATAAACACTATGTTTAGCCAAATTAAACAAGCTGCGTAAGCTACTGCGCAGATACAACCTAAACAATTATGACAAAAACATTTAGTTTTAGCATTTTATTTGTTTAGAACACTAAACAATACCTAAACAATTAGGTGTATAGTCTAAACAACCAAGTGTCTAATGCCTAAACTACTAAATGTTGACAACTTAAACAAAATCTCAACAACTAATGTGCGTACAAAATTCCCGCTTTGAGCGCATTTAAAAGTGCGTACAAAAAGTAAATGTTTAGGCTGTAAACAAATGCGTACATCTTCAATAAAAGTTTATATCATGTGAAAAAAAGCTACTCCATACTTTTATCTATACATCGATAGTGAATGTACACTGTACAGGCAGCAGTTCTATGCTTTACATACCAAAAGTATATTTCCAAATAATCCCACTTTCTCATTACTTACGATCTGTCGTAATTATGAAAAATTAATTCAGCATTTTATAAATTACATTCTCATGCAAAAGACACAATTCATCATAATTGTATAACGCCTCCTCTCCAATAGTTTACCTGCCTACATGCCATATCTAATGATAGTGCCTAAAAAAATGTAGCTATTTAACTTCCCAATAAGTAGCATTGACAAATATTCTGTACTTTAAAGCACTTTATTGTAATGACTAAGTAAATCGATGACTGTTTCTTTTTTGTAAATCATATTTTGAGACTTAACATTTACAAAATTACTCAATTAAAATAAATACCATTTTATAAAAACCTTACTGATCAATCGCGCGAAACTTCACACACCAAAACAAACAACTTTTTGGATTACAATTACTTAAATTTGGAACTTAATCCAAATCTTTTACGTTAAAGCTTTTACTAAAATATCAACAACATTTATTATTCTATTCTAAATACAATTACAAAATACCTTTTTTTGTGCACAGTTTGCATTTTTCATGGTGCAGTTACACATATCATTTGTGTTATTTTACAATTTCTCAAATCGTCCCAGTAGAGCCAAAACTAATTGGATTGGCCTGAGCCCTGAGGTGAACGGCACTAATGTAGCACAAGTTTTGTTTGTTTTGTGACGGCATCATTGTAATTTGCATGAAGAGAGGCCACAAATACATTTAGTAAGGGCCTAGCCTCAACGAATGATCCTGCTGCGACCTGGACAATTCTGAGAGTCTCCTTCAAACATCTCTGCATTTCCAAACTTCTTCTTCTTCCACGTGAGAGCTGGGTTCATGTGTTGAACGTTTAAGCTCTGCAGGACTGCACATGTGTGCATGAACAACACATAACACAGCCTATAAAAATGTGGTCCTAATGGTTAAAATCAGTGCGTATGTATAACAACATTTTACGAGCTGATGAAGGTTGTGTCCGTTGTCCACGCATGCGCTTAATCCCCACTTACAGGCTTTGTCTCTGTGTGAAGCTGGCCAAGTGATCCAGACATTCTACTTTAGCATCAATTATTTGTCCTTGGAGACCGTCACAGTTTGTGGCACATATGACAGCTAGTGCTTCTGACCTTTGTGGAAGTTCACTTTGTGTGTATATTTTTTACTTTCGTGATTTCTCTAGGTCCTGGCCATTCCACATGCCATTTTCATAATTTGAATAAATGCAATGTGCCTGAAAGTAGACATACACACCATGTACGTGAACAGCTAATAACAATATCAACTGGTATTCAGGCAGAAGGCCATCATTACCTTCTGAGTTATTACGTATACAGGAGAGACAGTGTTAACAATTTTTCATCAGTATTTAAGAATTAATTTTAAATGATTGCAAAAAATCTAAGTCTGACAACATATCAATGGCACTTACTACTTTCTGAAAATCTGTGCTGGTCCAACTCGAATTTTAAGGCAATGGCATTTATAGAAAATTTGCTTTTAACTTAGTCCAAGATTTTCTCTTGACATGTCCTTTTGTGAAGTGATTAGTGATGGCTCGGATGCCTGGAATCGATCATTTGATCAAAGATTGGGTAAGCTTGATTAAATGTATTCTAACTAGGCCTACTCCAGAAATTATGTTTCTACTTTGAGAGTAAACTACTTCAAAATTGTCCAATTTATTATGAAAATGAGTACGGAATACCCTGGCTGGTGGCAATTCAAACCATCAATTGACATCTTCAATTGACTGACTTAATTGTTTCAATTGAATTACAGCAATCCACACCATAAAAACAACCAGCCACTAAATCAGAAGTATCAGCTTCTAGACTCTGATCTACTTCCGGAGATGCAATAAATGAAGAGTAAACTACTATACTCCAAGAATACCAAATAAAATCCACTCAGCATTCACAGGCTGAGTGATATTGTAGTGAAATATGAAACCATTCTGGTCTGGATGGTCTATCATGTGCCATTGCACTGCCATTGTTAACTGGACCATTGATATACTGTCAGCATGATGAACCAGTTATATAGCCATATGATGGACATTGTCAAAAATAGCAATACTTGTTTGTTTTTAAGTAGTTACCTGAATAAACTTCCAGTAGCGCCAAAGCAAGGATTCAAGGCCACTATTAGTGTCTGTCAGGTGGAGCCACAGCAACTGTCTTCCAATAATAAAGTTAGGTGGCACTGCCATCAAGTTACCCAGTTCAACAACTTGTTTAGTCTGTACAAAAGATCATGTAGATATCTACAATTCTACATAAAGTGTTTAGGAGCTCCACATATTCCAATTCTGATTCCACAAATGTTTAGCAAAGCTACGCGGTTTGTTTAAGTGAGATATACATGTCGTTTAGAAAGCTCAACAACCCGTTTACATTGTAAACGTTATGTCTTCATATTAAACATGGTGTTGTCATTGACAACGTTTGAAAGCAACATCCATGGAGAACCTAAACATTAAACATTTGAAATGTTTAGAATTTGTTTAGGTCTGTTTAGAGTGTACCTGTAGTTTTCTAGCCCTTTATACTTTGATAACACCTTGGTATAGTTTTCTAACCTTTATTTCACTCCTTTGGTTAAAGGCTAAAAGTTTAATTTTGATCGATATGGATTGCTTTGAAGTGCTTTCTTTGGTATTACATTACTTTACGGTGTGTGTGTGGTAACTGTATGAATAGGAACAAAAATTATGTTACTCATGAATTTATAGTCATTATGTGAGTTTGTAATTTCCTTGCCGTTGGAACTTTGTAAAGATTGCTTTTTCAAAGCGCAAAGGTCTTAGTTTTAACTAACAGGAACTTTCACCAATTTCTCTTGGCTTCCTTCAGTTTAAGAATATATTAGTTCATGAATAAGGTCAATCTAAGTCTCTATTAATATCAAGTTTGGTAAGTACTACTTAGGTTACATTATTGGGTCACAAGTGTTCTCTGAACAAAGCGACCGGGATAGTAAATGGGTAAATATGGTAGCTCTGTCTCATGTTTAGACACGAGAGGGCAGTTAACTTAAGTTGGTTGCGATCTGGGATACCAATCGCTGGGTCCCGGATTGGATTCTTGTTCTGCTTGGGGCATCTGGACGTCATGTACAATCATCCTTCACTTCATAGCCGTGTCGTCCTCCTGTCCAAATGAACCTATTTCATTATTATTCCAGAAACTAACAAGCAAAGTTATAATTTTTATATGCAAACTTGAGCTAATTATTACAAGCTGTATGGCCTGAAATGGAGTTCAGTAATGACTATTTAACTAACAATTGAATCAATTAAGCCCCATATTTCTCATCCCTTCTTTTGAACCTTAAGTGTGTTTACCTCTCTTCACCCTGACCATCTTTGCTTTTAGTTGACAAGAATTCTTTTGATGGAGCCTTTGACAATGTACCGTTTCTTTCTTTCTTTTATCAGCAAGCAAAAATCCAACTCTCAGCACTCCACAAACATATTTTTAATTAATTACTGAAAAATTGTAAAAGCCGTAGTAGTAATTTTGGATTAAATAGAATTTTTGGATAAGTTAATTTCATTTTCTCGTTGTGTCTCGAAGTCTTGAAAGGTCGTAAAATTTGGCACATTGCGTGTGTCATTTAAATGCAAGTTAACAAAATTATTTTGAATCTTGCTTAAATTTATTTTGAAATAATATTGAAGTAACAAAGTAACAGCAGTTTAGCGTCGAACTGACCTTCAACTTGGTGGTGGCTTCCAGAGTTGTTCATAAAGACGACAATCGGGATAAAATCGGAAAATTGGTTTTGAAACGCCACAGTAGTTCTGCTGGACAGCAAGGCTCCTGGTATGACTTTTGTGAACTATTTCGTCAAATACTTTCGGTGTTTGTTTAAGCGTACATGTAACTAATCTCAAAATTTTTAAGAAAATTTGTGGTCCAATCTTCAATGTATCAATGCAGCTTTCTCAGCCATATGGATGACATCTAGCTTAAGCCAAAATAAGAATTGCTTTTTAACCGGTTTTGTACTAAAAGCATGACAATAGGTGAATTGACCTAAAACAGGACTTAATTCTTAAACCCCCAATCATGTGTCTTTATTGAATGGCCCAGTATACTGGCAATTGTGCAGCGTGCAAATTACGTACGTAAATTCTACGTGCGAAACTCACAAAAAGGAGCCGATCCGTAGTACATAGGTACATTTTCGTACTAATTTTGTACGAATTCATAAAAATATCTGACAGGACTTTTCATTTACTTTGGCCATTTTGGCGCAATATGGTTATCACCAGTAGAGACCTTGCATTTGTTTATCTTAAAAAAATCGACAAAAAAATCCAGTTGAAAAGCCAAAAAACCAAATTAACAAGAATTAAATCCACACAAAAATTTACGTATGTTTTTACGTACGTACATTTTCGTACGTGTTTTATACGTGAAAACAGTCAATTTACGTACGAAATACGCAAGAAAGAGCACCGTATGTTTTACGTACGCTGCACAATTGGCCCAGTAGGTCTGCAGAGTATTCTGTTTGGAGAAATCATGCAATTACTTCTGGAGATATTGTGAATGTTATAGTTTCATTAATATGCTGTATGTGAATGCCAAAGCTTGAAGAGGACACAATCTCGGCAAGAAACTTTGAATGCAAACTGATTCACTAACCCTTAAGGTTGTCTCTCTGCGCACTGAGTGACTACTTATGGGGGAATATACAGTAACAAGGCACTTTGTTATACTGTTTCCCAGGAAGAGATATTTTTGGTATTTTTTACCCCTTAGTCTTCACAAGAATACCTGATGTAAACTTTCTCTGCTGAAATACTGAAACTACATTAATAATAGTACACAGCTCACACCAATTTTAAATTCTCATTAAAGTTTTTTTGGTTAAGGCTTGATTTATTTGAGAATGCTGCATGTTATTTAATATTTAGTATTATTTTGATGTTTTTATTTTTTTGTTGAGTTTGTAATTTTGTTATGCACTGAAGTATTAAATTAGAATTACTTTTTCCCCCGTCATGTAGCTAATTTCTGTGGGAACTCTGAAATTTTGCACTTCAGATGTTTTGTCGATCTATTTAATATTGAGAGTATCCGTTTAAATTGAGATGGCATGTACATGACCACATGTAGTTTGAAGTTCTGCTGTCAGTAGTTCTGATATTGCAATTAACTCTCTGCATGCATATTTCATTACAATGATGTTCATTGCAAAACAAGTAATTTACCGTAAAGCTAAATTATTATATGTTAAAGTTCCATACTTTGATAATGTTTCTTGATTCAGGGCAGTCAAGGCGAGACCAATGACCTCTCAACAGAAGACCGTACAGTGGATCCACAACCTGCCTAGTCACCATGGTGCCACAACAAGTGTAAGTCATCTTTTACTGTCTTATTAAAAACAGTCTTTGGCTGAAGTGTTAAATACAATGTGGCAATCAAAATTTCTTCTTATTGTAAAGTTCTACTGTTAGTAGTGAGGAATTATTGAGACCAAATGCCATCAGAGAATGATCACTAAAATTCTAATACTGGCTTGGTTTGTCAGAGTCCAATCCATCTGGCTCCATAAGAATTTTGTAGTCTGTATTTGGAAATTTTGTAAAAACATTAGCTTGTGAAAGTTAATATGCTTACTTGCTTAGTATTATCAAACAACCCATTATTAAATTCTACTGACTTTGATGACTTCAATAGTTTTGTTACATTCTCATTTTCATTTCTATAAATATGTTTCTAAGTTGTGAAAATGTACTGTCTCTCTTAATGATAATGTGTTGTCTACCTCTAGTTGTTATGGTCTGTTTGTACCATTCCTTAGGTAAATGCACATAATTGATAAAATACACCTTTAATGTTGCACATACTTGATTGTTTTGTTGTTCATTGTTTAACATAGAAAAGTTACCTCTGTAAGAATCACACCCTTACTCTCACCCTGCACACAGTTTCATTGAATTATAGTGATAAGTAAAATGTACGCAGGGTCCCAGATTCTGGGTCAATCTATTGCCCGAGGCGCTCAGATTTTACGAAGTGCAACCAAGATTAAATTTTGTCAGTATTTTACAATGCAGTAACAAACTAGGTTCCCTCCATGTAATGAAGCTGTTTCAATCATCCTTTGCCTCATTGCCGTGTCCTCCTCCTGTTGTAATTAGCCTAGCAAGTGCATAAATACAGGACGTAAAGCCCCATTCATCCATCCATCCATCCATGTAGTGAAGGACGCCCTGAATCTGTCAAAGAATCTGAGACCCTGCACATACGTCTGTAAGTCTTGAGTCTAATTTATTTGGGCGATTGTTTTTCTAGTACCCTGGAATGCAACAGCCCACCGTACGAAGTATCTTAGCTCAAGCCGGTTTACAGCAACAGCCGAGGCAATTCGCTCAATTCTCTCCTGTAAGAGTCATTTCTTACTTAATAAGAATTATCTAACTTTGAATTTATAAATAGTAACTTTATGAATATGATTATTATGTGGACCTATTTCTAGAATGTCTCAAATTTAATTTAATCCTAATAGATATGCTATAAACATTCAAGTTAGTTATACATAATATTATGAAATATCGAATGTATTTGTAGCCTTCATCAATTGTCCGATGTGTAGGATACTGAACCTCTGAAATTAATGGCCTCTGAAATAAAAAATGTGTATTTTTTTATAATGGATTTTAATGAGACATTTATACTAGATCATAAACTCAAGAATAGTACTCTCCCTAAAAAGTGTTGCAAGGATTTAAGAAATGCTTTGCAAATGTATATATTGTATATCAGACTTAAAATTTGTTCACCGAAACACTATTCAAGTTTGAAAACAACATATGCACGTTTTCAGTTCTATGAGGGTAGTTCAATTTCTATGAGGATATTCTTATTCATTGTGTGTCATAATTCACGTTCATTTCAGCCCAAGAAGGTCTCCCAAGATGCCATTGTTATCAGTGATGAAGACGATGTGGCGCAAATCGACGGCCAATATGATGATGAGATGATATGCGAGGAAACTCCACACATCACTGATTGTTACAGCTCTGATGCCATGAATGAATACTTGTCTGATTCAGAGAAGGCGTTTGACAATGGAGTTACAATGGACAATGATAACATTGAAATGGTCATAGACTATGCCGAGGCATTTGATAGTGCACAGACTGTGAGTCGTAGTATGAGCGACTCTGATTCCGACTCCGTTAGCAGTTGGAGAATAGAGCAGTACGATGGCCCGAGTGATCACAAGGCCCGAGGTAGAAAGTCGAGGACGATAAGTGTCGAGTTGTGCAGTGAAGCAACGGATGAAATGAGCGATATGAGAGATATTGTGCAGATTAAGTTACCTCAATTTGACGGCCCTCCGGATGAGGAGGAAAAAGAGGAGGAGAAAGAAGAGGCCAAAGAAGAGGAGAAAGGGGAGAAGAAGAAAGAAGAGGAAAAAGAAGGTGCTGAAGCAGACAAATCGGACCAAGAAAAGGTTGAAAGCAAAGAGGAAGTTAAATCGGACCACGAAAGTATGGAACATGAGGTGAAAGAGGATGAGTTTGAAATGGAGATTACTCCGGACCCAGAAGTTAAACCCGAAGTAAAACAGGACGAGAAAGAAGCTCCGAAAAGTGAAAACGAAGAGCCCTGTGATGACTTAGAAACAGACTTGCCGGATGAGTGTTTGTTGAACACGGCCGAAGGTGATGATTTCTTCACTGACGAGAAAAGTCAGGATTCAGGTGGTGGTCCATTTCTTTGTGGGACATTTGTTTTTAGGCCGGGCATATTTAATTTTTGGCTTCTCGGATCGACCCTAAAGAAAGGGCCTCGAGAAGATTCGAGAAGCTAAAGATCAATTATGTCTGGTCTTACTAAAAGAGTTCTTGTTTTGTCCGTACTCTTTTTATTTCATGTTTGACAGATTGTTGCCTTTCGATTTGGTTTAACACTTGGGGACTGGACAAATAGAATTGGTCATTTCTCCCTTAGGCCTAGTCAAGTAAATGAAACCTTCTTTTAATGCCTAGAGAAAGTTTATTAGCGACCGCTGCTTTTGGTGCAAGTGCATGTATGTTAGTGGGGTGGGAATACTCGGGGGGGGGGGGAGGGGGGGGGGTGGTGAGGGTTACCAGAAGAAGAGGCTAATAAAAGCCACTGATTAATCAAGGAACTGGGAAGTTGCTAATGATTAGCTTTTCCTAGCTGGGAAAAGCCCAATTTAATTTTGAAACTGATTCAAATACATGAATGAAACACCTTAAACAGGATCCTGAGAAGTTAAAAGAAAACTTCAAATGTGCTATTTAGTGAATTTACTTTTAAATTGTAGGGTAAAAATAGGAAGTTTTAGTTGTGTTTAATCCAAGAAACTGGCCTGCCTTGGGTATACCAAACCAGTCTTCTTGGGCTAGGGTTATGTCAAACATGAAATAAAAGAATAACGTTCTTAGTTTGTTTTGCATGTTTTGTGTGTTCTTTTAGTTTGTTGAGTTCAATTTTCAATAGATCTGAAGGTTATGGAGTTCCCTTGTTTATAGTTCTATTAGTTGGTTGGTTTTTAACTTAACACCAGGTTGATGATTCCATAAATTCAGTGGGTACGCACTAATTAGACCTACTATTACTAAGCTCAGACTTCTATACTGTACTAAGAATTGTGTGTGATAGAATTTAGTTTTTACAGAAGTTTCTTTATGTAGAAATGTAGAGAGTTTATGGGGTCCTGTCATTTTTGAGACCCAGATCCCTCTCCATTTTCAGTTTAGTAGATAGTTCTGTTTTTATTTTTGTTTCTTCACTTTTAGTTTTAGACTTTTTACAAATTTTCAAAATTTCTGTTTATGACTTGGTTTCCTTAAACATTGTTGTTATGTTTATTTTGTGGTGCAATTTGCATGCAATTCATAGTTGTTTCATGAAAAGCTCAGTTTAATGCCATGAATTAAATTTTGAATATTCTTCTCTGTGATAGAAATTAAATTTATATAATACTGTATGATCTGACTGCATTGTATTAATGTTCCTCGTCTTTTCTGTTTTAAAGATGAAGCACAGGGTATTGCCAACCTCACGATTACAGGTAAGAAATTCACATGACTCCTAATAAGAACCAAGATCTTGTTGTTTGCTTGTATGAGCTATTATGCAGCACCTATTTCGTAAATATGAGTATTTGGCCTATTATATAAAACTGGAATTCTTTAACAAGTACTAATTTAAGAGCCAAGCCAGCAGACCAAGAACCTTCACTAGCTTTATCTAAGATAGGTGCCCTTGAAGACAAGACCATACTTGATGAAACCAATTTCGGAAGGCTACTTGATGTTCTAAGTTTGGTGTCCTTAATGAGAAAGAATACCACTATTGTATAGGAAGAGCTCTTAGTGATAGTCAACAGCTCACCATTGTCCTAGTTACTTGTCTGAAATAATATACCCTTGATGTTTTTTCAGAACCAACTTCATTGAACATCGACCAGATAATTGCTGATTTGGAAGATGATGAGGAGGATGACGAAAGTAAGACGTTTTCTTTTCTCATTTGTTATTCAAGATATTTTTTTGAGACAAAGTGCTAAAATCCTTAAAAATTGAGATTTATGAGCAGCAAAACCTTTATGCCGACCTGAAATGGTCTCTTGAGATGACGTCTCTCTTCTCAGTTATATTTCAAAGGGAGGTTCATGGTTTCATGCAATACTAGGGTTGTCAAATTCTTTATACTTTCAATTTCAGGTATGAGGTACAAGCGGACGACTCGTTCGCAAACTTCACGTTTCCAAAATCTACCAAACCCAGAAGAAGCTGCGAAACAGACGATGGAGAAATTAACGGAAAATAAAAAGAAAGCTGGTGAGATATAATTATGTGTTTATTTATGTGTCGTTTAATGATTTTAGTTTTGATGGCTGTACTATATACATAGGATTATACAGACCAAGTATTACATAGTCATACCTGTGTGTTCTCATTTAAAAATCTACCAAAAAATTGTGTTACTCGAGTCACCAAGGGTCGGATGGAAATTCCAGCAGAAGTTACTTCTGGGAAAATTTATCCTGGGTAGAGCAGAATGTCCACTTCCCCTTGAACTATTTTGTGCAAGTGTTCTGTGCATATGCCAATGTCCGTGGCTCTCTTTAGATCAGCAGAGTTACCTGGAGTTGTGGTATTGAAAATGCTATTGTTGTCAATTTATTAAGAGGTTCAATAATATTTGTTTCAGAAAAACCAGGAACGACCTTAGCAAGAAGTTACAGAGAAATGTGTGGGGAGGAATCGTGTTATATCATGGACGCCAAATCTATGGGAAACTTAGGGAGATATCTCAACGTATGTATCTGTGTCAAATAGTGTAATAAGTGTTCTATCGGCTACAGGGATAACTTATTAAGACTATCTCTTCTGTTTTAATTGGAAAAAAGCTTAAGTGCAAGGAAATTGATTATTGCTTCAGATGACACAAGAAAAATTTACTAAAATTTGAGAAATGAACTCCATGTAAAATGGTCAGTGTATGCTAAGATTTTGGGAAGAGCGACCAATATTTTGTGATGACTCACAATTTTCCAATAAATTAAATCTATGTCCTGTATTCTTTATTTCTTTGACATCAGCCTGATTTTGTGATTTGTCATTTCAGCATAGCTGCGGTCCCAATGTGTTCGTACAAAACGTCTTTGTGGATACTCATGATCTCCGCTTCCCTTGGGTTGCTTTCTTCGCTGCTCAGTAAGTATGAAAATTGAAATGAGCGAGTTTTACTTGTCTCTTGTATAAAATTAGACACAATTTGCTTGATTATTATTGCAAATGATACTCCAGTTTAATTTCAAATACACAACTCTCACTGTTGCGCACCCCTCGAATATGTTTCCCACAATTTTTGAGAAGTTGAAAAAAGTATTTTCACTCTAAAGGAGAAATGTCATGAAAATACTTATCTTCTACAGATGGACCTACGTGCAGTAACCTATGCTTTACTTTGATGCAAGCAAGCAGTTATTGTCTGCAATTTATCACATTAATATATTAAATGTTAAATATTGTTTTAATTTTTCAGGTACATCCGGGCTGGTACGGAATTAACCTGGGACTACAATTATGATGTTGGGAGCGTTCCTGGCAAGGTGCTCTACTGTTACTGCGGAGCCTCTGAATGCAGGGGAAGATTATTATAAGAGATATATAGGCGCATCTTGCTTTTGAAAGCTATTTAATAATTTGTCTGTAAATATTGCTCTGAAGGTCATTACATCTAAATGTTGTCGTGACACATATTGAACTGAATACATGCCTAAATTCCATGAAGTAATTCAATTTTGTTCTAAATTGCCATAGTCATAGTGCAAGCCTAATTTTTGTTTTGCATGACAATCATCAAAATTCAAAAACTAATTCTTAATCTTAAATTATATGTACATGTTCATGTAAAGGTACTTGTGTAAAGATTATAAATGTAGTCATAATGATAATGAATGATTGTGTTATGAATGATTGTGTTCGTAGTGTAATTGCTGACGAATGGTATCACTTACATATTCAACATTTCAATTGTATTGAAAGAGATGTTTGGTGTCACTTAATTGATAAAATATATTTATGTGGATATTACTACAAATGTGTAAATAATAAACATTTACAACTGAGTTAATTGTGATATTGTTAATTTTGATGGCGAACTTATTGATAGATTGAAAAATACTGTCTTACGATACGATATGATACGATACGATAATAATTTATTGTCACTGTTACAAGTACAGCAAAATTTGTAGCAATAGACGATATTCAAACAGAACATAGTGAAATTGAAATTAATTATACAAAATTATACATATTTAAATATATATATATATATATATACAATTTATACATTTAGCAGCCTAACACTTGCAGGCACAAATGATTTACTAAGCCTTGCCGTTCTTGTGTATTGTGCTAGGAATCTCCTGCCTGATGGTAGTAACTGATAGCAATTGTACAATGGATGTTGAGAATCTGATCTTATGGCTTTTGCTTTCTTCAAGACAACCAGAGGATTCATTGTTATTGGTTAGATTTAGTCAGATTTGTTTAGGATGTCAAGTGGTAAAGACATAGCTGTTGTAAATAATGGCAGATTAATTTTCTGAGCGAACTTTTTGGGCCTTAATTCCCACTTGTATGGAAATTTTCTTGTTCGAGGCTTTTCTTTCTGGTGCAACAAATTCCAATTGATATTTTGAAGGTCTTTTTAACCACATTGTAAGCTCCGACTGAGGGAGGCCAGGAAATATAGGGCCGCTGGGGGCCCTGAATTAAAATTTCTCAAGGAAAAAAAACTCCAATAGAAATGTGAAAGCACCTCACCTCTCTCTCTCTTTGCTTGTTACGCCCCAAATTCACGTTCTGCATTATGAGTTGCAAAGCAACGATGATATGAACCTGTTAAAAGGTCTCATTTTGCTGTGCAGACTTCAATCGTTAGGCAAAGTAGGCCAACATTATAAAAATTCACAGTAGCCATTTCCAGACTACATTTCATGCTGATTATATATAGAGGCTTTTTGAAAATGGCCCATGTAGATTTCATTCACTTCATATGGCTGAATGACTGCTACAATGAAGGCACTTGCACTGTGTCAGTGTGTGAACCTGCCTCAGCTAAGTCCAGACTTCGTCACAACAATATTGGTATGATTGCCGTCCAGTATAGTGAGCAAAATTTACTGGAGTAGGTGCAGTTTGCAAGGGTTCATTGGTGAGATAACAGACAGCAAGTTAAAAATGCCTCATGAAAGACATTCAGCAGGATACTTGCAATGCTCATAAAGGCCATTTGAAAAATCAAATAAGATGGTCCATAACTTGGAGACAATCAAGGCATGAATTGGGATTTTCAGATCAGACAAGAGCTCTTAACCTTTATTTGCAACCCACCTCAGGCGGAATGCAATAGGTCAGATTGCAGCAGCCTGCTCTTTGGCGACCGGAGGGAGCAGATTACATTTCATTGGTGGTGTTCTATTTCAAGTCTGTGCTCTCATCCATTTCTGAAGCATTCCAGCACAGTTCTGCTGTCTGTCACAGACCTGATATGCAACTGCCCTATAGTGGCCTAGATCCCAATTCGATACCCAGTTCGACCTTAATTTTGTAAGTCAGCAGCCTCGCCCCTCTTAGTCCCCTCACCTGCTCCTCTAACCAACAGACTGGCTTATCAGTGAGGCGACAGTTGGCAACCTTGCCAGATGGATGGATGGATGATTGGGGCTTTACGTCCTGTATTTATGCACTTGGTAGGCTAATTAGGACAGGGGAAGGACACGGCAATGAGGCGAAGGATGATTGAAACAGCCGTCCAACATAGGCCCAGGTGACCCGGCAAGAGCTGGATTCGAATCCTGGGCCCAGCAATTGGCAGCCCAGCACGCTACCACTAGACCAACCCTCCCCCAGGAACCTTCCCAGAAAGTCCAGTTGATTCATAATCACATCACATGGATTGAACTCTTTACTGTACATCACAATCCTGAGTTTGACTTGAATTTCGTCAGTCTGCAGCCTTGCTTCTGTCGCCTGCTCTTACCAGCAGACTGACTTGTCGCAAACTTATCAATAAGATCAGTTGACTCACAATCACATCGATTGAATTTAGGACATTCATTACAATCCGATTATCAACAATCAACACACAAACACAAGTTTTATTGATATAAGCATCAAAAGTTTATTTCCAAATTGCTCCTGATAATGAGTGGAAAAAAATTAAGTTCAGTAAAGGAAAGCCTAAGAAGCTTAATCCATATTATTAATTAATAATACCCGATAAAGTATGTGGTTCCAGGCTATTGCACACCATATATATTTATATATATATCATGATTAAAAAAGAAAAATGACTGTTCGTTAATGAATAGCTATGATTCAAACAATCTGTTACTTGGATCCACAATTGAAAGTAATGCAGGGAGACCAGTAATAAACATATTTTATAAATTGTACCATAAGAAAAATCTAACAGTCAAAAAAAGCTACATCGCCGAAGTGACATTTATTAAAAACATTGAAATTTGTTTAAAAAAACATTCCTTATCCATTATAGACTCTTTTCAATTACTTTAGAAAAATATTTATCGCCGTTTTTTAAAGCGGCGCATTGAAAATTCTGTAATTACGTTTGAAAAAGGCATTTAAAACATGTGAATGCATACATGTGTATATATGAAGGTAACAATGTTTTCCAAACTGTTGGAATAATAATGAATTAATTTAGATGACAAATTATCAATTAGAATATTCATACAATTATCATATTATAATATTACAAGGTGGCACAAATTCAGTATGTACACATCGTACCATTATTAGAATTACAGGGTTCTTATCATATATGATTCTTGTTATTTAATACAATTATTGCTCCCTTCTAGCAATTTTATTAACAATTTATAAACAATTTTATTGACCATTTCATTATTATAAACAAATTTATTTACGATTTTTATGAACAATTTTCGAAATGACAAAGGAACATCTGGAAACGTTGATTAAAACACTACATAAACTCCATAATAATATCGAACAGCAAAAAGCTAAGCTGTGGGTACGGACTGGATAAATAGAGATATAAAGCAAAAACCGGACAATATCTTGGAGGATAAATAACAATTGGTTAATTTTAACGTGAGGATCACCTGCAACAGTATATATATATATAGATATAAGTGTACACTCAACTTCCGAGGATTAATAATAATTATTATAAAGCATACTCGTACTAGATGAAATACATAGTAATAATAATACCTGATTTATATATAATAATATATGCAAATATATGCAATATCTTGTCAAATTTCCCTCTCCCTTTAACTGTGCGAAACGGCTCCACTAACCAACACGCAATGTTAATATATTTTATAATTATATTGTATAATTATGATTCCAAATATCCATTCAAATAAAAAATAAACAACAATTCTCACACCTATATTACATATGAAGATAGTGCACACAAGTACAACTTAGATGATGATAATAGGAATACACAATGTGTTTAAGCGTAAGTGTTCCGATTAAGAAAGCTTATTTGTAAACTACCGTGGCCTGGACAAAATTGAAGTAAAATAGATGTATACATGTACAACATATGCGACTGATAAAAATATATTCATACCATAGCCAGTAATGTTGCGTAAAGGCATAAATTGTATTATATTGCATTAATATTCTAGTTATACTCACTTAATTCACCCCGTACTTCTGATATTTTTGAGATGTTTAGAACCAGAGCTATTTATTAAAACAGTGAAATGATTCAAAATAACCCTATTGAAACTGCCGAGAAATCAAGAGAAAATTTTATAAATCCTTCGCATGAAATATAAACTTCTTTTCATCCACAAAATATGGAATTTTTGTTTAAAAAAACCATCACAAAAGAGTATCATAGATCAATTAACCAATCAATTGACCGATCAATCAATCGATCAGATATTAGTTGGATCAAAACATTTCTTTCAAGGAGTCTCTTGACATATTGGACAATCAGAGCGAGAGTCTCACTCCCCCCAGTAGATCTACTATACAAAAAGCACACAGCGTTACGAGCAAAAAACACCTTTGTCATATATAAACAGCTAATTATTTCACCATTGGTAAGCTACGTTACTACCTACGAGTGGCAAATCCACTATTTCTACCATATTCTCTGAGATCACAAGTATATAAAATTTGGCCCATAAAAAGACAATTTTTGAACCACTATGATAAGTGTCAAATTGAAAAAATATAGTTATTTGTACCGTAATACCTTGACAGCTCCTAAGACCAGGATTATTACATTACTATATATATATATAACGACTACAGGATTCAACTACAGGCAGATATTACCATATTTGATATATATATATATATATATTTGATATTGAATTTGACAATCAAAATTGTGTGAAACACGTGTGAAACGGCACCTCCAGTAGTGGTATATCAATTAACAACGTCTTGCAAGGAAAGCCGGCAAATGGCCGTGACGTTTAGAAATGCATTATAAAATGCTACCCGCACAGTTCTGTGATAAGGATAATTAAGATATATATACGATTTATGAATACACCACCTTCGCTTTAAATAGCCTTTAATTAACCTATACAACATATTACCACGATAAGCAAGACTATAATATTAAATGTACTATTAATTATTATAGATATATAATATATATGGAGAACACCAGGGATGCTTCTTATACGTTTTATCTCCGAAGGCTAAGTAAATGTGACAAAATAGTCTAGCACAAAAGTCTACAACAGTCGGACGAAATCGCCGATAGATTGCTGACGTAGTAGCCGACTGAATATCAACCTCTGCAGACAACAAATATATATCCAATATATATATTTACGATACATAGAAAACGGCAAAAACAGCAAAATGGATTGGATGACATTAATTTAAAACTATTAGACGCTGAAGATGTGATTGTCAAAGGATAAAATGTTACACAAATTGTGACAAGTGACAAAGCGTTGTCCATTGAATATGAAAGACTACGCAAAATACTGGCAAGGTGTGGGTAGTGTACATGGTGCTAATCAATCTATTTCAGTATTTTATTGATCTATTCACGACTGAATACAGACTCTAGCTTTCCAAATATCCTGTTGGATAGTGCTGAAGTAGTTATGAATATCAACATTTTCGAATTGCTTCAGAAGTCGAAAGATGATTGGCTTCAAACACACTCAAGAAAATTCGAAGTTTGAATGAATTGATGCTTAAATATTTTTGATGATTTAGAACAGGCATGGTATTTTTTAGAATCAGTTTTGAACATTGATAATATGTGATGTCTTCTAAATCTCAAAATTCTTAAATTTCTAAATACCTTTAGTTCACAAATATAAAATTTACTTCTAAATGTCTATATGCAGTGTCACTCTATAGCAACTGTGCGGACGAGGAAAAGTATTAATTCACATCTACTAAGTTATGAATTACCCATTGCTGAGTGAAGTGTGTATACTTCTAATTCTGCTCTGAAAAGTTCAAGTTTCAAAAAGGTGATACACAGAGTCACCTGTGCAAAAGTTCAGTTCTTCAGTCACAAGGCAGGATCTAGTAACGCACCTAGCAACGTACAACGCACCTAGTAACGTCCCTAGCAACACACCTAGTGATACCAAACATGGTAATTACCACGCTGACATGAATGACAGCATGTCGGTGACATGTACAGCTCTTTTAGTTCACCATTCACAACAGTAAAGATCGATAGAACAATAAACCACGTTGAAATGTTTCAATTCTAAAAAAAAGACACCACCAGGCGTCGAATATGTAGTATTAGGTCGAGACAATATAGGAGATTGACTGATATGTGACATGTTGTCTCTTGAAAAATGATTTAAAAATCACGATACTTCCTTTGGTATGCACAACAACAACACAACACCAGTGAGGTCAAGGTCACTCACAGAGTATAGGAGACAAGGTCGTGGTAGGAGGTCAAGGTCACAGCTTCACTATAACAACCGTTACTATAACAACTGTAAGTTACTATGACAACTGTCAGTTACTATGACAACCGTTACTATGTATAGATATATAGTTACCATGACAACTGTATAAACAACATAGAGCATATTAAGACATTGAGGTAGAAAGCCAAATACCAAACCCCTTCACAGCTACCACTGAAACTAATGCAGGCCATTTCCTTCATTAAATTTAGTTTGATCTACTAAATTGCTGTTTTATATATATTTGACAATTGACTCGGCATTAAAAATCAAGAGCTCAGAATGATCCTGCTTCCATTTGAGAAATTATTGAGACATTTACAGCTTCTGGCTCGATCAGTTTTATATAATCATAGTGATTATCTTTCCAAGAGATGCATTTAGAAAAAGTCTGCTTAATATGACCTAACTAGCATCCAGAATCAACTGACAAGCAGTTTGAATTTGATTATCATAATCTCCAAGGCTTCAATCTAAACCTGTGGGCCAGAAAAAAAACTTGAGAGCACTATAAGTATAACATTATCAAACACTACTTCAAATTTACAAATTAATAGAACAGTCGTTTGACTCGGGACTCAACCTCTAAAACGCCTCAGGATTATTAAAAAAGCTCATGATTTAGAATGCCTCGATCAACGTCATTGAAATGTCATTAAAATGTCATTAAAACCTTCTTAAAAGGTCATTAAATATTGATATATATTGAAATGTGATATCAGATAACGAAAGGCCGTCCGACCAGACCTCTACCACCCTGTGTTGTGTTGTGACAGTTGTCTTATAGAAAACAGAACTTTGAGCTTTATTTGATTCAAGTAACACTCAGGGCCTTGCTCATATCATTAGCTAGCAATTACTACGCTGCATCTACTAGGAAGATTTCCATTATCCTCGTAATAATTACACGGTTCGGAAAAAATGTATCATATCTGAGTTTGCGTGACGATCACATGATGCTGTATAGTTCGGAGATTTAAAATTGAAATTTTGAAGTCACATGACTGATGAATGACATGTGACATAATTTGGAGAACTATGATGAGACAAATTGACAATGAAAAATATTTAAAACGGTCAAGATGACATTTTGAAATTGAACCAAAAACATGTCATTTCACAATTCCTGATAGAGAGCTTGCTTGGGCTATTCTTTAATATTTCACACATCTGCAGTTTTGGAAATTCATGTAATTTCTGATATGATCTAATCAAAATTTGCTAATCCTGAGAGTCAATGAAGTTAGACCTGAATCAATGTGAGAAATGACAAGGACCCAATACTGATTAACCGAAAAAGTCGGACAAGTGAAATTCAATATCATAATGTCTAAACATGCTCATGTCTGTGTATTTGAAGATCAGATTATGGCTTAACGAAAGTCATTTTTTTACACTCAATGTTTGTGATGTCACGCTTTTGAACTCGGATGAAAAATAACTTCCAATTCCCGGCAATTATTACGAGGATAAGAACGTACGATTAATCAAATATATATATCTTACAATGAAACCTTATCTTACAGTGCTACGTACAAGTATTAGTTTTAAAAATTTGCACTACAATCGTCATCACATCTAGCTCTGCATCATAAAAATACGTGAGAAAAATACCTGATTCAACCATGCCAACATCACGGCTACAGTATTACAATTATATATATGACAATTATGACACGTTTAAATATATGACATCGTATAGACAATCGTACGAGAAAATGGTCACAAAAAGCTGACACCATAAACGTGATAAAGAGAGGTTGTTGCAGACAGCGCCACCAGGTGGCTTTGTACGGAAGTATTAACTAACCTGTCACTTTGTGTGCGTAACGTTACTGTATTATAAAAATCTAGAATGTTGATTGAAACTCTACTGAAGGGAGACGATAAAAAATACTTCAAGAAGGAGCCGTAGAGAATAATATAAGATATATTCATAGATGAAATTTGTGTCTCGCCTATGGCGCTAGCTACTTATATGTTAAACCGTGAGCATGCCTAGTCGACAGATGAGTCGATGTACACACTGGATATGCCTAGAATAGTTAAATACAAATAGCAAATACATATATATATATAGAATATATATATATACGGAATATAGGTATATCAAATTTGAGTCTTTATCAATAACTAACGTCTAATAATCACCCTCTATAACAGTTAAATTTGCAAAAATGCTTCACTCTAACTAGACTATGACCTAACTAATATAACAGCACTAGGAAATCTCACACCATACAAGGAGATGCTTTATACCAATACAAACCTGTAATTAATAAGAATTAATGAGATTATAACTTGCCGTAACTACTTAAAATACCAATCATAAAAAACGCTAACAAACCCCAAGTAAATACGGACATATATAACATCAAATATAATTGGGCCGAAGGGCAATTACCGTGCAAAACCTACACATTGACACGTTAACAGTAGTTTGATCTTGAAGCGATATATATATAATTCTCTTACAGATACAGCGATAAGATAGGATATCAATGACAATATAACCATATATGAAAAGACGTTAAACACCATTGCTATGTCAATCAGCGATCTGTTATGGCTTGCGATTGTGTCACAGCCAAGTCACGTAGGATATAAGACATTAGATTATACCGAATTAAAGACGGGAATACAACAAACTAACACTCAAAACATCTCCGCACAAAATCTATATATAGTAAATACGCGATATGAACTAATCCAGTCCCTAATTAAAAGAGGCTAAAATAGCCGAGGGCCGTGGCAAACAGCAATGTGTATAAGGTAATAATATATAAACTTTCCGCCACAATATGTGATATATAAACAAATCTAACGCTAATCATTGTTATAATCAACCTCAGCAAAACTCGTAACAAATATTCAAATACCACAGCAAATCGGTAATCTAAGAAAATCCTCAACAACATTCAATTGACAAAGTTAGAGACCAAAAAGAGCACTTTTAATTGATTAATTAAGACGATTAATTAAGACAATTAAGTTGATCGAATGGAATGTGGTGAGACACTCGTGTAGCAGCTGCAAAGCTAGTGCGTCTCTGATTGGTCGATATTCCGACCAATCGCGTAGCGTTTTACAAATGTGTTGTTCCGCGCTGGTCTCTCTCCGAACAACAATGTCATAAATTACAAATTCTCTTCTCATAAATTACAAATCCTCCTCAAAAATCACAATTTCAAATAAATTACAATTTCAAATTACAGTTTCAAGTTGGCAGTTTGGTCCGCGCAGGAATTATTCATTCCCTATTTCTTGTCTGTACAGTATATTAACTGAAATAATTCGAAAATCATCAGAAAAACGCTTGCGACAACCAATAAAAACTCTCAATTCTAAATAAATTAAACGATATCTCATTCTTATTCTACTTGTTGAACACTAACCAAAATAACCTGGCATGTTCTGAAAAGAACAATAGATGTTCTGAAAAGAACAATTGAAGTTCATTGCAGTAGCATTCAAAATTCAAACTAAAAATAAATAGTAACCCTGTATGATTTTTAGCAAGCTGTTGTAATCATAACTTAAAATTTCATTTTCTCTCATGCTCCATGGAATTCATTTTATCTAATTCCTTTTCAGATTTTTATACAGCTCGCGAGGAAATAAATATGATTGATTTTGCATTCAGTAGAATGAACCTATTCGTATTCACTAAAATACCTTAAACCGACCATGCTGATTGCACATTCTTAAATAACTGTATATAATTAAATTAACTATTCTAGAATAAAGGATAAATAGCTTCATGAGGTTTAAATAATGTAAATAATGTAATGACAGAATGAATAGAACTAAATTACTACAGCCAATCACTGAAGTCATACCTAGCTGAAGTTAATAACTAAGTTAATAACTAAATTTGTAAAATTCTACATAAAAGTGAATAGAATGATTGAATAATTGAATAGATATAAAATAAATTTAAATATATCATTGCACTTATAACTACACAACATCACGGCATACCTAGGATAACATACTGACAGAAATGCTTTTCTTAAATCTTAACTACCTAGTCACGATGGCTTTTACTAAGTTTTTAGACGTTCAGTTCGCCACACAACATGGATCGATATAGGAAATATTAATTGATATAAATCTAATAATCTTAAATGGATGTATCACACATTATCACAACGACCGTGGGTTAAATATCAGGAGTGGAATAACCTTAAATATCTTAACAACTAACTCTTACGACTAAGTCGGACTAACCATAGAATTGTTGCTCAGTTAGGGTGCACAGTCCTCACAAATTTGTTAAAAAACGTTATTCATTCCGACACTACTGTGTGGTGACACTGTGGTCCATGTTAAAAATGCTTTTATGCGTTATATCTACTTGTGTCAAATTAAATGACAGCAAAAGTTACTAGACTGTTTGACACTTTGTGCATATTTTAGTTACGTTACCCTTGATTTGATTGTTCGACACCAATTACCACACGTACTGGACTAGTAAAAGTTTTCTTAGATTGCTTGTGTGTCGCTACAGCTAAGCATCCTAGACAGCGGACGATGAATTAATCTCAAGTATAATTTTAAGTGCGATTCGAAAAACTGAATACCTGTAATCAAACGAAATCAAGACTTTGAAATCAAGACTTTGAAATTGAGAAAAAAAGTGCTTGCTATAACCATTCCAACGTATCCAAAACAAATCAAAAAGCAATTCAAACGTATCCAACCCAGTTCAAACTTGACACTGTTCAACTGCCAAATACACTAACACCACCTAGTGTCTAAGAATGTGATAATTCTAACACCTCCTAGTGTCTAAGAATGTGATAATTCTAACACCTCCTAGTGTCTAATAAAGTCATAACACAACTAAAGTTACTACAAACGGTGTTACCGCACATGCCATACCGCAAACAAAACGACCCTACGGGACTGAAAAGTGCAAAACCAACGCAAATAACGCAAATCTAGATATATAATGATTATATAATACCGTAAAATGAAATCTAAGTCGATTTGAATATACACTATCCGCTGACTAGCTAGTGTGATGCTAATATAATTAGTTAAATGATGCTACGTAACAATGCCATTGAACAAAGATTTAACTAAGCGATAAATGATGATTATGATCATACAATGCTATGAGGAATATATATATGACAATAATTTGAAGATTATGACGATTACAATAAGGTATGATACAGAACATGATGAGATAAATGCATGCTATAAGAATAAGTGAAAAAGGCACAGACAGTAAAGCACTGAGACACCAGAAATTTACAATATAGCACAATACTTCAAACTATGCAATCAACCATCGATTGACATAAGATAGATATTTATAGCTGCTACCTGCTAAAATATACTATATTTCAATTCAATAACGTTTTGATATGACACTTCAATATGAAAGAACAACAATCAGCCTGTTAGTATATAATTTTCACGTAGCGTTCAAGAAATAAAACACCGCAGACTTCCCGAACTAGTAGTTCTATTATAAACTCTACACATTCTATACCCACCTAATGAATGGTCTAGATAAAATTCACACGTAAAAGCAATACAGGACCCAGAAGGGGTACTACAACAATCTAAATCAACACCGTAATGAATTAAATTCAAATCTGATAGTAGCAGTGTTTTGAGCAGAGTGAAATACTCCATCCTGTTAGAAAAGCTACAATTGTCACACCGCTGTGAGGACCCCAGAATTAAATCGAAATAAAGCAGAAGCCTCCTGTATTTCATATCTTGTCACAGTTTCTAATCGTACTTCTCTACCTTTTTCGTGTACTTTGGTACTCTTCTTGTGTACTTTATTGTACTTTAATACTTTTCTCTTGCAGTAGTGGTACTTAAATACTCTTCTCTTGTACTTCAATACCTTTCTCTTGTACTTTAGTACTTTACTCTTGTATTTCTCATGTACTTTGTAACTTATTTCTGGTACTTCTTCAGCAATTCTCGTACTTTTATACCATTTTCTTGTGTGCTCAAGTACTTTTCCTCGTACTTATTCAATTAAATAATCATGCACAATCCAATTAATCTTCTACTTCAGTACATAAATAATCTACTTGTGTAATTTTCTCGTACTTAAGTACCATTCTCTGTACTTCATTGTATTTCAGTACCTTCCTTTGTACTTTCTTGTACTTGAGTACCTTTCTAAGTACTTTAGTGTCACTCGAACGCCTGGTAGAGATACTGGTAAGGTCTGGTCTTCGTCGGAGAGAGGGGGTAGGCCGTGTAGATGCTGCAGGTCGGAGAGTTCACGTAAGCGGGGCCGGTCATCTGGGGGTGCAGTTGGGTAGTGGGGTAGGAGGCCGCCCCGGGGTGTAACGTAGCCGCCGCGGCAGCCGAGGGGAGCATGTGGTGAAGATGAGCGGGCAGGGGGTGACCCCCGTAATGCATGTGGCGAGGTGATTGGTGAGCGGGTGGCGGCGCCGCAGTCATGTGACTGCTGCCGGGTGAGAAGGGCCCGAAATGAGCGGGTTGGGCGGGCGGAGGGTGTGCGGTCGTCAGCAGGGTGGCCTGGGGAGGGGGCGCTTGGTGGGCTGGGATGTAGAACTTTTGGATGGAGGGAATTGGCGATCGCCCTCGTCCGTGCGGATCCCGACTGCAAAAGAAAAGAAATAATCTTAAGTCAATATATTTGATGCATCTAATTGATTCACATTGACAAATAAATATCTGAAATGTTTTCTAATCTCCATTCCCAGTGAACAAGAATTTAGCAGGAAAATTCTTCTGAGTCAGGCACCATACACATTGCAAGCACTTCAGATTCTTATATTCCTTCTCATAAATTTATTACAAACTGCTTGTTGGAACATTTACACTTTTATAGACAAAATAAATTGGATGGAAAGTTATAACTTGGAACTTCGATGTCGGAGTTTCATATAAATAGTTTTTTGTTAAAAAAGATTATGATTAGTATTGATTACAAGCTTTAAAAGCGAAACTTCCGACACTGACAAATCCTTTTGAAGCTATTCAGTAGGAGGTACAAAAATTGTACAACGACTTACCTGTGCGGGTCCGTGCTTTGCAGGTGATTGTTATTGTGGTACTGGCCACCAGATGGCGAGTGCTGCTGTGGTTGTGGCTGGGGGTTGCCATGGTGATGATGCCTGCGTTTATCCTGGGCCTGGTTGTTTTGCTGGTAGTAGTGGTTGCTATGGCTGTTGCCGGGGTTACTACTACTGCTAGTCTGTTGCTGGTTGATGTTATTCTGTCTGTTCTTGTGATAATGGTGATGATGTTGGTGCTGGCTGGAGGGGGGTAGTGAAGGAGAGATCTGGTTTAACTTGTTGGAGTTGGGAGGGGGGTAGTGGGGGGGAAGGGAGGTGTCGACCTGCAGCAGGGGCAGCTTGACGTCTGGAATGTTGGCATTGGAGTCGGGTTTGACCTTAATGTCCGAGATGATGTCGGGAGGCGAGGGGTGCATCGGTTGCTGGTGCGACTGGTGATGGTGGTGCCGATGGTGACGGGACGACGACGTCAGCAAGGAATCGTTGTTCCTGCTCGAGCAGTCCGTCGCCGACGTCGTTCCCTGTTCGTCCTTGATTACCAGACGGCTTTCTCTGTCCGATGACACCGGGCTGTCCGACACCGTCAAGCAGTTGCTGTTTTTCTGACCTTGACCTGGAAAAAATGAAAGGAGTTATGAAAAGTATACCTATTTCTGAGAAAGATGTGTGCATAATTGAGGTTTTTTTCCTCCATTTATGCACTGTGGCAGACTACATAGGACAAACGGTAAACACGACAACCCATAAGAAAGAATTTAAGATACATCAAACAGGCCTAAATTAGCACCATCAGGAATTGTAAATTTTACGGCAGTAACAGTTGGGTAACACCCGACTACTTGTGTTTACGTCTAAGTACTAACAAATCTTACAATACCGTAGAACGGGGTTAAGTTGGCAATCCGGGGTAAAGTTGGCACGGCATTTTGACCCACTTATAGAAAGAAATGCCAACTCTCCTCACTGACATAGTTATCTTAGGCAAGGTTGCCATACTTACCAGTGAGGAAAAGTTGGCATTTCTGCCATGAAGTAGGTCAAAATAGCCAGCCAACTTTCCCCGGATTACCAACTTCACCCCGTTTTACGGTACATTTTTTAAGGTCAAAGCCACAAGAAAGTACTCTGCACAACGATACTGCATAAAGTCTTAAAAAGACCGCTACATACTCTTAAAGAGTTTTTCATCGAGATCTAGAATATTTCCTTAAAAGCATGTATACCTTTTCTAGCATCATTCTCGGGACTGGCGCTGATGACACTACTGCTTGTGCTGCTGCTTAAAGAGCACGACTGAGTCATACTGTTGTGGCAAGCTGTACAATCCGCTTTGCACCTGAAAATCATATCAAACATAGTTAAATATTGAAGCCGTAGTTATCCAATGTCTTTTGTAATGGTTTTATAATAGCAACGGAAGACCAAAATAGACTTTTGAACAAAAGTTTATGGCGCAAATATCCATTTTTGAACGGTATTGAACACCAAGAGTGAGTGAGTTTGTGTTTTACGCCCAATCAGCACCGGTGTTGGCTATTTAGATTGAACGCCAAGAATAAAATATTCTACAACCAAGTGTAAAATTCAGATATAAGTCTGTGATATCAGATAGTGAGACCTCATAACTGAAATAAAATAAACCCTTTTAAAAATTCTTAACAGGGCCTCAGATTTCCATTCGTCCTATCACCCGAAACATCCAAATTTTGGTAAATTTAGCATTACCGAATTTCGTCTTCCTTTAAATGAACACTATGGAAAAAGAAGACACTTTAGAAAACCAATCTGCACTCTACTGAAAAGAGTACATCAAATTTGAAAAATCAAATTCAGCTTACCCTTTGGGGCTGCAGTTGGGGGCGTCATCCTCGTCACTATCCGAGCTGATTGTGATGACAGAGACAGGAGGGCTGGGGCTGGGGGAGTCTGCGATTACGATCGGCTGACGTTGATTCTTGTAAGGCGCTTGATGGTGTTGTGCGCCACCACGACCAACGTTTGACTTCCACTCCCCCTGGTGGTGAGGCGGTGTGTTCTCCTTCACTCGCTTCTTCACGGGTGAAAGATGACTTGTAGCTTCTTTTTGACACCTGCAAGGAGGAAAAGTTACAGTTAAATTAAAATAAAGATAAATTATGAAAGAGTCGAGATGCTCTACTTCGCAGACAAGAGTTGGCACAACATTTGTTTCCCCTTTCTTCAAATTTTCATCAATTAGGATACAATTGGCTCCATCTATATAAGTGTGTTTTCATCACTTAAGGGCACCCTCTCTTGTAAGTGTTGGCAGGACCTCAAGCCTGGACGAGTAGCTTTTGCTCAAAGATATCATATTTCTTTACTGGACAATGGGTATTCTATACAGAGATACCCGCCGTCTTTTCCTATGATTTTTTTTTTCAAAGCTTCACCGAAAACAGATCTCTTTCTGAAATGTTTGTCTAACATGTTGCCTGGGCCAACAATTTAACTCAGAACGAAGAGCTCAAAAGACCAGTGCACAAACGACCTGAGAACTAAGCCCAGGCCTCCACTGTATATCACTTCTACCATGTATTCTTTTGCAAAGTTCAAATTCAAGGTTTTTTCCAGGTTTTTCAAGGCTGCCAAAACAAATTTTCAAGGCCTAATCTGCAATTCTTTGAAACTGATTTTGCTCCCCGGACAGTCATCAAAGTCCACAATTTGTTGGACCATTTCAATTGTGGCAAGAGAAACCCAAATTGCAGACTTTTTCCAGGTTTTTGGTGGTAATATCACATTTTCAAGGTTTTTCCAGGCCGGGAAAAGCACAACCCAAAATTCCAGGTTTTCAAGGTTTTCCAGGTTGAGTGGGAACCCTGATAATTTACTGTCGGAAAGAACAAATTACATAGAGACTAAGACAGATTTTTTTACTTGTACTTACTTCTGTTTGTTGCTGTGCCGTTTGCTGCCAGAATTGGAGACCTGCGTGTGGGAGGCTGCGGCGGCCGCCACTGCAGCCTGACCGTTTGACGGTCGCGTAAGTAAGAGCTGGGTCCCTCCCACGTTCACGTTCCAGGGCTGGGTGTTAGATGTCTGCAAAGGGCAATAGAACAATCTTACTCTGACCTCTTCTTCTAATATCTTCAATCTTTTACAGGTAAACTACAGTCAAGTCAGGAGGAGTGATGACTTTCAGCTATTTTAGAGATGTCAGTGTGTGCTATATTTTTAATTGACATCAAGATACCATTATCACATGATAGTGTGATGTCATGGGGAGACTTAATTGACTACTCTGCTTATAAATATGTCTGAGGTATTTGAGAGATAGCACTGATGATATGTTCAGAGAGGAAGGGACTCAGAAGGTTAGGTCATCAGTTACAGATCAAGGTTATTGTTGCTTCAGCAGAAAATTGAACCTGGGACCTCAATTTACAGAATATGATATATCCACTGAGCTAACTCTCGGCTGGAGCAAGCCATTATACTCTAATATCATTAATGGCTGAGGAAATCTGTAATTTGTCCCTCAATCTCATGGCAAATCGGTCTAAATCCCCATTGAATTTCTAAAATGATCAGATATTATTATAGTAGAAATCACTCATGGACAAAGCCTTCCCTAATCATAACACTAGCGCAGCTTCTTTCCATGCTGAGGGTTCCCTAAACTAGCAGTAAAAAATTTGCAAGCAGTTTCATTTAGCTAACGGACCTTCATGAGCAAAATCTGACCTAGATGTTGTTCGGATGAGACGTTAAATTGGCGTACCCTTGTATCAGTGTCTGTGCAAGTAAAGGATCCCTCAAATGGGGTAAATGTGTAACATGTTGAGGACTACTGCTCTCTCTGCCACCTCATCAATCAACCCTCGTGAGCGCAGGGTAGCACTTGCCCTATCTATCTAATTTGTTATCCATATGGTCTTACAAATACTATACATAAGTACACAATACCATTTATACCACCAAAGAAATGCACTCAGTTACCGTGAATAACATAAAACTGCAAAAATGTGACTAAATTAACATGGTCCCACCCCAATTACAAGCTACGTACAACCAAAACAAGGCTAAAGGGCAATTAACACTTGTAAACGACTTTTTCTACACTCTCTGTTCCTTCACTTTTTCTAGGTCACATTACCAGTGCACTCCCATACCTCAGACATACACTTTTTTTTTTCCAGTTTTTAAACAGTCAATCTTGACAAAACAAGTTATACAAACAACATAGACAGCTGTTACAGACATCCCATGCAACAGGATAGCCTCAGTATGATCACTTGTTACAGCCTATATAAACTATTTTCCTACAATAAAATATCTAAATATGTATTCTACAACTATTTAGAATGTTGAATATTATAAAATTGGCATGATAACTATTTGATCTCAATTCGTTTTCGATGCAAATGGCGTAAAATGCGACCTCCTGTGCATTTCATAATAAAATAACACATTTATACAAACTACATCAACAGCAATAAGCATTTTGAAATAAGAGCACTTGGAATTCTTTATTTCTGCGCTTCACAATTGAAAATTTTTATGTTCTGAATTGCAGGCTGACAACTCGGAACATAGCGTAACTCCTGGCTTTTAGCAAATTTCCTCCATTAGGCCACACATAATTGATTCTTAGCTTTGCGGACCCGCCGACACAATAGATTTTCTGCCAACAAAAAAAAAATAAAAAAATTGTTCACCTTTTTCTTTTGTCCTACGGACCGACCCTAGTAAAAAGTGGTATGAGAAGATCCGAGAAGCTAAAGATCAATTATATGTGGCCTTATTTGCAAAATTAAATCAATTCCAAAATTCCTTAACTTTCTGAGGATCTTGAATTTCCTTGGTGGAAATCCTCGTGTCGTTAATGTCAGGAAATAATACGTTAAAGCGGCAGAAGTAATGGAAATATTGATTTCAGATATGATTTTAAAAAAATAAAAAATTTCAAGTGCTCTCAAGTAAAAAATATCTATCACCACGTCACAAAATCACACAAAATGAGTGAAAAATAACTAAAGGTAAATAAAATAAGCATTCAAACAAATTACCTGACATGTATAAATGACCAATTAAGTTGTCCGGCTAATTTGAACTCATCAGGAATGTGCTAGCTTGTGAAGTGTCGGCGAAATCTAAAATGGCGTCTGGTCTTTTAGTCTCCAAATAATTTGAAGCTTTGTCTGTGAAGCACTATCGCATCTTGAAAAAGACGCTTTGAAATGTATTGTCTCTCAAAAGACAGTCTTTACAAAGACTTGATATATTATCCTCTCTCTGGTGGAGATTTCAAATCAAGTTGTATCCAGTTGAGATTGCATTGATAACGCATAAATGCATAACTGTGGCATCGCACTATTTCAATTAATTGTAATAATAATTTCCACTGGAATTCTCGCATCTTTTTCCATTTGAATTCTCGTAGTTTTTAACACACCACCACCCAAAATCTAAGTCTTACTAAAGAAATTAAAGAGTAAATTCACTAAAGCTTGAATCCGCATCGACGTAGCGCTAAATAATGGAACTTAAATATTTCAAACTTTCGAGAAACAAAACACATTCAAAGGAAATAAATTCCAGTTGATATTTTTAATTTCATATATCAATAAAATATTAAATTCCTTCCAATATTAAAAGAACAGAACTCATTTCACCACAAAATTCACCGTAGCATCATGCAGCATCTCAGTGTCATCTTTTAGTCATTGTTAATTGATTGTCAGATAGAGTCAATTATATAATAAATAATTAAATATCATAAATTAGTTCTCGATTGATCAGTCTCTTGCATAATTGATAATCATTTGATTTTATTTCAAAAGTCTTTTGTGCAAAACGAAAAACGTCTTTTAGTCATGTCAATCTACGACGAAACCTGACACTACTACTCTTTGACTAGTCATCTAATTGAATGATAATTCTGAAAAATTATTTTTTAAATATTTCGAAAACACTATAGCACATGGCCGAAGAGTCCGTATTAGCAACCTTAATTGGAAACTCACACAAAAATCAAGTAATAAAATAATTCAAACTGATTCAATAACTAACACAACATTCATAATAACTATATATAGATAGTATAATATAACTAACAAACCAGTCATTCGTATTATAATAATTCATAATGCATTAACAATATATAAATATACACCTCAAATATAATAAATTCAAGTTACTACAAGGCACAAATGTCAATATCTACGTAAAAAAGTTGATTCATAATTATAACAAACTGTATCTACACCATTTTCCTGATAATAAGGCCACACATAATTGATTCTTAGCTTCGCGGACCCGCCGACACAATAGATTTCCTGCCGAGGGAAAAAAAAAAAATTTTTTTTTTTGACATTATAAAAAATTTTTTTTTTTCCTTTTTTTTTTGTCCTACCGACCGACCCTAGAAAAAGTGCCTTGAGAGGATCCGAGAAGCTAAAGATCAATTATGTGTGGCCTAAGGTCGATATTATACTAAAACTATCAATAAAATTGGAAGGCACATTTAATATGAAGCACTGTAAGAATTTAAGGCACACTATGGACATTCATCGAAATTTCTATTTCTCATAATTCTCACGAAAAAGATAACAAATTTTCTCTGTCCACGATCAAACCATGCTATAGCTACTTATTCACTAAATATTCTAAAATAAACTCTTTACCACTAAATGCATAATATTGATACACAGAAAGTTCTATTTAAATTTTTAGAAATAAATTTTACCAATAGTAATAGTTACTACATTTACCACCCTACCGAAAACAGTACTAGGCACAAGTTTTTAATATACCCTCATTTACCATGATAATCTGAAAGTTCTAAGGCACTTCATTGTCTATAATTTATCTACATCTAACTTCATTTGTCTGTAACTATACAATGTTTACTTCAATAACTTTTAAATAAAATCATTATCTACCTTTATTCACGATTATAAAAGCTAAAATTCATCTGAATTTTACGATTGTGCGGCACATAATATTAAGTATCTATAAGCCCTCGAATTGTTGGACATTCGAAATCTCCAAAATTACATTCAAATTTGCATTCAAATCTACAATCCACAATATATTAATTCACATTGTTAGAACATTTTGGCATTAAGATATCACCCAAAGCTTTAAATAGACCTATGTACAAAAGACTCCGTAATCTACATATACACATATATACACGACTACCAGCTAGCCAAATAAAGGCAAATATGCGAAAACATCATATACATAATATACAACAAACACACACACACATGCATACACATCTAACAAATGATTGAAATCTACTCATCTAATAACTAAATGAACTAATAACATATATATCACAAAATGAGGTACAGTAACGCCATCTAGGTCCTATGTACAGATTTAACTACGTTCAAATGTACAACATACAACCAACATAATCGATGATAATATTACAATGGTACAAGATATAATAAGCATAGAATTGAGATCAAATAGAAATGCCGGGGCATCAAATTGTTATTGAAAATTGCAATTGAAAATTGTGAATGAAATGAAATTGTATTGAAATACAATGTCTTGATTTGAAATTCATGAGAAATTACGAAGGAGCGATCATAATGAGTTCTGTAGTTTCATTCCTACGAGAAAAAAATCCATATACACTATCAACAGTATGGTTAATATAATATCTTAATTTGTAAACCCAAGCCTTAGCTAATAATTAATTAATCCCTTGGCTAATAATTAATTAATCTGTTAAAATGTGTAAAGCAAGTTAATAAATATCTTAATACCAATATTCTATAAGACTGACATAAATAAACTAAATTTGACACTACAACCATGTGCTTTCTGAAAACTAAAATAATACGATTTCTATGGCCTAAAACATCACTAATTGTGACACAAAAGAAAAAAATATTCACCCAGAAAAAATAGTTCACTAATTTACCAATACTAAAACTTGCCTCAAGTTGTAAAATAAAAACTAAATTCATGCCGCATGAGCCCTGAGTATCCAAATTAACCACCGATTTCTCGCTACTAATTGAGCTTATTAAACCTATATAAAACCATGAAAATGATCCTTATATGCACAGCAAAAATACATACAACCATAATGCCTACATCACCTAAAACGGCGGTACTGAAGCTTAATGTTCAGCTGGCTATCTACATAATCTTGAGCCTAACAATTCATTTCGAAACATCGCAAACTTCTAGAAAGCTAACTTAAGCTTCCACCTGAAGATGGCTGAAATACTAACGATCATCACCCCAATATAAAAGTAGGCCTACCACGAGCTTTACTCATCCAATTCCCTGACTTGCTTTGAGCCTGTTATTTAATACAAAACACCACGATGACGTTTTACTCGTCATCTGCCTAAAGCTAAGGCGCAGCTCATCTCTTTTCTACTAAATATAAATAAATGGCTAATAAATTAATAATGGTAAATTCCATTTGTTTAACTCCACCACTTTCTTGGCCTGTGGCTCATTATTTAATACGAAATACTGTGACGAATTTCTACTTGTCATCTATCTAAAGTTGAGGCTCAAATTATCTATTTTCTATCACCTATAATGATACGTACTATTTTTTAAAGTTTGCCAATTCCCTCACCTACTTTTAGCCCATTACTTAATACAAAACAATGAAAACTCCACCAGCCATCCAGGTAATGCTTATGCCCAACGATAATTTCGCTATCACCTAAGTTGGTAATATACCTCCGCTGACTTGTTTCGAGCTGCTTATTTAATACGAAATACTGTGACGACTTTCTACAAGTCATCCACCTAAAGTTGAGGCCAAATAATCATTCCTCTATCACCTAAGTCGGTAATATACCTCCCTTGGCATGTTCAGAGCTACTTATTTAATACGAAATACCGTAACGACTCTTTACGAGTCATCTACGTAAAGTTGAGGCAAAACCCATCACTGCTCTTATCACCTATAACGGTGGTACTGGTGGTGGACATTATTAGCATTCATATGATTAGCACTCATATGGCAATGACAATGGGGAACGTGACATACTATTGGTATTAATGAAGAGCTCTGGTGACTCTGGTCGAAACTTTCCACCATCAAGGAACGTCTCCAGGAATCAGGCAACGGCTGTGAACTTAACGTTTCCGCGGCAACCACTTGCTGTTGGACCGGTCGCTGCGTCGCCGCGGCAACGTGTTGCCATGACGGCACGAGGACCTGTCGCTGCGAGGACCACGACGTGATCGGAGCGTTCTGAAAAAGCACGAAACGAGAAAATTAGATGTAATCAAATACACACGAGGATCATTTAGTTACGGGTAATCATCACATAAGATGCCTCTTTACCGTTCAAAATCACTCCTTCTTTAAACCAATTATTTAATGTAATTCGTTTTCCGGTCACTAATTGGATAATTGACTTGAGAAATTATGTTGCGGGAAAGTATCCAATTCGTTTTTTCACAACTTAAGACATTTTCCAGGCTCTTAAAACAGTGAAAGCAAACTTATTCAAGTAACAATGTTCTATTGAAGTTACATATATATATTTTCCTGGAAAAACATAATTCATTGGAAATTCTACAAATTCGTCATTTTAAAAGAACAGAGGCGTTCTGCGGAATATCAACGTACCGTAATTAACATCTGTCGTCCGTTTTGCTCCATGATGGAGACGGGCACGAACTGTTGCGTGGGAACTTGCTGCTGCGTTATTAACTGCGGTTGCAACTGTATCGTCTGGGCAGGTTGGGTAACCATGGGAACAGTGTTGTCTACTCGCAAGGAGTAAGCATGTTTGGACGGTGAGGGCAACCCTGTAAAACACAAGATAAAATCAGTATTAGAAGAGTTGAAATGCACAAGTTTATATATATATTAGATATTATTATTAGATATGCATTGCAATGCTATATTGTCAGTTTGTTATATTAAGCATTGTTTTTGTTAAAAGCTGAAGATGTTGAAACCTAATCCCAAGTCATTTGTTAATCATTGATAATCAGCATTATAGCATTATAGCATTATCATAAATATGAAAATCTTTCAAATTTCCATGAGAAGCAAATACATTTCATCAAACAGCTAGGAGATTTCAAGTTCTTCTCATATACAATGATTAAGTTTAAAAAAAATTCTCCCCGTTTATAAACCGGAAGTCCACCAACGTAATTTCAAGAGTCGCAAGTTTGAGGACTCCTTTTGATTAAGAATAAATTTTGAAAGGTAAAAACATCACGTATATATCTATATCTTGAACTAATATCAAAAAGTTTGTTTCATAAAATAAAAGGTATTCTAATCAGGAAACGTCTACTTTGAAATATAGCAAAGAATAGAAAGTCATTATCTAGGCACGAGCTGCATAACAGAACAAGAAGCACTAGAGCAAAACTCAAGCCAGGAAAATTATTAGAGGGAAATGAAAGAATAGCATCAGCAGGAGGCGTTACTTATGATAAAATAATAACGGAAATAAGCAGCAAACAAGAGCATGGAAAGAGATTAGGTAGGGTCTGATGAAATATTTTTTATTACATAAAATATTGATACTCTTTACTTCTTCATCTGATTTCTAACCTACCAAATAATAGTTTTTCCATTTTTCACATTTATTTTCTAAATCTAAATCCGTTATTCTAAAATTGATCAAGATATCTTGCATTCACCAATATGGACATGCAAATTTCTACTTTTTTAACAGATGTGCATAACATCAATTTTATGGAAGAAATTTTTTAATTCATTCCTGTTTTTAATCAGCACGAGCAATCAGGTTTTGCTCATTACGTCTCGAGTAACTCTCAGGAGTCTTTGTTTTTCGAATGCCCAGGAGAAAGGACGCCGAATTACGTCAAGATGTTTTGAGCAATTAATTTTTTTGGAGGGAGGAAGCAATTATTTGAATCCCATTTTCAGGATATTGACACTTGTGAGAGACCAAGACAAGTGAACAATCAACTTTCAATCTTGATTTTTTCAAGTAAGGCCATAACAAATAATATTAGAAGATTAATACTACTGCCGTAACAGTGTAGTTGAAGTGACATAGTGGGGAACTGTTTTTATTATGTAGTAAACTAGCTCTTTTCAGCACTCTCTAGATAAGCTCTGGTTTAACTTAATTTTAGAAAGAGGAGATAGCAGAGAAAGTATTATAAATGATTATGAAGGAGCATAGTCTGCAGATTGTACCTCGTACTGTAGCCAAAATTTTGAGCGACGGATTTCAAGTATATCTAGTATATTCGAACTAGAAAGTTCATATTGAGGCTCTCAAACATAACTAGATGGGAGCATATTTTCATATGCAAGACGAGCAGGTGGTGGGCGGTGATAGGGTGCATCGGCTGGCCGCATGCAGTATCCCCAGTAAGTGGAGTACACCTGTGTGTGTGGTGGTCGTAGAATAATTCAGTAGCGGTATTAACTGTGAACCGAAGTAAAATTATCGCAATAAATACTAACATCAGCTGGTGTACATTTTGTTATTGAAAGGTAGTCTAAATAGTTAGCAATACTCGTGTAAATCGAAGTACAAGTGTATAAATTTTCAGGTACACACAAAAGGAAATTGTATTGTCATTGATAGCTGGCATAGATATGTTTTGCGATTTTACGGGGCCGCCATTTAAGGAGGGGGAGGGGGGCTTGGGGTTTTGTTGAAATGAATTCTAATTTCATGGTCAGTTTTGGTGAAATAAATAAATTAGTTTTGGGTGGTGCTGAAATAAATGATTTGGGTGGGGGTATTTCTTAACAAGGTGATAGGAATGAATATGTGGGGTCTTAATAATTTGTTACCGCAAATTAAATCATTTTAATTGCTTGTGTAAGAAAAGCCTAAGGCCCGCCCCCCCAAAGGAAGTAAATAATTGGCCCCTAACTTTGTAACTCTGTATTAATTTCTAAATAAATCAATAAATGGATTATTGGGTTTTGATATCATTGCTTGATATCTGTGCTTGTCATCAATATTGATATCATTGTCTTGTATCATATGCTTGATATCATTGATTTATGTCATTGATTGATACCAGTGGCTACTGGCATAAACTATTTCATAATTGATTACTTAATAACATCCACTAATTGAGGCCTGATAATTTAGGCCCACTCACAATTTTTTCCAGCTAAAGTCAGTGAATGAGTAAAAGAACTCACCAGTGGTGGTAGATGTATCTTCCAATAACAAAATTACCACTAATTTAGGACATGTTAAGCCCCCCCCCCCCCCAAGGAAGTAAATGATTGGCCCCTAACTGTAACTTTATGAATTTCTAAGTGAATGAAATTGTGTGTGAATAATCTATTAAGTATTCTATACATATCTATTTTATCCAAATTTTGTATGTATCATTTCACTTAACAGAGATTTATAAAGTTTCCTCAGCAATTTTCACATAATAGGCCTTCATGCCTTGAGCTCTGCTATTCAACTTACTTTGCTGTCCACTTAGACAGTCAATGTCCACCATGATATCCAAAGCATCTGCATCCAACAGACAAGAGCCAATGATGAATATTCCCTAAACTTATTCCTGTGTAGGCCTATATATATATGTGTGAAGCAGGCCTTCATTTTGTTCCTCATCCAGAAGCAGATCCATGCCTTGGATCCATGAAGATTGTTGTTGTAGTACCCAAACAAATCACCAGGTGCGCTGATGGCAGCACCGTCCACCCCCTCTGGCGGGAAGAAACTAAATACACAGAATTCTACTTCCGGTAATTCCCTCGTGAATCGCGAGAGAAATGCATTGTAAACACTTGAAATAAAGCCATTAAATGAGGATTTAAGTATCGGAAATGCTTCAGGATTAGCATGTCGCATCCTCATAGTTTAGATGCTTGACTAGGCAGGTAAGCAACGCATCAATGTGGCGTTTGCAGGCCGTGCATGAGAACGAGATTTGCAACCGGATCATGACTGGATCTAGTGTTTCAATAGACGGAGCTCTGCTCGTCTAATTACTAGAAAAAGATATTCAAAATGATTAAATGCAACATAAATTCCACAAAGTCAAGACTGAAGTAATCTGCAAACTATGCCCATTTAAGTAGTAAAAGTAGTGGCTCTATATAAGTATTCGTGCTAAGCGTGTAGGAGAGCTTAAAGTCTAAAAGCGTAAAATCGATACATGAACGATTACCGGTGAGCCCAGAAGGTGGCTGAACCAGTATAGATGACATACAAAGTGGCTGCTGGAATGGATCTCGGGCCGCTGTGGCAGCAGCGATCTGAGCCGCGTTGCTTCTCGCTGTCTGGAGCTGTTGGCCGAGTCGGTTGGTGGGAGGGTACGCTGACACGTAGGGTCCGGACTGGATCTGAGGCTGGAGGTACGACAGTTCTGTTGAAGCCTGATTCGTCGCCAGTAACTGCGATGGCATCTGGAAAGTCAATAAATAGAATATGAGATACAAAATCAGTGAGATAAACAAAACAAATTGACCATTTCCAAACTTTCTTATTGGTATTTTTTACAGTTTGAGGCTCCTCAATTTGAGTGATTCATTTTCAATTAAAAAGTTTATATTATAGGTGAATATGCATCATTAAAATCACCATTGTAAGGACATCAAGAGTAGCACATCCGAGTAGTCAAGCCAAACTATATATAGTAGGATTTACTGCTGAGCAGTACTCGACATTGAGACTGGTAGTCATAGCAAAATTTCCAATAATAGTAGAAGTACACAATATTACATTTCAAATATCATAAACTTACATAATTACGGGACAAAAAATCAAAAATGCTAAATTTTAGATTCAAACCATAAAACCAAACTAACCGTAAGAGGATCAGGCCGCCTCCGGACCTGCGTCGTTAAACTGTTGATGTTGTTGTTGAACGTTAATGCAAGGTTTCCGTTGGACGTTGGCAAGATGTTCGCCATCATGGGCGTGCCGTTGTTGTGGTTGACATCATACAAACTTCCTGATTGGACCTTCGTCCGTTGCACAATCTCCATGGCTTGGACGCTCTGTTTGACCCTGCAGAAAGAGAAAGGAAGGGATGTGAAAAATGGATGGATATATGATTGGCACTTTACATCCTGCATTTATTCACTTGGTAGGCTAATTAGGAAAGGATGAGCAGTGTTCCAGCTAGGATTTTATTTGGGCATGAAATTTTCTAGAAATGAGGGCACTTTTCTAGAAATGAGGGCACTTTAAAAAAAAAAAAATTTTTTCCAAAAATTTGAAAAAAAAATTTTTTTTTTTTTTTCATTTTTTTTTTTTTTTTTTTTTTTTGGGCATGGCGCACGAGGGTCGGGCATGGCGCGGCGCCATGCTCAAATGGCCTAGCTGGAACACTGATGAGGACACGGCAATTGAGCCCCCCCCCCCCCCAAAATGATAAACCCAAGATGGAAAATCAGGATGGGTGATATGAGAATTACAGTCTGTATCTCGGCATTTTTGTAGGCTAACACAGACAGTAGGAGGAACTTGCAATGAGACGAAGGACAATTAAAACTTCCATCCAACATAGGCCTGGATGATCAGCCCAGACTCAGCAATTGGCAGCCCGAAGTAATATACTGAGACAACGATTGATTGAGTTTGTGTTTTACGCCCCCGCCCCACAAGCTACTGAGACAACAAATATCAGAAAATAAAAAGCATTATCTATCTGTAATATTAACTGGTAATTTTTCACTTACATGTTAGTGTGAGCATAGTCAGCCAGATGGGCCATGGTGATGAACGGATGCTGAAGAGCCTCTCCAGGAGTGATCCTCCTCTCTTGGTCTAAGGTCAACATCCGTTTTAACAAATCTATGAACTCTCGACGATCCACTTTCTCCGCCATCAACTCGCTGCCTTCCAAATCATTTGGTACATTGATCTGAAAAGGTAAAAGAATATAATTGATAAGTAAGTGTATGTAGAGTTAAATATCCCAACAAAGGCCTGTGATTGAAATTCCCGATTACCAAGAACTGTCTTGAGCTGTTAGATTTAACTGATATAAGGTTGACTCTTCAAGAAGTTGATAATAATCATGCATTTTCAATGTCGTGCCTTTTCTGTTATTAATCACTTATTTAGAATTATATCTAAATCCTGTGTATGGCAATAACTCATGCCATATTTGAAAAGCATTTTTCATAAATATTGTATAACTACATTTATGAATACTATAAGCTGAAGCAGATATAATGATGAGATGCTCACAAATGATCAGAGATATCTGTTAACCTCATATAAGACTGCAATTGGCATAAGGCAATGCAAATGGCGTACAGCAACATTCAGTTTATTGACTTAACGATCTCCAGTAAGAATCACAAATTTCAATTATATAAAGCTGAACTATTTTTACAACAAATGAATTCAAGTAAGTCATTTGTCTGAAGACATAGCAAGATGAGCAATCCACGTTATATATCCCATAATATATCCCATATCACCTTGCAGTTAGCTACCTCAAATAATTGAACGCAAAAGCACCACATAAATACTCCTGTAAAAGCTGCGGAGATGTTCTACGCAAGAAAACTTAAACGAGACTGAAGACGCAGACAGTTAGTATCTAGTTATGATTCTTTGGCGAGCCAATTTAGTTCCTAAAATATTCCAAAAGCGACAGACAGCACTTGAAACTTTGACAGGTGTTAGAAAACTTGCAGGGGGGTCTAATTGTTCATAATGAACGTCAGATGACGCCTTCAGAATGAATCAGATAAAGGTTAGTATCATCTGGTAAACCGTAATTACTTCGTTGTAGAATAATTTTTATCTACTCCAGGGACGGCTAATTGCAGAAATGGAAAAAAAAGTTTAAAACTTCTGAGAACTTATATTAGCTACACTGCCAGAAGACTAGAATTGATAAGAGTTATCAAGAAAGCAATATTATTTCTAATGATATGCAAGCAAACCACCACCATAAGCCAACCTAACGGCACCTACGCTACATGGACTACTTGATAAAGAAAGTGGAAATTCACCTTTCTTACCTGCGCCATGTCATCAAGACAGTTGAAGATGTACTTCCGGGCTTCTTTTGATTTTATGTTCGTTTCTGATTCGTGTTCTTCGGGTGTCTGAATAAAAAATATTTCAAACACATATTAGAGTGAACTAGCATAGTACCCGTGAGAATGCATATATATAAGGGCCAGTCTTTGAAGACAGTGGGCCCTCCCTGGGTGCCTCCCTCCATTGGAGTCCAGGGAAAACAGAACAACAATCAGTAGCACATGAGAGAAGATTGATAGTCGTGCATAAATGACAAAAAATTGCACTGGAAATAGGCATAATATGAACAGTTTTGAGAAACCACACTGACTTATGGTTGTTGTAAGGTGTGAAATAAAGTTGCTTGCAAATTTGTAGGGCAGGGCATTGAGTAGTTTGGGAGGAGTAGCGTAAAGCATCCATGAATTAAGGGTATGATTTCCATGTGCATTGTGCACTAAATACAATAATTGTGGAATAAAAACAATACTTGCAATTAACAAAGTCCGTTCATTAATCGTGTCATATTTTCTTTAAAAGTTGGTTTTTAAATCAGCAGATTAGACAGACATATTTGAATTTTAGCCTCTCGGATCAATAATAATTAGCATTTTCTGACCATCGTAGGACAGAATAGACGTTAAACTTTACGAATCACTTCAACCTAACCTATTTTCAAGAAACTTCACA
The DNA here is from genome assembly GCA_026936325.1 of Platynereis dumerilii. NCBI lineage: Eukaryota > Metazoa > Annelida > Polychaeta > Phyllodocida > Nereididae > Platynereis > Platynereis dumerilii. The sequence continues at coordinate 9,944,908 of JAPTHN010000010.1, read as the reverse complement.
TCAACTCTCCAAATTGAAACCTCCTTAGACGCAGAACAAAAGGTCGATTCTACGACCTTGATTACTACTACTAGTCTTCTACGATAGTTAAGAATGAAATTGAAAGGTTCAAAAACCTACCTTTAACCTCCAGAATGGGTAATTACTGTCCGTGGTCTCTCTTACGAAGAACCTGGTTGTTTTTGTCGCATTTGACAGCATGTGCTCTGAGGGAAGTCCTTGCGTTTGTGAGATATACCTTATTTGGTCGTACTCCGAAGACCCTGGATATAACGGCCACCCTAAAAAGAGCTCGGCAATCACACAGCCCAAGGACCACATGTCTATAGCTTCGCAAAACGGTAAACCTAGCAAGATTTCTGGTGCCCTGTAAGAGAGAAATGACAGCAGGTTAGACATAGGAAGGAATTCAGGAGACTAAATGAATACAATGTAGGGTTTGTAGCTGGACAAATTGCTTCTGTAGTTACTAGATACAAAGCTAATTTGTTTTTTTTAAATTTTACGATTGGGTCATCATCTCTGGAGTTCAGCATAATCAGTTCAGTGGGACATTGAAAAGGCTTTGTTCCAACCAATGCAGTCTTTGCGAAGATCCAAAATCTCTTGCCGGACCGAAATGGATATTTTGGCAATTTCAAGAAAATTTAACATGCATCCAATTACAATTTCTTGGCTAGAACTGCCGGTCCGGTTGAAAATCTGCCGGTCAGGTCCTTCGGACCGGCAATCTTCGCAAAGACTGAACCAATGCAATGACACATCAATTTTACAAATTCATGGCATTCTCTGGCGAGACTACGTCAAGAATATGAGAAAAGGAATTTGCCGGTAAGTTTTTTTTAACGATAGACAAAAGGCAGCTCTCATAAATTGCTTAAGATTACAGATGCAACATCTCTAAATATAACCGTATTTATTCAATCGAAGGCTAAGTTCAAATAGACACAATTGTAATCAAGTAAAATGGTACCTCAACTGCACTTCTGATATTCTAACTATGAATCAGACATCTATAGGGCTGTTAGGTATACTATTCAAAATTCTTTCTGCGCATTAGAAATTTGAATCTATAAGGCCTACAGCTCAGTAATACCTTGGAAGTACATTGCATACATCTTGAGGCTAGGCCAGTGCATTCAACAGTAGCTCTTGAGAGTATTTTACCAAAAGTACAATAGTACACTGCAGTGACTAGACTATTCTGACTGTACAAAATCTTCTTGAAATGTACCCAAGAAAGCTTGGGGGGCTAAGGGGCCAAGCCGTGTGCCTTTGACCCCTAAGGTCACCAAATGACCTTGACACAGTAAACACAGAGGAGCGAAGGTCAAACGACCCCTCCTGACCCCTAATGTCCATTTACTCGGTAAACAAACATCTAAATGCAAGGTGCATAGCAACCCATATTGAACATGAGTAGAAGGAGAAAATTATTCACAGCAGTGATAGCATGGGGAGCACTTTTGATTTATACACCTCTACACAGGTTAGGAGTAACCAGGCTGCCTAGGGATGGATGATTGGGGCTTTACGTCATGTATTCCTGTATTTATGCACTTAGTAGGACAGGAAGAGTACAGGAGGGGTACAAGGCAATGAAGTGAAGGATGATTGAAACTGCCATCCAAAATAAGATCAAGTGACCCGCCAAGAGCCGGATTCGAACTCTGGACCCTGCGATTGACAGCTCATTTATGCTACCAAGTAGCTAACCCCCTCCCCAATGTTGTTTAGGGCTTTGACCAGATATATATATATCTGTGTAGAAATACAGACATAAGAATGTGAATAGGGAAAAAAAGTAAGAAAATGATTGACATCTTTTCTGATGTTCTACTAAGTACTGCGACACTCGACACTCACGATCTGAATAGGAATATTAAAGTTGTTCAAAATTATGTAGGTTATCTCCGTGGTTGTGATCGCCCATGCCTCATAAAATGACATTTTATTCTTTACTACATGTAATAGGAAGTTAAACATATTCAATCAATATCATGAAACAAAATGCGTACTTCCTAATTTGGCCGTTCCAGTTCAGGTAATAGTGTCAGAGCCTCAGAGAGGGAGAGAAAAATCTTTTAAAAGAATTCCTCAACAAAAATTATTCAAGAGAGAGAAAACTTAAGAACTCCTGAACAAAAATTATTCATATAAATCACTAAAAAACGTCCTACTACATATAAAATTTAAACAATTTTTTCAGAGAATACATAAAATATACAACATAGTCTAAGAACACAAAGGAAAGTTAGAAATGAGAAGAACTTGAGAAGTCATAGAAGATAGAACTAGGAGAAGTCAGAGCTACGAAGAACTAGCAGTGCTGAATGCTGGAAAGTAAACAAAGGGGGTGCACAAGGTCGGAGAGAACTGGCGGGTATATATATTTCTGTTCTGCCATTTTTTGCCCCTTAGAATACTCTCAAGTCTGCTCATAGCCCCTGCCTGGCATTGTTCTGTATATATACTGGGCAGCACTAAGTCTTCCTACTTTTCAGCGTATTGCTTATCGAGTAAAAAGACGTTCAATGGCTTCAGGTCGAAGGCATGAAGTCTTAACTGACTGCATACTACATGTACCAGCAGCTGACTAGGCTCAGACTAAAATTATCAAAAACAGCATTAATACAGAGGAAACTAATAAATCTATCTTTGTAATATAGTTAAATCCGTAATACCACCAATCAACCTATCTACCATATCTAACTATATAGATCTTCACATCTGCAAATCTGATCTAAATATCGACCTATCTATCTGCATATCTATCTATCTACACATCTCTCTATCTATCTGTCTGTCTGGCTGTCTATCTTATCTATCCATCTTTCTGTTTATCTACCGGTATCTTATCTATCTATCTAAAATCTTTATATCTCTCTATCTCTCTATCTGCATTTCTCAGATTCAAAATCTGATTTTATTTCGACTTCTCCGGCAGGTTCAGTCCTACTACTTAGTTTAAGATTAATTAAACATCTTAACTCCTTTTTTCAAAAGATTTGCTGTCAAGCCAAACTCAAGTAACTGTCTAACTTCAACAATGTTCAAGACTCTTAAATTTTAAGACTTTTTAGACCCAGAACATTTAGAATCTCGGGAGGATATTTGGGACAGGCAATTAAGTCTCTTGACATTTCCCAGCGCAATTAGGATCCGGAGGGTGTCCTAATTAATTGGTTGGGGCTATTTTAAGCCTCGCTGAAGATCGCTTAATTGCAGGGGGAGAAAAAGTCCATTTATGGCATTTATAGGCACATTTGTCTTGAGGCAATTTAGAAAATTAGATGAAGTTATGAATATAAATCCGTAAATCTTAAATTTATAAGCGTTTAACGTTGAAACTTTATAATACATTCAACAGAAGTTATTTCTGCTACATTATAAATAATTATATCCTCTGAAACTTTTCTTTTCAAATTAATCTGTCAATTGATAGAATTTTGGTTTATAGGATATAGGCTATTAGCCACATGTCTGGAGTCAACAAAATATCAGCCTTCACCTACGATTAGGCCAGACATAATCGATTTTTAGCTTCTTGCCTCTAGTGACACAATTAATTTTCTGTTGGACAAAAAAACTAAGAAGGTTGTAAACCCACGTTTATTCAATTCATTAACTTAAAAAAATTGAGATTTCAGCTCTTTCTCCCCCTCCTACAACTGACCTTAGAAAATGTACCTTTAGAACATCCAAGAAGCTCAAAAGCAATTACGTCTTGCATTATGAACTATACATTTAGCCATATCCCTCCTAATAGCTCAGATATACATGATATACAAATGCTGAGTTACCAGGTATACAACATATAAATGATATAAATCACAAGCATTTATATTTATTTTTGTCTTATTTAATGGCATGAAACTAAAATAGGGAATCCGATTTCATGGAAATTGATCTATTTTTCTAATTTTCAAGGAATATGAAAACTGATAATGCCGCATTAATGCGAAATGAAATATTAAGAGAATTTATTTTTTGTGTTCGTTAATTTTTGCTCATTTTTTGCAACACAGCCTTGGTGCCTAGATGAATTTGGATTCATATGCCAATAACAACAGCCAGTGTCAGCCACCCTTGATGTGAATGATGATTAATGCATTTATTGATTGCATTGTTATTGAAGTCTACCTGACTTTTCTCGGATAATACCTGTCTGGTCAATGCTGCTGTTCTCAAGATAAAGGCATCAGAAACTCAAAAGACGATATGATTTCACCAATTTACAGAGAATGAGGATAGTGACTATAGTGTCACGGAATTATATACCGTAAAACGGGTGAAGTTGGCAATCTGGGGAAAAGTTGGCATGCTATTTTAACCCACTTAATGGAAGAAATGCCAACTTTTCTAACTTTCACGGGTACCTTTGTGCTTTGTCAAAGGATGAAAGGTACTGAGAATAACTTACAGTTTGTCACATCAACATTGAGACAGACGTTTGGCCAGATATCTCAGCAACCACAAGCCCCACAGGAGAAATACGCATACCTATGTATAGCTTAGCTCTGTTGTAATCTGAATATCTCATTTTTGTAATGTTTTGGTGCCGTTTTTGTCCGATATTTGCTAATTTATGAAAATGGCAGTCCTTTTTCGCAAAATGTTGACATTTGTGATGCTACTTATCTGACACACAATGGGCAATGACGTCATGAAAGTGCTCCACAGCGCCACCCCAGACTTAGTTCTACTCAAATTTGTATCAGCAGATCCACCAATCTCATTGTGTTGATTTTTATGAACTGTCCAAACAATGCTATATTTCTGTCTCAATGCTTGATGTGACAAACTGTAAAGATTTATCAATTCAGGATAACAGGTAACAAACAGTGCTATTCATTTATAGACAGACAGGTAGGTATACTAGGATTACAGGTAGATAGGAGCAATGTAAATGTTGGGTACAGGGCTTTACAACCTGTATTTATGCACTGACTAAACTTAACAGGACAGGCAGGGATCATAGTAATGAGGCCAGTGCACTCTTGGCACAGGATGAAACATCTGTCTAACATGAGTGGCCTAGGCCAGAAATTGAATCCTGGTCCCAGGTTATTAGTCCAAGGCACTACCACTGAGCCAGGACACAAAGATAGTGTATAGACAGACAGACAAAACTGGCTGTGAGAGACAATACTATCCAGAGAGAGAGCACAAGAGATAGCCAATAGAGTTCGGATAGACAGAATTGAATGTTATCTATAAAATTAATATCAAAATAATTTTGAACAGGATTGTAAATTGACAAAGCAGTTTCCAAGAACTGATATTTATAAGTTATAAGTTTTTCAATTTCAATGTCATATCCTCATCATATACAAGAGTAACAAGACATAATGTAACGATACAGAGTCCAGATCAAATATTTGCATGTGTTTACGTTCAGTCCACTAGGTGACAATAGCCCATAATAGTTGGTAGCCAATAATAGTTCAAGGTCATATTCCTTATCTATTCAATCTATTGACAGCATTTCATTGGCCAAAATTGATGTGCTGAATTTTGGCAAAGTACAATATCTGTAATGTTATGCATTGTTACCATTGCGTCTATCAATATGTTATTGTAAATTTATATAAATCTATCTAAATGAATGTGGGATACCAATATTTGTCAATTTATATAATTTATTTTAATGAATATGTGGTGCCCCTATATCTGTAGTATTTGTTGGACTTTGTTAAATTGTCAATATTTGTGATATTATTTGCGATTTATGGGTCGAACACTAATTTTTTTTAATCATTAACAAAATGTAAATTTTCAAAAACGTAATAAATCATTACAACATGTGACATGGGCCATTAATTGCCAAAATATTTTAGATAAAAAGAGCGACAATCCAAATAATTTTACAACCAAAGTTTGAGATAAAGCAAATCAAAAACAACTTGCCAAGTGCATGGTCTTTTAATGTACTACTTAAAAGTAGATCGAAAAATTCTAGATTGGCGGTTTTAGGTCAAATTTTTTCGTACTAAGTCAAAGGATTTGTGATTGATTAGTGGAAAATCCCGTACATGGCATTAATATGCGATTCCTCTAATTTCATCAATCAACCATTGAAAATTGTTGAAAGCGAGAAGCAAGAACCAGCTTGAGAGGGTTGCACTATCCATATTTATTATATTATTTCTAAATCAACCTCGATTTTTCCTCATTTCACTTCGCTGACTTAGTACTAGTAGAATTCTGACAATTTTATATTTTTGAGGACTAAGCATTTCTCTACGGAGCACTGAGTAAAGGAACAGGTTCAGTCATTTTGGGGTTGCAAAAACAAACCCTATTTACAATCATGGGGGTAGTCATTCCGGGTACACAACAGGGGTCATTGGGTGCAAATCAGTCACATGACTCAAATCAGCTACACGGGTCATGTGACACATCATGTGACAAAGAAACAAATCATCTGACTGTTCTGACACACTGAATGACTTGGAGATATCTTTATCGCAATATTGTCCCGACTTATTAAATAAGAACAGTCAATAAGTCACGTCTTCAACAGATTGGAACAGCGAAATCATGTAATGTACCTACACCGATCCAGCTGCAAGCTTCGCAACCCTTCTGAAGAGAAGGAGGTTTCTTGTCAAGGGGATGTGGCCTCTGCTCAGGGTAATTTTTCCAAACAGAAAAGCTAGCGGTTTGGGATTGATTTTGATTATATTAAGAGATCTCATGCCCAACAATATAATCTAAGGAACTATTTATGTAAAAGCCACTAATTTGTAAAATTGAAATATTTCAACCCAAAAATGGCAAAATGATGTTAAAACCTTGCAATATATATGGACAATATCATTGTAGCAAAACTCCAATCTATACAGCTTTAGGCTCACAAGTTCACAACAGAATAATTTTTGGAAATCCCCAGATCCACTACACAGTATGCTGCAGGCCTATGTAGAATAACACAATGATGGCCAAAAAACCCACACACTACACCCGAGTGAGTGACTTCACTATATCACTCCCTCATTACTGACAAAACTTCACATAACAAGAGCTTACATCATGACAACACACCCTATTTTAGTGAGCCAATAAGCACTGATGACTAAGGGGAACTTTTTGGGTTGCTGGGTTGCTGGCTACTGTGGCTGCAGATCCTTATAAATGGCCTACTTACTACGGATGCTGTGATGCTACTGATTCGGAATCATTCTGCTGATGATTTCGCTACTGACGCTATGATAGCTTGCTGATGCAAATTACTGTTGATGCAAATTACTGTTGATGCCATTAAATGGAGCTGTTGATGCCATTAAATGTAGCTCAGGAAACAGCATATGCAGCCTTATCATACAAGCAATGCACGAAAGCTGCGGCCACACGCCGCATAATCTGAATCAGTGAATATATTCCACGCATTAAATCTTAAAATTGACTCCTAAAGTTATGACAGGACATATGTACGGCACTACTGATGCTGTCTACAGGCAATGTAGGGTCTCATCACAACTGATGATAGCTAATGATGCCAGTGCTGATGCAACTATTGATGCGAGTAGCCCGGTACTGATGCTGACAGCTGTTATGGTCTTATGGACTTACGGAACTGCAATGCCAATGCCAAACAGTTTCAGCTACGTGGTTGCACAACTGATCAGCTGGTGATGTGGCACTAGAGATGTGGCACAGCTGATTCAGTTCTAATTCCGTCAATGACTGTGCAGTTGCCGAGTCTCGCAGAGAAGCAGAGAAAGAGATTCTGTGAGTCATGATTCTTGCCAGTTTAACAATAGATTGATGAAATAAGCAGCACCCTCATCAGGGCCTCGTGCTCTAAGCATGACACCTGCATCATCAGCCAAGCATCATTCACCTGAATATATAGATTCCTGACCCTTGTGGTTGATGCAAATGTGGAGCAGCTAATCTAATTCAATTATCAAAATTTATAATTCAATTTTATGAAGATTCACTAGTTTGTGTTTTACGCCCCCCTTCAGCAATGGAGTGGGCTCTTTAGATATGAAGATTCACTAAAACATTACTTAGAAACGCAGAAAGATGGAGGATGTATGTACAGGCTATATATCCTTTATTTATGCACTCAGCTAATTAAGAGAGGGGGTGATGACAGGTCCAGGTGACCAGACCAAGATGAAATTGAACCCTGGACCCAGCGATCAGGAGAGATACCATTTATGCACCAGTAACTAATCGATGCATAAATTAAACTTTTTCGTCTTCATTCGCCAAGATCTAAAGATCTTTTAATCATTATCCGCATTTAAGCCATTATTTTTGATGATTGATTTTTCATTTTCACGAGCTTAACATCAAATCATCAATCTGTCTTTAATATTAAGTTTCATAGCCAGACAAGTTTGAGCACATTTAACATGAAATATTACAGATTGCACTCAGTGGTAGTATGTAGCCAATAAATCACTAATTATGAATTAGTGGGCTAGACTGATCAATCTGTGTTCTTAATGGGGCATTATAAAACTTGGTATGGACAAACAGCTGTTTTTGATAATTTTTATTTTGGGAATATGATGGTCGAATATCATAAGTAAGTATTATTAGTCTTATTTATTGGTATTTTGCCCCGACTCCTTAAGTCTTGGTCACAGCTTAGGCAATCAAATCATAATTCAACGAAAACGTTAAATAAATATTAAGTAAACACAAGCAACAGGGTCTACTATTAAATACACAAAAGTCTATTCGGTTAATTAAACAAATGCCGTGGTAACCTCTCAATGTATATAGACATGTTTGCTCACGAATGGTTAAAAAACGAAGCAAACGTAAAAATGCAATATTTGCCTAAAATGAGATCAGTCAACAAAGCTCGAAGCTTTGCCAGTTTGAGCAGTGTCTTCACATAAATTCTGAAATTTCTATTTTCCTTAATCATGTCTATTTACCTGTGTGTTGACAATGTATTGATAATGATGTGTGCCTAATAAGCTATTCAAAACTAAGAAATTTTAGGTAGAAAACATCAGTATGAAATGGATACAGATTTAAGATTTATGTGATTCAGGCTAGAACTTATATTTCATGAGCTCTAAATTTCGTATTACGAAGAATGACTTGGCAATTTCATAACATTACACTTTCTACAGCGCAATTTGTATAGCCTTGACTCTTGACAGCATTGAGCATTGAGCAAATAATTGCTTTCACAACTAAAATGCTTAAATCTTAAAATGCTGAGATATCACTATTGTGTCTTTGAATAGCAGATCTCGAAGTCTCGAATTCTCTCGATAAACCCGACATACACCAATCACTGCCGGCTTTCATATTTATAAATTTCAACTTTCATCATAGATTCAAAGTACATTTTTCATAGTTTTCGCAGGTATTTGACACAAGGCGTTTATATTCTGCAATAATATCATTTTCCAGAAAGTTAAGCAGGAAATAAAAAGTTGAAAAATTATAGAATTCAGGAAATGCATTCCTGGATATTATAAATATTTTGATACAACATCTTTTCCCGAAAGTCAGCTGCAATAAAATAAGAAAATACCAAGAATTCATTTCAGGAATTCTCAGGAATTATCCAGAATTCAGCGCAAAACTTCCCAAGATATATTATTACTGATCTAAAACAAGCTACATTTATAAACGAAATAAGAGTCTCTAACAGATGAGATCAATTGTACTTTCAATCTTCAATATATTGGGTGCATTTGGACATTTGTAATCATTAGTGTGGCCACATTGACTATCGGCAGTACTGGGACACTGCTTTAGCATTTAGAAACTAATGGAGAACCAGCTTCAGCTCCAGCATGCTCAGAGTCAGAGTGCCACAAGGCCCACAAGCATAGCATTTAGGCTGCAATTAAGCCAATGATTGAGAGAGGCTGGTAGCGCTAAAAACCCAGCAGCTTCGAATAACAAGACAGGTAAACTGGTAAACTGGCTACCTGCAATGGAGACAGAGAGAGAGGGGGGGGAGCTGGACAACCAGCAAAGGAGAATTGACAGTGGCGGATCCAGACATGATGGTCTAGGGGGGGCTCAGACGTGTTCCGGCATTCGCGAGCCCGCGTTATCACATTTTTTTCAAAATGCCACAATCTATCTTGGTGGTCTGGGGGGGGGGGGGGGCAGGCCCCCTAGGCCCCCCTATATCCGCCACTGGGAGAATTGAGAATAGGAGACTGGCTGGCCAGTGCAAGGTGAGAGACGTATCACCTGCTAATCGATAGCCAAACCAGAACTGGAGAAACGCTTCAAAGTGGAAGGTGCCTGGTTGTAGTGCTACTATAGTGGATACTAGTGGCAAGATCAATGGATATAAAGGTGTAGAATGAATCTGAATGACACAGTGATACTGTGAAGAATGCTTTTCTTTGTCGAGGGTTCTTAAGCCGCTTTCTTCGACTCTGTTGCTGCTTAAAGTCTTCGCTTCCGAGTCTCCATCATTACAGTAACCGTAATGCTTCGTAAACCTTACTGGTGAAAAATTGAAAAAATTTGAAATGATATCAGAACAGTCACCAATTTCATCATCCAACATGCGGCATCAAAAAGATATCATATCAAAGTGCTTTGTGAGTCATGACTACCCATAATTACTCAATGATGACTTGATGAGTCATGTTCACGCATAGACACTTTTCGATGAGTCACAACAGTGATGACGCATCATGGACTTCTGAGTGCACTTAGCTAGCAAAAATGTGTATTAAAATTTTTTACCAAAAAAATAAGGAAATTAGCCATCATCTGCTTTGAAAATGACCATCAATCAGCAAACTTATCAATTGAGTTTTTAATTGGCCCAGCGGGTAAGGTTTTAACACCAGCAGTAATGCTGCTTGCTCAATGTGACTCCAGAAAGAGGTATGTCTGCACGATTTAGAGTATATACACAAACAATAAACCCTTCTAAGCAAGACAAATATTAGAGTCCATAAATACACAGTGGAGACTAGTAATGTTATTTAAACAGGGTTAGAACTACTAGACATCATGAGACCTAGACAGCTTTGACTTGAGCTAGTGCTATCTCCATAAACCACAGGACAGGGTATACATACAAGTTATACTCAGTATATGGGGTATGTATATTTGGGGTATATATTTGTCATTTTGTAGGGGTGATGTTTGTTTCTTTGTCTAACTGGGAGTAAAACACAGTAATAAAAGCTGAAAACAAAGCTAGGGGTGTATAAACAGTGTTTATATAGGTAGTAGTCTACCCTCAGTACCCTGTTCCCAAATACCCCCTGCAGGGCCCTGCAGCTACCCCCCACTGCAGCCACCCTACTGCAGAACCCTGTTTCAGTGAGTCATAGGCCTAAGGCCATCCACTCCAATCTCCCCCCTGATTTCATCTGCATGTTCCCAGCCAGCCTCAGGGAAAGAAAGGGAATAGCTCTCTCTGCAGCCAACCTCTGTCTCAGGGGACTGACTAGGGACTATTATTGAGACTATTATTGATTGTTTAGGGACTGCTAGGGACTATTATGAAATGCTGACGACTACAGACTACGACAGGCTTCTCTCGAGAAAAAGGCAATTTAGGTTCATTCGTTCTCAGATATGCACCTCTGCGGACTGTGAAGGACCGAAGTTGGAGACTAAAATTGACTTCTCAAGAAAACAGCACAGATTCATAATTTCATATGTCTATTAGATCGATCGAACAGGGGACTATTACGGACAGCTAAAGACTGCTGCGGATGACTAATAATACTGGAACTACAAGGGACTTTCAGTGACTATTAGCGTGATTAGGTAGTTGGGAAGTATATGAGACCATTCCTTAAACTCAGGGTTTGAAAGGAACGAAGCAGCTAAGGACCATCAGAGAATAGTATTTGCGACTACTATGGACTATTATGGGCTATAAAGAATAGCTAGGGACTATGAAGGATAGCTAGGGACTACCAGTAATCGCTAGGGACTACTCGGGATATACCAGGGAATTGTAAAGCTTTGGGACACGAGGCTATGGCCACGTTGCCCTCCGACGGCAATCTATAAATCCTCTACAGACATACATGTGGAAATCCTCCTGATCAGATCAGACCAAATTCAGATCATAAATACTGCAGATAAGTGCTGATGGCAGTGATGAACCATATATATCTAGTATGGTCTAGACTATGAAGTAGATTCTGAAGTCTACAGCAGGAATTTGCATATTATACAAACTTCGTATTCTAGCATATTGTTGCAAATTTCATATAACCACAATGGCACAGGCTTCTGAAAAACACTGGCACTGAAAGACAATTCCTCATTGTTACAATACATGGCATAGATCTCGAATCATTTTTGATTAAATCTGGGGCACAAAATTTGGTTAACAAGCCCACAGGTTCATGTTAAATCCTGTTTAAGTTCCAAGGAAACGAATCAGTTCAATCAAAACAACAATTTCACTCCTACAGAATACAGACCTTCTATGTTGCTAATCAAGATCAATGTATTAGAGAACTTTGGAAGCAAATTGATTGCCTTGGTAAGTAATAGGCACTCATCATGCTTGATTAAAAAGCCAGACCAGAAATTTTTCGATATCAGTTCTGGGTGAATCAGCAGATTCAAAACCCCGATTAAGAAAACTGACATCGCAGCAAAAATGACAACAATTATTCATTGCTGTTGGGATTTACTTGATATAGAAGGATCTAAGGTGAATAATTATCGATAATCGGCCAACTTGTAATTACCATCTTTTTTCCCTCAATTTCCAAAAATGCCTATCATATTCAAAAGGACATTCTATAACCCTTCTGCTCAGCATTAGTGTTGCAAAAGAGAAATTACAATCGCCAGGCCCAAGGGAATCTTCTAATTTCCTGAAAGAAGCTAAATACTTTAAAAGACAATCCGTTGAGGACAATTGATTCTGTAAAGACAATCCCTTAATCAAAATTAGGAGAGGATTTCCCAGCCATTCTTTGTCATCAGAGCATCGATTGTCAAAGAATTAACCCTTGTCCCGCCCCAACACAAATTGTCCACGACACCTGAGCCTCCCTCTGCTCTTGTTGCTATGTTGCCATGGCGACAGTCATGTGATGTTGGTTGTGATGTCACAAGACAGATGACCAATCAAAGGTGCATTGACAATGACCATCAATAATGATAACAGCACTACTTAATGATCTAGCGAATGACGAAAATGATAACTAATCAGGCTGCAATGTTATTATTAATAACAATATTATTGATATTAATTGGAAAGGATCGCTGTAATACTATATCAACTTAGTTATTTCTTAAAATAATGGCATTTCCATACTTTCGCTTACAGACTGTTGAAATAAAGCAAAAACCAATTTCAAATCTGACAAAAAATCCAATCAAAACACCTAAAGATAAACGATCCAGTCAGATTTATAAATATAGTGATGTCGGTCCAATACTGGTAGGAAAGATAAGGATGGGGCCACGATACCATCACCACATATTACGACCATGATATTACCAGTGATATTACTTCAATTTTTCACACATTACGGTGGACCACAAGCCGAGATGCATGCACCTACTGGCCTGGGCATAAAATACAGCAGTAAATTTATGACCTTACACCGAATTACTCCCCACAACCTAGACTGATGGAACAGCCCTCTGGCTTCTCAGTGGGTTCTCCATGAAGTTCACAGCAGTTTCATGCCAGTATGCAACTTGTATTACATTATAGGTGTGTATCGCTCCGATTACAAGCACTGCAGCCGATATTTCAGAATATTCTATACTCATTGTACTATAGTAGCTTCTAAGTGGAGACAAATTTAATTTTCATAATTCAATTATTATTCTGCTAAGGCAGCACTTTTTTTGCTATCTTTGGACCAGAGGACCTTCACCTGGCGAGCAATGATTTCACGACACTATACTAGGGTTTCCTATTCCGATGCATATCTAAAACCCTAATCGAAGTCTCCAGATTTGATGGGACTCGCATCGTGCGAGGGAACTTGCGGAAAATCCTATTAGTTTAATAAGCGAGACTGAACGAAGTCGAAACGACCAAAAATAAAATCTTGTGGAACTCATTAAAACCAAGTCTTGTGAAATTCAAAATAGTGACCATCTTCGGAAGAGCAAAACAATCGATTATTGAGATTTATATTTATGCAATACGGCAATTTTTGCATGTTATACCACAAATCGCCACCATATAACTATTAGGCCTGAAGTCCATGAACGCTAATATCCAGGGCATCCTCCAACAAACCATACTACACAGACACTAACCACTAGATCATTTTCACGTACAGACACCCCACCATAGACCTACTACAGACATTGGAGGTCTTCACAGACACATAGCAGCCCCGACAGCAAAGCAAGGGCATACTCCTTTGCATACTCTCTTGCAGTTTACTTGTCAGGGTGAGCAAAGAGGGTGCTCCTCATATTGAGGGAATTCAAGGGTGAGTTTCCCCAGCAGCACCCCTGGGAAAGGTCAAGGTCAGAGGTCATACAAGGGGTCAAGGTCAAATGATGTCAGCATGCACCCAAACTTGTGGAAAAACCCTGATTTGGGAAAACACTCATTCCCACAGGGGTAAGACATTTTTGCTACATACACATTACACAAACCTTTTAGGCTTGCTTTTTGCATTTGTTTAACAATAAATAAATGCCACAACATATGTGGTTCTTAATGGGGCTCTACTTTAAATTTCAAAGGCCTTTCAAATGAAATTTACTCCATTTTAACATCACCCTGCAATCTCCATATTCGAATGGAAGAACAGGTAAACATAATCAAATTGTAGAAGCATACCTGGACTTAATTTACGTGCTTCTAAAATTTGATACAGAAGGTAGGTTTTGATCAAATAATTATGGTAAGAGACTCTGAGTAGAGCCAGCCAGACAAAAATGCTACAAATTAAGTGTTGATAAATTGAAAATATGGATAAGAGCCTGATAGCTGAACTGCTTCAACTGAAAACAGACATTCCATATAACTCATGATTTTTGATCTCCTACTATCAAGAACGTTTGGGAGTTGCATTGAAATTGTTACAATTTTTCCTACTATTCGAATGAGCTTACGGACTGCAGTTTTAGCAACGGCAATCCATAGATCTCTTCAAAATTTAAAATGTAATTGGCAAAATGTACTGGAAATATTTAAAGCACGTTGCGACAACGAATGAATAATCATTCTATGAACAGAATGACGGAACAATTAAATTCATTAAAAGAAATTGCATGCATCGTACAGGAGAGAAATGGATTTGCAGAAATCATAAAATTTGATGTCTAAATAAAACACGAAACGACAGACCAAAAAACAATCCCAAGACGCATCTAAAGCGATCACATGAATACCCGAGGGACAGTATAAAACAAGAACGTATCCCTAAAGGAATACAAGATTATTACAGGAGTGCACCCCCCTCTGAATTGCTCAGATCCAGAGTACTGCGAGTTGCCTCCCCAATTGCCAATTACATCTTTATTCCTCATTTGGTTGCCATGGCAACGAGCAGACAAACGATCTCAGAAATCCTCTTGTCGAAGGTCACCAGAGGTCAGGGTTGTTGGTTTGGAAGGAAAGATGGAGAATTCGAAGGAAACAGTAGAAAACGGAACGAAAAGGAAGAAAAAGGAGCAAAAATGGAAAAGAATGACTAGGCAAAACTCCAAAAGGGAGGCAGCAGGGAGGGGGGCACTTTCAATTTATTGTTATGTTTCTCCAGCTCAAATGCCAAGTGGCTATCCATCAGCGACTGCTGTCCGACCTCTCTTTTTCCCAACGATAGCATTAGTGGCAGCATACTTTCTTTTCATCGCTTTATTTTCCTGCCTTTTTTCCCCTCGTCTATTGCTTTTTGGTTTTTCCAAATCACAAAATCTAAAATTAGCAACCACACAGATCTATCAAACCTATCAACTGCCCCCAGTGACCTTATAAATCGACATTCCCAAATCAATATAGTTTGTCGAAGGAGCTTTTTTGTCCAGGTTGTATTGCAGCCACACTGACTCACATTGAGCAACAGATCAGTGTATAAATCAATGCTAAATATCCAAATTTAACATTTGAACTAAGATACGTCTACAATTAATCATCCTAATTCGATTAGGTTTTTCTTTAATTTTATTCAATTTGTGTTGTGTCGGTTGGTACATTGCTCATGAGCATAGACTAGATTCCAGCCATCACAAATTTATGATGCCACTCATTACACCAGTAACCACAACTGCACCATTAAATTGTAAATTGACGTTTTACACGACCAGGAAATAGTTTTACAGTACTTTTACTGCCCCAGACTAAAACCAACATGGCCTGATGCTCTGATCTGATGTTTTAGTGTTCATTGTCATGAAAATCATTTAAATTGCAGCCAGATTAGGATTCTAGGCAGTCATCAATTTCATATGATGATCATGTTCAAGGTATATCACCACCGAGCATGTACATAATACTTCTATTTTTCTCATAACATACTAATTTATTAATTCTACAAGCTGATCTCTTGGGAGTCTTGTCCTTTTCCATTACCGAGTAGACTGCTAATATTGGAGGTTCAATAAAACAAGACCAAGAGAGACTAAAATCTGTCCAGATGAACCTACATGATATCCTCTGAGCCTCCGTAACCAGTTATCACATGACAAAAAAGTTTAAAATAACTAAATTAAACAGCTGAAAGTTTCTCGAACAGTGAATCTCGATCAGAAAATTGCATATATCTATAGTGTTATCAGCATACTACTTATCAATAGTTGTTGTAGAAGCCAGAAACAGATGCTAAACCATTTACAGTTAACCAAAGTGCAATCTCAGAGAAATTAGCACTTCGGACTACAGAAAGTTACAACTCAGTGCAGTCTTCGCCTCTTCGGATTTTCACAATTTATCTCCATACAACAGCGTACAGTGCATGAGAGAATGATAACATTATTGCAATATTGCATTCTTTGACGAATATACTTAACAAACACAAGAATAGGCGAGCACTCTCAGTTACACAGTTACACACACAATGGAGTGGCACTGGAGAAACTCATTTTCACAACATGCAATCTGAATATTTGTATACAATGAAAAGTGCCATGATTCTTGTTTCAGTTGTTACAATTGTTGTTCCCACGCTGGGAAACAAACAGCAGGTCACATGTCTCATTAGCATAACGTAAAAAACATGACCTCTTAGGTCACGTGACTGCAGTGATTAGCATGTGATTAGCACATGTCTGTGTGTCTGAGTTCATCTAGTGAGTACTCACCAAGTGTTGCAAAAAACTTAAATTAGGTTAATTGGTGGTAATTTGATCAATCGACCATAAAACAGTGAAATGTCCGCAGTAAAATTATAGAAGTTCATGCAGATTCATACTATATTTCCTCAATAAAAAATATGTTTTCATTCTTTTGAGACAAAAAGGTGCCATCAGAAATTGTTTAAAAACTATTTCATAACTTGAATGCACATTCTCTAAACTGCAAAAATCAAATATGATAATAGTTTTCGCTGTCATTTCAATGAGTGAGTGAGTGAGTCTGTGTTTTACGCCCCATCAGCACCAGTGTGGGCTATTTAGAGGCAATCGCTGTCATTTCAATGAATATTAAAATTGTTTCAAAATATATATCAATTTCCTAATCAGACCAATTCCGTGCATCTCAAATATTCAAGCAACGCCAGATTCCGAAGATCGACTTTCTGAAGGCTTCAGGTTTTTCCAAAAATAAAAGTCCAAAATATTGCTCATATTGCTAAGGAATTATGAAGCATTTACACTTTGGGCAGGGGGAATTCCCAGCTGTTGAATGATCATCTGAGATCAGTTGAGAATAACCTACATCACTAAACAGGCTGAACCTTGGCAGGTGATGTGGAAGTTAGAAGTCTCATTGCACACAGGGAATTTCCCAATTACAATGACAGACTATAGGAGCTGGTCTTTACCTTTAAACTGATAGATCAGGAGGATAATCATGTTGTTTTGTGACTTTTGTTTACAAGAACAAGACTTTTTACTTTATTAAGGATGCATAGATGATCAGAGCTTTATATCACGTATTTATGCATTTTGGTAGGCTAAGGCCAAGCATGCTTGAAGCTGCTGTCCAACATCGGTCCAGGTGTCCCGACCTGGGCCAAGTTCTAGGGCTGTGCCGATGCGACGATTATCGCCGACAATCGTCGCCAAAAGTTTCGATTTTGATCATCTCCACAAAATAAGTAAAAATCGATTTTAAGCTGAAGGAAGAATTCATGATACATGGCTGTATTTGGTATCGTTTTGAAGCTTTTGAGGAGCTGAACACCATTGTGCTATCTGTGATGTTCTTATATGTGCATATGCCACACTGCCAGCCATGAAAGATATGTCGCAAAATAGAAATTAAGTTTTACTGCTAAGTCTGCAGTCTGCCCCCATGTTGAATTTATCAGCAGTTACATTGAATCAATACATTACAATTATGAATAATATTAAGTAAATCAAATTAATTCATACAATTTATTTTCTGTTTCCTTCCTGCAAAAAGTATGTTGGTCCTGCTTGTTATAATTTTATCTAACACCAATGTCCATGGATATTCATCGAGAGTCAATGGATTCATTGATAATTGATGTTTCGTATAATTATGCTGATATTGACATTCTATGTGAGAATCGATTTAAAATCGATAATCGAATCGAAATACAAGTCGATAAATCGATTTCAGAAAATTTTTCGATTGCACAGCCCTAGGGCCAACCATAGCTGGAATTGAACCCAGGGCCCATCAACTGGAAGCTCTGAAGATTACCAACTGAGCTCTAACCCATTCCCCTAATAACAAAACATAAGATGGAACCAAGCTGTTATTAGCTAATACTAAAAGTGATGGGCCATTTTCACCAGGATGCCCCAAGCCATAGCAGGCAATGGACAGGCCCAGGCGGAATCAGCATTCAACAAGATCATGGGGGGAGGGGGGAGCTTCAGTCGATAATTCAGCCCCTGGAAATTCCCAGGATATGCTCTTTTAGGAACAACAAACATCTAAAGATTCCTTCATGTTATTTAGTGATATTTACAGTTCTCAAGACTTGGAGAAGAAAGGATTACAAAGACATCCTAAAGGATATGGATGTAAGGACTGGGTTCTTAGAAATGTTTACAACATTCTGCAATAGATACATCAGTAGCAACACTGATCACATAGTTCGAGCTAATCTGAAATATATCATTGGAATTGGCTTCAAAATATCTAAAAGAACAAGCAACTGGTAGTCAAGGCCATTCTCAATTCTTAATAATTTTGAAATTCTTTCAAATTGCAATATCTGGCATACCAGTTATATATCAGTTATATATATATATATATATTTTTTATTCTAATAACACGGCGACTAAGAAGTTTGATCTCAAGTTAATTGTGAAAAGCTGACTGCAACTGCAATATCTTAACCTGCCCCTTGCAAAAAGTTACTATCCCCAGACATTATTAGTTATTGGATCAATTTGACAAACATATTTATCAGATATACTGAAGTTCTAAAATAACTTTTTATCTTTAAATATCTTATCTTATCTCACCAAGACATGTCGGACCACCCATCACTCACAACTTGAGTTGAAATAATTTTCATAAATTATAAATTTTTTCTCATTGCCATGCTTCGTGCTTTGGCAAGCTGGCACATATACATGACCCACCAAGGTAGACATATTTTTGAGGGGTAGCGATGCAAACTCAAGCATCTAACACCATCTATTTCTGACATATTTTGTATACTTCCTATAGAAATTTATTTACATACGTCACAATGTTCCCGTTGAGTGCAAAATTTTGGCATGGCATGCTTAAGTTTTTATTTAACCCAATATACGATACACCTGGCCGGGAGCCAAGGAATGGGGTAGCCGAGCTTACAAAAAATATTACAAAAAATATATAATTTGGTCCTCTCCTCGATGCTATTATCACATGGTGTTGCACTATGATAAATTCACCATACAATCTGTGCATAATAGACATATAAGCAGAGCTAACTACTAACAATTGTTCATACACAAAAAAGAATGTGAAAAAAATCTGCTAAATCATTGCCAGCGAACAAAAAATGTACACTATTTTTCCTCACAGGATATCAGTGTATATACGCTGTTAGAATTATGCATATACATCATATATATGTTAATGTATTGACATTGCATAGCACATGGCATGGTACATTGTATATGAACAATGTACTGTATATTTATGTGCACAACTAACAAGTCTAAGAATAGAGAATGCCATGCAGAGTGACTAGAAATTGGGCAGAAATTCAGGAAAATAGTCCTCTTTTCTTTTAAATTTAGGCTGATATTCCATTTTCATAATTAACTTCAGCTATCTCTCCAAGTCTCTTTTCATGTGTTAAGTGTCATAGGGTCATATAATAATACACCAGATAATCAAGGACTTGAGTGTTTGTGGGATCCAGAATCGAAAATACTAATTGGATACAATTTCGTTGTCTGGAATAGTTGTCTAATTGCTATCCGATCCTCTCCTATTTGCTGATGTTCTGTTATTGTAAAGGGTCACATCTATAGATTCTAAATTGTCAGGTATTCGTGTTACATGAACACTAACCATAAACAGCATGATGATGCTGAGGAATTGAGGCCATTTAATATGTGTAACTATTGGCAATAAGAAAATCTACCTTTGCTCCAGAGATGATGACGTTACATAGTGTATAATGTAATAAACATATAATTAATACCAAATTGTTTAGTAATTAGATGCAAATATTAGATTGTGAAGCAAAATAATACAATTTTATCAATTTACAGCAATACAGCAAACCTGTAATTGATTCAATACGACATTTTCAAGAACATCGTCAACCTTAAAAATTATAATAATTTAAGTGACGAACATCAGATTCCATATTTTCGATATTGTCTACAATCTACTTTTCTTCGACTTACCTGTAATACCGAGACTGCAGATAGGTGGAGCACACAGCCTTGGACACGTGACTGGCTGACCCAAAGTCGATGACCTTGACCCTGAACGGTTGTCTCACGGGATCCACCAACATGATATTCTCCGGCTTGAGATCAGCGTGAATCAACGCCAAGTTCTTAAGTTTCAACAAGGTGGTCAGCACTTGCTTGGTAATGGGGCGTATGGACTTGAGGGGCAGGGGCTGGAACTTGTTTTGTTTGAGAAAGTCGTACAAGTTCTGTTCAAGCATCTCGAACACAAGGCAGGTGTGGTTCTTGTGCTGGAAGCACTCGAATGCCCGAACGAAGTTGAACTGGTCGGCATTCTCCTGGCTCAGTCGGGACAGGATCGATACCTCGATCTGCCCCTGGCGAGCGTACGACGGATGGTTCTTCAAGATCTTGATGGCTACGATATCGCTCGTGCCCTTCTTCCAGCACTTGACCACCTGGCCAAACGTGCCCCTGCCCAAGAACTCCAGCACCTCGTAGGCGCTCGTGAGCGAATAGAGCACTTCATGCTGTACAAGTTGGTAGTCCCCTTCACTAGCGGTCGAAGACGGCCCTCCATTTTTGGAAGTCGTCTTCGTAGTGAGGGTGGATTTTTTAGCCTGGAAGCCCGTGGTGGCGCTGACCACGAAACACTCCTCATCACTTCCCGACGCGGCGGCCGGCAGGACGGGCTGTTTGCCGGAGACCTGCTGGGCCAACTGGGCTGCTCCACTGGTCGGGGCCGTTGTGGGGCTGCTGCAGCTACTCCGTGCGGGCTGAATCACGTAAATATCCGCTTCGTCACTCTTGCGCTTCACCCCTTGACATCGCTGGTACGTGTCGAGAAGTTTGATGGTTGAGGCACGGATGTAACTCTGTGACATACCACCCCCAGCGGCTAGGCTGGTGTCTCCCCCTCCCTGGGATGCTGCTAACAAAGATGGCGCTGCTGCTTGCTGGTAAGTGTTTAAGCCACCCTGAAGGTGGTGGTGGCCTCCGCCAGAGTCTTGGTAAATCTGTCGAGAGTATTTCAACTGGGGTGGCAGACCACACTGAGCTGCATTGTAGCTATGTTCAACTGCATTCGGCTCACCTGTTTCCAATTTAACCTTCTTTGAACCATTGAATAATTGTGAGCTCAAACTCCAGGGGTCCTCTTGCATCTGATTCCCTGCAAAAGATAAAAGAAATTTATAAGACTACAAGTCAATTAAAATCAATATCATGTTTTATTCCTGACAGCAATATGAGAATATAGGCCCATTTTCAATTTCATCAAACTTTTTAAAATCATTTGACTCCAGATTCTGTGGAATTTTGACGAAAATATATGTAAAATTTGAAAACATTAAATTTTAATTTTGATAAATGGATTTCATGAATCAATTTCAGAGGAATATCAACTCAAAACCATAGACACAAATATCTGAGTAACTATTAAATGATATTGTTGAACTGTTTCAAATAATCAAATATCATAATTCATAAAATAATAGACATTTTAAACATTTATCAACCAAACCTTTGACCTTGGCAAGCAATTTGAGGCATGTCACAGCATTGTCACATTCATACAAAATTCACACACACACACAACAGACTCTCACATATCATCAGAAATGTCATATGACACTTGGCCATTTCTAATCACCCATTGATAGCATTTGATACATCCATTGATACATTCAAACCAGTCACCCAGTACCAAATCCATCATTAAAGAATCATTACAGTCATCAATCAATTCATTGAATTCAACATGCTCCTCTGTTCATGATGGAGTAACTAAATATGCTTGTCTCCTGACAATGAAGTCACTAAATATGCTCAGACTTCATTAATTAATCATTTGACAAACTCATTGAAGCATCTTCTATAGGGATTTGGGATAGGGGTGAAGGCATTCCATGAAATACATGTGTCAATCACCAGTCGACAATCGCAGCTAATCGCACACAATAGGAAGAATTGCAATAACAATTGTTGTCTCCATATTTTACAAGATTTTTATACATTTTTCAATATAGCGACTCTTCCAGAGTCAATTTAACGCAGTTGTAAACCTTGTAATAAACGCCATTTCTAAACGTAAAGTCACATTGACCTCATGCTATTGCCCATACATAAACAAGAAAAGTACCCTTTAAAAAAGGGTACTATAGCGACTTTGGTCATGCCTTCTTTTAAAAACTGAAACAGAATGAGCCAGCATGCAAAGAATTTAATATATTTGCTAAGTTAGGGTTAATTTACAAGTTATTTTGTTATGTAGTTTCATTTTACACAGTTACCCATCTCTGAAAAATGAATCATGTTATATATAACATTTTTGTAAAACATGCAAAGGTCCAACCCCTCCCCCCCCAAAAAAAAAACCCTGGTGATGGCAATGATTTGTTATGGTACATATTCAGAACTACTGAAATTAAGTGTATGATGCCCCACCCCCTACAAAAAAAAAATCATGGATCTGCCTCTGGTTTGCAACTGTGCACCATTGCAGCGTAATGCGCCGAAAAGCTTTTTGCGAAGTTAATATTGCAAATAGAGCAAAATTAATAAGTGCATTGAATTCGGAGGAGTTTATTTGATATATGCAGGTTTTTAAATTTTGCAAATCGGACATATATTAAGGTGTGTAGCTCAAAATACATATACACACATATTGATGACGTTTCACACGGAAAAAATATCGCCTCTTGTGATTCACAATCTTCCTATAGCTTACATTGTAACAAACTTTTTATAAGAAATGTTTTCTTCCAGGTTGAGACGTCGCTATAAAAATACCAGTACACAATAAATAACTATGTAGTTATATAAGCCATGAATAATCATATACATAAAAATTTAATGACAAAAACTCCACATATCATCGACCCTTTCGCACTTCGAGTCTCAAGTTCATGACCAGTCATCTATTTGAGCCGTTTTCCTTGTATCCGAGGTAAAAGAAAAGTTTACAGAAAAAAAAAAATTATCAGCTTTGAGCATTGATGAAAGTTTGTCAAAAAACTGTTGTATCCGACTGGGGACATCACATTTAAATATCGATACCTTCTAGCTTATGATGATGGCCTAGATTTTACACATAAAAAGTGCACTTGGCTATCTTTCATGTGATCTTTTAATCCTCGGGCAGTCTTTTTTATTTTAAATCAGTATCTTTTCTTCCTTTTTGTTTCAACTAATAGGTATAATAACTAGAATGGTATATAACCATATATATATAGAGCCATACATGCATTATAACTTGATAAGCGAATCAATGTTATTAACAAGGATATAGTCTGACCATTGATTGACATTTCGAGAAAGGTTAGAAAAGCCTATGTCATGTAAATTATCAAATAACACCACAGACAAATATGAACTATGAAATTCAGTACATGCTACATAACTCATATATAAGTTAACATGAATGATCCGGATATTTCACATCATAACTAAATGATTGTGACTTGAAAGCAACAAGTTATTCTATCAGTAACTGATTAGTAATCATTAGTTCATAAAATAGTTGATATAGTCATACTTTTATCATTTACGAAGTATTTCTTAGTTAACTTTCAACTCTTCCTACTTCGTTCCCTTTAATACTCTGATACGGATATACATACGCGAAACTAGGGAATAAGGAATAGGTGGGTAGCAGCCAGACAGTTCTTAGACCTAAAATTAACCACGACAATTTGAGTTGTTCAGAGAAAGCCGTAAGGGACGGCTAATTGTGGAAACTGGACGGACAAGATAATAGACCACTTCAGAACAACAAATAAGACTTATTAGTAGCAGTTACAGCTTGTTTAGGGACAATGAGACCAGAAAGTTGGAGGTAGACTAAATTAAAAGCTTACACGAAGACATTTTGCATGAGCCTTCGAAGACCTATACAAATTTTACGGTCCTTAAGATACTAGATGAGGCATTAAATCATTACAAGAAATTTGGAGGCATATGTAGACTAAAAGAACAAGCTCGCACAAAGAAGACATTTGAAAGTAGACTTCGAAGGCCTCTTCAAAATTTTACGGTCATTAGATACCAGATGAGGCGTTAGGTCATTATAACCTAAGGTCATTATATAATTGACCTTGAACATATGTTCAACATCACCAACTGCCTCAGACTAGAGTCACCAGACCTCACGTCAGAATGTTTAAGGTCATCAGGCCCTTCATATTCATTTTATGGGTGTATCAGGTCTATATTAGGTCATAAGGACCTTGGATGTATCATATATGGATATAAAATAGATATAATAGATATATGATTGTCCCATGTCACCACAATCCTTGCACCTCAAGTCCATGGAATAGGGAGTCCATAGGGACGTTATCTAGTAGGTATAGGACTCTAGGCAGGTCTCAGAGTTCCACAGCGTCACAATTGACCTCAGGCAAAGCATGTGAGACCTGAAAACAGCTCGGAGCTAGCACCATATCATCAAGTCATGTCAACAACTTTTCTGATATGATAGACTACTAAAAGTCACTAAATCATAACTAGTTTAACTACTTGCATCAACGTGTAACCTAACACTTGTTATTCTAGTCACTCCAGATAATATCTAGTATGTGATAGTCATTGCGACATATCTATTTCTATTCTAAAGGTTATGTATCCAGCTGCAGAATGTGAGCTATGTTTAACAATGTTTAACCAACACTGCAGTTCATATAACTCAAATGTAGATCAAGATATTAATAGTTCTATTAGTGTAATATAAAATACATCAAATTTATGAATTACAATTTTGTATCAGCCGCAATATTCATAAACCTTCAAGTACACCAAGCAAGGGTTTGATCAATTTATATTATGCTATATCATATTCATAATCAGTATATTCAAATTTGAAAATTTATTACTACCAAGTGTGCAAAAATGCTATGAGATTCAATGTCTAACAGATACAATTATGCTAAAGACCAAAATGACACTTTAGATTTAGTAATTTACATTATCGTACTGTGTATAAAGTCTAATTGATTACATTTCATCAAATTCCAATGATATCAGAACAATTCAAACACAATCTACAGAGCTAGAAAGTTATAGTTTCTAGTTTATCACTGTGAAACCTTCATGTAAAGAACTTGATAAATCAACACATCTCAATGTCTAACATTCAAAGGCATGGTTGATGTATGAATTATGTCAATGCTGAAGAAAAAGACAAATTTCTGGCACATACAACAGATTATAAATATAAAGGAAGAAAAAGTCATAGGAATAGATCAATGCAAAGACTAAGTAGCAAAAGTATATTCCAGGAAATTATATATATTTTAGATATATAGCAGAAATGTAGTACATGTACCTTCCTGCCATATCACCTGACACATTGTGTCTACTCTATATATAAATATATAACTAAACCAGAAACAAGACAGACGGTATTCTTATCCAATAGACTTGTTTACCACATACCGAAGAGCACGTGTCTACTCTGTCGTCGAGGACATGTATAGGAGTTGCAGTGCTACTAACAAAAGTCTGACAAGAACTAAATAGTCTAAATTGTCAATATATCTGCTTACAACATCATAATGAAATTGTATAATGTGCACTTATATCTCAGAACATGCATACGCTCTATAATATTCTGTATGCTGTGTAGGTCGAGGACATATGAATTACAGGCCTACAAACTAAGGTTGTGAACTGAATTGTCAATACATCTGATTACACTCATTACAGCACAATGAAACGAACACGTATGTCTTAGAGCATGCGTAATGCTCAATAATATTCTGTGCGTTGTGAGTGCAGTTCGAAGACATGCGAATTACAGGCATACAAACTAAGGTTGCGAACTAAATTGTCAATATATCTTATTGCAGCACAATGAAACACACACGTATGTCTTAGAGCATGGGTATGCTCAATAACATACAAGAGATGCTGTCTATCATATGTCAAAGTGACATTGTGCTTTCTCTGAATTTCTCCTTACACGACTTATCTTCCCAGTTCTCCTCAACAGGTAGGCTTAGGCTTAGCTTAGCACAACGGACCACGCGGCCGGCTACTGATGCAGAGAATATGATGAGGTCGCTGGCAACTTGCTGCTGAGGCAACTTGCTGCTGAGGCGAGGCAATGATGTAACATTCCAGAGGGATGAGAATTCTGTTGCTTCTGAGGCTGCTAATGACGAGGATGTGAAGATGCTGTAAACTGTACTGAGCATGCTGAGGAGTACTCACTCAATTTCACTGTACCTACTTCTTGCGGTATTCTGGAATGTTGCAAATTGTACAGCTTACTAAGTCAATTACTGACTAGTTACTTACCAGCGGCTTACCATTGCTAGTAAATCCGGTCAATCCACCACAGGTATATTCCGGTATGAAGTCCGTAGAGTCTGACTCGCTGTGGAGTCTTTATCCATGTTGAAAACGAGAGTCTACGACTTTACGTGTACATGAGGCAATTGAGTTTCAGTTACAGTACATCTTGTGGGAGTCTGTGGGATACTATATCCCCACCACAGCTTAATAGTACTTGTACTCCATCTATCCTTGCCATCTATCCTTGGCTATGGTCTTATCAAACGTTCTGCTGCCTCCCATCACCTCTGCACACACTGGTGTACACCGGGGTGCACATAGCCCCATCCGAAAACCCCTCTGACCTCCACAGCCCCCGTCAGGGCCCCATCAGGGCCTCCAGAGCGACAGATATCCCCACTGGGCCCCAATATGCTGACTTGAGGCTTTCTAGGAACTTGCCTCAGTTCCTGCTCAGCCCTGCAGCAGAAGCAAGCTGAAGCCGGCAGAAGCAGAGACACTGTGTAGCTGCTCAGTGCTCAGTTTTCTCCTACAGCTCAGAAACTCAGCTTTCTTCTACATTTCAAGCTTCAAGATTGCCAAAGACTTTTGAGAAAAGCAGAAACTCGGCTCAGTATAGCAGAGATAGACGGAGATAGAAGCCTAGTGTGCAAGGCTGAGTAGAATGGTAAACTAGGTATGGAAAGTCGGGAGTTCTCGAAGGCAAATTCTTCCCATTTAATGGCAATTATGGTCGACATTATTGGGGTATAAAGGGACACCCATAAGTGGGATCTTTTACATACTCAATATTCATCGTTAAACACTGAAACAAAGGCAGTCTCTTAAGTATATATCCATTTGTCTTCCACAAATTCTGCAATAACAATTTTTCTCAAACTATCCAGCATAAAGAGTCTATCACCTTCTTGCACTTTCCATCAAGAGCATTCGAGCTGCCTGCCACTCAACACTGTAAGAGCAAACCAAACTGTTTGGAATAAGCCCCATTTCTACAATGCATTAATGGCAACATAAAGCATCAACTGTCAACGAGAAACGATAAGGTTCTCCTATATAATTGCAAATCCAAGAATTTGTCATCTGAAGGAAATTTCAGTATCACTTTTGCAATTAAGTCTTGAATTGTTATAAAATCTTGCATCTTAAGATTATAAAACATTCAAATAACAATGTATGACATCCACTCGAAAAATAGATAGCAATATACATTCTGCAGTTATTAATCAACTACCAACGAGAATAGTCCAGGTAGAAACCTCCCAAAAGTGCATTGATATCGTCCAGGCCACCAAGATGGATGGATGGATGATTGGGGCTTTACTTCCTGAATAGGCCCAGATGACTCGGCAAGAGCAGGATTCGAACCCGGGACCCTGCGGTTGGCATCCCAACATGCTACCACTGACCTAACCCTCTCCACCAGACCACCAAGAAGGACCTTACAGGAACCAGAGTGACAGTGTATGACAACAGTGTATTATCAAAACCATGAATAGATTCTTAGTCAACAAGGGAATTAGTAATCTTAACCTTTACTCATGCAGCTGCCTGTAGCTCGAGGGTTATTCACTCCAAATTTGACTTCTGATTAGAACAGCGACTGACTCATGGCCAATAAAAACAAAAGAACTTGTGCCTCCTGTCATTTATATTTATAGAAATATAAGCAGACCCAGCTATGAACTGAATAAGTGTATAAGTAATGGAAAAATCTGGATAAAAAAGTAGATAATTTAAATGACACTCCACTATCATGTGACTATGTAACTAGTCCGTGATAATTACCTTGTAAAAATTAAGGTGATAAGTAAATGAACTGGTGAAAACATATTTATCATTTCCATTTTGATAAATAACTCATCTGGTTAAAAAGTTGTGATGATGTAAAGGAAAAATACGAGCGATACTATTTTAAGAAGAAAACCAGTTCAAGCAGAAAAGCACGGATACATTGTACATGTTGTATCAGATTTATAAATTATATAAAAGATAAAACATGATACAAGATTAACTTTTTCACATGGGCACAATCAGCAAGGACCAGTCAGGTTCAAAGTATATCCCATTGTATATGAAACACTATATTTAAGTAGATACATGTTATCATGGCAAAAATATTATTAGCTCTGTTCATTTTTATACCATTCACTTTTTATATGTACAGTTCCACTACTTTAAACATGAGTAGTTGCAAGGTACCAGTATGTAAAATCTCAATCAAGAGAAAAATAGAAGATGGCCAGACAAAACTAAGTACACAGAAATAATTTAACGGCATGAGACATGAAATTATAAAAATATTAGATTAAAGGCATTAATTAACTTATAATCTTAAGATTTAAAATCATTAGACGACAAAAATGTGTGAAATATCTTTCAGTGTCTGCACTCAAAACCTATTTAGATAATTTGATGCCGAATTCACAAATTAAGATACTTTTTTTCGTTTGCGAGTTCTTATGAGCTGTTATACTTGTAAAAGATAGAAGTCTCATGAGAGATTATCACTACCGGTATGCTAATATTTAATAAGAATTTTTCTAGAACAGTGTACTGAAACAGAGTGCTATCTCCAACGAACGAAACTCAGTCACGAAAGACTGCAGACCGTGACTTCGAAATATGAGATTTCAGCAAAAAATAAAATTTCAGGTACATCTTTCTCAATCATAATTATCTGTCTGATTAAAAACCCAGATGGGAAATCTCACAAATTACTGAATCTTTCGAGCTCCTAATTTTGAAACCTGTCAATTAATCAATTCCCTCTTTTTCAACTCGGCTCAGAAATGAGCAATGTGCGTTTCAAAATTTCCCTGTTAAATTTTCCTGGATCGTTTGTCACGGCAAGGGATCAATGGTGGGCAACATAAGCTGTCTATATTGCTGGCTACGTCTATTTACGAGTATTGATAGATTTAAGTATGTTTTTCTACCTATTCAGTCCACATGATGTGTACAGGGAAGCACAGCTAAATTCAGACATGACCCAACAAATTTCTAAACAGCTCACATCAAATCCATACCACACAAATTGATATATCATGTGTACGTAGGGAACGGATTATTTTGAGTAAATAAATAGACAATAAATAGACAATAAATATAGATTTCTAGGTAGTTGGGATCTTAAATGGCTGAAATTGGTGGCCATTTTTTACCAAATATCGGCTAAAAAATAATTTACAAGTCTGGGCAACTCTACATAAGGCAAGCAAATAAGTATTTTTGAAATGACATTCATTGTAAGAATAATCTGAAAACTTGTCAGTAATACTCATAAGGTTGCATATCTGAATCATTCGTTAGATACTGATGTCATGGAACACACATCCAGACCCCTTAGAAAAACTAAATCTCATGCAAAGGTCAAATAAAATCATTCTCTCATTGATTTACCATAATGAATGTCTGGGTTAGCAATAAAGCAAACTTGGTAAAAAGAAAATATAGTGGCACATGTCCAGGCAGACACAGAAAGAGGTATATATACCAGGTATAAGAAAAGAAACGGGTCAACACCAATTATCAACATATCATAAATAAGCACTAAGAAATAACAGGATACAAAAATAAAACTGCTAATATAATCCTGCATAAGCATTAGTAGCCTTCTTGCCTACGACTCTTCTTAACACTAGAAATAATTTTTTTCATCTCTGACAATAAGTTGGTCAGAGGCCAGGTGCTAATTATTATCACTCGAAAAGGATAGTACAAGGCAACTGCTAACTAGAAGTTACGAGACACCTAACAGTTACACCCACAATTAATTAATTTCTTTTTCAGCAAATCAACAGCCTTCTGGTGGATCCAGACCTATCTTTCCAGTCTCATTTGTGACCTATCATCAAGTCATTGATGATTCCCGAAATGTTTAGACTAAAATTAAAATAGGAAAAGATCACAAGAAGAAATACAACTTTCCTTCAACATACGGTTAACTAATACTACTCATCATAAATAACTTTTACAAGAAGTGACAACAACTCTGAAAGCAAGATAAGATCTTATTTTATAAATGTTTTAATAAACCATGTGACGGATATCATCATCAGAATTTGTAAATTTTATATTTTATCACATATCATGTATTTCAGAGCAAAATAAATATTCACAAGATTATAAAACATGATGCAGGCCTGCATATGCCACATGTCATATTTTCACATATATAGAGCTAAGTACAACGCATGTTCAACCCTCACTCCTTTATGTAACACAGTTATAACATGTAGCTATATATAGCCACACAAATTTCTGTATGTTTTTTACCTTTCTTCAGCTTGAAATGACTGGTGGTTCACCAGGTACACAGATATTCTTTATGGTCAGTATACCATATAGGATGACACCAAAACTGCATTTGACCCATGACCTGACCTAGATAAAAGGGGTAGAGTGACCCCCACCCCTTTTTAGCCCCTCTTGTGGCATTTCTTCACAACTTCTGAGTCATTGACACAAATAGGGTAATTATAGACTTTAAAAGATGTCTAATATATGTTCCCTATATACTTTATTGTACTATACACAGGCCTATAGTTAGAAGCAGAGTGTGCATTTTGAGGCGAACAATAGTAATATGCCTATAATGAACCCCAAAGTACTATTCCACACCCTAATTATATAGAAGGCATTTAATGGGTTCAGCATTTTTGGTCATCTATGAAATTCAAATTGTCCAACATTTCAGACTTACAATAACCTAAATGATTCTGGCATTTAAGTCACCTTTTGATATCTGGCAAAATTGAAAACACCACAAGTCAACATTAGACTACTGCTGCATGAAACTTTCATGATGAAAGTTTAGTTTAAAAGAAGTAGAGTTAGGAAATAAAAAAAAAGATATATATAATCTATTGAATTCAAGTACATAAGTACTACTTATCATTTAATCTGATGATAAGCATTATCTTTTGACATTAAACTTCAAATCTCCTGGTTACTCAATCACAATGTAACTTGCTAAGATAACTGAGATAAGAACTGGAGCCAATTTTATCATTTTTGAAAAAAGTCATAAATGTCCATAAAAAATCATTCTGCGCAGTTAGTTATAAAATATTGGCTACTATAAGTGCTATTATAAAACACTAAACCCAGTAACTTCACACAATTATGAAAATGTTCCTTTTGACTTAACATTCTAATCTAGCTTCCATGAACATTATTTACAAGTGTAGTCTAAAATCAAAATCAAAATTTTTCTGAAGAAAAGCAAAAAGTCAGACTTTATTATTTCATAGTAAATGTATCATATGAAGTTTCCTCTCATAGTTTCAAAGGAGAGTTCATGTAACTAAAATATTCAGGAAAGTGTATTTGATTTGCGTCACGTAAAATAACACACACGCTGTTTATTGACAAGTTTATATGTTTCAATATACCAACAACATGTGGCTACATACATATATTGTATACATACATACAGGCAAAATATATATACAATATACCAGTATATGTATAGGATAAAGACATAAAGTCAATAAAATTGTTGGAGTTTCATTTTTGTGACGTGAAATAAACATAAATCTTTAAATTTTATATTACAGTACAGTACTGAGACTGTCTATTTTACACAATAGCTGAGTTTCAAAAATTCTATATTGGATATTATTCATCTGTTTAGAAAAATTTACTAACCTGTGCTTCATTAATCAAGGCTGTTATAATTCAATAGCTGAAGATATATTAAATGCCTCCGAATGTACATCAAACTTGGTATCCATGCTTGGAAGTTATGAAGTATAACTACTGAATATCGAGAGAGCTCAGCAAATCAATATATTGACAGTGTCACTTATGAAACACTGAAGTTTATCAACAAGTCATACACAGATATATGAAACCTTATCATGAGCAGAGAATATGATAAGCAATATGATAAAGGACATTGTAGCAAATATAAGGTTAACTGATACAGTGTTACTGGGCTGATATTCAGTGATATCATAGTCACTGATAGATAGACATAGAGATTATAGATAGATAAGCTCAAAATATACATACACATATCAGTCTAATATAGACCTCTTGTATCTCAGAAACTTGATGTTGTATCATGTATGAATGCAGGCAGAGTCACATGTATGGACTATGGAGGTCAAGTAACTAAAGTGAATATGTCATGTAGCTGCTATAACAGCATCAACATATCACATTTAATGCATTATCAAAATATACAGCTATATTATGGTCATCTGAAGTGCAATCCTATCTAGCTGTCATAATTGACAACAATAGTAGAATCCAACCCACATGTGTCATAGATGCATGCAGCATGATGGTGGCAAGTGTCAAGATGGCAATTAACCATTGCATCATTGACACTCTATTCAATTGTGACGTCATCTGTGACACTTGATAGCAATCAGAGATAACAGCAAGACATCCTGTCACCTGTCAGTGTTAGAAGCATTTAAAAGATATGTGAATGCAACTGATAAATACTAAAGATTAATGTTACTTTATTTCACAACTTAAAAAGCACTGAACTTAAAATTGTGAACTTAAAAAGACAGGCCTACTTTATTCTGTAATTATTAAATTACCACAATTCACCTCATTGTGGAATGTGGAATACCCCAAATTCACCACAAAAAGAAATAACTTTGGCCTAAAGGCATATAATCTGATCAATTTTACAAATGATCTAGACCTATGTATTCATAATTAACTGCATATAGATTCTTTATAGAATACCTAATTTGTGTAGCATATAAACTGTTCAAAATCATCACAAAATACTGAGTTGACAAACTTTTTAAAACCTGAATAGACTTCAACTTTGAAAATCTGCAAATCTGCTCAACATTTACAAATGTTAATTGGACTGTTTAGGACACAATGACATGATGATTGACATCATAAAGTGTGTAACTTTCTCATGAACTATAAAACCTTGGTCCCAATTTGAAATCACAAGTAACATTTAAAAGACCTACCTCAATGTGTATAGAGTTAACTTCAATACATCTCCAATGCCCAATGGTATCCAAATACACAAGCTGATTTCACAATCCACGTGTGTGTTTCATATCAATCCACATCACATAATGACATTTCAGGTTTTAAAACAATTATCCAAAAACACTGCCATAATCAACTTTTCGAAATGAGTTACTTAGTAGTTAAGATACACTCCTGGTAAACTCCGTGTACTGTATGTGTGATATAGCATGTGTGGTGTGGTTGGACTGGCTTGTGTTCCAGCAACGTGCTTCCCAGTGTTTGTTGGCAACCGGACTGAAGCTATAATTGTAAACACGGACCTGCTCGAGCGTATTTCTGAAGCTGTATTACCATATTTGCTTGATAGCCCCCCCCCCCTCACAGCTATTACCGGTAAGCCTCATTGTCTTACCAGTGTAATGAAGCAAAAAACGAGAGAAAGTGGGAGGGGTTCAATGAAAACAACAAGCCAGTTAGTGCCCCCTTAATTACTTACTATCTACCCATCAATAATTGATTTATCTATCTATCTATCTATCTATCTATCTATCTATCTACCTACCTACCTACCTACCTACCTACCTACCTACCTACCTACCTATCCATCCATCTATCTATCTATCTATCCTTGCAACTAAGGGTTGTTAACATTATGTAATGATGTGGTGCCTCCTCCCCCCTCCCATCTTCATCTATATATATCTATTCATCTATCTATAATCTATCAGCATGTTTCCATATTTTTCATGGACCATTAACATTTAATAACCTGCATGATATTAACTTGCAGTCTGGTAATAGGCTATGTAGTAGCTTTAGATTAAATATCACAGTATATGTAAGGTCATTTCAGATGGTTAATTGAATAATTTGATATGATTGCCATAGCAACCTAAACAATAGAATTGTGTTACTTGGTGATGGCAAGCTGATGACGTAGCCAGTTGGTGACTAGATGATAAAATGTGATAAGATCTCCATCATTTTAAATACCATGGTAACTAAGTCTAAATATAATTGGATTTAGCCTTTAGCAAGAGACAAAGAAAATTTCAAGTGGTCTTGCGCTTACATTCAAAATCTTTTCTTCCGTATGTCTGATATTATTCCTAATATTTTTAACTTCCTGGCCACTATGATTTTTAATACGTTTAAACTTTATAAAATAGACTTGGTACTTCGAAAAACATTAAAGAAATTTTTTTAGAAATCAATAGAAAATAAAATAACTTTGATTTGAGAAATTTTATCAAGAAAATTATTAGAAATAAAATAACTTTGTTTTGAGACCCAACTTATCAAAATATATTTCACTAAATTCTCCATGTGCCAAGTACAGTCTCCCTTCACAGTTGAAACAACAAATTTATAAACTTGTAACTATTCCAAGTTCCTATTCACTTATTTCCAAAATATTTTGCGAAGTAATTTTCCAAAAAGAGGCCATTTTTCAATTTTCTACGTTGTCAAAACTTGTCATTACACAAAATGGGTAGATAGGTCAAGGTTGAATTTTTGAAAAGCTATTTTCATTTTGTGTAAATAGTATTTCTTCCTTGTGACCCAACAAAAAATGGCTCCAAAAATGGAGCACAATATATTGACATGTATTTCAAAATGTTGTCATAACTTCAAGTCTTGGTTATCTTTCGAAGGAGAATATATTGTTTTCTCAATACACAGAACTTAAGATTTTAAATATTGACACTGTTTTATGTTAAATTATAATCTATTAAATATACTTTAAATAGCTAAATACCCTGAAAAGATTGCAAAATTTTGAAAGAGGTCTTATCATTTTTATTTTAAATATTTATATTTAGCTTTTGGAGACCCAAAGAAATTATCTTTCCATTGAGTCCATTGTAAGGAAACAAAATGACATCCTTGCTTTCTGTCTGTGACATCATCACTCAGATTATCATTCCTTATAAGGCAGCTGGATGTGCTTCCTTGGGGGGGGGGGGGGGCACCTAATAATTACGTAACGTTAACAACCCTTATCAGCAGAGGCAATTGCAAATTTTTGAGAGGACCCCCAGGGCTAAAATTTACAAGCAATAAAAGTTTTCAAACTCCCTAACTACACAAATTGACAGAGAATTTGAGAGAAGTTATGAAATTAAAATCAAGAAAAGAAATTGTTGACACAAAACCTGTGACCTTCAGACCTGCAAGAACACCAAGCAAGAACCTGGATGAAAAATGAAGGGCTTATAAAATGTAACCAACCCAATCATGGATTAATGAAGGCATCACAGTGCAATAACCCCCAAATTATTAAACAATATTGCAAATATCCAAATACCTAGCTTGGAGGGCTGCACTATCCATATCCATATATATATATACAAGTTGTTTACCTAATTTTCATAAACTCATGTCTTTCAGAATAGTGTCAATTCACAAAATTATCAAAATACAATGATTCTCAACTCTCAAGTCAAGGCTGACCTGAAGTCTGAAGTAGCAATGGGGGATCAACAACTTTCACATGTTCAGAGTTCTTTGTTAGGATCGAGTACAGTAATTCAATTTAACAATTCTGAGGTGTGAAGCAATTTGAAAGTCCCCATTTTCCAAATATTCCGTGCATAACATGCAGGTTGCTCCATATTTCTGTCCCATTAAACTCAAAGCAAATGCCCAAGCCACCAAGTTCACCTGTAATCTTTTTACCTGTTCAAAATGGGGACTGTGCCATGTGGTCTGATTTAGCTAGCACTGTCTACAGAGTCTAGTGTGTCAGCTTGTGGCCAATGCCTAAACAGCAGGGTGCTACCAAGCATAAAACCCCCAGATTTTACCCCCTATTATCTGATTTATCCCCAAAGCATCTACAATGCACCCTTGTTGTTTGATATCTATAAGTTATAATAGTTGCTATTAGCAGGCTTTATTAAAATAATTTAAGAACCAACAACCCTAATTTAACAATATACATTTTAAGTTATAGACACAGTCTTAGAACCCGGGACCTATCCAATTTTCTTGATGCACAATTGCCATGTTGCACTTTTAGCTTTTAGAGACTTCATAATAAACTTTGAAGCCATTGTGTAATTGATTCACAGGTACAATTCAAATTCGTAGTTTTAGAAATTCCAAAAGGAGTCCTAATGGACCTTTTGAAGAAAAATAAACAAACATATATCACTTTTATAGGATAGCCTATAATCAACTTGTGCATTTTTAAACAGCTAACCCTCTTTGATATTCATCAACAGGAAAACATTTCAATTCAGACAATTCCATTTAGAGTTTCAGAAGTGAACTGAACTGTTATTACAATTTCCATAAGTTCAAACAACATCTGAAACACATGCAATTCTTTGCAACATTTCAAACAAATTACAAGCATTTCAGCAAGTAATATTATGAACCCATAAAACTACTAGAATGATTGAAACCCCAGTTTACCCTACATGAAGCTTGGACCCCTGCTGGAATCAAACCCAGGACCTAGTGATAGGAATTCGGCATCATAGGGTGCCACCACTGGACCTAAAAGTCCAAACACACTGTGAAGACCAATTTGAAGGAATAATAGGTATTTCATGTAGAATAATTGGTATTTCATGTTTAATATTGGTACTTTATGTATACATGCCCTCCATGAAAAATCCCATTCTTCAACATGTTAAATTTATATGACATGAATAAAATAAGACTTTTAGAAGAAATCCGTTGTTAACAATTGTAGCTCAGCAAACAGAATTTTTACAATTTTATAATTTTGCTCAAATTTGGTGAAAATTCTGCCAGCAATTTCCAGAAGAATAATTTGAGAATTAAAATTGGAATCTGTTTAAATTAACATGCAATGCACAAGGCAATCAGACACTGCATTAGGCAAGAATTATTTTGATTATCAAATAACATGAAAGGTTTCTCAGCAATTTCTGAATATTTTCTTCAATAAAGCCTTCTCAGTAAGCCGACCCACCCCCTCATGTGAGACAGGAATATTGGAGAGGGATCCAGATAAAATGAGGCCTATCTGTGCAGCTGTGAGTGTGATTCTCCGTTTTAATAACTACAGTATCTAACTCATATAACTAATTAGTAAAAGTATAAAGCGTTTTATCACACTTTGGTCCATTCTTTACATCATTCATTTTGTCCCATTATGGTTCCAACTCCTTCGAACACTTAAGTTCATATTCAAGATTTTTGAAGGTTTTGGCGAGCAATCAAAGCCAATTTTGAATTTTCCCAAGTCAAAAAGACAAAATCCATGACATCCACTATTTATTTTGAGGTTGGAATATTGTAACACACTCTGCCAGCTATTGGCATAATCAGTACCTGGTATAACCTAAGTCTGGAGTATAAGGTAGGCCTACAATAAATCATCCCTTTTCCAGATTCCTTGTAGGCTTGTATCTACAGGATAGGCTACTTAACAAAGATCTTATTTCAGAACACTTTTTGTTTTATAGAATTTAATAAAATCTGAATTTCATTTAACAGCAGCGTAAAACAATCTCGAATATTAAATATATTTGATATCAATTTTAAGCAACCTAACCTTCAACCGATGACCAAGGACAGCTCATATATCAATAAAACCATTAGAAATATATGCATGACCAATTTAATAATTAATATCATAACAGAACGTCCAGTTATATCACCAAAATGCAGATTTTAGTATTGACGCCAAGAATATTGAAGTTGCAATGATAAAATAAATTGACATGAAATGCACATCACACATACACCACAATACTGCGCTTATTACTTAACATCATTAAGATATTAACTTCATGCCATAAAGTCAATTGACATTTTGTTTACAATGTCTATCACGCCCCTGAAAACTAAATACGTCATTAGAACTTAATAATGTTAATTAACTTAACCAAGATTTACAAAATTACAGAAAATCTCATATCAAGCACAAGCAATTAAGAGTATCAAATTATTGTATTAATTGGATGTACATTCACCTGATACTGAAATGATTTAATGAGGAATCAAGTTGACTAATCAGAAATTAATAAGTGACACGACCACAATAACATATTAATAACAACAAATCAGAATCTTATACTTAACAAGAATCCATGGATTCAAAGGCTAGTCGATTCGGTATTAGGCCTATATTGATGGAGCAGTGATTAACATGGAATGGGTGATACTGTGATAGCATCATTCTCTATATTGCAACTGTCTCTAAGATATGGTTATCATAATTTTGAATAATGTGAAATGTGCAGAAAAAAAGTCAGGTTTTAGACCAGGTATCTGCAAAATTGAACATTAAAGTCAACAGTGAATGGCCAAGCAGCTTTGGTTTTAGTGAAAACGTTAAGATAAAACATAACAAGAAATTATTATAAAAGATGTAACTCTATATAGGCTCTTATTTCTTGAAGCTCATGAAATTGTTCAATAAAAGTTAAAACACAACAGATTGTGATACTGCAGTCTACTGTGCATTACTTATCATTATATTATCACTAAGCAGACCAGTTGCACTGACTTTTGTTCATTTCCAAC
The DNA here is from genome assembly GCA_026936325.1 of Platynereis dumerilii. Lineage (NCBI taxonomy): Eukaryota > Metazoa > Annelida > Polychaeta > Phyllodocida > Nereididae > Platynereis > Platynereis dumerilii. The sequence continues at coordinate 9,905,239 of JAPTHN010000010.1, read as the reverse complement.
AGCACATTTTTTTTTTTTTTTTGTGTTTTTAAGTTGTGTCTGATAGATGTTATAAATTCAGCTTGTGTGTGAAAATACTTAACAACAGCACTGGGGCTGCAATACCAATGAAACAGAGTTCAGGCCTATTTGTTTATAGGCCCATACATAAACAAGCTATTGTTGTGATGTGGTACAACAGGAAATCAAAATATTGAAACTCAAAAATTCCAAACAGTTCCAATCCAACAGGAAATTACGGTTTTAAAATTAAGGCTACATGGCCAAATTGGTATAAGTATAATAATTTACACAGTTATGTCTTGATAAATCAAAACACAGCACTTATTGCATAAATTGTGCTCTATTTGGCTATCATTTTACTTGATAGAAGACAAAATAAATAAAAGAAGACATGTAACTTATGATGTTAGTGTAATTGAATTGATATTTCTTCCATAATCTGCTCAATTGAATATCACATGAATGAATACATTTTAATTATTTACTCTCATTCACAATATAAAACACAAAATAATTATGTACAGTTACTTAAAAGCATTGTGTCATACTTTAAAGAAATTATGATATTCTGCAATTGCAATAATTTGATTTTTTTTTGGACACAGATCAATGATTAATTGCATTCATGAGACACTACCTGCCAACTAAAGCCAATTGCCCTTAATTGATATTTCCTTTGACACTGACTGAGCTCCATGAGTAATTGCAATCATCAGACACTACCTGCCAACTCAACCCAAATGATTTGATATTTTCTTTGACACTGCTCAATGAGTAATTGCAATCATTTGACACTAGCTGTCAACTCTGAATGTGTCACTGCTCAGTAAATAGGATATAAAGACCAGCCTTGCTACATCAGTTCAGTGTACAACAAGACATGCTTTAAGAAGAACATGCCAAAGAGGATGAGAAAAAAAAAGAGGATAATGGCTTTTTAGCACATCTTAAGGAAAAGGTAAATCTAGCTCATGTTATGATTTCTGCTTGCTTGGCCTAGTCATCCTGTGCCAGTTGTTGTCCATTAGCACCTTCCCATAGAAGCCTAGAGTGCATATCATGCTCAGAGACATAGTTAGGCCTACCTAGTACTTATCATGTTGTTTTTAGTAATATCATGCTAATAAAAAGCTAAGCAGCTCTCATAATTGTCACTAAATGCTTAGATACATTAACGGAATTTTTACCTTATTACCTTGGTAAGTCATTACTAAGTTTATATTTATAACATATTATTAGTAAGTAATAGGTGAATATTCACAAAAATTCCAGATTCCAAAAAGAAGCTTATATATTTAAAAAGAATTGTGACCAATGTTCCATTCTAGGGTGCAAACTCAGCATGCAAATAGAAAGAGCCAGTAGACCAATTAAGCTTTGAACGCTTAGTAGTGTTGTTAAATTCACTGATTGCTCCCTGGTGCGTTCCCACTAGGTCAACCCAACGGGATCCAAACAGCACCATTGGGCCCACTCGCTATGGCCGCATGCATCCGCAAAGTTGCACAGGAGTGTTTAGAGCTCCATCGATCGTAATTATGATCGTGGACGATCGTATTCATTCATACCTCGGCCGCTGGGTGGTTTTCAGACTGTTCCTGGCCCAACAGACGCTTCCTGAGGCAAATCTGCATTACGGTATTTCGAATTTCCGATTTTCGCGCGCTTTTTTTGTCATCTCTCTAAGGGCTAGTCCTCGACTAGCCAAAAAGTAATGATTATATTTTTGAATTTTAACTTAAATGTAATGATTATATTATAAGAAATTATTATCTATTACCGCAACTTTATTAAGTTTTAAGTTTCAATTACTTAGCAGCTGTAGAGATCAGGAAATTTATGAATTGAGACTGGCATAAAATTTTTAATTTTTTTTTTTCAATTTATATTTTAGTCTCCAGGTGGCGTTTATAAGTTATGTAAAAGCAAATAAGCTTGATTCTAATCATAAATTCATAATCAAAAGTTTTCAGGAATTTAATTATTTTGAAGAAAAAAATCTCAGAAAACCTGTCACAACGAGCAGTTGATTTCGTCTGAGGGACTTACGAGTCAGCTAAAAATGTTTTAAATCCACAAAATTATATCAATTGTGTGGGATCTTTTACTTGCCAACCTTCGCAAACACAAGACACTTATATGCTCACCTGAACCACAGATTGTTATTAATAAATGGCTTACTCAGCAACTAGCCACTACTCCTAGATAGTCTATTGAAGCCCAAATTACTAATTGGACCAAAGCTTTTATGCCATACCTAATCATGACTATGATAGGACAGCAAAGGTGCGATGCTATTTATAACCTGACTGCTAAAGGCATTTAAAGGCTAAAGAGTCAAAGCAGCAGGTCAATACAGGGTAGATTGGCTATGAGAGGTGGGGGAGGGGGTTAAAGCCTGGAGGCTAGGCACTAGTAGGCAGATAGCCAGATAGATAGAAAGATACAATTGATTAAATTGACAGTTGAAGGAGGGTGATAGGTTTATATCTTGTACTTTTCCACTGACTAGGTTTAAAAGTACAGACAGGGACCGTGGCAATGCGGTGACAAGTATCTGCCACAAGATGAAACATTGGTCTAACTTGGTACCTGAGCTAGGATTCGAACCTGGGTCCAAAAGACTCAATATTTCAGCGGTTAAGCCTGAGCAAGGCTCAAGACACCACAGACAATGGATAGACAGATATCGGCAGATAGATAGATAGATAAATGAAGATCACAAATTTTGATTTAACATCCACTATCGAAGCAGAAAAAGTGAGGAATGAAGCGGGAGGGGGGGGGGGCATCATCTATTTCAGGGCTGCTGCAGGCAAAGGGGGGGGGGGGGGAGACTAGCCATCACCAGGTCTGATGTGATTTTCCTCTGCCACAGACAGTTTGATAGGATTAGGCAGTTGTCATAGCAACTGCTCAAGGCCCCCTACAGCCCTAACAAAACTCCCAGTGTGTCTCCTAAAAGCCTCTTTTCTCCCAATATCGCTCAATTTCTGTCTTTTCTGTTTCACCAATGTTAATACTGACACAAAATCTTATCCCTTCTTTTCCAAGTAACGTTCTGATTTCTGCAAAACATTTTAAACACTAAATGGAACCATACATCGAATAGTCGAATACCTACAGAAGTTAATTGGCTGTGTCTGAGAAAACCAGGCAGGGGCGTCTACGTGGCCCGACTCAGATTTTAATGATACTGGGTTTAATGACCCTTTGAATAGTTTAGAAAGTTGGGGTAAGTTTGATTTTGACCAAAAAAATTTTTTAGGGGCCAAACTGGTACTCTAAAAAATAGATGTTTTACATAGCTGAAAATCTTTGGCAAAAACTCCCATTGGATTACATGTTAAATTTTGAAACTTTGAGGCTATGGTACGCAACGAGCAGCGGCTACAAAAAAATTCTGACAATGCAATTTGGTTGTATGACTCTTTAACTTATGGAAAGTGGTGTCAGACCCGTGGGTTTTTTTGTTATGGGTTGTTTTGAGTGGCATTTCTAATGTAACCATGGCGACAAAATGGAAATCTATTTCTTTGACCACCAAAAATATGAAATTGGTCTATCTCTGTCAGTAAAAATGATAGAAAAACAAGTAAAGCATGGTTTCCTATATTTTAGAGTATGGGGAATTCATTTTTTAGGTTAATTCTATTTTTAGAACAACCCTTGGGTGCATTTTAGGCCTATAAATGCAGAAAAAGTGTGATTTTTTAAACTTTTTTCACTTTTCCGGCAGTATGATGCAAATTTGGTGACCTGAACATTAGCAATTAGGAATGTCACACCACCAAAACATTTTTGTCTTTCATTTGGTGTATGCAATTTGTTAAATTTATGCATATTTCTAGCCAAAAAGGCCAAATTTGGTCATTTTTATGCCCAATTTGCGGCAAATTTTGAAAAAAAGCCTAGAAGTTGATGTAATTAAATGATGATAGCTTGAACTACAACAAAGAGGAACTCGTGCCTTATTTTTCCAAATATTGTTTCAAGAAGGTACGAAAAATTAGTTTTTGACCTACTTTTAAAACATTCAAGATGGCTGCCACAATGGGAATTGTCAGACCCGCGGGACAAAATGGAAATCTATTTTTTTGACCACCAAAAAGATGAAATTGGTCTATCTCTGTCAGTAAAAATGATAGAAAAACAAGTAAAGCATGGTTTCCTGTATTTTAGAGTATGGGGTAGTCATTTCTTAGATCAATTCTATTTTTAGAACAACCCTTGGGTGCATTGTAGGCCAATAAATGCAGAAGAAGTGTGATTTTTTAACTTTTTTTAACTTTTCCGGCAGTATGATGCAAATTTGGTGACCTGAACATTAGCAATTAGGAATGTTACACCACCAAAACATTTTTGTCTTTCATTTGGTGTATGCAATTTGTTAAATGTATGCATATTTCTAGTCAAAAAAACCAAATTCGGTCATTTTTATGCCAGATTTGCGGCAAATTTTGAAAAAAAGCCTAGAAGTTGATGTAATTAAATGATGATAGCCTGAACTACAACAAAGAGGAACTCATGCCATATTTTTCCAAATGCTTTTCAAGAAGGTACGAAAAATTAGTTTTTGACCTACTTAACATTCAAGATGGCTGCCACAATGGGAATTGAGATACGATTACAAGTTCTGCAGTAACAAGTGAAGTGAGATTTTTAAATAGTATTTAACTTTTCCTGACTTATATGGGAATTGTGATAACTGGAACTCTCATAATTGTGCAAATAACATTAAAAGGAATTTTGCTGCAGAATTCTATAATTCCTAAAGGCAGTTATGTAGTAATTCTGTATTTAAACGGGAAGAGTGCACTATTTTGCAATTTACTGCAGAAGTCATACCAAACTCCACAATTATTTTTTAAAAACAAAATATTCTTGCAGAAATGCATAATTTCTACAGTACTGCAGGATTCAGGTTGGAAATGGCAGCGTACGGCTTCTACACAATCAAGTGTATAATTTGGTCGTCACTTTAGTCCAAAAAACGAACATCATTGGATCTCATCAGGAAAATATATCATTCATAACCCAAATTATGAATATTTCAGGATCGGGTGAACTTTAGCGCTTTTGATCTGACAGGAGTGTATTATAGTCCATTAGATAGGGGAGATTCTAAGATCTCCAGACATATTTTTATGCTTTCAGTAACTTAATTAGGACCAGAGATATGGTCAGTTGAAAAAATGTTAATGCGAATTTTTTACATAGCAGTAAATTAAGGGATTCATCCTTCAACAGTTTGACCTTCACTGAGTGGTTATGGTGAGGCAGGGGAGCTTCAAATTTTGTGACATCATTCAAAGGTACTGGGACAACAATTACTCTTAGATTTGTGTAAATAGCCCATTTCCTTTTATGGCAAATTTATGCTGAAAAACTTCAATAAGGCAGTAATTCTAAAAAAAAAAAATCTACCATCTGTAGGCCTATAGTCTATGACCAAACAATTCTATTTCTCAGACAGTTTGAGGCTAATAAAATGACAATTTCTTGCAATTTTTTGCACAGTGCAAAGAAAACAAAGTTTTTGATGCACATATCTTCCGAAAACCTGCTTTATCGAACAATTAAGAAAGAATGCAGGCCTAAGGGAAATCACCTACAGAAATTTGCTCTGCTGATGGCCTTCTGATTGTCAGACTTTTCAATCTAGTCAATCTCTTATGAGTTATGACATTTAAAATAGTGAATTGTTTTGCCTGGAAAGGTTTATTGTTCAATAAATAACAGAACTCTATGCAAGTAAACTAACATGCACATATATATTGAAATAGACACATGAAATGCTGGTACGGCTTACTAATGTGGCTTCCAAAATCTATGCATATTTTGCCGAAACATCTTTACGGCAAAACCAACAGGTACTACAAACTTCTTGGAAGTCTTCTTGAATTTATAGCAAGTATGGCCCCATTCTGTGCCTGTGCATTCCTAATTATTTTAATTAATGTTTTTCCATCTGCCAGCGTGCAATGGTTTGAGCAAAATGACCAAGGTTTTCCTTTGCCTCACAATGAGATACACAATGAGATCATAACACAAAATAAATTTAATGTTAAAGCTTGTTATCATGTGACCTTTTCACAAAACATCCTATATCATTTTCTATACTTTAAGACAACCACGAGAATAATTTGTGTCCTAATCAAAATCTAAAATGAGAAAGACGTCTGGCATTTTACGACAGTCAAAACTTTTCTCTCATACTTTCATGATGGATGGATGATTGGCGCTTTAGGTCCCTTATTTTTGCACCTCGTAGATAATTGGTAGAGGAGGAATGACACAACAATGAGGCAAATGATTGAAACTGCTGTCCAATATAAGTTTAGATAACACTGCCAAAGCAAGTATCAAACCCTGGACCCAATGACTGGCAGCTTATACCAGTGATCTCTATCTACTGGCTTATACCTTCTAGAAACGGTATTTGGAACAAAATGGCATGAATGTATGCTTTGGGTTACCATCTCTTTCACTACATCAACTCCCAACATTTTTCAATAATTCGCAAAACGTGCCTAAAATCAGGCCAATTTGTTCTTTTTTGGCAAGAAAATCGGCATTAATGAAGCAGATTTTTACACCTAATAAAAGATAAAAAATTCCATTTAATGTTATTTGCACAATTATGAGAGTTCCAGTTATCACAATTCCCATATAAGGCAGGAAAAGTTAAATACTGTTTAAAAAAATCTCACTTCACTTGTTACTGCAGAATTTGTGATCTTATCTCAATTCCCATTGTGGCAGCCATCTTGAATGTTAAATAGGTCAAAAATTCATTTTTCGTACCTTCGTGAAACAACATTTGGAAAAATATGGCATGAGTTTCACTTTGTTGTAGTTCAGATTATCATCCATTTAGCAACATCAACTTCTGGACTTTTTTTCAAAACTTGCCACAAAAATGGGCATAAAATTGGCGAAATTGGCCTATTTTACAAGAAATATGCATAAATTTAACAATTGCATACACCAAATGAAAGACAAAAATGTTTGGTTGGTGTGACATTCCTAATTGCTAATGTTCAGCCTGCTAAATTTGTATTATACTGCCGGAAAAGTGAAAAAAAGTGAAAAAATCACACTTTTTCTATATTTATAGGCCCAAAATGCACCCAAGGGTAGTTCTAAAAATAGAATTGACCTAAGAAAGGAGTTCCCCATACTCTAAAATACAGGAAACCATGCTTTACTTGTTTTTCTATCATTTTTACAGACAGAGATAGACCAATTTCATCTTTTTGGTGGTCAAAGAAATAGATTTCCATTTTGTCCAACGGGTCTGACAATTCCCATTGTGGCAGCCATCTTGAATGATAAGTAGGTCAAAAACTAATTTTTCGTACCTTCTTGAAACAACGTTTGGAAAAATAAGACACGAGTTCCTCTTTGTTGTAGTTCAGGCTATCATCATTTAATTACATCAATTTCTGGGCTTTTTTTCAAAATTTGCCGCAAATTGGGCATAAAAATGACCGAATTTGGCCTTTTTGGCTAGAAATATGCATAAATTTAACAATTTGCATACACCAAATGAAAGACAAAAATGTTTTGGTGGTATGACATTCCTAATTGCTAATGTTCAGGATGCCAAATTTGTATTATACTGCTGGAAAAGTGAAAAAAGTTTAAAAAATCACACTTTTTCTGCATTTATAGGCCTAAAATGCACCCAAGGGTTGTTCTAAAAATAGAATTGACCTAAAAAATGAATTCCTCATACTCTAAAATACAGGAAACCATGCTTTGCTTGTTTTTCTATCATTTTTACTGACAGAGATAGACCAATTTCATATTTTTGGTGGTCAAAGAAATAGATTTCCATTTTGTCGCCATGGTTACATTAGAAATGCCACTCAAAACAACCCATAACAAAAAAACCCACGGGTCTGACACCACTTTCCATAAGTTAAAGAGTCATACAACCAAATTGCATTGTCAGAATTTTTTTGTAGCCGCTGCTCGTTGCGTACCATAGCCTCAAAGTTTCAAAATTTAACATGTAATCCAATGGGAGTTTTTGCCGAAGATTTTCAGCTATGTAAAACATCTATTTTTTAGAGTACCAGTTTGGCCCCTAAAAAATTTTTTTGGTCAAAATCAACCTTACCCCAACTTTTTAAACTATTCAAAGGGTCATTAAACCCAGTATCATTAAAATCTGAGTCGGGCCACGTAGACACTATATGGGACTTCCGCCTGGTTTTCTCAGACACAGCCAATTAATCCTTTTCTATGGAAATCTACAACTTCCCATTTTATCTTTTAAATACATTCTGCAGCATTTCTATAAGAAACGTAGAAATGTTCTACATTTGTCTATCACAAGCACACCACCTACTAAAATGTCAAGACAATAAAAAACATCTAAACTTCTCCTTATTATGTTCATACGTATAGGCCTACCTGAGTATGGAGTCACTATGTTCAGCCATAACAATCAATACAGGAAATTAAATAAGAAATGAATAAAATTTCACAAAAACAGCATTTGTAAAGACTAAAAATGTTATGAACTACATTAATTACATGTCTGTACCATCAAAACTTGTGAAATTAATTGCATGTACTTCGCATGTATTTTTAAACCTAACAGCTTGGCCACAGATTTGCAGTTAAAAAATCGAAATGTGTCTGAAGTGTCTGACCTTTTTCAATGAGCAACATTTCCGGTATTAATAGATTTTTTTACGTTTCATAACGGTAGAATATGATTCGGTCAGCGTAAAACGAAGTCACGATACCTAAAAATACCAATTCAGATTACAGGTAGTTTTTTTATTCCTTCTATATTACTATATACTGTTAAAGCACAATACCGGACCATGACATGAATTTATTTAATCTAATCAATTACTTCATTATGCAGGTTGCAAATAAATTTTAATTTCAAAATCTTGATATTCTCGTCATTCGAAAATCCTCAAATTTCCTCCATCATTGATTATGACATATCAAGGTGAGACACATGTTCAATGGACAAAAAGGACAAAAATATACAAAATGAGCAAGGCCTCTAGATGGGTAAACAAGAAGAGAGTTATGTCGTTCTGAACCTGTTCATGTTGAACATTTATGGATTGCTCGGAAACATGATCTGAGGCATAGCACAATATGCTCACATAACGATGACCATATGTAACTGGAGTATAGAACACTATAGATGAATTCATGACGTCCAAACAAAAACATTCTATGGGGAATCCCAAGTTTAAAAGAACATTCCAAGTAGAATCATGACGTCACCACCCAGGAGCAATGCTAGCAGTCCATGATGTCATACTGGCAAGGGCACAGGTCTGTGAACAAGATTGGAATTACATCATGTCATGACAAATATACATATGTTCAAGAAAATGTTTGATATTTCTGCTCTATCTGACTCAATTGTATATGCACGCTTTTATGTCGAATTGTTGGCAAGGTCTGATGGAGCCTTCATACAACATTATATCAGATTTAGACAGATTTTGTCTGGCTTTACTCCTCTTCTTTTCCTACAGCGTTTTACTTTTAGTCGTCAGGGCAATGAACTCCGCAGTGTTTGATCACTATGATGTATTTGAGTCATTAGACTCCTAATAATACAATACATTAATGTGGAATTCATTTAACTAGCAGCCAATTAAAGCATGGGTGATGACTATAGTAAAATAAATGTAAGACTTCTCAAGTTGAAACATGTCAATTTCAAATTCCAAACCAAGGACAATATACAATGTTACATGCATCGATTATTTACTTCCGTCATAAATTTATATAAATCTATAAATTTTTCAAAAAATTTGACAAATATACAAATATACAATAATTTGTGCTCTGGACTTTTTTTGCACTGAATCTGACATGCTCATTTTCTATGGACAAAAAATGGCAATCACCACTGAATAGCTCTAACATTCATCTATAATCACGTATGACAATCTGTCCCTGAACATCCATGAATACCACTGTGAGAATGCATTTCAATGAAGCTATAAATACAGTATAAACATCAGACTAATGGCCACTTTAATGCAATATAACTACATGAAACAATACAAGGAAACTTTCAAATGTTGTGTTAAATAGTGCATAACAAAATGCAGCATTGATTCTCATGTTATTTGCATATATATGAATCTAATCAAAAGGACCATTATTCTGAAATGTATCAATATAACATTATATACATTAAATTTGGATGTTTTTATGGACATTTCATCAGTATGAAATTAAACAAATGTATTTAATATGCGTAAAACATTCAGGTTTGCTAGAAAATCAATTGGACAACATCTTCGGAAATCCAACTTTCGCCCGTTTAAAATATTCTATTTGTAGTATCCAAATTATTTCTAAATTGACTGGAAATTCATGCATGTTTTTTCTGGCCGTGAACAGTCTTTTCCTCTAGAAACAGATATATAATACTGATATGGCAACTATCATATCTAGAATATCAAATATACATATTCTCCATACAGAATATGAACCACAGAAAGAAGATTATCAGCAATCACAATATATATGTACAGCGTATATTGTCAACTAATCCCAAATCGGACTTGGCAACAACTATATTATATGAACTGCATAATGCTGTTACTGTTGCATATATATGGCTATGGCTTATAGAATCCCCCATTTGTGGTTAACAGTGTTATAACTTAAATATGACAGATGGGGGGAAATAAAAGTAGATGACAAACTGTATTGTAACACTTGTATGGATTTGATTATTCCATATCTGAGTGGCATATTCATAAAGTAGTGGAAAACCACCATACAACTAAAGAGGAAATAGGTCTAGCATTACCAACATGTGGCGGGTAATGTCAAAATCAAAATAGATGACTGATATATAACCGCATTTATTAAGATTACTAATCATTCATAATGAACATAATCAGAAATGCATATACACGTTTTATGGCACGAATAGTTCACCGACATAATCACATAAACCATTAAAACCACCATCGACAGCTCGATGTCAGGAAAATCTGTAGATGTATACTTGTTCAGGTCCATCTAAACAACTAATTGCTTTATTAGAGCAATTTCATGTTGAGCAAATTCGAAAAACAAGTTTTCTAAGCATTAGTATGCTATTAGCATTCGATGGACATATTCAAAATGCACTGCTATTCCTCTGTTCTCACATATCATAACTCATTACCATAAACGTTGGTCCATTTCAACAAGGTTATCATTCTAATTAGCATAATTATGAAAGTGAGGCTCATTAGCCATACCTGTGCAAGATACATATACAGATACATTAGACAAGATACTCAAGTATACCAAATGGCATACATACTAAATGCATTACAGCATATGATAGCACATAAATGATAGACTCATGAACCAGGTAGAGCTCTCCAAGCCTCTGATGACACATTTGGCCACCGAAGCATTCCCTATAAAAGTCATGTTTGTAGTCTAGACTACAAAGTACTACAAAGTCATTCTGATGTCATAAGCTCATGGAGTGACTTCATTCGTTGGCAAATTGTTATATTGAAATAATATATTCATATGAAGCGACTTTCATACTAGTTCCACTGATAGAACTTTCTAGTTTTCATTCAGAATTCATTTTGAATTTCATGAAAGCCTATATAATACTGGTTCTACTAACAGTACCAGCTTTCACTCAGACACTTAGATCATATTAGAGAGACACGTTTACATTTTACATGTTACAACTTGAACTTGCGCCAGCATCTGATGGCGATAGGCAGCGGCCATCACAGGAGGCTGAGGCTACCCTCAATAGGCTAATCATTAGAGATCAATATCGTGCCAAATTAGTTTTCAGAGTTCAATACATATAATTTGATAAATTTCTGGAAATATTTAGACATTTTCTATTTCGTGCTAATAATTAAATGTGGTTTATGAACATATAGTCCATTATCACTATTGATAACTATATGCACTCATAATTTGTATAAAACGATACTGAGCTGAGTTGTCGAGTGCCCAAAATCAACCCCTTCCCCCCAAGTTACAATTAACAAAGTCAGACAATGTATTGAACACCCATTCCATACCATTAAGGATTAACAAAAGTTATGAAACTAACAAAATCAATGTAAAGCATATTATTGTAATCTTATATTGTTACAACAAACCATATAACCCTGAAAATACCAAGTTGTAGAGCTGGTCTAACATATCCAGTCCTAACGTCACTGTTACTGTGTTAGAAAACATCATGGCACCATAACAATGTGTGCAATATTGACCCGAAGTTTCATATCAGTGACTATGGAAAAATACATGCATATATCATAGCTATGAAATGTAATATATACCTGAAAACAGCAAGTTGTGGAGGTGATCTGACATATCTATAGTCTTAACCACTGTTAGGAAACATGCATCCAGTTACATACCTGAAGTTCGATATCAGTCACTATGGAAAATAATGTAACTTAAGTAGAGTAACTTATATTTTAGCTGCAAAATATAAACATATACCTGGAAACAGGGAGTTGTAGAGCTGGTCTAACATATCCATAGTGTCCATGTCTTGGGGGTTGTTGTTGTGGCATTGAACAGGGGGCCAGTTCAGAGAGGTCTGGCTAATAGCTTCCATGGCCAGTAGGGCTGCTGCTGTTGCTGCTGCTGTTAAGTGATGCTGTGATGTAGGATGATGTTGATCAAGTGATGTATGTGCCTCTTGTTGTTGATGTCAACAACCACATCTAAATTCCACTCAAGTAGCCTCAGCTGATACCTTGCTTGCTGCTGATACCTTGCTGCTGATACCTTGCTGCTGATATCTTGCTGCTTTGCTGTGTTGATGCTCCGCTTGGTTTGCAACGAAGCTGATGCCCTGCTGATTTTTCACCACTTTTTGATCAATGTTGATGTTGAATGAAGGTTGATTGCAACCTTTCTCAGTTATATGCTGTTACAACGTTGGAAGTTTTTGCTTTCAGTGGTTCTTGTTGCTAAGGAAATGCTTCCAATGCTTGAAATTGCTTTCAAAAAGCTTCTGATGTTCCAATTTGCTTACAAAAATGTTTTGAATGCTTCAGCACTGGTCAGGTTGATTTCATAAAGCTTCTAATGTTCCAAATTGCTTCCATACAGGTTCAGAATGTTTCAAACTGATTTCCAAAAGCTCCTAATGTTCCAAATTGCTTTCATACAAGTTTTGAATGCTTCCAGTTGATTTCAAAAAGCTTCTAATGTTCCAAATTGATTTCAAAATTGTTTTGAATGCCTAAAATTGCTTCAGAAAATGCTTTTGTTGCTGTTAGTTGCCTTCAAAAAGCTTCTGAAGAGCAGTTGCTTTTAAATATAGGCTTCCGATGCTCTTGCTTGCTGTTATGTGTATGTAAAGCTTCCAGTGCTGCGAGATAGCTTTAGGTGGTGTGTGGTGGTAGATAGTAGATATATATCATGTGCGCTTGGAGAGGGCACTTAATCATCCGTGTATGGCAAGCCTAACATCATAGATATGGAGATTGCAACTTGGAAATTCCAATATATGTATAAAACTCCAATGATAACAACATTGCTCAGTTGTGAATTTTCAGAAGTGAATTCTCATAATCATTCGCACTTGCATACATCCAGTTATCCACAGCAACAAACTTCATCTCCCCTGGAATGACCACTATGACTGCTCATGTATATTCATTCAATATTGAATCTTTCAGTCTTCTAATAACGCAGCTCACTTGAATCACTTCCATCAATTTTTTCCTATGCGATACATCAACATTAGATCCAACTTACACGTGTTTAGTCGGAGTTAGTCAAGTTAATAAGAAAGTGTTTAACATTTGGCCTTCTGACCCGTACTAAGTTTATGGCTCCGATATTACAACTTGAGAGGTAGAACTACTTATATTACTATAAATATTCCTGTAATAATATCTCTGACATCTTACAAGTGGTCTGCAGGAAATTAAATCATCCAATTTCTCATGTTTGTGTTCGAGTGCCTGGATTAAGTAGACTCATGTTTTCTGCGACATACTGGCGTAAAGTTAATGAAGAACTTCGGGAATATTAGTTTCCAGGAGTCCAGATGAGAAAATGTTTATATTTATAAGCTTTGGAGCCTTTGGGAGACCTTACATGTGTTTATACAGCATTTGAATCAGACTGAAGTAGTTAAGACTGTTCAGAAATATCCACATTCACATAACAAATAAAATCCAGCTAAAAATTTGAGGGTTACAGAATATCCACAGGTGTGATCTAAGTTTCAATTTTGACTGACTTGGAAGTCCAGGCATGCATTAAATTATGAATCTGAGACAATGTAATTAGTATGCGCCTCATAAAAACTTGACCACAGAATTCAGCAAAAGAATGTCATCATAAAGTCTGGAATGACCTGTGACTTACGGGTCCTACAAGAATTGTCAAGCTTCATAAAAATTCCCTTGAAACTTCTCTGGATATTGACTAAGTTACTATATGACAATTATTCTTTGATAAAAACTGCAATGTTCTTGTAATTAACTTTCCTATAGTATGATTAATATTGATGATTAACTAAGAATCCTTTTAAATGAGTCCAATAATTAAAATTAATCCATCCATGTTGCCAAATTAATAATATCCATGGACCATGGGAGCCCTAACTGAACTGGCTTTAAAGTGACCTAAAATGACAAACTATGGTTCCACAAAGCACAAAGTTCCACAAAGTGTCACAAACGTCACTTCATCAGTGGTTGACAGTACATGGCGTATGTCCAAACAGTTGCCCCCACAACATACAAATGCAAACAGCCTCCCAAAACTGTGGGCTTTCACAGGCTACAGCTGTGTGACAAATGAAACATGCAAAGCCTTGCCATATATTTGTCTATTAGAATAGAGGGGGGGGGATAATCCTCTGATTGTGATCTATAGACACCCCCCCCTCCTTCTTTAATCAGTTAATGATTATACATACACCAGTTTAATCAACCCCCCCCCCCCAAATGATGTTATAGCAACCACAACATTGGTATATTATGGTATACATTTACTTATGATGTCTATATATCAGAAAATATTATTGAGATAATGGTTTAACTTAAACTTATGTGTCCGATTACCTTTATATAAATGACATTCATTTGATATTTACTATATAATTCAACAAGGGAAGGGCAGGTATTATTTTCATGATCTGAAGAGGGGGGGATATTAATTCATTTTAAATTCAACTCATACATTATCACATTATATATGTCATCATTATGAACTCATAATTGTATGGCCACCATATATAGAAGCATAATGCATTAGCATATGCCACATTAATAATATGCAGCACGGCTCACTGATTAGCATATTCATAATGTAATTAAATGTATGCACAACCTTCCCACAATATAGGCCAAATAAAGTAGGTGGTATTTCAAACTTTTAATTATCAAGGTGGTCACTATATCACAGCAAATATGAATGTATTTATCAACAATTCGTCATTTTCAATGACATAAAGTGTCAAACAGCTTAAATGTATGTATATATTATATATGCATAATGTCATTGGGATTAATCTCTTTTTAAAATAATCTTTAATTGTTGAACATATATCTATACTAAAATGAATAAATTTACAAATATTCAAATTAAATTTAACTTTGGTTAAATCCAAACTACACATTCTCATGCCTATCTGATATACTAGCAATGAGATTATTTTCAAATATACCCCCTTTTTCGTACCTCATTAATCAATATACCAGGATATATGCAGACCGATCATGGGAAATGAATTATCAGTGAAATCCAACCTGTGAAAGGGTCAAATTCAAATACCGATCACAAATTCTGCCTGAACAATCTCCAATAAATTAAAATCATCCAGTTATCCATATATTGCGGAAACAAAAAAGCTACCAAATATTCCACTGCAATAGATCTTCAATTTTAAACAATAGGAAATTCAATGTAATCCCAATAGATTAGCTAATCTGTCCTATTAAATTATGTGAAATCCATACAATGGTTAAAGGGAATTTAAGATGGAAATTAAAACAATAAATTTATGAATTAAACTCCTTGACCACTGTTGAAGTTAAACCATTATATGGCCTATTCTCCTATCTATAAAAAGGTGCCACAAAATTATAATTTAAACAGCTGCAATAATGCCAATAAACTTTTTTTTAATCCACTCAATACACCATTCCACAAAACAATTTATAAATTAATGCAAAAATATGCAGAAATATTGAACTTGAGAGAAACCTTTACCAAACAAATTCTTGCCATGGAACGGAAAGTAATTAGGAATTCACTTTTTCTGCATTTAAATTGATAAACCTATTATGTCACCAATTAGCTGGTAATACTCAAATAATTCAATTGAATGAAAAAAAGCTGAGGCACATGTAATTTGCACGTGATAAGAAAACAACAACATTCAATTTTTTTTAATTAGTTGTGGTGGCTGTTGTTATTGCAAAATACACAATTATTATGGGTGCAGGCACTGCAGGCATATATAAAAAATTTTGATTTCCTAAGTGCAAACAAATTTCATTCATCAGTCCTAAGAATGGAGTATTAGAGAAACTTAAAAACTGTTCTTTTTATTTAACCCATGTATATACTATTGCGATAAAAAGTAATGTATTAATGGATATACAATGTACAATACATGGCCAGGATGATGGCCTCCTCTGTAATTGCACAAAATTACCATGTAATTCAAACTTTCAGAGATTTTTTCAAATTACAAGTGTCACATCAGACACCTTTTGAAAATTCAGACACCTTCAAAACACCCTTTGATGCGTACTTGTCAAATTAGTTAATCAAAGGTTGACACTTCACACATCTTCAATTCATGCTAGGATATTGGAGGGTGGCAAGACAAACAGAGGCTTCAAAGGGGGTATACCATATTAGCATGATTAAATAGTGTCATGACTCATGAAACTGACTGAACATTTTTCTTTGAACTCACTTGAAAACATACAATCACAACAACAATGTTATTACAATTACAACAGTCTATGTTCAGCACCATATTGAAGATGTTGTTTTTCTCTTTATGTTATGGAAGAGTTGTGTTTAACTAACATACCCTTTAAATTTCAAAATTTTATTACAACAGTCTATGTTCAGCACCATATTGAAGATGTTGTTTTCTCTTTACGTAGCGATGGACTGGTGTTTAACTAACATACCCTAACTTAGTAAAGTTCAATTTCATAAAGTTATACCAAACACTTCACAGAGAATTGAGTGTCTGTCATTTCTTCAAGTTCTAACAGTCCGCAGCCCAACAAAGCCACGTTTCAATGATTTGCCCAATGGACACATTTGACAGACATATTTAAGATTTAAATATCATCAAGTGATATGTCCTTCATGTCCAACATGCAGAAATTGTATTGTCAATTTGTCATGACATTCACAATTCCATTGAAATAACACAAATGCATCCATACTTCAAATTTCACACCATGGCATGATATATATCACCCTCCAAATATAGGGAACTTTCAAGAAACTAAGATCTAATCTACTACTAAAACTAGTTTCAGCTTGCCAGTTTTTAGGCATCTATATTAACACTAAATATCAACAATACCCTCATAAATCATGTATAGACTATATGCATACGTCTAACTGGGTATAGGCCTAATACATTGTTCAAATACATAATGCTTTGAAAACAACAATCCATTATTGTCTGTCAATCTATTACTTAAACTTCAAAGTCAGCTCAAACTTAGACGTCACCTTAGAACTTATGAACACACAAAAGGAACAATCAACAAAGAGGTCACATGACATAAATATCCGACAGGAAGTCTGCAGCGCACTCACTTCCTGTTTGACTTAACTGCTTCCTTTAAACTTAAAGTCAAAGAGGAACTTCTAAGTTCTAAAATGTCATCAATATCAAATCTAAGACTTCATGAAAGTTCTAAATACTTAGGTCCTAAGATCAGACGAATGACAAAATATAGAATCACAATAATGTCCAAGCTTCACTTCCGAGATCTAAGATTAAGATTTAAGAATTAAGAGACATCAGTCAGCTTGTTTCCGATGAGATACTCATGAGACCGAGAACCAAACAAACAATACAAACGAGGGTCTTAAAATTAACTGGGTTTTCTAAAATTTGACAAAAACTTGAGTGTGAGTTCATAAGCTCAGATAAAACAAGTATCTGACTTTTCAGAAAATATTCTTTCTCAGGACCACTTCCTGCTCACTATTCTCAGTATTTCTTTCACAAGATATCGTGGATATTTTCAACTTGAGACATTTACTTTAATTCCTCATTTAAGCTTAATATATGTGCACCTTCAGATTTCACATTATCAAGATCTCAGTTATTTTCTTCAATAAACATATGTCAAAATCATGTTTTTTTTAGTCATGAGAAACAAAAATCTGGCAACTTCCGAAATTTCAAAAAAAGTTGCACAATTTGAAATATATACATGTGTGTTATCTTTAACACGTAAATAGCATCTATAAGTCATGAACTCCCAAGTGTAAATCATAACATTTTCCTAATTGCTAATCTCATAACATCAAACTTCTTAATTTCACATCTAAAAATTTTTTAAATCCTGCAAAATCATTCGATAATTCTACGTCATTCAAAAACCAATTGTTTACAAGATACAAGATGAAAACTAAAAAAAGTTCTTCAATCAAATACCAAGAACTTTTGCTTGCCTGGATGATGCGTTCCCATACACAAAGGAATAATAAAATTAGAAGCCTTTTCAAATCTCGTAACCAAATATGGAATAGTGACGTCTCCTGTGATAATTCTGAGATAAAAGGTTAATTTTGGCTGTCGTGGAATATTATTAGAAGCATTCAATTCCATAAAGAGATACATATTCAACTATTTTTGAATAACTTTTCTCAACAATGCTCAACTATTTCTGTCTCAGTCTTATTCGGGAAAAAGTCTATCAAAAAACATAAAAGGTCATATCCGATAACAAAGTAATAAGAACCTCACTTTTTGAATAATTTAATAATTTTTCACTTCTTTTTTTGTTTCTCACTATTTTCTTGTTCTTTCATCATTCAGGGATGGAAATTTGTCAAAAATTATTAGAGAGTCAGTCGACCAAAATTCAGTAACATCAGTTAGGATAAGTCATAACATAACATTATTAATTAACATATGATTAATGATTTATTATGTAAATTCGGAAGGCCAAGCAAAGCAAAAACCAAGCGTAACAAGACTTGTTGATCCACTCACAATTTTGAACCCTGTTATCCACAGACAGGGTAATGATATTCATTTTTAGAGTGAAAACTGAACAAGGTCATTCCAAAAGTTCCGAAAGAACTTTTTCCCATCAAACCTCTTTCTCAGTCTAGAATTCCTCTCACAAGCCTCACCCTCATAACAACTTTACCAAGGTTGGCTAATGTTTTCACGAGTAACCATGGCAACGTCCTCAGAGTAAATCAATTCAGATTTGCACCGAATACAACCCCAGGGAAAACGGAGGGTAACAATGGACGCCCTTGGAAATACAGGTGTGAACTCGCAAAAACTCAAAGAAAACTCAGAAAAGGGAAAATAAAACTTTCAAATGTGTCGTTAAAAAGCAATAAAGTGAAGAAGAACACTCTCTTGCAATTTTCTGTTACAATCGAATTTACCTCGTCAATTTGTGCTTGTCAATAGATAAAAGCTGTAGGCTAATCCAAGAAGTCCTATTACTTGTACATCATAAGAACCACCAAGTACTTATTGGGAGTTTTATTAAAATTTTTGCTGTCAATCATCCCTGTCAAATTACCAGGACCAGTACATACCACCTAAGGGTAATAATGTACCCCAGCTTGAAATTACACAATATTGCATAACATTACTTGTATTTCTCACTGACTGTGTACACCACATTAGCTGCATGTAATTACATCATCTCAATAGGACTATTATAGGAGTCAACAAAATGTCAACTTGACATAGTTCATTGGTTCTTCTGTTAGAACATAGAGGGCAGTTATGTAATCACCAAGCCTCATTACCATCCTTTGAGAACTTCAAATAAAGTTCTGGCAGTTCCCACTTTATTGAGGTACCTGTGGCAAAGAGATTGAGGTGAAGCATGGGCCCAAAAGAGGACCCGGGTGCCGGTGGGGGTGATCTATCTTCTATAGATCTATCTTTCTTTCTTTCTATCATTTCTTCAAAACAAACTGAGATTTCTTCATTGCTCATGAACATGATGAACTTTCTGTAAATCACATCAAAATTTAAGTCCTAGGTGACTGAATGTCATTCTTTTAGCGGGTCTAATTATTACCCTTTTATAACGATCTATAAACATACATAGTTTACCAATGTTTGCCCTCAAATCTAGATTCTCTCATTTCCCTTGGTGTAGTGTGTATATAAATGTACATACATACACACAAACTAAAGTAGACATACCCAGGCTAGGTCAACAGTGGACCATTGGTAAATGCCCTCAGATTTGAAGGTCCTTTGGCTTTAGAAATCTTGCAAGGTCAAATAGACCTCAACTTGCCCTCAAGGTCACTGAGTGACCCTTGACCTAAATGACCTTGCGGAAGGTCTTCCTGTGTGACCTTGTTTGGCATGAAGACTTTCAAACATCTGGTCAACACGCTACCTACCCTTCTTAAACTTTAGTTAAAGTTAAATTGAGCTGAAGTCCAACAGTTGAACAGTTCGGGTTAAAGTCCCGCTCAAAATTAAATTGTTTTCAGTTCTATTGATTCTATTCAATTTTTGTAAGTTCAAAAGTGGACCATATTTCCTCTATCTTATCCTATTCTCTTGTATTTCTCAGTATTCTGTTCTAAAAATACTTTTATATACCTATCATCAATCTATCAATCTATTCTAGCTTTTTTAAAAGTGTTTGTCTTTATTTCATGGACATATCATTGTTTGCTTAGAACAAGTAATGATTACAAATTATCTTTTTTTGTTTAAAACATAAAGTTGAGGCGGAAAGTAGAGTCAGGCAGATTTATCTTATTCTTTTGGTATTTTTTCAAACCATGTCATTTGACCACTTTGAGATTTATTGTTGAACCATGACTTCCATCATGTGATGAGCTCACATTTTGAACTTCAGACGAGGTCTACAGTCTACTTCTTGAGCAGATATACATATACTCATATAGATATATATGTTGTTCATGTTCTTTGAAGAAAAATCCTTACAATTTCTATTTCAGCCCTTCAGACTTATACGCATTTTAACGTTAATTGCTAGAAGCAACTTGCACCAAAAACTGAGGTTTATCTAAATCAGAATGATAACATAATTTTATATCATCATCATACTATTAATTCATGGACCCCTTACGCTACTCAAACAAAACTACAGATAGCTCAGTTATGAAAACTTGTAAGCTGCTTTTATACACTCTCCACAATGTCCTTAGCTGGGTTTGATGTTCAAATTACAGTCACAGAAGCTGAAGTGATGTTTTCTTATAATCTAACTAAGGCCATTACCAAACACCCTTTATTTTGCCCCTTCTCACATGCATGTTTTGACGGGTGTTATGCTAGTGCATGACAAATCAATAAATATCGCATTTAATTTGTTCGACATTGTTTTTTAAAAAAAACGAAGAAAATTGGACCGGTTTTTTTAAAATGCACTTATAGTCTTCCCTCTCAGCCATCTGATTCACTAAATCAAAAGTTTTTAACTTAGAACTTGCAATAAAACATGATTTTAACCAACTCTAGTACAGTACAGAAAACAAGTAAACAAGACGAATGGCTTTGTGAGTACTTAAAAGTGTTGAATAACTTATCAATTAATTCTTTTTAACTGCAAGTAGAGAAGAACCTTGATATAAAAACAAATCAAAGATGTATCAGTGATTATCACATAGATTGGATGGCAATTTGGACGCCCAATTTTGGCTATTGTTACATTGTAGTTAACCATTCTGTCTTGCCCATAACCACTGATAATGTTGGTCATTCTTGGGTCACAATATAACATGATTATGATAGAGTTTAGAGACTAAGAGACTATTTATCAGGTCAACACTCAAGAACCATCCCATAATGATAGACATTCCAGGTCATTCCATATGATAGTAATCTCCAGGGGACCACCAACTTGGCACCAAATCTATCAACTGTCTGATAAGGATACATCCTCAAAAAGCCTTATCTTCTGATTGACTTCAGGTGACATATGCTCAACTCCCGAGGACTCCAGGAGGGCTTATTGTGAACATTAAGATAACGAATCAGTTGATGTTTATTTTGTACTGAAGTACTTCTTAAACCTAATGTATTATCCTTTACTTGAGAGCTACTCTTGACAACTGACTATAACCATACAGTAGTTATTCAGCAGCCTGAGGAGTTTGGACAAACCTAAAAGGTATATAATCACTATAATGATTGCCATGTCTTGCTCTAAACCTCATTTCAAAACCCCTTACAATCCTTAAACAAAAAGAGAGCACAATATGGGAAATATCAACGTTTTGGCATTGAGGAGTCATTCCTAAATTCTATCTTACTTCTCGGGACTCCTTCTGTCACATATAGATCATCTTTTCTCAATCAACTCTTGGAAGTGGAAAAAACTTGTTAGAGGGCTGCACTGTTCTAATATCAGGCTGTTAAATGGACTTCATTGCAACCAACTGGAAACCTTAGAAAACATAACACACATAAAACATTAAACACACCTTGTACTAAGTTGCAGTAATTAGTGCATGCTATTTAGAATTTTTACTTGCACCACCGTGCCACCATGCTATTTTTATTTTAAACATGTTGAGACAGTTAAGTCTGCTTTTGTTCTGAATACAAAGAAATACATTACATTTACATGTAATAGATCCTGGATTCTTGGTCCTTAATATCCTAACAAAAATAGAGTAACATAATAACAACAGCAATATTACTGCATTATTACAAGCAATATAACAACTTAAACAAGCAATATTACAGGTAATATATTGAGCAATCTGATTAGTTATTGCGAAAATTATCCACAGCTGGCAGAATGAACACAGTTGAACATTGAAGACAACAACAGCTGGTCTTAACTGAGTTGCCACACATTAGGAGGAAAAAAGTTTGTTAGATTCAACCTAGAGGCAAATTACAGACTGTTATGTGCATCACTATTGTCATGTCACATTTAGACTTGACAACAGCTGTTTCGGCTACTACGCGATGTTACCTTGCTGTTCCCTCAACATATAGACTTAGTGAGGTCTACCTGTGTTATAAACGCCATTTTCAACAATCAGTTGCCAACGATGTATGTTGTGCAATAATGCGAAATATGGTGATAAGAACACACATGTTGAATGTTGACCAAATTTTTATAATATTATATTTCTAATACAATGTTTTTAAACTCCTTTCTATTAGTTGTACGTTGTTTGCTTCTGTAGACAATGACTAATAAAAAAGTAGGTTTTTTTTTCCCCTTTTTATTATCACCTATCTTAATTTTATAGCCTTCAGAACAGAGATTTGAATGTTGAGTACAGACTCTATACATGTAGAGTCTGATCACTGGCTGAGTATGATGAAGCAAAACTCATTTCATGACCCAAGCTTTAATACCTGTTGAATGTTGATTAAAGAGGAAGTTATATGGCAAGCAATATCTTGTTAATTGCTTTATAACAGAACTGTGGCAAATTCATTTTGGCATTATTAGGCCTACGCGTAATAATTAGGCCTAATCAATTTAATAAAGGTAATACATGGCAAAGCCATCATAAAAGTTAAAACGAAATAAATATGACCAAAAGATAAACAATAAACCTGAAGTTGAACAGGCTGACAGGTAAAAATGTGGTTGTCTTTAATTGATCATTTTGATCATTATAAACTTGAATCAGGTTCCACAAAAGGAATTATCTCAATGGGATATTTATTTCTGGGTATACAACAAGCACCTGCACCATGGTTACCAGTTTGGCGCGCTTTTTCACTGCACCAGAAACTCGGTCAAGTTGTGAGGTCAGAGGAAAATACCGACGATTTGACCTATATCAAGGTTGGTATGGCGCCACTGTTGTGACCCCTATATCGAGCCAACAGCTTCCCCAATTTCGTCAAAATGTGACGATTTAGAAGGTATTCTATCATATCTATGGGTTAAGAAATATCTATAGGTCGTATAAGATGACTTAGCAAACGACATATGTTCGTAAAAGTCGTAATAACATCGTCATGTTGTCAACAACAGGTCAATACACACACCCAATACACAACACGACGAAGCCCATATTTACACGGATTCACACCTTTCACGCAGCATTCACACTTTCATTTAGACAAACAACACCTCAAAAGAAGCCAGGGTTTGGTGTTGTATCAGCAGAAATGAAAATCAGGCACTCACCTTTCGTGTATTTGTTGGTTTGGGGTTTACCACAGTTTCATGCCTGTTCACTCGAACAATGGCGACGGGAACTCAAAATCTCATATCCGTTGCGCAAAATCCTTCGTTTTTCTTCTTAGTCGCGATAAAAAACAATCAAATCCTGATACTATGTACACATTAGAAGTTCCCCCTTGTTCTCTCATGTGAACTATATACAAAACACACTCTAAACCCCCGAAATTTAGGCTCAAAGAGCCATGTACTACAAATGCATCATCTCTCCTTGAATGTCGGGAATCGTCTACACGAAATGGCGGATCACTGCAATGCGCCATGTTGCGGACAAACCAGAAAACACTGATCTTTCATTGCAGAACCAACAAAACCAACCTGCAATGCAACTTTCTCCTCACAAATTGTATTCTTTCATCACAATATTTTTCACTGCCACGTGCGAGAAATTTCGCGCCATAAAATGACGTCACGACTACTATTGTTACGTCACCACTCATGATGACGTACATTCAGCTGATCCAGGGTCCAAGGATCTGCACTGAGCTGCTGAGGTTGGCTTAAATTTTTAACAATAAAAAGTTTGATAATTATTTGGTCATTCTGGTGTTCATTTTAAAACTCTCCTTGCGCAATTTGGATTATTCTGTTTAAATTTCAAAAGGACATCATGATTGATATTCCCTTTTTGGATCCTCTGCACGTGCTGGTCCTGGATTGACCTGGAGCTAATTTCTTGAAGTGCTTTATATTATTAGCTGAGCATTTGGCATTTGTGACCCCAATTATACTTTTTTTTTGTATTTAAATGTACCAAAAAACATTCTCGTATTCAGTTAAATTTAATTTTACTGTTATCCAATATCCACGTGATTGAATCATGTTCTTCAAATATGATTTAGTTAGTTACATGCACAAAGAAGTACTAGAGAGCTCTATGCAATGAAATTATGTGTTGAACACCGCACGGTGCATTGCTTCGGTTCTAAATAGTCTTTTAATTACTTTTAGAAAGTGCTCAAGCAGACTGAATTTAAAGCAGGTGCCCCCCTCAGCAAAACCATGACGTCACGCACGTACTGACCTACTTTGATTAACAGGAAGAGGGCAGCACTTTCTAGAGAAGAAGGTTGATACTCCAGGTGGCTCTGTGTGTCATTAAAGGGAAAATGTCTTGCTCCACTGCACTGAATTGAAGAAAATCTGCAATATAACTTCTTTAGAAGAGGAAATATGCATGCACAATGGTGTATAGTCTTTCTATGGCTTATTCTGCCACTAACTGAGGCATATTCAGGGGCTGACATTCTCACTCTCCATGGAAATAACTGGACAATAACTGGCAGTGATGGTAAACTTTTCATTTCACTTTTAAAATCACCTTTGCAAGCTTTACCAGTCTTTGCCTTTGTTGGCTTTAACTTTGGATGCCAATTTTGCTAAGCGCCTGCTCTTTAATCAGGTGCCAACTTTAACATTGATTAGTATGATTAGTTGGTTGTCTCTGTTATGTACATTGACTACATTTTCATTTTGTTGATTACTGAAATGTTAATCAGAATCAGTTCATTTCCTTGAATTCAGGGGCGGACCCAAAGAAAATCTCAAGGGGAGGGAGGATGTCAAAAATTTTTGGAAAAAAAGTTATTTCTTGAAAATCTATGGCCATCTATAGTTCGACATGTAAATCTCCCCCTCCCTCCACCTGCGCTCTGGATCCGCCACTGTATGGCTAATTGAAATTTTTCAGGCACAAAGAGAAAAGGGGAAGTGCCCGGAGGGATCTATACAGATCTGTTACGCTCTGGTGAAATTGAAGACCCATACTACAGATTCAATGATAAAAAATACAGGTGGATTGGGCTGGAGGACTGGACGTACAGCTTGGAATTCTATTTCTATGGTAAAAGTTTGAACTGACCATTTTTCTACACCAAGAATTGATAGGAAAATTTAATGTTCCCATGATAACAAAATTATATTATGCAAATTACATTTTTATTTCTATAGCTAAGGCCACACTTAATTGATTCTTAGCTTCGCGGACCCGCCGACACAGTAGATACACTGCCGATGGAAAAAAAAAATTGAAAAAAAAAAAAAAATTTTTTTTTTGACATTATAAAAAAAAATTTTTTACCTTTTTTTTTTGTCCTACCGACCGACCCTAGAAAAAGTGCCTTGAGAGGATCCGAGAAGCTAAAGATCAATTATGTGTGGCCTAATTGAAGATTTTATCATTGGAAGATTAAATTGTTGTTCACTTCAGTTTCAGACAAAATTTTCCAGAGACCAATTGTCAGTGTGGTATTGGAAGGAGTTGATACGGTTGCCATGGTCACCATAAATGGCAAAGCCGTTGGTCACACAAATAATATGTTTGTGCGATATATATGGGACATCCAAGATCTATTGCAGGTAGGTAATATACAACACATCTTCATCAAAAGCCTTCGTAAAAATAATTGCCTCCAAATTGAGTGCTTAAAGAATTTTTCTCTTATTATTATAGGCAGTGTTGGGCAAATTAATAAAAAAATGTTAACTGAGTTAACAGCTAATAAGTTAATCAAATCATTAGCTTAGTTATAGTTAATAAGTTAAAATTCTGACTAATTTAACTGAAGTTAAAGTTAAAAAGTTAAGTTAATTATTTTTTACTTCGATAAAAATAGGCCTATCAGACAAATATTTACTGCAAGTGCATGTACCGGATTGAGGCTCATCTGTTTCAAAAACAGAGAAAAAGAGGCACAGGTTGACTTTCCAGACAGAGGAGCTCAGACAATGTCTGTCTGGGTTTCACTATTTAGCTATCTTTTGTCTACTCAAGTCTTTTTCATGCAAAAATGTGTCTTTTTTTGCTGCACTTTGCACTAAAATTAATGGACATTATTAATGGACTTTATTAATCAGCGGACTTTTAATCAAGTAAGGGAAGTTATTAACTTACTTGAAGTTATTAACTTACTTACATTGATGTGAAAAAAGTTGTTACTAATAGTTACTAATTTTGTTAGCTTCTTTATTAATGGATTAAAGATTACAGGTGATTTCATTAGTACGTGATTCTAAGATTCTATGCACACCAAATACATAGCATTTTTGCTTAATCTGATTGGTTTAGGAACAACAGAACGTCACACAGCCAATATAGCAAACGTAGCAAGTGCATGTATAGCATTGATTTATCACAGGCAACTGTGATTGACCAGAATCGCATGGTAATGAAATCACCTGTAACAAGTTAACGCCCACCACTGATTATAGGGGTGTACAAATTACAAAGGTAAAATTCGACGCAATAGAGAGGTTTCGCTGCACGTTCAGTGTCGTTCACACGTGACGTATACGTGTACTAGTGCTATCTTATTACATTGTTGCCATGGTAACTCCCACGTAGGCCTATACGTCACACTGAAACGTGTAGCAAAACCTATTCAACCTGTCCACATAGCCCTATACTTATAAAGTTACTGACAGCATTTTAAAGTGACACAAAAGAGTAAAAAGACAAAAGTTTTTCCTTTATATTAATTCCAAAATTTGAGACTCATGTTTTTAGGGACCCATGTGCACCCCTGTGATTAGTGAAAATAGATGAGATTGTTATCTGTTAATTTGCATGAAGCAGATCTGCTAATTTGTTTAAATACAAGCATGGTTTTTTAAATTAAAAAAACCTTTGTTATAAATGCAAAATGATATTATTAATTGATAAATTTAAATTGTTTTATGTGCATCATTTCTGATATATAAATTTCTATTGCCCATATATTTTTCTGATGTAGGATGGTCAGAATTCCATAGACATTGCTTTCCAATCGCCAGTGAAGAGTGCGCAGAGATTTGCTTCTTCTTACCCGTATCCTGTTCCTCCTGCGTGTGCTCCCCCCGAGGCCCATGGAGAATGTCACGTCAACTTCTTGAGAAAGGAGCAGTGTTCCTTCAGTTGGGATTGGGGGCCTTCCTTCCCTTCAGTTGGAATATGGTAATTTAAACTACACGTTTTTTTTGCAATAAAGCTATTTGCATAATTCGGGTTATGTATGATAATGTATTAGAATCTTGAGTAGAATTAACCGACTGCCGGGTCTCTTAAAATCCATTGATGAGCTGATTTAGAATAATAAACTGCGTAGCATCAAAACTTGCATGACTTCTCTGCTGGGCTGTTAGGCCACACATAATCGATTCTTAGCTCCGCGGACCCGCCGACACAATAGATTTCCTGCCGATGGAAAAAAAAATTGAAAAAAAAAATTCTTTTTTTTTTGTCCTACCGACTGACCCTAGAAAAAGTGCCTTGAGAGGATCCGAGAAGCTAAAGATCAATTATGTGTGGCCTTAATTATCTGAAGACTTAATTCCCTTTTCTTGCAAGTGGGAATGTTTAAAATTCACTTCACAAATTGGGTATAATATAAAGATATATATATATGTATATGTACCTGTACAAAAGTATGTTAAATTTTTTCATTGTCTGTGTCAAAGCCTCTGTCAAAGAGTTTCAGTTTATATCATAGTCAACATCAAGTTTTTATTCTTTTTTTATTCAGGAAAAATATTTTTCTACAGGGTTATGATGTTCCATCTATAGATGACTTAATGGTCATCCCAAAATTAGGTAAGATTTTCTTAAATTTCCTTTTAACTTTTTAAAACAGGTAACTCGATCTATTTCATGCTGAAGTTTCTTGAAATTAATTTTAGTGGCAAGTACTTGTTTTACAGGACTGCACTATCCATATGTATTTAATACATAGCATTTTCTTTTATTTTAATAGATTTATCAAGCTCAAAATGGAGTCTAAATGTCACTGTTTGCATTCATCAGACCTCACTTGACCCATTGAAGAAGTTTAAAGGCAAGCTGACTGTTGCTCTACCAGAACTGAATATCAATCACATCACTGCTGTTGCTTTAGATAGTACACATTTGTGTGTTTCTAATGTCATCAAAATTAAACAGGTTAGTGAAATTTCATAATTTCAAATTTATGACCCTCTTATAAGATTGTCCGAGGTAAGGGCGTATTTTCTACTTAAGGGAGCTTGAAGAACAAGCTGTCTTTATCTCAGGTGGTCTAATTACCCACTTAAATGGGTTTCTATTCTAAATTCTAATCTCAAACAGAGTCTTTGGGGGGGGGGGGGTTGGTCTATTGGTAGGTGCTAGGCTGCCAATCGCTGGGTCCCGGGTTCGAATCGAGCTCTTGCCGGGTCTCCTTGGCCTATGTTGGATGGCGGCTTGAATCATCCTTTGCTTCATTGCAGTGTCCTCCTCCTGTCCTATTACCCTACCAAGTGTATAAATATAGGACGCAAAGTCCCAATCATCCATCCATCCATCCGACAGAATCCTTTGGCTGTTCTACACTTTCCTATTATATCTTCTTTTTTTCAGTCAGTGGAGCTTTGGTGGCCAAATGGCTATGGTGCCCAAAAACTCTACAATGTGTCTGTGACCCTGAGTTCAAATTCAGGAGCTGCTTTTTCGTCCAAGTCTCGTAAATTTGGATTCCGTACAGTGGAACTGATACAAGAGCCTGTGTCGTCAAATACCTCTGAAGGTAAAAATATATTTGTTCAAACTTTCTTTACCTTGTGAGTGTCAGGCTATAAAAAGTTAAACAGTTACAGGCTGTACATTACTTTGGTAGCTCACACTGTACTGACCTTTACTCTGTAATGGTCCAAATGATGAATGATCAGATGGCATGCTATTGCTAATATCTTTTACCTCTGATGTTAGAGTATAGAATTCTGTGCACAGCTCAGGAGGAGGGTCCCAGGTTTGAATCCAGCTCTCTCCAGGTCACCTAGGCCTATGTTTGATGGCTGTTTCAATCATCCTTCGCCTCATTACCATGTCTTCCTACCAATGTCATAAATACAGGATGTAAAGTCCCGATCATCCAATGTATTTCTGCACAGGTCTAGGGTGACCTCTGTGAACAACTTGTCTTAAGAAAAAGTTGAACTGAGCCAGTCTCCCAAAAATATATTCGACTTAGGTTTGCTTACGATACGAGAGTTTGAAGATCATAAAAAAATTGTCAGCGTCTCAGTGACTTTACAGATGAAACATTTTTGTCTCGTTCTCAGGGCTAGAAAAAATTTGAATTTCCAGGCAATTAAAGTAAGTACGACAAAATTTCCCACCAATGGACTCAAGTCTAGCAAGTAGCAACGACTGCCAAGTCAAATTTTCAGTGAGATTTAGATATTTCCAGGCAATAACATGTCCAAATTCCCTGCTTTTTCCAGCCATGTTCATTCTAAATGGTTTGGTTTGGTGCAGGTTGTTTTGTTGTCGTCACCCTCACTAAAAGTTTGATCTTAACTGTTATGTCTTGGATGTCTTATTCTCTCTGTCTTGTTTCTTCTTTGTAGGTTTAACATTCCTCTTCAACGTAAACAGCAAGGAGATTTTCATGAAAGGATCGAACTGGATTCCTGCAGACAGTTTCCAGGAACGGATTACTGAAGAATATTTGCGGAATTTGCTCGGATCTGCACGAGATGCTCACATGAACATGCTGAGAGTCTGGGGAGGAGGGGTACGATGAAATTTGCTCATCTAATTTTAATATAGAAGTATTAGATTTACCCATGATTTGGGCAGGACTGTAATGGGGAATAATTAACCCCCCACCCCTCTAAATGCATGGGCATGCGGCCCCGTGTTGCATGCTGACCTTTTGAAATAGCATGATTTGAGTAATAATTGTAATATAAGTAAAGATTGGAGGTAGAGGAATTGAAGTTACAAATGCACTGCCATATGTATTGGTGTAAGGTACAGTTAAGTGTACGTACACGTGAGCGTGTAATTGAGGGCATGGCTCGTAAGGAAAGGAAAAGATGTGTTGAAAGATAATGTGGATTGATGGAAATGTGTAGAATTAGGCAAATAAGTAAAAGTGTATGGGCATTGAGACATTGACAGATGGAATGGGCTTGAGAAAGGTGAGAGTGAAGTGTGTGGATGTTTTTGGCGGGAAGGC
Source organism: Platynereis dumerilii (assembly GCA_026936325.1). Lineage (NCBI taxonomy): Eukaryota > Metazoa > Annelida > Polychaeta > Phyllodocida > Nereididae > Platynereis > Platynereis dumerilii. Next base: position 9,873,882 of record JAPTHN010000010.1, on the reverse strand, counting down.
AGATGGTGGCGCCAGTCCTAAACGTGAGCAATAGCGGAACTACGATGGAGATGCATGCGCCCCTGGTGGGGAAAAACAGTTGAGGCAGAAAATGTAAATAAGGGAGCTGTTTCACTGTTATTTGCTGTTATCAGAAGGACAGGATAGATCAATATGGATAGGTGGACAGTTTAGGTGAGTGGCATTGCTCGGGGAGGAGTTTTTAGCTGTTGCAGGAGTGAGCATGTCACCCATGATTTTTGCATCTTATACCCGGCAGGGATGACTGGGGAATCCCCTTTTAGGTCAAGCACTGAGAAGCTAAAAATCAATTATGTCTGTCCTTATGGGCAACTTCTATATATGTTATCATACAATTTGCTGTGCTTTCGTGGCCATTAGCCACACTCACATTTGCTAATGCATCCTCCATTAATGTGGCTAATGAAAATTGCGTATGTTGGCTGCATATTAGCCACACAACAGCTAATGGCATTTTGGTCACATTTGTATCTCTGTGTTTTGGTTGTAGTAATGAGGCACTGAATTGTCTGTTCTACTTAGCATACTGTAAGCTTTTCCAGGCCAGTCAGCGCCCTGTCAGAACTGGACAAAGTGTAAAAATATAAAAATATTCATTTCCAGGTTTATGAATCGGACATTTTCTACGACATAGCTGATGAGTACGGCATCACTATCTGGCAGGACTTCATGTTTGCTTGCGCCATGTACCCCACTGATGCTGATTTCTTGAAAAATGTGGAGGATGAAGTCACTTACCAGGTTTGTGTACCAAAATCTCCTTTTTGACTTGAGATTTTTTTTAAATTATGCTATTTCCGTCAGGAAGAGCACCATTTTACTGGACACACAGGGGGCAGGGAGAGAGAGGAGGCAAGGATCGAGCATGCAGGGAGGTTGGAAGCAAGGGGGAGAGGTGGAGCGAAAGGGTTTTACGTCATATATTTATGTTCTGATAGGATGCAGAGGGAAGGTAAAGGATATTATGGAGAGAGCCGAGGGGGTAGAGATAAAGAGGGAAGATACATGAAAGGAGGATATAGGGATTGAACATACAGTCTGTCTCATTTCTAGAACGCACGGTCGTCATAAAATATCTGACAGAAAAAGCACCAAAACGTCACAAAAATGTGATAAATAAATTGCAAATTGGCTCTTCTATCCATGATCCATGAGTATGTGTATTTCTGCTGTGTGACCTGCAGATGAGGAGGAATCAGACCAAACACTATAGTTTGCATGTTGTGAGACAAACTGTAACTTCTTTTGCATACTTTCAAGCAGCACTGTATTAATATAGTTTGAAATGAAATGGCATTCATAAATAAAATATTCTTGCTTTTTCAGGTAAGGCGACTGATTCATCATCCATCTATTGTTATTTGGGCTGGTAGTAACGAGAATGAGGCTGCCCTCAGGGATGATTGGTGAGTTCAGAAAATTAAGGAGGATCTCTATGATATTTGCATTTTGATGTCTTGAGCATACACAAAACTATCACCCTTAAATTGGCGTTAATGTTAACTCTTCTTTTTACCATTTTCAGGTACAACACAATCTCAAAATACCAGCTATATTACAAGGATTTCATCTCATTGTACATAGACACCATTAAACCTCTAGTAGAAAGAGAAGACAACAGTCGTCCGTACGTTTCTTCCAGTCCATCAAATGGAGTGGAATCCCAGATAGAAGGATGGGTGGCCAATGATCCTTACAGTGAATATTATGGTGATGGTATGTAGAGTTTTAAATTGAATTTTATGAATGTATTATAGTTAAAATTAGAAAAAAACTGAAGTATTCTGACAGAAAATAAATACAACGTAATGTTATTTGATATGATTATCTAGTCTCCTGCTTGGTATCCTGCTCAGATTCCTTCCTAGTCTGCTTCTTAGCTTCCTCTTTAGTTCACTTCCCAGTTTCATTTTTTGTCTCATTCCGAGTCTCCTTCCTCGTCATCTTTGTAGTCACCTCTTTAGGCTGCTTGCCACTTTCCTCCCTAGTCTCATTCTCAGTCCTCTCCCCAGCCCTCTCCCTAGTCCTCTCCCTAGTCTCCTCCCAAGCCATCTCCCTAGCCCTGTCCCTGGTGGTCTTCTTAGTCTCCTCCCAAGCCCTCTCCCTAGCCCTCTCCCTAGCCCTCTCCCTAGCCCTCTCCCTAGCCCTCTCCCTAGTCTCCTCCCTAGTCCTCTCCCTAGCCCTCTTCCTAGTCTTTCCCCTAGTCTCCTCCCAAGTCCGTTCCCTAGTCTCCTCTCAAGCCCTCTCCCTAGTCCTCTACCAAGCCCTCTCCTTAGCCCTCTCCCTAGTCTCTTCCTAGTCTCCTCCTTAGCCCTCTCCCAAGCCTTCTCCCAAGCCCTCTCCTAAGCCCTCTCCCTAGTCTCCTCTCTAGTCCTCTCCCTACCCCTTTCCCTAGCTCTCCTCCCTAGTCTCCTCCCAAGCCCTCTCCCTAGCCCTCTTCCTAGTCTCCTCCCAAGCCCTCTCCTTAGTCCTCTCCTTAGCCCTCTCCTTAGTCCTCTCCCTCATCCTCTCCCTAGTCCCCTCCCTAATCCTCTCCCTAGTCCTCTCCCTAGTCCTCTCCCTAGTCTTCTCCCTCATTCTCTCCCATGTCCTCTCCCTACTCTCCTCCCTAGTCCTCTCCCCAGTCCTCTCCCTAGTCCTCTTCCTACTCTCTTCCAAAGCACTCTCCCTAGCCCTCTTCCTAGCCCTCTCCCTGGTCGTCTTCCTATTCTCCTCCCAAGCCCTCTCCCTAGCCCTCTCCCTAGCCCTCTCCCTAGCCCTCTCCCTAGTCTCCTCCCTAGTCCTCTCCCTAGCCCTCTCCCTAGCCCTCTCCCTAGTCTCCTCCCTAGTCCTCTCCCTAGCCCTCTCCCTAGTCCTCTCCCTAGGCCTCTCCCTAGTCCTCTTCCTAGTCTCCTCCCTAGTCCTCTCCCTAGCCCTCTCCCTAGTCTCCTCCCTAGCCCTCTCCCTAACCCTCTTCCTAGTCTTCTCCCTCGCCCTCTCCCTAGGCCTCTCCCTAGCCCTCTCCCTAGCCCTCTCCCTAGCCCTCTCCCTAGTCTCCTCCCTAGTCTCCTCCCTAGTCCTCCCCCTAGCCCTCTTCCTAGTCTCCTCCCTAGCCCTCTCCCTAGTCCTCTCCCTAGTCCTCTCCCTAGTCCTCTCCCCAGTCCCCTCCCTAATCCTCTCCCTAGTCCTCTCCCTACTCTCCTCCCTAGTCCTCTCCCCAGTCCTCTCCCTACTCTCCTCAAAAGCACCCTCCCTAGCCCTCTTCCTAGCCCTCTCCCTGGTCGTCTTCCTAGTCTCCTCCCAAGCCCTCTCCCAAGCCCTCTCCCATATCCTCTCCCTAGTCTCCTCCCATATCCTCTCCCTAGTCTCCTCCTTAGTCCTCTCCCTAGTCTCCTCCCTAGTCCTCTCCCTAGTCCTCTCCCTAGTCTCCTCCCTAGTCCTCTCCCCAGTCTCCTCCCTAGTCCTCTCACTAGCCCTCTTTCTATTCCCCTCCCTAGTCTCCCCCCTAGTCCTCTCCCTAGTCCTTTCTCTAGTCTCCCCACTAGTCCTCTCACTAGTCCTCACCATAGTCCTCCCCCTAGCCCTCTCCCTAGTCCTCCCCTTCCCTCTCCCTTGTCCTATCCTTAAGTCTTCTCCTTAGCCCTCTACCTAGCCTTTTCCCTAGCACTCTCCCTAGGCCTCTCCCTAGTCTTCTCCCTAGTCTCCTCCCTAGTCCTCCCCTAGCCCTCTTCCTAGTCTCCTCCCTAGCCCTCTCCCTAGTCCTCTCCCTAGTCCTCTCCCTAGTCTCCTCCCTAGTCCTCTCCCTAGTCCTCTCCCTAGTCTGCTCCCTAGTCCTCTCCCTAGTCCTCTCCCAAGTTTCCTCCTTAGTCCTCTCCCTACTCTCCTCCCTAGTCCTCTCCCCAGTCTCCTCGCCAGTCCTCCCCCTTGTGCTCTCCATGGTCCGCTCCCTAGTTATCTACCTAGTCTCCTCCCTAGTCCTCTCCCTAGTCCTCTCCCTAGTCTCCCCTAGTCCTCTCCCTAGTCTACCCTCTAGTCCTCTCCCTAGTCCTTTCTCTAGTCTCTCCGCTAGTCCTCTCTCTAGTCCTCACCATAGTCCTTCCCCTAGCCCTCTCCCTAGTCCTCTCCCTAGCCCTCTACCTCGTCCTCTACCTAGCCCTCTCCCTCATCCTCTCCCTAGTCCTCCCTCAGTCCTCCCATAGGTCTCCCCTAGTCCTCTCCCTAGTCCTCTCCCTAGTCCTCTCCCTAGTCTTCTCCCTAGTCCTCTCCCTAGTCCTCTCCCTAGTCCTCTCCCTAGCCCTCTCCCTAGTCCTCTCCCTAGCCCTCTACCTGTCCTCTACCTAGCCCTCTCCCTCATCCTCTCCCTAGTCCTCCCTCAGTCCTCCCATAGGTCTCCCCTAGTCCTCTCCCCTAGTCCTCTCCCTAGTCTTCTCCCTAGCCCTCTCCCTAGTCCTCCCCTAGCCCTCTCCCTAGTCCTCCCCTTCCTAGTCCTCTTCCTAGTCCTCTTCCTAGTCCTCTCCCTACTCTCCTCCCTAGTCCTCTCCCCAGTCCTCTCCCTAGTCTCCTCCATAGTCCCCTCCCTAGTTCCTTTGTTTTTCTCCCTCCCTAGTTTCCTTCCTGGTCTTCTCCTCACATCGTCCTCGGTATCCTCCTTTGTTTCCATCCCAGTCATCTTTCTGGTTTGCTCCTTGGTGTGCTCCTCAGATTCCTTGAATTTCCTTCCTAGTCTGATTCTCGGTCTCCTCACTGAGTTTCCTCCCACTTTTCTCCCTAGTTTCCTTCTTCGTGACCTCTCGTCTCTCCCCAGACTCCTTCTAGTTTCCCTACTGATCTCTTCTCTTGTACTTTTCCACTAGTCTCTCTCCTAGTCTTTTCATAGACTTCTCCCTTGTCTCTGCTTAAGTTTCCTCTTCAGTCTCCTTTCTAGCTTACTTGCCAGTCTCTTACTAGTTCTTTCCTAGTTTCAATCATAGTTTTGCTCTCAGTTTCCTTCTCAATGTCATTTTCATAATTATCTTCTTGCAGTCCACTTCTATGATTATGGCATGGACTCCTGGGACCCCCTTCGCTACCCTGTGCCTCGATTTATGTCTGAGTATGGATTCCAGTCATGGCCGAGCTTCGCCAGCATCCAGAAGGTGTCGCTGCCAGAAGACTGGAGGATGAACAGCACGTTTGTGGATTACAGACAACATCATGCTGATGGTATGTAGACAATTGTTGTATCAATTTTCTTTTGGAATTGAGTGGAGAGTTGATGTTCTCTATTTGAAGACAGGACAAAAGTTGTGTAATGTATTTAGTATATAATTGAAATGTTTTTATGTTATTAGTATACATGCATAAATTTTATACATGTATGGATCGATATTTGCTACTATGTCATATGCTATTATTTAATCTTTCTATGAATAATGTCTTGTATGATATCATTAGATATTATATGTTTATGTTATTGATATACTTCCAGTAAATAAGCTTAATTTGGTTCAATTGACCACTTCTGTGTTGTCTAACATTGAAGTCATTGCTGAATGGTCAAATGAATCTGGTTCTTACTTAAGGACTTCTGTCCCCACTGTCCCCACTGTCCCCAATGCCCCAGATCAACCTGTCGCTTCTCCCCTTTATCCACAATTAGCTACCACCCTTAGCATGGCATAAGGTCATTCATTGTTCATTCTTTTCTATATGTCATTGTTTATTTAATCACTATGTTACATGACATGTTTTTTTTTGTAATTCACTTAGAACTATGTTACATGACATGTTTTTTTTTTGTAATTCACTTAGAAACCTACCTTTTGTGGTTTATGATGTCTACATTGTCTATTGATGTCATAAGTATACTTGTAAAGTATTTTTTTCAACCATGCTATATTTACAAAGGTTATGACAATCTTGTCATCTTTTTTTCAATTGGTTTACTTATATCATGATATGGAGTTGTGTGCAGTGCTGGTATAGGTTTATCGGTAGTATACTTTCTATAGTGTATACTGCTATTTTACATTGAATGTTTTATATGTTTTATTATTTATGAATGTTTCATTACTTATGCTATATGTTCTCGTATGATTATGTTTTTCACGTATGCCTCTCTTATAGAGCACAGGCACCCGAAAGGCATGTAATGTAATTAGTATATAATTTAAATGTTTTTATGTTATTAGTATACATGCATAAATTTTATACATGTATGGATCGATATTTGCTACTATGTCATATGCTATTATTTAATCTTTCTATGAATAATGTCTTGTATGATATCATTAGATATTATATGTTTTAATAATGAATTATGAATATTCATAATAGTAATTTAGAGTATAGTCTTGTGTGCGTGTGACGAAATGAAAAAGCAAGTTGTGTATCTTTCCATATTGAATTTCTAAATTATATATAGCAATATCAAGTTTGAAATTTAACTATTCATATGAAATTATCAATTTAATTTTCTTTAGACTAAATTTCAAAATAGACCAAAGGCATGTAATGTATTTATTTAAGTATTTGTTTAAGTAATTAGAATTATATTGTAATGTTAAATAGTAAGCTAGTTCTCTGGGTATGAGTAAGAGGAAGCCAGTTCCTAGAACTGGCTGCAGCTCATGAGCAGGGCCTCATATAAAAAGGGAGGCCCCTGCTCCTCAAGCAGAAGAGCTTTGGATGTACTATAAGCTTGATGTGTATGATACTTGAGCAATAAAGTGGATATCAACTTGACAGTGGAGTTAAGCTTATTTACTGGAAGTATATCAATAACATAAACATATAAAAGTTGATTGTTAAAGATTTACACTTTATTATTCAGGAAACAAGCAGCTCGTACAAGAGGTTCAACTTCATTTGAATCTTCCAACGACATCCAATTCTACACAATATTTCATCGATTTCATCTACCTCACACAGGTAATATCTTGAATTGAATTAAATTTGATACCTATAGTCTTTTTAAACAAACTTTATTTATAGTATTATACCATTCGACACCTCTGTCAGCAAATCATGAGCCAGTATTTCACTGCAATAAAACCCATATTCTTTGTTGTCCAGTTATCCTCCCATGGGAGAATAATAAGTGAAGCTGTGAAAAACCACAGCAACAAATGACAAGTTTCAGTTTTGTCTTATGGGATAAGCCAGTTATTCACCACGGGATCGGCAATATGTGTTTATCACAGCTCGGGCTAACGCCCTCGCTGGATAAATCACATATTGCCTCTCCCTAGGTGAATAACCTATACTAATTTTCATGTAATCATAATATCGATTTAAATGTTCCTATACAATTTGGTGAAAGGCAAACTTTGCCTATTTATGTAACTTAAGTGTAAGTTTTGTATTGGGTCTTGAAATTTCCCTTATAGTTGTGTATCAGTGTGGCAAAGTCATTGAAAGTGTACATGTAGATAAATCTTGCAGATGTAGCTTTTAAATTATAGCAAGCACATTTACGTCAATGTTAAAATATTTGCAGATAAACCAAGCGATGGGTATTAAGACTGAGACGGAGTTGTACTTGCGAAGTCAAAGTGAAATCGTAAAAGGTCGAGGGAGGACCATGGGAGCCCTCTATTGGCAGTTAAATGACATTTGGCAGGCGCCTACTTGGGCCTCTTTAGGTCAGTGTATTATGAGTAATTTAACTTTGTTGCATTGGCAGAGGTGGATAGCTGGAAAAAGTGGAAGACATGTATTTCATGAGGTTTTTCTTCGTGAGGCAAAATTTATCAATTCAAAACTTTAAAATCAGCTCTTTATCAGCTGCTTGTTTAAGCGCACTTGACCATCAAAATAATCATGCCATTCAATTCAGTGAATAGATGCTCATTCCTCTGACTTTTACTTTTCATAATTTTGCATATTTACAATTTCAGAATACGGAGGCAAATGGAAAATGCTGCATTATTACGCTAAAAACTTCTTCAGTCCAAGAATCATCTCACCATACCTAAATGAAACAACTGTGATAGTTTACTTCATTGACCAAAACAAGACTTTAGTACGTCCAGACAAATTTTCTCAATCAAGTCGGGAGAATTCTATTTTTAAAGGAGAAAAGTTACACAAAGAAGCAATAAATATACAGATGACTTTATATTCATGGGATAGTATGACTCCGCGTAAATCATGGACTTATCAAATACCACAGGTTAGTATTATTATTTTGATTAACCTCAATTTACATGGTTTTCTTTTGTATTATTTTATACACTAGGCTACTGTAGTAGGGGAGACCGGGGCACGTTGGACCGCTTTTTTATTTTTTGGCTATCAATCAAAAACTTCTCTAAATATTTGAAAAATCTTTTTACTGACTGACTTCTCAACATCTACACTACCCTTATGCAAGACCAAGTTGCTCTACCTTCTATAGTTTTGGAGAAAAATGAGTGTGAAAAATTTTTTTTTGTGGTCCAACGTGCCCCGGACCCGGGGCACGTTGGACCGCCATTTGAGGCACGTTTGACCATCCAATAAAAGTCTTGGAAAGTAGAAGAAAGTGAACAAACACCACATTTTATTCTCACAGATCACAACACACGCTTGTGTGTCATTGCAGAATGATTATATTGAAAATATTTACCCAGATAATTTCAATAAGTCTTGTTTCAGCTAGAAGGGCTGGCAGATAAGCCAACTGAATTGATTTTACCCTCATATTGTACATGAATGACTTAGGCGCTCTATTAATGTTTAACATTACACAGCTGGCATTTTGCCGATAACTTTTTTGTCAGTCAATCCAGTTTATAATGGACCAACGTGCTCCGGCCTCGCTGGTCCAACCTGCCTCGTCCCAACCTCTTATGAAAATGTGCATGTCTCGCTGACAAGGTTGAATGTGAACTTGGGAAACTTGTATCAAACTTTAATTAAGTGGTGATATTTTCCATTTATGAGACTTGTCCGACTAGATCCCCCATATTTTAAGAAGGGCTACCTAGCCATCGAGACTTGAAAAAATTACTTTTTATGCCGAAAATCAGGAAGCCTGAAATAGAACTCACACTTTTCTGTCAATGCTCATGAAATTTTTTGGCTAAAAGGCATACCACAAAAGGTCTCTTCATCGGGGATTTGGATAACTGAGCATGTTTTATAAAAAAAATATCGGCAATGGTCCAACGTGCCCCGAGGTCCAACGTGCCCCGGTCTCCCCTACTGAGACTACATTGTTGTGCTCACATCTAGAAAATGATTTTGCTACTTATAAAATATGCAGTTGATAAAGTGTATGCTGTGTGACAATGAGATGAAGAATGAGTCTACAACAGGTGGTGAAAATGTGTACATGTGTGGGATATTTTACTTGTTAAGAGGCTGTCAATTAAATAAAAATATATCCTGAAGAATTTAGACGTTCAGATATAATGAATTTTTGATGGAGGTGTGTACACACCTCCATTCTTAGAGTCAGTGAGAGAGCGTAAGTTTTGGTGGGAAATTCCACACCTCTTCCAAATGTCCTCCATTTACCAACCCATGGGTTCTTGTATTAATTCATAGAGAAGGAAATCAAGGCATAATTTAACAGTGAAATTGAGTAATGTCCCATTGAATGAAAAATCAACAAAATATTTCTTTCTTTTTCATTATTTTTGCAGACAAATGATGCAGCAGTCCGAGTGACCTCACAACCATTAAGTGACCTCTTGTCTTCGGGATCTTGCAAGGCGACCCAATGTTTCCTGCACTTCAAAGCATTAAATGCTCCTGATGTGCCCGAGAATTTCTTACTTCTATCCTACTTTGACAAAGCAGAGGGATTACGGAAGCCAAATTATAAGGTACCTTAAATTTCTATTTTGTCAACATCATACAAAATTATGTTAAAGAATTTCATTGTAATTAACATGATTGAAATATGAAGTTGTTTATTAATGATGTCATAAATTACCGGACCTCTGTAAATTGTTAGATCTTTCATAGTCAGTCTAAACTTAAATTCTAAATGCAGCGTGATGTACCCTGTTAAAAATTACATTGGATAGCTATTCTATATGTTCACATTAAGTTACGTGACCTTTGATGAATTTCGTTATATTGTATCACAGAGATAAAGAGCTTGTAAAGTTTTGCAGCCAGTAATGAGCAACCTTTAATAATTGTATTTCAGATATCAGTGACTAAGTCAAGCAGTCGCATCTTTAACGTCACTTTAAAAGTCGACACGATTGCGCCTTTCGTTTGGTTGGATGTCTTAAACACTAGAGGGCGTTTCTCAGACAATGGTTTCCTGCAGGTGGAGCCTCAGGCAACTGTTCAATTTTTTGCCTGGGAAGATGTCAACCAGAATACAGTGCAGAGGAATATTCGAGTACAATCATTAATGGACATTTATTAAGACAATCTATATATACTAACTAGGGCACTGCCGATTGATCAAAATAATCAATCACGGTCATTAATGGACATTTATTAAGACAATCTATATATACTAACTAGGGCACTGCCGATTGATTAAAATAATCAATCACGGTCAAATTTCTAATCATTGATCTTATCATTATTTGAGAACTTTAAAAATAAATATATACTCCAGCTCGAGTTTCTCCACCTCATCATTATGTGCATATGATAATTGAATCTTTCGTGGAAAGTTTCGCCTTCACATAGCTTCGATGCTTTTGCTATAAAACATTGAATTTTGAAATGAATTTCCTGAAAGGATATATTTATGTCTTACTTGTGATAAAGACATGATTATCTTATCATGCTTCGATGTGAAGGATATTTTTAGTTCAATTTTATTATTACATGAGTGCATTAATAAATGAAGAAGTATCCAAGTACTTGTAATGGTCAGATGTTATTCCTGACATCCTGAATTTAAGTAATGCTGAATCATTATTTGTGACATAAAAGTAAATACTAATAATTATTGAATCTATATTTTATTGTTTCTCAGGAAATACCATTTCCATATTTTTTATATATTTATATATATACAGAAACTTTTATATATAATATTTATTACAAAACACTATTTATACTACAGTAAATGTTTAAAGATTTACCAGATATCATCGTATAAATTATGAAAATTGTGCTGTTTGTTTGATACTTTTGTGTCTGACAAATTCTGTTTAACATGTTTATGGGAGTTCAATATACTATTCATAAAATTGATTTCAATATGGTTTAGGCCGAAACCAGTTGGTTGAAGAATTATACTTTTACCATATATGCATACAATGGACTACTGCCGACTGATAGATTTTGTTTGGATACAGGTGTCGCACCATGATGCTGCTTAATGTCATTCATGTAGATTTTTCTTTGTTGTTTGGAAAAAATTATACTTTGCACTTAATAAGATAGGCCAGTGGCCTATATACTATAATAATGTATTTACACAACTCAACAAAAGTATTCGTGACCAATGGGTGTTTATTACATTGTAATTCAATTACTTCTTACAAGTGAATACCATAAATGAGACATTTGAGTTTTAGAAAACATTTCAAGTTTACCGCCAAGAAATCTAACCCAATATGGTACGTACATCACATTATTTAGCAGTGGTATGTACATTGTACATATAATTATATAATATGGCATCCAATACAATGGATGCATTGCACAGCATGTATATGAAACTTTCTAGGTGCTCTCGAAATAAGTATATCTTAATTTTACCAATAAATTTATATTTGAAACTGTACAGAGTTATTTTACTATGTTTGCAGCAAAAAATAATGTGTGCGTGTGACAACGAAAATTATTTACATATGTTGGCAAATTTTGTTTAAAAATTTACTTTTCTTAAGTTAGTTGATAATAATACATATGGATGTCCAAGTTTACAGGCATTTTCAAATAATAAATATTTTGGTCCTCAATTTTGAGTGTTCAAACATGAAAAACAGGGTAACATAAAGTTAGAAACTGACAGCACACCCAATAATATTATGCATTACAGGTTAATTATTTTCTTGGGTACAAAATTCACTGTACATGAACACCCAAAATTGTATGTACACATGCACATATGTTGTTTCATTCTTGGTATAATAAAAGTATTTTCAACATTTAAATTGTTTTAAATGAATGAATTGTTCCAACAAAAATACTATCTAAAGAAAACAAAATTCTCCCAAATAAAAAGAAACTGAATAATACAAATAATGAAATGAGGCATAAATCTTAATTGTAATCAATGTCCACCATTTAAATTGACCCGTAATATTTATAAAATCAAATCAAATATATAATTGAATGTCAACCCAACAAGATTTCAATTATTTCGAGGTAGTGCAAAATTAAACAATTTAAAAATAATTTAGAAGGTACTGGCATTGGCCATTGTAGGGAATGCGTAAATGAACATGCAGGAAAATTTAAATCATAAATCTGACCAAAATGACTTAAAGTGTCAAATACATATTAGTATAAAATAACACTTTTATACTTTCCCATATATACAAATAAGTTACGGTGGCTATTTACAAAAGAGGACCAAATCATTGAAATGAGATTGGTAGGTTTAAAACGGACAAGAAATATACACCTTATATTACATCAGATGTAATCAAATGAAAATTAGTTATAAACTAAAACCACCCAAGGTGTTCAATCAGTTAATCAAGTTAACTGATATCAGTCTGAATATATATATTTGTTTCAAAGGTGGATTATAATGATAATAATTACACGTTGGGACTTTTCCGAATGGTTAATTCGGACTTCAGCTCTCCGCTCAGTGTCCACAGGTCACTGTGACCAACCCCATCCACATATTTTGCTTTTGTGACAGTCCCATTGACTTTCTTTTAATTTGCTTAAAATTTGTTTATGTAAAACAATTGTTAACCCCCTTTAAAAAATGTAGAAATCCAACTTGATGGTTCACTTTCATATTAAATTCGTTGATAAATTACATTTCGCAGATTTGTTTATCACTATTACTTTCATCCACAATGTATGGTAAAATGTGCTTATTGTGCAAGGCCTGGGCCTATTAGACGACTAAACAAATTTAAACTGATCTCATGAAGTCCTTTACATAGGGCCTCTTACAAATCCTAACATACAAATCTAAATCAAATGAAAATCATTCAACTAAAATAATGACTAGAATCTAGAATAATAGTCTTAAAATTATTCTGAGATTAGACAAGATTCATTTCTCAGATTATTAACACATTTCCCGCAAAAATCAGACAAAATTAAAATAATCATCACAAACGATAAGACAATTAAAGATAAATAATTGAAAAACACTTTTCAAAGTAACTAATTAACGAAATGGAAATACCACTTATAAACCTCTGATGAAAATTATTGCACAAAAGGAATTAAATATTTGCAAAATAATCATATGATAAATTAAATAATTGTATGTGTGTTTTTCTTTACAATACACAATCGTACCGAAATATACGACTCAATAAATTGAATTAAAGATTTTTAGTCCCCAAACATGGCAAACAATTACATCATGAAACAATTTGACACTTGAGCGAGCCATTTTTATAGAGATTTTCTTTTTCACAAGTAAGAAGCAAACATCTTTGTTTTAAGGTACCCAGGTAAATAAATAAGATGAACAAGTATCATTCTAATCTAATGAACTCATAAAAGAATGCTGACACTATTTTGATGATATTTTAACTTTTTAAGTTATCACATTGGATATACATATATCAGTAATACAGTGACATATATAACTTTATAGCATGAACCTTCTTATATAGACACACTGCTGTTCTAATTATACATATAAATATCAGTATCATTATAAAACACAATCCCTTATCAAGGTCTTATCACATAATTTCTTTGAAATACAATTTTTATCTTACAAGGAAAAGAAGTTCTTGAAGTTCTTATCAAGTTAGGACACGGACAACTGATTATAAATCAGTCATACAGATCACACCATTTTCTAAGTAATTAATACCAATGAGAACAATAATAAGACCGAGTCCATGGCCAACAGAGGGCGCCACAACCACATCAGTAAAGAAGATTACACACTATGTACCAATAGGTCTGGAAACGCAGTTCTGGGCTATGCTAATCTTTTCTTGATTGAAATTACAGAACCCCGTTTCACTGACATTCTTAAAGCGTTTCAGAAACAACTTTTTAAAAGAAATCAACTTCACACCGCATCACATCCGATTATAAGAAATTAAATTTACTAAATTTTGATACCAATTAACCAATAAAATTCTGCAGCACCGTACAGGACAGAAGCTAGTCAGTGCTACGGATTGCACTTGTTTTAAGAACAGATAGGATGGATACTGAACTTACTCTGCTAATCAACAAAATGTACGGATGTGTTAATGGTTAGAATCTCATTAGTTCTATTTTCATCAGATGACATCATAGCAATTATGACATCATCAACAATGATGTGCATGGTCACAGAGCCCTCTATTGGCAGGACACAGACTGACTGAACCATTCAATTCACAGTAAAATTTATTTCATTACTACCATAAGTCTTAGAAACCATACAGCCTATATTTAAATAATTTAAATAATTTTATTATTGAGTAGACAGAACCTGGAAGAACTCTTGAGCATCATACACATGGAACCCCTCACTCACAAGTATCTGCTTCTTAAATGATAGCTACTCAAACTTGTTTTTTAGCCGCTGTTTGAATAAGACGGGCAGCAAGGAAACGAGAGCGAGGCAGCCGAGTACTGCGATCGACATCCAGGAGATGGCGTCACCGGACGACGTCAGTTGGTGGAGGGTTGTTCCCGCCTGGATGGCCACGAATGAAGGAGGGGCGACACCTAGAGGAAGAAAATTGTTACCATTAATGACTTATTGTTATAATGAATTTTCTAAGGATTCCTGGCAAACCATATTTGCTCAATTACAAAACAGGCCTGGATTAGAATAGTGACAAGTTGATCTTAATGTGACTGAGTTGAAAATGAAATTCAACAGCCTTTCTCAACTTATTTGACTGACTCCTTGGTCTAAAGAGAACACACCTGGCCTGAGATAGAGGCCAGGTCAGCAGGGCTTAAATATGTACCAAAGAGTTCGGCTATACAGAAGGCCCATATGTAATGTTTTACACCAACCGCAGTTTTTAAAACAAGCTGGGTCAACTACCCATAGCCAGCTGTGATCCTTTTGAACTGACTGATTTTACAGAAGCATCACAATATTTAAATGATTCCCTCTTAAGTCTCTGTTGGAAAAGGGGCGGGTGATAAGACTTTATGTCCTGTAATAATTCACTGGCTAACTATTTTAATAAATTTTTGCCATGGGCTCAACTGGAAACAAGTCACTGACTTAGCTTGGCTACCTACTTTTAATAAAAGTACCTTTAACTTATCTTTACCTATTTTAATTATTTGTTATAAGTTATATAAACGGCAGGGTCCATGGTATTGAGGACAGGTGTACTCATGGTCAAATCAAGAAGAGCCAACAATCATATTCCATGTTTTCCCCATGATTTCCAGAAAAGCAGTGGACCCTGAACTTTCTCACCTCATAGTTCATATAGCCTAATTTCCAGTATAATCTCAGTAAGTGCTGCCGTCCAACAAACTCAAGGTTCATGTCATTGGACTTTATACACACAACCATAGTCCAACCTCAAATTGTCCTCAATAATATATTAAGTAAACGAAAGTTACATGAAGTAAACGGCACTTATCTGAACTTCAAGGGTTACCCAGATAAGTAAATTTTATCTACATTGTTACATTCTTTGATTGAGGTCACAAGTCAGACCAATTACAGGTTGAGGGAATCTCAATTCATCTAGAACTAGTACTTTAAATTTTGGCTAGATCACTTGCACACTTGTAAGTGTGAGATTGAATATTATAGGGCATAACTTATCTATGTCAAAGACTCTGAAGAAATCTCAGCCAGTGTTGGAGGTCTCCAGGCCGGCCTCGTTCTCGAGGCTGGCCTCGGGGAAATATTTCAATCGCCTCGGCCTTGCCTCTGTCTCAGTATTGGAGGCCTTGGGACAAGCTTATAGGACCAGCACTGTCCAGCAGCCAGGGGCAGACAAAATGATCAGTGACCAGATGATATGGCTTGGAGTCCACACCAAGGTACTCCTTATTCCAAAGGGCGAGGTCTTTTATTTGCCTCAGCATAGAATGGGGGGGGGGGTTTTAAGGCAACCACTAGCTTGAATCGACTTGGGAGTCTTGGATTGACAAGTTCTATCTTTTTCAAGGAAGTTGCAACTTAGTTGGTGTTGCTAAGGTTTTGACGGACTGCCACTATAGCTGAATATAACATCCAGTGCCAAAGTGAATCTTGCCTCATTAGTATATCCTCTTCAGCAAGGTAGGAAAAAGTTTTTCCAGTAGCTGGTGATTGCTGCAGTCCTTGCCAGTCGTGCAAAAATACTGGACATAAAAGCCATACCAGCCACCCCACCCAACTTAACGCAACAAAATTTAGAATTGATGGATGATTGTGGCTTTACGTCCTGTATTTGTGCACTTGGCAGGCTAATTAGGACAGGAGGAGGACACTGCAATGAGAAGGATGATTGAAACAGCCTTCCAACATAGGCCCAGGTGACCCGCTACAGTTGGATTCGAACCCTGGACCCAGTGATTGGCAGTCCGGCATGCCACCACTGGACCAACCCTCCCCGGGCTCCCCCCCCCAAACAACAAAATTTAGTAGTTCAGGGGTGAATTTGAAGTTCCAAATCACACCCTTTGAAGGCAATGGTCAGATCAACAGGTCTACTTACTAATAATACTTAGCCTAACTTTTTTTAAACCATTATTAGGTCACGGGGAACTTCTCTAACAAAATAATTTTTTTCTATACTCACCGAAGAAAGTTCCCATGAAGAAAGGGAGAAGAGGAACGTCGATCACAGGTGATACGATGTTGATGAACCAGTTTGGCAGAAAGGGAGTGATTCGTAAAAAGATGATGTAGTTCAACAAGTGCTCTCTCTGGCGCTGCACCTACAAGTTGCAAACAATTACAATGTCATTATTATAAACTTATAAACAATAATTTAGGACTATTTAAAAGACATAAAAGGTGTTGAAATATAAATATAGACAGATCTATACCAAGATTTGTACAACTTACTGTGTCGGACCATTCAGCAGCTCTGTCTGGGATATATTTTTTGACTAAGCGAGTTCCCACCAGGTAAGAAAGCAGGTAGCAGAAGGAGGCGCCTATAGCTGAGCACTGCAAGTCAATCAAAAATTTGAATAGCAACTCAGCTTCTCACTTTTAAAAAATAAGATTCCCAAAATTTCAAATATTTGATGGATGGTTGGGGCTTTATGTCCTGTATTTATGCACTTGGTAGGTTAAGCAGGACAGGAGGACACAGCAATGAGGCCAAGGATGATTGAAACAGCCACCCAATATGGGTCCAGGTGACCCCCCCCCCCCCCCCCCAAGAGCTGGACTCAAATCCAGGACCCAGCGATTGGCAGCCCAGCATGCTGCCACTGTGCTAACCCTCCCCAAAATTAAAAGTACCACACTTCCACTTGCAACAAGTATGTTAGAATAGTGCCACATTTGTAGTGTAAAATATCATTTTTCCAGGACTGAATGACACAACACCTCCCTTATAAATTGATCCCACCAATTTAGTCACAACTATTATATTGATGAATTGATAATAAACAGCGATTACAGTGCAATACATTGTTTCAAGTAACAAAACCCCAAAACCATGATGAAGACTCCCATGGTGAAGTCATAAAATCAAGCATTATAAAATAAACATAGAATGTAGACTCACCAGGCAGACCAAAGTAAGGGCTAGTTGGAATGGGAAGAGGAACCCGGAGAGAATGCTGAGAAATATGGAACCAGGGATGGCAAATGATTGCAAAAATATGTATGTGATGAAATATCCTCCTAAGACTTGGTAGTAATGATCGTCCTTATATCTTGACAGAACTTTTCCTAAATTTTTAGCATCTTCTATATTTTTTGGCAGCTTGATGTACTGTATTTCTTCCCTGCAATTAAGAAAAAAACCCATTTTGGAACATATTGCAAATTGATAGGTACGCGATTTGTTAGCTTTTGACACAAGGAAATTATAATGGTCACTGTATATTTTACCTTTATCTTTTCTCTGTTATTTATAATAATAATCGGGAAAAGTTTGAAAGACGGATTGCATTCTGAAACTACTAATCAGGAAGTCTAACACCATCAGCAACTTGCATTTTCACAAATATCAGGAAAATTCATTTCTTAGTAAAACTAACTGCCTGAGTAAGTTTCATTTTTTTGACAAGTACAGTATATTTGCTTGTGATTTAAATATATTTCCGACAAAAACGGTATAGTTTTCAGTAAAATCTTTCACTATCCAGAACTGTAGTCAATAAATTTAATTAACTCATTCAGAATGCTTGTGATATGCTTTTTTATGCAAAAAATGTAAGTGGCAATAAGTGATTTTCCTATATTCATGGTATTTCTAGGAAGAGGTCACGGCCATAAACGGGGATCCAATTACCACGATCATAGTTCAATTAGACTGCAGAGAATCATGAGGGTAGCGAGGGAATAAATCAGGTTAGTGGATCGTGAGTTGGAGTCACAAAAGCCTAGTATAGATCTACTACTGGGTATTCAACTTTTTGTTTAATACAGTGAACACTCTAGGCTGCTGGAACTGCACACATGTGAAAAAAGCTGCACTTCAATCTACACATCAGTGCTGTCAAAAGTTCAGCACAAGTGCCCTCAAGAAATACACTCAGCTAAAATAGGTTATCAATGAAAACAAAATTTATGACAACGCATTGTCTACTCTAGATCATGATGTAACACTTACGGTTCAAGTTGAGGCGAGTTGAGATACACAAGTCCTAGAATGACAATGGCTCCAACAAATGTGAGAATTAAAACGATGAATGATGTGGTGCTGCTTAAATGGGCGTCAACTCCAGTGGCCCTGCCATTCTGTGTAAGTGAGGGTTTTCCATTGTCTGAATAAGAAGAGTATAAGGGTAGCAGAGCTCTGGAACATACCAGTGCCATGTTCAAAATACACACACCATTGCCAGATAGAAATGTACCAATCGATAATCAGATAAACAAACATACTACGTCTCATCATCAGTGTTCCAGATCAAATGTCAAAATACAACACAAAACAAACTGAGAAATCATGATATGGGACAGGTCATTTCAGACCGTCAAACTTCGTCAAATCGCAACGGATTTCCACCAAATAAGTTTCAACATTTAGGTAAGATCTTAATTGACAATCGTACAAGTTTTTAGCTAATTACCTGAATGAGTTAACGGCCTTCTTGTTAATTTAGGATTAGTCAAATCTGTAAACGCAGCCATCATGCGGCGTTTTTGACCAGCGATGCAGCCGTCTGCATTTGATCCCTCGTGTGGAAATGGGACAAACTAAAACTGTCCCTTTAAATCTCCAGGGGCGGATTCCAGTTGCTGCAGGAGGGGCGAGTAGAATTTGATGAATTGACCAGGATGGTTGATTGGGAGCTATTTGGGGCTTTACATCCTGTATTTACGCACTTGGTAGGCTAATAAGGACAGGAGACAAGGGTGCCGGAAGGTAACACGGCAGGGGCGGTCGAGCGAGAAAGGGCAAATCTACTTCGCGTGGCAAAAAATTGAAAAATGTCAATGTCGCGTCAATAATAATTACAAATACTTACTAATTTTAAAATCAAGATCTATGTTTTTTTTCTTTAAGATCAAACGGGCATACCTTAGCTTACCTTGCCTGCACCAGTGCCGGGGCAGTCCAGATGATAATTTTAAAATGATTCCTAAGTCTTGTTTTATCACTTTAAAAGCATTGTCTCCATGCAGTCTCACAGGAAATGTGTCCCTCCGTTATCATCTGCTATGCCCATATATGTAATTACTTTAGCATAGATTGAATTCAAATAAAATGTTTATAATTAAAATTCCAAGACGGAGGGAGGAGTTTTCCAGGCAATATTAATTTGCATGTCTCTTTCTTTAGTTGCAATTGGTCAGTGTTTTCAAAATAATTCATGACCATTAATTAATTGCCTCCATCATTTGCCACCTATTAATATTCTGTGCTCAGGGGTGTATCTAGAAAAGGGCTGAGGGGGGGCATTACATGGGGTGAATACGGGGCACTCTGCGGCGTTTCCTATCTCTGCCACGTTAATATTTGGCCTGGGGGGGGGGCATGGCCCAATGGCCCCCCATAAATACGCCACTGTCTGTGCTCATGATCAAAGATCATTTCAAACATTTTATATTACTAGAAATGCCCATAAAGGCACATTTCACTAATTGGGGGGATAAAGCCCCCCCCCCCTACCCATTAATGAAGCAGGTAGAGTTGTTTTGTCCAAATTGTTGACCTCTTATTCTTCTATATTTCTTTTATTCTTTTATATATATATATTATATATTATATAGATAGATATAGAAGATAGATGCCATTAACGCCTATTTAACCGTAATCCATGGTGCAATATTTCATGGTCAAGATAATCATCTGACACCATACTAAAAACACAATAATGACATTACGCAAGATGTGCTGAAAATAAATTTATTTATTTTAAGCATAATGAAGCCATTTTACATGTATAACAATAGGAAGGTTTTTCACATTTCCGCTACATATGTATGATAACATATATCTGACAGCACCTATTCTACATACCACATGCTAAAGCTAAGTAGCCGTCTGGCTGACATATGGGTGTCACTCAATCTGTTTATTTTTTATAAGTGTGAACAATTATAAATTAATATTTTAACCAGCATAACATTGCAAGACATTGCTATTATTCCAAAGTCTGAATAGGCTTATCAAAATCTACTTGCTATGCTTTCTGAACCATTTTACAAAGTACCAAATATCAAGTACAATTTAAAACTCTTCAAATTCATAGTAGGCCCAATTTTAGCATGCTTCAATAAATTTAAATATCTATTTCTCCATTTGCACAATTCCACAAACTTTAATGCCTCCAATTAGGCAACAATCACCAAGACCAAGTTTATCAATAAATTTTACAGTTTGCTTTATGGATAAGTAGTTATAAATGACCCATCACATTTACGGCTAATTGATACAAATAAATAAATTCAACAAAAAACATGAATATAACTAAATATCAATTAGTAAAAACAAATAATTTTAACAGAACTCATATATAACAAATTTTATAAACCTGAAGCAAGTATAATTCAACCAGGTCTTAACCTACAAACAAAATATAATTTAAGCAAATAATATAACGAACAACAGGTCAAAAGTTCAAAACTCATGAAAGTCCTTTTGACCCTGCTTATAAATAAATCTGAATGAAAGTCCTTTTGACCCTGCTTATAAATAAATCAGAATGAAAGTCCTTTTGACCCTGCTTATGAATAAATCTGAATATGGCATTAGCATAGATATTACTAAATGATTAATTTGATTATAAATCTATATTCTGAAATTTATATGATACAAATGTACGAAAACCATATTAGCATAACATGATACTTATAATCCTGAACTAGTCCGTCAAAGACTGACCAACAAGACTGGCTGTCTTGAATAAGATAGAATTTTTCGATCTAATCCTGAACCATTGTACTACAGAGTCAATTCAATTACCAATTTATCAATACAATTTACAATGGCACCTGAAGCTAAAAATTTTAATATGTAGAAATTCATTTTATAACGCCAAAAATAAATGTCAAGACATAGCGAAAATGGTCAATAAATTGAAAATGGGCACAGGGAAAACAACAACAGAATTTCAATTGGGAAATACATATGTTTTTTTTCCCTCAAATAATATTTAAATCAATAAAATAGGCCCCGAGTAATTAATTAATTTTTGAGAAACAGTCTCAGACATACACAAGCATAATAATAAGACTTATATGGCAACATCATTTGAAATAACTAGTTTAAACAATATGTTCAATGTTAGCTTCTTTGTGAATGGTATTTATTATAAATAAAAAGTTTGTGGAATATATCACAGTCAATCTTAACAGTTAAAGAAACAAGCAAGTATTATAATATGACAAATGATTTATAAAGATTACATTGATATTAGTAAGTCACTAGGAATTAGGTATGGATAGCTTTTTTGCTACAATAATCATCTAGCAGTGCTTAGAAACTTGTACACCTGTAGTTTATAACTTCCAAGAATTATAATTAACTTTTGCTAAATTCTGCCAGATCAATGTGATTCTAAGCTTCTGGACTTAAAATTCTCATATGCCGCCACTTGCCTAACTTTCATAAATTTTATGGCATCAAATAAGAGATAATTCATCAAAGATCTTTGGTGCCATTAAAGGCCCTACGATAGAGGGCTGTCAGAAAATTGGGGGGGCAACGGTAATCTTTTTACATATAATATTATATGTAAGGCCACACATAATAGATTCTTAGCTTCACGGACCCGCCGACACTATAGATTTCCTGCCGATGGAAAAAAAAAAATTTTTTTTTGACATTATAAAATTTTTTTTTTTCCCTTTTTTTTTTGTCCTACCGACCGACCCTAGAAAAAGTGCCTTGAGAGGATCCGAGAAGCTAAAGATCAATTATGTGTGGCCTAATCAATTCACAATAAATTTTCTCTGCTTCATCAACCGATTATGCCAATCAAAAAAGAACAAGAATCCGCGGATTCAAAACCGACCTAGCGCAATGAAATTGAAGGTGCCATTGCTTAAACCACTGAGCAACTGATATTGGAAGATAGGAGAAATAGTTGATTGGAAGATGCTAGACTATTAGTATAGAAGCAATGCAGTTTGAACAGATTTCTAAAAAAAGGAAAGATGGCTGTCAAAATGGCCGCCATCTTTGATTTCTCAACACGTTACTCATCCATACCCACAGGCCAATACCTGTACCAAAATTCATAACCGTAAGTGAAATATTAAGGTCACAATAGTCAGTTCAAGAATGAAGAAAGATGGCTGCCAAAATGGCTGCCACAAAGTGGCTGCCATCTTGGATTTCTCAACATGTTCCCGTCTGATACCCACAGTAGGGTGTTTCAGCTGCCCCCAATATTTTCTGATCCTGCTTGACCTTGGTCTGGTATTGCAGTTTATATAGTAAAAGTCACATGTAAAATTTTGGCCCATTCTATAAATACTTACCTTTACCAGAATTCACTTGAAGTTTATAATGTAATTCCCCATTGGCAAACTTGCAAATCCTGAAGATATTGCAAAAATCAATGAAGGAATAGATATTTTTTCCTCAATCCATAGTTTCTGAGTAAGTTTTGGGAGGGCAATTCAAATCTGGAATCAGCTATTTTGGAGCAGGTCTTCCTAATGAGCTAGGAAGTGTTGAATTACCTGTACCAAATTTCATAACTCTTAAGTGAAATATTGAGGTCACAATGGCCAGTTCAAGAAATGAAGAAAGATGGCTGCCAAAATGGCGGCCATCTTCTCAACATGTCCCTGATCCATACCCACAGGCCCATACCTGTAACAAATTTTATAACTCTAAGCGAAATATTGAGGTCACTATGAGCAGTTCAATAAATGAAAAAAGATAGCTGCCAAAATGGCCACCACAAAATGGCCGCCATCTTGGATTTCTCGACATGTTCCCAATCCATACCCAGAGTGCCATACTTGTGCCAAATTTCATAACGATAAGTGAAATATTATGGTCACAATGGCCAGTTCAAGAATGAAGAAGGATGGCTGCCAAAATGACCACCACAAAATGGCCGCCATCTTAGATTTCCCGACATGTTCCCAATCCATACCCACAGTACCATACCTGTACCAAATTTCATAACTGTAGGTGAAATATTAAGGTCACAATGGGCAGTTCAAGAATGAAGAAAGATGGCTGCCAAAATGGCCACCACAAAATGGCCACCACAAAATGGCCGCCATCTTGGATTTCTCGACATGTTCCCAATCCATACCCAGAGGCCCATACCTGTACCAAATTTTATAACTATAAGTGAAAATTAAGGTCACAATGGGCAGTTCAAGAATGAAGAAAGATGGCTGCCAAAATGGCCGCCACAAAACGGCAGCCATCTTTGGTTTCTCGACATGTTCCCAATCCATACCCAGAGTCCCATACCTGTATCAAATTTCATAACTGTAAGTGAAATATTAAGGTCACAATGGGGAAAAACCGTGGTCTACATCTGGTTTGTGGTTACTGGTTTGTGGTTACTGGTTTGTGGTTACTGGTTTGTGGTTACTGGTTTGTGGTTACTGGTTTGTGGTTACTGTTTATGGTTTCACCTGATCCATTTACAGCTCCTGTATTAACCGGCCTCCGCTGTTAGGCCGGTTAAAAAACAATTCTGTTTCAGAATACCCATACAACCTCCGTGAAATATCGTACAGTAAATCGTAATCAGAGCACTTCCATATTTGCTAAGCACTTCATGATACATAATAGCTGTCCTTACGCACATATCTTAAGCACTTAACGATACATTTATACAATGGCCCACGGTGGGAAGTCATCCATGTGAAATAGTAGCACTTTTTTGAGCATGGAAAGTTGAAATCATTACAATTTAATAATTTTAATGTTAACAAACAGGACACAGCGGCTGATATGTACTTAATCTAACAACAATTTAATTGACTTCATTTAGGAAACAAACTCACTCCAGCAGCCAACATGCAAGAATTACCATTGCATTTTCTAACACTGACACTGACAGGGTATGAATAAGTATACATGCAATTCATATTCATTTGGACCTATATTAATATTAATTGGGACTCAATTTTTAACTTACAATATAATTTAGAGAGCCCAGAGGCCCGCCATGATGTCTAACAGAGTGCTATTTCTTATCCACAGCATTATTCTAAATTTTCACTGAGCCACTTCGAATGTTCCTGCTTGTGCTTTCATCTATGTTTTTCAAAGCGAACATGCATAGGGCTCTGGGCGGAAAAGATTTATCAAATTGAAAGTACGGACTAAGACGTTCCAAAAGTAATGAACATTAACTTTATATTTATAAATACATGAATGGCGCCAATTTACACTCATTTATAAGACCCGCCCTGTACAGCGTCTCTGAAGTGAAAAGCCATTTTTCTGCAAGTGAGCAGCTATCCTCTCTTTTATGCAAACTCAAAAGTTACCGGTAGGCCATTTTAAAGAACCAGATAAAGTTTGCACCCAATTTATAGACTACAATAGCATGATCAACACACAGCAGAACGTGATTCATCATGGTAGTGAATTTAGACCTTCCTTTTACAGTTAACACGTTTTTAATTGGTTTTGAAACCATGAAATAGACCGCAGAGTTTTTAAACCATCTTGCTTAAGCCACTATGAACTTCCATTAAAACTTAATTCTGAACTAAATGCTTAATTTAACCAGTGCTTTAAATGTACATATATCAACAATATTGCGTTCCATGAACTACATATACAATGTCTTCAAACAAAACAAGCATACACTACTAGCAACCTTTTGTAATTTCTCAAAGAGTCAAAACACAGGAATAACATATGTACACACTTATATATAACAGTTTCAAAGTTCATGACTAAACCAAATGTACACAAATTGCTTCTCACAAAATGATAAATAATATTTCAAGGGCATGATTTTTAATTTTATACACACTTGCATATCTCGTCGATAACTTGACAACAAAGCACTTGTGAACAATACTGCGTCTCGTGAAAACATGGCAATCATCCATCCATTCATCCATCCATTCATTCATACATCAGCGAATTAAGATTCCATCCATTCATAAATCCATTCAATACCATTCATTCCTCTACTCATTCAAAATCTAAAGATTCATGCATCAATGATTCATTCACACCTTTCAAAGTTTCATTTCTGTTATGCCATATCACCCAACAGTTAGCTATTGTACAGTTTGTAGAAACAATGTAATTGGTAGTACATTAGTTCTATATAATAAACAATAGTTTGAATTGAGGGCTATTTGGGTGTCAAAATTTCAATGAATTAATAGAATTCGCACACGATTCCACTTTTGAATTTGTCACGATCATTTAGTTGCAATCTAATTAGTAAAGACCGTAAAATCAGCATAATCTATTTACTTTTTACCTTTTTTCTTCCATTTCTGTTTCATTGTGTCATTTCTTTTATCTATCGCACTAAATAGGCCTAATCCACCTACACATTAATCTCTCCTTAATTTCAATCATCCCTCTTCCAATCATCCCTCTTCCAATCATCCATCTTTCAATCATTCATCCATATATCATCAATCAATCAATCATCCTTCCATCAATCAATCATCCATCCATCCATCCCGGCTCTTGGAGCACTTTTCACACTTATAAGCATCACAACATCTTTTTTGACATAGACCAGACCCAGCTGGTTCGTTACAATGAGAGGATCGACAGAAAAAGACACTAGGTCACAATTATCATAATTGTAAGGTCGTGTGGGAGTATTTTTATCCTGTGAGAGGTCGAAGGTCAACTCGGACCTTTTCCTCCTTACTGAGCATGCCCACTGTGGGATAGAAGCCTCCTTTTGGAATTCGGATTTCCCTGCGACCGATGGTCTTCCCGTTCCTTGTGAAGAACACCTAGAGTAAATCATAATCATAATATTCATTCATGAGGGACCCAAGGAAGCTACATAGATCTACAAGTCAGAAATTCTTTAGTCTTGATCAGGGGCGTATCTAGAAATGACCTGAGGGGGGGCCATTACATGGGGTGAATAAACGGCGCTCCGTGGCTTTTCCTACCTCTCCATGTTGATTTTTGGCCTGAAGGGGGGGGGGGGGGGAAGGGGCCATGGCCCAATGCCCCACCCCCCTAAATACGCCACTGGCCTTAATCACTAATATCAATAGAGCTTTTACATATAGTCTGTGTAAGTCTCAACTTATGGTACTGAAGCCAATTAACATGAGCACTGAGCAGCTGCCAGAGGCAGACATAGTGATGAGATGATGAGGCTGTGAGTCAACATTAAGGTACTCCCTGTTCCTAAGGGCGGGATCTTTAACTTGCCTCAGCATAGAACACAGAGTACAAGCATCCTATACCTTTGTCACATTTGATTAACACAGGCCTTGGAAGATTGCACAGATGCAAAGCCCTCATTTCATCTCTGATAATTTTGGGACATTTTTCTTTAAGATTTAATTAAATACTTTGGGTGGTGACCTGATTTTCAAAAATATGCATGTTGCACAGTTGTTGTCCTGCAGTTTGTGAACGAAGGACAGACATGAAACCTTGAAATTTGTATTCCTTGATTTCTTAGCCTGAATATGATTTTCACATTTTTCAAAATTTTTCATCACTTCTGGTTACTTCTTAACGTCGTGAGAAACATTAGCCTCATTTCCAGAATTCCTATTTTAAAGAAAACAAAGACAGCAAGAATCAGAGACACTCACCTGCACTTTAGTCCCTTTCTCGGCATACGGCCTCTGCCACCACTCTTCATCCTCGGAGTCTGAACTGTGGTAGTTCCGTTCCATGTATTCTTCTGGTCCTTCTTCCGTTATATCCGGAGACATGTCCGGGGAACCGTCACTGTCCATCTCGCTGCTGTACCCCCGAGGAAAGAGGATGCCACATCCCATAATATCACCTGGAGAAGAGCAAAGAAAGTTGGTTTTTTTTTTCTAAGAATATATTTATTCTGGATAACACAACTACAAATACTTAAACACTAGCTTTTAATACCCATAGTGACCCATATAAATACTAATGTTTAGTTGGCATCAGTTTAGTGAGTATAAGATTTGGTTTGATGGGACCTGTGTGAAGCATAAGAAGGATTCCAAATCGACTCAAATATTTAAGGACTTCAAAGTCCCATTCGGTGTTTATAATATTGTATACAATACTATACATGAGTGGGATGTCACTCGTGATTGGATTGATGGCTTGGGCTTTATGTCCCGCATTACGTGCTTCGTAGTCCACTTAGGTAGAAGAGGAAGACACAGCAACAGAAGTCCAGGCTACCCAACCAGAGCGGGACCCAACGATTGGCAACTCAGTCAACCACAAACTGAGCTAACTCTTACCCATTGGATATCACTCAATTACAGTGATATATAAGCCATCATGTTTGGTTCACAGAACAAAGCAAGCACAAAACATACCTTTGTGGCATCTTGGTCCAAATTCATCACCAACCCCACTTCCGATAAATATCTTGCCGTCATCCGCATGATATGCTATGGAGCCTTTGTTCCAGCCTGGATGTCGACAGTTTGGATAATCCTGCAAAGCAGAAAGACATCACATAGAACTTGATATTTATTCTTCTTTCATCTCTTGACATAGTCTTTGGTACTCTTTATCTGACATTTACCCCTGGCCCCCTCCGCCCTGAGCATTGATACTACGGATAGCTGATATCATGAAGCCAATTGTGTGCAAAAACAGGTCAACTTAAGAATATAAGGAGTATTGAGATACCAAATATATTTTTGCTCAATTATGGACATTATCATTCCATTTTCACTTTCAATTAAAACCACAATTTTTAGAAGCGAGTTCAAGTTAGCAAGGGTGAGGATGTGATTGAGATTTACATCCTTAATTTTCGCACTGATAATTATCAAGCGAGGTGCACTCTTTGCATAGGATGAAACTTCTGTCTAATATGGGTTGCTTTGGTAAGAAATCAAACCTTGCTGGTTCCTAGAGGTGTGCACAATTTTAGCAGCCTAGTGCGCTTCCACTGAGCAAGGGCATTGTCAAATTTGAAACATAATAGACATACTAACCCTCCGAGCCAGACCAATGGCAATGTAGCAGCTATGACCAGGATCAACAATTTCAATTTCAAAGTAGTGGTTTGTTGTGTCCAGAGCGGAACGGGCTTGAGCAAGTCCAACGTCTGTGATGCTTTTGCCTCGACCAGTGTACTCCAGCATCTGCAAGGACAAAATTCAACAATCAATATTCCACTTGAGTCTTGCCTTAAATTAAGAAGACTCCAGATGAGAAAGGATTGACACAATGAACTAGTAAACTGACCATTACAGCAGTAGTCAAAAGCATAGACTCAGAAATGAATGTGCATGTCATGTTTTACCCATATCACACAGGTACTGTGTATGGCATGGTGACATTTACTCAAAAACTTCTGAGTATATGCTTAATTGCTTATGACGGCTAAAGTAGTGTATCCAACAAAGAGTGACCTTCCCTGACTGAATGAAGAGCAGGATTGGTTGAAAAGGTGTGAA
This sequence comes from Platynereis dumerilii, assembly GCA_026936325.1. Classification (NCBI taxonomy): domain Eukaryota; kingdom Metazoa; phylum Annelida; class Polychaeta; order Phyllodocida; family Nereididae; genus Platynereis; species Platynereis dumerilii. The sequence continues at coordinate 9,844,700 of JAPTHN010000010.1, read as the reverse complement.
CAACTGTGAATATGCCAATCCTGTGGCTCATTCAGTTAATTAAGGCCACTCTCTGTTGGATTCACTATTTGAGCCTAGAATCTAAACATTTACCATGCCGTTGACCCGGACATCATGCAGGCGAGACCATTCCTCCTCACAGTTGTCAATGGACATAAGTATCACATCTTTTCTTTCGTAATCAGCGTCTAGATTCAGTCGGACCTCCTCCCCTTCCGATTGTAAGCCTATAGCTGGATGAAAGCCCTCCGGGGGCATCGGAGTAAATACTGACCCAACCTGAAAAGACCAAATTGAATTTTTATCTTCTGCCGTCAAAAAGTAGTTTTTCTAGGGGTTAATAGATAGATATGATTAGTGCAGCCCTCCAGACCAATTCTGGGTGCACTCAATGGTTGACTGGTGAGATGGGAGAGAAGGAGTCCTCAACACGTTACACATTTACCCTATGCGAGCGATCTTTTAGTTGCACAGCACAGACACTGATACAAGGGACCATCAACGCAACTTTTCATCCACATGATATCCAGCTGGGATTTTGCTATTGAAAACCCTTCAACTCACTGTAACAAGTACTACTCAGCAATGCAGTTGCCAAAGAGAGTTATAAGGCTTTTAAAACATCCTGCATGCTGGGACAATCGAAATGAGATGAGGAGCATTAAGCATGGGATGAAACTTACATGTTTAAGAAGGGTTTCCAGGACCAGGAATTGAACCCAGATCCCAGAGGAAGAAGGCCAGCACATTGGGTTAAGTTTTCTCACAGAATTTATTCAGTCATATATGACACTTTTCAGGCAGTACTAATTGTGTGACCCATAGAGGATTGGCAATATCAAATTCCAGCCTTTACTAGGCACTCCAAAGCCTCCAATGGATGTACTATGGAGGACCATTGGAGGAAACTTGCACAAGCGAACGTCCACAGAACAAGAACAAACTAAGATCGGTCAGAGATATATATCCATCTACTGGGGAAAGTATTCCCAAAGGGGGCACCACCTGCAAATGGATAATCTAACTACCACCACAATGTGGCCTTGCTCACATTGTCTTCATTAGTTTACCGTCTTGGGAATGGAAAGGAAATAACCGTCATCATTCTTGGGAAGTAGACAAGTCGTAGACAAGTCGCTGGGCTCCAAAGGGTAGCAAAAATACTTGGGAGAGTCTTGTACTTTCCTGACTTTCCACGTAGCCAAACGACCTTTTCATGTACAGCAGTGACACAAGTCATAAAGCACGGACTTACTCTGAGATAGTTTGACACCACCTGACAGTGTTACATCCCTGGAGAGCCATCAAGAGCCAAGGACTCGTGGTTTACTGACTCCGCATGAAGGGTGTCATGAATCATGAGTCATGACATTGCTGTGAACACCGAAACTTCTGAGTTCTAGTCTTTGAGTCATACCAAAGGTTGATGACTAAAGGTGTTCAACTCCAGCAATACCCTATGTGACACACAGATTCCAGTAGAATCTATTTTAAGCCTAAGATTTTACCCCCACATGGCCATCTCTGGCATGGCTGGTCCAACCACAGAGGGCAATTAAATGACATGTTTACAACTGCTTGTCACATCCTTACACAGATGTGAGGATTATACATCTCACAATGTGCATTCCAGACAGGGGTACCAAGTATTTAAAAATTGCCAGCCCCCTGTAGGTGTGTCACATGAGGCAAATCTCCATTAGTGGGTAACTTTGGTTAGTCAGATATAAACAAACAACCTTTAATGGCCATTCCAAAAATAGATCCTATTGGAATCTGCTTCGCTCCATACCATTGCCAGTTGGACACCTTTAGTCATCAACCTTTGGTCATACATTGGCGTCCCTGCTATGAGGAACAACCCTTTCTGTAGACAAGGAGAGGTCGCTGGTGACTGTGTGGTTGCTCATGGGATTGACATGGCTTTACATCCTCAATTTTTTCACCGTGAGGCTTTACATGACGGACAGAGACCATGGTATTGATGGTGAGGATCATACCAAGGTGCACTGCATCTTTGCAAAGGATTAAACATCTGTCTGACACGGGGTTGCCCAGACCAGAATCAAACTTAGGTCCCACAGGTTAGCAGCTCAGCACACTACCATTGAGCTGGGCTCCAGTTTGGTAGCTTATTGAGGAAAATTTGTACAGTAAAGTATGACATAGTAATACTTAGTACCGAAGTGAGAGGTTGCATATATATATATTGCAGGGAGATTGCTATGAGGGGGTGGTTCCTATCAAGAGAGCGTGTCACAAGAACAATTATATAATTTCTTAGTAATTTGATTTTCTTACACTATCTTGCAAACTGCAGCGCCACCTGTGGCAGACCGCAGCTGCTACAATAAGTAACTTCATGTATTTATAGACCAAATTTTCCAGTTCAAGAGGTGCATTTAGTTCTTATATCATTGAGCTTAAATGTCACCCACCTCCTGCCCATTCTTCATGAAGAAAACTTGAACGACATGTTTGTTGTACGGATGATCTTTGACGGGGTCAAATCGCACCCCGCAACCCACTCTGTCTCCTCTTTGGCACTTTGCTCCTCCAATCTCCTTTCCCATATTGTTGGCTTGGTACAATCTGAAAAGACAAGAAAATAACATTGAGTATTTAATGATAACATACATTTGAGAAGCAGCTTGAAGATACTTATGTATACCCTTTGTCCTGTTCTGACCACAAATGAGACATTCATCAGCTCAAACATACCAGTCTCTTCACCTTAACTTTTGGCATCCATTACAGTTTTGAACCGTCTTAAATCTGCAATTTCCATCAAATATTGAGTGGCGGCCTTTCTGCAGATATATTGTGATTTAAGAGTCAAAGTTGAATGAATTTTGTACGCCTGAACAAAATGCAGTTCCAGTCTGTTGACAAACTAGATCGCTGAACCTTCCATACTCAAACCCACTCTGCTTTCACAATGCAAGGAGCAGTCGTCCTCCGGAATCCAAATTAAGAGTGAGTCTCATCTTCTCATTACGGATCACCACAGGACAAACCAACTTCCAGACTAAATTACTTGGACGTTTTCTAGGCAGAATGAAGTTCTCATTAGAACTCGTGAGAATACTACAGACTTGTATGGATTATTTACTCAGCAGCAATATTTTTTATGTAAATCGCACACGTGGCCACTCTTTTGTCTGAAGGAAGCACTCTATTGTCTGAACACGCTGAAGGTAACACTCTTTTGTCTGAAGGTAGCACTCCTTTGTTTGAAGATAACACTCTTTTGTCTGAAGGTAGCACTCCTTTGTTTGAAGATAACGCTCTTTTGTCTGAAGGTAACACTCCTTTGTCTGAAGGTAGTACTCTATTGTCTGAAGGTAGCACTCTCTTGTTGGAAGATAACTCTTTTGTCGGAAGGTAACACTCTTTTGTCTGAAGATAACACATTTTTGTCTTAAGGTAGCAACCTTTCGTCTGAAAGTAACATTTTTTGTCTGAAAGTAACACTCTTTTGTCTGAAAGTAGACTACAGCACTGTTTTGTCGAAAAGGAAACACTCTTTTTTTCCAAACTGGGTTCTATTAACAAAGACAGCAGAAGGAAAATGGTTAGTAGGAAGAGGCAATGATTGAGACTATTTTCATCCAAATTGAGCCATTGGAATCAAATCTGGGACCTTGCCATTGGAAGTTCAACGTCCTGTGAATCAGCCAATCTCAAAGAGCTGACCCCCAGTCCAAGAGTAATTGGGAGGACAAGTCTTAAGACTTTTATTTGTTGATTTATCTCTTGGAAGTCCACTAAATCCGAGCAATCCTACAAATTCTTATTGGAAGAATGGAACTTCGAAGCTGTTTAGCGAAGGACCTCAATTCAACTCAAGGTTTATAGGTACTGTGAAAAGAATTGATGTTGACAACCAATCCTAAGTAGGCTTCTAAGTATTTTCTGTTCATAAAAGATTTGATATATGGTCCATGACTTCATAACGTATTTATGTCGTGGTTACTTCCCTCCTTTTGACACTTTGACATTAGGTTATATAGAAAAAGAGGGATGCCACATTTAATAAAAGTTTTGAAGAGTAACATTACCATATATACATTGTAATTTGATTTCTATATATGGGCTAAATAAAATCTGTCTGAGTCTGAGTCAATTTAGTCTCTTGAACTTTATCAGCTTGCAACAGTAGCCCACCCATAAGACCCAATATTGGTGGCAAATTTTTGTCCCTAGGTCCATCTCTTAGCAGAGTGATTTTATGAAGCTTGCGACTGACTGGGTCCCCAAGGACAGAAGCCGAGGGAAGAGGAAGTAAAAAAGGAAAAACAAATCACTGCGAGTCTGATGAATAAGTGCGTTTCCATGGCAACCGTTTCACCTGCAGTTAGCATTTGTAGAGACGGCATGTCTTCCATCATGGCTCATCAAAGGCGACAGGATCTGTCTGGGCGGTCAGCGTCTGGCTAGATATTTCCGGTGTTGGTCCAACACTAGCTGGCACAATTGCTTTTTGTCCACTTTTTGTCCGCTTATACGGTCAGTTCAGTGTGCTGTATAAAGTGTTATGGCTCCATAATTGGTACCAATAACTTCTATCCAAATTTCAAATTAAAGGTTGTGTTAAACAGCATAATGTTCCAACTTTAATGCTTCTAACAACCTGGAGACTAGCTCAGTGGTAAGGGGCTTGGGTGCTAACTTGTGGAATCTGGGTCTGATTCTCAGCCTGGGCAAACCATGTTGCATTTAAAGCCACTTCGGACATATCCTGTCAATGTCATCCTGAGGTCCAGGATTCCAGGAAGATATGTTATATATTACAAAGGTGGCACCGGCATCAGGACAATTGTAGCGGTTTCTCTGGACGTCACAGCTCATGTGTCCCTCGGACTCCCTCTGGGGGATGGATGGATGATTGGGGCTTTACGTCCTGTATTTATGCTATTGGTAGGCTAATTAGGACAGGGGGAGGACACATCAATGAGGCAAAGGATGATTGAAACAAGCCATCCAACATAGGCCCATGTGACCCGGCAAGAGCTGGATTCGAACCCTGGACCCAGCAATTGGAAGCCAAGCACGCTACCACTAGACCAACCCTCCCCCTGAGTTCCTCTGGGGGAAAGTTAGTATCGGATTTTACCTTTTAATTTGAGCATTTCTTTCTTCATATCAAATAATGACTAATCTAAAGCCACTTCAGACAAATCCTATCTGCGAGGAAGATGGATGCTATCTGAACAATACTCCAGACAAAAAATCCCTCAGACAGCGGGAGCCGCACTTGGAAAGAAGCCAGTTTATCTTGGTAGGAATCCTTCATTAGCAACTTTGCATCATCAAGAATATTCTAGGAGAACCACACCTTTTAAAACTTATCCATCAATCTCCCTGGTTCCAGGATATTCATCAACCTATTTCACCATTAAACATCAGTTGGGTATATTCGAGCAATAGAAACTTATGGGAAAAAGCTTTCTGGTTAGACAGATGGTGACCAAATCACTTCAGACATCAAACTGGGCATTCGGTTTGTTGCTAACTGGACACAAACACAACAGCCAGTGTAGGCCTAAAGATCAAGCCAAGTTCTCTGTCCAGCTGCAGGCTGCAGCTCAGTTATGTCGGGGTGAGTTTGTGTTTTACGCCCCATCAGCACCGGTATCGGCTATTTAGAGGCAACCTTAGCTATGTTGGCGACAAGAAGAGGATTATCTCATACAACAGCGCAGACAACAGACTCACTGATAATCCAATGGATCCAGCAATTGCAAGTGTTAGGTAGGAAGGTATCTGGGTATGGATAGTATTAGTACAGCCCGCAAGCTCATAACTTGATGACGATTGACAAAATGAGCAGGACAGAGAGAGAGAGAGGGGGGTCCTTATGCAACCTGCCCGGCACAGACACTGATACTAGGGTAATGTCTAATCTGAAAGACATCCAGCTAGTATGATGTTCTTAGGGTCAAAAAATTTTGTTCCCGATCAAGAATCAAACCCGCGACCTTCGACGGAACAGGCTACTGACGCCAGAACTCTTGATGAGTACTTTTAGTTTTACCAACTTGGCGGGTCAAAAAACTTCCTTTACAGAGCAGTGCACAGACCACCTGCACAGTAATGAGGCAAGGTGCACTTTTGGCCACTTTCTTCTGGAAGTTCTTTTTGAAATTGGAAGGTTCCTGCTCCAGCAACAAGCTGCCATGGTGGGAGCAAGCCCGCAACGCATTAAAGTTCAATGCTAGTGCCCTCTTGTATCTCGTATAACTCCACTGACAACGCTGAGATGGAATAAGCCTTGTTAGCAACAGGAACTTCCAAACAGGACAGGGGGTTTTGACCCTCCAAATGCTCCTATGACCCCCTCATTTCAGAAGAACCTTGAAGGGGGTCCTGGAAAACCCCCTAAAGCACTGAATGTTATGGAGTAATAGGCATGAAGCAGCAAATGAAGCCTAATCTAACCAACTTCCTGAGATAAAACAGGACTTTAAGATGCCTGGAATTTGATTTTAAAGCATTTGAAACTCCTTGGCTTCGGGGTGGCTCTGATTGCCCGCAGATCGTTGACTACTAAGGCTTCAACCCTTTGGGCCTTGCAACTGAGAGGCTCCCCTCACCCAAATATCATAGCCTATTTCAATCACTGTGTCGGCACTAATGAATCTATCAGATCCACACTGGAAAGTGTCATACACCATCTATGAAACAAAAGTGTAACTTCAGTCAGAAGTAAAGATTTGTCCAAAAACTAGTCCAAAAAAAAGCTTGCGACAACTGTATTCACAAATGACGACTAATTCAGTTGTTACAGACATATCGTATTAGCAAGGTGGGCGAATGCTTACTAGACAAAACCGCAGACAAAAACGCTACTGACGGCAGGAGCCAGACTGGGAACAAATCACTCAACTGCAAAGTATGAGCATACATAATTCAGTGCAGAATTTGTAAGGAAGAATCTATTTGATCTATGACAGGAAAAAATATTGGAATTTTTTTTGTCCGGATATCTGAATAGCTATTTTTAAGTTAAACGAGTTTACCTGTTACGAAGTTTGACTGTAATTCTGATGAATCTTCCTGTATTATAGTAGTCCAGAGGGGTCCCATCTGGACTACAGGAGAGATTGATTAGAATTAATCTGTCTTTGCAAATCTCTATAAATATGGTATCCCTTCCTTCCCTTACAAAAAAAATAAGACACTTTTAGATAGTTCACCTATCTTTAGAAGCAATAATGGACTTGCTCATAGTCAATCTCATTTACTTTACTATGGCAACCATGGAAAACTGATATGGCTTCACCTCCAATCTTACTGCACTGGTAGATAAGTCTAGAACAGGAGAGGCAGCCGGCAGGGCCCGTGGTAATGAGTGAGACGCCGGACACATCCAGAACATGGGTTGCCCAGTATGGGAATCGAACTGGTGTCCCTGAGATTAGGTAAAGGTAAGGTAAAGGTGTTCTTATTTAACGTGGGTAGCCAACCAAAGTCCCCACCTGGAGTGGATGGAACAACTCATTTCCAGTTGAGCCCACGGCACGTGTCATTTACTTCCCCGACATCAAGACTAGGCTAGCACTGTTGGCAACAGTACCCAATTGAGCAATCACCCAGCACTGAACTGTCAGTTGGGAACTCAGCAGCGGTCGGGAGTTGAACCCGGGCCACCGGCGCAGCAGTTCAGCGTGCTAACCACTACACCACCGAGCCCCTAAAATAAGTTAGCAACCAAAGAGCGACACCAATTAGTGATGCTACCAGGCAGTTCTGGTTACGAGGTCAATGCTTGGCAACCAGAAAATGTAATCACTTTTTAAACCGTTAGTAAGTTAACGAGTTGTGGACTTTCTGTTGTCTCATCCATCAACCCTCAAGAGTGGAAACAGCTTTAGAGGACTGTGCAGTGTGCGCTATCCCAGCTCAGTAGGCTCTATCTCTGTATTGCATCTTTGAACAATTTTCAATCACATTTTTGAGGCGATGCATCAGCCCCTCGCTGATATGTTCTTAGTGACTCTATTTGGCCCTACGCGCCTCTGTATAGATGACTACAGGCCCCCCGACAGGAGGCTTCTTTATAAGATTCAGAAAATAAGGCTGTGCTGAATCGTCATCAAATCAGGGACTAGCGTCCTACGTAAAATGCAGACGGACCAAATTTGCGGAACGGCGGGCCGCGGGATTTCATAATAAAACGCGGATACGTAGTTGCGGAACGGGACACTCTTTGCGGGATCGGTCGTAATTAAATGCGGGTGGAATCAAATATGTGGAACAAGCTGAATTTGCTTTGAAAATCGCCTCTATTTTTTTTTTGAAAAATTTTTCTTGTTAATCAAATATGAATGGATTATCGGGACTTTTTGTCCTGTATTTCTACACTTGCTCGGCTAATTAGAAAATTCCAGATTCACAATTATATCATCAGTATGTAGAGCCATGAACCACAATCCACATTCATGTATTGTTTTCTGGCTTTGCAAAGTTTTGCGTCTAGGCAGTGGATTACCAGATAGCATGTCAAAAATTCTGAGTGACATTGATCCATACCAACCAAGGCCAATGAGGCTGCCATACCATGTATAGTAAGAGAAAACTATGAAAGGAGAAAACTATGAAAAACTCATCAAAATCTTAATGCTTATACCTGAAGTATCCTTTGTCATGAGGTTTATTATCTTATTTCTTGCCTTCATGTAAAGGTGTTCTTGAGTATGGATAATTGGATATCAAACATACATATTTTGCACCTTCATTAGGTCCTAATAGTATATTAGTATTAATGAAAAACCTAGAAACTGCATGGAAGAAATGTGTCAAAATCGTGTGGAAACTCCCCCGAATTACTCCCACAGAATTTTTTTTATCTCTCTGCAAGAAACCCTGTCTGATGGATCAGCTATTGAAGAGAAATTCAGACTATTTTGCCTCTCATTGGAACAGTAACACTCTAAAATTCAATTTCAAGCCGAAGGAGTCACATAGTGGAAGAACTAGTTGAAATCCGTGACGATAAACTGGAGGTGAAAGACTTTGCTAAAGCTGAAACCAATTTCATACTAATTGTCTGTGCTCCGGCACCATTTAAACTAAATTTTTCATATATACCCTTTCTTTTTTCTTTTTGTAACTGTACTAAAGTACGAATAAAATGCTTATAATATTTTTTTTATGAATGAAGAAAACTGCTTGAGTCCTGACGAACACATGAAAGTGAGAAGCGCATATATGATACGCTCCCATGAAATCACTTAAAAGACAACAACAGCAACACAAATACTTCACCATTTTAAAACAACGAAAGCAAAATATGGTGAAAGCTATCTATTGCACTTGGAAGAAATACATTGCAAATGATCATACTTAGTAGTTACCCTATTGGATTTACCCTTAGTCTAATACTAAAGTAATGGTGAGATTCACTATAGACCACATGGTGGAGTCGACCACAATAAAGGAAGCAGATCACACGACAAGCTCATATAAAATCACTTAATAGACCATAAAACCAACGCTTTCTGACCCAATAAAGCACAAATTGACGAAAAAGAAACTGCACCGTTTACCTGCACTTTAAGATATAGGCCTATATATTTACAAGATAATGGAAATGCTCATTAAAAGACAATATTCTAATTTTAGTGAGATCCGCTAAAGGTCGGGATGGTTTGTTGATTAAAGTACTATCAACCATTAAAGTACGGAAACTGAAAGACCTTAAATGCAATTCATGAAATATTGCAATACTCTTCTAAGTTCTTCAAATACATAATTTATTGAGAATTTGAGATTCGCAAAAGGTCCACATGGCGTAGCAACCACATAAAAGCAGGAAGTACACCACGACACCTGCTCACGTAAAACCATCAAATCAACATTAAAATGCATGCTTTGCAACTCAATAAATCGCAGAGAAAATCTGCAGAAACGGAACTTAAAACTGCACTTTTAAACATACACGAAAACTGTCTTAGTCAAGCAGATATTTACCGTTTAGCGAGGACTTTAATGAAACCAGTCAGAGTGTTGCATCCTCCCATCGTGGTCTGTGCAAAACAGTGATGCAGAGGGAGGCAGAATGAGCATCCCTAGAAGATGGGAGGCAACAGCAGCAGCCGAAGCAGCAGCAGAAGCAGACCTGACTCATAGCCCCAGCCATCGCAATCAATAGCCACCCAGTAACACACTTCCCAGGGCCATGCTAGGTATGGACAGATGGACAGACATCTATATAGATAGATAGATGGATAGTGTATGGCTTTATGTCCCATATTATGCAATGTGATATGCAAATTGGGACCTGCCAGAGCAGAGCTGGAATCAAACCCTGGACCCAACAAGGTGCTGCCAACTGAGCTAACCCCACTGCACACTTCTCAAGAGTCATGTCGGGTTGAGGATGGCTGGACGATTGGGGCTTTACATCCTGTATTTATGCACTTAGTAAGCTAATTAGGACGGGAGGAGGACATGACAATGAGGCAAAGGATGATTGGAACAGCTGTCCAACATAGGGCCTACATCCTGTATTTATTCACTCCAGTCGGCTAATAGGACCGGAAGGGGATGCGACAATGATGCAAAGGATGATTACAGCAGCTGTCCAACGTGAGTGCAGGTGACCTAGCCACAGCTGGAATTGAACCCTGGATCAAGTGACAGACAGCGTACTACCAACTTAGCCGCAAGAGCTAAAATGTACGGCGATACATTACAAGGCCTTCATTCAACCTATTATTAAGGCTTTTTTAACCCGGATTTGAACCTTCTTAGCGCAAAGCTTGTCCGTAATTGAAATACTCAAGTATCACTACATTAGGCAGAAAGTTTTTCCCATTAAAGACAATACATAATATGGAATCCCTGACCTATTGGCTTTCCTTTGTTGACAGCAGGATTGATGGCATCACACTCTTATTCCTTTGGCCTTCCATCTATCGAAAGCCTTTGTACTTCAATATAATCTTCTGCCACAACTGACAAAGGTTGCCTTGACATTGTTCTCAGGTGTCCAATCAAGCGAAATGGGAAAGCAGGGACAACTATAGAGTGCAGTTGAGTCAAAACTAGAGTTTATCCAAATTTGAGTTTGATTGGAAAGCACAAGACCTAATTGGAAATTTGGAATGTCAGGCAGCTGGGCAGGTTTAGCATTCTTAAAAGCATCAACCTTGTTTTAGAAACTTTCCCCTACCAAGACAGACATTGGCATACCCAGTCATATATTTGATAGGAAGGTAAGTTTCTAACAGCTACAACTTCGCACTTATGTGAAGTACAAATGTATAGTGAAAGGAGTGAGGTGCAGTCAGGTCAAATCCAGAATTTAACTTTTTTCCAAATACAACCTTAAGAAAAAATCAGGCTGTGATGTCCATACTAAATTGTAGGCTTGTGAATCTTTCTGAGTTTTCTAATGTGCCTTTGTTTGTCAGACCGATTTCTCAACTTCGGCCACTTTATTATAAACCAAGCTAGTTGCATGAACAAACCCAAGGAGACAAAACCTTCACGCTGAATGGAAACAAGAACAAGATCTCTGCCTTCCTAGCAGATATAATTTGGAGGGTGTCATGAATCGTAAGAAAAAAAAGAAGGTTTTCCTTACCACCAAATTTTTAAGAATAATGCCCTGATTAACAATAGCATTCATCATATCATTGATTTTTAGGCAAAGGAGTTCCAACATAGATCCAGGTGACCCAGGAATGGATAGATGGATGATTGGGGCATCACATCCTATATTTATTCACTTGGGGGACTAATTAGGACAGGAGGAGGAAACCACAATGAGGTGAAGGATGATTGAAACAGCTGTTCAACACAGGCCAGGTGACCCGGCAACAGCTGGATTCGAACCCTGGACCAAGCGATTGGCAGTCCAGTATGCTACCACTAGACCAACCCTCCCCCCAGGTGACCCAGGGAGAGCTGGAATCAAACCCGGGACCCAGTGGTCAGAACCCTTAATCCATGATCATGATGATATATAAATGATAAATCAAAACAGTGTAGAATAGCTCCAGAGCACAAGTCACACCCATAGGGACCAGGTAACCATCAGTTGAAGGGGACATTTCAATTGCATGGGCAATTGGGCACTGACACAAAGCTGAAAATCTCAACATAACAACACTAGTTGGACATTTTAATTGCACGGGCATTGACACAAGGCTGAGAATCTCAACATAACGATGCTAGAAATTTTTTCACATCACAAGAACTTTTATTGGAGGAATAATTCTTGAATTTCCATTATAATTACAAAACTCATTCCATTTCACGAAAGATCCACAAAGGCAAGCAAAAGCTTGGAACTAGAAAGGAATTTCGACTTAAAATTCATGAAGTATTGATCGAGAAAAGTTGATTGATCAAATATCAAATTGGCCAGAACAAAAAGTGGAATTGCCTGCTATGCCATAGAAGATTAGTTTAGAAAACTTCCATGTTCCAACCATAATATATTTAGCTAGCTGAGCTATCAGAATAGAGGTGAAGCAAGAGTTAAACTGAGATAATTTCAAATTTCTAGGCATTAATTACGAACAGTATACCAACTAAAATGTTGAAATACCATTTACCTATGACTTAAAACAGGAACACTACAGGTCTTCCAGAGGTAGGTTGTTATACTATGTCTTCTTGCGAGTAGGAAATTATGTTTCACCATGTTCACGGGGTCATTCTATTGCTAGATAAAGGACTTCATCATTCTGGGCATGATACTCAATCTATTCTATTGCCTCAGCAAAAGACCCTGATTACAAGTATGGATGCATGTTAAGGGTTTACATCCTGTATTTTTACACTCTGGTTGGCTCATTAGGACAGGAAGATGCAACAGGAAGGCGAAGAATGATTGAAACTCAGGTTCATGTGACCAGCCAAAGGTGGAAGTGAACCGAGTACAGAAAAATTGAAGTCTTCTTTAGAGCTAACTCCAATCCATGTTGATTGAGGAGATGACAATCACGAGATGCATAATTGCTGATCATGCAAGACGTAAATGAATCCCAAATGCGCCAAAATGCTTGTGCAGGACCCTTTCATTTGCCCAGCAAGGGCCAGCATTGACTTCATACTAGATGGCGCGTTAATTGTGGCTGCATAATTATGTTGTCATACCTCTGCACAATTTAATCGTTACATGACCTCTATGTCTTTGTATATATGTATTAAATTTAGTTGTTGACTAGAGAGACAAAACCTCTGTGGAGTATGCTACTTAATATCCCACAATAGGCAGTGTAGTTCTGGCAAAAAACCATGTGATTCACACCATGTGGTTCATCGTTGTGAACCACATGAAAGAAGTCCTGACGTTGCTATGTAAACAATAGACAGTAAAGTGATGACGTCACAATGATTTGAGGCTCTGATAGGTCCATATGGTTGCTAGGGATATTTTTTGCGCCATTCAAACAAAATAGTGCCATATGAAATCACTCTATTTTTTTTCTGGAGGTTTATTTTTATTGTGGGATATAAATAAAACTTAATGGGAGTGTGGTTCACAGCAATGAACCTCACTCATGTCAGGTCTGCTACAGAATAAACACTCGTCCTTCGGACTCGTGTTGTATTCTTCCGCGACCTGACATTCATGAGGTTCATTGCTGTGAACCACACTCCCATTAAGTTTTATCATAGTAACATCATCTAAATCAGCTAAATGGTAGACCGACGTACGCCCTATGTTTGAGCACTTAGAAGGTTACTTAGTACAGTTAAAAGCACAATGTTGAGACAACAGAATTTTTATTTAATAGACCAAATTCACGGACGGTTCTCTCAGTTAACACTAGGGGAAAAGCGGTGAATCCTTAATGGCTAAGAGATTTCCTGCCCTTGCCTCTGATTGGTCCAGCCAATGTGACCCCAAGCTGGAGTATTTTTAATGCATTTTAATGTAACTTTATATTTATAACTTGGTCATCCTTTCACTTTAAATTCTGAAAGTTGTGGTTTTGGATTTGGAGTTAATAGAGTTATTTTGTGTTAAAAGGAAATTTTATGAAGAATCGTAGAATTGCAAAAAAGTTATTTGGGATCAATCTTCAGGCCATTCAGTTAAATGGGTCTATTGAAACAACAATCCATCTTATGGCTTGGGCTCTGGAGTTGGGATGGAACCTAAGACCAAGCCAAAGGAGGCCTACAGCCCCACATAATTACACATTCAATGCTACGAATAACAAAATTGACACTTACTTTCCGTTATTTGAATGCAGAGCAACAGACTCCATTAATAGACCAGGTTGCTGGTCCAAGGGGTACCTCTGAGGGACTACACCAACTGAAAGAAAGAGTCACATCACTCATTAGCATAGCAAAAATATTTATAGTTTTAAAAACATTTAAACTAGAAGTAACTTTGGATTGGACAGACAGCATAAAGGTATTTTGAACAAATTAACCTAAAGATGGATGGATGATTGGGGCTTTACAAGTTTACATCCTGTATGTAAAAGATGTTTGAAACAGCCATCCAACATAGGCCCAGCGCAAGAGCCGGATTTGAATCTTGGACCCACCGATTGCCAGCCGGGCACGCTACCATTAGACCAACCCCCCCCCCCCCCGCCCAAGTTAACCTTAAGAGGAGTAGACCAACAACTGACGAAGTAGGATGACAGAATAACTTATCAAGAAAACTTCTTGGATTTACATCTCTGAACCTGTGGTGACAGAAATTTATCAATCGATTTTTAGCCAAACAGAACTGCTGTAGGATACACGAAAGGACCATTGGTGCAGGGGACAGGCAGCATGAAATAATTCATTACAAATGAAATATAAATGCTAATAATAAAGAGCAGTAGCTTTAGGGGTTTAACCCCCCCCCCCCATGGCCTGAAGATATTAGCGTAAAAAAGACATTTATTCTGACATTTTTATCCAATCAACATGTTCTGGATCCATCCCAGAGAGACAACAATGATGAACGTCCTCAGTAACTGAAATTCTATATATTATCTTTAATGATAAAAAGTACCACATCATTCCATTTTGAAAGCTCTCATGAAAAGCAGCAATACTACACAATGTCTGCAGTGCCAGACTTCGCACACACAGGAAATCCCACATAAATCAAAGCTTTTCTCTCAAACAGGGTTGGCAAGGGCAATATCTACACTGCTATTACAACATTTTATTTCCCTGGGAAAACCTGGGAAAACCCACTTCTGCATTTACAAGTAAACCTAAATCACCACACCAAAATGACCAGGAGCTATAGTAGGGGCATACTAGGGAAATTTAGTTGGGATAATGGATATATGTCGTTTATCTATTTTTGACTTTTTGTCAATCTTAAGTGTTGATTGCGAGCATATATCAATTTATGCATATTATGAGCCCACTAACTCAATGCAATAAGGTTACCAAACTTGAATGGATAACACAAACCACTGAGGTTCTTCCCCAAAATAACAGCCCAGGAAACACTCCCACATGGGCCCCGCATGGGCTTTTCAGGGGCTTGACCTGGGCATCTGGGCTTGGGCTGGGCATGGGTTGTGGAGTGGGTATGGAGTGGGCCCCTCATGGGTTGAACCTCAGCCAGACCCAACATTTTCTGAAGTATTAAGGATAGGTTCTACTTATGGGCACCAAATGGGTAAGGCATGGGCCCCACATGGGCTGCAGTAGCCACCAAAGTTTGGGCGTTACAGGGGCTTGACCTTGGCATCTGGGCTAGGGCTGGGTATGGGCTTTACTGGGGCTTGACCTGGGCATCTGGGCTAGGGCTGAGCATGGGTTGTGGAGTGGGTATGGAGTGGGCCCCACGTGGGCTGTACCTCAGCCAGAACCAACATTTTTTGAAAAATTCAAAGTTTGGTCCACTTTTGGGTTAGGCATGGGCCCCGCATGGGCTGCACCAAGTATCCACTTGTGCTTGAAACCTTGTTTATTCCAAGAAAAACAGGGTAGGCGTTTTGTGGGTTCAAAACGGGTTAGATATAGGCCCCACATGGGCTGCACTACATTCTCTTGGACCATCTTCCTCCAACAAAACTAAAAAATTGAGAGTTGTTCCTTCTTATGGGCACCCAATGGGTCAGACATGGGCCCCACATTGGCTGCATTACCTACTCTTGAGACCATCTCTTCCAACAATAAGTGAAAAATTGAGGGTAGTCCCTTCGTATGGGCACCGAATGGGTTAGACACTGGCCCCACATTGGCTGCACTACCTACTCTAAGACCATCTTTTCCCAACAAAAATTGAAAAATTTACGGTAGTCCCTTCTCATTGGCACCCAATGGGTTAGACATGAGCCCCACATTGGCTACACTACCTGCTCTAAGACCATCTTTTCCCAACAAAAATTGAAAAATTGAGGATAGTCGCTTCTTATGAGTACCCAATGGATTAGACAGGGGTCCCTCATGGGCTGCACCACATAGCCCCCAACCATACTTTTTTGTTTCAAAAAAAAGGGGGGGGGACTTTTTATGGGTACGACATGGGCCCCACATGGGCTGCACTACTAACCCTAGTACCCAATTCTTTTTATCAAAAACAAAAAAGTTTGGGGTTGGCCCATTTATGTTGAAAACCTCAATGGGTCAGATATAGGCCCGACATGGGCTGCACCAACTACACTGGAACCATCCTTTGTTTTTGAGGATAAAACAATATCATAAGGATAAAAAAATATCATGTTAAGCATTTTGTATGGGTACCCAATGGGTAATGAATGGGCCCCGCATGGGCTGCCATTGTTACTGTGGAACCCTCTATTTTATTATTTTTTCAATGAAAATTTAGTTTTGGTAATTTGGGTATTTTATGAGGTACAGGATATGGGCTCAACATGGGCTGCCCATTGGGTTGCCCCTGTCTACCCCGTGTCTGCCCCATGCAATATTTGGAGGGAAATCATGAAATCACCAGTAGGGGCAGGCTAAACCGTCTGAAAAATTGTCTTCTGCTCAGTCAACTTGGTCGATCAAACAATGAAGGAGGAGAGCTGTTCTGACACTATAAAATGGTGATTTCATGATGAAATATGTCAAGGTAAGTCCTTTATTTGTTAAACTTAATCCTTATTCATCACTGGCTATTACTGACCCCATGTGTTTCCTTGCAGTTTACTATTAGTAGCTGAAATTGGGCAAAAACAATTTTCAATTGCTTTATCATTTTCTTCAGAGCATGAAAATGGCAAAAACTAGCATTTCACTAATAGTTTAAGGTTGTGAAGTTGGCCTACAAGTCCTTTAGATTATGTATTTCAATTGTTTGACAGAAAAAGAAGAAAAACAAACATTGCAAATACTGACACTGTTAAATTATTAGTGAATGGCATTATGCAAACAAAATATTTCTATTCAATAGAGCCTTAGACTAGAGCCAGTACGGGGTAGGTTAATCCACCTGACACAATGTCATAGAGCTCTAGCACTTGATTTCATTTTAAATACAGGTTAAACTCATTCAGAAAGTGCTGACCGTGATCTCTGTACCGGTGGACACGGTCCAAAAAGGGGAAAAGTTTGGCCCAGTTGGGTTGGGGTTGAGTTTGGGGGTTGGGTTTGGGGCCCGGGGGGGGGGGGGTAGGGTTTTGGGCCCATAGGGGGTGAAGTTGGGGCCCAGATAGGGCAAAGCTCGGGCCCAGATAGGGCAAAGTTCGGGCCCAGATAGGGCAAAGTTCGGGCCCAGAGGGAGCAAGATTGGTGGTTTAAGCCAAGAGGGCAGCACTTGGTGTTACATTGTGGGTCTTGGTGGTAGGTCTTGCCCGTCCTGTCAGAGGAGCAGCTACAAAATGGGGCTATATTGGTGGGGGACCGCGGGCATCTTTTGGGGTGCACACTTTTCTAGAGGAGGGTGAGCACAAGTTGTGCTTATTATTATGTTTCAACTAAGGCAACAATTTTCATATAGGGGGTACAGGTCCAATAATGGGGGGCAGATACTCTCTCCCCAACATAGTGATTTCACTGCTAAAAGGGGCAGGGTTGGGGTCCAGAGGGGGCAAGGTAAGGGCACAAATGGGGCAAGGTTGGGGCACAGAGGGGCAAGGTTGGGGCAAAGACTGGACAAGGTTGGGGCACGGAGAGGACAAGGTTGGGGCACAGGGGGACAAGGTTGGGGCACGGAGGGGGAGGGGGCTTGGAACCAGATGGTTCGATCATGAGAGGAAATTAATAACAGCAACATGTTTCCTATTGGTAGAGCTAAGAATTCACTGTGTATTCCCCCTGCTCTGTAGTGCAGTTAGGCATTATTAGGCCCACCGCCGCCAGAGCCCAATGTTTTCATTTGTAGATGCCTTTCCGTCTGTTTGTCCATTTGTCCATTAACAAGATTAAGGAAAAAGTGCTGGGCACTTCCTAACGAAACTCTGTAGAATTTGTCCAATCACCTCAACAAACAACTGATTTGATTTTGGTGAAGATCCATACAGTGGATATATGGCACAATCTGACTATACACTTTTATGTATTTCTCATATATATT
Source organism: Platynereis dumerilii (assembly GCA_026936325.1). Classification (NCBI taxonomy): domain Eukaryota; kingdom Metazoa; phylum Annelida; class Polychaeta; order Phyllodocida; family Nereididae; genus Platynereis; species Platynereis dumerilii. The sequence goes on along the minus strand of JAPTHN010000010.1, from coordinate 9,826,246 downwards.
ATATCAATGTTATCTGCCTAGCCTCTTCCTAGTGTGCCTATGTGTTATGCATGACTGAGCACTCACCGAACTGTCTCCCTGCTTAGCAGTCATATTTACACTACCCTCAGATGGAGCCACTGCCTACACTGCAGCGCACTCTTACCTTCAGCGAACGAAGTTCGAATAAGGTATTGTAATCACCTGGGTAAAAATGTTGTCCGTCCGCCAAGCGGGCGGGTGGGCGTTCGGGCGGCGGGCGGATAGAAAGTTTCTGTGCTGGCACTTGACCTCTATTAAGTGTACATAGATGAAATTTGGTACATATAGCCTGTATGGTCTAGTTGTGCCTTTTGATGGTCTGATTGATAGATATTCTATACTTTTTGAAATAATAAAAAAAATATATAAATTATTTTTGTTCGTTTCGGGGCCGAAACTCAGTCAGTATTGCCTTTTCAAGCATGAAATTTGGTACACATGTGGCCTATATGGTCTAGTTGTGCCTTTTGATGGTCTCATTGATAGCTATTCTATACCTTTTGTAAAAATGACTCGTGGTCTGGCTGGCTGCGGAACTCACTCATGGCTTCGCCACTCGTGAGTTCCTCCGCCAGCCAGACCACTCATGGGTTTCAGTGGACTGATCCACCACCCTGAGTGGGTTTCATTATATTACACATATGGCCCATATGGTCTAGTCTGATGGAAAATATTAAGTGCTTTTTGAAATATTGATGCAGGCATCAAAGCCATTTCATACCCTTGTAATTGCAAGTGAGCAGTTGACTGGAATTATCACTATATAAATGTCATTATTATTTTTATTCAACATGTAAAATTGTGCAATTTTTAGGTCATTTTCCTGCTCATCTCTAAATTTATATGAGTTGCATTGTCTGCCACAGCATTCTTTAAATTTCAGACTAACACTGCTGAGAGGCACCGTGACAGTTCTGGTCCTACAAATGAGATTTTGCTGGTGAGTTGTACATTCTAAGAATCAGCAGTTTTAAAATAAACAGCCCATTGCATAGTCATTGTCAAAGTGCTAATTATGACCGCCGTTTGACTGCATTAATAAATGTAAAGAAGTAATGGAAAAACATAGCCTACTTCCAAAAAAACACTTGATTTAAAAAAAAGAAATTGTTTCTTCATTGCGTTGTTGGTGTGGAATAACTATGGGACTTTTAAAGTTTTGGGAGTCCAATAGTTGCTGATTTATGATGAGATACATTTTAACATGCACTAACGAAGTTATGATGTCAGAATGCTAATTTTCGACGTATTTTGATGACATCTTGTGTTCAGAGCTTAAAAGTCTGCTATAAAGTTTGAGAAAAAATATTTAAATCAAATCAGTCATCAAGGAATATTCATGCAGATTCTAAAATGCAAAACTTATATATTGAGAGTATAATATTTGCAGATTTATGATGAGATATGCTTCAAGTACAGGGCTAGACTCCAGACTGCCTATTTTTGGCAGCATTCTTGACAATGTGTTCCGACCCTTAAAGTCTGCTATACAGTTCGAGAAAAAATTCCAATGCTTGTCCGTTATTAAGGACAAAACTTGAAGATTCTAAAAATGTAAAAATTATTTTTCTGCGACTTATAGTTTTGCAGATTTATGATAAGAAATATGTTACAGCATTGTATGACTTATGGTATCAGAAGCAATTTTCGACATTTTTCGAGACATTCTTGTGTTCAGAGGTTTAAAGTCTGCTACTATGTTTGAGGAAAAAAAGTCAAACTAAATCCATCATCAAGCACAACACTTGCATATCCTAAGAATATACAAAGCAAATTTATGAGTTCTATAGTTGCTGATATATGTTTTGGCGAATAAATGATATAATAATAATAAATCAGTTTCATTTTTTGAGTGTCATTTATGTTAATTTTTGGGGTTTTTTTTTTTCAGGAATAATTTGAACGGTCATTGTATACAAGAAGCTATCAAAGTCAATTGAAGACTGGAATCTTCACAGGGGAATTCATAATAACAAAGCAACACAAGGTAGAATTACAATTATAATTCTTGTCTAATTGAGAAATAATATAACTATTAGTGTTTGTATTTACATTTCAGTGCTTTTTGATGTTTCTGTGTAATTATTTTGCACTATTTTTTTCTTCTATAAATATATTCAGAAAAAATTTGTTGCAGGGTTACTGAAAAGAAATTGATTCGAATGAAAGACAATGGTTATACGACGCAAAGTATGTGACAAGGACCAGCGAGGAAGCAGGGCATCCTGCCAAACATTACACATGTTACACCACCGTCATGGCAAGGGAAATCTAACCTGCAACACAGTATAATCACAAAATACATGGCTACATAATTGTGCTCAAGAATGACAAAACTTTGTTGATGATGTTCACGGATTACCTTGGTTCACAGAAGTGACGGAACAAACACAAGCATATCAATTTATCATTGATCTTTTCATGGATTTGAATACATGGACCGTCATGGATTTACCCTTGTATAACTCAATTGGACATAGGCCCTATGTCACATTGAGAACTGTGAGACATTGGAATTATCCTTATTGGACAAATAAGCTGCACTATATAAGTGAAAACTGACTTAATTATATTACAGTATGTAAAGTATGTAATGCCATGTCGTGGCCAGCCTTGATTGAATTGAGTATAATATTAACAGTTCAACAAAAGTAAGCCCCCCCCCCTAACTAAACTCAAATATCTCAACGATTCCTTCTCTGATTTTTGTAAAAGTTGGTTAAATTAAAGGCCTGTATATCGAACCTAAATATGTGTATTTGTAGCTCAGTGCCATTATTCGTGACTGAGCCAGCAACCTTCGAGTGGACCTACCTATGTTTTCAAAAGTCTGTGGCTTTTCCGATGGATATGACCAATTTCTACATTTGAGGAGCCACCAGCTTGTTATACTTCATCAAGAATTTGGAGAAAATTTGTTTCTAAAACATATTTAGTGGACAACAGAAGACCCGTTGGGTGAGTGAGTTTGTGTTTTTTCGCCCCATCACCACCGGTGTGGGCTATTTAGAGGTGTCCCTTGGAAATCATTTGAGTGTAGTTTGAGTACCTTTTTGTAAATACGTTTTAGGGTCTAAGCCTAAAATCAAAATTTTTGAAAAGAAGGCTATGTGCATCGAGTGTTTGCTGGCTCAGACAAAAATGTAGCAATCAAGCTGCGAATATACAAACAAAATACCAACATACAGGCCTTCAAACTGGTAAACTTTTATTAAGATCAGAGAAGAGGTCTTAGAGATATTCATGTATGTGTAAAGGGGGACTTATTTTTGTTGGAACTCTTTACATCATGATTCAAAGATCAGTGCCAGCAGTGATACACTGAGCATCATTAAAATGCAAAAACAGAAGGTTCTAATATGCTTGTCAGGACCATATATGAGGTCTGTGCCTGTTTTTATTATTATTGGACAAGGAAAACTGAAAATGTCATTGTTTTCAAAGGCATTGTTATATTTTTAAATGATGCTTGATCATCAGCGTACATTTGAAAGTATCCATAAAATGTAACATTTTACATAATACGAGGGGTGTCCCAAAAGTTCTGACCAATTTTTTGGCAGACCTTTCTATTTGAAGTAGCTGAATGACATTTTCATAGAATCAATTTAAGGTATTTCACTATCTATTTTGAAAATATGGTACCTGTTGGGACTGTTTAAATAACTTTTCTGTTGCCATGGAAACAGAAGGTCAGTTCACATAGCGCAGCTCAACTTTTTACGCCAAATCCAAGAGTCTAGGCTTGTAAATAACGAAGGAATTTACCGTAAATATGCAATGGATGATCATGAAAAATATTATTTGGAAACCGAACAGTGTCACAAAATTTTTCATTTACATTTAAAGTCACTGTGGATCAGTTTAATCCCTGTGCTGAGGCAATCACCTGGGTCCTCCAAACCAGTCTGTTCCTAAATTATGGAATTTCAGTGTATGTGGCTTCTGCTTCATTTCTCGTAATGATTATTATTTCTTTAATTTTTGAAATGGTATATAATATTTTAGTATCACCAAAAGGTACAAAAGGCCAAATCTGGTAATTAAAGCAGATGAGGTTGGGTTGAGAACCAAAGGTTCTTCAACACTGCCTCGTGACAGTAGATTTTTTCAGCCAAACTGTGTCAAGCGCTGTTAGGCAACTGCTGGATAAAGCCTTTGGTAATTGCCTCAGCTGATCAGGTTGAAATATAAGTAAATGTTTATAGTGTAATGGAAGATATCTTGAAAGACTTCAAGCCAATCAAAAAATACATTAAATTTTGCTTGCAATAATTTGGGTTTTTTTTACTGTAAATACTGTGACTTTACTAATTTGCTGATTTTTTCCCGATAAATTGAGCTGCCCTTGGCGCACTGACCTCTCGTAACCATGGCAACAGAACAGTAACTTAAACACTTCTTTCAGTCTTGATTTTTTCAAAATAGATGGTCACATACCTGAAATTTATTCTGTGAAAATTTTATTTAGCTATTTCAAACAGAAAGGTCTGCCAAAAAAATGGTCAGAACTTTTGGGACATGCCTTGTACATTTGTATATACTAAAAACGCACTTGTTTCTAAGATTTATTTGGTGAAATATAAATATACAGTATTGTTTTTCTTGAAGGTATACACTATACACCCCTCAATCATTTGCCATTGAATTCTATTTTAATTCTATTTTTAACTTGCCTCGTGGTAATGGCTGTAACATCACCGACATTGCCTGCAATATTGATACAATGCAAGTATAATACCATTGAGGTTTCCTACTATATCTACAGTAGCACGTCCATTTACCATGAGACATGTTCGACATGTAATTCAATGGCAAATCATTTCGGGGTGTAATTACTTTCAGAGCAAAGTTCTGTATATTATTATTGTCATTATGTATTACACAATTTTTAAAAGTACACTCTTGCTCATAAATATGGAATATATGGCTCATGTAAAAAAGTGAGCAGAAATTTGGTAACACCATTTCGTTATAGGAGCTGCAAACAGACTTCCAACAATTTTTCTAGATAAATATGGGTCCATTCAAAACCAAAAAATGAATATTTTATTAAATTGTAGAAAATTTTAAAAACTGGGCTCAATTATGGAAATACTGAAAAAACAACAAATATTCCAGATTTTTGAAGGGTTAAAATCACATGAAATATTGTTGATACATGTTGATACATGAAAATAATTGTCACTAAAAGAATAACTAGGGTCAAAATGAGTTAATAACATAGTTTATATTGGAAATAATACCCTCTAGGGGTAATCAGAACTATGATCTGAATGCCACACCCCATATTGTCGTGATTTGAGAATTCCTTCCTTTCTAAAGGGATTGAAGTTCTGAAATTTAAGGGATAGAAGGTAGATGATGCACATCTTGGATGTACAATTTCATTTGGTGCCAATGATGCTCGATTTCGACGAAATTGGGAAAAATTATGATACAAAAATTTTGAAAATTTTTTGAATTTTGAAAATTTTTGGTTTACGTAAACATCAGAACCACTTTCACGTACTGAAAAGTACATCCATGAAGAGTTCTTCCAAATGGTACAATGGCTTTTACTGAAAAAAATTTTGATTGCTCGCTATTGACAGTTTGTCACATCACAATAGTGTCAATTTAGTACTCCAATTGATGGCAACCAAAAAACCATTAATCAGTGATTCAAAATGGATTAATAGACAGTTATCGCACAGCACCGAGTGCAATATCAGTTTTTATGGCACCGAGGTGACTAATATTGCACGAGGGCGCAGCCTGAGTGCAATATTAGTCACCGAGGTGCCATAAAAACTGATATTGCACGAGGTGATGCGCAATAACTGTTATATCATATGGTTTTTTGTGTCAAATGCAAAGAAAAGGGCTGGAATTCCTTGTCCAAACTCTCTATGTGTTTCTTTTGATCCGCCTTTTAAAAATGTATCTCGTCAAAAGGCAATAAATATTTCACTCACAAAAAAATTTTTCACACTTTCGGAATGGAAAAATGATTTACTTGGTGACGGATTTTATTTTAGTTTTTTTTCTGAAACTTTATAGCAGACTTTAGACCTCTAAAGTCTAAACACTAAAAAATCACGGAAAAATCGGCAAAAATGCTGTTTTTCGGTCACTTATTGCTGTATTTTGTTCAAACAAATAAAATAATCAATACGAAAACTATATATCCCAATAGCCCTTTAATAGCCGCATCTTTTGCCGCAAAAAACAGCATTCTATCTTCTTCCTTTGCGGTGCAGTGAATCTTTTAGTAAAATGGAAAAACACAATCTTTTTGTCAGGTTGTAGTTGCAGTAGCACTGAAACATGTTGCTTCCTCTCAGGTCCATCCGATCTCTCACATGTTGAAATGAGCGTGCAATATAATGCGTGCAATAATGTAGAATATTGCACGGCTGTCGGCCAATGAGAAGCGAGTATTTCCGCTAGCCATATGATATTAGAAAATATTGCAAAAGTCATCCTTGCCAGTGTATCACACATACACCTGACTAAAAGAGACTTTGTAAATGTTAGATGTATGATCCTCTATCATGCTTACAAAACATTGTTGTGTTGTGATAAACAGTTGATAGCGAACGATGTAATCAATTTCCAGCCAGAACGATGGTGCTATTTGAAGAATATCTTCTTTGGTTCAGTTCATTGAAAGTGGTTTCTGGTAATCACAGTCCAAAAATTTCAAAATTTCAAGAAATTGTCAAAATTCCCAGATATTGATATTTCCTGACTGCGTCCAAATCAAGCATCATTGAGGCAAATGAAATTGTGCGTCCAACATATGTATCGCCTGCCTTCAAGAAAAAATAGGTGTGCCATTCTACTCTAATTCTTGATTACCCCTACACTACAGGGTATTTTCAAGATACAGACTGTTGCTAACTCATTCTGTCCCCAATTATTCTTTTTCTGTCATTCATTTTCATGTATCAACAGTATTTCATGTGATATCAACCCTTCACAAATTTGGAATATCAGTTGTTTTTTCAGTATTTCCATTATTGACCCAGTTGTCAAGATTTTCTCCAAATTCATAAAATGTTCACTTTGAGGTGTTGAGTGGGCCCATATTTATCTAGAAAAATTGTTTGAAGTCTAGTTGTAGCTCCCATGACGAAACATTTTTGGTGTTACCAAATTTCTGGTCACTTTTTTACATGTCCCTATATTCCATATTTATGAGCAAGAGTGTATGAAGAAAGTAGAATTATTGGATTATAGGCTTTTTAAAACTGTATAATTATGTGTGTTTCATATCAGCACACTTCCATTGGGCCTAGAATAGATTCAAGTTAAACGAACTGTGTATAGTTGCTTACATATTTCCACTTCAAGAATTAATTTTTTTTCCTCAAAAATTTTACTTTATGTTATATTCATGTAAATGTTTACCGTCTATTACTAAATATTTTCGTGAATTTTATATTTTATGAATGAAAAATTATATAAATTTTTATTGAATACTGAAAATGAAAAGTTCTGTGTGTGTTTTTAATGCTCTAAAAAGTTGCTTATACTCTGATTGCAGCCATTGGAAGTGGGCCAAGCTTGGGCCCATATGTGGCACTATATCTAGGTCAGTGTGTAGCCCATTCTGTGCCCGTGGTAGCTTGAAATGGGACCCACTTCGGGCCCAGCTTGGACCCAAATGTTGCACAATATCTGAGGAAGGCAATATGTAGCCCATTCTGTGCCCATGGTAGTTTGAACTGGGACCCACTTCGGGCCCAGCTTGGGCCTATATGTGGCACAATATGTGAGGCCGGTATGTAGCCCAAGCTGTGCCCGTTATAGCTTGAACTGGGACCCACTTCGGGCCCAGCTTGGACCCATATGTGGCACTATATCTGAGGCTGGTAATATGTCGCCCATTCTGTGCCCATGGTAGTTTGAACTGGGACCCACTTCGGGCCCAACTTGGGCCTATATGTGGCACAATATCTGTGGCCGGTATGTAGCCCAAGCTGTGCCCATGGTAGTTTGAACTGGGACCAATTTTGGGCCCAGCTGAGGCCCATATGCGGCACAATATCTGAGGCCAGTGTGTAGCCCTTTCTCAGCCCAGGGTAGCTTTATCTGGGACCCACTTCGGGCCCATTTTGGGCCCATATGAGGCATAATATCTGAGGCCAGGGTGTAACCCATTCTATGCCCATGGTAGCTTGAACTGGGGCCCAGTTTGGCCCCAACTTGGACCAAAGTCTACCCAATGGTATACTTCTAGTGGCCAGTATGTAGCCCATTCTGTGCCCATGGCAGCTTCATCAGGGACCCACTTTGGGCCTGTCTTGGGCCCACTTTGGGCCTGCCGTGGGCCCATATTGGTCCCACTTTGGGCCCACCTTGGGCCCATCTTGGGCCCATTTTGGTTCCACCTTGGGCCAATATGTGCCAAATAATACAATGCTTGAGGCCAGGGTGTAGCCCATTCTGGGCCCATGCCAATTTGAACTGGGACCCACTTTGGCCCAACAGGGGCCCGATATCTATTTCCTTCATGGGGCCTGTTACGGGCCCAACTTGGGCCCAAACCCACTCTGGGCCACTGCGGGCCCCTGTGACAACCCCGCAGCTGGGCCCAAGCGGGCTGCCAGTATGGGGCCCTCTGGGCAGCCTGGCTCGGGCCCAAGCCGGGCCTGCCTGGGAGTGTTTCCTGGGAGGTCATGCTTCAAGAATACACTTATTTCAGTCTGTAGCAGAAGTAAAACAGCTACAGAAAAGCTGCTGTTGGCATTTTCTAGTTATATACTGTATAGTTATCTTCCCATAACAATCTTATAGGAAATATAGGGCTAAGCCACTGGTCGAATAGAATTTCCTCAAGCATTTAGATTCTACATCTGATATCATCTCTGCATTTGCGATCAATACCAATCTCCTTCTGCTGGTTCTTGTGCCGAACAGCTGCAAGAGTACATTGCTGCCCTCTGGTGATTTATGTACAAGTCTTCACTTTTATTTATTCTTATGAGGGCAGCAAAATTGGGTGGAGATCTATACAAAGCAGTGAAACTCATATTTTGTAATTGGTCATGACTGCTCAAAATATAAAATCATCAGCATGGACTGTAGTCGGATTGCACAAGATCTCGTCTCATAGGAGGCTGATTGGCAAGATGAGAGACGATGGATGGATGATTGGGCTTTAGTCTTTACGTCATGTATTTATGCACATGGAGGAAACAGCAAAGAGGCGAAGGATGATGAAACTGCCATCCAACATGGGACCAGGTGACCCAGCAAGAGCTGAATTTGAACCCTGGACCAATGATTGGTAAGATCTGAGAGCGCAGAGAAGTGAAGATATACCAATACTGTGATTTCAAATAGGACTGACAGATTAGTAGGGTTTTACATCCATCCGGTAATTTATGTTTGGTTAAGACGAAGGACGATTAAAGCTGCTGTCCAAGATAGGACCAGGTGACCAGGTTCATAGCTGGAAATGAACCCCAGACCAAGCCATTAGAAGCCTAGCAAGCTACCAACTGATATAAATGGAGTTCCCCTCCCTCCACATTCAAAACGGAGTTTTGGAATTAATGACTGAAGAGCCAGATCAGTATCGAAGACCATTTCTAACAGGGTATTACTTTTACTGAATCTTCGACACAAGCAGAGCTGGGGTGAGGGTATTGACTTTGAACAACAACACAAACAACCTCGCAAAATTCTCAATAACTTACCTATAGGTCCCATCACACCGGGATCAAGAATTTCCACTTCGAAGTAATTCTTCTCTGGCACCAATGGATGTGCAGCTATATACATGCCTATTTTGGCACGGGATCTGCCCGCGAAACTGTAAAAAAAAAGCTAGATTATAGATTCCATGCATCTTCATGCTTTTTGAAACCACTCAACCACCCATAGTCATACTACAAACAATAGAATCTATGATGCATTCCTAAAAGAATATGATACAGAATTGCAGAAAACTTCCAAAAGTTCCTTCTTAGCAGTGGGGGCATTTCTTGACAAGGTGAAGCTTGTGTCAGAAACAAATATTTGAGGATGCCATGTAAATTGGCACATCTGCCTTTTTTGTAAAATATTTCAATAACGCTGTGACATGCGGCATATTGAATGCATACCTGATGGCATCTCCGAATATGTTGACCCACTGGCTCCTGGCCTGGTGGATCTGGGCTTCTCGGTATCCTTCTTGGATTGCTCTGATTCTTTGATTGTGTCTGTGGCGCATCTGTTCGCGCATTCTTTCTCTCAAGTGGTCCATCTGAAAAATTTTCAAAAGTAATACCTAATTTAATAATTGAGTAATATAAGTCACTTATAGTGATGCACGGATAGTGAAAATAGCCGGATACCGGATAATCCGGCAACACCAACTGCCGGATACCGGATAGCAACCGGATAGTTGGAACCGGATAATAAACATACGAAAAAGTAAATTTTTCAGCGTTTGCGGTTGATTACGATTTTTTTTTTCTGAGAGCCGAGCGATATTGGTCAAGCAGGAGGACTGTTCCTCTGATGGAATGTTTTTCGTTATGTTCTGTAACTGAATTTAAATTTTGAAGATGGCTACATCATGTTTTTGACTGTCTTCTTGTAACATTCTTATATTTATTAACAAATTTTTTTAGCTGTTCACTTATTTTTGAGCATCCCAGATATCCGGTTCTGACACCCTAATTTTGCCGGATACCGGATATCCTGCAAATTCCAATATCCGGCTGGATACCGGATACATTGCCGGATATCCGTGCATCCCTAGTCACTTACACTGTACCTACCAGGCGATATTTGGGGGGGGGGGGGGGGGCTATGGATTTTACCCCTGGGACGAACTTTTTTTTTTGCTCACAAAGCGTCGATGAACAATTTTATCAAAACTGAATTTTAGCATTACGGTACCCCAGCTACAAGTGGAAACAAACTTTTTTATTTTCAAGTGCTGAACAAACTTTTTTTTCAGTATCAAATGGGAAACAAACTTCTATTTTCGCCAAAAATCCATAGCCCCCCCCCCCATTGTATTGAGTGTTACGGTGATGAGAGATTTTTACGTGTCCATGTATTATTTTGAACAGCATAGCAAAACGGTTGTTCCATCATCTTGTACTGAGACTAGGCCATTTAAGTTGGTCAATCATGGCCATGACAGGAGTGGTACTGGGCCAATATTATCTATATATTTGAGTGACCATCAGGCAGCACGGTGTTGCACAGCTTCCAATTTTGCCAGTGTTTTTGTCAGTGCAAGGGTCCCAGAGTACCCAGACTCGGCAGAATATTCTAGATGAGATGAATGAGTGATTTGTTCTTTTTGAGATGCGCATGGTGCTGTAAAGTCAACTAGGCAACACCTGTCAGTACAAACCAGGTGACAAGAAATTTGGAAAACTCATACCAGTGCAAACTAGGTGACAACTTACAAGCAGTTCCAACCAGGGTATAAAATTAGATCACTGCGCGTTTTGTGTTGTGCGAACTATTGCCATTAAAATGGATAACCAATTGGTGTTCTAATACCAATTGGTATTAAGCATTACAAATTTGCAAAAGATGACCAATTGACCATCACCAGGCAGACAAAAGTATCAAATTTGTTGAAATACAAAGTATATGTTGGACTTCCACGGTTCATCGTAATTTAGCATAAAAAGGGTGAATTTGATCACTGCACAAATTCAGATTGATCACTGCACATTTCAGATTGATTACTGCACATTTTGGGATTGTTGCACGTTTATTTTATACCCTGGTTCCAACTAGGTGACACAAATTTACACAGCACTTCCAACTAGGTGACACAAGTTCACAAAACACATCATCCAACTAGATGACAATTATACATTTCCTAATTGACCACCATTGAAGGTGATCTGTCACCTTGTTGGTATCCCAAATGAAATATGTGTCACCTGCATGGTATCTGGGGGTATCTGCTGTCACCTAGTTTTCTAACAAGTGTAGCCCAGTCGGTTGTGGTATGTCACCTAGTTGGTTGTCGCCTAGTTGGTAGTGTTGTAGACTAGTTGTCTGTAACCTAGTTGACTGGCAATCGGGTATGGTACTCTGAGATTATGTTTTAGGAAGGCTAGACTTTTATTAGCCTCGTGGTAAACAATTCAATATGTTTGTTCCAGCTAATGTCTTGAGATGGTATTACCCCTAAGTATTTACAATCGTCTTCGACTTTGAGTGTACGGCCATGAAGTTAGTAATCTGTTTTAATGATGCTGTTACGGCAATTTCGCGTTATTCTCAGCATGTTACATTTGTCAGGGTGGACCTGCATTTGCCATCGCCGCATCGGACTTCCAATGCTGCGAGTTTTTCCTGTAGAGTTTGCAAAGAGTCTAACAGTGCCACAGAGCAGGTAAGGGTCATTTTCGCGAAAACGCGCAATTTGATGTCCTGCATTCGTGTGTGCCTGCCTTTGTAGGACTGAAATTGATTTTTGGCCAAATATTTAGAATAACGTTTTTCCTAGAAGGAAACAAAAATTTAAGTGGGTGCGGCCATGCTGAACATGCTATATCACGCATTAAGTAGTCAAAATGTCCTTACCGTGGCATGTCCGCAACTCAACATCTTAATTTCAAACGTGTGCAAATTGAAAATTGCTGCATAAAATGTGACATGCAAAGTGTGTATTTCTAGATATTTGTTACATTAACTACCTAGAAGTTTTTTTCTGAAATATAACTAATTTATCCACATCTCAGGACGTTTTGAAGGTGTGTCCCAGTTTTGAAATTACCACCGTCTTTACCGTGACCAAAGAGTTCAAGTTGCCACCAGAGTAAGTTAACAAGGCATGATGTCTCCAGATGCCACTAGGGTGTAAAGAACCAGGATATAACTACTGTTTTACCACATCATTGGGAAAGCCAGAGCTGCCATCTGTTGGTCAGACCATGAAATAGGTTTTATCTTGACTTCGTCGCAACTAAACTTCGTCTTTACCGAACCCACAACAACGGAGGGAGTTCAAAAGGTATGAGGATGTAAATGACATCATTGGTTTAGGAGTCTGTTCCAGAAGTAGTTGTGGTACTCTGAATTATGTAGTCCACTTTCTCTGGAAGAAATGCTGCATAACATGTCTTTTCCGTGGCCAAAATCTGTCTTTACCGTGGTCAAATCAATGCAAATATGCTGTGACACGGTAAAGACAAGGCTGGCCACGGTAAAGACATCTGAGTAAATTTGCTTTGATTTCATTGTGCACGGTAAAGACAATTTTTCCAAATAATTGAAAATGTCAAATATTCACCCAAATTAGTTATCCTGTTACATGCAGCGTGGTAGTACCACATATTACATTATGTAAACAGAAAAAAATAGTAGTTGAGTATTATTGGCTCAGCTTCCTGACATAAAAAAATTGGTTATGTCTTTACCGTTACTGCGCGTTTTCGTGAAAATGACCCGTAAATTCTTCTGCTAAGTCATTTACAATTACATCATGTAGAATATAAAGTTTAACAGTCTGGTGGACTATTTTAAAAATTGCAAGGGTGACAGGATGCGGGGTGTCTAGCACACAACAGGAGAAGCTGCCAATTGGCTCTGGCAAAACTGCTGACTGTTGCCAGAGATTGCCTTGACAATTCAATTGCAACTGAACATTGTGTATTGCTGATGTTGTTGTCACAAAGGTGTGACAAAACATGATGTCGAAATGGCCACGGGTTTTTCACCGCCTGTGATTTTCACGCTAATTGTGACCTTATAACGCCCTGATTGCACATGTGAACTCTGTAACTTACGACTTGTGAACATATTTTAATCAATACAACATCGTTTGTAGACACACAACCTTGTTATGTACCTAATTACCTCTGTTTTTTGTCAAAGAGTACAACCTGTCTTCGGAAACAACATGTTCTGTTTACCTCAGATGCGCATGCGCAATGAGCTCCGTTCCCAAGTCGGCCACCTGCGAAATCGTCCCCGTTTAATCGACTTTCAAATGACTGGAAGGACCAGTGGCGTAACTATAGGGGTTCTTGAGCGGGGATGGGCACAGGGTGAGGCAGATAATTGTCTGGAGAGGGAGCAGCTGGGCCACAGGCATAATAATTTCTTACAAAAATCTCACATTGCTAAACGTATCCTGTATACAATACATACAAGGTTGGCAACTCCCTCAATATTCCTGGTTGGAGAATCCCTGCTGTTATGCTGTCTCAAGCAAGAGCATGAATTCTCAAACCAGGAGTTGCCAACCTTGTATATAAATTCAATGAGTGCATTGAGAAGCTTTTTTCTCAGAATGATTGTAATGCCTGTGAGCTGGGCACCCAGACATTCTGTATTTTAACTGAGGCAATAATTTTCATGGGGGGCGGGCATGTGCCCCAGGTGCCCCCCCCTCCAGAGCAGTGGCGTAGCCAGGATTTTTTCCAGGGGGGGGGGCAAACCACCTAGACATTTCCCCAAAATTGCAGTCACTACCAAGTAAAGACAACTGCTTTTCGCGTGTCGAGCATTGTTTAATACATAATGTTAAAAAATTCTTTCAGAATCGCATTACCAATACCATTGTATAGTTGTCCCTAAATTATTAATGATAAGTTGATAACTTAACATATGTCCGAATAATATGATTGAAAAGTCTGGAAGATATCGTGAAAATGCTAAAAAGTTGGGAAATGTTTAAAAGAGCCAAGAAATTACTACCTTGATTGGCAATTCAGAGAAATTTATGGAAGATAAAACTGAAAAAATTAAGCATTTCCTTGCAAAAATAGGAAAAGCTAGGATCTAAAATCCAGGGAAATAAACATTGAAAAGAAATAGTGAAATGTCCAGAAAAAAAAGAAGCAGAGGAAATTAATGTTATTCTAGAGAAAATTGGGTATAAGTAAGCGCCAGCGAAGGCCACAACTTTAGTATAATATAGTCATATTATACAGCAATATTAAACTGATTAGTAGTGGAATTTTGGGGTATTTTATCGCATATAGTATGTATGCCTCTGAGTGGAAAATGTCATATGTCATGTCTTGTTGTTAATGTGATGGGTGTTGTGTTTCAAAACTACTGTAAAGGTTATCAGTAATGATTTACTATTGGACCCTTATTGTATATATTTGTTATTATTTACTCATATAGTATATAGTATGTTATCTTATCATTTCATTGTTGTGTCAGAATATACACATTTTGAACTAAAGTATCACATGCATTGTACATGTAGCCTGGTACATTTTAGGCCAGCATCAGCAACATAGAGTAAAATAATCAATAGATCATGCTTGGTGGTATTTCCTTTTAAGGGCTTTAGCCAATATCATGGAAAGGGCCTGCAGTAGGCGTGGCCAAGGTAACCGGGCATTTATAATGGGGTGCAGGGCTACTGCGAGGGTTACTATGTTACTAGTAGAAGAGTTGAAGAAGTGTTAGACAGAGAAGAGAGGGTGAGAAGTGGTCCAAGGGCCTGGGCTGGGGCTCAGTGCCATGGGCACCAGATCTAGAATGAGTTTATTTAAGGTCAGTACATTTCTTATTAACAATAGTATTAAGTTTGTAAAGAGCTGAATCAAGTAACTTTCAAGGACTTCGAGACGGCATTTGGTAACAGCTATCTGGGTTAATTGCAAGTAGACTGATTGTTCTTGACAAGGTGCATCTTAGGCTGAATTTAGCAGTATGGAAAGACTGGCAAAAGTCATAATGATCCAATTTCACATTTTATGAGTATGAAAGGTTTTGAACTATTAATTTATTGTATGATGTATGAAAGTGAGGGGGGTTATTCAGGGTTTTATACATGGTTACGCCGAGGTATGGCGGTTTGCTGTTATTCCTGTCGAGTGAGGACAGAGAAACAGTTTGAGGTTCTCCCAGTGTAATGGGATGGTTGATGTGTATGTGAGGTTATTACAGATGTTAAGTATTGATTTCTAAGATGTGACTTTGATCTGATTAGATCGGAGTACATGAGTAGTAGCATAAATGTGTGAATCTGGTTTCAGGATTTAGAACAACCACAACGATCTGTGGTTTTGCTAATAAGTCAATGTGAGCCTACAGTATAGAGCCAGTGACTTGATGAGTTGATCAAGAAAAGCTTTGCCTTTAATGTCAAATCCAAGTATCTACAAAAGTGTATCATGACTTCATTCAGATTGATAATGGAAATATTGTCATTTATATTTAAAGTAATTGTGGTAATAATTCTCAAGGTGAATTGTTTTCAAGTAAATTAAATGGATTCTCATCATTGTGTGAAATTGAGTACTTTCTGTGGAATTTGTGCTAGGTTTGTTTACTATTTGCTACATTCAGGTCCAATAGCATTGTCTGTACATTTTAACCTTTATTTTATGGTTGTTGCATAATAAATGTTTAAACTTTAATCACAATCTTGGGTAATTATTAAACAAAGATTAGTCAGATTGCACTGCATTTATTTCCAGCAGTCAATTAGATTCTAGGATCATTTAGTTCTATAGAGTAATTCAATACTATCAATACTAAAAGTCTCATGAATATGGATCATTTATATCCATATTCTGGAAATGCGTACTTCCAATACAAAGAGACTGATATTCCCCAGAAGTAGATTAGAGATATAGTTTCCAATAGCATCTATAAATTGATAATGCAAACTTACGATCTGAGGTCTTTTCACAAGCCAAGCCAAGTATAGCGAGTATTTATAAGCGAGTTAGAGTTTAAGGTGGAGTTAATGAGTGTGATGAATTTCCCTAATTATCTATTGATGAAGTTTTTCCCCAATGTAATGTAATGACTATACCTTTCTTTTTGTTATTATTATATGGTGGAGAATCCGGGCAAATGATCATTTGATGAAACAGGTTCAGTCGCCCGCAACTGATCTGGATCATCTGATACATTAGAGCAATCTATAGAACTGTCAGGTTCATGTACACTTTGTGAATCATGTGATGTCATTCCATCTTTGTCCTCTTCCTGAGATATGTCCTGGGGAAACTGATAGCCTTGATCAGCATCCAGCATCCGCTTAGGTCGGTTGACCTTTTGTCGTAAATTGTATGTATGGACGAAACGTGTTCCCTCATTTGTGGTCATTTCCCCATTTTGCTTAACATTTCCCCATTGTGCTTATCATTTCCACATTTTTCTTACTTTTCCCCATTTTTCTTCCTATTTTGGGCAATATATCTGCAAAAATTTCCCCAGAATCCTTTCACAGGGGGCAACTTAATAAAAAATTTTGGCAATGCTGTGCGTTTATTTTTTTTCCAAAATATTTTTTCCCCTAATTTTTTGGTAATTATTAGAAAATGCTTGCTCTTGAAATATTTTTTCTCCTAATAGATTTTTTAATTTTTCGCCAAATTTTATTTTTTCCAAGTTTATTTTCCCCCAAATTTTTCCTAATTAGTAATACGCTAGTTTTTTTCCAAATTTGTTTTTCCCAATTTGTTTTTTCCAATTTTCCCTCCAAAAATGTTTCCCAATTTTTTCATACATTAGAATGCATTTGAAAATTTGTTTGCTCACAAATATTGATCTAGAATTACCAAACATGTCACCTAAATGTAGAATTGCGCCTCGATCATTAAAAAAAAAAAATCTAAAATGATGCATTATCTAATTCACAGTGTCACTCTAGTCGAATGACTACCGCTATCAGACAGTAAGCAATAATCTCCATTGTAACTGGGATGAACTTCAGTAGCAAAATATTGCCAAAATTTATTGGAGAGTGCCCCCCCCCCCCTTCACTTCTATACTATAGTGACTTTTGGGGCGAATTTGGATTGTGACGGTTTGACCAATTTGTAAATTGATTTTTATTATTATTTCATATGAAAACATAATGTGAAATTACTTACAACTAATCATACGCTTATGTAACAATGTTATTAAATAAAAAATAAAAAATTGGGGCAAAAATTTTGGACACGTGACCTGACCATAACAAATGTGCGTGTTGTCTGTTGCTGAAAATTGCAGAGGCGGGGACGGTTTAAACACAAACTGTACCTTTTCTGTTTGTGCTGTTGAGTTTTTGATGTGGGGATAGCCAGCTATGGGTTGCTTGCAATCTAGTACGAGCCAAGATGACAATATTCAAGGCAATGGGGACGGAGATGCACCTCAATATTCATGGTAAGTTTTCTCCCAAAATGTGATAAACTTGCTGCAGCATGTTGTGCTGTGCCTGTGGTGGATTGGGCATGTTAATTGTCAGCTACCTGGTAATGTGTCAGTGTCACAATGGCATACCTGGTTGCAGTGACTTAATTACAGCCAAAATTGACAATTTGATTTCTTAAGTAATGCATTTAAATCCTTTTATATTAAATTATTTTTATGGTGTAAAAATGTTTCATTAATTAAACATGAGAAGTCATTGATCTGTCCTGAATATAGCCTGCCCACCCCAGCATTCATTCATTCATTTAAATATTCATTCATTCTTTCAAATATTCATTCATTCTTTTAAATATTCATTCATTCTTGAAATATTCATTCATTCATTTATCATTCATTCATTTAAATATTCATTCATTCAAATATTCATAATTCATTCAATTTCAACAGTTCAATAACTTGAGAATACGTTCGGCCTTTTGGGTAGTTATCTGAAGAATCCAGCAAATTATATATATACCGGTATATTATCCTTTTCATGAGTCTCCATTCTCCAAAAAAAAAAAAATTAATTAATTTTTGGTTAATTAATCAAATCTGTAGTAGTTAATTAATTCTGTAGTAGTTACAGTGTTAAAGGTATTATTGGCTATCTTGACAATTTTGGTCTATTGCATAACATCTGAAAGAAAGAAGAAGAATTAAAATTTAAATGCGAAATGTATTCATCATAGCTATAGTTTGCAAAGTTTGCATAAGAACTTTAAATTGCTTGTATTTCAAACGGACATGTCTAATACTACTAGCAGTGTACCCGTCTTACGACGGGTAGTATATACTATTTGGGGTCCTACGCCTATGTATACACTATCATATTTATAACAAGAATGCAAGCAGTCAGTGCTTTATCTGCCACCAAAATTCCATTGGCCTAAAAGCTAAATTTGAATTAAAGCTAATTTGCATATTTTGCAGCCAAAGTATGCAATTTTATTTTGCAGCCAAAGCATGCAATTTTATTTTGCAGCCAAAGTATATGATTTTAATTAGCCACATATGGAAGATGCTTGGGGGAATAATAGATAGCTGGTTTGGCTAATGGCTAGGAAAAGCACTGCGTCATTAGATAATTTAACCAAAATTTTTAGGGATGCACGGATATCCGGCACAGTATCCGGTATCTGGCTGGATAGTGGAATTTGCCGGATATCCGGTATCCGGCAAAATGAGGGTATGAGAACCGGATATCAGAACCGGATATCTGGCATGTTCAAAACTTAATGAAAGGCTAAAATTTTGATAATTTAACCAAAGGAACGTTACCACGACTAAGTCAGTAACATTATTTCACCATTTTCAAAATCAGAATTCAGTTTATACAGAACAAAACGAAAAACATTCCATCAGAGGAACAGTCCTCCTGCCGGACCGATATGTCTAAGCTCTCATAAAAAATATTCATAATCAACCACAAATGCCGAAAAAGTTCCTTTTTCGCATTTTTACTATCCGATTCCAACTATCCGGTTGCTATCTAGTATCCGGCAGTTGGTGTTGCCAGATTATCCGGTATCCGGCTATTTTCACTATCCGTGCATCACTAAACCAAATGCTGTTGAAGTGATGAGCAGTGATGTCCCTGCCTGGGGGGGAGGGCAAATGCCCCCTCATATTTTACCTGTGCCCCCCCATATGAACTTTTCAACCCTGGCAAAAATGTACTTGTAATTGCAATTGACACTTTGACAGTGCCTCCCTAGCAGTGAGCCTGCCCTGCCTGGACTAGTGCCTCCCCTGAGATTCGCGTCCTCCCATTGCCCCCCCCCCCTCGAGACCCCCTGGTTACGCAACCTGTGATGAGTATAATTCTATTCTTGTCTGAATATTTTTCACTGCATCAAAAATTGAAATAGCCTCGGTAGGCTGACTCCCATAAACCAGCCAGACTTGTTATCTTGACTCACGCTCATAAAATTGCCTTCCAGAGCCTTCCGGAATCATCCTGCCAAATTGCTTCATGAATTGATGGCTCTTGATTTACTGTTTCTGAAAATCCCAAATTGGCTTCAGTTGATGCACTTTGTAATTGGGTTTCTGGGGCCTAGGTAATTGGTATTGTGCCGGGCTGCTGAGCTTGCAGACCTCTGAGACCTAGGTTCAATTCCCGGTTAGGGCAACCTATGTTGGACTGATGTTTCATCCTGTGCTTGTCCATTTACCCCTAGACAGTTTGCAGGGTTCCAACAATCATTTTTTGTGCTCATGGTTTTTTTTTAACACCATGGCCTTAGACAGACGGATAGATAGATAGATAGATGTAGATAGATAGATGTAGTCGTAGATTGATGTATATAGATGTAGATAATTAGCCTTCTTAGGGAAAGTCATGTATAAAATTGTGGTCATGGAAAGTCATAAAAAAAAAATTCAAAACTCATGGAAAAATTTCACTTTTTGACCACAATTTGTTTCAAAATTGAACAAATTTCTGAAGCTATGTCGGTTGGTTGGTTGATCAGATTGCTTGACAGTAAATGAAGGTCATCAAGCAAATTTGTTTCGGCGTAAATCTTGACCTCAATAGGTAAGTATTGGTCATGGAAATCCAAAATTTGGTCGCGGAAAGTTATGTGAAAGTCATTGAAGTAAAGTTTTGTGGGAACTTGAGTGCATAAACACAGGACATAAAACGCTATCACCCATCTTCTTTGAAATTAGAATTCACAATGTCTAATATGAATTTGACTTTTTATTAAGTTGTTTTAACTGAACTACTGAAATTAATAGCTTTCTAAATCTGCTGTTCATGAATGCATTGCTTGTAGCTGCTCAGTTATTTCATCAATATTTTCTAATGTTTATGATGTTTGATATTGCATTTTTGTTCGTCTGGAAACATCTAGTGTCTGATTTTTGTCGGCGAATGTGGCAATTGTATCTAATTCAGGGGAATCCCCCTCGTTATTGCCGCAATAATAGTGGTCCCAGTTTTATGGCTCTTGCGGCTTGTGCAGGAAATTGTGCTATCTGCCAAAGTCCTTTGGGACAGCTTTATATGCTTTGCATTGGGATCATTGTTCTTTGAGCCTTCTACTGTGGAACTTTGCATTGCATTGCTTCTTCTCACTTGCTATATCAAGTATATATGAGAACTAGGTATATTACTCTAATGTTCAGTTGCTGTAAAATTGTAGCAGGTTACTCTAGATTACCCAGGTTTAAACATGGGTCCTAAGCACAAAGCAGGTGAGCAGGCTTGATACAAGAATTTAATGTAGCGTGCTGGGCTGCCAATCGCTGGGTCAAGGGTTCGAATCCAGCTCTTGCTGGGTCACCTGGGCCTGTGTTGGACGGCTGTTTCAATCATCCTTCACCTTCTTGCCGTGTCCTCCTCCTGTCCTTATGAGCCTATCAAGTGAAAAAATACAGGACATAAAGCCCCAATCATCCATCCATCTGTCTCGTGTGTTAAAAGGGGGGAGGGTCAGCTCAGGTGGTAGCACACTTGGCTTTCCGTCACTTGGTAAGTGCGCTTGTCAACTGGCTTTGAGGGCGTGGGTTCAAATCTCACCCCGGGAACTCACTTTAGTCCGAGCCCATGGGACATTAAATGGAGGCGACTTGTATCCAGTGTTCTATGCTGGGGCAACTGAAAGACCCTGGGCATCCCTGAATTAATAGGGTATGTACCAGACTCACAGTCTTCTCATCTCATTATCATACAGCGATCGCCTGCCTTGATATAGCCCACTAAGGTGCTGCAGAGGCGTAAAACACAAACAAACTTGGATCCCAGGTTCGACTCAGCTGTGGTTGGGTCACATCGACCTGTATGTTGCCAGCAGTTTCAATTAGGCCTATCCTTCGTATCGTTGGTGGGTGGCGGTGTGCTTAATAACAGGTTTCGAATATTGAATCAATGTTATTTATTTTTAAGCGAGGACATTTGACAGACTTACACAGAGATGGGATACCCAGGGATAGACTATATGGTATATACAGTTTTCCTGCTGGGGCATTGACAATTTTCCGTACACCCATTAGACAGATGAGCTTGTACAGCTGCTTATGGAAACTTTGAAAAGTGTGGCCTTGAAGAGCTCGTGGCCAGTCCTGGGTGACTGTGTGCTGCTTACTGTGGATGATGAGATGGAGAGAAGAGTCCTAGATTATCCGGATATATATCCCAGATTGGTGCTTACGGAATTATTGTCCGACATGCCTAATTGGCGTTCCTTATCCTCGTGGTTTGTCATTCCACATATATATATGATATATGCAATATTGTTTATAGGGGTGGGGCAGAGCTCTGTTGGTTGCGCACTAAGCTGCCTATCACTAGCTCCTTGGTTCTATTCCAACTCTGCGTGGTCAGGTCATTTGGACTTATGTTGGACAGCAGTTTCAATCATCCTTCACTTCATTGCTCTGTCATCCTCCCGTCATAGTTAGCCTACCAAGTGCCTAAAAAGTTATTAAATACAGGGCCTAGAGCCTAGGGCTGTGCCGATGCGACGATTATCGCCGACAATCGTCGCCAAAAGTTTCGATTTCGATCATCTCCACAAAATAACTAAAAATCGATTTTCAGCTGAATGAAGAATTCATGATACATGGCTGTATTTGGTATCGTTTTGAAGCTTTTGAGGAGCTGAACACCATCGTGCTATCTGTTATGTTTTCATCTGTGCATATGCCACACTGCCAACCATGAAAGATATTTCACAAATTAGAAATTAAGTTTTATTCCTACAAGTCTGCATCCATGTTGAATTTATAGACTTCGGAGACAGAACTTTATCTAATACACATCTGTTATTTATTTACAACTGTACTGCTCTGCATGCAGGAGATGCATGGTTTTAAAGAAGTCAGTTTTATCAGCAGTTACATTGAATCAATACATTATAATTATAAATAATATTAAGTTAATCAAATTAATTCATATACTTTATTTCCTTTTTCCTTCCTGCAAAAAGTCTGTTGGTCCTGCTCATTGTAATTTTAACACCATGGATATTCGTCGAGAGTCAAGGAATTCATATAATTATGCTGATCTTGACATTCTAAATAAAAATCGATTTAAAATCGATAATCGAATCGAAATACGAGTCGATTAATCGATTTCAGAAAATGTTTCGATTGCACAGCCCTACTAGAGCCTAGAGTGAAGAATTGGAGGTTTTGGGAGGACTCTTGAATTTGAAAGAGTCTCCAAGTCTGAGTTGAAGATTTTGATTGATTCGCGAGTCCTACTCAAAACTCACTTTGGCCAGTCCAGAGCAGTCAGCGGTCAGTAGTCATGGTTTTACTTACAAACTCCACTAAGTCCTGGGAAGTTTCTTCTGACATAAAAACTTATAGGCAACCGACATTGTGGCATGAGGCACATGATGTAGGCTATGTAGACTTTATGAGATGAGGAGACAGCCAATTTGATTTTTGTCATGTCAGGATGCTACTGCAGTTCTTCATATCATCACCAAATTTCCATCTCTTATACAGATTGTTACACTGGGCAAAAGTTCTGAAAAATGCAGTATTCACATAATGTAGTGCTGTGCCTTGTCAGGTTATAGTCAGAGCTGAGTTGGGAATTGGGGTGTTGGAGCTTTTCATACATATTTGATTTTTCCAGGGGCGTGAAATGCTCCCTTCTCATTATGAAATGCAGCAAATGGTGCTTCAAGACCTGGTTTTTTGGCAAATTTATTGCCTTGATTTGAATAGTTAAAAACCACCTTAGGGCATTCAATCTTGATGTCTCAAAACATGACATTAAAGTTACTTTTTGGCTGTTATAGCTGCTGGGTAGGGTATATATATACATACATGTATTTTGGCTAAATGCAAATAATTTATAGCTTCTTAGATCTACTGCACCTGGGCCTATGTTGGATGGCTGTTTCAATCATCCTTTGCCTTATTGCCATGTCCAGGACAATGTCATCCTCCTCAGAGTCCTGTCCTAATTAGCTTACCAGTGCATAAATACAGGACGTGCAGGACATAATGCCCAATCATCCATCCATTATCTCAGATCTGTTGAGTATTGACCCAACAGATTTTATGGCATCGAAAAAAAAGAAGTTTTTTACCGACTGACCTCAGGAAAGGTGGCTCTAGAAGATTCGAGAAGCTGCAAATCAATTATGTTTGGCCTTATGATAGATGGATGGATGATTGGGGCTTTACGTCCTGTATTTATGCACCTGATAGGCTAATTAGGACAGGGAGAGGACATGGCAATGAGGCGAAGGATGATTGAAACAGCCATCCAACATAGGTCCAGGTGACCCGGCAAGAGTTGGATTCGAACCCTGGACCCAGCGATTGGCAACCCAGCACGCTACCACCAGACCAACCCTCCCCACCGGCCTTATGACAGAACTGGCTTAAGAGGCAAGAGTTATAGTTCTAAGTATAGTCAAGGAATAGGGAGTCTTTTTATTTCCCCCAACTCCTCTGAGTCTTGCAAATAGTTGCTCATTGCGTGTTGTATGATTGAAGCATCTGTCAAAAACTTCTTAACTATTCCGAGTTATTTCCTTTGCAACTTTCTATTTGTAAGTTGTCTTTGAAAATAGCAACTGAAAAATTATCAAGTTCTGAGCCTGACGTCTACAGGTGAAATAGACAATCACTTTGAGAAATATAACTTATATCATACCATCTTAAAAAGTTGAGTGGTAAATGATACAAGTGTTTGAGAAAATGGAAATCATGTCATTTACTTTGATATGGATAAATGGTTCAATCAAAATACTTACAGGGCAAATAGATCAGTTAAAAGAAGATAATTTATGCTCACTGTGGTACTATTTCATGAAAAATGCTTGCCTCGAAATAGCCCACACCGGTGCTGATGGGGCGTAAAACACAAACTAACTCACTCACTCATGAAAAATGCTTCCTAATCTCTTCAATAGATATTTAAAAATCAATAGATTGATGGATGCATGGGATAGACAATATATAGAGAGAATGGATAAAAACTAAAAAGATAGAGACTAGGGGATTAAATAGAGGGAAGATATAGAGAAGTTGGAGAGAGGAAGATTGATCAATCAATTGGTTGAAATTCAGAATATGGCATTTACTGAATCAGCCAAGGCTTTTAAATTTTCATGATCGTGATGATGTAGGCCTATTTTCTGCAATATTATTAAGCTTTTGCATGTAGTCATAGAATCTCTTTGTTAATCATGAACTAATCTGGTCTATTTCATTTGTTATCATAAGATTTACTCCTAAACAGTAACTGTTCATTTCCTTTTTTTCTTTGCTGGGCTACAACATATATCAGTAGTTTGGGTTGTTCATGTGTGTATTGGCTAAAGTCTATATTGATATTTATGTAAAAGATGTAAAATTCAACAAATTATTTACAATGAAGGGGATAATGGTATTATAGTATTATACTATGCACTTGCTCCATATGCTAGTCATGTGCCCAAATAGATCTATATGATCAATAATGAATTCCATTGAATCTCCAATTCTGCATGGCTTGTAAATGAGTGTAATCAATATTTTTCTTGGGTTCTTTTGGCTAATGGCCAACGTAGAATGCTTCGCTGAGATCAAACAATATTGTGAACTGTTCTTGGACAGAACCAATTCACTGTCATGTTTGCTGGAGCTAGATTTAAGAAGAAAAAATCTGGAAAACTGGTTATCTTTGCTTTGCTGTTAATTCCGCAGTGTTCTTATGGAACACTCAGCTGTTGCTATGGTGACCGTGTAAACAAAATCTCCAAATAGGTCAACATGGCTGCATTGTCACGTGATTAAACATTGTAGCAATTTGTTAATGCAAAGCAAAACATCTGATGGCAAAAGCAGCAATCAACTGATTTGATTTATATGTTTCTTTCTGGAATTAAATCAACAGTGCTGTCTTAATGCATGACGATGAAAATTAAACTTGAATGGCGTTTATTGTCTTTAACTTTGACTGTTGAGTCTTGACAACTATTTGATTTTAAGAATTTTAAAATCATAATCTTTTAATGCAAAGTTTAATGATTTTACAAAATATAATGGAATTATACTTGGGCAATGAACTGACATTTCAAATAAAGGTGCATTGTCGATTACTCAATGAATTATAAATATTGTCTCGTTTATGATTTTTTTTATGGGAAAGACATAGAATGTATTTAATATTTTATAAGATCTATAAAATTGCGTAAGTTTAAATTGTGAACATCATTTTTGAAATACTCTATTGGTTAATCTCTGGAATACTGTATTAAATTTTACCTGTAATTTTACCAAACCTGGATAAGCCTGAAAATGATTACCTGATTTCTCGAAAATTTCAAATTCATGTGTGCGAAATGCGTTACAATACGGAATAGTCTAATTGAACTTAATTGGATTTCCCCAAAAATGAACCCGTAATTTGAGAACCTAAAATTTCTTTGACAGAAAAATTTTTGAAATGTTGTTGGCAACTGTTACTGAACTGTGTTTGCGGAGACCAAAATTCCAGTTATTGCCAATACATTAAATGGCAAATAAATGCAATGAACTAGATCTGTAGAATACATGATGTATATATTTAAGTACAACATATAATATTTATGAAGCTGCACAAAACTCTACGGCTGTATTTGTGCAATAGCTTGTGAAGAGAGTGTCTTATCAAGTTATTGATATTTGATCAAACTTTTCTGGATTGTTGATTTTCCTCTAATTTCACCTGAAAGTATTGTCCTTTTAAACAATGTTAAACCAAAGGTTTGCGCGTGTATACGAGTGATTATTATCTAATTTCATGAATGTCTGAATTAGTTAGGAAAAAATGTACTGGAAAACATTTTTCTGATGTGCTGAAGAGGATATATACTAATGCTTTTGCGAGTCAGCAGAAATGAGAGAGGCCGCTGATCGGAGCTCTTGGCACTTTGCCTGTTCTCTCTGATTGAATTATATTGACAGACTAATTCCCATTCAAGATTTTGGATGATGCCAGCAGCTAGGGATTGATATTGTATAATAAACTGGATATATATCTATGTTACACTTACATCTATTGATATGCTAAAGCCTTTGTCATAAGAAAGTAGTTGATATTAATCATCCGTTACACATTCTGATGCAAAAAGGAAATTTATCAACGTAAATCTTTGAAATTTATGGTTAACACGGTTACTCGGGGAACATGGGGAAAGTTGATTCTAAGAATGCTGAATCTGGGTTGCCAATTTCAAAGTTGGAGATACTGCATTTATTATTTACCATCTTGCGGAATGATGTCATTGATAATTCATGACTTTGTTTTAAGATAATTAAGAAATTTCATGGATTTAGCCTGCATTTGCCCTTTGGCGAAAAATAGAAGGTTTGTTTTTCACTTAAAATTGGCTCTGTAAAACTTAAATAATCCTGCCTTTGGTTCTACTTTGGCTTTGCAATTGTTCTGAAGCTCTAGTAGTATTTCATGCACAACTGGGCAGTCAAAGTTAATAAAGATGCTTGTTCGTATTTTCTTTTGTGAAAGAATGTCGTCTGAGGTTCCCGCCTGCTCCGCTGAAGGTCTTTGCCTGCATGGGTTCGAACCCCGGGTGGGGAACCCGAAATTTTCAGTGAACCTTTATGAGCAAAATCCCAGCTGGATGTCATTCGGATGAGACGTTAAATTGGCGGTCCCTTGTATCAGTGTCTGTGCTGGGCAAGTAAAAGATCCCTCACATGGGGTAAATGTGTAACATGTTGAGGGCTCCCGCTCTCTCTCTCATCTCATCAATCAACCCTCGTGAGCGCCCAGAACTGGGCTTAGAGGGCTGCACTTACCATATCTATCTATCTATTTATCTGAGGAAATTTAGTGAGATTTTTGGCACAAAGGTGATGAACCGGCAACCTTTGGGTAGCCTAATAATATCCAAAGACCTACTGTATGCAATTGGTTTTGCCAGTGTCTATGCTGGGCAAGTAAAAGATCCCTCACATGGGGTACAATATGTGTGAGGTGTGGAGGACTCCTGGTCTCCAAGTTTTTCTGTAATCTCAAGTTTTATCAATCAACCTTTGTCAGTGGTCGGAACTGGCCTTAGAGGACTGCACTTTTCATATATCATCTATAGATCATTTGTCAATATCACCATATGTCGCTGTAAATATTGTGGTATTCAGGCAGTATTGTGTGATATAGCCAATTTGTGGCTCCACAAAAGCACCCTGCTCAAATATTAATGGGATGTGACTTTTCCATTGTGCAATTAACAAATGTGATTGCATGACTGTGTTACGGCCAATAATTCTGTCATTTACTCAATCCATTTTACAATGCTCTGCATTCATGCTATTCTGAATTGTATGATTAGGGAATAACTGTACAGTTAATTTAATCATTGGTTGCTGTTCCATGTTATACAATGTCTCCTTCAAAAATAATGTTGATAAAAAAAGGATTTTTGCTTTTAAATATTTTGCACTAATGACTGAATGGCATGCTTGTGTGCTGATCCCTTAAAAAATTTGTAGTATGATTCCACCATGATCGGATTAGTGGTGACAAAATAAGAATTGTCAGAAACTCTGCGAAATATGAGGGGATGGTTCAGTTGGTTAGTGTACAATGTTCCGCTAGACTGGTCTGTGACTGGTTTGAACTATTGACCAATGCATGACAGATAGATGGACAGACAGATAGAGAGGTAGATACAATGGCTAGTGCAGCCTTCTAAGCCCAGTTCTTGTGTGTGCTCACTAGGGTTGATAGAAGAAATGGGAAAGAATTGGGGTCTTCAATATGTCACACATTTACCCCATGTGATGGATCTTTTACTTGCCCAACACAGACACTGATACAAGGGGCCGCCAATTTGGCGTCTTATCCGAATCACATACATTGGAATTTTGCTCTTGAAGGTATACTGAAAATATTTTTGGGTTCCTTACCTGGGGTTCAAGCCCACACATAGCTGGTTTCCATTATACCCCATAAGGTTTTCTTAATCAGAATACTACACAAGGTTTTCTTCATCAGTATACCTACCCCATAAGGTATACCCCATAAAGTTTTCTTCATCAAAGGTTTCTTTTGCAATGTATTTCAAGGTGATTTGTTATTGATCATAAAAAATTGTGTATTTTCTTTCAGGGACAAGAGGAAAAAGTTGGACCCGAAGGATTACATGTTGGATGGGTTGAAGGGGGAGACAAGTGGACGACTCCCAGGCACAGTCAACGGAGAACAGTTCCTCATTCAGAATTGCGAGGTAAACTGAACATTTAAGAAGTATTTAACTTATTATGGGCGGTGGCCAAAGGCCATCCCGCCCATATTGCTGTAGTGTGAGGTTTGGTAGTCTCAGTTGTCCTCCCTATTGACGATGATTTCACTTTGCACAGACTGCCGCAGACTTCCAGTATGAGTCAAATACATCAAATACCTTGACATCTCGCCAGGCATAACTTATGAGTGACCTTGACCTACATCTGTGACCTTGGCGGCCATATTTGTGAAAAGCTTGTTTACAAGATAACTCAATTTCTATTAATCCTGGAATCATGAAACTAGCAGGGATTTTGTATGACAGCAAGACCTTGAATGAGTTCTGACATGAGTGACCTTGACCTACTTCTGTGACCTTGGCGGCCATATTTGTGAATATCTTGTGTGCACGATAACTCCTCTTGTATTTACACTAGGATCACCGAACTAACAGGGATTATGTATCATTGTAAGACCTTGAATTAGTTTTGACACCAGTGACCTTGACCTATATCTGTGACCTTGGCAGCCATATTTGTAAAAAGCTTATATACACGACCAATCCACTATTATTCTCCCTGGGACCACCAAACTCACAGGGATTTTGTATCACAGTAACACCTTGAATGAGTTGTAACATGGATGACCTTGAACCATTTCTGTGACCTTGGTGGCCATATTTGTTAAAACTTTACGTAGGTCCTACATGATGACTCACAAGCAACAGAATCTATGGCGGTGGCCGTGGATAGGAGTCGAGGTGGATAGGAGTCGGGGGTGGATAGGAGTCGGAGGTGAATAGGGGTTGGGGCGGCGGACAGGAGTCGGGGGCGGCGGATAGGAGTCGGGGCGGCGGACAGGAGTCGGGGGCGGTGGACAGGAGTCGGAGGCGGCTGATAGGAGTGGGGCCGGCGGATAGGAGTGGGGCTGGCGGACAGGAGTCCAGGGCGGCGGACAGGAGTCGGGGGCGGCGGACAGGAGTTGGGGGCGACGGATAGGAGTCGGGGCTGGCGGACAGGAGTTGGGGTCCGCCGGGGGCGGCGGACAGGAGTCGGGGTCCGGCGGATATTTTTTTTGATAGAAACCCCTTACCAACCCTACCCGGACTCCGTAGGTGTTTATGCCACTTGCACCGCTAGCACAGGTATGTCTCGTGCACTCATTTCTAGTACAATTTGTGTCACCATCATATCATTTGCATTTATGAATATAATTACGTTTAAGTTTACTTACACTTAAACTTAAATATATACATCCATGACCTGTGCTAAGCAAAGCACTCCATGCCATAACTACAGTCCATTGCACACTTGTGTGCCTTCTAGTTTCATCGTACTGTTTACATCTCAATACCTGTATTTAGTGTAGTATGCATTGCTGTGCAATAACATTGTACGTTCTTTTGACATCACATCATAAATTGAGATTGTGAAGTTCTAAAACATTTCTCTGGGCGCACTGGCATTGTAGCGTATATGCATTATACAACGCCAGTCTGCATACAGTTAATCAGTCACCAATGTTTATAATATGCTGAAAGATATACTGAAAGCTTCCCTGCCTCTTCGGTCATATTTCAAATGTTATTTTCATTAGGCCACACATAATTGATTCCTAGCTTCGCAGACCCACCGACACAATAGATTTACTGCTAATGGAAAAAAAAATTTTTTTTTTGACATTATAAAAAAAAAAAATGTTCACCTTTTTTTTTGTCCTACCGACGACCGACCCTAGAAAAAGTGCCTTGAGAGGATCCGAGAAGCTAAAGATCAATTATGTGTGGCCTTAGTTCATGTCTTATTCCATTGTCCTTTCAGGATTGCAACATATACGTCTTTGATCATACGGCCACAGTATCCATAGATGACTGTACGAATTGTAAAATATTTCTTGGTCCTGTTGCTGCAAGGTGAGTGTTATGAAATTTTTCATTTGGTAACATTAAATTATTGAAATTTGACAATTTACTTGAAAGTTGTTGTCAATTAAGGTTCAATAAAAAAGACACAGAAATATTCTGTGGTTGACATCTTTTTGTGCAAGTAATAATTCAAATCTGGTTATTTTGCACGTTTCTGCAATGTTTATGTTATTTTCATTATTTTGAGGTCCAGAAATTATAGCTATATCATGAATTACAGAAACGTTAATTTGCTAATATGCCCACATTTTTATGGATTCCTTCATGCCATGTAGCCTTTAACTCTTCTCTGTGACTGTTCTATTTCCTTAAGTTATTTGTTCTGCAATTTGAATATAATGTTCATAATAAAAAGTTTGCCCCCTTCCTATACATACTAATTTGCTAACTCTTTGACAAATATTTCAGTGTGTTCATCCGAGATTGCAAAGACTGTGTAGTGATGTTAGCCTGTCAACAGTTCAGAACAAGAGACTGCAAGAAGTTGGACATCTTTCTTTGTTGTACGACCCAACCTATCATTGAATCCACCACTGGAGTCAAGTTTGGATGTTTCCAGTGTTATTACCCTGAACTTGAAGGTAAAACAACGCCAAAGCATTTAAACATTGATCATTTATTGAGTGTTGGTAACTCATATTGATAATCTCTTGATGTGGATATTATGTTGTATACTTTATTCTTAGTTTAATGTCAGGAGTCACTTTTTGAAAAGTAACTTCATCAATTATAATAAGATGAAACAATTAACAACCACTACAACACTTTTCTTAACAACTATTTCCAGTAGGGTATGAATTGACCAAATGGAAGTCTTGGTATAAATACATAATGCATATTACCTACTTATCTATTTATGGTAATTATGAAATTGGCATTAATTTTTGCAAAATGTGTATCCAAAACATGTCAGTTATGGAAGAATTTGAAACTTTTGCTCTGTGGTGCTTTGATAAAATCTAATGATCTCATAAATTTTAATTTTCTTTTTCATTTCTACAGGTCAGTTTAAATCGGCCAATCTCAGTGAATACAACAATAACTGGAGCAATATTCATGATTTTACCCCTGTTCCTGGTGAAAACAACTATACACTACTACCTGAGGTTTGTTTTCATGAAATTATATATATCAAATTACAATACATGGTAGTTGTATTGTCTTCATGAAAATATCTGCTCATGACATTATCTAATATCTATACAGAGTTTGATGCTTGACTGGCTTGTCTTGAGTTTGTTGCAATTATAAGGGTGATTCATTGAGGCTATGCAGACTTCCTCTATTTGTCTATGCAACTTAATTTGAATGTGCATATCTTTCAGGATGCCAAACCTGAGGATATATTAGGGAAGCCTGGTCCTGATTATTTCTCCACTGTTGAGCTCACCTTTGACCTTGAAAAAACTGTCGTTCCAAGGACCATTGGATCACGGCGGAAACCTTACAATGAGGTAGCTGAATTTGTATAAATTTGAAGTATTGCCCTTGGAGGGTCATATTCATAAAATTTCATGATGTTGTCTTGTTATTTGCACTGGAGACAGTCATATACAAAGCCATCTGATGTTAAGCTCAACAACTGCTAGTTCAGCTCATGAAGACTTAAAATATGTGTTTGCTTACTTTTGATCATTTCTCCATTTCAGTCTTGCCTGGTAATATTCTTCTACGATGGTGGATCACATGATCGAGCAAAGAGTTTTCTTCAAGAAATGGAGAGAAACCATGTAAGTTTTAATTCTTAGGCATGGAGCACTATTAGAGTAGGATTGTGATATGTTTAAGCATCCTACTTCTATTCGTTGAGTTTAAGTGTTTATGGAAGTACAATTTTACAAAATGGATATTATGATATTGAATTAAATACCTGTTATAAAAATTATCAAGTTACTCTTTAAGATACTTTAAACTGATATGTAATTTTTTTGCCTCAAGAGCACAGGTCTGTAATTGACATTTTCAAAAAAATTAAAAGAGTGCCCCTCTGTGGCTGTGTATTATTAATTGCTAATTTGTAAGTAACAAGATGTGGTTGGTTCACTGAACATGTGTACTAATCAATTTCATATTTAATTTTCGTGCAGCCTACGTGTGTTCTAGTCCAAAGTAAAGAAGTCACCATGCAACCAAGTGACGCTCACCGAGTGTTCAACTCTGACAAATATGCAATGGCGGTCACAGCGGGTGAGTTGGAAAATAAATTACTAATCAAATTGTTTAATTGAATGAAAATTAAGAGTGTAATGAGATATACTTATGGTTTAAAGGAATAAGTTCCTTTATGGCAAAACTAATTAACTGTGGCAAAAAAAGGGGACAATTGGAAATTTATTGTAACTGTTGTTACTTAAAATAGCTTTTTAATTACTGTACCTAATTTGTCCGTGCGCCCCATAATTTAAAATTTATAAATTAATGATTTATATCATCTTTTCAATTCTGAATCACATGTGTGATGGGAGACATGAATAGAATACCAGTGATCGCGAAAATGATACTAGTGAATAATGATACTAGTGAATGCAAAATATAGACTTATTTAAATGCCCTGCTATTTATAGTTGAGATGTTTTAAATCGAACAGGTTTTACAGTATCTCTGAAGATTTCAAATCTTAAACAGTCTCAATTGAGCCTGCCAATACTGCTGTTCTGTCACTATTTTAAATTGTAACTTATTTTTGTCTATCTTTTTTCACAGGAGCTGTAATAGGCTTTGAATTCTGCGGAGAAAATGTTTGTCAACAGTCACAGAGCATCGTAGTCGACCTAGCGCAAGGAACGACCGGTTTGGTTTACGTCAGTAACAATTCGGAAGCTGCTGTTCAACAGATCGAGAACTTTTATAACTTTGCTGACATGCAGATGTCCATATAAGGTCATTCCGTTGCGTTCCCGGTGATTGAGACTGTCGAAAGTAGAGCATTGAGTTTGAGAGATCCGATGGGATACAAAGTACATGAGTTATAGGATACAATGTATGATACAAAGCAAAAAATAATTGATTACTAGTTACGATAGGAGAAAACATATTAATTGTCTGTTTCATTTGATTTTGTGAGTGCAGGAGCAAGAAAATAAGGCATGAAAGTCAGAAGGTGGCATGAGGCAACAAACCGACGGTTATTGCCCCCTAGTGGATTTTACCGATGACTTGTATGCTGATGCTGCTTTGGCCCTCAAGTGGTCTGAACAGAAATTAGATTTGCGCTTGCTTTTGTTAGAAGACTGTCAAAGTCTCCAAGATTGAATTTCTACCAAATAAGTCCAGTTTAGTCCATGAATGATGGAAGAAAGACATGAAAGAGGTTAACTTTACTCGACATCTCAGATGGTTTAAATGTGTCTAGAGTCTCAGACAGGCTTTATGAATGTTATATTATGTTTAATATTATGTTTAAGTGAGAATCTAATGATTCGGTTTGTTGCTAGAACAAAGATCAGTTATGTATAGGTATTACAAAGAACAAACTGCTGTGGCCATTCCACCTTTGATAATATTCTCACCACAAAACTACAACCTCAATGTAACCTCATTAAATGCAAACACATGTCTGTGAGGGCTGCACTAACAGGATACACACCGGTGTATTTCCCATCTGAGTTTCTGCCTTTGAAGCAGCATAACAAATAACCTATGAGACGGTTTGTTTTGAAACTAAATTGATGTTTTATTGTATTTTTGGGACTTGGTAAATTAAGTTAGGATCAAATAGCATCATTTAGGATCAAGTAGCATCATTAAAAGTGAAAAATTTACACTTCGGATAACCATTGAATAATTTTGATAATATTGTATCCCTTCTTCACCCAATAAAGAGTAGTATATTGGAAAGTTAGTTAAAAAGCCGATATAAATTTATCCTAACTTTGAGGAGGATGTGAATCTCTTTCTTACAACAAGAATTCTACACGTTTGATAATGAGTTGTTATTTTAAATGGAATGTTGATCTATGTATATATACACAAGCCTAAGTCAATCGGCACAGTCCATAAGTTTGAACCTAGTCACTAATCTCTTGCTACACACACCAAGAAATTGTATCTTTTTGATCATAAGTTATTTTGAATTGAAATCCATCAAAGTCAATCAACTGCTGAACTAAAAGGATTTACACCAGACTTTTTGGTGACGTTATAATTATTCTGATAACTCAGTACTAGTCAAGTCTCTCTGTCCATGGATGATAGGCTATACATCCGATTAGAAGTATTCCTGACGTTCCTTCAATTTGCTGAAGTTGGTGATCTCTCGTTTTTAGCCTGCGCTTATTCATTCCAATACACAGAACAAAAACACTCATTTGAACATACGATTCTCTGCATTATTTCAGCTTTCATTTTGACCTTACAGTTTGCGTCATGTCAAATGTGAACAATCGTTTCTGTTGATATATCAGCAACCAGATGTCGTAGGAACATAATTTTTTCACTCTCATGCTCGTTGAGCTGATAGAAAAATCTTCTTAATATTTTCACAATGTTTCCATCACTTTTTCCGACTGTAATTGGCGAAAATCTATATTCTATACAAATGTGATGTATGCATAAATAAGAGGAGCGATCACTTATCTTTTCTCTGTGCAGGCAGGGAGTTAATTTTGAAAAATGTTTTATACTGTTTGAAATTTCTTTTCATTATCATTCATTAAGCCAATTTCTAATCTAATAAATGTTAGCGGACCAAAGCAGAAAGAGACCTGAAATTAATCAGAGAAGTCTTTGATCAATTGAGTGTTGCTTTATTTATTTTTTCACTGCAAATATTTGAGGATAGTTTTATACCAATTTATTGAATCCATATGGCCAATAAACCAAACGCTGATGATTTTTAACTTCTAAATGTTTTTACGTGTAGAATGTGCGAGTAGAGGTTCTAAATATTATGAAGTTGTAATTTCTCGTCTCTTCATTATTGTGATATATATTTTTTGTACAGTCACCATAAAATTTCTTGATAAGCGTTGTTAATTTCTACGCCTGTTTATGAATATATTGTTATATGATTTGTTTGGGTGTAATGTATGTGTGTTATCTGCACTGAACGATGGTTGTTTGAAAGTAGGAGCAGCACTAAATTGGTAAATATTTTGTCAATTCTATCGAATATATGTCATTGTCACAGTTATGCTGATAAAATGTCTCTCTAGTTTGTTTGAACTTACTGGAATTCCCAGTATTGAAATACATATTGTGAATGCTCTTTTGCACTATCGAGCAAACCTTCCAAGTTGTAGGTTTTAGTTGCAAATTCTGTTTTGCATAATGCCAGTCTGTCATGGTGTTTGTATTTGAGTTAGTTCCTGATAGTAGATTACTTTTGTTGTGTATTTTGATGTTGAAAATGTAAAATAATTTATTTGATGCAGTGCTATCTGCAATTGTCATTATCATGCTCATATAAGGTGGAATTTTCTGGCTAATAGGGTGAACTAACTGAGTTATATAGTTAGTTATCAGTTGCCTGATATGCCAAGACATGGGACCGAGCTAAGCTGCTCAGTGGGAGCACGTTTTTCACCCAGTGAATCTGGTACATCTGTCTTATTCAGTTGCGTCGGTCAATCAACTTTACATTTTTTGATGGAGTAATTTCAGACTGAGCAATGTGAAAAGTTGTTGACCATTAGAAATGTACTGTGTCAGAGTATAATACTTCTGTTCGTTTAATCATCCTCATGGTTTTTGAATGTTGTAATCAATGGTAAATTTATATCCTAATTAATTGTTACGTGCAGTTGTTTGATCACTGGCGTGTTATAAATTTGATGTTAACATTCTATCTTAGCCGTTGATTGTCGCAAATGTATCAATTGCACAGGGTTGGCAACAATGGCAAGTTTATTGCAAAATGGCTTTTACCAGGCTGTATTTATTGGTAAATGTCACTTTTCTGAAAACTAGTTAAAGGCTTTTCTGCGAAACGGCTTTAATGCTAAAACGGAACTCCAGGTTGCTTAGCATTACGGGAATGAGCAAGAAAGTGAAATCTTATTTTTTATGACCACATAGCCTGCAATGCAGTTTTGATCAACTGTCATTTCTACTGATGAATGACACCTTCTTTTGAAGAATCATATTACAAATGTTTGAGTTCTCTTATGAGGCCGATTCTGGCTAATTAGGATGAAAAGGAATTTTAACTGTACAGCCGGTATTTGCCACTTTTGAGGCCCTTTCCAGCAGTTTTAAGGAGGGGGGGGGAGAGTTGATCTAGTGGTGGCGTGCTGGGCTGTCAATCGCTGGGTCCAGGGTTCGAATCCAGCTCTTGCTGGGTCACCTGGGCCTATGTTGGACGGCTGTTTCAATCATCCTTCGCCTCATTGCTGTGTCGTCCTCCTGTCCTAATTAGCCTACAGGATGTAAAGCCACAATCATCCATCCATCATCCAGCAGTTTAAGGAAGATGCCGTGCCCAAAACAGTGCAGCTGCCTTTTTGCCAACCCTG
The DNA here is from genome assembly GCA_026936325.1 of Platynereis dumerilii. Taxonomy (NCBI): domain Eukaryota; kingdom Metazoa; phylum Annelida; class Polychaeta; order Phyllodocida; family Nereididae; genus Platynereis; species Platynereis dumerilii. The sequence goes on along the minus strand of JAPTHN010000010.1, from coordinate 9,788,553 downwards.
TTAGTGCATTTGATCAAACATCTCATAGGCTGGTGAAAGATCTTTGCAATTAATGATACGATACGAATCACAATTACAATCATACGTTTACTGTTTTGTCTTGAGTTTTATTGATTGATAGATATTTGATACGCATGTGCATGCCTGTAAGTGACTGTTTTATACCACAATGATCGTTTTAATGGGCTTATTGCCTCTTGTAAACCTAAATATGCAATGTTTGCTGTTCATTTAACTATTGCACATTTTGTGTAGAAAAAGTCAACACTTTTTATGGCCGAGTCAGAATACAGAATTATTGTGTATGGACTTTCAACGCCAAAAATCATGTAAATAATGTTTTTAATACACTGTAGCGATTTCTGTGTACGTTTTGATAATCACAATGAGCTAAATGGCAATAGATGCTAATGTCTGGTACTTGAGATCAATGTATGATTGAGGAATCTGGAAATTAGCTATGTGTTGCAAATGCTATCGAAAGTAATCTATGTCACTGGATCACTGAATTGTTGCTAATTGTTGCTAATTGCTGTTGATTGTTGAGTTATTGTAAGCAATGGTTATTTTCACATTGTGTGAGGCTGTATGTTACTAAATGAAATGCTTGGTGTATAAGCTTGTATATAAATTCATGAAATTGTCATAAATGTGTGGTACCATTGCAAAAAAAACTCATTTCAAAAACCCTGTTGGTAAAAAGAGTACTTTAAAGTTCCAAAAAGGCGTATTTTAAATTTGCCCTTATTATTTGGTATCTTACAAATATCTGCCTTTATCGAATTACTTAATTTATGAAATTAGTACTGATATAGCCTCTGATTCATTAATTATTGGAAAGTCACTGATTGTCGTTGATTTTGTGAATTGGCCTCCGGTTAATTGATTATTGACTCGCCACCGATTATGTTTGATTCTCATGATTGATGTATCGTATCACTGCCTTAGCTATGTGTAGCACTGCTGTATGATATTTATTGTAAGACTTTGCTTACGGCACGCATACTTCATGTATATCATGTATATTTGACATTGTTTGAATCACACTGTTCGTTACTGTTTAGGCTGTATTTGAATCATCAAAGCAAATTAACAGCTTCTGTCAACATTTATATATTTATCCTTCTCAGACAATTATCAATGCACAAATTGTAATCTTGGCTAAGGCCAGACATAATTGATCTTTGGCTTCTCAGATCTTCCTGGATCTTCCCGGATTTTCCCGGATCTTTCCGGATCTTCCTGGATCTTCCCGGATCTTCCCGGATTATTAATATTGTGGATCAGTTCAATTGTTTTTCCGTAGGCGGAAAGTCTGTTGGGTCGGTCGATCTGAGAAGGTAAACTTTAAATGTGTTTGGCCTAACTGTTTATTGTCTTTGCTATTCTTCTGTCCAAATGTGCACAAAGTTTTTGTGGCATTAATGTGGCATTTTTGCACTGTCCTAACTTTTTTGCATTTTTGATATCACCGTTTTGATCCTCATTCCCTCCAAATATATATGAAATGGTATATACACAATGTTTATCAAATGATTGGCTGTTAGTTTGTAGGAACTTGTTGTAGATGCAGTCATAAAACGTTGTCTCTCTTTCTCTCATTTCAATACCTTGAGTGGGAGGGCTGCACTAACCATACAGACCTATGTCTTCTCTGTTGCTTGTTGGTTTTGCATAATTGCACCATAGATCATCAAAGAATTCTGTATCTTTCGTTATCATAACTTATCAATATGTTACTCATTACTAATTTAAAGTGTATTTTACTCGTTCAATCGGCTACTAGTGGCTAGTCATGTTGAAACGTTTCTTATTTAAGCTTTTAAAAATTTTAAACATGATAAGTACTAATAACAGAATATGTTACTTTTTTTTTGCTGATTCTCAATGATTTTAACATTTTGTTATTCTCTTCTTACTGATTCTCAATTATTCACAAAATTTTTAATGACTTGGAAATATTTTAAAACTTAAAATATACACAGACACAATCTAATGTCAATTACTATAATGTCAATTACTATAATTATTTACTTTACTAGTCTTTAGCTGCTGCTTAAAAAGTAGTACTTACCATTTTCTGGTTGTTATGGCTTCATATTCTGTCAAAGCAATATCTTTTTACAGCAAGAATATACTGTGTAGTTTTAAAATCTAGTTATACAAAATACGACTAGGAACCATTAATATTAAAATTAGGCCTACAATGTTTAACAATGTTTACCCTATTGTATTTGCTCGTCTTTATATGTCTTGGACTTTAGCTGAGCATAAACTTTAGCATCAATTGGATAAATTTGCGATAATGCTTACATATCTACCAACTTTTGCCAATTACATTTTCATAGGTTAGAGGCCTTTCTAAGCTTGCTGCAGTATCAATAGTGGCTACAACTTGCCTTAGACAGTTGTGCTACCAGCTGCTGTATTGTGTACTATTGTTAAGAACTTGTTATGCATGTCCTTTTGAAGAAGACTGTTAGAATCTGATGATGGTGAATCTAACAATTTGACCTTGACCGTCTGTATCATCCCAGAACCTAGTCTTGTTGTCACCAATACCCATACCTTTCCTGCTCATTGTCTGCTGATTTGATGAAAATTGATTTTTAAAAATCTTAATTAAATTTTTGAAAATCAGCAAACATTAAGCTTTTAACTACCCACCTATTGATTATATATGTATATTTTTATGTTTTCTATGATTTAATCAGTCATTCCAATAACAAAAAATCAAGCTCTTACGTTTTGATAATTTTGGTTTATGACTAAATCCATTTAGTATTACAATTATGCCGTCCCATATCTTATTTATATCTTACATTTTATTCTTGACATTGTTTGAGTATTTATTGTACTCTGTAGTATACATCTTAATGTTTTATTTAGTCTGTGTTATACTGTAAAAACATTACCTGATCTCGTATACATTTTGTACTGAGTTTATACCCTGAGTGAATATTTAAAAACAAACTTGCCCAAATACTTTAAGGCGTAGGAAATCTGTAGCTTTTTAGGGGGAGAGAGGGGCTTGCCTGAAAAATAATTCCCAAATTGCCCCAAAATCTAAATTGAAAAAAAAAGTATTCCCAAAACTCCCTGAAATTTTTTTTTTCCAAATTTAATTTTTATTTGGGGGGGGGGGGGTCATGGAATTATAAGGTAATCATGAAAACTATGATTCTGAATCTGTCCCCTCTCTTCCGATGACTATCAATTTTGTTGTGTGATATTTTCATTTTGTACAGAGCTGTTTGCGCACACCTCATAAAACCAAATTATTGTCTTTCTTTGAATAATGCTTTGTTGTTATTTCCTGTCACCACACTGAAATTTGTTAAGTATATTATATTGTATCATTCCATTGTTTGTCAATGATTCCTCATTGTTTTCAAGTTACTTTATTAGTTATGTTAATGATTTTATGTAGATTATCACATTTTTGGCCTTTATATTGTCTTGTACATATATTTTTGTAACAATATATGAATGATTTAACATGTAAATGTGTTGTGTGCAAATGTTTTTTGACAAAAAACGACGACTTGTTTCCTGTAAAAATAAATTGTAAATTCAATATTTAAAACTGTTAAAATTTTTTCTTGTGTCGATTCTCGATCTCTTGATTCAACATTTAATATAAGATTAATTTTACCTTCAGGAGATGTAGTGTATTCTGGTCAGTTTTTTAAACATATTTTATGATGATTGTTGTCACCAAAGTAAATATTTTGACAGAACAGTGTTAAAATTCTGTGTCTACTCGACGGCAAGACCCACATCGAAGGGCCTATGTTTGAGGTGGGCCTGTTTATTTGGAGGACCTTTGATTGAGCCAATATGGTTAATGGAATCAATTATATTGAATAGGGCGGTTCATTTTTAGATGGGGTAAAAATTATTTTGTGAATTTCACATCGCACACCCTTTTATTTGATGAGGGTAGGTATAAAACTGATGCAGGTGAAATTTTAAGGAAATCCAACTAGAGGAAGGGGTCTCCCAAAGGCCTTAAAGTTTCAATGTTTTTTTCGTTTTTGACCATTTTCGTTAATCCGCGGTTCTCTATAACTTTGTCAGTATTTGTCATACAGCATTCTAATTGCTATGGTTGGAAAGCTCTCAAAAAGACCTTCATTTTGCATACCAACATCAATGGTCTAGGACGACATCTTGACTCCCTTTGGCTCTTCAGCCAGCACTTTTTAGAAACGAAAATGTTGCAGACTGTCTAATCCTGTTAAAAAAAGGTTTTTGAATTTTTTTTCACAGATAATTCCAGTGATTCACACTCTCCAAGTTCCAGGAAGAGCAAATAAAATATTTTTTTTATTATTGGCCATGGAAAATCCTGCTTTATGAGCTTGGAAGTTTTAATGCTAAATTTTGTCGGAAGTATGGAAACAAATCAGGGAGGGGCTGTTATATTTGTATTTTAACTTCATGAGAATTAACTATAGGGCAATATCACAGGTACCATGAGAATGCTGAGAGTATTTTCTTTCATGTGGTACCACTCATGTTGCCCTGCAATAAATTCTGACGAAGATATGATATGAAATGCAATAGACCCCATCTCACATTTTACGAGTTTTTAAACTACTCTGGTTGGTTAATGCACTTTTCAGCTTTTTTGGACAGAACTGAAATGCTCTTAAATGATGCTCAATTAAAGGCAATTGTGCAGTTTTACTCCAAATTTTCGGCAACAGGAGTCTACTAAAACATGTCAGGGGAAAAAAATTTTTTCGGGGGGGTCACTGCATCTTTTAATAGGAAAAAATGCTATTTTTAGCTTAAAATCTGATAAAAACACTAAAATAGAGGCCGAGGGATGAATTCTAATAGTAGAAATGCAAATAAGGTGTCAAATGAAAGAAGAGAAATAGCACTATATGATCCTGAAGGCGCTTTTTTAAATTTTGGTCTGAGTATTTTTTTATTCCCAATAAAGATGCCAAAAATTGCTCAGTTTCAACTAAAACCCCATGGAACATGGATTAAAATTACAATTTCAAAAAAGCGCCTGCATCATCTTGTAGCACTGCTTCTCTGCTTTCATTTGACACCTCATTTGCCTTTCTACCATTAAAACTCATCCCTCGGCCTTTTTTTGAAGTTTTTCTTCATATTTTAAGCTAAAAATAGCATTTTTACTATTAAAAAAATACAGTGCCCCCCTGAAAAAAATTTTTTTTTCCTTGACATATTTTCTTGGAAGACTTATGCCGAAAATTTGGATGAAATACACAGAACTGCCTTTAATACAGCAGCATTTGAAGGAATAGCAGTGTAGTCCTAAAAAAGCTCAAAAGTGCATTAACCAACCAGAGTAACTTTAACATTAAAACGTCATCACTCGTAAACCAGGCACTGCCACAGTAAAAATCAAAAAGGTTTTATATTTGGTCATTCTGGAAGTTAGAGAATGCGAATCATTGCAACCAATCAGTGAAAGAAAATTTAAAAGCCTTTTTTTAACAGGATTAGACAGTCTGCAACATTTTCGTTCTAAAAGTGCAGGCTGAAGAGCCAGTGGGAATCAAGAGGTCGTCCTAGACCATTGATGTTGGTATGCAAAATAAAGGTCTTTTTGAGAGCTTTCCAACCATGGCAATTAAAATGTTGTATGACTAATACTGACGAAGTTATAGAGAACCGCGGATTGGCGAAAATGGTCGAAACTTAACCCCTTCCTCTTGTGGGATTTTCATAAAATTTAAACCGCATCGTTTTTGTGCCATTTCTCACAAAATCGGAGGGTGTGCGAATTGATATTGACAAAAAAAGTTTTTTGGACCACCCTAATATTGAAGCTTGATAATATTAAATAATCCAGTTTTTAGCTCCTCTGTTTTCTTTGAAAACGAAGAGCTATTGTCGTCACTCGATCGGCGTCGTCGTCCTCGTCCTCGTTGTCCCGGTTAAAGTTTTTGTAAGTGTCGATTTGTGACCTTAGTTTTCAACTTAGAGTTATGAAATTTGGTACAGGTATGGGGCTATGGATATGGATCGGGATCATGTCGACAAATCCAAGATGGCTGCCATTTTGTGGCGGCCATTTTGGCAGCCATCTTTCTTCGTTCTTGAACTGCCCATTGTGACCTTAATATTTCACATACAGTTATGAAATTTGGTACAGGTATGGGCCTCTGGGTATGGATCGGGAACATGTCAAGAAATCCAAGATGGTGACTATTTTGTGGCGGCCATTTTGGCAGCCATCTTTCTTCATTCTTGAACTGCCCATTGTGACCTTAATATTTCACATACAGTTATGAAATTTGGTACAGGTATGGGCCTCTGGGTATGGATCGGGAACATGTCAAGAAATCCAAGATGGTGACTATTTTGTGGCGGCCATTTTGGCAGCCATCTTTCTACATTCTTGAACTGCCCATTGTGACCTTAATATTTCACTCACAGTTATGAAATTTGGTACAGGTATTGGCCTGTGGGTATGGATCAGGAACATGTCGAGAAATCCAAGATGGCTGCCATTTTGGCAGCCATCTTTCTTCATTTCTTGAACTGCCCATTGTGACCTTAATATTTCACATACAGTTATGAAATTTGGTACAGGTATGGGCCTCTGGGTATGGATCGGGAACATGTCAAGAAATCCAAGATGGTGACTATTTTGTGGCGGCCATTTTGGCAGCCATCTTTCTACATTCTTGAACTGCCCATTGTGACCTTAATATTTCACTTACAGTTATGAAATTTGGTACAGGTATTGGCCTGTGGGTATGGATCAGGAACATGTCGAGAAATCCAAGATGGCTGCCATTTTGGCAGCCATCTTTCTTCATTTCTTGAACTGCCCATAGTGACCTCAATATTTCGCTTAGAGTTATGAAATTTGGTACAGGTGTGGGCCTGTGGGTATCAATTGGGAACATGTTGAGAAATCCAAGATGGTGGCCATTTTGTGGTGGCTATTTTGGCAGCCATCTTTCTTCATTTCTTGAGCTGCCCATTGTGAACTCAATATTTCGCTTAGAGTAATGAAATTTGGTACAGGTATGGGTTTGTGGGTATTGATCGGCCACATGTTGAGAAATCCAAGATGCCGGCCATTTTGTAGCGGCCATTTTGGCAGCCATCTTTCTTCATTCTTGACCTGCCCATTGTCATCTCAATATTTCGCTAAGAGTTATGAAATTCGGTACAGGTATTGGCCTATGAGTATTGATCGGGAAATTTTGAGAAATCCAAGATCGTGGCCATTTTGTGGTGCCATTTTCGCAGCCATCTTTCTTCTTGAACTGCCCATTACATTGTAACCTTAAAATATCGCTTCGTGTTATGAAATTAGGTATTGGCCTGTGGGTGATAATCTGGCACACGTACATTGATAGATTTCACATTAACAGACGAGCGTTGAAACCGCTTGCGGTTCTGGTTAATTATCTGGATTTGTGATTGTCATCAAATGGAATTGGATTGTGACTTCAGTTTTTGTCAGGGAAAGAGGTTGCGCTCAGAGCTTCTCAGACATTATTCCAGAAATTGGCTATGCAAGTATGCATTGCCTGTTTTTAATGGAGGTGTGTACACATCTCCATTTATGCAGTCACAGTGACAAAATGGACCGTTTTGGCGGGAAATTTGAAATTTCAGCATTTTCAGAATGTCTTTTAGGCGCTGTCTTGGCTATTTTGTTTGGAGATTTTTGGGTCAAGAGATGTTGATAACTTGATTATAGAGTATGCATCTGGTATAGGAATGAATACCAGGCATGTTGTTATTAGGACGTGACTTCCTTGCCATCTTGCTTGGATCCACTGGGGGCGGCTGCACACATTGTGTATTGGCCGCTGTGCCTAAACTATTGTACTTGTGTATATGATATTTGGCACATGAATGGGTCTTACAGCATATATGTGCACTTTGGTGTTCATATTTAAGCAATTGGTAAAGTTTTTGTAAAATATTGAAAATTGAAAAAAAATTTTTTTTTCATTTCCAGAGCTGAACTCTGAAACGGTTTGAACTATGGGCATGAAATTCCACCATCATATGCATTGAATACCCTTAATCATGTTAATGTTCCCTTTGGGGTCTAAATGCTATTACAAAAATTATTAACAGCAAATTCAGCAAAAATGTTATTTTTCAATGCTCCATGATTCCGTCAATTTTGGAGTTACACTAGGGAAATTTTTCATTTATATGTGTCTAAATTATCCTACCTCTTTAAATGACTAAATTCATTTGGAGGGCCAATCTTAGGAAATTTTTATAAAAACTGGGAAGAAGGAGGATTTCTGATATTTTTCTCAAATTTTTGGTTTCTCAAAAATTAATGGTAAACAATAAATTGGTAAACTTCAACAAATATTTACTTAATCATATTAGGAAGTAACTTTAGTATCCATATATCTATATAGTTTAGTGTACAAGTTTGCTTGAAATGGATTATTTTTAGAATTCTGAAATTTAGCACAAAATATGAACAACATCTGGTTCTGGCCACTCAGGGAAAGTCTTTTTCAGGGGATATGAAGTAAGACACTACACCACCTCCATTTTGAACCCCTGGGTTCTTGTTGTTTCGTTGCGAGTTGTCCATTTTTGAGCATCGTTAGCTGTAGAGAATGCCACAAGGTGTCATGACTGCAATTCAACAGCCACATGGCGCTATAAGGCAGAATTTAATTCATCACAAGCAGTCAAAAAATCAGTCCACATGCCATTGCTCTCAAAGGCCTCAATAACATGTCGATATTTTAATTATCGATTTTTAGCTGAAAAAATTCTCTGGTTTGTGCCTTTGTGATTTTGTTGCCTCTGTGGTTTTGTTCTCACGGATTTTTTTCCCTTTGGGGTTAAATTATCTTCTTGGTTTCATGCATTTATTTCCATGGATTTGTTCACTTTGTGGTTTTGTTCCCTCTGTGTGACTGTGGGTTTTGTTCTTTGCGGTTCATTTTTTTGTGGTTTTGTTCCCGTTGGTTTTTTTCCCTCCATGGAGTCCATGGTTTGTTTCCCCCGGTTTTGTTCCTTCCATGCAGACCGAAAAATGCAGTTGGGATTCAAGCAGCCGCTAGGCAAAACTTCGTTTTGAGTCGGCCTTTGTCGGACTACCTTCCATGGTTCCTTTTTCACTGTGATTCTTTTGCAACTGCACTGATCTGGAAGTCTTGTCAACTAAGGAAGCGTTACTAGAATACTAGTTCTAGAGAATTCCACTAGGTCTGTAATGCCAACCCAACAGCCACATGGTGCTTAGGCAGACTTCTCGCAAGCAGTCAAAATCTAAAATTCACACGCTGTTGGTGTCAAAGGACATGATAACGTTAGATATGTTTGAATTTCAGTTATGGATTTTTGTGTGCAAATTTTAATGGTTTCATTCACTCTGTGGTTTTGTTCCACCTGTGATGTTGTTCTCTTTGCGATTTCGTTCTCTTTGTGTTTTTGTTATCTTTTACTTGTGGTTTCATTCCCTCCTTGGTTTGTTTCCCTCTGGTTTCATTCCCTCCATGGAGTCCATGGTTTGTTTCTTCCCAGGTTTTTGTTCTCTTTTTGGTTTTATTCCCTTTGTGGTATTGTTTCCTCTGGTTTTGTTTCCTCTGCAGTTTTGTTTCCTTTGCGATTTTGTCACCTCTTACTCTGTGGTTTTTGTTCCTCTGTGGTTCCATTCCCTCAGTGGTTTGTTTCTTCCTTGGTTTTTGTTCTCTTTTTGGTTTTATTCCCTTTGTGGTATTGTTTCCTCTGGTTTTGTTCCCTCTGCAGTTTTGTTTCCTTTGCGATTTTGTTACCTCTTACTCTGTGGTTTTTGTTCCTCTGTGGTTCCATTCCCTCAGTGGTTTGTTTCTTCCTTGGTTTTTGTTCTCTTTTTGGTTTTATTCCCTTTGTGGTATTGTTTCCTCTGGTTTTGTTCCCTCTGCAGTTTTGTTTCCTTTGCGATTTTGTTACCTCTTACTCTGTGGTTTTTGTTCCTCTGTGATTCCATTCCCTCAGTGGTTTGTTTCTTCCTTGGTTTTTGTTCTCTTTTTGGTTTTATTCCCTTTGTGGTATTGTTTCCTCTGGTTTTGTTCCCTCTGCAGTTTTGTTTCCTTTGCGATTTTGTTACCTCTTACTCTGTGGTTTTTGTTCCTCTGTGGTTCCATTCCCTCAGTGGTTTGTTTCTTCCTTGGTTTTTGTTCTCTTTTTTTGGTTTTATTCCCTTTGTGGTATTGTTTCCTCTGGTTTTGTTCCCTCTGCAGTTTTGTTTCCTTTGCGATTTTGTTACCTCTTACTCTGTGGTTTTTGTTCCTCTGTGGTTCCATTCCCTCAGTGGTTTGTTTCTTCCTTGGTTTTTGTTCTCTTTTTGGTTTTATTCCCTTAGTGGTATTGTTTCCTCTGGTTTTGTTCCCTCTGCAGTTTTGTTTCCTTTGCGATTTTGTTACCTCTTACTCTGTGGTTTTTGTTCCTCTGTGGTTCCATTCCCTCAGTGGTTTGTTTCTTCCATGGTTTTTTTTCTCTTTTTGGTTTTATTCCCTTTGTGGTATTGTTTCCTCTGGTTTTGTTCCCTCTGCAGTTTTGTTTCCTTTGCGATTTTGTTACCTCTTACTCTGTGGTTTTTCCTCTGTGGTTCCATTCCCTCAGTGGTTTGTTTCTTCCTTGGTTTTTGTTCTCTTTTTGGTTTTATTCCCTTTGTGGTATTGTTTCCTCTGGTTTTGTTCCCTCTGCAGTTTTGTTTCCTTTGCGATTTTGTTACCTCTTACTCTGTGGTTTTTGTTCCTCTGTGGTTCCATTCCCTCAGTGGTTTGTTTCTTCCTTGGTTTTTGTTATCTTTTTGGTTTATTCCCTTTGTGGTATTGTTTCCTCTGGTTTTGTTCCCTCTGCAGTTTTGTTTCCTTTGCGATTTTGTTACCTCTTACTCTGTGGTTTTTGTTCCTCTGTGGTTCCATTCCCTCAGTGGTTTGTTTCTTCCTTGGTTTTTGTTCTCTTTTTGGTTTTATTCCCTTTGTAGTATTGTTTCCTCTGGTTTTGTTCCCTCTGCAGTTTTGTTTCCTTTGCAATTTAGTTACCTCTTACTCTGTGGTTTTTGTTCCTCTGTGGTTCCATTCCCTCAGTGGTTTGTTTCTTCCTTGGTTTTTGTTCTCTTTTTGGTTTTATTCCCTTTGTGGTATTGTTTCCTCTGGTTTTGTTCCCTCTGCAGTTTTGTTTCCTTTGCGATTTTGTTACCTCTTACTCTGTGGTTTTTGTTCCTCTGTGGTTCCATTCCCTCAGTGGTTTGTTTCTTCCTTGGTTTTTGTTATCTTTTTGGTTTATTCCCTTTGTGGTATTGTTTCCTCTGGTTTTGTTCCCTCTGCAGTTTTGTTTCCTTTGCGATTTTGTTACCTCTTACTCTGTGGTTTTTGTTCCTCTGTGGTTCCATTCCCTCAGTGGTTTGTTTCTTCCTTGGTTTTTGTTCTCTTTTTGGTTTTATTCCCTTTGTGGTATTGTTTCCTCTGGTTTTGTTCCCTCTGCAGTTTTGTTTCCTTTGCGATTTTGTTACCTCTTACTCTGTGGTTTTTGTTCCTCTGTGGTTCCATTCCCTCAGTGGTTTGTTTCTTCCTTGGTTTTTGTTATCTTTTTGGTTTATTCCCTTTGTGGTATTGTTTCCTCTGGTTTTGTTCCCTCTGCAGTTTTGTTTCCTTTGCGATTTTGTTACCTCTTACTCTGTGGTTTTTGTTCCTCTGTGGTTCCATTCCCTCAGTGGTTTGTTTCTTCCTTGGTTTTTGTTCTCTTTGTGGTTTTATTCCCTTTGTGGTATTGTTTCCTCTGGTTTTGTTCCCTCTGCAGTTTTGTTTCCTTTGCGATTTTGTTACCTCTTACTCTGTGGTTTTTCCTCTGTGGTTCCATTCCCTCAGTGGTTTGTTTCTTCCTTGGTTTTTGTTATCTTTTTGGTTTTATTCCCTTTGTGGTATTGTTTCCTCTGGTTTTGTTCCCTCTGCAGTTTTGTTTCCTTTGCGATTTTGTTACCTCTTACTCTGTGGTTTTTGTTCCTCTGTGATTCCATTCCCTCAGTGGTTTGTTTCTTCCTTGGTTTTTGTTCTCTTTTTGGTTTTATTCCCTTTGTGGTATTATTTCTTCTGGTTTTGTTCCCTCCGTAGTTCATTTTCTTGCATGATTCCTTTCCATCTGCACTGATCTGGCAGACTGAGTCATTCAATTTTGGAAGCGTTTTTAGCATGATGTTAGTTCTAGGGAATTCCACTAGGTCTCAAATACCAACTCAACAGCCATATGGTGCTCAGGCAGACTTATCACAATCAGTCAAAATATCAAATTGACATGCTATTGCTGTATGCTGTCAATAACCATTTATGATGTTGCAATGTGTCTGAATTTTAATTATTGAATCTTGGCTAACAAATTTCTGTAGTTTGTCCTCTTTGATTTTGTTCCCTTTGGGGTTTTGCTCCCTTTCAGGATTTATTTTCTTTGCGATTTCATTTCCTCTCTGGTTTTGTTCACTCTGCTTTTGTTCCCGTCGTGGTTTTGTTCCCCTGTGATTCCTTACCTTCTCAGTTCTGCGTAACTGCAACCGTAGTAGTATTGTAGTTTTTCTGCAGATGGTATATGGCACATAATACTCGGGTTGTAGTGTCTGATATGCAGTGGCGTAGCTAGAAATCCAGGAGTGGGGGGGCCAAGGGGGGGCCAGGGTCTGAACTAGGGGGGCCCACCTTTTGCCGAATTTTTGGGGTAATACAAGGGTAAAAATTAACACCGCCCTCGTCACAAATGACATAGGAACATTGACGCAATTTTCGTCTGGCGAACACTTACTGCATTTACTATTTAATTTAGATATGGTACAAAAAATTACTTTTCAGAGAGAAATGACTTTCCATAAAACCAGCTGGACATGCTGTTTGGTTGCACTTTTTGAAAGTGCACGGCCCCTATCTGGATAAAAATTCCCTGATACAACATCAATGACCATGCTTGTACATAAAGAAGTAAACCTCAAGGGCGCATACAGTAACGTGATGTTACAATCTTTGCCACGATGCATATTTAACACAGACTTGAATGGTCTCATGAAACAAACTTATTTTTTATCTGGTCTTATAAGCCTAAAAGCTAATAGCGATTGCTGAAAATGATACAAATTCCAAAATATAGGGAAATTCCATGCAAAACATGGAAAATTGAGGAGTCTGTACAGATCACTCTTGTTAATCATTCCTGGCCAGTGATATTTCAAAGCCACACAATTTCTTTACCTCAACAATCGCAAAATTTCTTTAGCTCAACAATTCTCAAATCACAAGATATTTGATGTTGCCTGGAACTGCTATAGATAGGCCCACACAGACATACCGGAGGGGGGGGGGGTAAAAATTGGGAAACGCTAAGATTTGAGATGAAAAGGCGAACAATTCAGGCAGATTATTAAATAAACATAATTAAAAAACCATGGTTTCCACAAGATTTGTTTTGAAATAGCATTAAACCTGGATCTTGAAAATAAGGGCAAATGTCGCTAGACCTCCCTAAAAAGTTCGGATGCAGACCTGTACGCCTTTTGCCAGTTTTCAAAGAAAATAAAAAAAATTCAAATTCCTCAGAACCTTATAAGGGGTAACTGTCATTCTGGTGAGAATCGGGAATATTAAAGTGAGCGCCGGCTCATGTCACTAAGACGTATGTGCTCTGCCCAAATAATTTGTCAAATTTCTCAAATCTGAAATGGGTGGGCCAGTGGGGGGGCCACTTATCCATTTGGGGGAGCCCTACCCCCCCAGGCCCCCCCATAGCTACGCCACTGCTGATATGGCTTGCTGGGATGATGTCTTGTTTGCACGGAGAATGCCCAATGCTAAATACATGGATTTCCTCTAATCAAATTAATTCTGTTTGCTTTAAATTTAACAATATGATTTGAAGTTTTCAAAACACCAATTAACATGTGGATTTCATTGGACTGAAAAAATATCTATGCGTAAATTTATTCAAATCTCTTTTTTTTAAATGTTCGCGGAAATGACATGTGAATTTCATTTAATCAAATAGATTTTTTCGGCTTAATTGGATGAAATATGATGTGAATTTGTCCCACAACAATGGTGTGTGAAGTTATTTTGATTGAATGAAAAATTTATGAAAGCCACATGATTGAATCAGTATTCAGCATGACTTTTTTCAAAATTAAAGTGAAAATTACACTTCCATTCGCATCCAAATTTCTTCTAATAGAATCCTCTAACACATCATCAGCTTCACCTGATGAAAGAACTTCGTGCAATCCATTCTCTCAATTCATGTCACAATACAGTACAAGGTCCAAGCGCTTCCTTAGATTTTTTTTTTGGAAGGAAGACAGATGTGTACAGTCAACCAGTGAAAAAAACCTATATCGATTTTGGTCATAACAATTTTATTTACATAATTTTTTTTTAGAAATTTGTAAAATTATATGAGATACATATATATACATTTGTATCTACAAAATGTACACAAAATTAAACATTCAATGTTAAGCACCCTTCAGTACAATCACAGAAAAATCTGTGTATCTTAATTACAAAAATATAGTTATACATTCTCACAAGTTATAGTGATAAAGCATGTAAGTAAAGATTAATAAATTAATGGCACTAATAAATTTACTCCAAATCAGTGCTGTTACCAAGCTCAAATATGTATTTTGCTATAGCCTGGGAAGGGGGGGGGGTTCTTTCTTGATTTTTACATTGGGATCAGAAACCAGAACCATTTTAATCCATTTTAATCCGTATACAAACTAAAAAACTATAATCCTTCATATCAGCTATAATAATGGAATTTTTTTTTTTCAAGTTTGGCCTGCAGAAATGGGAATCCAATTAATCAGAATTTTCCAACGACACGGTAACAAAGATGAATTGGCTGTCTGATCAGTGGACTAATGAAGTCAGTCAGGCTATTGTACTATATTCATACAAAAAAGTGCAAGGGACATTTCATATTATGTAATCTAAATAATTTCAGTGATGTAGTAGAGGCCGGGACATCCGCGGCTATCAAAGCCAAGGATTTGTCATTCGAGCCAAGGCCGAAGCCATCAAAGTGTGGCCCTGAGGCCAGTCTCGAGGACGAGGCCGGTCCCCAGGCCTCCCACACCTGCCCAAAGACACTCGAGACTGAGGCAAGGCCAAGGATTTGGCATCGGAGACCGAGCCAAGGTCGTGGCCATCAAAGTATGGCCCAGAGGCCGGCCTCGCGGACAAGGCCTCCAACACTGATTCCTGTCATTCTCTTCCTTTTGCAGGACTAAGTAACCACTTACATTTCCTCAGCTGCAAACTGTTGAATAAAACATTTGCAAATAGGCTTGCATCATATTGTAAATTGTACTTCAAGTTACTATTAAAATACTGTTGTGAATTTTAGGCCTAGTGTAATCAAGCACTCTATTAGTACATCGTACATGTATACTGAACACTTGAATTCTTTTTGCTTATAAATATCCACAGAAGTATGCCAAATTTGCAGAATAACACATTTGCAAATAACTATATAACTTTTAACTGAATGAATACTGATAAATAGTAAGTCACAGCTTTGTACAATGCTAATGCTTTTCATAATAGCACATATTATAATATGCCAGAGTTCATTGTCTTTGTTTAATATCACATTCGAAAGAATTTAAAAAAATGATTAAGAATTTTACAAAATCACATGAAATTCAATGAAAATATAATGCATGAAATATTGATGGAATTGATGCCGTTTATCTACAAATGAAAAATGATGATGAGAATGAAAATGAATTTAAATGTTGCCACCCAAAATGCAATGCCATCTAGCAGTTAATCTTAGAACTATTATCAAATTGGTTTTCATATAGCAATTTCCAATGAAATTATTGCAGTTTGTAATAGTTATATCAGATGAAATGATCAATAGCTCATAAAAATATTCAAACTTGGCGATGAAACGTGAACGCTGACAAGTTGCGCCATCTATTGATAATCCTGGATGATGCAAATTTGAATCACTGCAGTATGTAAA
Organism: Platynereis dumerilii; assembly: GCA_026936325.1. NCBI lineage: Eukaryota > Metazoa > Annelida > Polychaeta > Phyllodocida > Nereididae > Platynereis > Platynereis dumerilii. Next base: position 9,772,572 of record JAPTHN010000010.1, on the reverse strand, counting down.
TGATGTGCGAAATGTGAGCGATGGGACTAAATATACAGTTCAAATTTCCCGCCAAAACATGAACGCCATCTTTTAATAGATCCTTGGACGATTGCGATTGTAGTCACTGTTTGAACGACGGTTGTAGTCACTATTACTTAACGAGGCCAATCGCTCTCTGCTTGAGGCTGATGTACTGGAGTTTGAACTTGATACTGGTTCTTCTGTGGACACTGTTTCTATGCTGTAGTCCTTGTAGGTGTCATCCTTCATGTTGTCTGCAAATGATAGTGAAAATTATATAAATATGGTGTATTATTTCAAAATTTTTGTGTTTTTGACTATTTGGTGTCTGAGTTTATCGGCTTTGATTATTTTGGCTCTGAGTTTTATCAGATGTGGTAGAAGCTCCCTATTGAGACGATTTGACAATTTTGTGTTTGGTTGATCTGTTGGGAGATGGTATTTAATTGATCCGCTAGTGTCACTGATTCCATTTATCCCGGTTTCCCCTAGTTCAATTCCATAAAGTCAAATTTACAAATTTGACACTTCAGCAACTTGTATAGCCCTACCATTACACCTCAGCTATTTTATTGTTAAACAGGGATGCGGTCAGATACTAGGAGTATCAGACAAGCCTTCAACCAAAGCTCTGAGTGCAACAGGAGCTGAGCTACAGGGCAAAATGTAATCATGTCGGACGTACTCATACGATGTACGTCAGACATGATGACATTTTGATATCACTCAGCGCCTGTTCTACTTGTAGTTTTGGTTGATGGCTTGTCTGATACCCCTATTACCTGGCCTCAACACCGTTTAACAATGAAATAGCTCAGGTTATGGTGGAACAACAGAAGCAGCGAAAGTGTAAAATCGGTAAATTTGACTTTACGGATTTGCCCCTTACATTCTGATTCTGATTATGAATACGGATTGACTTATTTTTTTATTTTACAGTGTAACTTCATGATTTCACATTGAATTTACCATTTTATGCACTTAAATAATGATATATGAAAAACATTTTGAAGATATTTGACTTACTTATCCACCCAGAATTCTCCTGCCCATTTGCTAGAATCTTGTTATTGTTGTTTCCTGGTGACTTCCGATTGATTTTGACGCAGAGGCAGATCGTGATGCACATGAAGATGATGAGGAGAATGGTCACAATAATGAGCCAGATGAGAAGAATGAGGCCAAATCTTGCACTGCCGAAGAATTCCTCTTCTTGTTCACTTGTAGAAGCTGAAAGGGATAATAAATGAGAAATGATAAACTGAAAAGGATAAAAAGTAAGAAATGATAAGTTGAAAGAGATAACAGGTAATAAATTATTAGTTGAAAGGGATAAATGATAATCTAAAAGGGATAACAGGTAAGAAATAATAAGTTAAAAGAGATAATAGTAGAAGGAATGATAAGCTGGTTATAATAGTAAGGAGTGATAAACTGAAAGGGATAATAGTAAGAAATCATAATCTGAAATCGATAAATACAATGTAATAATCTAAAACGGTAATAGCAAAACTGGTTTGTTGAAAGGAATACCAGGTAAGAAATGATAAGTTGAAAAGGATAACAGGTAAGAAATGATAAGTTGAAATGGATAACAGCTAAGAAATATATGTTGAAATGGGATAACAGTTAATGATTAGTTGAAAGGAATAACAGGTAAGAAATGATAAATCGAAAAGGATATGATAATCTAAAAGGGTGACAGGCCTAGGTAAGAGATTTCTAGCCGAAATGGATAATAGTTAAAAGAAATGATAAGCTAACGGGGACGATACGTAAGAAACTATTTAGTATACGAATCAGAGACATCATCCTCGCCATCATAATTAGTCTTGAAATGAAATTTGATGTACTGTTGAAACTGATAAATCATCAGTATCACGCACACAAATATCAATTTTTTTCCTTTGCAAAATATTCCTCTCTTACTCCATATTTAATGTAACTGCTGTAATTTGTAGGAAAGATCAGTTTGGAGCAACACGTGCAGAAAACTCATTCATTCACTTTCACTTGCCAAACATGGACACTATTACTCTAGCATTTACATAATACTATTACCACACTTGTAAGAATGCTACTATTTAGTGTGCACTGTTGCATGTGGATAGGTTAGAAAAACACCCCTCCCTCAACTTAAACAAATTGGATATATACAAGAAATTTGCATGTTGTAACCCTATAATGCACACTTTTGGAAATATTTTTTCACTCCAAATATGTGAAATTGGCTTGAAAGTGTTGAACATATTCTTAATGTACCTCTCATTTACTATTTTTAGAAATTATGCAATTTGTGTATGGATGTAATAATTGTCATATTCTCAAGGCAAATTCTTCCTATATGCCGGTGTACTGGGATATTTCTTGAATTCCAGTATGATTTTAGCCTTTTTGGAATTAAGATACCAAAAGATACTCTCTTTTTTTTGGATGGATTGATGATTGGGGCTTTACGAATTACTTTCTGTATTTATGCTCTTGGTTGGCTAATAAGGACAGGAGAAGGACATGACGATGAGGGAAAGGTCAAAGGATGATTGAAACAGCCAACCAACATAGGGCCATGTGACCCGCATTTTAAACCGGGAACCGAAGATTGGCAGCCCAGCACATTTAATCACTGAGCTAATCCTGCCCCTCCCTCCTATATGTGGGGGGAGGGTTGGTCTAGTGGTAGCATACTGGGCTGCCAATCGCTGGGTCCAGGGTTAAAATCCACCTCTTGACGGGTCTCCTGGACCTATGTTGGACGGTTGTTTCAATCATCCTTTGCTTCATTGCCGTGTCCTTCTCCTGTCCTAATTAGCCTACCAAGTGCATAAATACATGACGTAAAGCCCCAATCATCCATCAACATCCCGCCTGTATGTTGGAAAGCCAGGGTATATTGATGAGTCCATATCAAGAGAAAGGAAAGGTAAAGTAATTTGCTGTTATGCTTGTAAGAGATTTGGTACATTGATGAGGAGTTCAATTTTTAAAATTTTAGCTCTGATTGTTTTATTTGGTCACCATTTTATATGGTGTATGGATGCGTAAGCATTTTTCCTCCTATTAAATATATTGATGGCCCTTTTTCTGACATTAACACATTTAACATGGAAATAGAGATACTCTGGATTTCAATAGCTCAGAGGGAAATCCGGTGGGTTTTTGTTTGGCTATTTTTGCCTTGCAAGCTGAGTAGCAGTAGTGATCTGCCAAAGGCGGTGAACTCACAAGCAGCAACAAGCAGGCTGATTATAGTAATTGCCAAACAGGTGTACATGTAGCTACTGCTTTGAAAGGTCAAACTGATACCTTAAAGCTTATATTACATGTACTTCACTGTGTGCTTTTGTTACAGTATCTGCAGTATTTATGGCTAGAACATCGGCTTTAAAGACCATGCAGACATGTTTACACGATTTCTAGCTTCTTGGACCTTCTGACGCAACAGATTTTCTGCCTTCAAAAAAGATATAATATCCGGGCAATTCCAATTTACAGATTTGACACTTAGGCAGCTTGTGTAGCCCTACTATTATGCTGCCCTACCATTACACTTCAGCTATTTCATTGTTAAACAGGGATGAGGAAAGATAAAAGGGGTATCAGACAAGCCAACAACCAAAGCTCCAAGTGCAACAGGAGCTGAGCTACAAAGCAAAATGTCATCATGTCTAACGTACTCACACGGAGTTCGTCCTGGCCTAAAGTTCGGAGTTTAGACGGTACAGAACTGAATTTAGCTGTATGTGACCCTCCTTTATTTTGCTCGCAGTATATGCAGCTTGGTGGCTGAGTGGTTCCTGCTTGCTCCACAGAAGGTCTCAACTTGCATGGGTTCGAACACTGCATGGAGAATCCGAAATTTTCAGTGGACCTTCCCAAGCAAAACCCAGCTGGATGTTGTTAAAATGAGATATCAAATTGGTGGCCCCTTGTATCAGTGTCTGTGCTGGGTAAGTGAAAGATCCATCACAATCACATGGGGTTATTGTGTAAGATGTTGAGGACTCCTGCTCTCTTTCCCTTCTAATCAATCGACCCTCGTGAGTGGCCTGGACTGAGCTAGGAGGGCTGCATTTACCATATTTATCAATCTATAGGCCTATCTATCTATGTATTTTTTACTACTCACCGGCTTTAACATTTGAAGTGGCCTTCGCTCCAGGTCCTGCTGCACTGACACTGTTCCTGCCTGGAATTCCTCTTGCTCCTGGGGCCCCTGGGGCTCCTGGAGGTCCAGGGGGGCCTGGAGGACCCTGGGGACCAGGGGGAGCCACTGGTGCCAACCCTGGAACTCTTGAGGATGTTCCGGATGCTCCAGGGGGGCCCGGTGGGCCAGGGGGTCCTGGGTCTCCCTTTTCACCTTTCATACCTGGAAAGTTGACAAGAATGTATGATACGTACTCTATAAACTTTAAGGTACAGTGGTCCCTGTGTTATAAGACCGCCCCTTCTGCAGTCATGAAGTGGTCTCTCGTGGGGGTGCGGTCTCTCGTTGGGGCGCAAGATGCACTAAAAATACCACTTAGAGCAGCAGGAAGGCGGTCAAATAGGCAAGTTGGTCTTACAACAGCTTGAACAGGGGGTCATACAACGTAGGTACCACTGTATAGCTTGATTGTGTTAGTACCAGAAGTACAGAATTGATGATCCTTCGGAGTGAAGAATCTGAAGATTTGACAAAAAATCTAGAATATTTTCAGGTTTACAAATACTTTGCAACCCACTTTAGCTTCATCATAAGATATCAGCAATAGTTTTATGCATGTCCATTTGTCAATTCAACCAGGTCTTTGTTCTTCAATTTCGGTGGAGATTCTGTTGACACAATTCTTGAACAGGTGGCTCCCCTATTCTTATGCGATATTTTCCCTTACTAATTTACAGTACAGTTCATAAGAGAGCGAGAGATTGTTTATTTCCGATAAAAATAATTAGGTGATAAAAAAGGAGTACAATTTATCGGTTGTGAGACACATACTTTGACGACATAAGTGTCGCTAGCATACATGCCACAAAAGAAAGGTAAAATCGTAAGGTAAGATTGTCAAAATTTTTTTAATTATATTTATCTATTTTTCTATTTCCATATTTTTAAACTTACCAGGAGCTCCAGGTGATCCAATAATGCCGTTGATGCCAGGGGACCCCATTTGCCCAGTGGCTCCCATTTGTCCCATTGGTCCATCTCTCCCTGGATATCCAGGGGCCCCTGGCATTCCCGCTGACCCAGTGAACCCTGTTGCTCCTCTGTCTCCTTGGTAGCCTGGGAGTCCCTGCAAACAAATTAACAAGAAAATTTTTTCAAAAAAAAATAGAGGCGATTTTTAAAGCAAATTCAGCTTGTTCCACATATTTCATCCCATCTACATTTAATTTCGGCCCGATCCCGCAAAAGCGTCCTGTTCCGCCACTGCGCATCCGCGTTTTACTACGAAATCCCGCAGCCCGCCGTTCCGCGAATTAGGCCCGTCCGCATTTTACTACGACGCTGGCCACCCGTTCTGATGACGAAGTTTCACAGACTGAAATTCAGAATCTTGGAAAAGCCTCCTGTCAGGAGGCCTGTGGCCATCTATACAGAGGCGAGTGGCTATATATAGAATCACTAAGACTATATCAGCGATAGGCTGATGCATCGCCTCTAAAAATAAAATTAATGAAGACTTTTTGTTAAATAATCTGTTTTCAGTCTTGGTTGATTTAGTATGCTGCTTGGCATTCGGGCGAAGCTTGGTTGAAGCGCGCTGAGCTTCTAATCTCTCGATTCGGCTTCAATTCCCTTGGATATATTGCATATTGTCACAAACGAGGGCGCTATCTATTATGTATCAGAATAAGGATTCGATTTCTGTTTTATATTGCCTTGACTTAAATCATGTAACTCTGCAAGGTACCTCCAATAACAATATAGCTTGATCATGTCATATTAAATTCCAGGGTGGATTTGAACCATATTGTCCTACGAAAGAAACAGAAACCAAATTTTATTCACTCAAAGAATAGTTTTGTAACATTTTTTTGCTTTAAAAATTGTTTAACTCCCGATGACTTTCAAAAAACTGGTCATAAAATCAATATTACTTAAGGGACTGGGTACTTTGATGCTGGTTCTCTCTGTTACCTCTTTACCACCACTTTATAAATGTCCACACTATATTGTCTATCAGGGAACATCTAGTGCAGATATTATGAGATATATTTATCCATTTCAGCCTGCCTTTCTTTGATGATGAGCAACAGCACTGTTCACAATGTCATAGTAAACTAGAATTTGTGTCGCAAGCGGAACACATGCGAGTTCACCATGCTTATGTTGTTTTGCTTTGATGTGTTGATTCTTGGGAAAATGGTGTCGAATTTGGGGCCTAGATTTCCATACATGATCGGAGAATTATAACAGACGATAAACTTAGCAGTGGTATGACCAGGGGGGGCAGTGCCCGTTCCCCCCGAACTTCAGATACTGATGGTTGCAAAAAGTGGAAAAATGGAATAAACAACTTAATGAAGTAAAGAAGAAAGTACAAGCGGCTTACAACACAATTATGGCTATAGCAGGAAGCCCAGACCTTAAAGGTATTAAGATGAGAATGGTGTGGCAGGTGGTAAAGGCCTGCATAATACCAATTGCCACATATGCATGGGAAGCAGTAACCACTACGAAGAAGGAACGCGAAAACCTAAAAAGGACCATTGACAGCGTCATAAAAAGAGTAATCTGCACACCCTGATTCTTTTCGAGTTTCGGAGCGGCTACGCGATCGTGTGGAAACATTAGACTTTTTGGGGTCGGTGCTCATATTGAGAACTAGTGATGATGAGATGAGAAATGATGAAAGATATATGTTATGTGGGGAAGGTGATGGGGGTAAGTGGGGGTAAATGGGGGTAAGTGAGGTAATTTAGGTAAAGGAAGTGAGTAGGTAAGAAGAGAGAAGTTAAGAGTGAAAAAGGTGGTGGGGGTAAATGGGGTAATTGGGGGTAAGTGGGGTTAAGTCGGGTAATTGAGGTAATTTAGGTAAAGGAAGTGAGTAGGTAAGAAGAGAGAAGTTTAGAGTGAAAAAGGTGGTGGGGGTAAATGGGGGTAAGTGGGGGTAATTGAGGTAATTTAGGTAAGGGAAGTGTGTAGGTAAGAAAATTTAGAGTGAAAAAGGTGGTGGGGGTAAATGGGGGTAAGTGGGGGTAAGTGGGGGTAATTGAGGTAGTTTAAGTAGAGGAAGTGAGTAGAGAAGAAAAAAGGAGTTTTGGTTGGAAAAAGTGGTGGGGGTAAATGGGGGTAAGTGGGGCCTAAGTGAGGGTAAGTGGAGTGATTTAAGTGTTGGAGGTGTAGAGGGAGAAAGAGTTGGATTTGGGTGGAAAAAGTGGTGGGGGTAAGTGGGGGTAAGTGAGGGTAAAATGAGGGTAAATGATGTAAGGGGAGAAAGAGAGAGAGGTTGAGAGAGTAAAGGTGGTGGGGGTAAATGGGGGTAAGTGAGGGTGAATGAAGTAATTTAAGTACAGGGAGAAAAGTGAAAAAGTGAAGTTTTGGGTGAAAGTGAAGGTGGGGGTAAGTGGGGGTAGGAGGGGGTAAAGTAGAGATGGGTGGGGTTATGTATAGGAAGGGAGGGGTAAGTGAGGGAAAGGGGTGATGAGAGAGAAGTGGAAGTGAGGGATTTATACGAAAAAGGGAGTTGTGATGTATAACATATTCATATTCAGCTGACCAGCACACTGCACAGACCTCTCTCCAGAGCCCACAGTTTGCTTGCATTGGAAATAACTTGACTTTATTCAGGATTCAGGACTTTACTTGGATTTTACACAGGAAAACTTAGACTACATTCAGGATAAACAGTTGAGTGTTTACATTTTAACTATCTTCCTTTATTGTCTTCAACCACCCGGTTTTTGCAATAACAGTCTACAAGGTTTTTCTTATAAACTCCACAACTTCCTTTATTCTAAACCAAACAACATTTAAACCTTAACCTTTGAGTAAATTAATTATAATCTTGACCTTATCAGGACAATTATAACCAAATTTCACTCAAACACACGTCGGCCATTTGCATTTTCTGAAATTTCTTGCACAAACAAAAACAAACCACTTCTATTCTAGTTCTTTCATTCCAACCTACATTCTACATATAAAAGTATTATACCACTCTACTCCCCATCTTCTTAACTATCTAAAACACATCTTTTAACTATCAAAACACCTCTAACTTCCTCTAATTCCACACTGTTTTCATTTTCACCATCTAGCCAAACTTCCACAAAAATTGCAAAATTCTGCACAACTTCAACTTCTTAACTTTAAGACTACTTATTCATCTCTCCCTAACTCCTCAATCATTTCTTAAACTACAATTCCATCCCAAATTATCTTAACCATCTATTCCATCCTCTTAAACTTCTCAATTATCTCTATTTCTCACTCAAATTCCCTTTGATCCCATTTTCACCATCTAGGCCAACTCACTCAAAACACTGCAAATTCTGCACAAATTCTACTCTCAAACTTTACCAACAATCACTCACCTCTCCATAACTTTTCCTACCCTAAACACTTCAAAAACACATTCTAAAACACCTAAACTACCAATCCATTCTTTTAAATCCCTCAAATATCTTCATTTTTACCCAAATTATCCCTGTTTTCATTTTCACCATCTAGCCAACTTCGTGACACATTTTCCTAAAATACCGCAAATCGTAAACACGGCACTTTCTGCCTCATTTACTCATCTAACCACTACTCTTACCTCCAAATCTCTCCTCTAATCTTATTCTACATCATCTTAACTATATATCCAGCCTTTTAAATTTCTCAAATAACTTTATTTAAACCAAAATTAGCCCCGTTTTCATTTTCACCTTTTCGTGACACAATTTTGCGAAAACACCGCAAATCGTAAACACGGCACTTTCTGCCTCATTTATTCATCTTATCACTACTCCTACCTCCAAATCTCTCCTCTAATCTTATTCTACACCAGCTTAACTATCTATCTAGCCTTTTAAATTTTTCAAATATATTTATTTAAACCCAAATTAGCCCAGTTTACATTTTCACCTTTTCGTGACATAAATTTGCAAAAACACCGCAAATCGTAAACACGGCACTTTCTGCCTCATTTATTCATCTTATCACTACTCCTACCTCCAAATCTCTCCTCTAATCTTATTCTACACCATCTTAACCATCTATCCAGCCTTTTAAATTCTTCAAATATCTTTATTTAAACCCAAATTAGCCCCGTTTACATTTTCACCTTTTCGTAACACAATTTTGCGAAAACACCGCAAATTAAAAATACTGTACTTTTAGCCTCATCTATCCATCTTACTCCAGTTTCTACCCCTAAATCTATTCTGTAATCTTAATCTACATCATCTTAAATACCTATCCAGCCTTTTAGATTTCTCAAATATCTTTATTTAAACCCAAATCACATCCGTTTTCATTTTCACCTTCTCTGCCACAAATAACTAACATCAAAATGGTAAAAGACACCCCTAAAGTCAACTCCAGGCCACCCTCAGGTCAACGGCAGGCCTCTGCATCAGCAACCAAGCACACTGCAGCTCAATTTAAGAAAGACAGAGTAATCAAAACTCCTGTCACTAAAGTAAAAGCAACCAAAACTCCAGGTATCAAAGCTCCCAAGTCTGGCAAAGGCCTCAACATAACCAAAATTCTAACTTCGAACCAGCCAATCTCAAAAGAGCAGGCTGAGTTCAATAAACAAGTGCTCCCAGAACATGTGGCTGTCATAAATGACATTGTAGCACTCAATCTCACTCACAGGAAAAACAAGTCAAGTCCCTTTAAAGATCTAGAAGAGCTTTCAAACCATGCAGCCAAACTCAAACAGCAAGGCCTCTCAAATGCCGAAATTGCTGCTCACCTCAATGAGAAAATTAGCCCACAAAAGGCTAAACCCTCTTCTTCGATGATCACCAGATCATCTACTTCTTCTCATCAAAATCCTAACTCCTCCTCCAAGTCCTCCTCTCCTTCCTCATCCTCCTCCAAGCACTCCTCTCCTTCTTCTCCTTCCAACTCATCTCAATCCTCTCCCTCCTCTCCCTCTAACTCTCAATCTTCTCCCTCCTCCTCTAACTCTCAATCTTCTCCCTCCTCTCCCTCCAACTCCCTTCCTCCTGTCCCTCGAACCGAAGACCACCTCCCTGACCTCTCTCCTAACTCTCTTCGGCCAACCAACTTCTCCGGCCTATTCAATAGTGCTGAAAAAACAAAGGCCCAGCAAGACCTCCTCTCCTCCTCTAACTTAGGCCCAGAAATAACTGATGGCTCCAATGCCATGGAAATCACGGAGGCAGCCTCCACTCCATCGGCCAAAAGAAAAGTCCCTGCTTCCTCCCCAACTGGAGAGGAAACTCCTCATAAACTCCCCAAAACGGCCCACCGAACATATGCTCAATCTCTTCTTGGCAAACCTCCTGCTCCATCTGCCCCATCTCTCCTAGGCAACCCTCCTATCCCATCTCTTCTAGGGAGCCCTCCCGCTCCATCCACCTCCACTTCTAAACCAACAACTGCTGTCAAGAAGCTCTTTAAGCTTCAAGACAATCATCAAGCCCTCCCACAACCAAAGCCCTCACAGGAGGCACCCTCTCAACCTCCAAACAAGACCTCAAAGGAGGCAACCTCTCCTCTCTTCCTTGAGATCCCTCCCTCCACTCCTCTCTCCAACATCATCCCACTCATCAAGCCTCATTGCAAACTAATCAAGATCACCCAAGCCGGCAATCGCCTCTTAATACCCCACAACTCTGTCTCCAGAGACAATCTTCTAAAACTCTCTTCCTCCAATCAAAGCTTCCCCTTCACCATCAGGCCCACTAAGGGCACCGCCCACAGAGCCAAACTATCCTCGAATCAATCTCAAATCACTCAAGCCTCTAAATCCCACAACCTTAGCGCAGTAATAAGAAATGTGGACATCTCCCTCTCCAATGAAGAGATCAAAAAAGAAACTGGCCTCCTTGCCATCCGCATGCACTCTGCTGCGAGAAATGCACTCACCCAAAGCGTCAAAGTAACCTTCCCTGACTTAAAATCTAAAAAGGAAGCCATTGCCAAAGGCATCAAATTCTCTCTAAAAAGGCACTGGGTCGTAGATTACCTCCCTAAGAGGCCACTGCAGTGTCTCAAATGCTATTCTTTTGACCACTTTGCGAAGGATTGTTCCAATGAATCACAGAAATGTAAAAAATGCGGCGGCCCCCATCTATACAAAGAATGTAAAATCCCTAGCTTAGACCAGGCCAATTGCATCAACTGCAATCAGCCCCATCCAGCAACCTTCTCTGGTTGTCCTGCCTTCCAGGAAGCCAAGAAAAATAAACTTGCCAAAGAACAGTCACAAGCTGTCTCCTTTGCCCATAAGGCCTCCCCCCCCCCCAGCCCGCTCTGGGCCGCACGTCTCTGCAACTCCCTCATCAACGCCACTACATCCATCATCACTCACTTCCATCAAAATCAAACCATCGACAGAGACCTCTTTGCATCAGAGATATGCAAAGCTGTCTCAGGTGCATTCAAAATCAACATCACACCACAAGCAGCCAAATCTCTCTCTACTAAACAGTAAATCTAAACAACCTTCTGACTTATTGCCACCATGGCCAAAATATTTCACATAAACATTAATTCAATCAAAAACAAGCTTGTCACCCTCACCCAGTACATTTATGAAACTGAGGCTGACATAATACTTATTAATGAGACTAAATACAGTCCTTCAGACCCCAGTGTAAAGATCAAGGGCTACTCAACCATCTCTCGTCATGATCACACCCCAACCTCCGATGGTATTGCCAAAGGTGGTACAGCCATCATTATAAAAGACAATCTTCCCTCTCAATCCATCGAAATAGACAACTCAATCCTAAACTCAGGTTATTTCTGCTCAGCAGTCCTAGTAACACTCCCCAAAGTAGGAAACATAGCCATCATCTCACATTATGTAAATCCATTTTCAAACTCAATCAATAATCACATGTTCAATTACTTCCTAACTAAATTCGACAATTGCCTATTCTTAGGTGATTACAATGCTCATCATCCACTCATTGCCCCCACTCAGAATACAAACACTCAAGGCACACAACTCCTTCAATCCCTTACGGATAACCATTTACTTGTTCTTAATGATCTAGATTCTCCCACTAGATACCCCTCCGGGGACCAAGCTCACACCCCCTCTCTTATAGATCTAGCCATCACCAATGAAAAACTTCATCCGCATATAGCAGACTGCTATGTGGGCTCAGATGTAGGAAGTGACCACCTCCCCCTCCACATAGATTTCAAACCTGGCACTCAGGTCAACTATCCAATAAAATTCATTAGAAATCTCAAAAAGGCCGACTGGCCACTTTTTAAAGAAAAAGTCTCTGAGAACTTCTCATACATTCCCTCTCCAAATTTAATCAAAAATGAAAATGACATGGATACCTATATCAATGTCATCCATGAATCAATAACAGATGCTTTAGATTTAGCCTGTCCTGAGAAACCCATCCGGGCCAACTCCTTTAACATATCTGAGGACACTCTTAAAATCATTAAACTTAGACGTAAAGCCAGGCGGTTACAAACTAAAAATCCATTCTGTCCCATACTCAAACAGTCCATTAGGGACCTCACTAATCGCATTAAATATGCCATCAAAGAGGAAAAGAAAGCCAAATGGAAAGACATAACTAGTAAGTTAGACTACAGAGATGGGACTTCCTTCTGGAAGCTCTTTAAACAGCTATCTGGAGGAGGCAAATCTGCCAACTCCACTCCCAAATTAGTCAATCCTGACGGCACAAAGACAGCCACAGAAGCTGAAGCTGCCGACTCCTTTGCCTCTCACTTAGCTCGCGTTCACAATACTCATAAAGGTCCCATCTTCGACGATGTCCACAAAGACAAAGTCGATCAATTCATCTCAGATCATTTAACCCTATTTAAGCCCGACTTCTCTCCTGACCCTAATGAATCCGTAGAAGATCATCCTCTATCAATGCCCATTACCTGGGCCACTTTAAAAGCCACCCTCTCCAGAACCACCAATAGCGCCCCTGGAGAAGATAAAGTAGGCTACATAATCCTTAAACAGCTCCCTGATCCAATTCTCAAATTCCTCACAAATCTCTTTAACTACTTAATCAGCGTAGGTTACTTTCCCAAGCCTTGGAAATCTGCCATTGGCGTAATGATTCCAAAGCCTAACAAAGACACTAAACTTCCCTCAAACTATCGTCCCATCAGTCTTCTCAAATGCGTAGGTAAACTCTTTGAAAAAACCATTGCCAATCCTCTCATCGACCATCTCACTCTAGAAGGACACATAAATAAATGGCAAAGAGCCTATCTCCCCCAAAAAGAAGCTAATGAACATGTATACAGACTCTTCCATCACATGAAAACATCCATCCACTATGGCTGGAAAGGTTCGGCCATCTTTCTAGATGTAGAAAAAGCCTTCGATTCTGTCTGGCATAACGGTCTCAAACTCAAACTGCTCACCTTTGAGCTCCCTCTAAAAATCATCAAAATTCTCTCTTCATTCTTAGATTCCAGAACCATAAAAGTTAGAGTCCAAAACACTATATCCCAAGAAGTACACTTGGCAGCAGGAACACCCCAAGGCTCTGTACTGAGCCCCATCCTATTCAACATGTTTGTAAACGACCTCCCTTTCTCAGAGGAGCCAGAACTCCACATTTCTCAATACGCAGATGATCTTGCTCTCTGGACATCAGCCAGAGGCAAAAATGCCAGAAAGAAAACAAGCAAAACTCTTCAAAACTCACTTAATGAGCTAGAAGCATGGTGCTCCAAATGGAGAATTAAAATTAATGCCTCAAAATCTCAACTTATCCACTTCCCAACAAACAGAATCAACAAATATGCTTCCAACTTCACCCTTTTTGGCACACACATCCAAACTGCTCCTACAGCAAAATTATTAGGCTTAACACTCAATCCATCTCTGTCCCTAATTCAGCACTGCAAAGAGAAAAAAGCCAATGCCATCCGCAGAATAAACCTTCTTAGAAGGCTGCGAGGCACAGATTGGGGAACCGACATTCAAACCCTCCTCCATCTATACAAAACTTTCATCCGTCCTGTTCTTGAAACAGGCCATGTAGCCACTGTCTCAGCCTCAAAGACAGCCAAAAAACAACTAGCTATAGCTGAATGTAAAGCCCTTAGAATAGCCCTCAAACAATTCTACATTCCTGGCCAAAGTAGAACAACTAACAAGGCTCTTTATGAAATGGCAAACATCAGAGATATCAATAGTCGTAATGAAGAACTCAAAGCAAAAGCCCTTGTCAGATACCAAGACTCCGAGCTTCTCCTGGAGCTCCAGGAATCTCTTAGGCCCATCCGCAGGCTACCCTTCCCATTCACCAAACCTCGCACTCAATATTCAATTACCTAAAATCTCTCATCACAATCATCAAATCATCCCACAAAAGCTCAAAAAGCAGTCAGGCTGAGGCCCACATATCATGACTGGCCCTATGCCAGTATGTACGGTGGGGCGACGCCAACCGACTGTGGGTGGGAGCCCTGTTGCCAACCCGCGCAGACCCACTCCTTTGCTCTCCAAATACACAGCCAAAACTGCGCAGACGCAGCCTCTTACTGTGTACTGATCAATGTATCAATCACTCTCATTCAACTTCTCATCAATCTTCACGACTCAAAGCTCAAAAAACAGTCAGGCTGAGGCCCACATATCATGACTGGCCCTAAGCCAGTATGTACGGTGGGGCGACGCCAACGACTGTGGGTGGGAGCCCTGTTGCCAACCCGCGCAGACCCACTCCTTTGCTTCCTAAATACACAGCCAAAACTGCGCAGACGCAGCCTATCACTGTGTATGAATCACTCTCATCAAAATTTTCATCATATTGTTCACCCACCAAAGCTCAAAAAGCAGTCAGGCTGAGGCCCACATATCATGACTGGCCCTAAGCCAGTATGTACGGTGGGGCGACGCCAACCGACTGTGGGTGGGAGCCCTGTTGCCAACCCGCGCAGAACCACTCCTTTGCTTCCACATACACAGCTCACCTGCGACACCGCAGCCACTGTGTACAACACATCCAGTCCGAGCCCATGGGACTTTAAATGGAGGCGGGTTGTATCCGGTATTCTATGCCGGGGCAACTGAAAGACCCTGGACATCCCTGAATTAATAGGGCTTGTACCAGACTCTCATTCTTATACTCAATTCCTACAAAACAATGCGAAAACACCTCTGTCTTAAATGCTCCTCCCACTCAAAAGCCCAGATACTGCTCTCTCTTTTCATTCTCTTTTCAGGAAAAACAAGAAGAACACCATCACAAGAGCATCACAGCCTCCCTCCGGACCCCGCACACAGACGAAAGAAGAAAAAGACCCGAAAAAGCTGGCGACCCGTTGGATCCCTTCCCAAGTGCCCCCCCCCCCAAAAAAGACTATGAACTCACCCAGGTGGCCCATAAATCTGATCTTCGGAGAAGAAAAACAAGGCCACCTGGGTAAAAAACAATGACAATTCAAGGCCACAGGGGCTTCGTGCCCATATTGGCCTTGGGCCTTCGGCCCAAAATGACACTATCATCATGTGATGTAGATGGTGAAAATGCTATACACTGTTTACAAAATAGAGTTTGGTTCTAGATGGTGAAAACCATATACAATGTTTACGTTTGGGTCCTAGATGGTGAAAATGGCATACAATGTTTACAAATGAAGATGTGATGCTGGATGGTGAAAATGAGATACAATGTTTACAAAAAGCTAGATTATGAAAATGGGATACACTCTTTATATTGACAGCCAATGGGCTGACAGTATGAGAAGGAAGTGAAAAATTGAAGTATATAGTAATTCTAGGAAGAAAGGGAAGAACTGGGGAAGAGAGGAAGGATAGAGGGATGTTATGAGGGGATAGATGAGGTCTTGAGAGGAATAGGTTGATGAGTAAAGGGGAATTAGAAATTGAGAGATCTGATTGGTTGTTGGAATGTAGGCCTATACTACACTAAGTGTAGCGGTGAAACAACGTTGTGAAACGGACGTTTTATAGAAGTTATTATGGATTGTTTTGAAAAATAAAAAACACCAGCTTGTAGAGAATTAAATTGCGAAGACAATGAGCCTACTTAGAGATTTCTACGATGATTACAAGTGGTTTAAAAGTTGAAGAGAAGTTGAGAGTGAAAAATCTGAAATTTTGATAAAAGAAGGAAGTGATTTGCGGTAAAAAGACGCTATCGTACGAGCGAAAATAAGGGGTTTTAATGAATAGTCGGACAGAAAATGATGGTTTTGTTTCTTCAGGGAGTTTCTAAACTGCGTTGTGTGAAAATTTGGTGAAAATCTGATGATTCTAAGCGGCTGAAATGAGCCTATAAAGATTCACACCTGCATCAACACTGTGCATATTTTTTAATTTTTTTTCAACGAATTCTCGGCAATGAATAAAGATATCTCCATAAAAAAACGAATTCATATGGTTCAAGGATTTGGGATTCTAAAGAGCCTAAAATTATAATTTTAGCCCCATCAGAAGTGTCCAAAAAACGATCGCAACTGTTTCGGCCAATCAGAGGGCAGTAAAACAATAACAACAGTATTTCTATTTCCTGTTTTGCCTTGATTTTGTTGAAACTAAAAACTTAAATTGTAATTAAACAAGACACCAAAGACACAAATGTGAGCAAGGCGCCTCAAGTTAGCCAATTCTTCATTAATTTCATGAAAAAGAAACTTTAAAAAGTGCTCCCTTGTCTCTCACAGACGATCCAAAATTTCTGACTACCCTTATTTAACCCAGTTTGCTCACAAATGCGAGTGAACTCGCAAATTAACCTGGAGGCAAATAGAGAAATATACAGATATGTTGTGGTCTAGTTTATGTAAATCTGTTTGATTCTGTTTTCCTTTGGGCACTACAACCTGTTGATTTCTTGAGGGTCTGTGACCTGAAGTTCTGACCTGTGAGGTGAAAAAATGTTTTCCCAGTAGGCACAGTATTTGTTGTTGTATAGAAGCTTTCAGTTTTGGTTTGTAATTTTGATATGGGTCTGAACCTAGTATTTTGGAAATGTTTGTGTGATTAAATTATTTAATCTGATTAAATGGAAAATGTGATTAGATTAGATTAAATTAAATGACTTTGAGAAATTTAATCGATTAGATTAGATTAAATAATCTGATCAAATTTAATCATTTAATCGTGATTAAGATTAGATTAGCCCCAGTCACAAACTTTGTGACTTAAAGATGGGATTGTGGCAGTCTAAGATGACTTGATTATAAGCTATCCGTACTACAAATGTCAGAACACAGTCTGATTTTACAGAGCAGATAAGAGGATTAACTCATGCATGGAATTGGGTCATGGAAATCCATCAGTCTCTCCAGCTAAAGCTGTTTTTACTGTGTCAGTCTGGATGACTGGCAAAACTTAGAAGGAAGTTGTTAATTTAAAGTCACAAGTTATGTGATAAATTTACAGAGATTTCAATGTTTATGTGGACCTTTTCATTGTGACATTTACTCTTAGTGAGTCATGATGGCTGATGATTCAGTGATGATCTGTCATGTTCATATCTCTAGCTTTGGAAAAATGGAGACTGGTTGATAATCATACAGGAGGCCTCATGATGAACTGATAATGAGTTTAGTGTAAGAATGAGCTACATAATCCTTTCATTTGTCAGTCACGAAGATGGAATGCTGTACTGGTCTACTCAGATTAAATTGATATTAAAACTGATGGTTTGATCATGACACGACATTAGAACCATGACTCGCAATGTGCAATTTTCACAGTGAAATGGTCCTCTCTTTCCCTTAAAATAACGAAACCGCTGTAAAAAACCTCATGTCTATCTTCTTATCTCTTCAATGGTTGAATTACACATTTTACTTAATATTGCAAATTTGGCATGCTCACTGAAGGACATTGTAATTGTAAGACACCTTTCCAAATTGTTTTTCAAGGAATTTGAAAATCATTCCTAAATATATATTTGGCATTCATAGTGCGAGGGTATAAGTTGCATCTAGCCTTCACCAGACTTGAGTTATAATTCCTTCTTACGTAATTATCTGTGTGATTAAATTTTGATCCTTGGGTGGTTTGTGGTCGGAATAGCCAATAAGATGAGTTACTATTCGAGTTGGCTGGTGCTGATCCACAGCACTTCTGAGTAGTATGTGAGGTGTGAATTTTTATTGTAGCAAATTTATGGACACGTGCAAAATTGTGAACTGTATCATGTTTTTGTGACTGACAAATGAAAGATTGTGTATTTGATTCAACACTAAAATCACTTATGATTCATCACAAGGCATTCTCTTGGTAATGAAAGCCAAACAGTGGGATCATGACACACCATCATCAGCAATCATGACTCACCAAGCGCAAATTTCACAGTGAAATGGTCCTGTCTTTCCCCATAATTGATGATACTGCTGCATACATAAAAACAAGCTCAAAGATGGGTCTCCTTGGACATAAAAAATAAAATTGGCAACTTGAGGAGCTGGAGGAAGTGATGGTGGATGGATGACTGGGGTTTTACGTCCTGTATTTATGTACTCAGTAAGGAAGACTGATAAGGTAACATCTTTACTTATGATCCATAAATGGGTTTAGGATGATTATGTTAAATTTCAATTGCAATGAAGTCTATTTCCATGGTACCCGGTTAAAAACATGGTTTGTACCCTTTTCCCTGTATTTTCTGCAGCTTATGGAAGAAGATATTGTTTCTAAATTTATATCATATCTGAAAACTTGTTTCATATTGTCCTCTCTAAGACTGTTGCAATGGATACATTGCCCATGTGGTCTTCTCTACACCTCATTCAGTCTTTGACTGACAAAGAAAACTTTGTACTCAAGTCAGGTAGACAGTCTTAGACATTTGGAAAACTACAAACAGAAAGATATGGCTTAGGAATGGTGCACATGACTTTCCATGAAGTGACTTGATTTTTTTCGTGAGTTTTTTATGATCTTTATGAAGCTTTTTAGAGTCTTTCCAGTTATGTCTTTGTCTAGTTATTGTCCATGATGTACAACCTGCAGTATAATCCTAATGTAAGAATTATTTGGATTTTAATGCTTGACAAGCCTTTGACAATGTAAGCCCAACTCTCTTACTATAGTCAAGAGAATTAGGTAAAAGGGAACTGTAAAAGGCTTAGTTGAAATTGTAACTTTTTGGCTTAGTGGCTTAAAAAGTTTCACCCTGTAACAATGGAAATGCGACTACAGTGTGCACATTAAATCTAATTTCAATGTTCTCACCCTTCTGAGTATTCTATAATTTCTTTGGTGTCTTAAATATGTCGAATATCTCCTCCGTTTGTTTTCTTCCCTTTTTTATAAGAAGGGTTTTTTTAAAAGGATTTTTAGTTTTATGTTAGAATTTTGCTCCAAAAAAACAATTAAACTGTGTGTTTTCACTGCAACTGCCATTTTGAACTTTTGAAACAATGTTAATTTACAGTAGAAAGCCATTGTTTTATGGTAGAATTGTTGTTTTAAGGCTAAATGCTGTGGAAATGATGGCAGTTGGTTTAACAATGAATGTTATGAAGATTCATCCATCTAAATGACCTTTTATTAGAAAATTTGTGAACAACTTCAAATAAAAACACCTTTCTTTAGAAATATCAATTTTAAAAGAATCTCTGACATTTCTGAGGTAATTGTTTGTAGAATCTTACTGAAAGGTGAGGTGTGGCAAGACAAATGGCAAACAAATTCTAGAAACAAATTCTATAAACATTCTAACATAGAAAGCAGACTTGTTGAAATGAGAGTAAAATTACCAAAATTGCTTGAAGATAATTGTGATGAATTACTTTATTCTGGAATGTTTGTCTTTTTCCACTTTAGAATAAGTTTAGATTCTTCTTCTGCTACAGGTTTTGCATAACAATAACAAGATATAAAAAGAGAGAAGAAATAATTGCTACTTGAGGCAATTTACTGACACCACGTGTTTGGCAATGTGGGGGAAATGTGTGTCAGTGTAGCATTGAAAATGAAAAGATGTTCTGAAGTCCATATACTTCTGAAATTTGGATTGTGCTAGTAAAACGTTCGATTACAACTTTTAAGCGGTTTGCTGTGCTGCTTTGAGACCTGAGATAGAACTTTTTTACTTGCAAAATTTTGAAGTTTACTGTAGTTTCATTATTTATGGGGAAGGACAAGAACATTTCACTGTGAAATTTGCATTTGCGAGTCATGATGGCTGATGTTGTGTCATGATTAGATTGCACTTTTAGCAGGAGAGGCACTTTGAGTTCTTGTGATCAAGAGGAGCCAGAGGAGCCTTTTGATGGGTCATAAATGGTTTTGACATAAGAATCAGATACATAATCCTATTAATCCATCTGTTTTTCAGCCACCGATAAGCAGCCTCCTTTAATCAATGTGCAATTGAAGCTATTTGTTTGATTATCATGCCCACTGCCCAGGCTAACCAGGCACCACCCCATCAAGGGAGCCTAGATATGTGTCAAATTCTAAAGTTGTGCTGTATGTATGAACATTGAACAGTACATTTAAAATTTCCGTCATGTTCTCTGATCTCCTCATCTCTGTTATGAAATATGTCACTTAATATGATGCATAATATTTAGAAGGAAGGAGACACTCAAAAATATTTTGATTTTTGACATTTCTGAGATCTGCCCTGCATAGAGACTTGGTGCTGTATACCTCAGGATCAGGTACATTTGTTATGTAACACCCTGGCCCTGGGTTCAATCCTGAGGCTGAAGCACTTAAAAAATATGGCAGTGTTCCAGTAAAGTTCATTGAGGATTTAAAATGTTGCACAACACTGAAGTATCAAGCTGAGAAAATGGTTGGTAGGCATAGTCCTTCAGGAGTAGAGAAACAAAAAAGGCATTGTTTCCTGGGAATATTTCTAAGCAAAACCCTCAGGTGCTTTATGTATTGGATATACGTATAGGGAGTGTCTCAGAATCCAGACATGTTGTTGGCAATTTTGGGAAAGTTATGCAGGCTCAATTTCAGCAAAAGGGGATCAAATTTCCAAGATTATAGGTAGGTGGGTCCATTTCAAAGACTGAAGGGCTTTAACAATATGTTTTGGTGTAGAGTTATGAATCAAAAGTGGGGATAACGATAGAAGAGAATAAGATATGCGACTATTATGTGACGCCGAGTGCCCCATGACGTCACAATGAAATTTAAGTGACGCAAGTGAATAAATGAGAACTAGGAAATAACTTCTTTGCAGGGTTTTAAATAAAAACATTGAATACACCCCTCCATTTTGCTGGATTATAGATAATTTCATTAATGTTAGATGAAGACTTGAAGTAATAATCATTTAAGGCAAAATGATTGTGCTTTCAGATTTCATCTCAGGTGCTGAAGGTTCCATCCTGATTTGAAGAGGTTAGAGATGCATGTACCATAAGCGTAAAAGTGGCAATCTTTCTAGGGAGCAGTTCATCATGGGTCAATGGAGCTCTCTCTGCCTGACTTTTTCAATCTTTGCCCGAAGTCAATGTCAATTTAAAAGGTTCCCAGATTTTTAGGGGGCAGCTACTGAGTGTTTTGCTCATTGTAAGAATTTCCTAACATCCGAATGAAATCAATGTGGCGATGGAAGTTATAATTTCACGGATTAGGGTCATCGTAAGACAGTGCATACAACTTTTTGGTTGCCTTGACATCTCAATGAGAATAGATGTCATGTGAAAGATTATAATTAGTGATGTAATAAATTACATTTTATGGAAAACATGCCGAAAAGAAAAAAAAACTTTTCACCAGACTTCTGAGTAGACCTACATGATGAAATTTCTATTCTAAATTTGCTTTCAACCAAGTTTTCTGGAAAGTATGACTTGAAAAAGAAATGGGAACTATAACTATTTTAGACAGGACTATGCAAGCAAAGAAAAAAGAAAAGATTGCTGCTTTTACCTTTAGTTGCCACTTATAAGTTAAGTCACATGTTTCTGATCACACTCGAATAATTTCACATTGTCAAAAATGCTTCAGACTTGGAGGTTGCTCACCGGTTTGGTTCAAGGTGAAAGCTGTGGTAGGATTTCCACAAACTTCACATTGCTTACAAGGTGACATTGATGGTTAAGATTTTTACAAAACGCTTGGCCTTATAAATCCCAATTTAAACATTCTTTAAAAATTCAACATCACGTGTATCGGAGTATCACATTGTGTAAATAAACCACATTGCCTATCGAATCCCCAGGTATCAGTCAAACTTGAAGGCTCCATCCCGAACTATTGTTATATTTGAAAAGACCCCAAAAACTCATAGAAAATGTGAGTTTATTCAACTCTGAAAAAGGGTTCAGTAGCTATAGGTATGTTAGTAGTTTGATGCCCCCTTTACTGTGAAGAAACTGGTAAACAAATAAATATTTTTGCTCCACTAAGTCACGTGTCTCAGCATGATGTTTAACCTGAGACTTGGTATGTATAATTATATATTTCCTAATTTTTTTTTCCTACTCCCCCTTTTCTGACAGTTGTAAAGAATGTTTCAGGAGTTCCACTTGCTGCACACCCTAATTTTCTCAGATTTTCTATTTTATTTTGGATGTGTTTGCTTCTTGTACAAGTTTCTTTCATAAATTTTAAGCTCCATTCTCCAGAGCATAAGGGGCACAAGCAACAAAATATTGTTTACCTATGGTTGGGATCTTTTGGTGGAATAATTATTGCATTTGATTTGGCATAACTAATAGCTTATGAAGTTGAAGTTGAAAAAATGGGTTGTTATAACTTTCAATGGAAACGTGTGATGGTGAATTGATTATTTATGCAATGATATCATAATTGTGATAGGCCTAGATGTAAAGTCGACAATATGACATTACATTTTATAAGAAATGCAACTTGAAAAAACAAAACAGGGATGGGTGAATGATTTTCATCGCATCCGAATGTGCCACAAGCCCCCCCCCCCAAAAAATCATCTGGTCGCCCCAATACAAAGAAAAAGGCTGTATATATTTTTTTTTTCATTCGCGAAGCATCGACAAACAATTTTCATCGCATCCGAACGTGCCACAAGCCCCCCCCCCTTCCACGATCTTCTGGTCAGCCCCAATATAAAGAACAATGTCTGTGTATTTGCTATTGATATAAAAGAAAGAACTTACAGATGGTCCTGTTGCTCCCGTGGCCCCTGGTTCGCCTGTTGGAGGGGGTCCATAGGTTGCGGGTGGTAGGGTGACAGTAGGAATGTGAGCAGGTATAAGGAGGCCATTGGGGCAGTATTGGAGAGTTGCCCTGCTGTTGTATCTGTACAATTCTGAAATAGATATGAATTATTGTATTAGTAGGCCTATAGCCATGAATATTTTGCAATGTATTTGAGTTGAAAAATTCTATGATAGTGACTTTGGCAATTTTGTCACTCTGGGACGTTTTTTGTGAAAGAAACTTATTAATGGAAGTGCAAAATGAAGGAAAAAATAGGAAGAACCCCTTAATTAGTATTTTGGTGTGTTGGTTTTTTTGTGAAGGAAACTTAATTACAATATATTGAAATTCAAAAAGAAGGAAAAAGTAGGAAGAACACCTTAAACTTGTAATTTGGCACATTGGTTTAGGAAAGTCAAGATGTCAAGGCTTGAAACTCTTTATTTTTAATAATAATATTATTTGGTGGTTATAATTTTTGTTACCGCTAGTTGATTTAGTTTTTGTGTGAGAAATAAGAGTCCATCCTTTACGTAGCAGGGTAATTTAGGTGCAGACGGTTCTTCTCGAAACAGTTTTCTTTTGAAACCATGAAGAAACCATGAAGAAAACAATGCACACTAGAATCAGATTCATCATTGAGGCTCAACTACAGTAACTAATGAATACAGACCCTTCTATCATTGCTGCCAACAAATTCTGTTTGCTCGAGTGAGGTTAGCGACGAGTCGCGACTTGCTTGCAATGGGGTAGATTTGGTGAATGAGTGATTTATGTGAGTCAAAAAGGGCAATATAAATCACAAAGTTCACTGGAAGACATTAGAGCAAAAGCCAGAAAACATTTGGGGTTGGCACATATGTAACACTGTTGTAATATTACACTTTTGAAAGTTACAATGCCTTGTAAAACGTAAGTAAAGATAGGAGTAACACACAAGTGCTACAACACAACTAGAATGTAAGAGGTTATGGTTAAGAATGCTCCTGATCGTATCTTATTTATGGGCTGGTCAAATCATTATTTTGTGGATATATCACAATATCAGTTTCAGTGGTCATTTTACATCATTACGTAAAGGTTTTTGGCGAAGAAGTCAATGAACTTGACCAAAGTGTCCGGTCTGACAACGCAATGTTGAAAAGCCACCTTCTCTCTTCTTTTTCAGCTTGTTTCTACTGAAAAGGTACTATCCTGGCCTTCCGTTGTCATGCACAGTGAATGGCTCTTGTATGGGAGATATAGTCTCTTCATTTCATAGCGCAACACTCTTTATGATGGTTGGGGCGAGACGGAAATATCAGTCCCAAGAAGCCCTCCAAAAACCACATATTAAGATTGATCTTCATGAAGTTATTGGTAATTGGTTTGGTTGAGATCTGTCTCATACTTTGTTTCGAAAAAAAAAACAAAAAACGTGCAAGCACTTTAAGAGATGCTTGTAGATAGACTGCCCATGATAGTATCTACCCCTTTGCCTGTCACCTGCACAAGGGTATCTGGCATGTGAGACCTGCAGAGGGTATCTGGCATGTGAGACCTGCTGGAGGGTATCTGGCCTGTGACCTACTTTTGGTGATTGACCTTTGACCTGCAGAAAGTCAGCCTGTTTGTTTTCTTTATTAATTTCTTCATCTCAGAAAGACAATAAAAAGTTTATCAACGCAAGATAAAATTCTATTGAGACTGTATGCAAAGTGTTAGTGACAGAGATGAAACAGCATGACGAAGGCAGTTGTCATAAGTTTCAGAGCCATCCTCCCACAATAGAGATGCCGCTTGCAAGCAAGCAAGCATCTCTAAAAACGACCAGTAATGACAGGTCCCTCGAAAGGTCTTATTAAATTTTGTTTGGTTCTGGATTTTTTATGGCAGTATGTCTGCCAAAAAAGAGAAAGGAAATGACCAATATTAGCTGGTTGATTGATCGATCAAGTTTGGAAGTGAGAAAAGCTGTAATCTTGAGCAACGGCTGAAATGAAACCATTGAATTCTCTTGTAGAGCTGTTTGCAGATTGGCGGTCCAAACAGTTTCAAAATTAACTTTCAACTTGCTCATGTGATGTCACTGGCTTAGAAATGTTTTGTTTGTGTCAGTTGTGGTTAATCAGTTGATTTAGTGCCTATCATATCTAGCAGCACACTGAGCACAGGTGACAATAAACAAACTAATTAGATAACTTGAGGTAATTCGTCAAATAAAAAGATTAGGAGACCAACAGAAAACTGTTAATGACGTGGCAAAGCCAGTTTGCAAATTGAAAATAAGAAAATAATTTTTTCCAGTGGACTGCCAATCTGCGAAGAGCTCTGATAAAACTGCTTTCCACTGAGAGAATGTCTGTTTCACTAAAAGATGTAATTTTGCTACAATTTACAAATGTTGCCACAAGGACAATACTACTCCATTTTCAATGTTTTGGTTAAATTAATAGTTTGCAATTATTTCATGTCCAACATTCCTTAGCCCAAAAACAGCCTTGGAGAGTGAGAATTGTGAGTGGTGACAATTAATTTTACTTCTATGTGGGTGTCATTTGCACCCCACATTACATCTCTAGTTAGTGTTATTTCATGCTTAACTTTTGGAGAAGTGAATAGAAATATAGAAAATTCACTTTTGAAATCTTTACAAAAGTGAGATGTGAACTTATAAAATAATCATGTGTAGGTACAATGTATCATTGATGTTATAACATTAACATTATGTAACATTTTACCCTTTGAAGTAGTCAAAAGTTTACAAATTCCATGGTAAGAATCTTACCTTAAACTTTGTATTCTGGTTGGGGAGTGAATATTTGTAGATAATTGCCAGGGTAAATAGTATTTTTGCATGTGAAAAGGTGGTCAAAAAGAGTACTTAATATCACATCTTGACATAAGTACTGTATCTGGCAACATCAGATCATTTTATTGCATAATAATTATCCTGTAACATTCTTAGTGTTTATAACTCTGTTTTGTAACATGTTTTAGAGGCTGTTTTAAGCCTATTTGCCACAATGCAAGTGAGATTCTAATACTTCTCGATTTACAGGGTTGTTTGACACTGTTCTAGGACTGTTTGTAACCATATTTGCCCCTAATTTTACTTTTTTTAAATTTTTTTATAACATCATTATGTATATTGACCCTATTTGCAGGACCAATGATTCAAGCATTTTTGCCTCAATTTATCTTGATCGTCTTGGGTTATCAGCATCAAGAAGTATATTGACACAAGTTACAGAACCATTCAAGCACATTTGCCTCAATTTGTCTGCATTGTCTTGGTTTGAGAGCATCATGAAGTATATTGACACATTTTACAGAACCATTCAAGCACATTTGCCTCAATTTGTCTGCATTGTCTTGGTTTGAGAGCATCATAAAGTATATTGACACAATTAACAGGATCATTCAGGCACATTATCACAAAGTTTGTCCTGGTTATCTTGGTTGAATGGTGTTTTAGAATGATAAAACGTTCTGACACAGGGGGCTTGTGTGCCACAATTTTACAGGGAGCTTAATTGTTTGCCACAATTTTACTTTGCTGATGGGAAATTGGGTAAATGCTTCTGGATCATAGAAATCTGGTATGGTAAATGCATTCTGGTTCTGGAGGAACCGTTTTCAGTGTAGGACTATTTCTCACAATTTGAGATGCAAAGTTTTTTAAATTGTATGTTCAAATAGTTCTATAAAAACCTGATGTCACTAATCATCATATTGGTGAATTAATAAATAAAAGTTTTCTCAATGTGATAATTTTGTTGAGCTCTAAAAGCATAAAACGTCTGCAGACAGTTTTAAAACACAAAGAATTACGAACCTGTATCGACATAAGCTGCTACGGAGAACGTATACGGGAAAGAGAGTGATCCGAACATGACAGTTCTATTGATGTATAAGGAATCATCAGTGCTGACCGTGAAGGCCATGGCTGTAGGATTAGTGGCGTTGAAGGTGTATGCCACGGCGCCTGGATCGGATTTGAAGTATACGCCCAACCTGTCCCCTGTTTCCACTAGGCCACATGGTGTTGTGAGCTTGCTTTCTATGTAGATCTGGAAATAGAAGAAAATACATGGTGAGTGTGGTCGAAAAGAAGAAATATGCGCAGTGTGATTCGTGCTTAAATTACGCAACCTGATTGATATGGAAAAGGACATTTTTAGCTGTAAATCCTGAGAATGGGAAAAAATCTGCTCACTCATATTTTCTCCTCTTTTGATTGACATTTATGTTTCATGATACAATGACATCATAGGTCGAATGCCAACGGTTTATAGTATTGGGGCAACTAGCATTCAATGTAGGACAGAAAGTCAAATCTTCATTTTTAAATAAAATTGCATTTTGCAAATTCACTATTACATGACCATGTGCACTGTACAACATTACTGATTGATGAATTTCAGTCAGACTGAAAATTTAATGTTTGGCATGATATTCCACATGTGGTTGTAAGAATGCTGTCTTTTGAGATATAAAATACATGTATTATTTTCAAACTTTAGATTAACTTTTTTTTTATTATGGCTTGAACAGATGTTCTGCTCCACCGCTTTGCATACCCATAGAATATAAAAGCATCTTTTTCAAGTGCTGCAGAATTATCAAAAGGCGTCCATGGTGTTTTTGTCCTTCTTTGAAATTAAAGTCATACACACTATTACACAGATTCTGACAAGTTTTTGAGGTAACATCAACGTTATGCTTTGATAATTTCATGCATGGCCTTTGTATTAAAACTGCATTGCATAGACGATGTTCAGAGCTGTTTGCGGATTAGTGGCCCAAACAGTTTCAAAATTAACTTTCAACTTGGTCGTTTGATGTCACTGGCTTAAAAATGTTTTGTTTGTGTCAGTTATGGTTATTCAATTGATTCAGTGCTTATCATATCTAGCAGCATATGTTACAATAAACAAACTAATTAAATGGCTTGAGGTACTTGATCAAATAAGAAGATTAGGAGACCAACAGAAAACTGTTGATGAGGTGGCAAAGCCTGTTTGCAAATTGAAAATAAGAAAATTAAATTCTCCAGTGGACCGCCGATCCTCATAGATTTCTGATTAAAAAATTCTTTAAAAAAATTGTCCACATTGAATATATAATACCAAAGAGTGGTATTCCAAAAAGTTGTCAGACTTAGCTTAACCTGGTTGACATGAAGGTAGTATTCAGAATTTCATGGATTTTTTCTTGAAGTTGAAAAAAGGTTTTTGATAGTGAGATAGAAAGCAAAAAATTGGTACAAAAAATGCAGAAAAAAAGCACATTCTCTGCTCCTTATGGCTTCAAGGCACAAGATCTCACAGAACCATGGCAATATATGGTATTTACTTTAGAGCCAAGATGAATTTTTCACAAATAGATAATGCACAATTTTATCCTCACGTTGGCATACACATTTTGCACTGGCATTGAAAGGTTACTCCTGGTGTGACTTCAAATTCTTAGCCATTTAAGCATGACCTGCATGTCAGAGTGATTTTGCTCAGTTGATGTGTAAAGAAACTTGTCAAACTTAAAAGGTCACCCAGCCAAGACAACAAATTAAGGGTATGCGACAGTGTGTATAGAATTTTACTGGACCAAGTTTTTATAGGCGCACAATATCCCAGATTTTTTTTTGGTACTACTGCTAGCTCTTTGGCCAAGTTTGTCAAGGAGGACTTAGGCACTTACTGTAAAATCTGGGCTTCAGAATGATTGGGCAGTTTTACAGTATTTGCACTCGGCCGATTTTTCATGTTTATGCAATTATTACGAGAAAAGTATGATAGGTATATCGAAATTTCGGGCATTGGCAATCTTGTCTCACACTGACATATAAATGCACCATATTTTACCCTTCTGCAATGCTTTGTTCTGAAGTTGTAAGGAATTTAGGACAAATTTTGACACATTTTTATGTCTCACATAAAAATGTGTCAAATCATTTTTAACAAATCAATGCAAGAAGGTATATTCCCTGATAACATGAAGTACGCAATTGTCAAACCACTTTACAAAGGTAAAGATAAGACAGAAATGGCGAACTATCGCCCAGTCTCTCTACTCCCAGTAATGTCAAAAATTCTAGAAAAGGTGATACACACACGAGTAGTGAATTTCTTTGTAAAACATAAAGTGCTATCCGAAGGCCAGTATGGATTCCGAAAAGGACGAAATACAAATGATGCTATCTTAGATTTCACAGGCAATATCTTGGAAAACATGAATAAGAGTCATTACACATTAAGTCTCTTTCTTGATATGTCTAAAGCCTTCGATAGTATAAAACATCACACTTTGTATAATAAATTAGAATTTTATGGTATTAGAGGAAGTGCACTTTCATGGTTTAAGAGCTATCTGATTGACAGACATATTGCTGTAAAATATAAAAATACTGTATCAAACAGTTTCTTGATGTCTTATGGTACACCACAAGGATCTGTCCTAGGTCCACTGATATACATAGTGCTGGCAAATGACCTTGCTAAATGCTTAAAATTCTGTAGTTGTGTGACTTTTGCAGACGATACCACAGTTTTTGCTTCAGGCGGAAATTTGAAGTTTTTGTATAAGAAAGTGAATGCTGACTTGAAAAATTTAGGTGACTGGTTTGACAGTAACTCATTGACGCTTAATGTTGATAAATCAAAGTATATTCTCTTTCGCACCAAAAGAAAAGAAATAACATATAATGGAGGTATTAAGTTAGGAGGCAAGGAGATAGAGAGAGTTAGTAGTATTAAATTCTTAGGTATTACAACTGATGAGCACTTAGAATGGAAAGTACATGTTAGAAATGTGATTACAAAAATGATTGCTGGCAACTATAGCCTAAATATGGTAAGGAATATCCTTCCCCCTGAGATTAAGATGCAAATCTACCATTCAAATATTGAAAGTCATTTGAATTATGCCCTTAATGTATGGGGACCAATGATGAAATGTAAAGATTTAAATCAAATCAGAAAACAACAGAATAAAGCAATCAGAGCAATCTTTAATGTGGGTAGAAGAACTAGAATGCTGCCATTATACAAAAGAGCAAAAGTACTTACCATACAAGATCTGATTCAGTTAAGTCTTGCTAGAATTTCATTCAGATATATAAGAAATACTTTACCACAAAGAATTGTTGGTTTGTTCGATGTTATTGATCATGCGCATTTGACAAGAAATAGAAACCAGTTGAGAGCGCCACAACATACAATAGAAAAGTACAATAAAAGTTTTTTGGGTCGAGCTCCACATATCTGGCTTCATTTAAATGATCATTTGAAAGATAAAAAGAATGTTAAACTTTTTGCAAAAAACTTTACACAATGGAAAACGTCACTATATTGAAAGTAAAAACTAATGATTACTTGTTATCACCCCCCTCATTAGTCAATCATCTTATTAATTATATTTACTCAACTCATCATCTTGTATGTAAATATATATGTTTATCTGTATGTATGTTGTTATTTGTATCTGTAATCTGGGTGCAACTTGGTATAGTTATTTTAACTCTGTTGTGTCCCGTCTTGTTGTCTTGTGTACTTTGTTCATTGTTGCTATTAATATCATATAAAATGTTTGTACATATTCAATAAGACAAAAATAAATATATCTATATATCTATATCAGACTTTTTAGCCAATTTCATGGATGAACAGAAAAAAATATTCAATCGGTTGTGATTCATGTTAATGATACCTTTATGGGCCTACGGCTTGGGTATAAAATACAACAGGTTTCATGTGAAAAAGTTATATACAACATGACTTGGGTCCTAAAATGTAAAAAATGGCAGATGTCAAAAATTTTGTTTTCAATGGAGCATCAGTTGCTTTATATGCTGTTATGAGTAAGTATCAAAGAATTTGTATACTGTTTGTGTTAATTTTGAAGCTTGAGACATATCTCAAGGTAAAACAGAAACGTTTGTTTCGCTAATCTTATTTGGTTTTCAGAATGTGAGGCTTGAATGTGATGTCAAAAAAAGTATGTCCTCTCCAACCCGTAGAAAAAACACTAAGTGTTTTGTAGGAAAAACGAGCTATTCGTGTATCATTTGCTCAATCATGTGCCTTTAGTAGTATGTGACAAATACAAGTTAAAAAGATATTCAGGCCATGTTCATACATTTTCTTAGAAATTAAAATTCATGATATAAAAAAAATGTCCTCTCCAACCCATCGGAAATTTTGCTCTGATTCGTGCGTTTTAACACTGGATTCATTCAAGAAAAGGCCATGCCCTGTCAGCATGCCTCAGCGGTCCAACGTCGGCCCAGCGTCAGTCCGATGTCAGTAGCATCGGACCAGCTTCGGACCGGCGTTGGACCGCCGATACACGCTGATAGGGTGGTTATACACACTAAGTAAACCTGGATGCCTAAAAAGGGTTTTTATAAGTATTGAAAATGTCGAATATATTATCTTTCATTATCTATTACATTATTTTGAGAAAATCAAAATTGAGAAAAAAGTTGATTTATTTGTGTCATATATCTATATAATTGTAATTTTTCGCTATTAACTGAATGACTTTAAAGGATAATAGCCAAATATCTTGTTAATGGAGCCATCAAAGATGATTTTTCCAAAGGCGCTTGATTTTTGGTCATTTTCGGCGGTTTTTTGCTCCAAAACACTATGTTTGACACAGCCGAACACCATGAGTTTCAATCGTATAGTAACAAAACTTGACATGAGGTTAATAGGATACCTAGGGATTATTATCCATGGAAATCATGTGTCTTTTGAGACTAGTACCCTACTCAACAGAAACTTTCAGGGTAATGGCAAGCCAGATTTCTGTAATTTCGTAATAAAAATGGTTAAAAAAAATTGTGGCATCTTTAATCAAAATTTAAGTTTTGTATGGGTTTCGATGTTCCTACGCAACAATGTGGCTTGATTTCCAAGAATAAGAATGGGTGAAAATTGTATCTGGACGGATATTTTTCCTGATAAACAGTTTTTTCAAGAATCAACCCTTGCCTATATTAAGTAGCGGTATTTTGGTAGTAAACCACCAAATCACTTCAGTCCTCTTTGATTATAGAAACAGTAATATGTTAATTTTATGATAGAATGATGGAAATTCTAAAATTTCAAACTTTATTTTGACACTTTGAGTGCTAATACTGTAAAACTGCCCAATTGGTCTTGGGTGAAAGATATACCATTTGTCTTTTGCGAACAACCTTTTTACCTACAGCCATGGCCGTAAGTTTTCACTCAGCAGCCATGCTTCACTATGGTGCTATAATTTTGACCAATCATAACAAGGCAAATACTTGCTCAATCTTCACCAAAATGTCAGGAATTATAGTTAGTATATACTTAGAGGTGTTCTGATAAAATTGTTGAATGGAATAAGGTTATATAATGGCTGTGAGGCAAAAAACTGAATTAGTTGAAATTAAAACATATGATCAGTTCTGATCCTATATTGTCATTCACATGATAGTAATATTCACCAAAGTGTCTGGATGCGTTGGGCACAAACCAAATTAAACATTCATGATAAAATTACAATTGAATATGCCACTTTAACGTTGCTTGATCGGGTTTCGCTTGATGTGTTTATGATTAGAAAAATTGATAATTTCTGATGTAAGAATAAAGTAGTAAATTGTTTTTCCTGTTATGAAATTTAATTTGTCTCATAAAATTCCACATCTATGGAAAGCATTTGACACAATTTTCTTTCAAAAGAAGAAGTGCAGTTATTTCCTACACCTACATAAAATTTTGTCATATTTAAAGAAAAAAACAGTTGTAGAAAAAATCGATGAACAATAAATTCAACCATGTATTCTATAGTAATTTTGTCATGACTGCTTAATTTTATGTGTACACAATACATCCACAAACTTTGGTGGCTGTTACTATCATGAGAATAACGTATATCATCATAATTCATTTTATGCTCAAAATTCAACTTATTCATTATTTACCTCAGTATTACAGTGAAAATATCATTTAATGCAATTATTTCTACCAGAACACCTTATACTCAGAACAAACTATAATTGATTAGGATTTAGTTAAGATTGAGCAAGTATTTGCTTTGTTATGATTGGTCACAATAATTGGCCCATAGTGCAGCATTGCAGGTGAGTGAAAACTTATGGTCATGGCTGTAGATTGATTGAACGTTGTGTAAGCCGAAGCCGACAACCTGGATGCATCCTTTCAAAAAGTAAAGGAAGCTTGAAAAGGATTTCCGTAGTGTCCAATGTCCATTTTCGCCCATTCAACACCTATGTCAGCCGATCAGAAGCCTGTATTTGACGGAAGTAAATCCCATATTCTTTTTTGTCCACTAATTCTTCAATTTTATATGTTCGAATGTTTGTCTCATAGTATAAACGGGTTATTAACCGTGGTATCAGGAATATGCTTGTCACAGACCGGTCTAAAGCCTCTTCTGGATAAATCGCATATATTCCCTCTTCCCAGGTGAATTACAAGTTTATACAAGTTGTTTTTAGAAATGCAGCTCTTTTAAAATAAAATAGACAT
The DNA here is from genome assembly GCA_026936325.1 of Platynereis dumerilii. NCBI lineage: Eukaryota > Metazoa > Annelida > Polychaeta > Phyllodocida > Nereididae > Platynereis > Platynereis dumerilii. Next base: position 9,738,818 of record JAPTHN010000010.1, on the reverse strand, counting down.
TCTTTGTGGAACTTTGATATATCCATTACAACTAAATGCACACCAAGAATTTGTGCTTCCATATCCAAATATCCTATCCTACCTGCCCATGGCACTCACAGTGCACAGCAGTTTATGGAGACCACTATATTATAACACCTTATAACTACCACAACAAATTGTATTGGCAGTCACTGCCAGTCAGAGATCCACCTTTGAAAAGCCTTTCTTTACAGATGCCATAATTTGCGAGTAATGACTTTGCACAATTGACAAGGAATGTGTAACTCACAGAAGACAGGTCAATGCATTACATGGACCTTTTGTAAGAGTGTCCTTAAAGTTCCACACAGGTTAGGCTTGTCATTTAAAACTACCTAGTTCCTCTGCTATTATTGCTCTATAGTCAAAAGAGCTGACCCCTGGCTATTAACATATGTTCCATATTTTGTGTTATGTTGTTTGGTGTAGTTTAATTACTATTGTAAATCAGCAAATTTCTAACATCAAGGAGCTTTTTTTTTGTAAAAGTTTTCTTTGAACGGTTATGTTATAAAGCTCTGTTCACTTTGAGGATGGTGAGATAATATTGAGAATCATTTTTCTTTTTGTGACCTTTTTAAACTTTTGTTTGATTTAAAATTTATCATCAGTTTTTGGCAATAATCTACATCAAACAGTTTGTTCTACATCAGTTTTAATAAGCATGACACATGTCACATGTGCTTTCTATTTGATTGTTATGCACTGTTGTATTTTAATGGTTTGGGTCCTAAGTTCGATTCCAGCTCTTGCCGGGCAGCGATTAAAATAGAAATGGAAAGATATGGTAAGTTCAGCCCACTAAGCCCAGTTCCAGGCACTCACCAGGGTTGATTGATGAAATGGGAGAGATAGCAGGAGTCCTTAACATGTTTTACATTTCCTCACGTGAGCGATCTTTTACTTGCCCAGCAGAGTCACTGTGCAAGGGGCCGCCAATTTAACGTCTCATCTGAACGACATCCAGCTGGGATTTTACTCATGAAGGTCCACTGAAGATGTCCGTTTCCCCACCTGGGGTTCAAACCCATGCAGGTTAAGACCTCTAGTGGAACAGGCAGGAACCTTAGCCTCTCTGCAACCTAGCATTGCTGTATCCTGTTCCTGTGTTAATTGGCCTGCTAAAGCTCATACATAATCATCCATCGAAACCATCCATCACCAGAATCAACTTTTCGAAGACCCAAAGGGCTTCAAATTTTAAAGGGTTTTACAATTTACTCGGCATAACATGAAAGTACTCTTGCAAAGTTATGCGTGATGACATGGGCAGTGTGACAATGGTAATGTTGTTACACAATTGAGAATGTCACCAGCTGAAGTGCACTAGTAAATACAAGTAATGTTAAGTAGGCCTACTAGGTACACATTACTTGGGAGTGCACTTCTTGCATAACATGCAAATGTACTTGTTCATTGCTGTTCAATTCACTGCTTGCATTGTTGTTTTTAAGTGGGTCATCTAAATTTTATGTATATTGTTGCCAATTTGTGTTACCTAATACATGTATATTTCTAGTCCAAATATAGCTGAACATGTGAAATCTGACTTTGTTTTGGTAATGACTTATGTAATTATAAAAGGAGAAACTAAACACTTACATTGTTAAAATTGTTGTGCCATCAATTATTTGTCAACAATATGATATCATTATACAATTTGGTGTGCCATTGTTATGTCAATTGACTCCAGTCATCGGAGCTCCAGAAAGCAAATAAATTGATGTAAACAGGCCAGATTTTGATAAGACGGAGTCCAAGCATCTGCATCAATTTTGCCATGAAAAAATTTGACTTAAATGTATATGCCCCAGGAGGTGTAGGCCTGTGAAGTTTTTTAACATCTGTTTTTTTGTGATATTTTGGCATAGTTATCTTGAAAAATGAAAAATTGATTCGGACGGTAAAGAATTCTGAATTGTCGAAAGATGGACTTTTGACAAGCTTCGATGACAGCATCTTTGAAAATGGTGACCCAGTGCTCTTTGCTCTCTGCTACTTTTTCAGGTATTGCCAATTTCCCAGATAGGGAAAATGGCGAATATTCTGAAGTGATTTGAAATACTTGATTTGAAATGTTAGCGGCACTTCTTGCCTTAGAGGGGTCCCTGTAGCTCATTTTGTCATTCTTATACTGTGCAAATACTCAATTATGTTATCTGAGCTACAAATAAAAAAATCTGAATCTGACTTAAAATATAAAATATAAACTGGTTGAGGCAATACTTGCACAATTCCTAAAATACCAGAAAACAACTCTGCTTGGCTGCATCTTTTGGCGTATTGGTCACCTTGAGGTTTTATGACCATTCGACATGTTTTAGTGGACTTGTCATGGTCAATTTACCAAGATACAAAATAACTTTGAAGGATACATTTGGATCAGTAGGTTAAATGTTGGCCTTGAAAAGGTGCAACATCATTCACTATCAGCTCTGTTTTGTTGATTTTGTAAAAACATGGCATTTTAATTGTGTTCGTGTACTTCGGGCTACTTTTTTGAAAGATTTCTGAAGATTATAAAGAGTATGTTTTGCATGTTGGAATATATGTATTTATGTATGTATCTTTTTAAAATTATGATAAAGAAAGGTTTTATCCTGTAACATATAAATATATTATATATATAATGTATATTTATAAAATATTGTATTTCTGGAAAATATATAATCAGTATGCTGAGCATGAATGTAGGAGAATTTGAATGAGAAAAAAAAACCATAACCATTGAACTTCATGCTTTTTAGGCAGAAAAAAAGTTCAGATATTTTTATGCATAATAAATAAGGTCATCCCTCCTTCAAATACCTTTTTGTCAGGTGTTTCGTATTTCCTGATAATTTCTCGTACAAAAAGTTGAATGCAGTCTTTTATGTGTGTTATAATTTTGCTTAAGAAGCACACAGACGTTCGTTAAAAAATGTCCTCTCTTGCAAAAAGGCCCCAGACCTATTGTTGGACCAACTGCTTGTAGGTTTGTGAGTTATTTTACTGTGAATGTCAAATTTAGGGGGATCTGAGTAGGGGTAAGTTTTGTCATAGGGTAAGTTGTACGACTCACAGTTGATAGAAAATGAAGAGGGATCCATGGATGGATGATTGGGGCTTTACGTCCTGTATTTATGCACTTGGTAGGCTAATAAGGACAGAAGGACATGGCAATGAGGCGAAGGATGATTTAAACAGTGTCCAGCGTAGGCCCAGGTGACCGGCAAGAGCTTTATACAAACCGTAGACACAGCGATTGGCTACAGTGGGAAATGAAGAACCAAGTTAAAGAACTGATGCCTCCTATGTGTTCATATTGTGCTTACATCATCACCCGTCATTATAAAGACAGCCAAATATTGAATATTGCGCTATGAAAGGTGGCAATAAAGTATTTAATTTCATTGTTAAAAACTCAAAGCGCTGATATCAAACATTAATATGATTATTCTTCATCAAATAAAATCTTTTTAGATGGTGTCTCTTGGGCAAAGTTGCTTGAAGGAATATATTTGTGTTGTTGTCAAGTTCGTCCAAAGGAAAAATGGTGCAACTTGCTCTTGTCTCCCCTATATGTCGTATGAGCAATGTACAAATAATTGTAAAAAGTCTTAATCTACTCCCACATATCCAATACATTATAAAGATTTTTTATTGAACCTTGGTGCAACTGTCTTGGGAGACATATGCCTTTCTTTTATGCATTCATATAAACTGCATTTTTGTTCTGTCATTTATATTGGAAAGTGTAATGTGTAGAATTTTTAGAAAATGCCATTCAGATTTCTTAGACTAAATAGATTATATTCCACAGATCTAATAGAACCACTTTCAAAAAACCTTATTGCCTACATCTGCAAATCATTGCAAAGGAAATGCTTTTCTTTGTTGGGAAAGTTATGAGTTTTGTATAAATTAATTTGGAAGTGAAAAATACATTGTATATCTCTGCGCAATCCCCCTTACATTTTTTCTCCAGGTTATAGAACAAGCATTTCAGGTAAATGATTGAGTCAAGCAGCTGTGTTTCATTTTGGTTACTTTAGAATACCTCTGCCTCTCTTTTGAATCTGTTCAAGATATAGATCGATAGATAGATATGGTAAGTGCAGCCCTCTAAGTCCAGTTTTTGAACATTCTCGAGGGTTGATTGATAAGATGGAAGGGAGATAGTGGGAGTCCTGAACATGTTATACATTTACCCATGTGAGGGATCTGTTACTTGCCCTATGGCCCGCACAGGCACAAAGGTAAACAAGGGACCGCCAATTTAATGTCTCATCCAAGTGACAGACAGCAGCATTTGCTCATGAAGGTCCGCTGAAAATTTTGGGCTCCTCACCCAGGGTTCATCCCACGCAGGTTGAGACCTTCAATGGAGCAGGCACGGATCTTAACCACTCTGCATAGATATATATCTAGTATCTACCAACCTATGGCACATCTAGCATGTTGTAGCAACGTTGCAACAACATCACCCTGTTTGTCAAATGACGTAGAATTGTATGGTAGAAATTATGTTGTAACAACGTTGCGAAGCAGCCCCCGCAGGTCTCGGGCCTCCTCGTGGCGGTGGGTGGTAACACTATAGGTGAAGACCTGTATCCTTAGTGGCCAACACGAGACAGTGCGCAAGCACACGTCTCCCCGACGGAAATGGGGCAACCTGTTTGCCGTGGGTTGCGACCCGTGTCGGAGGATGAAGGGGTCCTGGTAGTTGAGTTGGGTGGGCCTAACCTGGTCCCTCCCATACAATACACTACTTTGGCCTGGATTTCTCCTAGACGGGAGGCTGGATTGGCCCGGTCCAGTCAATCGGCTTGTCATGTTGTCACTAGGGCTTCGGTCCTATTTGGCCATGGCTGATGGGTCAATCAAAGAAGGTTCTGACCAAGTCTACATGCTGGCCATGTTTTAAATATGATTGCAGCTGTATCTCTTACCAAGCCTTCTACGAGTATATCCCCCATGTATCCCTGGACTAGGGTACTGGGCGCAGCCCTACCCATATTAGTCCCCCTTGTTGGGCTCCTTGGTGGGTGGGGAACATGGGGGATGAACATCACAAATTCCTATGGCATACTCTCTTCCTAATTCACAGTCTCGACTAAAACGGCAGCGGTCATCCTCGGATGACTGTATCGACCCGGAACTTCTAAATCGACAAACGACAACACGAAAATTGGAGTACCGACACAGGTACATAGTGTTCAAACCAACTAACAGGCTATCTCCCTTCGCCATCTACAAGACCATACTTCAAAAAGTCGGCGAACCTGCAGAGACAACCTTACAGAGAGATGGAACCGTCCTATTTAAGACCAGAAACGACGACCAGACTTGAAAACTCCTTAGGCTGAAAGATGTTGCAGGTACCCAGGCCATAATCGAGCCTCATCGGACCTTGAATACTTCCAAGGGAGTGGTTTTCTCCTCCCTTAGCTATTTAGACTCGGACGACGATTTACAAGAATGGTTTGAAACTTTTACTGATGTCATTCATTTTCATAGAATCCCACAGAGGGATAATCGGGAGCTTCTTATCTTGACTTTTTCAGACACGACTCTTCCAGAGAGTGTCAAAGTTATATGGGAGCAATGTAAGGTACGACCCTACATCCCCAATCCAAGAAGATGCTACAAATGTCAACGTTTCGGTCATCTGAGCAAGTGGTGCCGACGACAAGAAGTTTGTGGACATTGTGGATCCCAGGACCACGTTCAATCAAAGGAACAACCTTGCTCAGCCCCTCCTCTTTGTGTCAACTGTAAGGAGGATCATCCCTCTTACAGCAAAACTTGCAGACAGTGGACTAAGGAAAAAGACATCCTCACATTGAAGGCAACCCAAGCGATATCTTTTCCGGAGGCTAGAAGGATCGTGGACCAGCACTCAGGAATGCCCAGCTATGCGGACATTGCAGGATATCGACATCCTCATCAACGTGCGACACCAAGACGAAGACTACAACTCGAAGAACACAGCATCAACAGATCACACCAACAACACACAGAGAACCCAGAAGACACTAGCAGACACTTGGAAAGAACAAATGAAAAAACCACTCTAAAGACAACAAACACCACAAAACCGTCTACTCCCGGGCGGACCTTGAAGAACCAAAAACACCGGCTGGCACCACAACTCCTCCAGATACAGCAATGGAAGAAGAACATCCAAATGAAGCAGACACTGAAGAGGAACAGGAAGGATCAAATGATGGTGGGGACACTACACCCAGCAACGAATCAATGGAAGAAGAACAAGAGGAAGAGGAAGAACATGAAGAGGATCAAGGGGACTTGCAGGAAGAAGAAAACGAAGAAGGACAAGAGGAAGAGGGAGAAGATGATCCAGGAAACAAAGAACAGGGTGGAATGGACAAAAAGGAAACAAAACCTGTGGATGAAGGAAAAGACAGGGCACAAAACGATGACAACCAAACAATCACAACCAAAGATTATCTTTACTACTTCCTAGATGAAGAACCATCACCTGAAAAGATTGAAAAATTCCGACCGAAGTTTATACGCCACTGGCTAGAACCGGCAGTGAAGCATCTTCAAATGTCTGGCTTTGGCAATGTGTCTCGGAAGCTGACTGAACGAACAAAACTAAAGCTGCACGACTGGCATGAAGATACACATACAACAAAAAGAGAACTATTCAATTTAGTCACCAACTGCACCTTCACTGACGAGTTCTATGGAATCCTCAGTATACTGGTCTTACATGACCATCTGTCTGTTGCTATGAAATTGATAAAAAAACAACGGACAACAGACAACATGACACAAAAAAGGAATAACTAAGTAGCAATCTAACAGAACTATACAGACAATTAGTACAAACATGATACAAAAAAAAGAAAAACTAACTACCAATCAAACAGGACTATAAAGACACTTAGTACAAACCAAGTATGTCTCTAAATTGCCCAACAAGGTGCTGATGAGACGTAAAACACAAACACACACACACACACACACGTTGCGAAGCAACATCAAAGAGACGTTAGCATGGGCTGTTGTGGCGATGTTTTCACAACATTGTCCGGCAATGTCAGTGGTTCAACGTCAGCTTGTGATGTTGTGGCAATGTTGTAAAAAACCCCCAACGTCATGTTCACGTTGTGGCAACACATTCTCTACCATATATATACTTGACTTACAAACCAGCCCTCCACCAACAATTATTTATTAGTAACGTCGGGGTTTACGTCGTATGCCCCATGGGCAGTAAACGATGTCCTGGTTATTATCGCGGTTAATATTGAGGTATACAGTATTAATACAAGCTATCATCCCAACCCTTCGATATAGCATTACAACTGATGATCATTATTTTTAAATTGCCTTTTGGGAATCATATATCCTGCAAAAATGAATGGAAAATTCATGACATAAATCTAATATTTATATTGCCTAGTTTGTTCCTTCATGGCTGGTATTCAGCCAGTGCCATATATAATATTCCATTCATGTAGTACAGCTATTATATACTAAATAAGCATAGAATAAGCGTAAGGAAAATCTCTTGATCTGGAGTGGTACTACAGATTGAAAGGAGTTATGCAAAGACCGTTATTTAGAATTTTTCATTCATGGTCATACAATCTGTGGCAGAACAGAATGAATAGTAATTTACCATGCGAGCAGTGAGTTGGTAAAGTCATTTCGCTGTGAGAACTTTGTTGTTGTGCTATGCCCTGTTTGAATTGCTACTGAAAAATCAGCTGTGCCGCTTACGTGGCACTGATGGTTATGAATACCAAAAATTGTCATTTAATGGTAAAGGCAGTTGTTTTTACAGTAAGAATGACCATTGCTTCTACTTGAAATTTGAATGATAATTGTAGTAAAATTGATGCAGCTGGTTTTACAGTACAGAAGTACTCTGCAAAACAATCTGTGTCACTTTATGGCAATGACCATTAAAACTACAGGTAATTCTTACTGGAAGAATTACAGTTGTCGACCATTATTGTACAAATATACAGTGTAAAATTTGAATTTTGAGTCAGCTTACAGCTCTTTGCAGATTGGCGGTCCACCGGAAAAATCAATTTTCTTATTTTCAACTTGCAAACTGGCTTTGCCACATCATTGACAGTTTTTTGTTGGTCACCTAATCTTTTTATTTGATGAAGTTCCTCAAGTCATTTAATTTGATTGTTTATAGTCTCCTATGCTGCTACATATGATAAGCACTGAATCAACTGATTAACCATTCTGACACAAACAAAACATTTCTAAGCCAATGACATCACACGACCAAGTTGAAAGTCAATTTTGAAACTGTTTGGACCGCTTATCCGCAAAAAGCTCTAAACGATAGACTGAGACAGTTGCACAATTCCTTCTAGCTAAGCTTGTTGTTTTGAGTTATGACAACGGACAGATTATCATAACACAAAACAACAAGCTATGTCAGTTCAAAGGTGTTGTCCAACCATCTTACTCAATCATTTGAGCTGATACACAATTTCAAACTTTACAGTGTACCATGCAAGTTAAACTCTTTAAGTTCCACCAAATTTTACATTGCAAATATATAGAGCAATAGCCTCTAGATTGTGTAAAGTATCCTGTATCCATGAGCACTGGGCTGGATAAAATCATAAGGGGTAAATTATGAGGGGTAGATAGTATGCATATACACTACTGAAGGTGAGGGTGAGGGGCCCCACCCTTTGGTGAAAAGACATGTTTGATTTCACCCCAAATGGTTAATGGAAGCTGTGGGGCAAAAACTTTTGAGTGAAAAAAGGCCAACATTTTTTTCTTTTTCTTTTTATTAAGTGTGTGTTTTTAGGGCCAAGGACTAACAGGTTTTGGTTGGCCCACCCTTTAAGCATACAGTAATTAGTGTTGTAATTATAGCAGTGTATTTATAGAAAAAGTAGTTATAGGATAATTAAGGAGCATGTAAAAAACGAAGGAAAAGAAAGTATTCAATTATTTTTTAAAATGCACATACTACTTACATATAGTGTATATTCAATTATTCATTGATATGTTCATATTGATTGTGCATAGTGGTAAGCTAGTGATATTTCTGGCATCAGTTCTATCTATCTATCTATCTATCTATCTATCTATCTATCTATCTATCTATCTATCTATCTATCTATCTATCTATCTTTCTATCTATCTGTCTATCTATCTATCTATCTATCCATCTATCTATCTATCTATTTCTGGCATCAGTTCTATCTATCTATCTATCTATCTATCTATTGATATTTCTGGCATCAGTTCTATCTATCTATCTATCTATATATCTATCTATCTATCTATCTATCTATCTATCTATCTATCTATCTATCTATCTATCTATCTATCTATCTATCTATCTATCCATCTATCCATCTATCTTACTATCTAATAAGTGTCTATCTGTCCATCTAACTATCTAATTAGGCAGATATGCATTATGCATCTTCATAGAAACCTTCTTATTTTCATTTAGTCATTTCATTTTGGTGCCTAAAATTTTGCAAACCATAGTTCTCCAGGGTTCTAATACATTCTGGCTGACTTGAAGTTAAAGTTACACTTGAGAGGGTCCTAAGATTATACCACTCAATCCACACATGTTCCTCAAATACCTCATGGGGCAAAGTCTTGGATAGCCATGTCATCCAGAAAACGACAGGGCTTATAAGTGTTTGTCTTTGATGAGTAAAGTTTCAACCCAAGTATTTGGTTTGGTTAGGAATCAAGCCTTTAGGCTACAATTGAAGTATTGTTACATAGTGCATAGTGGGGCCAGTTTCTGTCAGTCTGCTGTAATTTGATTAATGTGATACTGTTTGAAAGGCTTGGTTCCTGGAATTAGCTTATCCATATGCATAGATATGTTGTATATCCATAATATCCATAACAGTATAAGTTACTCTACACATAGAGTTCATACTTAAAATTTATTGAGAGATTGTAATATCTAGGCCTATACATACATGCACAAGAGGTAACAGCAGTGAGCTGCCACAGGCAGTGAACTCTGCCAGAAGTCACATGCAGCAACTGACAGGCAACTGCCCCTGTGATGGAACAGCTGCCCCGAAAGTTGAAACTGATACATTGAAGCCTCTATTGTCACATGGTACAATTAGTTTTAGAATTTAATTAGTGTTCTAAAATACCAGCAACAGAGACCGAAAGTTGGGAGTTTTTACACAAGATAGAACTGAATTTACTCATGCATGACCATGAATTCTGCCAGTCTCTTCAGATGGGGGTCAGTCCGGATAAAAGTGATAATATTTCAGTGTAAAATAAAATCACGTGAAATGAATAAATAAAATTATGATTATATGAGAATATATGTGAGTGGATTGGTCAAATAGTGACTGTGATTTATGGTTGTCTTCTTAATTAAAACATGTTGTTTTTTAATGTCATGGCTGAAATTGTGTTTTTATGTACTTATAAATAGTAGGCTAAATCTGCAGGCCGGCCTTTCGTGCTGAGTTACATGCCTATTGTGTAAGTTATTTTCTATTGACCAACAAGACCTTCGGGGTTTCATGTCTATTTTTGTTATTAACTCCTGTATATATATACTGAAAATAGTAAAAAAAGAAGTCTGTATTAAATCTACCTTTTCATATTCTTCAAAATCTTTAGACTTTCTTGGAAAAAACTGCCTTCCAGAACAGTAACCTTTTTTTTCTGCATATATCTTTTTGGTTATCAAAAGTATTGCTGATCATGCTTTGCAAACATCAATGTACCTGGGACGTGCTTGTTTACTTTTTAGCTCTGATAAACATGTAAACACCTGCTCAAATGTAAACAAGTATTCATGTCTCTCATCAGTTGAATGAGATCAGATGAAATTCCATTTTGTTTATTTTCAGGTTCATTTCAAAGAATATACGGCGAATGTCTGGTTAAGGTGACACAATGCAGATCTATATTAATTCCCTGTCATGGTGTGTCATAAGATAGTGTAGCATGCATTTGTGTGTACTTTATATAGAAAATCTCGGTTTACACTGCAATTGGCAAGTGGGTATACCGTTGGGTCCCAGTCTGTTGAAAATGAGAACTGCATGCTGCTGCCACCTGGCACAAAAGTTGATTCTATATGCTACATCATTGCTGTCCCAAGAAATAGTTCCAATTTCATTGCACATTCACAAAATTTCTATTCAACATTGATGTTTGCCAAAGTCAGACTCGGCAATCACATTCTCTAAGGAAGTAGACAAGGCCATCAGCACACTCAGAAAAAGCCTCGGTGTCTTCCAGACAAAATTGTATGTGTTCCTCTGATCGAAATGATGTGGACGCTCGCAGGAGCTCGCGGAATAGCACACTAATCACTAGATGGCAACACAAGACAGCATATGTTCTGATCTGTGGCAATGCAAGAGCAGTCCACTTGTTGACAGGTTGGGTCCATTGCTATGGGCAATCATGTTGCTTTAAAATAACTACATCTCAACATATTTTGTTATGTCTGAATACCATATTGAAAAACAATAGCTTAAGTGTATTTTGTGCAGTCCATGAGAATGTCCTATGTACTAAACTAACCCAAGACACAATTTTTCCATTATGAAGTAGAAAAATACAACATTTCATTTAACCTGTTTGCTCTTTTATGGGGGTGGCCTTTAGATTTGCATGTTCTTCCTTCTTGGTGGTCTTATATACAGAAAGCCTTACATTCTAGCTCCTGGGTATATTTTCTTATTAATTATGAGCTGCTTGTGACATAGCTTCAGAAAAAACTGTTTCCTGTTTGTTATAGGTGCTTTATTTTCAATATGCTTACCCCCTTTGGCATAATGGTCATTGGTAAATATATATGTGTTTAGTTTCTGTGACTTGTCTGCTATGCTAATAAGTGTAGGATAACATTTCAGAATTATACAGGAAGCTGCAGAATTCTGCAGGCAGCTGCAGGACTGTGAAATTCTACAGCTTTCTACAGAAGTGCATAAAAGCTGCATAATTCCTACAAAATCATAGATTTTGCTGCAGAAACTTTCAGAAATGCTACAGTGACAGAGAACCACCAAAACCCCATACCAAAAACCAGCACAACCCTAACTAATGTCTCCTGGATAGCAGCAAGACCTTGGTTAAAGAGGTCTGAATTTTGCTGATGCATTGCAGAAAGCTGCAGGAATTACAGTAGACGAACATCAAGTGCTTACAGAATTGGACCAAAATGTTCCTTGTGAGGTCACAGCCCTATCCATGTCATGTTAAACTGTATGACGTGTAAGCAGTCAGTGACATCATAGCCTATACTTGCAATGTTGTTGTGGCAAGCCATTTGATGTGTCACTCTACACTCGTATGAGGTCACAAGTTGCCTAATGACAAATTGACACCTCATTTCAATGTATTTGATAGGACTTGTTGTGAAGTCATTGAGGTCCAATTGCAGCAGAATGTAAATACTCGTCGTTCGTCTACTGTAACAGAGTTGCAGACACCCTGCAGACAGCTGCGGAATTCTACAACTTCCTCTATAAATATGGTACAGCCACTGTCCTTAGAGCTCTTTGCAGATTGGCGGTCCACTGGAGAAATTTGTTTTCTTATTTTCAATTTGCAGTCTGGCTTTTTCGCGTCATTGACAGTTTTCTATTGGTCTCCTAATCTTCTTCTTTACGAAGTACCTCAAGTCATTTAATTAGTTTGTTTATTGTCACCTATGCTGCTAGATATGATAAGCACTGAATCAACTGATTACCCATAACTGATACAAAGAAAGCATTTTTAAGGCAGTGACATCACACGACCAAGTTGAAAGTTAATATTGAAACTGTTTGGGCAGCTAATCTGCAAACAGCTCTAATGACCATCTGTTAAGAATGATTTTTTTATCTTGTGTTTTTTCTCATACTTTTTATATCTTAATGCATTTGTGCTCATTCCCATAAATTTATGATGCATTTTTCATAATATATTATGATAAATATGTTTCGGATATGTGTACAAAGGCACCCAGTCTTTTTTCCAGGTGTTTTTATATTCAATTCTGGGCATTTTCACAATCCGCCTTTGTATAAGTCCTACGGAGCCCTGACCTTCGGTATATGTTTATAGTCAAAGGAATGTGGAGCGCATGTCTTGAAATTAATGCACGATTCTGGACTACTACGCAATTCAAGATGTTGTTGTTTTGAACTTTTTCTTATTATAAAATGCGTTTTCATAATCATAAAATTGCAGAAGGGCTCCCAACAATTAAGAGGCAAAATTTGACATAGATGAGACCCTGTATAGCTCTTCAGTCATCGTTCTCCTCATTGCTGTGTCCTCCTCCTGTCCTTATTAGCCTACCAACTGCATATTCAGGACTTAAAGCCCCAATCATCCATCTATCCCACACCCCAACGAACATAACTTGGGTTTGCACATCAGAGGGTCTACTGTTATAAAATGACCTAGACCCCCATGCCCATGGACACATCAAGGTTGTAGCAACGTTGTGACAACGTCACCATGGTGGTGAAAATAACGTAAAATCGTATAGTAGAAATGATGTTGCCTCAATGTTGTGAAGCAACGTTAAAGCTGTGAAGTTAGCATGCGATGGTGTGGCACCGTTTTGGGGGGAGGGGTTGGTCTAGTGGTAGCGTGCTGGACTGCCAATCGCTGGGTCCAGGGTTTGAATCCAGCTCTTGCCGGTTCACCTGGGCCTATGTTGGACGGCTGTTTCAATCATCCTTTGCCTCATTGCCATGTCCTCCTCCTGTCGTAATTAGCCTACCAAGTGCATAAATACAGGAGGTAAAGCCCCAATCATCCATCCATCCATGTGGCACCGTTTCCACAATGTTGTGAAGTAATGTTAAAGATACAATGTTGGCAAACGACATTGTGGCAACTTTTACAAAAAATCTCAATGTTGTGGAAACTAAATTTCTACCATTCTGAATATATCTTATTATGTTTTAGAACAGCTTTGAACTTCTGATTCATGTCCTTGAAGTTGGACTATCATAATTGGAAAATGCCATTTTCTTCAAAAGTCTACTTTCTTCCTTTATCTGTTTTGGATATTATCCTGCAAAGGTGCCATTTTTTAGACCAATATCATTTCTTTTGGAAATGCAATTTAATGCAGAAGCTATGAATTGTTTGGCTATTAAAGCATTGTCATGTTGTTCCTTTACAGTTCTTTGAAATGTTTTTTTTTACACAATTCGTACATAGAATTTCAGATATTGGATTAATAAATCATGTGCCAGGTGAGTTATGTATTTATTAAGAATGGGAATAGTCCTGAAGTAGATCAAAAATGTATTTTCATTTTGTGAGCTAGGTTATTACTTTGTTGTTAAAAGTTTGTAATATTTTGTTCATGCATAAGAAGAATTGTTACCTTCTGCGAACGAAGTTCGAAGAAGGTACTGTTATCACTTTGGTCAAAAGTTGTCCGTCCGCTGGGCAGGCTTTTGGCGTCCGGGCGTCCGGGCGGCGGGCGGATAGATAGTTTCCGGGCCAGTACTCAGCCCCTATTGAATGTATATGGATGAAATTTGGTACACATGTAGCCTATATGGTCTAGTTGTGCCTTTTGATGGTTTGATTGATGGAACATTTGTAATTTTTAAAATATTGAGCAAAATATTAAAAAAATTTTTTTTTTCGTTTCCGGGCTAGGACTCAGCCCCTATTTTATGCACATGGATGCAATTTGGTACACATGTAGCCTGTATGGTCTAATTGTGCCTTTTGATGGTCTCATGGATGGATATTTTGTACTTTCAAATATTGAGAAAAATGTAAAAATATAATTTTTTTCATTTCCGGGCTAAAACTCAGCCCCTAATACATGTACATGGATGGAATTTTTTTACACATGTAGCCTATACAGTCTAGTTGTGCCTTTTCACGGTCTGATTGATTGATATTCCTTACTTTTTGGAATATTGAGAGAAATGTATTAAAATTTTTTTTTTGCATTTCGGGCCAAAACTTGGCCACAAAATTTTGCATGTACATGGATGAAATATGTTGTACATGTCACCTATATGATTAATTTGTGCCTTTTGTCCGTGTGATTCATGGATATTCTATACATCTTGAAATATTGACAAAAAAATATTAAAATTATAATTTTTTGTTTCCAGGCTAAAACTTGGCAATCATTGCATGTAGATGAAATTTTATATACATCACCAGGTCCTATCTAATATTTTAGTGCCTTTTGTTGGTCTGCTTGATTATTATTCTTAATGCTTTTTCAAATATTCTGACCCATACCTCAAAACTTATTCCCTGTTTATGCATGAAACTGGTCCATATTATATGTACATTGGTCTAGT
This sequence comes from Platynereis dumerilii, assembly GCA_026936325.1. Lineage (NCBI taxonomy): Eukaryota > Metazoa > Annelida > Polychaeta > Phyllodocida > Nereididae > Platynereis > Platynereis dumerilii. The sequence continues at coordinate 9,723,507 of JAPTHN010000010.1, read as the reverse complement.
AAGGCCTTTCCATCGTTCAACATACCTTGGCATGCAGGCAGGCATATGGCGGGGCGTATAGATAATTTCAGACCAAGATCGGGCCACTATTGCAAATAGTTGGTTCACATCACTTTTACGGTGTAATGGTGTCCTTTTTAAATGTTGTTTTTTCACTGAGTCCAGAGATGGATGGATGGATAATTGGGGCTTTGTGTCTTGTATTTATGCACAAGTGAATGCTAATTAGGACAGGAGGAGGACATGGCAATGAGGTGGAGGATGATTGAAACAGCCATCCAACATAGGCCCATGCGACCCAGCAAGAGCTGGATTCGTTGGTCTTGTGGTAGCTTGCTGGACTGCCAATCGCTGGGTCCAGGGATCGAATCCAGCTCTTGCCGGTTCACCTGGGCCTATGTTGGACGGCTGTTTCTATCATCCTTTCCTCATTGCCATGTTCTCCTCCTGTCCTAATTAGCCTACCAATTGCATAAATACAGGAAGTAGAGCCCCAGTCATCCATCCATCCATGTCTAATTTTACATAAAGAGTTTGGGTCAAACACTTTATTTTGACTGTTTTACGCAAACCTTTTGGGGTGTATTATTTTAAGCGCAATTTTGATAGTCTGTAATATTGTACTTACGTCTTCCTGGGCGTCTTTCAAAGAGGGCGTGACTGTTATTTCCCAAACTAGCCTAAAGGAGACGCCACTTGCTCCTACTGGGCGCCAAATTTGAAAAGCGACCGGTTGCCGGGCTCGGAAGAATCCTGAGAAAGCGAAAACGACTCCTGAATCCAAAACAATGTCGTTCAAGAGAAATACAGTCCTTGGAACGTCGACTCCCACTGTGCTGGCTTTTAGAGTATTGCCGATACGTGTAACTCTTTGACAGTCTGAAAAATAGAAAAATAGAATTGTTAATATTTGTGTATACTTTGACATGATCCGTAATCATCAGGGTCCAAACCATACCTGTATATAATTTGAAAAGGTTTAAAAAATTTTTGTGGAAATCACAGCTCTTCCATCTAATCATTATGTCTGCTTCTGGTATATCTATCTTATCTATCTTACAAATATGTATCTATCTTACATCTTGTCATATATCTTATTTTATCTTATCTTATCTTATCTTATCTTATCTTATCTTATCCTACCCCACCCTATATCTTCTCCTATCCTATGCTATCCTTTTCTCCCTTTCTTTCAAATGGTTGTTTCGTTGATAGTACATACAAGTTTGTGATTTTGAAATGGACATGATGGTTTGCTTGAAACAACCTTCAAATGAATGCATTTCCTTCTGGATTTCATGTTATTTCTTTGGGGATGATAGTAAAATTTCGTTTTGGATGGTACTCTGATTATATAACATTAAATTTTGGCAATGGTACTGACATGAAAATAATTGGCACACCTCTCATGGGTTGATTGAAGTGAACCTCTTAGTACAAAAGTCAATTGGTGTATAAAATTTAAAGCATGACATTCACAAAATTGCATCCTGTCCAAGTGTGTTTAAAGGTAAGTATTCTACTTGCCCTTTATGGCCATAATTGTGCAAGTGTGCCAATTTGGATTCATTTTTGTTACAGGCAATTTCGTACGTGATTGTAAGATTATATGCACACAAAATACGTAGCATTTTTGCTTAATCTGATTGGGTTAGAAACAACAGAACGTCACACAACTAATATATCAAACGTAACAAGTATATACATTGCATTGATTTCTCATAGGCAACTGTGAATGACCAGAATCGCATGGTAATGAAATCACTTGTTACAAAAGAAATCAAGAAATTGGGAAAAAAGTTTAATGTTCAGTTTTTGTTCAATGACAGTTCTAATTTGAGACAATTTTGACTTATTATAATGAATTATAATACTTTATTCATGGGAGTTGACATTAAACTTCGAAATGTCAAATTAGCATATCAGGCACGTGCTAATTTACATATAATTAACATAGTTGCATGTCAATTTCTTCTTTTGGTATTACGATAACCATTGTTTCTTGCTGATCAGTTTTATGGCATTGAAAAATTCAATCAAGGTTTTGGAATAATAAGATACCTAAAAGAATAATAATGATCTCTTTATGTATGAGTTACATTGTTAATGGGATTTCTATTGACACTGCCAGGAAATGGATAATGAATATTTCCATAAACAAACATTGATTAGATAAGTTAAGTCTGGGAGTTACTGTGAGTTATTACTTGTAAAACATCTGAAATTGAGTCTTGTTATATGACAGGTTGAATGCTATGTCTGTCTTTGTTTTCTGTGAGGCTGGCTAGGTAGATAGATAGTAGATGTAGATAGATGTAGAAACAGAGATAAATATATAGATAGCAGCATGGAAAGATGTCGATAGAACAATATATTTATTTTATTTTATAAAAGAAAGATAGATTGCTAGACAGATTGCCAGATATTGGGATTATACAGTGTACAGACAATGATGAGACTGATAGATTGAAAGATAAACAGATAGACAGCTAAATAGATAGATAGATAGATAGATAGATAGCTTGATGGATAAATAGATAGATAGATAGATAGATAGATAGATAGATAGATAGATAGATAGATAGATAGATAGATAGATAGACATATAGACATATAGACATATAGATAGGCAGATGGATAGATATAGAAATTTACAGATACATAGACAGCTAAAAGGGATCGGAGAGACAGAGAGAAGCACAACCATCAAGCAAAACATCCAGGGTCCAATTTGTGTGACAAGCAATCACAAAACCATCAATGATGCAAATTTGCATCCATATTATTTAACTTTATCAACATGAAAGTGCTTGTTATTAATTTGGTTGTTTTGATGTTTTCCTTTTTATTTGTTCATCACAGGTGTCCAAATAGATATCTAATTTAGTTCATTTGCTAAGGATGCAAAAACTGGTCTTCCTTAATTTTTGTTTATTTTGAGCAATTAAGTGATGGCCCCCCTGTGGCTACTAGAAAATAGCAGAAATGTGGTAATTATTAGAATAATAATTGAAAATCACTTTTGTTAGTTAGATTTGTAGGATATTTAGGTATATGTTTCTTGATGATATATAGAAAGGTGTTGAATACATTTAGCTAGAAACTGGTAAAAACATTATAATTAAGGGAATAATAGGCCCTAATACAAAATTGTTTTTGTCAGTTAGAAATTCATCTTGTCAAGTTATATTTCAAGATAATAAAGTTCATTGGTGAAAATGTTGAGAAGTGCTTGTATAATAGAAAGGTCTTGCAGATAGCAACGGCTTATGCTTATGAGAGTAAATATGTGTAATATTGAATTTAATAAATCATTGTTTTCCTGAAGCAACCAGAAACTACAGCACAAATATGATAATTATTGGAATAATAGGCCCTAATTGAAAAAACAAACCTTTGTTAGAATTTCACGATTTTTGAGATTTATTTCGAGATCATCATATATATGGAAATGTGACAGAATTGCATGTGAAATATAAAGTTCTGCAGATACCAAGCAAATGGCCAATGCTTATGAGGGTAAATATGTGCATTAATGCATTTGAATAATCTATCTTTTCCTGAAGCACTAGGAATGTGATAATTATTGGAATAATGGGCTCTAATTGAAATAAAAATCACTTCAGTTAGTTAGCAATTCAGGATCTTCACAGGTTTTATATTTCGAGATAATATTTTATTTGAAAATGTGGAAGAACCTCATATGAATTCTTGAAGATATGAAGCAATGTTTGTAATAATGTGCAAAATGCATTTAAATACAGCTTTCAATGTTACAATGACTTACCAACAAGTTGCAGCAATGCTATTGCTAAGAGTATCCACTTCATGATTTTGATTTGAGTTTAATCAAATCAAAAATATAAGTATCCCTGCTAAATCCAATTGGATCGATTTAAATCAAAATTAAATCAAAATCCTGTTTGTAGTCTGATGCTACAACCTATTCCAAAAGTTTGTAAAGAGTTACTCCAAATTGTGAATGAAATAGTAAATAGTAAATGTCATAAATGTAAAAGTTGCAAAGAACGAAAATAGTCCTTCTACAGGCCTTCCTAACTCACTCAGGCCTTCCTAACTCACTCAGGTCCTACACATAATTGCCATTGCCCCATGAGGTGGTCCGTGTTCATGCCTCAGGTCAGCCGCGCCAACCATCCGTGAAATCACTCATGCGGAAAGGTCACAGGTCTTTATAAACATTCCTAGCATATTTTAGATTCTGTGAAGACTTCAAAGTTTCTGACAAGGTTTCATTTTGCTGCTGGATCTAAACTTTAAAATAATGTACATTGTACAATAGTGTTGATTTTTTTACATTTCCTTTAGTTTGCAATTGAGTTGATTTTCAGAATGGGTGGAAGCTGCACCATAAATAGGTAGTTGGTACAATGGTACATATAATCAGCTGGTAATATGTCATTGCAGCCCTTATATAGCAATTCATGGTTCTTCAAGGTTTAATTGTCGAGGAGAGAAATGGATGCTTTTTTTAGAAATTTTCTGATAACACGCATTTTGGTATTAGTTATGCCCCAGTCTCACGGCACGTTACGGAGAACTATTTAAATCGGCGTCGAAGTATTTCCTGGTAATTTGGATGAATTTGGGTGATCCGCCGTCGACTTTTCACATCCCCCCAGGGGAAGTTTTTGTTCCCCTCAGGGGTTCCTAGAAATGGAAAAACTGCGCCGTGGATGTCAAAAAAGATTCAACAGGTACAAACTTTTTTTTCATGACGGCGGAACAGAGCCCAAAATTTTCTTGATTTTTGGATGTCCGGCGTGGATTTTTTTAGTGAGAACGTCTCAAAAACATCTCCGGCGGGATATTAGGACATCCCCTGCCCCTGAGGGGACCTCCCCCCACCCCGCGGGGACCTTTCCTGCCCCCGCGGGGACCTTTCCTGTCCCTGGGGGGACATTTGAAGCCTCGCCGGCAGTTTTTGACATCCCGCCGCGGTGAAATAGGTTCCCTGAGGGGCAGTTATAGGTTCCCTGAGGGGTACTTTTTATATCTCGGGGCGATATAAAAGTATCCCTCAGGAGGAGGAAATTCCTTTCCCCCGGCGAACTTTTGGGGACGGCGTACAACTTTTCTTCCCTGCAGTGAACAAAAAGAACCCCGCCGTGATATGCTTTTAATTAATTATGTAATGGTTTTATAAACATTGTATGTCGCCGGGATGGTCATTTTTTTTCCTAGAATTCAACTCAAGCTACCCCTCAGTGGTAAGAAAGTTCTCCGTAACATGCCGTGAGACTGGGGCATTAGACACAGCTTTGGAGGGTTCTAACATGCATTTTTGTCAATTTGATCCCGACCGAAAGTTTAACTTATAATTTTTGGAAAATCAAAAATAAATAATTTTTGCAAAATCAACAATAATCTGATCGTTTGTTTGCTGTTGTTAGTGTTGATTCACAGCAGGGCGCTAACATGCAAAATTGTCAGTTAGGTACTTAGCCCTATACCATAGGAAAAACCTGTATCTAACTGACAATTTTGCATGTTAGCACCCGGATTAACACTGTTGACAACAGCAAAAAAACAATCAAATTATTGTTTGTTTTGCAAAAATTATAAGTTAAATGTATAATAGAAGAGGCATATGATGTCTGAGTCAGTTAGACACCTCATTGTCGGGTTCTAACATGCATCTTTGTCTAGTTGCCCATGCAGTCACCTGAACTTAAATTGTATGAAAACAAAAGACTTTGCTGGGTCTGTGCTGGCGATTGCCTTTGCTCCATTTTCCATGAAGTGACATTTCCTGCTGAAATTAATTTTTGTATTGATGCCAGAAAGGTGGATTGTCTTGGAGAAGGTCTTCTGCACTTTTGGTCATGTGCCAAATAAAAAGATGAAATCTGTGTTTTAAGGCAAGGCTATTAGCAGGTGTACTTTGTAGTTGTGGTACTGTATGCTGTATTTAGATCTCGGAGGGATCTTGGAGTTTTTTTTTAAATAAATAATTTCTTGCCCAGTTTTAGTGACAATAAATAATTTCTAGTGATGGTATTCTTTACATGGTGATGTTTGATTTAGAAATGTATGAATATATTTGAGGACATCACATGCACTAAATTAATAATAATTACTGTCGTCGTTACTATCAAATGAATAATTTCCTGTTTAAGATTACCCCAAGCCCCTGAAGATCTAATGGTTGCTCCCTTGGGGAGAATGTAGCTGTCTATTGTCCGTTTTGACTACATGCATTGACCACCCTATGATGCTAAAGTATATATATAGTGTTGCTCAATTATAAAATGTCTACATACGATTAGGCCAAGTTGTTGATTTTAACATTTACAAAATCTTATGTAAAATATTATTCAAAATAGCATTCAGCAAAAATAAAAATATAAAAATATAAATAAATCGACATCCACATGGTATGAGATCCAAATTGTTCAAATTAGGGTTCTCAATAAATGGGTTCCCTCTAAATTTGGGCATTTCATTGGGAGAGGGGAGGAAATCAAGCCAATTATCACAATTATCACACCTATCCCACGCGATTAGGCGTCAGCTGATTCTAACAGTCACGCAATACCTTTGTTTGAGTCACATGACAGCATCAAAAGTGACGTAGCTGCCAATTATGAATTTTCAGGCTAAATGGAGGCTATTCCAATAATGAGTTTTGGCCAAAGTTGAGCTCAGAAACTAATCCATCCATCCATCCATCAATCCCAAGGCTTCCGTGCAACTTTGTGCCATAACAATCACATTTTTCGAGAAATACAATAATTATTCAATTTATCTAATGACACCTGGAGCACATGCTGCAGGTAAAAGCCTCAATTAAAGCACATTTAATTTATAATTTCATCTTGAAATTATTAAAATTATCTTGAAATTATTCTGAGTGCTTTGAGCATGTAGAAGATTGACTACACACGTAGTAAATTCAATGCCTTGAGCAGGTGGAATCTCTAGAGGAGAAAGTGTCACTGTGAAGTATTTGGAGGAGAAGAGTGCTGGTCTCTGGAGAATGAGAAAATGGGGTCTGAGAAGAAAGATGAAGAAGTGGAGAAGAAAAAAGGATGGATGGATGGATGTTTGGGCTTTACGTCCTGTATTTATGCACTTGGTAGGCTAATGCTAAAATCTCACGGCACGTTACGGAGAACTTTAGGCGTCGGCGGGATGGTATTTCCTGGAAATTTGGATGAATTTGGGTGATCCGCCGTCGACTTTTCACATCCCCCAGGGGTAGTTTTCGTTCCCCTCAGGGGTTCCTAGAAATGGAAAAACTGCGCCGTGGATTTTTTCAGTGAGAACGTCCCAAAAACATCTCCGGCGGGATATTAGGACATCCCCTGCCCCTGAGGGGACCTCACCTGCCCCTGCGGGGACCTCTCCTGCCCCTGGGGGGACATTTGCAGCCTCGCCGGCAGTTTTTGACATCCCGCCGACGGTCTTTTGACATCCCGCCGACGGTCTTTTGACATCCCGCCGACGATCTTTGACATCCCACAGGCATTTAGATCTTGCCCCCCAGGCATTTAGATCTTTCCCACAGGGATATGATGTTATCCCGCCGATTTACGATCTTATCCCGCCGTGATATGCTTTTAATTAATTATATAATAGTTTTATAAACATTGTATGTCGCCGGGATGGTCATTTTTTTCCTAGAATTCAACTGAAGCTACCCCTCAGTGGTAAAAAAGTTCTCCGTAACGTGCCGTGAGATCTTAGCATAATTAGGACAGGAGGAGGACACGGCAATGAGGAGAAGGACTGGTGCTGCTGATGATTCTTCAGGAGAATCATGCAGGAAGGAAAGAAGCCATTGATTGTAGACTGTAGATATATAAGAGCTTGAGAATTAGGCAGAGAAGAGCAGGAGTGTCACAGTAAGGCCAGCGGATAAGGAAAAATCAAATAAGCCTAAGGCCTTTGGAAGGAAATAGGTTTCCTTACACACACGAGAAATAGATTAGACTACTGCGCGAGATACATAGTTAATCTATAACCTATATTTGTTTTATTATGCCAAGTCCATAAGCAGACACAATCATTGAATTATTATTTTAAAATGGCATTTTATTGTTGAGTGCCAAAACACCTACTGCCTGATTCTGTGAAATTTCCACGGGCTTAGTGGCTCCAAACTTTATCACATTTTTATCAGAAGCAACTCTAAGTCCAAACTCCTATCCTGCAGACAAGACACTTTGATGTCCCATGACAAGAAAACAGTTCATGAAGTCCGTTGAAGAACATCAGCTGATTTGTTGTCATGGTGACCTGGTGAGTGTTGTCAACAGCTGCTCGACCATCAAAATGGGATTGGTGCATGCCATTTTGGAAGTACAGGTAACAGGCCACAAGGAATTACATCTGTAAATATAAAATAAAACTTCAAGTCTCATGAAATAAATAATGCCAATATTAGATCAAAGTTTAAGTCATGAGGAACATCTGTAAATATAAGAACAGAGTTCAAGTCGCGAGGAATAACATCTGTAAATATAAGAACGAAGTTCACTCTAAACATTTGGTTGTCACTGTGACTATAGTTTATGACTACTATAGGGAAGTAACGGTTGCAAAAATTTGGAAGTGACTTCCTGCAAAATCATTTTGACTATTCTATCATAATCAAAATGACTAGGTTCAGGTTGACTATGTAAATGTTGGAAAGGTAGTCAATTTGATCACCATCTGGTAGCTTTGAGTTTGATTACCAGAGTGGTACTGCTTACTAATCCAATATTTATCACATTTACAACATTTTAGTAATTTTGACTCAAGGAGTTGTCGGTTTAGGCACCTGGAATTACCACTCTAGAGTTGTTATCTTGACCACCCTGTGTTTAGAGTGTTCAAGTCATGAGGAATGACATCTGTAAATATAAGAACAAGTTGAAGTCACAAGTTGTTGCCGTTATAAAAGTGAACCAATGTGAAAATGACTTACGCCTATTGTTATAGTTCAGTTTACCACCTTTTTAACCGAAGCAAAAAGGGGCATGGTGCTGTTTTGCATCTTTTGCCACTGAAATTTAGATAGAAAAAAATTACGTGCAAGCACTTTAAGCAGCACAGACAGTACTTGGTTCCAATACAGGCGCACCAGTCACGGATATACTAAGGAGAAGAAGAAGAAGAAGGCATGGTTGACCCTTGACTCATGGAAGCCAGTCCATTTTAGTTTCTTTATAATTTTTTCCATCACAGAAGGGCATCAAAAGTGACTGGTCGAAAGTTAAAAACCTACAGAGAATGTAGAGTAAATTTGAATGGGATTGGTGAAAGAGGGTGACCTCCAGAGTGCCAACGAGATTGCATGAAATTCTTGGGGTAAGAGCAGCTGTGCTGCTAAAAAATAGTCAAAATACTCGCTCCAACATGCGTTTTGCTCCAAAAAACTACCACGATCAGTTGGGGCAAGAAGGAGTCTCATGCATCAATTCTGGTTTTTGCACAAATGATAATGCCACTGTAAAATTGGATGAACTGAGCTTACAGTCAGGAAATTTGTTATGCAAAAAGATGGGACTGTTGCACTGTAAAAATGGCACTATGTGTGTCATCATGCTGATGATTAGACATGATCATACCCAATACTTTTAATGTTAATTTAATTTAAGGAGACTATCCCCTCTTGTTGGTGACAGGCAAACGAAAGGATAATGCATCTGATTTTTACTCTACAATCAATCATGGCAAATCGATTGGCCTTCTCTTAATCATGGCAAACAGCCTCCATGTGTCCCGCGTTGAATGTAGAGAAGATGACACTTCATCAGCTATGATGAGTCACAAAGTGCCATTTTTGCCGTTTTCCTATCCATTAGCCTAACTCGCATTTGCTAATGCGTCCTTCACATGGCTGATATAAATTGCATGTTTTGGCTGCAAATTAGCTAAATATGCATGCATCTTACATTTGTGAAAATAGTTATTTGTACATTTACACACCCAATTAGCTTATTGTTGTGTATTTGGCCATGAATATCTCAGCCAATCAAACTGTGAAGTGCTGGGGACCAAAAGCACATTTTAGCTCCACCCAAGAGCTCGCAGAACATGCAGCACATGTGCTTTTCACGTAGAACCTAATAGGTTTATTGGGGTTATGGGTGTCAGTTCGGATTTTTTAAATAATATCAATACCATTCCGAATTGGTAAATTTACAATGCAGCAACGTTTTGAAAAATGCAATGTTGGTGTGAATTACATAGATACGTATGGTAGAAATGACATCACAAAATTGAGAAAGAAAAGTTAAGGTAGAACACTAGCATGCAACGTTGAGGCAACGTTGACTCTTCGTTTTGAAAATTCTCATCATTGTGTTCATATTGTGGCAACATAATTTTCAAACATACATTTGATGTGACAACAGACGATCCCTCCACCAGTCAGCAATGTGGTGTTTATGTTTTGCGCCCCTTGGGATGCAACTGCCAGACAAGGGTTTTTATTGCTTGTAGTTTCAAAATATAGGCCTATTGTCAGGACAGCTCACTATCCATTTAATGAATATATGATTAATAATTTGAGGATTTTAAAAGGCATATATATACATGTGGCATTAGAAAGAATATGCAGCATAACTGCATGTGAGTGTTCTTGAAATGAGCCTGTCACATAACACTTGCATTTGAATTGTAAACCCACTAAACGTAATATATTAAATCACAAATTCACAGAAGCATGCTTTCAAAAAAAAAAGACATTGAAAAAATGTAACTACTGAATGATAATCTGAGCTTCCTTATTAAAAAAGAAACTTTCATTATTACTCAATTGTGTTTTTTACATATTGAAATCATGATCGTTACATATTGAACACTAGTTGTATTTCATAATTTGCACAATGATATTATGTCTATGTATTGTGTTTTGATTCTTGGAAATACACATTATGCAAGCCTATTAAATTTCTAATAATTAGAAATTCTGCAAGGGCAATGGCACATTGTGTATTTGCTGTCAATAAACATAATTGAAATATCCTAACTTGTTCCACTAATCAGTACAAACACAAGTCATTGGTGGAAAGGTGGGTGAGGTGGTGCTGTCTTTGTGCGTCCTGTTTAATCATAACAATGTCTTGTGAAAGGCATATGAAAAAAGCCAAATTACTATAATTCTTATTGTTGTCAGACTGACACAGTGCTTCTTTGCCAAACAGCTTTAGCTGGGGGAGACTGGTGAATTTCAATGACCTAATTCCATTTGTGAGGAAGTACAGTTTTTTACTTTGTAAAATTGGCCTGTGATTTGGATGCATATATTACCGACAGCTTAAAATCAGACAAACAATGTTTAAAAAAAGCTTTGAGTAAATCAGTTTCTGCTTTTGACACTAATGTTGCTGACACCTTACACCAAAGTTCCAGGGTTGCAAAAAAATCCGATTTAAATCAAAAAAATCAAAAAAATCGGATTTATTTGATTTAAATCGGATTTTTTTGATTTAAATCCGATTTAAATCAAGCAGTCTTATTTTTTCAAATATAATATTTTTCGAAGAAATTGAAGTCATAATAAATGATAGATTGTTCTTAATTAGGTCTTCTGTAATGATAAAAATGTCTTTCACCCCCCAAAAGTCATGTAATCAAGTTGAAATTTGAAGTTGTAAATTGTCAATATTTTTTACTTTTCCCAGCTGCAATAAATTCCCTCAGAATATGAATTTAATGTCAATTCAAGTGCGGTATTTTGTCAACTTTTTGGACCTACTATTGCTAGGAATGACCGATGAAATAGGAAAAGTTTTACTTGGCTTCCAAACGAGACTTAACAGGGTTTAATCCTATTCCGAAGACACAATTTTTGAATACTTGGAAGCCACTGTCCATAGAGCATCATACTTTGGAGCAAAGGAATGATTGAAATAACTATCAATGATCAGAGAATCAGTATTTTATAATTACTAATGTTTGTTATTGCTGTTTTCTTGTTTAATGAGTGCTACTTTTGGCACAAGATTAGGAATTTGTCGCATGAGAGAGGATTGCTGTTTAAACTGGATTAAAGTTTGCCAAATCCACCCTGGTATCTCCATCGTAGCAGTGAATCCTTGCCAATTCAAGTGTGAAGGTGTCAACTGATCCATTATAGCATTTATACGCAAACTATTTGCAGTTTTCTGACATTTAGTGGTTTTCAATAAAAATCATTGATTAAAATCACTGATTTAAATCACGATTTAAATCAAATGATTTAAATCATATGATTTAAATCATGCAACCCTGCACCAAACACACAATTTTATATAAACAAACTTTAAGAGTCTGTTTCAACTCCCAGAGAATGCTTGCTAATCCACTGGGGCAGTTGATTTCTTTCTGTCGTTTGCTTAATGTGAATCTGGCAGAGTTTTCGTGCCATACGGCACTGAGAAGTAAGCCAAGCAATTAGCTACCATGCACCCAGAGGATGCCAGCTTACAGTGACCATAGATATATCAGTGGAACAATGAAATTTATTTATGATATATATTAAAGACTCTGCATACATATTATAATTATGGTGTATATCATTGAAGTTGATATTATCAATGAGACAGAGACTCAATATCAAAACAAATTGAAACACCAACAATTAATGAACATTTATGAAACACTGCCAGAAACAACAGAGACTGTGAAATAACTTATCGTTTAATTCATGAATACAACTTCATTTACTACTGAATGCCTTTTTAGTTACACTTGAGTAGGTAAACGGCAAGAAAAAAGCAGTGTGGCTAAGTCATCTTCAAGAGAACTCCATAAACAGCTGGGTGGCCAAGTGGCTTAGGTGCCCGCCTGCTCCACTAAAGTTCTTTGTCAAACCCTGGGTTGGGAACCCAAAATTTTCAGTGGACCTTCGTGAGCAAAATCCCAGCTGGATAATGTTGGGATGAGGCGTTAAATTGGCAGCCCCTTGTATCAGTGTCTATGCTGGGCAAGTAAAAGATCCCTCACATGGAGTAAATGTGTAACATGTAGATGACTCCCGCTCTCTCTCCTGTCTCATCAATCAACTCTTGTGAGCACCCATACTGGGCTTAGAGGGTTGCACTTACCATATCTATTAGGGCTCTATAGTGTTGCCGACATTCGATACAACACGTATCAATACACTTGATCGATACCGATTCGTACCGTCGGTCCGTAAATTCGGGCCGATCCGCATTTTAGAGAAATCCGCAGCCGAAAACTGAATTTTTGGCCCGGAAAGTTGATCTCGCACAAGAGTGCACGTCAACATGACTAAGTGCTGCAGTTCATGATTTTGTGGATTTCTTCTGTCAAATCTCGGCAATATTTAAACTGGGTTTTTTTTAGCTGGATATGGCGTAATTGAACCGTACCGAAAGTGCTGCTTTGAAAACCGGTTCGGGAACCGACCAGACTGAACCGGTACGGCCGGTATTTATCGAACCGGTGTAGACCCCTAATATCTATCTATCTGTCTTGAAAGAGCACATGCATGCGACAAATTTCAAGCCGATGTATTTGTAAGATTGTTATGTATTATTCTATTTTATAGTCATCTGTGATTACCTGCTGCTCTATAATGTATATAAATCTGCACTTACACAGGTGATACAACATATTCATAATGTGACGAACAAATGCAGAAATCATGAGAGTAGCCTCCCCATGACTCTTTGAGCAACAGCCGCCTTTTGCGCTCTATGCCAGAGATGCTTCAGATGCTTTGGAGATTTATTCGCAGTGATGCTGTAGTCAGAGCAGGTTGAAGGTAAGTGCCAAGGGTTTGATAGAATTTCAAAATAGAAACATTTTTTGACACAAATACCTCCCACAAGTGAATTTTGTAAAAAGAGGCATTAATGAAGCATATCACGAAGCTCCTCTACTGAGAGTTCTTTTGAGATTCTCTCAAAATTTTCAAGGAATTTGTGCAAAATAATCACTGAAATTTTCAAGATTGTCTTGATGTATATTTTGCTTTCAGCCTATCTTTAAAATTTTAGCTTTTATCCGCCTCCGGGTCTAGGGAAATACAGGGTCTAGGGAAATACAGGGTCTTGTGAGAAAGATTTCAGGAAAATACAGTCCAAGCCGTGTAATTCTTATTTTTTATTTCTTTATTTAATCTCCCTTTGCAGGGAAAGAAAAATTATGTACATTAAGTTAGTATGTACATTAAGACATAGACAAAGGTGGCATATGTATCATACGTAACATAAAATGATATCACTGATATAACAATAAAATCACAGATAATAGCCTACAAGTATTTGGAGCATGTAATGTCGAAAAATATTTTTGTCTGAATCATACACAGCGCTCCTGAAGAAACATCGGGGTTAAAAAACTGAGTCTGAAACAGGACCTATACCACCTAAAACTACACAATCATACGAACACTTTAAGACGAATACGAAAAAAATTTGTTGGGAATTTTTTTTGAGAAATTCAAGTTTAAAAAAATCTAGTTTGTCCCACCACTAGAATACAAGTGTAATGGCATATAACACACTTAACATGCTTGAAAATGTGATAAACCTGTTGGTTAAGCTCTGTACCGTAATATGGGGTGAATTGGGACAGTTTTGGCCGTTTTTTTTTGCTATAGAATGGAGACAAATCAACCTAGAAATCAAACTATGGTGTTAAATTGTGTCCGACCAAAAGGTCTAATTATCCCTATGAGCTTCAATTGATATCTTAAATTTCCAAGGATCAGGGCCCGGAAACACCACTTTGAGGTGAATCGGGACAGAGACTTATCTAAATAACGTGTACTCCCTACCCTGTTTAATGGATTTATACTTGTTAATAAGCATTAGAAAACATGTTTAGCACCCAAAAAAGTCACTCTTAGTAAAATTTTAAGTATATTAAGCGCGGAATATTCAGTTTTTAACAAAATGTAATAAATCACTGTAAATTGACAAAAGTGCAGTTATCTGCTAATTTTACAAGTGATGAATTATCTTGGACTAAATCCACAACAAATGATGCCAATTTAAACCCAAAATGCATGAAAATACGCTGGATATAAAATTAGTAAGGTTTTTTTGGCAAGCTCTGTAATTCTGCAATTAACTTGGATCCGAACCCAGGACTAAACAGACTAAATGTCACATCTCAGCAACTCTTTTGGTCTCTTAAAACTGTTTAAATTGATTTGGACTGTAAAATCTTTATTTTCCTACTTTTATTTGATGTTATATCAAATGATTTTTTATCAGGTTCCAAAAGTGCCTATTTATTACAATTTTGCACAGTTTGACACTTTTACAGCATTTCTACACGATAAAAATAATTTTACAGCATGGTAGTACCCCCTCCAACATTATATTTATAACATTATATCGCTGATTTTGTTTTTTGAGTTATTACTGGGGGTTGAAAATAACACTAAAATAACTCTGAAACTGAAAGTGCATTATTGCCTGTTGAATATAGTCAGTGCAAATGTACTTATAATAATAAGTTTATGATTTTTTCTGCAATTGGCCACAACTATATACTTGAAGTTTTGTGAGAATTTTTTGTGTCTGTAGCTTATATAGTTTTTTTGGTACAAGCAAAGTTTTGACTAGTATGTGAAAATGTAAATACTGCGAGAGAGGTTTTGCTACACGTTTCCGTGTGACGTGTACGTGGGAGTTGCCATGACAACAATGTAATTAGATAGCACTTGTACACGTATACGTCACACGTCTTCTAAATTCTAGTTACCAATAACTGAAATAATATTCTGTATAAGAGCAGGAGGCTGTAGTATCAATATCTCCAATATTGTGTCATTAGCATCACACTGGATTTGTTTCTTAATAAAAATTGAAGGGACACACATTCTGTGAGAAAACCTTATGTCTGACGTTGTCTAGGAACCCAAGAAAATAACTGAACTCTCTGTAGCTCTGTATCATTTATGTACACCAAAATATTAGAGTGTTTCTGTTGGCATGTCAGTTGTCCTATCTCAATTTGTCATTAGCAAACGCCTCGCTACTCTATTTTGACAGCATATTTCTGGACCAAAATCATTGTGAACATGTTTCTGGTGTTCATAAGGTCATTGGATGCACACATTGCCAGACTGCCAGTTGTGCACTGGTCTCTGCAAAGATTTTTACCTTAATTATCACTAGCATCACGCTGTCATTAGCATCATGCCAAAAAAGGCTCATCACCTTAATCTCACTTAAATTTTATTGCAGGTGCCTGGAGTTGAAATCAGTTGAACATATAATATCAATAATTGTTTCAACAGAATATTACATAACATTTTTGCATTTTCCTTGCATCTGACATGCTAAGTATGAAGTTTGATGCTTCTCTGAAACTACTAATCAAATAAGGGGTGCCAGTAACATCTTATCATTGTCTAGCGTCTGAAATATGGTTTAGCAATGAAATTAGGCGCTGGAGGGAGTAGTGGAGATCATTTTTATTATTCAGAATCCAAACCATTGATGAAAAGAGTATTTTTGTTTGTGTTTGTAATTTCTGGTTCAAGGATGTGTTCTATCTCAATAACTATTGGTCATAGAGACCTGAAATATAGCTCAATGTGTGCAGAATAGCCACTTTCCTATGGGTTTGTAATACATTCTTCAGCTCTAAGTGGTACAGATTTCAAGTTATAGGCATGATTCTAATGACACACATATTTGTTATTTTAATTGATCAAAATGCAGTTTCTCAAAAATAATTGGCCTAGAGACCTGGAACTTGGCCCAAAATGTGCAAGCAACTTGCCTAATCATTGGCAATAGATTGTTTAGCCCAAAGAGGTCAGGATTTTTTAGTTATAAGTGTGATTTTAATGACAGTCAAAAAACATTACAGCTGTGTTTATCACCTCAGTACAGATCAGCAGAGCATTGGGACCCTTGGACATGAAAGTGCAGTGATAGCTGATTATTAGACCAACCCAATGCAAACTTAAAAAGGCATTTCTGGGGCGAAAAATGTTCAAAATTTTTTCAGCTGAAATTTCAACGTTTTCAAAATTTGACCCAAAAATGCTAGAAGTGGCCCAAATTTGAGAATTTTCCAGTGTTTGATTGCTAAGAACTTAAAATTATTCTTAACCAGGATATGGGTAGTATATTGCAGCTTTTGAAGTGAAAGAATGTCTCAAATTAAATGATGTGAACACTGCATGGTCTAGGTTTAAAGAACTTCTTGATGAAATTATCAATGAAATTGCCCCAGAAAAGACTGTACATGTGAAATCAAGGACTGAACCATGGATGACAGGTGAAATCATAGAAATGATCAAAGCCCGAGACAAACTTTTTGTATCATTTAAAGAAAATAGAAATAATGAAGAATTATACAACATGTATTGTCAGAAGAGAAATTTAGTACAAAGAACTGTGAAATCTGCAAAAGCAGAGTATTTTGCTGATCAGATTAAGTTAAACAAAAACAATCCAAAGAAATTGCGGTCACACTTGAAAAATCTTGGTTACAGCAATAAGTCAAAAGATAAAGCAAAAATTGTTCTTAATATCAACGTTGAACTGTGTCATGACTCGAAAAAGGTTGCCGATCATATTAACAATTTCTTTACAAATGTTGCATCCCAACTTGTTGACAAACTTCCTAGGGTTGATAAGATTTATGGAATTGGTTCAAACAAAATCAAAGACTATTACCAAAACAAAGGAGTTGTTCCCGCAAATTTTAAACTTAAAGCTGTCACATCTGAATTTGTAAGAAAAGAACTAAAAAACCTCAATGAAAAGAAAAGTACTGGTCTTGACGGAATTTCTCCGAGGTTCCTGAAAGATGGTGCTGAAATACTGTGTATTCCCATTGCACACATTGTAAATCTTTCAATAACAACTTGTATCGTACCATCTGAATTCAAAGAAGCACGAATAACTCCTTTGTTCAAAAAGAACTCAAAACTTGAAGTTGGAAATTACTGGCCTGTGAGTGTTTTGTCCGCTGTTTCAAAAATTTTAGAAAGAGCTGTATATAATCAACTTGATGAACATCTGCAAAAGAACCGTTTATTGTACAAATTCCAATCTGGTTTTCGAAAACATTACTCAACCAACACATGTCTGGTTTACTTAACAGATTATATTAAATACCAAATTACATCTGGTAAATATGTTGGAATGGTAGCTCTTGATGTACAAAAAGCTTTTGATTGTGTAAACCATCAAATTTTATGTGAAAAACTCGAACTCATTGGTGTAGAGAGCTCATGGTTTTGCTCATATTTAACTGGACGAACTCAAATTGTTATTGCAAATGGTGTTAAGTCGGAGACAGAAAATATCAAATGTGGAGTCCCACAAGGCAGCTTACTGGGTCCACTATTATATTTATGTTATTGTAACGACATGGAGATCGCTACTGAGAGCAATCTTATTCTTTATGCAGATGACTGCATAATAATACATGCAGATAAAGATCCCAAGGTTATCGAGAAGAAATTAGCTGTTGAACTAAAAGCTGTCAATCACTGGCTCATTGAGAATAAATTATCTCTTCACCCTGGTAAATGTGAAGCCATCCTGTTTGCCTCTAAACATAAAATCAAACAAGTTCCGTCTTTCTCAGTCAAATTCAACAATACTGAAATTGTTGGCAAAAACAATTTGAAATATCTTGGCTCAATCATGGATAATGACCTGTCAGGAAAGGAATGTATTAATTCTATAATCAAAAATGCAAATGGGTGGCTAAAATTTTTATACAGGCACAGGAAAGTTTTGACGAGAGATATTCGAAAAATTCTTAGTATGGCCTTGGTTCAAGGTCAAATGTATTACGCCTGTGTTTCGTGGTACTATAATTTAACTCAAGATCTAAAACATAAATTACAGGTTCTACAAAACAAAATGTTCAGATTCATCTTAGCCAAAGGCAACAGGGAACATATAGGCCAATTAGAGTTCAAGCAGGTCAATTGTACCAACATTGAAAATAGAGTTAAACAACTTGGGCTAAATATTGTTCACAAATTGTATCACTTTCAAACTCCTGAATATCTTTTATGTAACTTTACTCGTGCAAGTGATGTCCATAGGTACAGAACAAGAAATTCTAATTACAACTTCAAAATTCCAACATTGTCTAATGATACTATTGTGTCAAATTCTTTCTCATTTAATCTAGTCAAAGCATGGAATTCACTGCCAGATAACATTAAGAATAATGAAATATCCCGCAATTGCGAGTGAACACCATGAAAATACCATTGAGTTCACACCATTGAGTTCATCCTTGTGAACTCAATGAAATAAATTATCTGACGTTGTTATGCAAACAATGGACAGCGATTGTTATGTCATGACGTCACAATGGGCAGCTGGTGACGTCACAACAAATTACTGCTCCCAACTAGGGAGAATTTGAAGTTATCAGACTAAAAAACACTGATAAAGTCATTGCGGTATATAAATAAAACCCCATAACAGTGCAGTTCACATCTATGAACATCATTCGTGTCAGGTCTGCCTTCTGAATAACACTCGTCCTTCGGACTCGTGTTAATTCAGAGCAGACCTGACACTCATGATGTTCATAGCTGTGAACTACACTGTCATGGGGTTTTATTATAGAACAATCTTTCAAAAACAAGTGTAAACAACATTTAATTAGTCTTTGTACATAGTGTAAATGCCAATTTATTTATCTTTGTATATATGTATTGTAAATACCTAATCAGTCTAGTCATCTAACTCTCCAGGTCGCTGTATCATTTTGTGTTGTCATTAACTGGACCCCGCTGGAAATAAGTTTCAGAACTTTCGTGGGCTATTCTAACATCATTATCATTGTACAATTTCATCTCATTTATATCTATTGTTTACACCTCATTATTTATTACCTCATTATTTATCACCTCATTATTTATCATTATTTATTTTTGTTATGCCTCATTGTTTACAATTGCACTTTGTTGATGCTGTTGAATAAAATAAAATAAAATTATTTTCATAGGCTAGGAAAGAGAGACAAGCAATCAGCACTCATACCACATAATGCATTGTGCACTCTCCTGCACAAAATTCACAACTAACTAAACTCATTTTGAGAATTGTACCCCTTTCCTTGTCTGTTTAAAAATGGTTGTCATGAATAATTGTCTGTGGAGCTGTTGAAGCACTTTCTGAATTGGAATTACCAGTCCAAAGATAGGTCTATGTGAACACTGTGAAAGACTAAATTTGCAGTGAAATCGTTAGGGGAAAATTAATTTATCCAGTTGCTGTTCTTGCTTGTCCCTTAATATGCTGTCCAGTATGTTATACAGAAAATATGGAGCTTTACTACAGCTGTTTTATTGCATTCAAGGATGTTATACACGCATGCTTTGATAACTCCCTTAATCCTTTCCAATCGAAGAAATTCTTATATCCAGTAAATTTGTTCATGCTATAGAATATTTCAAAAATAACGTGCAAGCACTTTAACAGCTGCTTGTAGATAGACTTAGTATCTATCTATCTATCTATCTATCCATCCATCCATCTATCTATCTATCTATCTATCTATCTATCTATCTATCTATCTATCTATCTATCTATCTATATGTATATCCTCCCTCCCTCCCTCCCTCCCTTTTTTCCTTCCTACTTTCCTTCCTTTTTTTCCCCTTCATTACTTCCTTCATTCCTTCCTTCATTCCTTCCTTCATTCCTTCCTTCATTCCTTCCTTCATTCCTTCCTTCATTCCTTCCTTCATTCCTTCCTTCATTCCTTCCTTCATTCATACCTTCATTCATACCTTCCTTTCTTCATCCCTTCCTTAATTCTTTCTATTGAATCTGCAAACACTGGATCTGACTGCTGCTGTTGGTGCTGGTTTCACTGCAGTCATTTGAAATTCGCGCCAAAAACGAACATTTTGGTTTCGTAAATAAAAAGTTTAATGTCACAGAAGTTTACCAAAAGTTGATGGAAGCAAGATAATATTCTATTGAGACTGTATACTAAGTTTCAAAGTGATAGGTGAAATAGTGCGGCCTCCTGTATGGTCAGAACCTTCCAAAAAACGTCTTGTGTAATACAGGCTGCAAGCAGCTATAATAAAAATAACGTGCAAGCACTTTAAGCTGCGTCAAAGACTTTCCCTGCATTATATGCCTCCCCCCCCCCTCAGGCAACTTCTGGATACGTCCCTGCTATTATTGTGTGTCTCTGTGTTAATTGTTGTGTCGGTCTATCTATTTATAATCAATAGTCAATGGATGTGTGTGACAATTAAGGATTATCTGACTATTATAATCACTTGGCTCTTGATTGGTATTGAACTATCAAGTGCGATTCTGAAGTGCAATTAGTGAATTACCCCTCAGTAATTGATAAGATGTAATTCTGGCTTCCTCATCTGATCCCTAGCTTAAACATAATTGCTATTGAACATCCTCTGTTTAAACTTCAGTTATATCAATTTATATGGTTCAATTGAGGGCGCTCCCAACAAAGAGTGGATGTGCCTGGTGGAAGAAGAAGAAGATGCGCGCGCATCTCTGATAGCTTGACCCTTGACCCCCAAAGCAACAGTCCATTTATTTTCTTATTAATTTTTTTTGTTACGGTGGGCCACCAAAATCGACTGGGCTTTAGGAAAAAATCCATTGAGACTGTATTTCAAGTTTGAGTGAGATTGGGGAGACAGGGCAATCGTGACAGTGCTAACAAGATTTGAGCAAAATGCTTGGGGTAAGAGCTGCTTGACGTAGCTAAAAACCACCAGAGCACTCATTTTGATAAGACAGGTACAAGGTACCTATACCTGGAAAAGTTGTAGCAAACATCTTGCTCAATTTTCCACACAGGTCGTTGATGACTGCAATGCCTACTTTGACAGGCTGTCCAGCAGCTGATGATTTCAAGAATTCAGCCAAACTTTTGAATTGTACTTAATTTGAGCTATTATGCTTATTTAGGTCTTAATGTGCATATTATATGCATATTATATATAATTATGCATGAGGGAAATTGTTGCTGCCTGCACAAATCTATGAAGATGTTTGCATGTGGTTTGCTTGTCGTGACCTGATATGTCACCATATATATTAACATGCATCATTTTTATGCTGCCAGCTTGCTCTATATTTGAACTCTTACATGTAAATGTTATACCACAAACTAAACAGGCTAATTAGGAATCAGTGCTGAATTGTGATTGATCTTTCTTATGAGTGTCCACTTGCTAGTAACGTTTATATCCATTTTAGGCATGCTTTAACTTTTAGAAAGCTTTACAAAGCTTCATATATCCATACAAAGGACAATGCTTCAGATTTCAGCAACCAAAGACTGAAAATGGAGGAAATTGGTTACTTTTAGCACACTGTAAAATTTGAAAACTGTGTTGAAGCAATAATTTGAGCTGTCTGAGAATGTTAATAATTTTCAAGCTATGATAGCTCAATCCTATAAGTTGTCAAGGTATGATAGCTCAATGCTGTAAGTTGTCCAAACGAATCATAACATTAAGCTGTGAAAACATGAAAGCTTCAGTTGTTGCAGATAGCTTGACATCTCAGTCATGCACATATAGCGCCATCTATAACAAGCAATTCTCATAAGACTGCATTTAGTTTTAAATGATTATTTACTTACAAGAAAAAAGAACATTTATATTACACTATCCCAGAGAAAAAATGAGTAGCACACCACTTTAGCTGGTTACTTTTTAATTTTTATCTCTCTTAAATTAATTTGTGGGAGTAATTATCTGGACGCCACTGGCGTCCAGATACTGTTTCACAACGCGCTACTTCCTGTCTTTTCTCATGTTTTTCAGTTTCCTGTTGGCTGAACATTACACATAGTGATGTGCACAGTAAACTCATCAAACTTACTTTATGTTGCACTCATGTGATCCCTGCAACTCAGACTGATGTAGCAAACAGATAGTGAATAGATCTAGAGATAACGCCTGGTGAATTGGTCCTTAACACCGAGAATAGCTGGAAATCTATGTTGCAATCATGCAAAATTGAAGGGATTCTAAATAAAACACCAAACTAGAATTATAACTGATGTACTGTCCCTATGGCACAGCAGGTAGGGGGGACCAGTCTGCCAGAACTAGAGATGCTTCAGCGCGCACCTGTCGTCACCACGTTATGGTAGCCACCTAGCATGCAAAATGCGCACTAGTGCTATTGGTTGAGAGAGCAATATAGATTTGCAGGTGTTCAACAACTGCATCATTAGATTGAAACTAGCATACATGCAGGTCTAAAGTATAGCTTGTCTGGAATGAATTCTGAGCTATATATAAGGAGGGCACATATATATATATACTCTAAATATCATTATTTATAACCCGGGCTTTTACAACGGGTAATTCTAGTATATATATATGGTAAAAACAAAATC
This sequence comes from Platynereis dumerilii, assembly GCA_026936325.1. Lineage (NCBI taxonomy): Eukaryota > Metazoa > Annelida > Polychaeta > Phyllodocida > Nereididae > Platynereis > Platynereis dumerilii. The sequence goes on along the minus strand of JAPTHN010000010.1, from coordinate 9,700,197 downwards.
TGTCAACAGTTTGATGTCTCATGTTGAGTTTAACTTATATATCACAGGGCTTACAATCATTCTACACAAACCCCCGTTCCCAAAGCCTACATTTATAACTATTATATATATATAGGGGACTGGTGGGTTTCAGAATGATTGGTGGCTTTTGTTATAGATCCATGGAAAAATAAAATAATTGTATTTAGTCTTAATTTGGATATAGGCCTGCAATATCTATATCACACAGTGTCAGGTAACAGATGTAGTGCACTGATCTGAGTTTTTCCCAGCAGGTTGTAGTATATATAATAAAATTGGATGCTTAATTTCTGGAAGCTATTACATATATTAGAAATATATTGAATGAGATATTCATCTTCTACACGATTACAGAATTCTAAAATAATTTTTATCTACCTTAGCTTAAGATGTCCAAAGCCATGATGAGCTGTTGGTGTGTATCTCCTCTGTCAGCTTAACACAAAAATGTCAAGTTGATCAACACATAACTCCATCACCCATGGAAACTTATTCTGTGCTGGCCAAATTGAACAAGAATCAATAAAAACACTTCCATGCATCGCTGTTTAGCAATACATTTATTTCTGTCTCTTAAGGCCCATTGGGCATTATGCCCTAATAAGTTCTGACTACTGCTATTATAATTCAGCCTACCAGACTACCAGACCAAGATAATGCTACAATGTTCAGGTCAATTATCAGCGTCCAGATATGCAAATTGCAATTTGCCTTCTAGTTAGATGCATGCTTTCACACGTCAACCAACATTTCCAAGTCAGAGTGTGTTCAAATATAGGCTTCTAGCACTGTATACCAACTCAGATGAGCCACAGGCCATTGGGATTTATTCACAAGAAATTAATTTTTACAGCTGCTTGCAGCCTGTATTACGAGAGGAGTTTCAGGAAAACTTATGACAACTGCCCTGGTCGTGCTGTTTCACCTATGTCATTAAAACTTGGCATGCAGTCTGAATAGAATATTATCTTGCTTCCATCAACTTTTGGTAAACTTCTGTGACAATAAATTTTTATTTTCTAAACTAAAATGTACATTTTTCCCGCGAATTTCAAATGTTCTGCTGCAGTGATGGCAGCTGCCAAGTGCCAGCCAGGGCCTGGGGGATTGTTTACAAATTCATTAAAACGCTTAAACCAATAAAAGAAGAGAAGGAGAAAGATAGTTAGACAGTTAGATAGTTAGATAGATAGATAGATAGATATATAGATAGATATATAGATGGCCAGATAGATAGTCTATCTACAAGCAGCTGTTAAAGTGCTTGCACGTTATTTTTAAATCTCCTTGTGATGCAATGGTCTGTGTTGAATGCATCTTGGGTCTGTCCATGGTGTGCTAAAATGAAGCATACTGGATCAGGCGGATCCCCTTGAGAGATCAAACAATATTTTGGGATTACAGTCCATATCTATAACATAATTCACTAACTATCAAACTTTGTTGTTAATGGTTTAGCTCAGCCAATCCTTTTTCAATCACCACCAAATTTCCCATACAGGTCCTTGCTGTCATTCTCCCTTGAAATAAGGGCTGCTATCTTCCTGACACAAATATATTCTCTAAAATCTTTCTTTGTTTCATGCTTATCAATCCCATCTCAATAAACACACTTTACACTGTCATGTTCAATGACTTACACTAGGTGTCTCATGTGTACCTCATTTGCATAACCTCATTTGCATACCCACACTGCTCCACCTGCCAGCATTTTCATACAACTACTATATCAAACTCCCAGCAAGTTGCCACAGCCTGTACAGGTGTTTATAGTAGGCACAAGATTGCCAATGTGACTTACTCTATCTAGGTCCTATAGAAAAACCCAACATTACATTTTTACAATACAGTTACTTATGTTATGTTAAAACAACTTCCAATGAACAATTAATTCTAATATATAACTTACTTCAACTTCATTTATTGACCTTCAAATAAAAATTAGCCCAAGGCTATAGTATAACATTTTTGTCACAAAATGATTCACTTCTAAAATTATGAACTTCTGTGGCAGACCAATTTGGTGAACTGTTACTTCTACACTGTATTATGTCCTTCGACCACTCATAATAAGTCATAAATAACAATTGACAACGCAGAACCACAATATTCCTATAACAGTTGTTCATAACTGAATAAATCAGAGTACGCCTCTATTTTATGCCAATACATATCCTTTCATTAAATAGATAAGGATCACATTCGACCACATTTCTAAAAGCTTACACAATTTCTATAGGCCTATAAATATAAATACAACTAGATTTCGATAACCGCTAGCGGTAATAAAACTTCACCAAGCAGTTGGTGAAAATAGTCTAAATATGTTTAAGTATAAAAATAAACAAGTATACGAACAAGTATATGAAGGTATATTGTACATGTTTAAGCAGCTTGCTCAGTGAATGCCCATGTTTAGTTCAGTTTATTTAGTTCAGTGGGTGAAAATAGTCTAAATGTATATAAGTATATAAACAAGTATATAAACAAGTATATATATAATATTGTATAAAATGGTACAAAAAATAGCATAAAAAATGTACCTTATTTATTTGTGATATATTGCAATGCACAAGTTAATGAAGCTGGCGGACAGCCCCCCCTTTCCCGGTGAATGCATGTTTAGCTTAGTTTATTTAGTTTAGTTTAATTTATTTAGTTTACTTTAGTTTAAAATTAGTTTATTGACATCTTTTACGCAATTACTACACAAATTTCCAATCTGAGTACAGTCATTCTGTTTGGTGAGGAAAAGATGAATTTTTCAGGGTTGACCAATCTTTTTACCTGCTCACGACACAACAAAATGTACACAAATTAGAATAAGAGGAGAATCTGAGCTTTCCAAAACGGCTTGTATCATTCATATGACTTTATTAGAACCCGAGATAGAGTTGATTGAAGTAATGGTAAAAATATGAAATTTCACCGAAAAATTGACTCTGAAAATATCAAGTTTTGAACTCCAAATTGCTCCCAAAGGTAAACGGTTTGAAGGAGAGACTCAAAATAGCACAAAATACTGTAAATATGTTAGGACTATATCTCGAAATATTATCAAATTTTTTGAAGACTGACTTCTTTGTCAAAAAAATGTAAATTGGTGAAATCTTGACCGAAAACATATATTTTTCAGGGTCCGGCGATCTTTTTAACTAGCAGAGATACGTTAAAATGTATAGAAAATGAATACTAGAGGAGAATTTGGGATTTCTGAATATGCTTTCAGTTTTTCTGTAGCTTAATTAGAACCGGAGATACAGACCATCAAAGTTTGGGTACAAGTGCGAAATTGAGAGGGTCAATTTTGCAGTAATTTTTTGACCTTGTGACATTTATTGTACAATGTAGGTCAATCCGATGGACTTAAAACTTTACACATTTCTTCTAGGGTATTGTAGGACTGACCTGTGAAAAGACTGTAAAAATCCCTTCATTATTTCCTACTTAAAAAAAATTAAATATCTCAAATATCCAATTTTGTCAAATATTTGACCTTGATTTTGACCTTGAAAATACCTTTCAAGGTCAAAATCTATAATTTCTACAGATTCGCGGTGTATGACTTAGGGGGGGTCATTTCATTATTTGAACTATGTAGGATTAAAATTTACCTCTCAAATTGGCAAAAATAGGCTAATTTTTCATGTCGCGCGGTATGCCATATTTGGAATTTTTTTATAAATCAGCATGAAGAGATAAATCAATTCCGATTTCAGGGTTCCAACAATATAGCTCCTGGCTATTATAATTTAAAATATGAACCCGATATGCTGGAAATAACATAATTGTTGGAATTTTTGAAAATCGAGTGATTTGAACATTAAACAGGTCAAATGACCTTGAAAAATGAGGTTAAGGTCAAATTTGAAGGTGGCTATGGAGGTTTTATGGGCATATTTGGGGGGTTCACAATACATTTCATTGGCCTAAAATCGATATTTCAGTGTCAAGTAATCAAGGTCACCAGTTTTGACGACGCGGTTGACACTAAAAATTCCATAATTAAATAACTAAGCATGATATCATCATAAAAATGATCGCTTACCATGCATTAGTCATTTACTGTAACAATTGGCTTGAATTCTGCAATTTTCAAAGTTGCTTATATAGAGATCAGGCGCGCAAACCTCTGAGAGTAAAAATTGACCTGTATGACCTCAACCTTGACCTATACTTTTGAAAATTAGGTCAGTTTATTTAGTATAAGTCTATTATATATAGTTTATTAGGAAACTGTAATTGATCAGTTATTACATGAGTAATGGTCTATTGAAATATAGAAAAAATGTATTTCAAAGGGGTCAATGACCTTGAAAAATAGGTCAGAGGTATAGGGTTACATTGGACAATTTAATTAGGTTACATAGGACTATGTACACAAATTATTTGAAAAATTTTCGAGAACATTTTTTGGAAAGAAAAATAATAATAAAAATATTTACGAAAATAAGAAACTTCACCTATGGTATAGGTGAAGTTTAATTACAATTTACATAATCAACTTCTTCAAACCGCACAATTAAGCCTGTAACTTTCTCAACATAATATGCCTACTATAACACTCAAAAACAGTCATATTTACATGTATGTATTCATGGGCCCAAAAGTTGCGCCATGCACTCATAGTACTCCCCCAACCTTCGCCACCTCTGCCGCATTCCTATATTATGTCAACGGGCATTCTAGTTCATAAATAACTTTATAAGACAGGTCACACAAATATAAATCAAAAACAACTAAAAATAAGTTCACACAGCTCAAAATTTTGAGTTGTGTGAGCTTGGATCAATAAGTCAACAAAACTCAATATTTTGAGCTGTAAGTCAACACAGCTCATTGTTTTGAGTTTTCTCAGCTTGAATACCTTAGTCAACATAGCTTAGTATTTTGAGCTATCTGAGCTCGGTATTTTGAGTTATCTCAGCTTAAAACATTAATCTATGTTAGCTCAATCAACTTGTGCAACCATCTCACTCAATCAATTGAGCTGAATCAGTGCCTCCGATTTTACAGTGCATTTTAGCACTCTTATTACGGTGTGTGATAAACAATTTGTCACATTTATTTCAATAAAGTCAGTAAATATTTTAAATTCATCGTCGAAACTTGTTTGAAATGCAGTACAGAGCATTGTCAACAGGTTTCATCACATTTTCAAGCTTGTTAATTGTTTTATATGTCATTACACTAGTATTGTAGTGGTGGGATAAACCTGATTTTTTAAAACTTGAATTTCACAAAAAATTCCCAACGGATTTTTTTCATTTTTGTCTCAAAATATTCGTATGATCGTCTAGTTTCAGGTGGTATAAGTTCCATGTCAGGCTCATTTTTTAACCCAAATGTTTCTTCAGGAGTGCTGTGCATACATTATAGTGTTATTGAATTAACTTAGATTAACAATTTTTATTTTTTAAAAATTGTGAAGAAAGAATATAGGCCTATAGATTTCACTGAGACTTGGGAAGAATCATTTAATTTTAAGAAAACTGCAAGTGCCTCATCCCCTCATATCTAATGGTTGTCCCCTCACAGATCTTTGCAGATTAGCGGTCCAAACAGTTTCAAAATTAACTTTCAACTTGGGACTTGTGATGTCACTGGCTTGAAACTGTCAGTTTTATGGTTTAATCAATTGATTCAGTGCGTATCATATCAGCAGATAGGCGTCAATAAACCAACAAATTTAACGATTTAAGGTACTCATCTAATAAGAAGATTAGGAAACCAACAGGCAACTGTGAAGGAAGTGGCAAAGCCAGTTTGCAAATTGAAAAGAAGACAAATGATGCACCCGTGCAAAATTTTGGACTTCTAAGTTGAATGGAAGTGGATGCTCACGGAGCTTGAAGTTTTAGCCAAAACAGCAAAAAATTGTTAATTCTTGAATTCACGGCTTTGCATACTTTGTCAATTTTAAAGCTACAAAGTCTAACTACCATTTTGAAATGGCCACAAAGATACCTTTCATTTCAATGGCAACATGATGGGTCTGTAAGAAAATTTAGTGGTCAATGTCTTCTTAAATTTCATTTTAAATGAAAAGAAAGTTTTCAAATTTCATAAATTGCTATAATCATCAATTTAGTGCTAAGATTGGCTTAGACATCACCAAGATACTTATACCATTGGAAAAGCTGGTATCTAACTGACAATTTTGCATGTTAGCACCCGGCTAGGGATTAACTCTGTTTACAACAGCAAAAAAAACGAACAATAAGATTATTGTTTATTTTGCAAAAACTAGAAGTTAAAATGTATAATAGAAGAAGCATGATGTCTAAGTCAGTTAGACACCTCTTTGTCGGGTCCCGACCGAAGGGAGGGATCTAACTGACAAAAATGCATGTTAGAACCCTCCAAATCGGTGTCTCATTAATACTTAAACAACATCCATTTCATTTCTGGTAAAAATTTAAGAAAAGTGGATCAATCCGTTTTCTTGCAGACCCATCATGTTGCCATTGAAATGAAAGGTCTTTTTGTGGCCATTTCAAACGTGGTAGTTAGAACTTTGTAGCTTTAAAATTGACAATGTTATGCAAAACCGCAGATTGGCAAATTAACAATTTTTTGCTGTTTTGGCTAAAACTTCAGGCTCTGTGAGCATCCACTTCTATTCAACTTAGGAGTCCAAGATTTTGCACTGGTGCATCATTTGGCAAGTGGATCAAAACGGTCTCCATGAGTCCCTTTAGTGGATGTGGCCGATGACACGCTCGCGCATTGCTTGTTGGCCCCCTAACGGTCTTGTAGAGACTGGGAACAAAATGAGGGGGTGTCCTGCCCTCTTTGGTAAATTGTTGTTTTTCGCACCACCCTAGTAATTTATTGGGAAGTCACTATAGGCCGTGATAGTGGAACTCTCCTTTTTCCAGCTCTCCCGTGTTGACGAGTAGAATAAAACTATTTCCGGGAACAAGCTGCCATTTTGTACCATTTCTGAGTCAGTGAAGCTGGCATTCCAGGTCCCCAGGGCACTTTTAATCCATTGAAAACATTACGGATTTGCATTGCCGAGTCTTAAATGGAATGATTAGCATGGATTGCCACCATATTCCAGTACTGTCAGGCTGATTAGACTTTGTGAGAAACCCCGGCTCCATTGTAAATTCCCAACCTGATGTTTCCGGAAATAGTTTTATTCTGCTTGTCAACACAGGAGAGCTGGAAAAAGGAGAGTTCCACTAACGCCCGCTATTGTGTTGGTGCTTAATTAGTTCTGATACTAATGGGAATAGGTTGTCACATAAAAAGGCAATAACTATTACATCGAGATGGGTGTAAGGCTAATGGCTGTTAAGTGCCTCTTTTCATACATGCTTGATAATTGGGGTTATGATTAGGAGTTTTTGTAACAAACAATTTATTGGATGATGATTTTGTATCATTGTTTTGGTGCCGATTCAGAAAAAACTGACGCACGTCACTGCTATATACATAAATATATCATGAAGCCTAAATACAGACTAATTTACCATGTTTTGCAAATCTAAAGAAATGTTACGCATTTACCCAATGTGTGAGGGAACCTTTACTCGACCAGCACAGACGCTGATACTAGGGGGCACCAATTTAACATCTCTTCCGAATGAATGTTGAGGTATACCAAAATTGACATCAATTTCTACTGACCTGAATGCAGTGTAACCTGTTGTTGACGTAGCAGCTATTATTTGATGTCTGTTGCCACGGATATGGAATATCTTATATCATTTGAAAGGTATTTTTGTGGGCTTTCGTGTAACATATAACATAAATGACCATCTGTGTATGCCAAAAGCATATATAGTCACTCACAAATCCATAGAATTCTCAGTGTGTCCAACGAGGATGCAGCGTAATATCCACTGGCCAATCATGGCTCTGTGGATATTAGGCTTGACTGTCATTGGCTAGAATATTTGGCCAGATTCTCATTGGACAGGATATTAGGTGGCATTTTCATTGGACAAACTATTAATTACTATACATGCCCCCTACTGTGGATATTACGGTGGATTCTCATTGGTCAAGATATTAGGGCATATTCCCATTGGTCAGTTCACTATTATCCAAAGTTTGATATTTGTCAAAATCAACAATAGTTAAAAGAGTTATTGCTAGTGACTTGGGCATGTGTCCAAAGTATAAGGTCTTTGCCAAAATCCACTATATAGTCGGGAGTGAGCGATAAAGAGTGATTTAGGCATGCACCCAAAGGACCTATATTTTGCCCAAAGGCCTCGCGGATATTTTGAAGGATGCGATGTCTTTTGGAAAGTCATGCCAAAAGGAGTCATAATGCCCAAAGGCCCTGTAGTTTTCCCAGAGACCCTATAATTTGCCCAAAGACCGTATATTTTGCCCAAAGGCCTGATATCCATGCCAAATAGGCCTATTGGGCACAATTGTGGATATTGGCGGTAACACCATCCACTTTAATTGTATCAGGAAACACTTTTTTCTCAGAACTTCATTCAACTTTATTAAAAATTTTCCTTATTTGCATATTCATCATCTTTTTATGCCATGATCCTGACCTTTGACAAAAATGTCATCATGTCATAAGCCATCCAATGTCTTGTTAGCTCAATATGGGTCCTTGTATTGACTTTTCGGACTAATCTGACAAAGTTATAAAGCTCTTTTGCCATAACGCCACTAAAAACTAATTTTGGTTTTCATGGCAACCAAATTTGAAATCTGGAAGTGACTGAATTTGGGTCAACATCAAAAATTTATCACAATGGTATATTCTTTCATTGTGCCAAGTTTGGTTGCTGTATCACAATTTGAACGATTCCCCTGAAATCCCGGAGCTAAGAACCCTGACTATAGGCAGTTTTAGTAGATTATTGGCATTTTTTTACTAGAATCGCCAAATCTTTTGATTGTTGAATATTTAATGCTTGTAACTTCACATCAAGATGTCTAATACTTAAATACAGCATACTGGCTATGTTATGTTGTAACAGAATTGGTGTCTAGTCCAAAATTTAAGATTTTATGATTGACTACAGTTTGTCTCACAACATGTGAACTGGTGTTTGGCCTGATTGCTCAGCATCTACAGGTCACACAGTGGAATAAGCATACTCAGGGGTAGAATAGCTATTCTGTAATTTGTCTATCATGTTTTTGTGATAGTTTAGTGCTGTTTTTGTGGGAATTTTAATGACAACTGTCCATGCTAGAAATGAGACAAGACTGTAGGTCACTTCGCAAAGAGCAAACGGTACACAGTTTTGAAATCATTTCTGAAAACTGAATAAGTAATAGATAACGCCCTCGTTTGTGCATCCGAGGGCTTTAGCCCAAGGATTATTGCATATTGTCACAAACAAGGGTGTTATCTAACTTATACCACTAAGTACAAAAAAAATTAATTTAAATCCCTTTGTTTGCCTTCAATCCTTCTTGTTTGACAACATTTCATTGTATTTGTTGCACATTCATGTTCCTCAGTTCATTTGAAGGTTGGCAGCCCTGAAGGCAACAGGTCAGAATTCTTTGTTCTCAGGAAATAATACAATACATTAATTTCGTAGATAGAAAGATAGATGGAAAGATAGATAGAAAGATCGATAGATAGATGGAAATAACACAATGCATTAATTTCATAGATTAATTTTATAGATAGATATGGATAGACCGATAGATTGATAGACGGATAGATAGATAGATAGGTAGGTCGATAGTGCAGCCATCTCAGCCAAGGTCACTTTGGGGAGGTTGATTATTACAGTCGCTTAGCAAATGATATTTTTAAATTATGTAAGACATTTGAAAAATAACAGAAAGCAAGGAGCAGGGGTTCGGGGGCGGCAGCCCCCGAAATAAGAAGAAGCAGGGGTTAAGAAGAAAAAATAATTCTTTGAGCTTGCCAAATGGGGCCAAAATTGTTGGTCTGCTGCTCCGCTATTTTTTTTGCAGCTTACATATCCCAAATGTACTATTTTATCAAGTGACCTTAAATTTGATCATTATTTCAGATAATGGTATTTATAAAAAAAGAGTGAATATAGCCTTTTTATTGAGACCGGTTACACTTGATACAATCTTCCTCCTTGTTTACTGTCTGTGTTTTTCAGTCTTAATCCTTTGTTGGTCAGTTTTGTTTCAGTGGTTCCTTCAATTTTGTCAACTTGTAGTCAGCCAAGCATGCAATATCATGGTCAGGTGTATGAGCTGTGATATGCATTATATCAGAGCGAAATCCTGCCTTCTGATTGGCCAGAAAAAGCAAACAGTGGTATAATCAGCTTTATACTCCACCAAGACAGTTTCCTATTGTCTTTTGCCGTGGTATAACCAACAGATTTGTTAATTATACCACTGTTGGGGATTAAGTTAGGCTGTTGTAATACTTTTTTTGTAAACAACGCACCTAAAAATGACAACAAAGCAACAAAATTTAGTTACAAATCATATAAGGAGTATAAGTCGCTTATACAACTCATTTTCGGTGTATAACTAACATTTCAGGTGGTTATTTACCGAGGGCTTTATCCCTAGGTAAACACCTCAAATTCGTTGTATAACCTATACTCACTCAAGTGAAATCTAAAATGGTGCATGTAACAAGATTAGTCTGATTCGCATGACATGACAAAGGATTTTGATCTATTTCTGATCAAACATTGGCCTACTAGTCAAGATTCGTGTACTGTTGATCTTCACGTAATTGGATCTCATTAGGAGAGTTATCCTCGAAAATGGATAATTTGACAATTGTAGAAATTAAATCTCTGACTGCTATCATTTTATTGTGAAATCAACACCTTGGTCACGACATGGTGTGTCCAGCTAATTATTCTGATATGCACTCAATTTGATTTGTTACGTGATTGTTGCATGTTCATTGAAATTTTGTAGGAAAATCGGTCAAGGATTAGTGATTTTAGTAAATTAGCATTTGATTATGTCTGTCTGACTCCTCAAATACTAAAGTGATGACACACGCTCGGACAGTCGTCTTTAATTTAGTTGCTTATATTTCCATGTCAGATTATATTATGTAAATACATCTATCTATCTTGTGTATATTATAAGTATGATCTTTAGGCCCCATTTAAGCATGTAACTCCCGGAACTCCTCGACGTCCTGCAACTCCCGCTATGTCCCACTAACTCCCGCTAACTTCTGCTAACTCCCGTAACTCCCGTTAACTCCTACTAACTCCCGTAGCTCCCACTAACTCCCGCTAACTCCTGCTAACTCCCGTAACTCCCACTTACTCCCGCTAACTCCCACTAACTCCCACTAACTCCCGTAACTCCAACTAACTCCTGTAACTCCCACTAACTCCCGTAACTCCTGCTAACTCCCGCTAACTCCCGTAACTCCAACTAACTCCCGCTAACTCCCACTAACTCCCATAACTCCCGCTAACTCCTATAACTCCTGCTAACTCCCATTAACTCCCATAACTCCCACTAACTCCCGTACTTCCCACTAACTCCTGCTAACTCCCACTAACTCCCACTTACTCCCGCTAACTCCCGCTACCTCCTGTTAACTCCCGTAACTCCCATAATTCCCTGAAGTCCCAAATGGAGGCTCCGTTTGGAAGTTACATGCTTAAATGGGGCCTATCTTTCTACTGTTGCTGGATAAATAAAATGCATAGGTACCAAAAAAGCATTCTACTACACTGCAGTCTTGTTCATTCTGGATGTGACGGCTGAAGGTGTTGTTTGGCCCCGTGGATAAATTCGGTGTACAAAACTTTCTATTTTTTCCTTTCCCCTCCTTTTCCCCCTTCCCCTCCTTTTCCCCATTTCCTCCCCCCCCCCCCCCCCGAGCACAAACAGTGTTCCCCGGCCCTTTACCATCAGCAGGACCATTGTTTAATGTTGTTGATTTCAATACAAACAATTTTAGAGATATTAAAAAAAATCACTATTACGTTGTTGCGGGCAATTAAATCGTTTAAAATCACTTATAACACATGACTGCTGCAGCAGGACAGGCATCAGCTACAAAGCAAGTTTTGTGTTCTTGTCTTTGGGAAAAAAATTCTCTGTAATATCTTTGTGTTGAGAGTATATAGTATGTAGATGGCAATGCCATAAATTCGCGGAGCACAAAGTAACTATTCTTATTTTAAAACAATGTTTACTGTGTCAACTTAATTTGTGATATATATCAACAGTACCATAATTTGGGCCTAAATTAATCAATTAACATGCCATTCAAGATGCAAGTATAGCATGACGCTGAGCTTGTGGCGACATCTGTCAGCAGCATAAATAAGCAAATGCCTTTTTCATGCAGATGACACTAACAGGAGTGAAAATTTTTCAAAACAGAATAGGATAATTAAGCACCAAATGGAATTATTCAGATACTTCCGTGACCTTGTAAGATAGATTAAGGTATGTTTACTTTACCGAAACTAACGGTTGGATCAGACACAAACTCCCATTGCAAATACAGGCTGTCCTTCATTCTCAGTCCACTGACAGATTTATTCAAAATTTATGAGCTATTGTTGTGCTAAGTTGGCTGATGCGACGGGCGGCGAATCGCTCCGCGAATATAATATAACAAGAAATGCCAATTAAATGAAAGTCAGTATAAGCTAGGGCAAGGGTTGTGAGGCATGGCCCAATGGCCTCCCCTTAAATATGCCACTGGTCTGGTGTACATACTGGTATGGTCATTAATGCCCAGTTTGCCGCTGTTGCATGGTCAATAACCAATGGCTCAACTACCATGGGGCATGCCTAGGGCAGGTATGATCTTAAAAAGTCAGGTGGCACCAATTGAGCTGAATTGTGTAGCCTTTTTGAAAAAGGCTTTTTCCTCAGTTAGAATATGTTTGGCAGTGAACTATACTTTTTGTTCTGCTGGTCTGGGTCTAAAAGACTGATGGTGTCTGAGAGTCAATGTCTCAGTCTCGAGAGCTCATGCCCAGGTCTCGGATGTGCCACCCAGAGAATCTACCCTAGACAAATAGCTCTGAGGTTGAGCATTCTCATAATTTATGCAAGAATAAGAAACCACGCCCTCCACTTCACAGCTTCTCGCCTTAATTTGACACACTTCGACTCAATTTACGGCCATTCTGAAAGTTGCTCCATGCATGTTTCTGAGAGTGTCTTCTTTCAGAAAAGTGGTGAACCAGGCCTGTAGGGCAAATAGTCGAGCAACGGCGTCCCTATTTATCTCGGATGTCATTCTGATTCAACATTGCTGCTTACGTTAGCACGCATGCGCTGAACGGCGCCCCACTCATTTGCATCTCATGCTTCTGAATGGCCATTGGCTCAGCCTGAGAGGCGGGAAACGTATTAGCTTAAGGCTTTGCTGAAGTGGGATGTGCAGACCTCAACTACAACACTGCATCAGTGTACTGACATCACTTCACTTTGCATATTGAAGATTAATTTTTACCTGATAACCCATCAGCACCTCCTGACTTTCCTCCTGGGCGTATCAGTACAGTGCAGCCTGTCAGTGCCTCATTTTCCGGTGCCATATGAATAATTGGCATGCTGCCACCCCAATAAAACGAATGGGAGACAGTGGTGATGCTGATCTAAATGGAGATGATGCTTTGTTCTGGAGTGATGTTGCTAAACAATGCAATTGGATTACAATATACATTATGTTTCATTATATAAAACACTTACAGAGTATTTTTTGAAGGTGAGTTCTTAATAATTTATTGATTTTAAAGTGACCAAGCTAAGCACCAGTTCTGAAATCACAAAATTAGTACAATTCACAATTTGAGTGTTTATCTCATGGAGTCATGGTATACCTGCAGGCCAAAAGTTTGGAAACAGTTGATGAAAACAGAATAATTAAAAATGTGTTTTTATGGGAAAAAAGTTGTGATGGCCTTAACTGGGGTAATGAAATAAAAGGAATTTGCAATGAAATTGCAGCATTTGAACAATATGATAACAACTTATATATAGATTTAGAAATGGCCAAAGAAAATTACACAGATATTTTTTAAATAATTGGCAGAATGAAATGCAGATGTCTCCTAAGTTAAGATTTTATAGCTTGTTTAAGACTAGTTACACTCCAAACTTAGAGCTCAACAGGTTCACAAAATTGTGTATGTGCTGCCATCTTGATCCATAACAGAGACTACAATCGAGCACATGTATGTGTGAGCTCTAAGAGATTTCAGATGCAGTAACTACCTCTTTTTTTAAGTGAAGTGGAGTAACGACGTGGTCTGTTGAATTAGGTCTAGAATTGAATATTAAATAACTTTTAATCAGCCAGTTTATTGTTAGAATGCTGCTATTGCTGCAAAGTGGTACTTGTTGTGGAACTTTTTTTTTGGCGGAGTCACTATTTTCTTACCAGGGAATTGTGAATAGTCCCTGTTTGGCAGCCAGCACCCTCACTTCTCAATGTAAGCTTGTTAAGCTTGCCCTGATCACACCATACATTATTTGTTAAGTTGTAACAAAAAGATTAACTCTCCTCTGGTGTGACAGACATAATTAACTGTTTCAGATCTCTCAAGCAATTGAATAAATGCTTTAGTGTTTCATTGTTGTCTGTTTGTTGTTTCAATTAGTTTTCGTTGGAGAACACCATAAATTATCATTTAAATCATGCTGGAAATAGCTGTTAAAGGATTTGAAGACTTCATAATTTTATGGTGCTCATTGACAGTGCATACTCATTGATCGTTAAAAATTGTTGATTGTGATTTATTTATATTTTGCTGGTAGCTCAGCTGTGCGTATGAGCACAAGTGATGAGGTCCCTCTACCTGGACATGACCTGACCTACTTGAATATTAATAAATGTGTCAGCTGCAGGTCATCCGATTTCTGGCAGACTCTCCAGCTGTGCTGTTCGTTCAGAGTCTGTGAGCAGACTGGACTATATGGTTGATCCTTTTGTTATAGACATTAAGAACAAAAAGAAACGATCGCGAATAGCACAACTGAGATATAGTGTACTACCCTTAGCTATAGAAACTGGAAGGTTTAATGATGTGCCTATTGAAGAATGTTTTTGTTTGTTATGTAACGATGATTTGATTGAATCTGAAACTCACTTTTTGTGTCCTTTTTATAATGATGTAAGCCTATTGTAAGGTACAATTTCGTTGAAAAAATTTGAGAATCACATTTTTATTTCGATATTTTATATGAAGATAGTAAAATCAAAATTTTGATGAAAGACAAAATTATTAAATTTACTAGCGATTATATTTGTGAAGCATTTGAGAAACGACAAAACTATATTTATCAATAAATGTCATTATTTTTTTTCTTATTTTTGTAATGTATATAATTGCATTACATATAATTGTATTACATATGATTGCATTATATAACTATAACAATGCATAAATGAAATATGTATTTTTCTATTTCATGTTCATTTAAAAACTAAATCTGTATTTATGTTCAATGTTCCAATTACATTTAAGAGTGATTGTAAGCCCAAGAGGGCTGGGGGCTAAGCGGAAGCTATGAGCCCATTCACGAATAAAAGAATTTTCTCTCTCTCTCTCTATGTAAATCTGCTTGCTGATGCAAGGATTCTTATCTGATCAGAAGAAAATATATCATAATAGGAAGTGGGTTTGTGTTGGTATTCTCTGTATGAATGACACTCAATTTCCTTCGTTGCTATGAAAAATACAGATGGGTCAAAACTGGTGGACACAACATTCTACATTGTATTCAATAACAATGGCGATGGCTAACTCACATTGCCACAACAGTATTTTTGAGAGCAACATTAGAAATTTGAAGCTATTTTCACTGATTTACCTCCAATAATCCACTTCATACTTCTAAAGGTCGATTTCAACATGATCAAATAAGCCTCCAGCACCATAAGGTGTCAAGTGTAACACTAGTCTCTGCAACATTCCCATCATCCCAAGTCATACCATGACAAAATGGCCCATAATCTTTGCTAATTCATGAATACTTAATTAACTGACCCAGTTTTGGCTCAGCCAATCAGGGACTGCTGCATTGTTGCTTCTGTTTCACACTGTTACAAATGGAGAAATTGTGTATTGTTGAAAGGTGCTATCACAGTTCCGAAAATTCCATTGAATTATGTATTTTCACAGTTCTGAAATGAAACTGTTTGAAAGTTTGCTAGTTTTACACTGTTTTTCTCAGTTGCCAGTAATCCTCTAAGTGTCCATAATCGGACTAAATCTGCCTGCAAAATGCTTATGACCTAAATAAGCAGCCAATCACAGAAGAGGTTGGAAATAGCAGAAAGCCCTGTCCATTTTAGCAGGGCTTGCCTGGGGAGGATGCAACATCCCAGGCTTTGACCCAGCTGGCCTTCTCAGCCAATCAGCTAACGGAATGAAGAAACCCTAAGGGTATAATTTATGTGACCTTCCAAGTTGAGGACAAGGAATGTTTATAGGGAGGTCATTTTGAATCCTTAAACTTGCTAACCACTAAAATAGCAACCCCTTAATGGATAACAGATGGGCTATTTTGGGTAAGAGAGAGTAGATTTTGAGATAAACTCCCATTAGAAAGTACTATTTGACCAAAAACGATTTCTCCAAGAGCCATATCTTACAATTCAATGCAAACATCTAAAATATTGATTCTCTTAAATTTCAGCTTCCAGAAACTTGCGAAAGCTGCTGAAACTGACCAAGATGAATGGTACAAATGAAGCTGAGGAATCATCTACAATGTTTATTCCAACGGAAACCAATGTATTCAATATTACCCAAGAAACAGATGGATACAATGTGACAGGACTATTGTTTAATGAAAACACAACGTTTCAACAATTTCACCGTATGACTGGATCCTTGAAGCTATTTGGACTCGACAATTTCAGAATGACATACTGTCTCATTATTGGCATTTTGACTCTAGGTGCAAACCTACTTACCATTGTCGTTATGAAGCGTTACACATTTCTGAAATCGACGGTGTCCGTGTACATTACGAGCCTCTGTTTTGCGGATTTAATGGCATTGCCAAGGTTGCTCCTTGCAGAGTTTTTTAATTATCTCAAAGATGACTATGTATTCAAAGTGATGTCCATCGTAACTTATACTACACATGCATTGTCTTTGGGACTTTCTCTCCTCTCACATTTACTCATTGCCTTCGATAGATATCAGGCTGTCATAAACCCGTTGCGCTACAGATCTGTTAATATAAACGCTCGTAAATTATCGGCCACCACACGAGTTATCGCGATCTGGCTATACGCATCTCTACTGATCATTCCATCATATTGTTATTATATGACTAAGAAGGATGCTTTGTTCTTGAGGTCTTACCCCCGTCTGGTTTTTCTTCTGCCGTCATGGGTCCGAATTTTCATCTTGCACATTCATACTGTTACTATTTTGAGTATCACACTCTTCCTGTACAGCCGTGTTATTTATCAATTGCGAAAGAAAAACCAAATCCATGCTTCATTGTCGCCTACAGTCAATCAGAAGGTGCGATCCACTACCAAGATGATGGCTGTTTCCCTCGCTACCATGGTAACTTGCTGGTTGCCATGGAACATCTGGTCGATAAATAGCAACAAAGACAATTTGATGGAATCCCTTACAGCTAGGCTGATCCATGAGTTTACGATATTACTTGTTTTTGCGAACGGTTTTGTGAATCCTTTCATTTATGCCAAAATGAATGCAGATTTTCGTAAAGCATATAAAAAGTTTCTTCTTTGTGATCGTAATTCATCGGGCAGCTCTAATGCAGTTGTCCCTCTCAACAACGCAGAAATAAACGGGGTGCATCCATTATTTCATATCAGTAATTAATAGCATTCAAATGCCACAGTTCTATTCATTGGTGCACAGCGACTGCCATCCTCACATGCCAGTGTAGGCTGACCACATGATACACTTTTTCGTGAAGTTGTAACAAAAAGATTACCTCTCCTCCGGTGTGACACACATAATTGACAGAATGCTTGAGTGTTTTATTGTTTTCTGTTTGTTGTTTCAATTAGTTTACTTGTAGAAAACCATAAACAATCAATTAAATCACGCCGGAAAAAAGCTGTTAAATGATTTTAGACATCACCAAGATACTTATACCATTGGAAAAGCTGGTATCTAACTGACAATTTTGCATGTTAGTGCCCGGCTAGGGATTAACTCTGTTTACAACAGCAAACAAACAATCAGATTATTGTTTATTTTGCCAAAATTATAAGTTAGAATGTATAATAGAAGGAGCATATGATGTCTAAGTCAGTTAGACACCTCTTTGTCGGGTCCTAACATGCATTTTTGATGTTAGAACCCTCCAAATCGATGTCTAACTAATACTGAAACCTTCAGTATTTTATGGCACTTTTTGGCAGGGTGAGTGTAATCGAACCCTGCAATGGGAGGATGGCAACTGCCCACTGCACCTGTACCATTAAATTTTGTAACATAGAATTATGTTGTCCCACAGATTTGCCTGAAAGGCTGCTCTGTCTCACTGATCTCACTGTCTCACTGATCTCACTGTCTCACAGACCTGTGAGACTAATGGCATGATGGGGGGGGGTGATATTCAAATGTATTTTGGGCTGAGACAGGAAAAAGATATTGACTCAAAATTATTGTGAGAAGAGTCAATAAAATCAGTAGTTTTGCACATTGCTGTCTGTTTGACCAAAATATCACAGACATTTTTTTCAAGGTTTAAAAAACACAGACAGATTGTTCGAATCCCACTCCTGGAACTCAACTTCACAGAGTAACTAGACAGTTCTACAGAATAAATTGCAAAATTGAATACTCAATTGAATCAACAAAATAACCAAAGTGAATACAGAATACTGTGAAAGTGAAAATCAGGTCTGGAAAAGGCCCCTGCAAGTGCAGCATCACAGCCTGTCAGCCAATGGCCTGTCAGAACAACTTTGCATCACAGAATCCAAGTGTAAACAAAAAATTGTGAAAGCCTTTTGTGGAAAGCTTTTGTTTAAAGCAAGGTCCATCAAAGTTTAAAGTTGTAAATTAGCAAGTTTGTAGATTTCTCAAACAACTCTATTGGGATTATAACATGATAACAGATGTCTGCTGTGAATGCTCACAATCTGGCTTAAATATAGATTTGATTGGAGATTGTGAATGTTAGATCATTGGGTTCACATCAACAGTTATGTTCTGATCACAACATAAAATGTAATGCTTCCTTCAATGCATTGGCCAGAAGCTGAGGAATCCGACCAGGTATAAAATGACATCACAACTTGTAGCTATTTTACGTATACGGCAGTCCCTGCATTATAAGACCATCCCTTTTGCGGTCATGAAGTTGTGTCTCATTGGGGTGTGGTCTGTTGTTGGGGTGTGGTCTGTTGTTGAGGTGTGGTCTGTTGTTGGGGTGTGGTCTGTTGTTGGGGTGTGGTCTGTTGTTGGGGTGTGGTCTGTTGTTGGGGTGTGGTCTGTTGTTGGGGTGTGGTCTCTTGTTGGGGTGTGGTCTCTTGTTGGGGTGTGGTCTCTTGTTTGGGTGCAAATGCACTAAAAATGCAACTTAGTGCGGGAGGAATGTGGTTGCATAAGGCAAGTCGGTCTTATAACAAGGGGTCTTAAGACGCAGGGACCACTGTATTGCAATGCTAGAGAATAGGGATTCCAGCTGTGACAATGGGTTCTCACATGACACCACACTTCAAAAGCATGGAAAACATGTAAATATGACAAGGAAAGTAACATACTATATCATTATTATAGATCTACATTTTGTTTGTTTCTTCCAGGGGGTGAATTATCCTTCGGGTTTAGCAGTTATACTCAAATGCATCCCCTATTCACAATGTGACTATGAATGTAGCTGTAATTGAA
Source organism: Platynereis dumerilii (assembly GCA_026936325.1). NCBI lineage: Eukaryota > Metazoa > Annelida > Polychaeta > Phyllodocida > Nereididae > Platynereis > Platynereis dumerilii. The sequence continues at coordinate 9,680,404 of JAPTHN010000010.1, read as the reverse complement.
CATTGGAAGTTGCTTTGTTTGTAAAATAAGCTACATGTGATAAAATAAAAGTATTATAATCTGTATATTGGGCTTTTCATTATTTGTCCAGGTTCCTTCTGACGAAAGTTTAATCTATAATTTCTAACAATTTTTTCCATACTGATCTCTCATCATCTCATCTGATTTATACTTTGAATAATTGGTAAATTTACTTTCCTGAAGAATATGTATGTACATTAAGTTTCTTTCATATAATTTATATAATGATGCGTAGGTATTATGACATTACGAAATGTCATCTTTCCAAACATACAGCGCGTGACTGCCGCGTGAGTACGTCCGCCAAGATGACATCTTGCCTTGTAGCTCAGCTCCTATTGCACTTGGAGCTTTGGTTGATGGCTTGTCTGATACCCCTATTACCTGGCCTCATCCCTATTTAATAATGAAATAACTGAGGTGTAATAGTAGGGCTACACAAGCTGCTAAAGTGTCAAATCTGTAGATCTGACTTCAGGAATTGCCCCTCTACCGGAAACTGAAACCACAAATTGATGCAGGTAATACACTGGAAGTGTTTTATAGAACGTTAGGGAGGACTCAGGGTAATTAAAATTACCTTGGAATAGTTTTTTGTCCGGGTCAATTCCAATTTTTTCAATTTTTTGCGGGCAATTTTTAGCAAAAAAAGCCAAATTCTGATTCCCAATATTTACCCAGAAATGGCTATATCTTAAATATAAGCAACCTGTTTATGTTGTTTCATTTTTAGGTAAATCGTGCCATCGAAATATGTTATTCTTTTCCTCTATCGTTCATATTACTCAAGATATCGCGAACATCAATCCCAAGGAGAAGTTTCTACAAAATTCGAAGGAAATATATGCTTCTGGAGGCACACCTAAATATTCGTTGATCAGGCTAACTATTTTTGATATGTTCATCTCAGAATCATCTGACGACCAAAAAACTTCATGCCAAGGTTCACCTTCCCATCTCTACCTTTTATTTTTCTAATTCACCCTAGTTCACAGCCGTAGTTCCAAGTGGCCAAAATATGGCCTGAATGCAAACCGTAATAGTCATATGAAAACAGATGAATCAGTTGGTATTAGTTAGAACCCGAAGCTGAGATGTCTAACCGACTTAGACATCATGTGCTTCTTGTGACGATCCGCCGCTAGGGGCGTTGTACGCAGCGACTGCAATGCGCATGTGCGAAGAACGACTTCCGCCCTCTCGATTGCAAGAATTCAAAGTGGTTTGACGTACGTAAAGACGCTCGACTAAAACAGGTATTTATGACTAAATACTGAGTAACAGCGACTGCTGTTATAGTGGTGGCAGCGGCAAAAGGCTGTTGAAGCTTTGTGTCACGCTTTTGGAGCTTTTCTCGGCGTTTTTCGACGCCCGAAAACACTTTTAAAATCGCCGGTTGAGGTTGTCAAAATCAACCGACGCCATTAGCACATGTATATATTTTAGAATTTCTGACTTGTGAACCCCGTAGCTTTAATTTAAACCGTAGAATTTCACCCATCACCCCAATTTAGATCAATAATATAGTTTTCTGTCAAACCCAATCACAAAATTGAACTGTCAACTTGCAAATTTCGCAAATTCTGACGTTTGCCTTTGCATTTTTGTCGGAAATTTTTCCGCGAAGTTCAATCTGACAGCTAGCAGTGTTAGACCAATCGTTCTGTAAATATCGAAATAAAGTCATTTTCGGGTAATTGGGTGTATCTACACTATATATATCTGTGATTTTGTTTTATTTTTCACGAATTTAGTGATTGCCACTTCGTTTTTCTCTGGAATTTTCCAGACTTGACAGATTAGACTTGGGGCCTATTTTGACAGTATTTGATTCGTGAATGAATTAAATTAATTTCGCTGGGTTCAAAGTTAGTGTATATATTTTTGCACTGTATCAAAAAATAAAAAAAAATAAGAAAAAAAAGGGGGAGAAAGTGGGGTAACTTGGTCACAGAAATATTTTGACAATTCATAGCACTTTATTGAAACATTTCAAACATTTTTGTGTATTGACTTAGCACATGTGTTGATTTAGTGAAACTTAGAATACAAGGGATACTTGTGAATGTGGAATAGTACCTGTGAATATACAGTGGTACTTGTGAATATTGAATGACACCTGTGTGACTTGTGAAATACTTTGTTATTGTCTAATCTATAGCTGTCTTTTGACAAGTGTAGATAATTGGAATTCTGGAATATTAAGCCACAACACTTTACAGTTATTGTTGTCAATTTGAATATAACTGACCACCTATTGTTACTGCACATTTTGAAAGTAATATATCAAGTTACAGAGATTAGTGCTTGAAATTATTTCTATTATTGTCATAACTTATTGTTTATAGATTTAGTTTATGACAAACCAAACCACCCACTTCTGAAGTAAAGTCTTGAGTAAGATTCTATTTATTCAATTAAATTATTTACTGTCGATTACCAGTTGAGTAGATCAACTATTTACGGATTGAGAGTGTTTTCATATTTTGTGGAGAGTGTATCACTTATATACATTGATCGCGGAGACTCCTCTGAGTCAATAGTGACTAATTTCAACACAATGATGTTGAAATAGTGCTGTTCTCGATGCTCTTCGGCATTCACACAATTCAATAACTTTGTTATGGAAATCTGCAGTAATTTTGCAGAATTTATTCGCATTTGAGAATGTCGAATTTTAGAGTGGTCAATATCCACACGGCATCCGAGGCCGAATTACGGACTTTAAATGGAATCGGCGAATCACGCGCACGGCAAATAGTGCAGTTACGGAAACGAGACGTCCAATTGACTCCTGAAATAGTAGCTTTATCTTTGAAAACTTCAGCGGCGGTGTTTGAAAATCTTGTCAACGATGGATTGTTGTCATTTGAAGTACAGGGCGCCTGCGGATTCAATAGAGCACCTGGAATGGGTCGTGGGTACCCCCCAGGGATGGCCGAAATGGACGCTCTACGGAGACCGGGCTACGGATCTTCAAGAACAGTCAGTGAAGAACTGCCGTACCCCCTGGGAAGAGCATCCTTTTATCAACAGCAAGTTGAACAACAAGATGTCAGGCCAAAGTTCCAGACAATTGGCAAGCAAGTAAGTGGTGATAATTACTCCTCACAGAATGTGCGACAACAACCACTTAATAATTTAATGACGGGGCTGATCATCAATGATTCTGAGAAGCAGCCATCAGGCGATTCTATGTCGCCCCCCAGTCAAGAGACGCAAGTAGAGATGACATTGGCTAACAACATGATTTCACTATTACAGAATCAAATTAATGATGTTTCAGAGAGATTGCGACAGACCCGATTGGCGTTATCCAGTGCTGAGAATGAAAATGAAGCCACCTTTCTCTACATGCAGGTTGACCAACTGCACCTCCAGATGACACACATGTTAAGAGAACAAAGTGTCTGGCAAGTTAAACAGCGGACAGCTTATGAGTACCCTACTGGAATGGACAAAAATGAGTTTTGGTCGATGTCCCAATCTTCCACGGAGAAATTTATTGACAGTGCTCATCGACGTCATGTTGAGACACCTGCAACGCAGACTGCCCCAACTATTTCCAGGCATAAAACCAATGATGATGTGCGGTCTTCCACACCGGTTACTCAACACCCAGGGAAGTCGATGCCGCAGGTCATGGAAGGGGACATTTCGGCAGTCATCACACACTTGCCCTCGGACAGAGTCTTCAGACCTCCAACCAACCAGCAAGAATCTCTACAATTTGAAGATGCTGAAGATGGGGAAGGCCCCAGATGGAGAAATAAGAAGAAGGAAGCTCCAGAGGTCTTCCCAGAGAGACAGAGACGATTGGTGAAGGAAGCACCACCCAAGAAGTCTCAGGATGTCCGGACCAAGTCACCACATTCAAATGTGCGCTTTGCTCCTAATACTTATGTAAATGAATCAAATTTAGTTTCAAGTGTACCTCAGTCTCATGAGTTTAACTATGTACATTCCGAGCCTTTGGACAAAGTCCATTCTGGGAATTTTTACAATGATGATTTTCGTTTTGTAAATTCTGAGGCGAATGACAAAGTTCACCCTCAGAATCATTATGGTTCCACAAATGTAAATTATGGTTCAAATGTAAAATTTGGGTCACGAGAAAGATGTCGACCGCAGAATCCTAGTGATTCTCGTTTCGTAAATTCTGCGCCAGTGGATAGGACGCAGGCTCAGAATCAAGGAAGGTTCTATGTACCAGGTTCTCAGTCCATGCAGACAACGGGTGGGGTTCCACCAAACTCTGTACAGGGTTATATGGACGGGACTGGATTTCATCCTTATGATTTTTACGGTGATTTCCGTCACCCCCACCTGGCTACCATGGAGTCAAGAGATGCATCCCGGAAAAAGAAGAAGGCTAAGCCAGATTCCAGTTCTTCTGAATCCTCCGATACTGATTCGGACAGTGACACTTCCTCTTCCTCTGAGTCCGATGATTCTGATTCAGATGACAACGACAATGGAGATCGCGGTAGGGGGTTCAAGAAGAAGAAACCCTTGCGAAGGAAGAGCCCATCAGGGCCGCAGATCCAATTATTTAAAGGGGGAGTGAATGAGTGGGAAAGTTTTATATTTTATTTTGGAAATTTGGCACGCCAGTACAAGTGGAAGAAGAAGAAGAAACTTCAACGCCTACTTGAATGTCTACGAGACAAGGCTGTCGAGCATGTATCTACACTGCCTCGATCCACCAGGAAAAGCTACAGGAAGCTGTTGAAAGCTTTAAGTAAACGCTTTGGCACGGGAACCATGCCACATGTTCTTAGGAAGAATATTTATAATTTACGGCAGGAGACCACCGAAAGCCTTGATGAATTTGCGGACAAGGTCCAGCAAATGGTCCAAAGAGCCTATAAGGACACTGGAAGGAAGACAATTAATGTCATGGGAGTTGAAGCTCTCCTGAAAGGAGTGAGAGACAAGGATGCTTCAAAATTTGCAGCCCACAGGAAGCCAAAGAATGTCAGAGCTGCTTTACAATATATCAAGGAGGCATCAGCCATAGAGAGCTTTATTGGAAAGCCCACCTCTTCAAGAATGGTCACATTCGAAGATGACACCTATGTCCGACAGGGTCGTTTTTCAGATCGCGATTCATCGCCTAGCAGACAGCCACAGCAGAGAAGATTCTATTCTCCGGGTTCGAAGCAATCCAACAATCGAAATGACAGAAGTTGGACACCAGACCGACAGTTTTCCAACCGGACAACAGAACAACCATCTTCTATGTATCCGCTTCCTTGGAATGACCGCAGACAATCTCCAAACAGGATGCGAGATGGAAAGTGCTACAATTGTAATGAGACGGGACACTTCCGGATCGATTGTCCGTATCCACCTCATCGTCTGAGATCTGACAGTCCAGTGAGTCCACAGAGGCCCGCGCGACGCCAAGAAATTGCCACAAGCCCTTTAAGGACGATGCATAGTCAGGGACAAGGGAATGGGCGTTCCCCGAGTCCTGGAAGAGGTACACAGACTGACATGTATCCCTACAGTCGGGACAAGAAGGTGTTTCAAGGTTCTGCACTCAACACTCCAGGATGGACTATGATAGTGAATATTGGCCTCAATGGTCATATGGTGGAAGCCATTGTGGATACAGCTTCACAAATAACTCTTCTGGGCACCAAGACCGCCGAGAAGTTAGGCTTAAACCTGGATGAAGATGCACCGATAAAGATCCATGGGATCGGCGAGAATATGGAAATGCAGGCCAAAATTGTCCGCGACATCGATCTCACGGTGGGAGGAGAAACTTGTAAATGGGACATTATTGTTGCTGCCGCAAGGGAATTCTGCATCCTCGGCATTGATTATCTTCACCAGATGAATGCAGAGATAGACCTGAAAACTCCATGTCTAAGAATTCAAGGGAAAGTAATTCCTGCAGAAATTCGTGCCAACTTGTCTGCTACAGAAGCTGCCAAATCGGAGCATGTTTCAGTTACGGAGTCATGTGAACTCCCACCTTTTTCTGGTCGTATTGTTCATTGTAGATTGTCACAGTTAATAAAAGACAAATGTCTGATTGAACCAATTTCTTTGTTGCAACAGAAGGACAAATTGTTAGTTCCAGAAATGCTGCTTGACGAGAGCCTCACCGCAGATTTGCATGTCTTCAACATGTCTGATGAGACTGTGACCCTGATGGAGGGAACGAAGATTGCCAAGGCCAGTGAGATTGAAGACATCATTACCCTAGAAGATTGGGAACAGGAAGATACGGGTACCGTAGGACCGGAACAGGAAGACTCTTCAGTTTCGGAGCTCTGCGGCTCCCCGGGAGGCTCAGTGGGAACTAGTGTCTTTAGTTGCAGACCAGACGTGGATTCACAGGACCCAAAGTTGAACCTGCCTGATCATCTTATTCCAATGTTCAAATTAGCAAGTTCACAGTTAGAAATAGAAGAAAGTAGGCAAGTAGAAGCTTTATTAGCGGAATTTCAAGATGTGTTTGCAGCACATGATTTTGATCTTGGTGAGTTCACCGCGCTCACACACAAGATTGATACCGGCGACGCGCGGCCTGTGAAATGTGGTCTGCGTCGCACGCCATTAGGATTTCAAGATAAAGAAGAGGAACACCTCCGGAAAATGGTTGATGCAGGGATCATACAGCCGTCCACCAGCGACTGGGCAGCTGCTCCAGTGATAGTCAAAAAGAAATGTGGCAGCTACCGCTACTGTCTTGACTATCGTGGTCTTAACCAAGTAACAAGGAAGGATAATTTTCCTTTGCCACTCATTGAGGAATGCCTTGATGCCTTATCAGATACTGTTTACTTTAGTACGCTTGATATGGCTTCGGGCTATTGGCAAATTTTAATAGATCCGTCTGATCGACATAAAACCGCATTCCTAACCAAATATGGTTTGTATGAGCATGTCAGGCTTGCTATGGGCCTTTGCAACAGCCCTGCGACCTATCAACGCGCCATGACTCTGGTGCTGCGTGATCTTCTGTGGAAAGATGTGCTGTGTTATTTGGATGATCTCATCATTCTGGGTAAGGACTTCCAGTCTCAGCTTGCTAATCTTCATGAAGTTTTCTTGCGATTCCGCCAGTTTAATCTTAAATTCAAGCCCAAAAAATGTGTGCTCTTCGGCACTGAAGTAGATTTTTTGGGAAGGCGGGTCAGCAAGGATGGAGTCAGCATCCCTGAGGCCAAGATCAAGTCCGTTGAAGGATGGCCTCGTCCAACGACAAGAACAGAATTGGAGGCTTACCTTGGGTTTATCAATTACCATCGGGATTTCATACCCCATCTGGCTGATGAAGCGATGTCATTGTATACACTTGTGAAGAATACCCGACAGAATGCACAGCTTGAGTGGACAGGGGAACATGAACAAGCGTTCATTGGACTCAAACAAGCCATGATAGGAGCTCCAGTTTTAGGCTATCCAAGGAGTGATGATCTTTTTATATTGGACACTGATGCTAGCGATTTTGCCATAGGTGCCCAACTTTCGCAGGTACAAGATGGCAGGGAAGTTGTTGTTGCATACGCCAGCATGTCCATGAACAAGCAACAGCGCAATTATTGTACGACAAGAAAGGAGCTATTGGCTTTAGTTACTTTTCTGTGCCATTTTCGGTTCTATCTGTTAGGAAGGTCATTTTTAGTCCGAACGGACCACAGCAGTTTGACCTGGTTAATGCGTTTTAAACACGTCGAAGGTCAATTGGCACGGTGGTTAGAATCCATTTCGCAGTTCAATTTTCAGATAGCACACAGACCTGGTAAGAATCACGGCAATGCTGATGGACTAAGCAGGATTCCGGCTCCTTGTGACTGCTATGACGCAGGTAAAGAGGTTTCCGACCTCCCCTGCGGCGGATGTAAATACTGCCAGACTAAGCATGATCAATGGCAAAGATTCGAAAGTCACGTTGATGACGTGATACCGCTGGCTTCAAGAGTTACCACTGTAGAAGATTTGGACAACCTAGACCAAGGCATTTCTTTTGATATGAAAGTGAATTGGAAGGAAGAACAGGAGAAAGATCCAGACCTAAAGACGATCAGAAAATGGATAACAGAAGAAACCGAGCCTTCATCTGATGTACTTTACCTGCAAGGTGCTACCACCAAGAGGTTGTGGTTGCTCAAGGACCGACTTCGCATCGCCGATAATATCCTGTATTACACCTGGATTAAGGATACTCAACAATCAGGCAAAGACCTCATCGTAGTTCCATATCAACTTAGGGGTCAAGTACTTCACCTTGCCCATGATGTTAAAATAGCTGGGCATCCCGGACAGCAACGGACAAAGGTCAAGGTGTTACATCGATTCTTCTGGCCAGGTCTCACCAGCGATGTTCGTCGCTATGTCGAATCTTGTAGAGTATGTAATATTCAGAAGAAAGGTCGCCGGAAGCAGCATGCACCCATGAGGATTCATCATGCCGGCATCCCTATGGAAAGAGTCCATATTGACATTCTTGGACCATTTCTCGAGAGTCGTCGCAACAATCGTTACATCCTTGTGATGGTCGATCAGTTTACGAAATGGGTAGAGTTGGCCCCTCTCAGTGATCAGACAGCTGAAGTTGTAGCACATGCCCTTGTCAACCAATTCTTGTGCCGGATGGGATGTGCAAATGAGATCTTTTCGGATCAAGGAACCAACTTTCAGAGCCTTCTCTTCCAAGAATTGTGTACATTATTTGACATGGCGAAACGTAGGACAACACCGTATCATCCCAGTGCAAATGGACAAGTAGAGAGACTCAACCGGGAGATACTGTTCAAGATACGAGCTTATCTGGATGACCAACATAGTCAACGAGATTGGGATGAGCATATCCAGCTAATTGGAATGGCCCTTCGAGCCACCACCAATGAATCGACCGGTTATACGCCCAACATGATGATGTTGGGCCGGGAAGTTAACGTCCCCATCGACCTGTTAGCTGGACCAATGCCAACATCAGGAGAAGAGCCATCCACTGAATATGTACAGCGACTACAAGAGACTCTTCAAGAAGTCCACACTTTAGCAAGGGAACAACTGAAAGAAAGTCTTCAGAGAAGGAAAGTAACTTATGATAGGAAAAATTTCAAAACCACTTATGAAACTGGAGATCTCGTCTACGTTGTCAATAACACATCCAAGAAAGGACTGAGTAGGAAACTTCAACCTGTCTATGCAGGACCTTTTATTGTAACAAAGAAAATTTCAGATATCTTATATCAAATTCAGGGACGAAAAGGGAAGAATGCCCAAATTCTTCACCACGACCGGCTTAGGCCATGTAATGACAGAGATATACCCTTGTGGATTCGGCGGGAGCGTGCCAACTGGGAACGACAGAATTCACCTGTGGAGGATGCAGAAGAACTTATGGATGCGGAACTCTGGGATGAAGCACCTGGGGACTCCATGAATGCCTCCCACGGTGATTCTACGTCACCCGCCCCATCACAAGGCGACACAAGCATAGATGATGGACCAGGAAGTCCTGGTTTCGTGTTGCCAGGGGATCGACGCCCTGCGACAGGGGGACCCCGTCAATTAAGAAGACGTGTCCGCCCGCCTCGTTGGTTAATTCGGGATTATGTCCCCTCTTAACCAACGAGTTGTTCATTTTAGCTGTAGATAGTGTATATAGTGCTTATAGATATAGTGTGCATTTATCTTCAAGTTATTGTGGTGTGTATATAGTGTGGTGGTTTGGTCATAGATGTGTTTGTTTGTGCAGTTAAAAAGTAGAAAAAAAAAAAAAATTTTTTCAATAGTTGTGTGGCAGTAGAAAAAGTAGTGAAAAATTAAAAACTGTTGCTATAGATTGTGTGCTCTATAGCATAATGTGTGTTTGTGGCTTGTAGATGCTTTGCATGTAGTAATGCTAACCCAATTTTTTGCCCCACACCCCCAGAGAAATTTTCGAGATGGAGAAACGAAAGAGGTCGGATGACGAGGAGGATGAGCCAACACCTGGATGTTCAGGCTGGGTCCCTGACAGTAAGGTCAGGATAATTTCAAGTGATGATGAGGAGAGTGAGCCGCCACTGGTTGTGGACGATGATGATGAAGATTTTCTCCGTTTCGTTGTCATCGACGAAGTAGGATCCGAAGAAGGGGGAGAGGATGGTGAAAGAGAAGCGGACTTACAGATCCATTTCGCTGGCAGTGATGTGTCGGATTGGGACGCAGACTTGGCAGATGCACCGGAAGACCCTGCCGTTGCCGCTGAGGACTGTTCGGTCCCCTCAAAGCGGAAAGGCAAGTTCTGCCACGTCTGCCGTGTGAACATTACCCAACGACTACGCCGACACGCAGAGGAGAAGCATGTCCCGTGGTGGCTTAGCCCCAATAGAGCCTGTTGGACGTGTCAGGGGACAGCTCAGAGCGCCACGTTTGCAAGTTACCGGCATGAGGAGTGCCCCCAAGTGGCTATGACTGATGCCGACATCCCCCAATTCGTGGCCTTGGGGAATGGCCTTCTACGGATTTTGCAGACAGCCCTCTCTTGTGCCACCCTGGAGGATTTGCTAAGGCACATCGTCAAGAAAGGATGGTATCCCCAGTCTCCCCGGGCAGCCACTCTGTCCTTTCAGCAACGGGCGCTGATGTGGCTTTTTGAGCGGGAAAATAGAATGCCCCTTACTCCATTCTCGCAGATGTCCGTTTCGCCCCCCCGGAGTCCCTGCAACCTACTCCATTTCAAGGTATTGCTGTTGGTGTTACCGCACGTGTCACAGGACGTACGGGATGAGATCCAGCGAGGGGAGTACGTCGACCGCGGGGCTCTGCGGCCCTTTCAACGGCGGGTAACTTACACCAGCGATGCTCACTTACACATCCGGAGTGTCCAGGACTTGCAGAGATACCGAGGCGACAGATGGGACTCGGTCCTCAGGGTCACCTCCCTGATCAGTAATTTTCCCTTCCCCCATCAGTGGGATTCGTTCGGAGAGGCAGTTAGGGAAGAAGGCGTTTTCGGGACCGTGGGCATACACCCTACCATCTGTATGGGCAAGCCGTTTATCCACCCTAGACTCCTCGAACAGCTACGGACCCTCCTCGAGCACCCTCGCTGCGTTGGATTTGGGGAGGTGGGGCTCGACTATGTTCGTGGTCCGTCCCCCTCCCAACAAAGCCGACAACGCTCGCACCTGAGGACGCTGCTCGCGGAGAAGCCCTCCGGTCTCCCTCTTGTGATGCATTGTAGAGGTGGAGAAACCGCTTTCGAGGATCTGGCCGAAATTATCAACGACTGTTGCAAAAACGAGCCCATCATGGTGCACTGCTTCCTCGGAACGCCAATCGACCGAGATCTCCTAATGGCCGCAACGAAGACCCTGTACTTGAGTGTGAATCCCAAAGGCCTGGACCTTCCCGATGTAGCTCGCCTACACCTCGACGCTGCCATCCGAGGCATGGAATTGGACAGGATCTTGCTGGAAACTGATTTTCCCCATTTGTCTGTGAACCCGAGGCAGGACCTTTCCGCCGTGGCCCGTTGGGTGGGGCGTCTCAAGGGTGTGTGTGCGTCGGTGGTGCTGGAGGCCAACCGAAGGAATGTGGCACGGCTATTCGGGCTGCCAGAATAATTTAATAAAGTAGGGCCCATGTAAATACGTTTCATATAAATTTAAGAAGTTTCAAGCCACGGCACCATTTCACCGTAACGTAAGAAGTTCAGAAGTTTCAGAAGTTTCAAGCCACGGCACCATTTCACCGTAACGTAAGAAGTTCAGAAGTTTCAGAAGTTTCAAGCCACGGCACCTTTTCACCATAACGTAGGAAGTTTAGAAGTTTCAGAAGTTTCAAGGCTACGGCAATTCACAGCACCCCTTATGGGTTTAGGATAATATATGTCAATGTCATCTCGCTTGTTGTTACCGGACTGTCCTGTTCCCCCCTTTCAGCTAGTAACTGCGCTGACTCGGTGCTTTACGGTGCCCATGCCAGTGTGCGGTTGGCTATTTAGCGGGGACAGGATGACAACCAAGATCTTCCAGATCTTCAAGACTACAGAACGACGGTCTTTCAAAATGGGGAAGAATGTGACGATCCGCCGCTAGGGGCGTTGTACGCAGCGACTGCAATGCGCATGTGCGAAGAACGACTTCCGCCCTCTCGATTGCAAGAATTCAAAGTGGTTTGACGTACGTAAAGACGCTCGACTAAAACAGGTATTTATGACTAAATACTGAGTAACCGACTTAGACATCATGTGCTTCTTCTATTATACCTTTCACCTTATAATTTTTGTAAAATATGCAATAATCTTATTGTTTCATTCTCTGAGTTCTCTTTCTATATCCAATGATTAAAAAATTACCTGTAGAGACTTTCGCTCTGCTTAGCAAGCAGGCTTCTTCAGTACTGATGTTTCTTGTGCTGTTGTTGTATGACAGTTTGATAGAGGTGCGAAAGCTCATAACAACCTTCATCCCTGTTGATGGCCCCTTGCGTGCGTTGGATCCAGATCGCTTCCATCACTTGTCGTTTGCGTCTGTTTGCTTCTGTTTGCTTCTTTATCTATGACCTTAGTGCCCTCCCAGTCTATGATGTGGTTTGTAGTAGTCACATGATCCGTGATTGCCGACTTGTGGATGGTACTTTCGGACTGAAATCAGAGAATGTTTAAAAGAACCATCCAGCGAGATGTTCAGAAATAATCTTATTGTTTATTTGCCATAATAATCATTTTAGAGGGCATTGTCTGGCCATTAACGCCCAGTTCGCGATAACGCCACCTGGTGTATTTTTTGTATCGTGACGTCATCAAAAGTGACGTCATGGCGATGTTGTTGACATCAAAAATTAAATTTTCTGTTAGTTTTTGGGCTAAATCGGCCGAAAATGGTCCGAATTGAAAAATTTAAAAGCCTAGAATCATCTCCAGAAAGATCAGATATATATTTAATAACAAGGGCGTGAGGAATACCAGTCAAAATCTACTTTTTCCAAAATCTACTTTTCCATAATCTACTTTTCCTACCAAAATCTACTTTTTTTGAAAACCAAAATCTACTTCATTTCGCCAAAATCTACTTCTGCCAAAATCTACTTTTTCCAGAATCTACTTTAGAAAAAAAAAGTTATTTAAACCTTTATTTAGTTAAATCTAGTTTTACATCACCTTAATATGTTTATATGTTTAGAAAACTTAACTTTTCTTAAACTCATAAAAAAATTATCATCTTTTTATACTAAAATATTGTTTAAAATACACACTCAAGACCAGGTTTGGGTTCAAATGCAGACACACACATTTAAATAAAAATACAATTAACCCAAAAGTATATAGATCTGTTAATATTACGGAATAAACCCAATAATTCCACTGAGTAGATTATCTGGGTGATTAATTCCAGGTTTAATACCGCATTTTAACTCATTCAATTGATTGTTGTCACTATTCAGACATATTGGCTTAAATTCAAAATTTCGAAGGGAATTCTGAAATAATTATGCTTTTTGAAATTATTCATGTTGTCTATTCACGTTTGTACTTCAATTTTATAGAAACTTAACTAAATTAACCAGCTAAATGACTAAATTTTTGATTTACTCTATATAAGTCAAAGACAATTTCAATGTGAAAAACGATTCTGTTAATATTTATTAGTTCAGATTAATTCATAATTTAATTATTTACTTGCAGTAAAATATTGAAATTTAATAAAGATGTAAACTTTACAAGCAAAATGATATTACTTGAACCTTATATGAATTCTATGTGTGTAAGTAATTGCAATTTTTTAGAACATACAACGCATTGCCAGTGTTCGAATTGCAATTAAGACAATAGCCGGTGTTAGAACAGCAGTAAGCATTCAAATTCAAATTGGGTGACAGTTATGTCATAAAAATACTAGTTTATAGGCAAACATACGGGTGAATAAGCCTGATAAGTGGATTAAAGACAAATTACGATTTTAAGACCTAGACCCCATTAAAATTTTCCAAAATACTTTGTAGTAATATCTCACTAGGAGTATACAGTTTCAGAAGTTTAGGTACAGAAGACCTCTCAAAGATTAGAAAACGCTGCAGAGGCCACCCAAAAAAAATCCTACATATATAAAAATGCAATTCCTACAAACGTTTTTTGGTCAATTACAATAAAAGTAATTGTGAAATACATGAAAGATTACTTACAATTTGTAATCATTCACATAATTGATATTCTTGTATTTACTCTCCTGATCATTGTATAAATTTGTTGTAATTTAGACTTATCAAAGAGCGCTGGTCTATTCTTTTAAGTTTTTAACGGATTATAATCACTAAAACATTATTTTATCAAAGTAATAAAATACATTTTTGAAGGAGATTTTGTCAAAAGTAGATTTTGGGAAAAGTAGATTTTTGTAAAATTAAGTAGATCTTGACATAAAAAAGGAGATTTTGTCAAAAGTAGATTTTGTCAGTCGTAGATTTTGGAGAAGTAGATTAAGGGAAAAGGAGATTTTGACTGGCCCCCGGCGTGAGAACGCGAAAACGGAGCGGGCGTTAATGGATCCAAAAGAAATGGTAACTTTTGTTTTGATGGCTCATTGTGTTAAAAAATGATAATAATGATAATAACATTTTGTTGTCGGGCATTATGGGGTATTAATCAGTTATGGCTCTCGGTCAGAAATCATTTAATGCCCTCGCCTGGCGGCTCGGGCATTAAGTTAATGATTTCTGCCCTCTGGCCATAACTGATTAATACCCCATAATGCCCTCCAAAAAAACGTTATTGACCAATTAATAACAGTGTTAATCCTTAGCAGGGCACTGACATGCAAAATTGTCAGTTAGATACCAGCTTTTCCAATGGTATAAGTACCGTAGAACGGAGTGACTTTGAACAGCTTGGGTGACTTTGAACACTTTTCCGAAAAAGATTGATCCTCTGTGAATGCAAAGTTAAATGAGATACTGGAAGTATTTCAGTCTGATTATATTCTACTAAAGTCTGGTTTCTTTCTGCATAAATTCATTGTGACTGGATTTTAATTTTTTTATTTTGATAAACTCAGCATGTCTTTTTTTGCAATATATCATAGCCTGTAAACTTCTGTTCCGACAACAGTACTGAATGACCCTGGCCTGATAAATACCTGCCTTATTACAATGTCACTCAAATACTTCCCAAATCCACCAGAAACTTGTTGGAGGCTATTCAGACAGACCGACAATAAATAATATAATGAATGATGTTGAATTGTAACACACTTCGGAGTGACTTCGAACATCACATTGCGACAATGAGTGCAGAGACCATCACATTTTCCGGTATACTTTATTCGCTGATGTATCATATTTCATAATACTATGCATATAATTCAACGTATGAACACACATCTTTTTGATATTAGGTAATCATTTAGCTCCAAAGGCACAGAAAAAGATCGAGAACGAGAATAAAAGAGTCGCAAAGTATAAAAAACCAGTGACAAATTTTTAGGGAAATGCAATCAAGCCCTACACAATTCATAAATACAGATAAACATTTGTTTTCTGAGAATTGATGGTTTTCTTTAATTGAAACTCACTCTGTTCAAAGTCACCGCTGATCTCGAGGTGAGTTTGAACGCCCATTTATCCACTGACACAAGCATATACATGTTGTCTATCTCAAAATGCCGATACACATGTTAGCTACATGCCAGTGGCCAACATTTTATCCCATGAAATACTAGTCCAGAAGCCAATTCTCAAAAGAGGCTTAGAAAAAGTTTCAGTAAACACCCCTGAGCAGATTTAGTTTGACACTTGATGATGCTAGGGTACCCCAGCCTGCATATGGCCAGGGTGGGTTTACTCATCTGCTGTGGTGCATAACCCGGTAATGCGGCCATACGTCCAGCTACGGACAAAATTTATTGAAAATTGCAAATATTGAGTTTTGAGGGCCTAATAGTGACTGGATCAAACTGAAATTGGTTCAGATATATGCAGAATAATTAGTTGCATGTTACTAAACTGAAAAATGTTACATAGTTTCTTTATTTTGTGATTTATAAGGAATTTATAGTCATTTTTCATGGAAAATTCACTTCATTTTCAGCCGGGCATAATTACAAATATCTCCAGAACTTCAGTTCTAATGCAGATATCAATATGGTGTAAACTGCAAAAACTGCCCCTTATTCTCAGCTTGCCAATGGTGTCACATTCATGGCCCTGTGATTGATACATTTTCTGCTATTAGACTTTAAAGTGATAAAAGTTACCCTACCCCCCTTATTTTCGAATTTATCACATATTCATAGATTAGCAGAAAATTTGATCCTCAGGTTCTTTGTAACAAATGAATTGCCTAGGTATGTAAATGCCCTGTTTACAGAGACTACAGGTGAACACAGTGACCATGTATATGTTGTTAATTAATAAGATATCATGTTTTTATGGCCATTTTTACACCAATTTCCTTTGTTTTACGGACGGATTTAAGTATTAGTCGAAGAAATTAGTGCAATGCAAGCTGTGACCACAATTTCTACATTACATTGGTTCACAACTGTTAAAAATATATGCCCACATTTATATATGTATATGGTAGGCCTATCTGATGAAGTTCAACAAGTCACTACTTACTAAAACTTTGAAACTTCACAAAGTCTTAAAACTCTTATATCTGAGAAATAAACAACTTGCGATGTCAAAGCATTTTTCATGATAAAGAAGGTCAAGAACTAACATAATTCTGCATATAGTTCTTCAAGATTAAGAATGGAACATTTTGATTAAGAAATCGATGGATCACCTTTGGGCCTAATAATAACTTACAGAGAAGAGCAAGCCAGGAAGGATGACTATTGACCACTACAATGTCATGGCTCTGCATTTGCAAAACTCATTTCACTTCTTGTTTTAGTACAGCTGGTCATTAGAATTATATAGGCAATTTCTAAAATATGGTTTCATGAACACAGTAGGCCTGTGGTTCTTTTGAAATTGATTTGATTTCAGCTTTATGAAGAAAATTGGTTGATGTCTGTTGTGGATTTACTGCCTTGAAGTGCTGTCATAAAAGTTTCCATGGCGTCAGCCGTATTTAGAATTCACACCTTTTGGCTACCCCTGAATCACTTCCTGACTTTACCTACTTGAAACTACCCTTTAAAATTACATTAAAATCTAATTTAAGCAACACATATTCAAACTCTATCACCCCATTGTGTTTGATTTCTTTGATATTGTGGCCCTTTGCTAATTGCAATTGCATTGGTAGTTGTCAGCTGAGTTTTTAATATATTGGCTAAGGTTGTTGTAAGGAGTCAAAGACAGTTGTAAGGAGATTTGGGGTTGAGAGGAGAAAGGAGGTCACAACTGGTAAACAGAGGACTTCTGACAGAAAATTTTCTTACTTTATTTTGAGTTGTACTGTACATATGGACTGGGGTGCTGCCCAGCTTTTGTGAAATGGGGCTGATATTTTTGTATCTACCTGTGCCCAATACTTCAGTCTTCAGCTACAAATCTGATTTTGTGCTGGAGCAGATATTGTATAAACTTCTCTATTGTTCTTGTTGCACATGGGCACGCAATAAAAAGCTGGGGTAAGCCTCTTGATGGAGCGACAGAGGATCTTCAGGGTCTTCAAGTGTTGGGTGACTTGACATTCTACAATTTGATGCATTATTGAACTCACAATACCACTGAGGTCCAATTGTTGCACAATAAGCTGTATAGGTCAGACTTGTTTCTTGACTTCAACATGATTTTCCTGATGTTTGGGCAATGGATGTTGTTGTTTGCAATCATGATTTCAGGGCCAATAGTGGGGTTGGGTTTATTCTGGCATATTCATGTGATTTTATGGACAGCTTTGCTTGACATCTGTCAAAAAATAAAAATAAATGAAACAAAATGTTATTTGTCTCAAAAGTTTGTGGTCAAAGATGCTGAAACTTGATGTTCTGATAATGCCATGTAGGCCCTGAAATCAGAAGTGTGGCTGAAGATTGGTGTCAAGGACAGAGGTAGATGCATTATAAGCTGATATCACCAGTTAATCCACTGAAATAATTCAACGGTGACAGCAGTTTGAATTGAAAGTAGCTGGTGAATATAAAGGGAATGCTAGTACATTGATATGGTCTGACAGCCTTATTTCATAATAACGTCTGCCTCTGACAGATGCTAATATCAGCTGAAATAGCTGCAGAGCCAGTAACATTGAGTCATAAGTTACATAGCTGGTGATCCAAACAGGCATAGTGGTCTAGGTCACTTGTGGGACAATGGAGAAGTAACTCCACACACGATTGATGCAACTGAACATTTATGACTGCACCTTAAGATGGCCTGTCAAAGACATAAACACAATTTTTGTCATCATCTCTTCAGTCAAGAGCAAGCCAGAAATGACATGCTGCCCAGATGAAAGATGCAGCTTAAAAATAATACACATTTCCATTACTATTTGCCGAAAAAGGTTTAACAACCTTTGCATGGGAACTCAGTCATATGCCGATGTTCTAATTTTGTCCCACTGAACTTAATTAAATATGATTTGATTTGACTATAGTCCAGTTGTCAAAGGATGTTTGCATGAGAATGGGACTTTTGACACCCTTGTTCCTTGACTTATAACTAACTGCTGAAGCTGCACCAAGTGAATTGCTTGCTCTTACCAGATGTGGATGCTCCACCAACTGAAATGAAGAATTGTAACAGCAGAAAGCATGATCTTTTTTGGCTTGAGGCATACAACTGCCTAAACAATGACGACTAACCAATACCTTTTTGTGACAGAGAGATAACGGAAACAGCCACAGTTACTCTGAGGAATATTAATTGATGATGTTCAATCTTGGTTTTTTGTGAATTATTTTTGCATTTCTGCATTTTCCACAGCCAAATTAACCTCAGCATTTGCTCTTATTTGTGTTGTCTTCTGAAGAATGTATTTTCTGTTGTCACTGTGACCATGAAGTCATTTTCTAGTAAAGTTTATAACACCAATATCTGGCCATGCATGTGTAATGTTGTCATTTTTGTTTTGCACAAGTGATCATCAGAGCAATTAGGCAATGTACTGATTTTTCAATATACACTATGGGCCTGTGTGTCTCCCTGAGATATGATTTAAAGTAATTTAAGAGACATGTATGATACACTGTATATCTACTCAGTTTATTTCGTGCAAAACCAAGTGTGATCTTTGGTCAAGTTTATCACAGCCATACCTGGATACTAGACATTTTAAAATAGATATCTTGCAGGGTCTACGAGTCATAGATTACATGGCATCAAATTAGATGTTCAACCCTGAAAGATGGCGTAACTTAAGTAACAAATATTGGGGCATTGGGTTGGACAGTTATTATCTACCAAAGCAAAGTGTGAAAGTAGGTACAGCCGCTAAAGAACCTTCCTGTAAATACATTGATATGTAACCAATTATTATATAAAATATTTTGACTCATATTTATAATAAAGAAAACCTGAAGTCAAAACATATACACAAGTTTGCAGAATGTATCTTCAACCTGATCAACTTGTACTGAAATACAAAATTGACTGAAATACAAAATTTAGAGAAAACATGTTATATTCCATCTTTGAGCTATGAAAAAAAAAAACACTATAGGCCAACTTGGCTTTTATGAATGCTGAAGATCTTAAGGAGGTAAAGGTAATGTTGATCTGATGATTACCAAATGCACAGGTAGACAAGCTCTCAGAAAGTCAACTCAGTCCAAGTAAATGTGCCCCTCTCACCTGGTTGCATGAGACGTTTGCAAACTTTCAAATGTTAATTGTGATTTGTAGAACTTAATACCTATCATATACCATATAAATGTGTGTACAGATTTTTTAACATTGTTGACCAATCTGATATTGAAATTTTGGTGATATCTTAAATTTTGTTAATTTCATTGACATGGTATTCAAATCCATCCGTAAAACGAAGAAATTAAATTGGTATAAAAATGGCCATAAAAACATGATATCTTATTAATTAACAATATATACATGGTCACTGTGTTCACCTGTAGTCTCTGTAAACAGGGCATTTACATACCTAGGCAATTCATTTGTTACAAAGAACCTGAGGATCAAATTTTCTGCTAATCTATGAATATGTGATAAATTCGAAAATAAGGGAGGTAGGGTAACTTTTATCACTTTAAAGTCTAATAGCAGAAAATGTATCAATCACAGGGCCATGAATGTGTCACCATTGGCAAGCTGAGAATAAGGGGCAGTTTTTGCAGTTTACACCATATTGATATCTGCATTAGAACTGAAGTTCTGGAGATATTTGTAATTATGCCCGGCTGAAAATGAAGTGAATTTTCCATGAAAAATGACTATAAATTCCTTATAAATCACAAAATAAAGAAACTATGTAACATTTTTCAGTTTAGTAACATGCAACTAATTATTCTGCATATATTTGAACCAATTTCAGTTTGATCCAGTCACTATTTGGCCCTCAAAACTCAATATTTGCAATTTTCAATAAATTTTGTCCGTAACTGGACGTATGGCCGCATTACCGGGTTATGCACCACAGCAGATGAGTAAACCCACCCTGGCCATATGCAGGCTGGGGTATCCTAACATCATCAAGTGTCAAACTAAATCTGCTCAGGGGTGTTTACTGGATGTCACATTTCTGGGTTTGGCTTCTGGACTATACTACATTGATCTTATATATTTTTTAAGATAAGAGATTTGAGGTGAAAACTGTTCAAAGTCACCCCGTTCTACGGTATCTAGGTGATGTCTAATCACACTCGGACAGCCAGTAAGCGTAATTTGTTGATAGCAGTTGGAATCAACAAAATGGGTCCTCATGCCCAGAAAATGAAGCACTGACATCGTCTCTGCATATATTATTAACATGGGACATGGCGCACTAATATAAGAGGTAATAATCTTTTTTACTACCGATGACAGCTCATTTCACAATGCAGGTGAATTTGCCACTTCCACTAGGGGAGCTACAGAGAGTGTTAAGCATTTGCTACATCTGGAGGATAATTTGTTTTAGAAGAATAGAATAGAATATACCTTAAATCGTCCTTTCATATTATAATCAATCATATAAACAGAAACTTGTTTTCAAATTCCCCAAAAGATCAACAACTGGCAGCTGTTTCTGGTATACTGTAATGTCAGTTAGGAAGTTCCAAATGGGGGCACCCCATGTTGCACCAAATATCTGTATTGAAGCAGGTGCCCGGCTGGCTGGCTGGCAGACGGTCAGATGAGATTTTTCCAGCTGGCAATGGAGTCAAGTTTTGGTGTTCAACCGATGATATTTGCAGTCGGGTAACGAGAAAGCACTTCAAGCGACTGGCTGGGGAAAAAATTATTTGTATCAGTTGGCTGGGAGGTGCTGAATGACGTTTTGGCTGGCTGGAAACCCCGCTAGCAGCATAACAGATATTTTCTCCCAGTTGCATAAAAATATGAAGTGTCACAAAAGCTAAAGATGTGCAACCAGGAGCTTACACTGATATGGGCATTATAATAACAGGCTGTCATGAGGTGCCCTGAGGTTAGGAGTGGTTCCTGCCAGCCAAGTGCAATCCAGTATTCACTGCGATATAACCCATATTATTTGCTTCCTCTTCCATTATTTGCCACCTCTTTTTTAGCCACTTACATTAATTTCTTGAATAATACCTCAAATTGTACCTACTACATGCGTAGCCAGGTACATACACAGGGAGCGAAGTCAGCACATTCTTCATATGCAACACACTGCCTTATGTTTTAGTGGGCGCGGCGGTGGCCACATATCAGACGATTTCGTCCGCTGTTGGCTAATACAGCGGATCTTGAAACCAGACATCAAAGATTTACCTACTGAAAGCCACTTTCAAGAGAAATCCGTGTCAACTTCATAAAACTCTTCATCAACATTCCTAAGAATAATTACTCCGCTGAATTCAAGGCAGTAAAGCAAGTTACGACGAATCGTTAATCAATAATATTCCGAAATTCAAGTCCAGTTTTTCAACTCCGCTATGAAATATCAATCGGCCAACGACTACGGAAGTAAACTGAACCAAATAAAAAATGCAAAACTATTTCCAGGGCTGTATTTTTCTGTATACAATTAAGATGGGCTGTTGAATTGATGCATATGTATAATCAGGTGTCAAAGGACTCAGTTCCATAAAATTGTTAAATTCTGGCCATTGCATCTGCATCTGCGGCAATGTTTATCACATTGGGGTATGGTCATTGGACAGGGGTATTAGGCACTCGACAGAGCAAATCTAATGTTTTCATGTGAAAGCTTGAAGAAAATGATGCAAAAGGCCACACAATTTGCTTCAGTTGGTGCCACTTAACTTGTTAAAATGTTGTTGTTTGAGAAGTCAGATCAGAGTTTATCACACACAATGATATTGCAGTGAAACACTTCAACTATTGAAACAGGTCAAGGAACGACCTAAACAGATGAAAGAGAGTGAAAAAGGCATATGGTCTATCAAAAAGACCTCTAACAACCTGAATAGCAGCCGTAGGACAAGCATCAGTACCATGTGGGCTTTCTTTATGCTTTTCTTATGGCGGCAGATGAGTGGTTGGGAGAATAGCAAAAGGAGGGCACAAAAAGTGCTGATGTTTAACTCTGCAGCTGATACATTGGTTGTGTGAAGCCTTTCTGAAAGATCCTAAGCCTTTTTCATCCGCAGCTATTGTCTGGGCTGTTTGAGGACTTGTTTCCGTAGTTGCATTGTTCCATTGGAATATCATTGTGTGTGGAAAACTTTCACCTGACTCCTCAAAAATTAATTTTTTTAGCTAGTCAGGTGGCAGTAAATGAAGTGAATTGTACGGCCTTTTGCATCATTTTCATTAAGCTTTAACACAAAATCATTAGATTTGCCCTATGGGGTGCCTAATACCCCTTTCCACTCACAATACCCCAGTGTGATAAACTAGGCCGCAGATGTGCAAACAAAGGTCAGACTTGAGTGATTTTATGGAACTGAGTCCTTTGACACCTGGTTATATATATGCATAAAGTCAACAGCCTATCTGAATCATATACAGAAAAATAAAGCCCTGGCAATAGTTTTGCGTTTTTTATTTGGTTCAGTTTACTACGAAGTATAACGTTGGCCCCGTAATGCCGAAAAAATCCGGTAGGTGGCTTTTTTCTCAGCAAGATTTATCCACCAGGGAATCTCTTAGTCGGAGGCCCCTACGGGGATCTGTTGTGTGTGGAGGCCCTGACAGGGTTTTTAAGAATTAGATCCTAAAATAGAGAGGCTGGACAAGATTATGGGACGTTTCACCACTGGGACGTTTCACCCGCCGGCAGTAGTGGATGTTTCACCGCCTAGAAATAATTCTTCATTGCCTTGTGCAAGCTTTGTGAAACCCAAAAACATGCAGAGATGAAGTATTAGTCACAGATAGCACTTGAATCTTGATGTTGTTGTAAATTGGAGACAGAGGATGGGAATGAACTCAATGAATGAAGGAATTAAGGAATGAAGGAAGGAATGAATGAAGGAATGAAGGAAGGAATTAAGGAATGCATGAATATGAATGCATGAATATGAATGCATGAATATGAATGAAGAAGGAATTAAGGAATTAATGAATGCATGAATATGAATGCATTGCATGAATATGAATATAGGAATATGAGTGGGAATATAAATGTAGGAATATGAATGTAGGAATATATGTAGGTTTATGTAGGAATATGAATGCAGGAATGTAAATGCAAGTTTTTAAGAATTAGAACCTAAAATAAAGAGGTGGAACAGAGGCATGGGAGTGAACTCAATGAATGACGGAATGAAGGAAAGAATGAATGAAATAATGGAGGAAGGAATGAATGAATGAAGAAATGAATGAAGGAATCAATGAATGAATGACTTAAAGAAGGAAGGAATGAATGAAGGAATGAAGGAAGGAATTAAGGAATGCATGAATATGAATGCATGAATACGAATGCATGAATATGAATGAAGAAGGAATTAAGGAATTAATGAATGCATGAATATGAATGCATGAATATGAATATAGGAATATGAGTGGGAATATAAATGTAGGAATATGTAGGTTTATGCAGGAATGTGAATGCAGGAATATAAATGCAAGTTTTAAGAATTAGAACCTAAAATAAAGAGGTGGAACAGAGGCATGGGAGGGAACTCAATGAATGACGGAATGAAGGAAAGAATGAATGAAAGAATGAAGGAAGGAATGAAGGAATGAATGAAGGAATCAATGAATGAATGAATGAATGAAGGAATGAATGAAGGGAGGAATGAAGGAGTAATGAAGGAATTAGGGAATTAAGGAATGAAGGAATTAAGGAATGAAAGAATTAAGGATTGCATGAATATGAATGTATGAATATAAATGCAGGAATATGAATGTAGGAATATGAATGCAGGAATATGAATGCAGGTTTTTAAGAATTAGAACCTAAAATAAAGAGGCAGGACAGAGGCATGGGAATGAACTCAATGAAGGAAGGATGAAGGAAGGAATGCCAGAATACATTTGTTTGAATGCTGGAATATGAATGCAGGAATATGAATGCAGGAATATGTAGGCCTATGCAGGAATATGAATGCAGGAATGAATGCAGGAAAAAGGTGAAAGAATGGAAGAAAGTTTTAATGAAGGTATAGGTCTAAAATATTTACTCGAGCGCTCTACCGTTAACTTTCTTTGGTTGAAATTGTTTATAAAATTTTATCAGAATGCATTGTACATTTGTGAATTGCAAAAAAAAAAAGAAATACACTCTTAGGCATTTTGTGAAAAATTGTCAACAACTTGCAGGTCGTCCTGTTTCTTTTATCCAACCCTAACTTTGCATAATTTTAACTAACCAGCATCAACTTTTGGTGGCCTAACATGCTAAATAAAATATTTTATTACGAAATCACGGACTTGACCTTCTTCTTCTTCTTCCTGCTGGTAGATCCGGCCCTTTGTTGGAACCTCCCTAAATTGAGCTAAACTTCTCAAGTGTTTCCTTTAACGTCTTATGTTTACCAAGCTGTTTAAAAGTCCTGATTGAAAGTAGTTAGCCTTTCAAACTGTTCAATTTTCAAAGCCCTTAACGAAATTATTGGGGCTTTGAAACTCTAATAAACAGATAAATGAACTGATAAATACATAGCTGGATTGATTTTTCTAGCTATATAAATGTGTAGTTCAGGGAATGATAAATAAATAATTAAATTGGTAAAATAAATAGAAAATTGATAGGCAGATAAATACATATATGTAGATAGAAAAATAGATAGATTGATAGACAAATAGATGTCTACAGATACCGGGTAAGTAGACAGACAGGGTGGCATTTCCACTCCCATCAGTTACAAAAAGTACAGACGCTGCTTAAAGTGCTTGCACGTTATCATTCACTGACCCACTGGGTCAAGTGAATCAACAGTTCATACGAAATTTCTTACACACCTCCAATATTTTTAGACTCTGTCCCAGTATCCTGAGGGCATGTCCAGTCTTCTCCTTTACACACACATTACTTACCATGCTTTCCTAATGTGTAACATCTTTAAATTTTTCATTTACCCCCCAGTTTTGACATTAGGAGCAAAACATATAGTCCATGAGCCAGGCAGCCAAATTTGACCAGTCAGGCTCACTCAGAGGGAGGAATTCTCATAGTGATTTTATGTTAGCCCTATTTCTCTAGTTTCAGAAAATGGGTGATAGCAATCTGTATCTCTTAGCCTTCACCATGCTATCACCCTGTTTTTAAACATATGTTGAAGCCTCGGAAATTTCCGTTTTTTTGGTTCCGGTTAGACTTATATCCATAAAAACTGTTGTAACTTCATCAATATTGCACTAAACTGCATGAAATTTGATATGTGACATCTTCACAATATACAGAAGACATATCTGCAACAATCAGAGCCATTTGCATCATTCAATGTTTGCATATAAAGGAGTATTTTTATCTCAAGTTGCACGTCAAAATTGAAATATAATTAAAACTGAAATCTTCCTGTAACTTTGGTATATCACCAAGACATATTTTATAAAAAATCCAAAATTATTTCATTTTAGTAGCAGGATGCCCTCTCAATCATATGGCATAGTCTCAGCCAATTTGTACTGATATTAAGGTGATATCAAGATGTTTATCATAAGCACTTCATGTCCGAAAATTGCTCAATTTTCACTTTTTAGAACAGTTTGATGATGATATTCTCAGTTTACTTGCAAGAAGAAGTCAGTGCAGTCAATTATGATTGGAGAAATTGATTGATAAATTACAGAGCATGATTTACAGGGCAAAGGGTGTTGATTTTGTATAATTTTAGTTAAATTTTGAATATATAGACAGCAAAGCCTATCACAGGAAAATGTGGATTCATGCAAATTTCTCAAAATGATTGTAAGAGCTTTAAAAAGCTTATTTTGATGATAACTGCAATATTTAGATTGCACCTGTACCATAATTACCCTTTAATCACAACACTTCATAGAAATAATGAACTAATTATAATAGAGAACCTACAATGGATTGGCTTACTAACAGTGACATTATAATGCAGGCATGTTCAACAAAAATAAAAGCTTAAAAGGTTATCAGATTTCAAACGTTTTCAATCTTTATGACCTTTCTCATCAATGTATACACCTTTTAAAAACAACAGCTAACCATCAAAATTAAGTCACATTGTCAAAACATGTTGATAAATTGTCATCATCCTCATCATCACTGTATTACTCTGTCACATGGTTCAGATCCTATTTTGGTAGAAACTTCATATGCTTCACCTGTTCACCCTGGCCCCCTTGAGCTCATCGCCACACGACTCCAAGCTGTGCTAAAGTTTCCTGAAACATACACCTGATTGACCTTATGCCTTCTTTTGCCGCAGACTGGTTGTGTAGGACCCAAGCACCAATCCCAGTTCTAGTCTTCTGGGCAATGACTTAAATGTGTCATCACTTTCGCTGATCTCAGATCGGCATCAGAGAGTAGAGGTTCAAGCTTATTGCCTCACCACAGCCTGTTTATCAGCCATTTTCTCAGCCAATGCATCGTCCCTGGTGTCGTAACCAAGACACTCCTAATGTGGGTAGGTCTATGTGTGTCTTTGTATTGCTCTCAGTCCCCAAAGGAATTTTCATAATCAGCCGCATTTTCACTTTATATATTTCAAGTTAAGTCTCAAACCTACCCTCAGTCGATAGCTATCCTGCACCCTCACTGGCCCTCAGCCGTTAAACAAAATCATACTTGAAGTCTCCCTGGTTGTCCCAAGACAAGATGTACATATGCTGCTCTCTGTCTAATGCATGCACTGTACAACATTTCTCTTATTAGCCAACAAAATTGTATATTATCTTTTTTTCTGTCATTTATTTTTCAACCCTCTTATGACCAAACCGTGGCCACTAGGGAGTACAATGGCCAGACTTGTCTCTCATAAATCAGCTCATGTTGTGAGTACATTCTCCTGCAAGCTTGTTTTGCCAGCCAAGACCTGTCCTGCTGAAGCTTCTCTGAACTAATCTGCGCAATCTGCCGTGGAACCTGATTTTGGCTCTCTATTATTTCCTTCACTCAATGTCAGAAGCTCCATTTGGCCTCTTGATTGCTTAACAGTCTGGCTTCAGACTAAGCTGGGTCATAATTATATCCAACTCAAATTGTTACAGGAGACTGCTAGCATATATATGTAAGTGTCCATTGGCCTTCATCAGGTTTGCTTGGAGCTTGTTTTAGACTCTCAGCAGCTGCTTCCTTGGTTTCAGCTCCTACTATTCCTCCTGGAGCCTCTCGTCTGGTCACATTTGCTGGCTGAGGATGACACTTTGGCCTGCCCACAGTCTCTAAACTGGTAGCTGTTACAAAACATAGCTATTCCTCAGACCATGTACACTCAGTTGCATAGATTATGCAGCCCCACTTTGGTGGATATACACTGTAGTCAGTAGCCATACATTGTAATGTCAACCAGACAATCTTTCTGGACTCCATTCCACCATTGGTCTTGCTCAAAGCTTTCACCAATACTTTTTCTCTTTTGGGATTGACAGATGGACTACTCCAAGCATCTTCCTTAATCTCTCCTCAAGTTTCTAGATCACCACCCAAGCTTCTGAATCTTCTACTTGGCCTGCCTGAATAATGCCTTTCTCCACTTGAGCTTGCTCCTTGCAAAATCATAGCTCTCTGGAAGTGGGTGCTCATCTCTTGCACATTTTTCACAGTATCGGGTGTGTGCACATCATCCAAATGCAGTGTCTTCTGCCTTGTTACTTTAAAAGCACATGGTTTTTCAAAGAAGTTGTGGTTTCCTTCTTGCTTGTCCACCTGTAACTTCAGGCTTGTCTGGCCTCCCCCAGTTCAGGCTATCACTCTCCTCAAGCTAAATGCCATGCTCCACTTGAGCTTGCTCCCCTGCAAAATCATAGCTCTCTGGAAGTGGGTGCTCTTATCTTGCCATTTTTCACAGGATTTGGTGCGAGCAAAGAAGTTGTGGTTTCCTTCTTGCTTGTCCACCTGTAGCTTCAGGCTTGTCTGGCCTCCCCCAGTTGATGCTATCACTCTCCTCAAGCTTCTGAATCTTCTTCTTGGCCTGCCTGTATAATCCCTTTCTCCACTTGATTTTGCTCCTTGCAAAATCATAGCTCTCTGGAAGTGGGTGCTCATCTCTTGCCCATTTTTCACAGGATCGGGTGTGTGCACATCATCCAAATGCAGTGTCTTCTGCCTTGTTACTTTAAAAGCACATGGTTTTTCAAAGAAGTTGTGGTTTCCTTCTTGCTTGTCCACCTGTAACTTCAGGCTTGTCTGGCCTCCCCCAGTTCAGGCTATCACTCTCCTCAAGCTAAATGCCATGCTCCACTTGAGCTTGCTCCCCTGCAAAATCATAGCTCTCTGGAAGTGGGTGCTCTTATCTTGCCATTTTTCACAGGTTTGGGTGCGAGCAAAGAAGTTGTGGTTTCCTTCTTGCTTGTCCACCTGTAGCTTCAGGCTTGTCTGGCCTCCCCCAGTTGATGCTATCACTCTCCTCAAGCTTCTGAATCTTCTTCTTGGCCTGCCTGAATAATGCCTTTCTCCACTTGATTTTGCTCCTTGCAAAATCATAGCTCTCTGGAAGTGGGTGCTCATCTCTTGCCCATTTTTCACAGGATCGGGTGTGTGCACATCATCCAAATGCAGTGTCTTCTGCCTTGTTACTTTAAAAGCACATGGTTTTTCAAAGAAGTTGTGGTTTCCTTCTTGCTTGTCCACCTGTAACTTCAGGCTTGTCTGGCCTCCCCCAGTTCAGGCTATCACTCTCCTCAAGCTAAATGCCATGCTCCACTTGAGCTTGCTCCCCTGCAAAATCATAGCTCTCTGGAAGTGGGTGCTCTTATCTTGCTCATTTTTCACAGGATTTGGTGCGAGCAAAGAAGTTGTGGTTTCCTTCTTGCTTGTCCACCTGTAGCTTCAGGCTTGTCTGGCCTCCCCCAGTTGATGCTATCACTCTCCTCAAGCTTCTGAATCTTCTTCTTGGCCTGCCTGAATAATGCCTTTCTCCACTTGATTTTGCTCCTTGCAAAATCATAGCTCTCTGGAAGTGGGTGCTCATCTCTTGCCCATTTTTTCATAGGATTTGGTGTGTGCACATCATCCAAATGCATGATCTTCTGCCTTGTTGCTTCAAAAGTAAATGGTTTTTCACAGAATTTGTGGTTTCCTCCTTGCTTGTCAACCTGTAGCTTCAGGCTTGTCTGGCCTCCCCCAGTATACAGGCTGTCATGGCATTGATGGCGGGAGACTGTTGAGTTAGGGACAACCCTGGTGCTGTCACAGGGGCATGTCAGAGATATTGACTGTTAATTTAGAAAATTCCTATTCTTTACTGGGTATATCTACAATGCTCTGTGAAAACCTCATCCCTGAGTGCCTGCCTTATATTTACTTGCAGTCATTAGCAGTACATCTGGATTGTGCCTTATCCGCCTTTGTCTAACCATCTTGTTATCTCCTGACTTGCATGCGTTGTCTCTGGGATTGCTTCCTGACCCAATAGTCTGAGCAATGTCTGGTACAACCTCCTTCTCTTTGTGCTGTTTGTTTGTTGTTTGTTTGTGTTTTACGCCTCTGCAGCACCTTAGTGGGCTATATCGAGGCAGGCGATCGCCGTATGATGATGAGATGAGAAGACTGTGAGTCTGGCACATACCCTATTAATTCAGGGATGCCTAGGATCTTTCAGTTGCCCCAGCATAGAATACTGGATACAACCCGCCTCCATTTAATGTTCCTTGGGCTCGGATTAAGTGCGTTCTCTTTGTGCTATTGGAATGGATGTTCTTTTTCCTTGGGAATGCTTATGTTCCATTTTCAGTGCAACATTGAACTATAATAGGTCCTTTCTACGTTTCTATCTCCTAATCAGCCATACAGACATGCCAAGATAGGATTTATGTCCTTCATTAAAGCAAAAAGCCAACCAATGAGACCACCTGGCAGCTGTATGAGCTACTGTTCTACAGATGTATGTCAGGATCAGATGATTTTGTCAAGCAATGCAATGCAACTTCATATTATGTCACCTCACACCGAAGTTATAGGAAGAAAATCATGCAAACAAGCTCACAAACTAACTAACTGTCCATTTTGGATCGTCAACACGCATTTATCATGCAATCCAGCTATTCTGAACTGATCATTCATCAGGAGATACCTGTGTGGTTCTAACTTTTTTTATTAGATTTCGCCAAAATTTAAATTTATGTATTCAAAATGTGACTTAAATTATACAAAATTAATAATTTTTACCTAAAAATCATGCTCTGTAATTTATCAAACAATTTCATCAATTATAATTGACAGCATTTACTTCTTCTTGCAAGTAAACTGAGAATATCAGCAACAAACTGTTCAGAATAGTGAAAATTAAGCAATTTTCGAACATGAAGTGCTTATGATAAACATCTTGATATCACCTTAATGTCAGCACAAATTGGCTGAGACTATGCCAAATGATTGAGAGGGCATCCTGCTACTAAAATGAAATAATTTTGGATTTTTTATAAAATATTTCTTGGTGATATACCAAAGTTACAGGAAGATTTCAGTTTTAATTATATTTTAATGTTGGCGTGCAACTTGAAATGAAAATACTCCTTTATTTGTAAACATTGAATGAGGTAAATGGCTCTGATTGTGGCAGATATGTCTTCTGTATATTGTGAAGATGTCACATATCAAATTTCATGCAGTTTAGTGCAATATTGATGAAGTTACAACAGTTTTTATGGATATAAGTCTAACCGGAACCCAAAAAACGAAAATTTCCGAGGCTTCAACATATGTTTAAAAACAGGGTGATAGCATGGTGAAGGCTAAGAGATACAGATTGCTATCACCCATTTTCTGAAACTAGAGAAATAGGGCTAACATAAAATCACTATGAGAATTCCTCCCTTTGAGTGAGCCTGACCAACCCTCTGGCTCATGGACTAATATAACTGGGCCCCTTATCTCAGCATCTGTCAATTTCGTTCTGTGGGTTTTTGCTACCCCCCTCTTTTTGAGCCACCCCCTCCTTTTCAGTGCACCCTTGTTGCTATAGCAACTGTAGTAGCAGGGGGTCAACCCTCCAGGAGAGAACTCGCCAGGCCCACTACTGGCATTGCATGCAATGTATACACTGTCACTGGCCTTTACAGGAATTTGCATTAAAGTTGACCTGTTGATTTCCATTGAAGTGATTTTCAGCAAAATTGTAATATTCAATATTAAACTGAAACTATTAAAATAAATCTGATAATTCTGGCCTCAGTAATAAGGCATATAACTTTAGAAACAATACCCACTAAGCACTGGGTTCAAGACTGGAAAATAATTAACTAATTGCAAATTAAAATATTTATTACATATTTCAGTAATTGTCAGCAATCAAATTATTTAGATAGTCTATCTTTGTATCGTTCTATCTTATCTTTCTATCTTATCTTATCTTTCTGTCTTATCTATCTTATCTTTCTGTCTTATCTATATTTCAAGATATATAATAATTTTTGTATTTTGTTTTCTTTTTGAGAGAAAAAAAGTTTAATGCAGTAATACTATGGTCTGTTGTCTGAAAAGGTGTGAACTTGAATTGGATGGCACTGTTGTTTTAATTGAGTCATTCATTACAAGAAAATGTGTCAGGATATATTGTACAGGTAAACGTCAAAGTCTGTATACATAGCAATTAACAAAATAAAAGGATAGGCTTATTATATTTCATATAGAACTAAATTTTATTTCAGTTTAAATTATTTCTATTCAGAAAGGGATAATAATATTATATTTGTCATAAAAATAAATTGAAATGTTGAATTTCTATGTATAATTTTCATTGGTCGGCATTTCCCCCCTGATCATTAAAAGGGATATAATTAGTGCTTTTGAATGTAATTTCATTATCTTTATCCAAATTTAACTGTAAAAATTTAAGAAATAGGCTATTTCACATTATCAAATCAACATTTAACTATGATTGTTAAGTTTATCTAATGCCACAGTATAAAGCTTGTAACAAGAAATTATTAAAAAAAAAAGAATTGTAGGGACCTAGTATTAAATATGAGGTTCTTCGAACACATATCTGTAATATTCTATTGATTTCTTATGTATGTGCTGTTACATCTACCTCCAATGTACCGTTCATATAACTGTGATTTAACAAACCTACCTGTTACCTCATGATTAGGCATGCCTAAATACAAGTGTTGGAATCACAGATACCAAACCAGGCAATGAGCCTTTGACATTATCTATCATGAACATGAAATTTCTATTTCAATAACAATTAATTCTGACTTGCATATTTGGATTGTTACCCTTTCCATGTGCTTATGAACATTAGAGCAGAACTTTGTGAGAAGTTGAATATTTGAGTATTTTGACACTTACTCATAAATACTCCATTAGAACGTGTCCACAACTCAATAAGAACGCTGTCCACAACTCAATAAGAACGCTGTCCACAACTCAAAAAGAACGGGTACCCTCAAGTAGAACACCACTGCAGTACACATAAATTGATGACACATAGTACTTGGCTGATTATTTTTGTCCCAATAGTAAGGGACCTTCCATGTCAATTACTTCCTAATTTGGAGTATGCAACACAGATCTGAGATGGTCCCTACAAAAAGCATCATTCTTACATCAGGTAGGTAGATAAAAGACAGCTCTGACCAGATAGATAGATGACAGATAGATAGATAGGGTCAGTGAATCACACACTGCAAGCAGTTTGAATAAGTAGCACTGCACCTAGATTGCTGCTGTGTATCCCGTAGCCATCAGTGTTACGTACACCTTTCCTATGCCCCTATCGTGTTGACCTCTAGTTTTTTAATAGTGGATTGCTAGCTCTTGGCCAAAAGTTTGCTGGCTCGAGTTGCCCCAAAACTGGCCAAAAGTGTTTTTAAACTTAAGGAACATTTATTTGGATCCTGACAGATTTTTCATTGAATTTTCTTTTCACAAATGCACATTTCAGCCATTTAAATTTAAAAGGGACATAGGCTATAGGCCTACTTATACGTTTTGTTGTTGTTGTTTTTTAACTCCATCAAAATATGGTATTTTCATAACTTGTATGTAATATTATTTCGTAACACTTAATGAGCTCTGATGGAAGTTTTTTTTTTTTGTGAACAAAAAACAAGAACAACATAATATTATGGGTTTGTGTAAACTTTCTAAAAACTATATCTTTTTATTATCCATTTAGCTCTGCACCTGTCCTGTAACTCGTCTTTCTTTTTGACATATGCCCAATCCTTTTTAGAAAGGAATACTTGTCAACTCATTGGATGAGCATCCTTGCTTCCACACTAATTTATAGGGTGTGTCAATAAAAATTTTTATGCAAATAGTGGACGGGTTAAGTGCAAAATATTGGCCTTTGACGTCAAGTCATGATGCAAAGGTCCCCTTTGGCAGAGATGGTCCTTGGGTTAAAACAAAAAAAGATTTTAGGGTAAGACACACGCCATATCTCAAATTCAAGATGGCTGCCAGCGGCCATTTTGAATTTTGTGGAAAATCCCGAAAAATTACTGATTTTGATCATAAATTAATGTGTGGCACACTAATTTCCATCAAAATAAGATGACCATGACCTCTGGAATAGTCAGAAATAAGTTATCATGAATTTCAAGATGGCTGACAGCAGCCATTTTGAATCTGTGTGGCCAAGATCAATATTAGATGGGTAAAGTGCACGTTGAGTCATTGGTGACTTCAAGTTATGATGTAAAGGTCCACTTTGGTATGAAAGTTGCTAATATCACCAATTCTATATTTTATCCCAAGGTACATGTATAATCACCATTTCAAAGATGGCTGCTACCAGCCATCTTGGCTGTTATACTTTATTTGTATTTTAAGTCATTTATTGCAACAATGAAAGTATCAATTCGGACTATCGAGTCACTGTAATGTGGCTACCCTCACTGAATCCATTTATGAGCTTATAAATAATGCAAAAGATGCATTGGACTAATTTCAAGATGGCCGCCAATGGTTATCTTTATATTTCCAAGTGAATTTGTAAAACATGAACTATTTGCCGTAAAATTAAGTGTAATACCTATTTCATGTAATTTTTGATGAATAATACATTTGTGTATCTAAAAGTGCTAAATAACCCTTTTCATTGTGGCTATTAATAGCTAGGAACAATCTCAGTAGGCCTATTTGACTGTTTGGGGTTATTTTTGATCAATAACTCACCAGATTTCATTCAAATTAATTTTTTTAACATGTGTAGCCAACGAAAGTCCCCACCTGGAGTGAATGAAATTACTTCTTTCCAGAAGGGCCCATGGTAGTGTAAATCAAACATCTGCATCGGGGCTTTGGAGTTAATGGTAGTGTAGCTCTCTGATGTCCAGACTAACCAGACACTGCTGGCAACCAGTGCATTTTTTAACATAGTAACTGGGAGACCAAATGGTCTCCCAGTGGACAGATTTGGTCTCCCAGTCATTGCTAAATTGGTCTCACTGGGAGACCTTTTTTCCAGAGACTCTGATTAATGACATATTTAGACGCCTTAATTTTGAAGTTCTTGTGTGCATTTCAAACTGAAGCTTCCTTCTTTCTATGTCAAAAATAATCATCAGCGCATCTCTTTACAATAGAGTTTTGCTTATATCATGAATTGGATTTTTAATTTCCTTAAATTAAAAATTTGTCTAACAGGGCAATTTAAAAAAGAATGACGAAAAGGTTTTTTAGGGGGAAAAAAAAGAATTTGCTTTAACTTTAAGACAGCATCTCCCAGAGTGGAAAATATCTTATATGATCATGCCACGTTAACGTTTTGCAATTGCTCTACCGTTCTCACCTGATGGACATATATTGATAAAATTGTTTACCTCCTGACGGTTCCTGCAAATCCACAAAAGCTGCAATTGTTACAAAGTTATATAGAGGATAAGGCATAGTCATTATATTTTCCTATTTGGTCTTCCCTCAGCCTATCCTCAACAATAGTAATTAATGTATTCTACTTATTGGAACATATGGATTTTATTTCTCACAAATTAGTGACTTCTTGTATCTAAAAATGTACAGTCTTGACAGCAAAATAACACCTCACTTTGCTTCAGACTTTAGCATGGTGAAGGCTATAGAGGAAATTTAACGAAAACTATGAAGCTTCAGGAAACTAGCCATTGGCTCAACAGTTCAAACTCCTTTTCTCAAGTGTTGTCAGTCCGGACCTATTTTTTATATTTGATGCATCTTAAAAACTAAACAATACATGTTGAGCATCACAGTACTGCGAATAATAGTTTAAGGTTGTTCCTTTGGTCTCCCAGTCGAAAATCCTTAAAACATGCTCTGCTGGCAACAGTGCACCAATTACCAATTAAGTCCTCACTCAGCTCTGGTACACCAATTGGAAACAGAGCCACAACCGGGGGTTGAATATGGAATGCTGGACAAGAAGTCAAGCTTGCTAACCATTGAACCACTGTGTCAGCTTTCTGAGAGGTATTTTGCGCATTCCAGATGGTGTAAAATTGATGAAGAAAATCTTGATATTAAAGTAACAATGAAAATGCTTTGAATGTTGAAATCCCATTGTTTCATTACAAAGTTGAGGTTTTAACACTAAAACTCCAATTTACTATAATTATCATACAAAACAAAACATAGTAATATTATGAAGTAACATTTGCCAGGAGATTGGACTCTCTCATTTTATGGAGGGGACAGTGAGGATTCTGTGACGAGGAGGAGATGGACACAGGCAGACAGGAACAGACAGCAAAGGGATGGGCTAAGCATAATTACGAGGAGCCACTGAGGTGTGTAGAGATAGGCATCAGCTTTGGTAACAGCTTGGGGGAAATGCAGGTATAAAGGAGGCATCTTTAGAGGGCAAATGTTTGAAAGGAAATATATAGTACGCCTTTTGTAAAGGAGAATACAGGGATGGAGGAGACAAGACCACAAGGCGAGGAGGGAAGGGTTGTTGGAGAGAAGGAAAGAGCTATTGGGGAAAAGGCGAGAGCTAGGCAGAGACAGAAGGGGAGAATTCGGTCACAGTAAGAGAGGTGACAAGATCATGTTGAAAGAATTGAGAAGGATGCAGGATGAGGCTACAGCTATAAAGAGCAGGCAAAGGCTAGGGAGGAGATGGCAAGCGGGGAGGTGCATGGTAGAATGGGTGAGAGGAGTCATAATCTAGGGAGGAGGCAGAGAGGAGGTTGTTTGAGCCCAAGATATGGAAAGGAGACAGAAAAGGAAATACAGAGAGAGAGAGAGAGAGAGAGAGAGATAGACAGAAAGCAGCAATGCATGGAGGTATGTGCAAAGGAGGGGGTAGATAGGGGATCTAAATGAACTCCCTGTAGGTGTACTGCATCGTGCATATACATTCAGACAAGCATGGCAATGATTCTGGCTTCCTGCCTCATCCGGGATCCCCGATCTTCTCCTTAGCACTTACCTTCTCCACCTCTACCTCCTCCCTCTCTGTGTAAATTTGTATCATGGTGCGTTTACTTCCTACTGAGTGTGGCCTTCAAATAAAACCAACATTTATTTTTTGCATCCCTCCTTGGTTGGGAAATCCATTATTTTCTGGCGTGACTGATGGGACAAAATCACTGTGACTGATGGGACTTATCTGAGAGAAAATTGTTTGGGTCACGAGTATCTAATCTAGGGTAAACACGTTCAAAATTGATTTAGTCTGTCAAATTTCAGATCGCTGAGAGTAAATAATGCAATTTTCATAGGCAAAAAACACCTAATTTCTATGAAATAAACAGGCACACACAACCGAAGGTTTTTATATTTTTCTACTCATTAGTAGTATTAAGAAGTTGGTTTGTAGTCAAAGAACGTTCAGAAAAAGATTTTTTAAATTTTTGCCTATTTTGATGCATTTTGCCAAAAAAAATGGATTTTGCTAAAATTTCAGATAAATGGAAAATCCTGCCTTTTTGCAAACGAAACATAGATTTACTGCATTTCAACAAGCTTCGTGAAATACCAGTTTAAATTTTTAATTATGCTAAAAACTTGGCAATTAGAGTTATCTCAAAAAATCACCAAAGTGGTACACTTCTGTGGAATTGACCAAATGAGTATTTTCGATATCATAAAGCAAAAACATTGGCTGTGCATGGACATGTGAATAAGTGAGAGAGCATTCTTTTTGGACACTTTTTCTGACCACGATTTAACATGCATAAATGGCATGAGTAGATTGAATACCATCAAACTTCTGATGAGTAAAATCGTCCCTTTCACAGGCAAAAGTTTATGCTAAAGTTTCAAAACTTTATTTTGTCTCATGATTTCCAAACATTTTCATTCAAAGCAGTGTACTGGATCTTTGCCAGTAACCATGCTTTGTGAAAGTAGTTTGGCGTAGTAATAAGGAGAGCTGTTATCAAATTATTGTTGACCCAATTCGATTTTCAAGGGACTGTCAGCATTCTGCTGCCACTTGTCAGTCCCGAACACAGAAAGCCTTTGAGTCATAGCTTGTCGTTTTAGGTTGTGATAATGGAAAGATTATCATAACTCAAAACAAGCTACAGTTTGTCAGCTAAAAAAAAAGTGCAACCATGTCACTCAATCATTTGAGCTGCCTCAAAATTTCAAATTTTACAGTTTGGTTACATCAAATTGAGTCCAAAGTTCGGTCCATATATGGACTATCCTATGGATACATGTAACCATGAGCAGACTGGCGACATTTTGGGCCGTGGCAAAATGAGTCAATGGGTCCCTCCATTCCTATTCTTGGCATTTCTCTATTTTTTGCCAAGATTGACGGAACCCCCAAATACCCCCCCCCTCCCCCAATGGTTGAGCTTGTAGCAGGTGCCATTCTGCCATATATACAATGACAAGCATAATGTTACCCACAGTTGAAGAAATCTTGAGAGTAGCCTCCCCATGAATCTTTGCACAACAGCCGCCTTTTGCGCTCTATGCCAGAGAAACTTCAAATGCTTTGGAGATTTGTGTAGTGGTGCTGTAGTCACAGCAGGCTGAAGGTAAGTGCCAAGCAGTTGATAGTATTTCAAGAACAATTGTTTTTTTGAAAATGCTTGGAAGCATTTTGAGCAATTCTACCCTAAAGAGGTAACCTACAGTAACTGCAATAATCATGTTTTTGAGAAAAAGCCGTTTAAAGTTTTCCCTGTGATCCAGCAAGTATAAAAAGGGAAAAATCACTAAATATTTGCCACATTTGTGTAAAAGAAGTCTAGAAAGTTAAATAGTGTTACCTTTGTAATAACTTTTATGCAGCTTCGAACAGATTATCCTACAGAGCTCTACAGTATCTGCATTTTCTGAGTAGTGGAACATGCCAATCTCCAATTTTCTTCAGTGATATCATTCAGTGTATATAGTATACTGGTGTTAAATGATTCGGCAGCCCTTTTTCATAGGCTTACATAGGTAGGCCTATAGATTGTTGTTATTGAAGAATTTCTACTTAAAAATGATATTCCAGTTTTTTCTCTCAAACTTACTACATACAGAGGTAAACTACAGTATCTGCACAGCAATGCTGCAGGGTCATTCCACAATAACTAAGACAAAACTGTCACTGGTGTTACTGTACAAGTTAAGAAACACAATTGAGTTAAAGTAAAACCAGTGACCAAATTCATAATTGTTTGAAATATTTCCCATTAAAATAAGAATTTCATTTGATTTTCTGACACCAGTGTTAACCATTTTTGAGTAACACCAGTGATGGTAACACCAGTGACAATTTGCTCTGAAATACCAATTGCTCCCACTGTGATGCAATGATTTGAACAGGAGTCGACAAAGATTGATCTCTATAAACAGGACATATCCTATGACTGAGGCAGTTTTTGAAAATTCTAGAATTATAGACCATTTTTGAGGGTAACACCAGTGACACAGAAAAAGAATACTCTTAATTTCAACTCACTGTAGAGCCACCCTGCACGCTAAAAACATATAAATGGGTCAAAATTTGAAAACGGTGAAATTTCACTCAGGAAAAAAGTTGATTTGAAATGAGGTTTAAAGGAGCTCCTTTTGATTTATTTTTGAAGGTAAAACAATCACCTTTCATTGTACTTTGATGTCCAAGGGTCAGGAAACACAGTTTCTATGTGCAGTGGAGGTAAATACCGGGGTAATGCTTTTAGGCGTCATTAACATCACGCTGTAAAAACCCCCAATATTTCTCAGAATTCCCACATTCGTATCACCTGGACTAATGCAGAGGGAGTATGAGGTACAGCCAGAACAATCATAACCACAATGAAAATAATTGGCAAATAATTACATTTTCCATTTTTTTTACCCTTCCATTAAGTTTTTCTTTCACACTACTTGATTTCAGTACATCAAACTCTGTTTAGAAACTAAATTGTACACATGCCAATTGATTCCCGCGAAAAAAGATCCGATGCAACACTTTTGAAACCTAAAATCAAGCAATAAATTTCCCAAAATTAGCTATTTTTGATCAGTGAATCTGTGACGTTAATGACAAAATATTATGCTCATGAGACTAATGGCCGGTTAAATTGCTCCTGAGCCTCCTACTTGTGCATGCAGTTCCATATAAGCTAGTAAAATATCATAAGTGCAAAAATTATTGGAAAATGTAAGAAATTGTATTGTTTCTATACTTATGCTGCACTCAGGAGTGGTATACTGTTGCAACAGTGGAAATAAATCAGGACTTCCAAAATGCTTGTGACATCTTGTTCACCAATGACTAGAGTCACTTCCATTGGGACTTTAGAATGATAACACCAAAACTGCCATTAGTACGACACATATTTTACTAAAACCATGTTCGTTAATGACATGTGATGTTAATGACAATTTTAAACAAATATTTCCTTGAACCAGTGAATACATCATATGATGTCAATCTTGGCTCACATTAAGACTTGTATACGCCAAAGCAAAGTTCCACAGTGATTTTTGTCCCGATATACATCACCGAAATTAAAAAGGAGGGCGTTTGTTAATGACAAATCTAGGTAGGACAACTGACATTTTGCTATGAATAGTGTAATTATCTATATTCCCTGCAGTTTATGGACTTGCAGATGATTCAGTCAGCTTGTAGGGTTTCTAAAGGTCATCAAAATTAAAGTCGCATAAAAAAATGTTTGTCGGTTGATTTTTTATGAGAAAAATCACTGGGTGTGACGTTAATGACATGAAATTGGAGACAACAACACAAGAGCCCCCTGTGGTTGGGTAAAAATATTAGGCAAGTCATTGGTTTTGGAATTTAATTGAAAGGTTGTTGATCAAGGTCCAATTTGAGGTACAAATGAGGTGGATTAAGGTAGCAAGGAAAATTATTTGTGCTGATTTGTCAAGGAAAATTCTAGTGGAGACAGGCCATTTTCTGGGGGGTAGGGCACTTTCATTCAATTTTTGGAAAGGATAAAAGTTATCTGCCACACATTTCCTGGGCCAAATTTTTGGTTGATATGTTGTTTAAAAAGAAATGACCACTATGAACCTTGTACGTACTTTCATGTCCGTGTGAATTGCTCTTAGACACTGGAGACAAGAATTTCAGCTTTACCAAATTTTGACCCACACGCCAAAATTTGCTGTTATCACAGATGCCTGTCCATTAGGGTGGCCCTTAAAAAAAAAGTTTGAAATTTATATGGGCCACCCCCTCAAATGATGCCTTTTATGGTAAAAATAGGCTGTGCCAAATGTCATTCAAATCGGTTAACATTTAGAGGTGGCCTGCTGACCTTGAAATTCTTGCATTTCAGTCATGTTGCCATACGTTCGCCGATTCGCGGTATTATATAACTAAGCCATTTCAAATCATACAACAATATTACTAGATTTTTTTAACAGGGCTGAATGAGAGCTTAATTTTGAATACCAACTTGGATGGTCTATGACAATTCTTCATGATCCCCGATACCCATTCGTCATGAGATATTTTTAAAATTGTTTGCTTTGATATATGATGTCTCTGAATTCAATCTGGAGGCAATGACTGTTAACCAGACCTTATAAAATGGATTATCAATGAGGGCAGCTCCTTGTCCTGATCAATGTTTTAGAAAAATAATGAAAAAAACCTTTCCTGGTCTGCAATGAGAGCCGGAAAGGATGCAGAATTACACCTTTTTGGGTGTAGAGCAATGGGACCTAAAATTACACCCAAAAGAGTAAATGCAATCTAAAAAGGCATAATAATCAATTCTTGGGTGTAGTGTGTCATGCTCCTGGGGTGTAAAAGTTAGGGGAGACCGGGGCTATTTGAAGCGCCAATTTCTTGTCGCGTTCTGCCGAGCTTGTGGAAGTAGATACAGGTACGAAATTTTGGCAAGTTCTAGCTACAGTATTCACCTTAACATTCCATGGAACAAATTTGTCTTAAATATTGACAAGTTCTCACCATGAGCTGGAAAGTACCACGAGACCAAGTGTTTCAAATAACCCCAGGGCCGGGGTTAGTTGAAACACCACATGGGGTTATTTGAATCATCAAGAATAAACTAGCAAATATCATATTTACTAATGAAACTGTGTTCAATAAACATTTATAATACAACAGCTGATTCCTTAAAAGCAATTAGGTTTCACAAATAGGAATGATGTGTTCAAGAATCTAGTACAAAAAATATGGAAAGCAGCAATTAAAATTTGAAGGAAAATTTGGAAATTTTTGGAAATAATTAGTATAGTTGTACAGTATGAAAAGTAATAAAACTATTCAAACAGTGATGTTAACTGAGGAGAACGAACTTTTATAAGGAGACGAGTCAATGGGGAAATGGCTTTGTGGATGCTGTCCCTTTCCTGCTTTGTATGAATTTGTGACAACTTCATTACCATGTTACCAAATGGCTTCCAAAATTACTCCGTTATAGTAATGGCCAATGCAAAGATCTCCTCTTTTTCTATTTAATACAATAATAATTTTCAGTGCCCCCAGGAATATGACACTCATGGACTACTGTTCAACATTGTCACAAGCAATTTAAAAGACTTCTTCAAGGGCTGCTTGGGATTTTTTGGCAGGCCCTCATTCCATTTCCTTTTTTGTTATGTACATTATTTCAGCAAAAAACACCAATATGATCAAACTATACATTGTAGCAGCGATTATCTACTTTGCTTTTGGTAATGATGGGACTATGCAATGCATTGCATTGCTTCAGTGTTTCAAATAGCCCCAAAGAGAATGCTTCAAATAGCCCCAACCCACCATGTGGTTAACGTCAACCATTATATCACCTTAACCAAAGGCTTACCAAAAAATGTCTTTGCCTATTGATTTGTAATACCAATGCCAATGGCTTCCAACTTGTAGTCAAATAACTTGCATTACTTATTTCGAATAGCATACAAGTCAAAATTACTTAAACTAAAAAAATTTACTTAAGAAGCACAAAAATCAACTTTACAGCCTAGTGAAGTACAGGATTCGAAATATGACTCATATTGGAGGTGATGTCATGCCTTGATGAATGAATAATCTGCCAGAAGTCAAACTTGGGTAAAAAAATGTAACCCCAGGGAATGAGGGCGAAAATTCAAATAACCCCGCGCTTCAAAT
Source organism: Platynereis dumerilii (assembly GCA_026936325.1). NCBI lineage: Eukaryota > Metazoa > Annelida > Polychaeta > Phyllodocida > Nereididae > Platynereis > Platynereis dumerilii. The sequence goes on along the minus strand of JAPTHN010000010.1, from coordinate 9,637,337 downwards.
AGCCCCGGTCTCCCCTACTCCTTTTAGTGGGCATACTCAGGGACCAAAATTAGAACCCAGGGGGTAAATAAACACCTAAAATTGTAAATAGTACACCATCAGGTGTAATGCATGACTCTGTGTGTTACACCTCTGAGGGTTTTTGCATACTCCATAGGGTGTTTATGTTTTCTTATACTGATTTGTTTTTAAACCCTGCAGTAATAGGACTATAGAAATACACCTTTAGGCGTAATTTAACCAATGGTACACCTCTCTGGGTTAAGAAATACCCCCTTGGGTGTTACAAATTACTGTGTTACTACTGTGGTGTTATATATATTGATGGTCTAACACCATAGAGAGTAATATATACACCTCTTGCAGATTAGGTCAACTCTCAGGTGAAACACTTCAGTATTACCTTCAGAGATGTTGTGGCTCTACTGCCTGTAGTAGAAAAAATTAATTGTCAATTTATTTACAAATTATGTAGCTAAAAAGCAATTTATTTCCATAATGAGAAAAGTAAAACTTCACATTGTGCAGGCTTTATTATTCCAAAATAACACTAAGCACAAGAAATGGCTTGTTGAAATTAAAAATAAATGACAAAATAACAAATTTTTATTGACGAAAGAAACTAAAAGTACATTGTAACAACAGGCAACAATACGGTTTGATCTGCGTCATTGGTAATTAAAACTAAAACGAGATGCTAGAGTTATTCCAAAATAAGATAAGGCACATTAGAACGCTGAAAACAAAAAAAAAATACTAATGGCAATATTAATAAAAGATATACAGTAACTGTCATTGTAAAGTAATTAAAAGTAAAAGTAATAACTAGAAACAATCTCTTTTCACGTCTGTATTTAAATGCATAAAGAGAACCTTTAAGAGGGACCGCAGTTAGTAACATTAACCATATAAAATGACTCAAGATGCATGAAAAATATGAATGGCATAATTAATAATGCATCTTAATTCCATAATTAATACATATTATTATGTCAAAAGAAATTGAAAGTGACACTGGCAGATGTGTTCGACATCTGTACTTTGATTTCATGTGTTATCATGACCACGAGCACGAGGAGATCTTAGATGACAATAAAACAACTAAATCATATACATTATAAAATTGTAAAATGATACAAGGCATACCTTACATGGAATATTACTTTGTACATAAATATCACCTGGTTGCACACATCTTCAATAGAACATGGAAGGATTACAATCAAAAAATGTATGCCGTACATTAATTTGTTTGAATAGCAATGTTTATATTAATTCCTATGACCTACAACACTACAAACGAATAAACAGCACATTTCAAAACACTAAACTATTAAAAATAGCTATTGCCATAGTGGACTTCGCAGTGTGAATATTGTCATTATTCACACAATGGCACATTCAGTTTTTCCAGCAGGTCACATTCTTCTGCATCAGGCTTGCTGCAATCTTGGACATTGCAGAAAAACTATTGAATCCTCATCTTTAGCTTAGAAAAGGCACTGTTGATAGTGTAGAATGACGCAACCAGTATATCAAATGCTATGAAGAGACTCATTGTCCAATGTCCATGCCATAGGTATATTAAAAAAAAAAGAATTGCACTCTTCACTAAGTACAACACCTCTTTCCAGGAAATAGCTGAGAGTGCATTATGTGGTATATGTACCCCTTTCCATCCAGGACATAGTCAATCTTATCTTGCAACTGAGGAACCAGGGCGATGAATGCTGCAAACCTGCATAAGTCTGAAATAAGAATATTTTCAGTCTTGAATAACAATTCAACCATAACGGAATTACAACTGTGTAATTGCGTATTTAGAGTATACGCCACTAGCCCTTCGGCCTAAAAAAAGCACGAGAGAGATAGGAAAAAAAGAAGCAAATTACCATGCGTTCGCTGCAGTGGCACCTCCCCCAAATCAGTTTCAATTTACACTCCTGTTTTTTTAAATTGTTTATTAATGTTGCACTTATAAATTTACAAACAAATCTGCAATCATTATAGTACTAAATATAGATTGAAGAGTAGAGATTGCAAAAAAGCTGAACATTTAACTTAAAGAGACACTGTATATATATAATATATATATATGCAAAATGATTATATGGATGTTACTTACTCAAGCATTCTATCTATGAGACAGATGAAGTAATGTCCGGCAGCAAGCTCTTTACAAAAGCTTCTCCTTTCTAAGAGGTTTACTATTTATGGTATTTAATTAAGTTAACCATGTCAAATCAATGTAAACAAATGTTTACATTGATTTGACATGGTTAAAGGACAACTCCACCCAAAATGACAAATTTGATCAATTTTTATCTTGTGAAAGTATAGGGTGCTGCAAGTACGTCCTACCAACGCTTAAAAAATTGGTTTTAACCTGAAATTAGGAAAATATATGAAATTGGGTTTTTAGCAAAATTTTGTGGCTCTTCAGCATGTTCAGTCAGCTGATGAGTGACGTAGAGTAGGGTGGGCCTCCCCCTCTCCTTCAATTAACTGAACAAATCTCAGGTGTGGAGTCCTTCTATTTTGTCCAACTAATATGCCTGTGACAAACTGTCAATGAATTAAGAAACTGATATAATACTAACTGTGAAATGTGTGAATTTGAAGAATAAAACAATTCACAACTTACAATCATTCAGCCATGCAGTGAAATCTGATTGGTTGATTTTCTCAAGGTTGAGAGTAAGCAGTGACTGATTTGGACCATAATTTGCAAGACCAGACCGCAAAATGTACAATCAGGGCCTAATTAAATGTATAATGATGACCCCCATGCAGCTTTCAAGCAAAATACACCATATCTATCTATCTATCTATCTATCTATCTATCTATCTATCTATCTATCTATCTATCTATCTATCTATCTATCTATCTAACTATCTAACTATCTAACTATCCATCTGGAGGGAGGGTTGGTCTAGTGGTAGTATGCTGGGCTGCCAATCACTGGGTCCAGGGTTCGAATCCAGCTCTTGCCTGGTCACCTGGGCCTATGTTGGACAGCTGTTTCAAGCATCCTTCGCCTCATTGCCGTGTCCTCTCCCTGTCCTAATTAGCCTACCAAGTGCATAAATACAGGATGTAAAGCCCAAATCATCCATCCATCCATCCATCTATCTATATGCCTGTCTAGCTGTCTATCTATCTATCTATCTATCTATCTATCTATCTATCGATCTATCTGTCTGTCTGTCTACACATATTTGTCCATCTTGACATTCTGTCTTTCTGTCTATCTAAAATACAAGTTGCTGCCATCACAAGATGCGTTCTGGACTTGGCAAATATGAGTCAAATTAACCAGTGCCAAATAAAGTCTCAAGAATCAGCCAATCAGCACCCCAGAATTTATAATTATTCTTATGATTGACAGTTGGGGCGGAGTTGGCTGCACAATAGACCTTATCACAAGCGTTTGCAAGACATTACACAGCTTCAGTTTGTCGCAAATTTATACTGTCGGCTTTTTTAGTTTTATCTTCTTGTTCATAAAACATTTCACAGCTAGGCCTCACCATTCTTTCATACATCCAAAGGTCATAAAAGGTCGTGTATTTGAATATTCATTACCCAGTCCTATGTGTCTTGCTCAGTTTCTTCCTACAGGAGTCGCTTTTGCTTGTGCCACAAATTTGGCCAAAATCAGTAACTAAAACAATTTTTTTCATGGGTTTATTTTGGGAGAATTTCAAAAGGATCACTGTCGTGTTTCTGTAAATGGTACATCTGAAGCTCTCAATCAATAAAAAAATTGCACTATTGTGTGCCTTTAAAAACGAATGATAATTGAAAGAAGAATTTTCTGTCACATCACTTTTTGGATATACTTCAGATATTGTGAAGGGTGCACTATAAAAGCAGTAGCTGATAATTTCCATTTAACAATGAAAATAACTTCTTTAAAAGAGGGGAGGGAAAGGCATATGATTAGAAACAAAGTCCTAATATTATGATTTTGCTGTAAACATCTTGAGTGACACAAAAGACTCAGTTACGGTGGAATGACCCTGCAGATACTGTACTTCACCTCTGTTTGCATCAAAATTTTGCAGATACTGTACTGTTCTGTAAATTTTTACCCTGATATCTCAGTATTCAGAGGAGAGGATTGGGACTTTAAAAATTTACCACAAGATAAAGCTGTAAGTAGGTGATACAAAAGTGGCATTAGTCCAATTTCGACCGCAAGGGCAGTTACTCTTTTTTTCTTCAAACCACAATGCAACCTTCAAATCACAACAATTATGGATAGACAAAAACAATTATTGGTAGTGTTTTTTTTCATTGTTCTTCATGTTTAAATTATTTTTCATTTGCCATGGAAAAGAAAACTCCATGCACCCTGCCCAGCTCAATTTTTTAGGCCAAATCTAACAAACTGGCTGTGTGTTTTGATCATAGAATTTATGGAAATTAATGTCGGACCTTCAGAAAAGGTATTTCTTGGAAGGTTTTCAGACGTTCATGGTTTATTCCATTTCCTTCCAAGCAAATATAATTTATTCATATTTTCAAACTAAATTGGTGACACAATTGCTAAATACTTTTTCCGTCAGTGCCAGATAGTATCATCGCTTAGCACGGGTTATCCTAAAGTGGTTAACTCCTATAACTTTACCTTTAACAGGGTTAGAGTAGGTCGGGGCAAGAAGCCCGGGTTAGGTGAGAAGCCCCCCCAGGGTTATATCTAAACTTACATTTTTGGTGCTTCTTCTTATTGATAGGATTGAAGCTAGAGGCTTTTTAGGTGACTTCACAAATTTTCAGGGCAAACATCACCAAGCCATAGTAGAAATTAAAGCAACAAAAAAATATGCATGGTTTTTGTAACTTTGATTAATTCGAAATTGGTTGTCAGAAATAACTTTTGAAATTTGTGAAAGTATGATGGACATCTGTATTGCTTCACTTTTTGACCATCACATAAATATGATTTGGATCATATTTTTTGCATTTTAGCTCAAAATATAGAGGTCAAATTAAAATATGTGGGTTTGGGGCGAGAGGTCCCACATGGTATGGGGCATGGGGCCCCCCTTCACTGAGGCCTCGAAGCTGCTTCAGGAACCATTTAATAATTGTACTTTACCTTTAATCTTGATAGAATAGCTAATGAAAAACAATCAGCATACAAGCAATTTCATAGCACAGAAACTCTCTTAACAAAAATCCATAATGATGTTATGCTTAATCTGAGCAATGGGGAAGTGACAATGCTAGTATTGCTGGACCTGTCTGCTGCATTCGACACAATTGATCATGGGATTTTGTTAGAAAGACTGCGTAACAGGTATGGGGTGCAAAGTGCAGCCTTAAGATGGTTCGAATCTTATATCTCTGAAAGGGCACAGTCAGTGATAATAAATGATAAAACGTCAAGCAAACTTCCTCACAGTTTTGGAGTTCCTCAAGGTTCCAAACTCGGACCAATCTTATTTAACTCCTATGTTGCCCCAGTCAGTGAAGTAGCACGTAGAAATGAAGTTCACGATCAGAAGTACGCTGATGATGAGCAACTTATCCTGTCGTTTAAACCAACCTTTTTGGGTGAAGAACATGCAAAACTGAAAATGGAAAATTGTATTGCTGAAATCAGAAATTTCTTGCATGACAACAAGCTGTGCAATAATGGAGATAAAACTGAACTTCCTCTGATTGGAGCACCAAACCAACTGAAGAAACTTCAAATGACATCTATCAATGTTGACAATGTTGAAATCAAAATTGTCAACCATGTCCGCAATTTAGGAGTGCTCTTCGACAAAAATATGACCATGGAGAAGCAGATCAACAAAATGTGTCGTAGTGCATATTTCAATCTGAGAAACCTATCGAAACTCTGAAAAAACCTGGGCAAAGAAGTAGTTAAAACTGCTGTCAATGCACTTGTCACTCCTCATTTAGACTACGGAAATGGGCTGTTGTATGGCACAGCTACCCGATTGATAAATAAACTTCAGGTTGCTCAAAACTCGGCAGTTCGTTTAATTGAGAGATTGAAAAAACACGAAAGTGTCAGCCAGAGTAGGAAACAACTGCACTGGTTACCAATCACAGCAAGAATTCAGTTCAAATTGATGACAACTACATGGAAGGCACTTAACAATCAGGCACCGCAATACATCCAAGAACTTGTTCAAGTCAAATCTCAACAAGAACATAACCTGAGAAGCAACCACAAGCTGCTGTTAGCAGAACCTGCTCCATGCAACAAAAATAAGTTTGAAGATCGAGCATTTTCCTATGCAGCACCAAAACTCTGGAACACTTTGCCTGAAAAAGTGAGAACTGCACAAACATTAGAAAGCTTCAAGAAGAATCTAAAAACCCATTTGTTTCAGAATTCCTACAAGTGATCTGATCTGAAAAAGCGCTGATGAGCAGTTTACTGAAATTAGCGCTATATAAATCCATATTATTATTATTATTATTATTAATTGAAATAGAAAAAAATTGGCCGAAATTGAAAAAGGGCAAAACATTTTAAAAAATACATACATGTACATTGTATAAACAGAAAAATTCAGAAAGAGTGAATAGAATGCCTTAAAAATGATAGAAGAACACCAAGAAATAACTTTCAAGCTAAATGCACTCGCAAAAAAAATTGCCAAAGGATTATAATAGGGGGGCTTCTTGCCCGATGGATGGGGTAAGAAGGCCATTTTAATTTTTTTTACAAAAAGGGCCGTAACTCCTTTATTAAAAGTTTTAGACATTTGTTTCACTAGATATAAGTAGAGTCAAGTGATCCCTTCCTGACAGCATAAGCATTCTAATAATTGACCACAAAAAGTAGGTCAAATAACACCTCAAAGTTAAGGGGGGCTGCATGCCCCGTGCTACTCTACTGGAAAAAAAAACTTAGCCATGTTTTAAGTTGGCTTGATGTTATATAATGACTAAATTATTTTCCCAGTAACCCAATTAAAAGATAAGTTATAGGAAGTTATAGGAGTTAACCACTTTAGGATAACCCGTCTTAAGTGTTAATACAATCTGGCACAGCTATGCCATGGCAAAGCAGTTCAGGTGTTCCAGCTGAAACAATCCACCACAAACAGGTATTGCTCAAGAAGCTGAATCCAGACCCCAGGCGTCTGAATTTCTTAAAAATTGCCCGACATGCCCTTCATAATTTTTGGTAATACCAAAATTATGAGCTCCGAAATTATAGGTATGATACTCATCCTGAGGAAGAAGGGACCATGCATGTCCTCTTAAAGGACAACTCCACCCAAAATGACAAATTTGATCAATTTTTATCTTGTGAAAGTATAGGGTGCTGCAAGTACGTCCTACCAACGCTTAAAAAATTGGTTTTAACCTGAAATTAGGAAAAATATATGAAATTGGGTTTTTAGCAAAATTTTGTGGCTCTTCAGCATGTTCAGTCAGCTGATGAGTGACGTAGGGTAGGGTGGGCCTCCCCCTCTCCTTCAATTAATTGAACAAATCTCAGGTGTGGAGTCCTTCTATTTTGTCCAACTAATATGCCTGTGACAAACTGTCAATGAATTAAGAAACTGATATAATACTAGCTGTGAAATGTGCAAATTTGAAGAATAAAACAATTCACAACTTACAATCATTCAGCCATGCAGTGAAATCTGATTGGTTGATTTTCTCAAGGTTGAGAGTAAGCAGTGACTGATTTGGACCATAATTTGCAAGACCAGACCGCAAAATGTACAATCAGGGCCTATCTATCTATCTATCTATCTATCTATCTATCCATCTATCTATCTATCTATCTATCTATCTAACTATCTAACTATCTAACTATCTAACTATCCATCTGGAGGGAGGGTTGGTCTAGTGGTAGTATGCTGGGCTGCCAATCACTGGGTCCAGGGTTCGAATCCAGCTCTTGCCTGGTCACCTGGGCCTATGTTGGACAGCTGTTTCAAGCATCCTTCGCCTCATTGCCGTGTCCTCTCCCTGTCCTAATTAGCCTACCAAGTGCATAAATACAGGATGTAAAGCCCCAATCATCCATCCATCCATCCATCTATCTATATGCCTGTCTAGCTGTCTATCTATCTATCTATCTATCTATCTATCGATCTATCTGTCTGTCTGTCTACACATATTTGTCCATCTTGACATTCTGTCTTTCTGTCTATCTAAAATACAAGTTGCTGCCATCACAAGATGCGTTCTGGACTTGGCAAATATGAGTCAAATTAACCAGTGCCAAATAAAGTCTCAAGAATCAGCCAATCAGCACCCCAGAATTTATAATTATTCTTATGATTGACAGTTGGGGCGGAGTTGGCTGCACAATAGACCTTATCACAAGCGTTTGCAAGACATTACACAGCTTCAGTTTGTCGCAAATTTATACTGTCGGCTTTTTTAGTTTTATCTTCTTGTTCATAAAACATATCACAGCTGGGCCTCACCATTCTTTCATACATCCAAAGGTCATAAAAGGTCGTGTATTTGAATATTCATTACCCAGTCCTATGTGTCTTGCTCAGTTTCTTCCTACAGGTGTCGCTTTTGCTTGTGCCACAAATTTGGCCAAAACCACTAACTAAAGCAATTTTTTGCATGGGTTTATTTTGGGAGAATTTCAAAAGGATCACTGTCGAGTTTCTGTAAATGGTACATCTGAAGCTCTCAATCAATAAAAAAATTGCACTATTGTGTGCCTTTAAACTCCCAGATTTAGGTACCGTACTACCGTACTGCATGATCATTTTGGAAGCCCTCGGTTAGCCTCAGCAAAAGGGTTGAACATGTGCATACATCTTTGGAATGCAATGGAAAAACTCTTTGAAATACTGTTAGACTGTCAAGAAATATTTTTGGTCATAATCAATTGCATTTTTAAATGAATTTGCATGATCAATATCTACACTGCCACAAACAACCCCCCACAATGTAGGAATCTGTCGAAAGATATAGCCGCGCTGCATGGGTGCATTATTATTATAAAGCTTTATTCGTTCAGAAAGACATATAATTATATATAAATATAGATCACAGAAATTATTCTTAGAAAAAAACAACAAAAAACAACAGCGAAAGTAAAATAAAGAGAAAATAAAGAGAAAAGGAGTAAAAGTGCCTTACCCCTAGGCTACGATTTTAACAGCACGTCTACTACACGCATGTGCAGTACAACAGCATTATGATGAATATAGTATACGCCCCTGTACTGGGTGTCTGTGCTCACAGGAAGAAGAACAATGGAACAACCTGAGTACCCTGAAACATTGGTCAAAGACCTAACTCAAACATAAATACTATACTTTAAAAATTGAAGTCTTCGATATATGTACATGCAACAAATTCTGGAACACCAAAGGAATATCATAGGGCTACATGTACATGCTTATCTTTCTTTGAACCCTCACCAGCTTGTCAGTGAGGTGTACCAGAGTATGATACCTGAAATTCAGAGGCTTTGCTTCACAAGATTCCGGCTAAGCTCGCACAGAATGCGTTATGAGACAGGAAGATGGGCGCGAATTCCTGCTGATCAGAGGACGTGCCAATGTGGGAGCATCCAAAACGAGAGCCACATCTTGCTGCATTGTGGATTAGTAGCACATCTTAGAGAGGAGATGAATATTCGCGGAGAAACAACAAGTGACATTTTTGATGTTGAAAATAATGGCGCCAGTTTGCAGTGCAATTACTGCTTTAATTTGCTGAAATTATTTGAGTGATGACTGTCAATTGCGAGTAACTCGGGCATGTATCCAATGTATAATATCTTTGCCAAAATCCACCATAGTCAGGAGTGAGCGATAATGAGTGATTTAGGCATGCACCCAAAGGACCTATATTTTGCCCAAAGGCCTCGCGGATATTTTTAAGGATGCGATGACTTTGGGAGAGTCATGTCAAAAGGAGTCGTAATGCCCAAAGGCCCTATAGTTTGCCCAAAGACATTTTTGTCCGTGTTTTAACCATCTATCTCACAAATGAAATAATCAATGAAATGAAAATGAAATTAAATGTTCAACCCAATGCAGAATGGAAATTAAATGATAATGAAATTGAAATTATTAATGTAATGAAAGCATCAATTATATGAATTATTATTATAATTATAATTATGACATTTATTGTTGTCGTTGCAATTCGTAGCTGCTACTACATCAGCAAATGGTATCTGGTAATGTCACTGGTATACCACTCATCTATATATACACTCACCAGCAAAAGTAATCATACCAAAAATCATTCAACTGCGACCATTTCCTGTTTTTCTCTGGTCCATTTTATGCAAATTTGAGATTTAGCAAAAAAAAACACCTTACGTTCAATTTATAACCAAAAGGATGATGTCATTTGAAAGCATGCCTAATCAAGGACCAAAAGCCGAAAAATCACCTCAGCAACTTCATTTTTAGATTTTACACAAAACTTTGAAATTTTGTGTTTCACCAAGTTTAAAACACAGTGATGAAAATGATTGAGTTTCATGCCTTTTTAATTGTGATATTTTTATGAAATTCTCACAAATTGTTTCCAACATGTCTCAGAGATGCTCGAAAAAAATTCAAGGCAAAATTCACTGAAACACCCCACAGGCCAGTCTGTGATCAATACTTTCACTTCTCAATTTTTATAGTTAGTCTCTTTCCTCCGAAATGTTGTAAATATACCTTTTCAAGTCCCAGTAGGGTTCCATATATATGATCCTGACTGCTTGAATATTCATGAATAGGCTGCAGAATTGGTATGGTAGAAGTTCATGATGTGTTCCACTAAGGACAGCTTAAATTGTAGATATATCTAATTTACAGCTTTAAAATATGTGAGATTTGTCTATTTTTAGTTTTACCCAAAACAAGAGGAAATTTGCCCTTCCGAGGCACTTATTAGCCTTATAACACTAAAGACAGGTACCCCTGACCATAAAAATGTGATGTATGGTTATATAAATATTGTGTTAGAGGTATTACACTGCTTTAAACTATCACTGATATCTCAAATTGGTCATTGAAACCTACAGGTGATTCAATTTGGGCGAAATTTGAGAAAATATGAAATTTTGGCCTATATTTTCATTTTCAAGGGGTAGGGGATTATTTTGAAGGTAGAGCATTGGTTTTGGTGTCAAATTTTAAGTTTTGATGGTGTGAATCATGTCCCGAGTGGACGCATTAATATTCCTACTTCAATAATTTATCACGCCCTCTACAGGCTATGCTCATTGATGTATGATGTAACGCCATAGCATGAGTGACTTAAATTTTATTGTGTTCTGTTGTCATTACGGCATTAAATCTTTGAATTGTCATCCTGATTGATTGAAGCCATTACCCAAGGGGCACACGACGTAAATCACGACGTTGCTAATTGGTGGAGGGCTGGTCTGTTGGTCACTTAGATGACTAGATATGTATGGTAGAGATTATTTTGCCACAACGTGAACACGACGTCGGGGTTTTTTACAACATTGCCACGATGTCGCAAGCTAACGTCGAACAATTGACATTGCCTCACAATGTTGTGAAAACGTTGCCACAACGGTGCTTGCTAACGTCATATCTTTGATGTTGCTTCACAACGTTGTGACAACATAGTTTCTACCATACAATTCTTCGTCATTTGACAAACAGGTTGACGTTGTTGCAATGTTGCTATGTACAACGTAGATGTGCCCTTAGGGTATTCATTTAGTGACACAAGAACGACAATTATTAGTAGTTATTATTATGTTATTATGATTAGAATAGATACTGACCACTCTGGCATGTTGTTGTTAAAATTGTCAAATTTTAATGCATTTTCTGAATTATGCGGTATATTTGCTGCAAGAATTTGCCAAAGTACACTGACTGTTGGGTATCATATCACTAAATTCATCAATGATATTTGTTTGCGTTCAATACAAATCCCGTATTATATTTGCTGAATAGAAAGAAATTAAGGACATGATAAAATTCATTTGTTAACTGTTTCAATCCTACATGGCCAATTGTGCAGCGTACGTAAAACGTACGAAGCTCTTTCTTGCGTAATTTGTACGTAAATTGGCTGTTTCCACTTATGAAATACGTACAAAAATGTGCGTGCGTAAAACATACGGAATTTTTCGTATGAATTTCATCTGTGTTAAGTTGGTTTTTAGGCTTTAACTTGATTTTTTTGCTGATTTTTTTTAGTAGGGTCAATGCAAGGTGTAAACTAAAACCATTTGTGATAACCAACTTGCTCTAAAATGGCCAAAGTAAATGAAAAGTACCTGTGTGAAATTTGTATGAATTTGCAAGAAATTCGTACAAAAATGTACGTATGTACTACGGATCGGCTCTTGTTTTTGAGTTTCGTGCGTAGGGTTTACGTACGTTATTCGTATGCCACACAATTGCTAGTGTATGGAAACAATATCGAATTTAATTAGGCACCAGATTTAGTAAATTTTCTGATCAATGCAGCATAGCGATAAATTTAATAAGACAAGCAGCTCCCTGTAAAGGAGAAATTATTGAGACAAAAATAACTATCCAAATAATTAAAAAAATAGAATAAATTTAAAGATAATTTTACAGGCTTTCATATGATAGCCTCCATGCTGTTCTGTGGTTAATTCTAATGAACTTCTGAGGCCAAATGTACCACCCAACTTCAAAATTTGGTCTAAAATTGATACATTTTTGCTTTGAAGACAACTTCAAGTGTCTCAAATACTAATTTATTGGTCTCAATTGAACGATAATTTTGTTAGCTTTCATGTGGTACCATCCATGTTTTCCTTAAATTAATTTTCGGGAAGATGTGAGGCAAAACGTAACACCTCCATCTGATGTTTTTGACCAAATTAAACAATAAAACTTCATGGCTCTTGAGTAGGTTTGTTCAGACTAGACTAAGACTTTTTTTTTGTTTTCTTATGTTTACAAACTTTTTCCCATGCTTTGGACCCTGCTGAAGCAAAATATGACATCCATTTTGGTCTCAAATGATAGGAAGCATTGCAACAAGCCTGATGTTTCAGCACTCAGAATCCTTAAAAAAAACGCTAATGGAGAATGATTTGCTCACATTTATGGCCATTATTGCTGAACTATCCAACATACAGCAACAATTTTGGCACCAAATGAAAGCTTAATGAATTTACCATGTGTTAAATTATATATATTTTGTTATACATGTAAATTTCTATTGCCACATTGAGCTTGAAAGTTTTGCCACCTAATTTTCCAACAGGGATTGTCACATTCTCAGCCATACAAGTAGCATGTGAACTATGATACATAATCAAACATTTTGGCACCAAATTGAAGTTTATTAGATATACACCATGTAATAGTGACTGTCATGTATGTATCAATAATAAATTCTTATTCCAATCATGTTAATTGCTCCGTGAAACACAGACAATAATGTGACGTGCACACTGTGCAACGTACATGTGTATTGCATATCAGCATAGAAAATTCACAAAATTCACTGTCGAGCCACTGTCATTTAAATAACAATAACAATAACAAATTTTAATTAAAAGTCACATTGTAAAATAACAATAAAACTCTAGCAACCAGTGCTATTTTGTGACAAAGGAGTATTTACACTATATACAAGTTAAAATAAATTAAAACATGGTAAAAATATAAAAACATTGAGCGTAAGATAATTACGTAAAAGAATCAGAGTAGCAGTTATTAATATAAAACCATATGCTACTTGGAAAAACATGTTTTTGCATTAAAAGTTTAAAATCGTCGAGACTTCCAGCTTCTTTTATATTATTAGGCAGCTGATTCCAGATTTTCACCCCAACATAGACAAGTGATAATTTACCATAAGTAGTTGTATTAGGATATTTTAACATAAAATTTAAAGTATAATTACTACTGTGGCTTTGGAAGAGTTCATTAACAAAGGATGGAAGTAAGTTATTTGCTACTTTATACATTTCAATTGCGATTTTAGCAATAAAAGTTGAACTGACATTTCTAGAGTTACATTCTTTTAATAAGTCTTCGAAACCTGCTTCAAAGTTACCGGTAACAAATCTTAGAGCTCGATGCTGAATTTTACATAATTTTTTCAAAAGAGTTTTGTTACATAAAGACCATATGACTGGACAATATTCATAGTTGGCAGATATAAATGCATTATATAATAATAATTTAGTCTCATGATCAAGAGTATTACTTAAACGCATTAGAGCATTTACTTGACGGCTAGCTTTGGTACAGACATTTTCAACATGAGTGACAAAGGAAATTTTTTCATCGATAAGGATTCCCAAATATTTTATGCATGTTTGACTTTGAATGACAGTATTATTAACAGATAGATTACCTAGATCAGTATTACCAAAGGATATTAGCTGGAACTTATTAGGATTGGCTTTCATGCCATTTGATGTAAACCATTCTAACATATTACATAGATTTGCTTCAAGTACTGATTTTAACAATTCAACTGACTCGGCATGATATGAGATTACATTATCGTCTGCGTAATTATATATCTGACAATTCTTAACAAGGAAAAATATATCGTTAATAAATAAGTTAAATAGTATAGGGCCTAACACAGACCCTTGAGGAACGCCCTTTTTAATCTTACACCAAGCACTTCTAGCATTTTCTATCTTAATACGTTGATGCCTATTACTTAAATAGTTCTGAAATATTTCCAGACAATTTCGGTTAAAACCATAGGCATTCAATTTAGCCAATAAAAGTTCATGTGGGAGCACATCGAAGGCCTTGCTTAGATCCATACTGACTGCCGCGGCAAACTTGTGATTGTCGAGGCTAGACTTCCAATCTTCAACGGCTTTTAAGACGACACATTGAGTATTGTGACATTTTCTATAGGCAGCTATTCTGTTATTAAATATAGTATCTGTATAAATATACATTTGTGAATTGATCAATTTTTCAATTACAATATTTAAGCTAGGCAGAATGCTGATTGGTCTATAGTTAGTTTTATCATATTTGTCACCACTTTTGAAAATTGGCGAGACTTCGGCTTTCTTCAGGACAGACGGGAACACTTTATCACTGATGATTCTGTTGAACAGTCTAGCGATGACACTTGCAAGAGATGGACCGCCAATCTTCAGCAGCTTTGGTGGGAAGGAGTCATGACCAGTAGCCTTGTTCGGGTTCAAGACTTTAAGGACTTCGGTAACATCACGGTTGTTGACACTATTCAGAGTGAAAGAGAGGTCTTGATTTCGACTTTTGATAACATTTATACTGGGGTGGTCTTCATAATGGGATATTATATCACAGATGGAACTGTCTTCAAAGTCCTCGTTAAGGCCGATATTATCCGTGATGGTGCTAAAGTGGTCGCTGAGAATGCTAGCAATCTCAGTAGGCATGGTAAAGATTTTATCATCATCTTTCAAAGCACAGAAATCGTTCTGGCACTTCTTATTAGAAAAGAAAGGACGGATGGTTTGCCAGAAGCTTTTGTCACCACGGGAGCAGTGGTCACGAAAATAATTCCGCATGGACGATCGTTTGAGTGAAACAAATAAATTTCGTTTCTGACGGAAGTCCTCCCACTTGGATTGGTTGTGGGGATCTTTACGTGCCTTGTTTTGGGCCTGACGTTTGCTGTACATTGCTTTGCGTAAAGCGCTGTTCATAAAAGGGGCATCAGTGTGTGTAATGATCTTCTTCTTGAGGGGGGCGTGTCTGTCAACCACATCTTTAAGCAGCTTATCGAAAGTCCAGTAAGCGTCATCAATATCAGGGAAAATATCCATAAGATGGAAAGGGGCATTTTCAAGATCTTCGAGAAACGCTTTTTCGTCAAAATGTTTATAACTTCTGTAAGGAATATTTCTGGGCACAGCGATGTTTGTTGCAGTGGCTATCAAATGATGAAAATCGCTCAGGCCGCAATTGAAGTTAACGACATTGTTGAAACGTCTTGGTTTGCTAGCGTAGAAATGGTCAATAAGGCTGGGGGTGCCTTTAAAGCATGTAGGGGACTTGACCATTTGGGTGAGGGAAAAATTATCAAGGAAGTCTTTAACCAAGACAGCTTTTGAGTCATGTAGAATGTTTATATTTGTATCACCCATAATCACAAAATTACTGGATACGGCAAGAGACCTATCAGTGATGATATACAGGGAGTTGAAGAAGGCTTCGAGTGGAGCAGATGTGATTGAATGAAAAGCAAAACTAAATTATTGTTTATAGCTTGAAAATGAAAATTAGTACATTGATCCCAGAGTCAATGACATTGTGTTTCATACAGTAAAACACATGCCATAAAGCAAGTATGACAATTTCTTGTTGATGTCTGACTTTTTTATCACCTGTTGGGGTTTTTGCCAAATATGGTCGTATTAAAACCACACACCCAAACTCAGGTTTTCATTCTAAAGCTTGCCCTATTGGTAATGAAAACCAGGAAATAAGCACTGCAGCTTTATTAATACCCGATATTAATATTATTTTTGTAGAACTATGTGCTCTTTATAGAAAATATGAATGCTTCATATGACACTGTCTTCTAAGAGTTCTATATTGAACACTCATTTTAATCATTGCAGAAAAAAACTTTAAAAGTGAAAGTGACCAGCCTCGCATGCATCATCAAGTTAAGCAGAATTGCCACTAGTTTTGCTTTCAGAGAATTATTGGAAGCTTCAGATCCGCATCCCAGGAAAGTCTATGCAATGCATCATTGAAGCATTGAGAAATAGGCCAAGCTGTGCAACTACTTGTTTGAAGCTCATCTTCATAGAAAATCAACAAAAGGTGTCAGTAATTTCACAATTTAATAATTCCAACTTTTCATTAGTGAAATATTACAAGGATGCATCAGACTCTGTAGCAACAAAGAGAATCTTTTTAAGTAGGCATGCAAAATATATGTTTTTACTGGTTCAACTCATCATAAAATAAATGTAATTTGCAAAACTGTAGGAGAATATGTAGGACATTTGTCGGTCCTACATTTAGATGACACTTCGCCACAAAACTACCGCTTGCAAATAATACAATTTTATATTTCAAAATTATGTAAGCAACCCAAATTTGTTCTGTGTAACAACAGTGAATGTATATTTTTTACAACAACAATTGAATGTTAGTTCCTCCGATGAAAACCTGGCATAAAAGTAATTAGATTGTATTTTTTACTTCATATATTGATATGCGCTCAAATGTTTATAAGAATAATATGCATAACACAGGACAAATCAGAGCATTGAAAATCAGGTGAATGTTCATCTGTCCTTTTGTGGATAAGGTTCAAGGTGTCTTTGTCAAATTGTCACAGAAGTAAAAAATAAAGAAATGTTCCATTAAGTCAGTATTGCTTATTTGCATCGAAGAAGGCAGATCTGCGCACCGATGAGTATTTTATCTCAAGTAATAAAAACACCATAATCACGACCAGAAACGTCAAGATGACGACATAGATGATGCAGATGACCCGTAAGATACCAATGATGCATAGAACCTGTAATGATAGAAAAGAAATTATTTAAACAAATGGTTTGTAATTATTTTTTTTAGAAAGAAATAAAAGTTAAAAGTTCTGTCCATTTGTATTGCAAAATTGAAAATTGCCGTTATTATTAAAGTTTACCTGAGCAATAAAAGAGAGATACATGGGAGCCTTTAATATGTTATGCATTTATCCAATGATTGGCAAATTGTGCTTAAGGGTTGAATTTTATGAGAAAACATCCAGTTAGTGTGGTATTGCTAATGTGCACTTAGTAATTATGCAACAACATGACTTACTAGGAACCAGTCAATCCCTGATTATGAAGTGTTCATTATAATTATGACAAAGGGAACTAAAAATAGCTTTAAAAATTAAATAAATGTTTACCTTCTATATTGGAGAAGTGGCGTGTGATGTTTCTTGTTTTTCCCTTTTTATTTCACATGTCATCCATAATCTTTAACAATTAGCAGTCATGTCACATTGTGCAATTTTGAATTTGTAAATGTGGGGGAGACCGGGGTATGTTGTGCTACAGGGTAACTGGGTAAGTTGTGCCCCCACCCCCACTATTGGGGTAAAAATTAAGAACTGGGTAAAAAAGCAATAGGTCAACATCATTATGCACCTAGAAAAAAACTGTCAACTGTAAAGCTATGGAAAGCTACACTCATAAATTAGATTTTTCTTGAAAACCTGATGTAACGAGGACCGACATTCTTGTTTCTCAGTCATTTGGTATTTGTAATAAGATGAAGTGTTTCGGGTAGGATGGAGTTAGAAGGTATATCTAGACATTGTTTTGAAAGATTTAATCGTGCATGATTGATTTATTTTTGACAACTGGTTTTCTCCAGAAATCAATATGGGCTAATTGTGCCGTTTGGATTGGAATGAGTGTGTGCCTATGAGGCTATGATATAACATAGGATTTAATTGTCATTAATCGATTTCTGTTTACAAGTAAGTTAGAAAGTGCTATACCCCCTTCTAAACTAAAAACATTCCAGTTTTTGCATAATTTTGAATTTTTGCGTAAGATGGCTATTAAGTGTTTGATTAGTTTCATGTAGGATATCAGCCATATGCTAAAGCCAGATACAAATGATCTATCTGAAGAAACAGGTGAAATACAGGGATACTGGAAGGAAATGCGGGCAGCAGGGGCGGTCGGATGAAAAAGGGTATATTCATGTAAATTTTGCATAACAACATTTAAAAAGACTGTCAATAATAATTTTGATAATAAAATTATTATAATGTTTTTTAATAAGATCAAAAGGACACACAATGTGCCCCCTTTCCCCCTTGGACAAGGGCAGGAGGGGCAATTGCCCCCTCCACCCCCTTGTTCTGGCACCCTTGGTGAAATACAAGGTTCTTCTGGAATAAACCTCAGGAACAACTCGCCCATCATGCAGCACAACTTACGCGAGCATCGGGCCAAGCTGTGCCACTTGACCTAATTTTTTTAAATGCTTACTATGATCTTCCCAATAGTGATGACATGATAAAAGTCATTCCAACCAGATTTTAGAAATAATTACCTTTTTGTGACAATTCTCGATGATTTCCAATCACAATTTCTTCATCCAGTGAAAATACCTCCATAGTTTAAAAAGGAACATTTTCTTCCTAAAAAACATGAGATACATAATGAATCTGCATCATATATTGTTTGTTTGTGTTTTACGCCTCTGCAGCACCTTAGTGGGCTATATCGAGGCAGGTGATCACCGTATGATGATGAGATGAGAAGGCTGTGAGTCTGCCAATACCCTATTAATTCATGGATGCCCAGGGTCTTTCAGTTGCCCCAGCATAGAATACTGGATACAACCCGCCTCAATTTAATGTCCGATGGGCTCAGACTAAAGTGAGTTCCCGGGGTGAGATTTGAACCCACACCCTCAAAGCCAATTGACAAGCGCACTTACCAATCAGGCCAGGGGGGAACTCTATCTGCATCATGTAGCATTTGACCTTACTTCAATGTTTTAAAAATATTATATCATCAGAAACAACCTACATTAGTAAACCCGCGGGTTCTTGTTCAGGTTAAATTTTGATTGCACAGTAGACATCTCTCCAACTGGATTTATCAGAAGAAGCCGCCAATATTATATTAGGCAAGCCAGGGATTCCCCAATTTAATTTTGGTGACATATTAGACACCTTTCTAACCAGATTTTAGATATAATCACCTTTTTGTGGCAGTTTTCCAAGGGCTGCAATTACAATTCATCCAGTGAAAAAACCTCCACAGTTTGAAAACAGACATTTTCTTCCTGAAAAAACATAATATTATACGTTTAATGAATCTGCATCATTTAGCATTAGACCATACTTAAAAGTTAAATCATCTACATCAGGCAAGCCACAGGTTCCTGTTCAGGTTCAATTTTGACAACGCTTTACATTGATTGATGGTTGATTGGGCTTTACGTACTGTATTAATGCAATTGGTAAGCTAATTAGGGTAGGAGGAGGACAAGGCAATGAGGTGAAGGATGATTGAAACAGCCTTCCAACTTAGGCCAAGGTGACCCAACAAGAGCTGGATTCAAACCCTGGACCTAGCGATTGGCAGCCCAGCATGGTACCACTAGACCAACCCCCCCCCCCCGTTGACATATAAGACATCTCTCCAACTATATTTATTAGAAGAAACCACCTGTCTTAGGCAACCCGGAGGTTCTTGTTTAGGTTAAATTTTGACAACATATTAAAAACCTTTCCACCCAGACTTTAGAAATAATTACCTTTTGTGACAGTTTTCCAAGTATTACAATACTTCATCCAGTGAAAATACCTCCAGAGTTGAAAAACAAACATTTTCTTCCTGAAAAACATGAGATACATAATGAATCTGCATCATATAGCTATTGACCTTGCTTAAAACGTAAATATTATATCAGCAACAACAACCTACATTAGGCAACCCACTGGTTCTTGTTCAGGTTAAATTTCCATGACACAGTAGACATTTCTGTTACTGGATTTATCAGAAGAAGCCGCCTACATTAGGCAACTCTGAGATTCTTGCCTGGATTAAATTTTTAGAGACATTAGACACCTTTCTGACCAGATTTTACATATAATGTTAACGATAATGATATACTTTATTTAAGCCTCAAAAAGAGAAACTCTTTTTGGTTTTTACAGTGCAAGTTAACAAGTGTAAAACATAAAACATACAAAACAATCATGAAATAATCACCATTTCATGGCAGTTTTCCATGGTTTGAACTTTCAATTTCTTAAACCGGTGAAAAACCTCCAGAGTGTAAAAACTGACTTTTCCTGCCTGAAAAAACACATGATACATAATGAATCTGCATCATTTAGCATTTGACCATACTTAAAAGTTAATCATTTCAATAGAAAACACCTAGATCAGGCAAGCCGTGGGTTCCAGTTCAGGTTAAATTTTGACAACACGTTAGATTGGCGGATGGATGATTGGGGCTTTATGTCCTGTATTAACGCCCTCGGTAGGCTAATTATGGCAGGAGGAGGACATGGCAATGAGATGAAGGATGAATGAAACAGCCATCAAACATAGGCCAAGGTGACCCAACTAGAGCTGGATTCCAACCCTGGACTGAGCGATTGGAAGCCCAGCACGCTACCACTAGACCAACCCTCACTCTCCCCGGACATGTAAGACGTCTCTCCCAACCATATTTATCACAAGAAGCCACCTGCATTAGGCAACCCGGAGCTTCTTGTTTAGGTTAAATTTTTTTGATATATTAGACACATTTCTAACCAGACTTTAAAAATAATCACCTTTTTGTGGCAGTACTCCATGATTCACAATTATGATTTCTTCATCCAGTGAAAATATACCTCCAGACTTTGAAAACTGGAATTTTCTTCCTGAAAAACATTAGGTACAAAATGAATCTGAATTCATTTTGCATCATAAACCACCTGAATTAGGCAACCCACGGGTTCTTGTTCAAGAAAAATGTTGCCGACATATTAAACACCCTTTCAACCAGATTTTAGAAATAATCACCTTTTAGTGGAAGTTCCCTTTGACTTGCAATTCCAATTTCTTCATCCAATGAAAAAAAATCCTGAATTTGGAAACTGGAATTTTCTTTCTGAAAAACATGTTTTAGAGTACATAAAGAATCTGCACCATTTAGCATTTGGCCTTACTTAAATCCCACATCAGTAGAAACCACAGGCAACCTGGGGCTTCTTGTTCAGGTTGAATCTTGGTGACATATATTAGACACCTTTTCAACCCCATTTAAAAATAATCACCTTTTATTTCTGTAGCTGTTCCCCATTATTTCGAATTACTATTTGTTCATTCAAAATAAAACTTCGCAGTTTGAAGACAAACATTTCCTTTCTGAAACACGTAAGAGACACAATGAGCTCAGGGCCAGACCCCCTGGACTCAACCCCACCCCCCTTCCCCCTCACCGCTGGACCTCCCTCTTTCAAATTTCCTGGATCCACCCTTGTGACAGAATCCTTCACAAAACAATATTTGACATAGGCACCTGACATTCACAAAGTATATATAGATAGTTTTTTACAAAGATTTACATTGCATATTTAAAAGATTCTGTAATTTGTGTCAATGAAAACTGTTTTAAGAGTATTTATATTTGAAAATAAATATTATCTTTCTAACATTTCAATATGACAGCTTTACAACACTGAGCACAGTTGTCTTGATTAATAAAATAAGGATATTTGCTTATTTTAAGAACTTACCTTGTCAAACTTTGGTTATAAGACTTCTTATAGGTCCCACATAGCTCAAACAATCAAACATTGAACAGAATCAACAGCTTTTTGAAAGTGGCTAACATTCACCTTCATGGCTGAGCGAACGTTTCTGTTGATAAATGCATTAAGTTTGAAGCTTAAGTGCTTCATTATGTGTTTATGATTAGACACATCATAAACACTAGTGTTTATGAAACTTAGAATTTTTTTTCAACTTGGACTTTTTACATTATAAAAGCACACAAAATTCGTGCTGGTTGGCAAAAATGCCTGATTCTATATTCTGACAATATATGTATATGAAAAAATTGATTTTGTCTTAATTTCCTTTACATAGTAATATACCTTCCCAACTGGCTTAAAATTTTCTAAGTCCCATTAACACTTCAGCTTGTCCTGCATAAACACCATAGTGTTTTTGTTTTAACACTATGGTGTCTATTTTCAATCACCTAAGTGAATATAAACACTATAACATGTTTATGACCCAACACTATTTTTTAGAGTGTAGGCCTACAGTCATCCTTTTTAACTTTCTTCGAATTTCTGATATCCAGCACTGATTGCTGATGTTGCAATGGAGCACAATCATTCAACACCTGGTGAGTAAAACCAGACAAGATAGGTGTTAATTCTCTCCGGCTTTCGCTTTGTAGGAATCTGCTATGGTGTCCACTGTAGTGAAGTCCAGGGAGGGGGAGATGACATAATTAAAAGATTATTGACAAGCATTGAATCATTTTACTGGGCTGTTAAGTCTTAGGGACGTTTCAGTTATAGAACTTGGATGATCCTGAAATGTTGGCCGTATTGGTGTCATACCCTACATCATATGCTGAGGGAAAATTACTGGTCTCTTCCATTGAAAATTAATTTTACACAATGCTTCAGTGGATTTCTTGACTGCATCAGATGATATAGGTAACATTCTTTGATACCAGTGCAAATGGTTGGATTATCCATTAGGCTGACTAGGTCAGAACCTGTAGACCTCACATCTAATGGGGTCTCACATAGGAGGATACAAATAACAAAATGATTTTTCAACAGCTGAAGACAGCAAAGCCCTCAGCCTCACTTTACGTAGACTGGCCTTGCGCAAGATGAATCTGGGAGCCTCAGGTTTTCTTCTGGGTCAGTTGCAGTGTATGTGTTTTATATTTTGTCAAACCTATATGAGAAGAATAATTTAACCTGCGCTTTTTTCTTGCATTCTTTAGACATGTTTTCAGATAGAAAAGTAGAATTACCATCCTGAGTTGGACAGCCAGAACTAAAGAGTTTTGAGGTTTGCATGATTCATGGAGGAATTCATCTGCAGGTCTACTGGAAAAATGTCTCACCTTAATTTTTTTAAATTAAAAAGTGGAAATACCATGTACCAAACAAACTTAATCTGCCAAGTATTTATATATTCAGTAATGTATCTAGTGCAGCTATGGAAAGAGCGAATCAGTCCAGCACCATATATAGTCCATCACTGTTGTATAACTTTCGGGAAGTTCTGCAACTTTTTTTCTTGGTCAACGACAGTTGCAGCTGAAACCTTAGAGATGCCAAATTTGACTGCAACTCAGACTGCAAGAAGACCCGCACCAGATGTACAATACAAAATAATCAACCATAAGATCTTCACTGACTGAAATGGAAGAAATGTGATAATCAGTGAGATCATAATATCATCCTTACTGCCTTTTGACATTATCATTGTGTTTTAGCCGAACGGAAACAAAACATTGGTGCATTGACAAGTGTTTTTAGAAGAGATTTAGGAAAGTTTTATACACTGGGTCCCTGCATGCATGGGCCCACTTGTGTACTGTAAGTTTGAGAGCCAGGAACGGCTCTATTAGTGATTTTTCCCGAAAGGACTAAACATTTTAGGGAGGGTCCCTCAAGAGGTACTAAGCTAAGGATTCTCTTAACTTAGTACCTCTTAAGTGACCCTCCCTAAAATGTTTAGTCCTTTCCGGAAAAATCCTTAGTAGAGTTTAGTCAAGGGCCGCCTGGGACCTTAATCCCTCCCTGCCAGTGCATTGACTGAGTGCAAGCAACACAATGGTTGCAAAATTGCTGCAAACACCATATTCAAGTCCAATTTTGAGAAGTGAAGGCCCTTGAAAATGGTTTAAGAAATTCAAAAGACACAAGGCCACGCATTCCCCCTGAAATCCAAATAAATCAATGTTAGTTCAACACTGCAGCAAATACCAGAAGAGAACACTGACAAAAGTTTTCATAACATATCAATGTCAGAGAGAACATTTCTGAGCTGACACTGATATTTTTTTATCGATGTCTTAACCTATAATAAAAAAACTTACATGTAAGTATTCTTAACAGTACATCGATTCATCAAGGTGAGGAAAATATACTGGCGATATTTTTTCCGTGTGAAACGTCATCAAAGATTGTGTACAATTTCAAGATTGGACTCAATGCAAAACTTGGTCTAAAATCCTTACGTGTAACCGATTTTGATTAGGGACCGTTCAGAATTTATACTGGGGGGGGGGGGTGGGAGTTTTGCTTGAACTTCCCATCAAAAATTGATACCCCCCCTTGAGTTTCATGCGGATTTTTAGTACCCCACCCTTAGGTTTCATGCGTATTTTTAGTACCCCCCCAACATACAAAGCAATGCAAACATACTGTTATACACGGCCACGCGTACAGATTCGTGTCATTTTGCGGACTTTTGAGCGTGAACAAGTCCAAATAAAATGAGTTTATGCGTGTTTTTTAACATTTTTTCTTTGTTAAAATTTCTTACCCCTCCCTTCGATGTGTTGTCAAAAATTAATACCCGCCTTGAAACACGTGTGAAAAGTTAGTACCCCCTCGGCCAAAACTCCCACCCCCCCAGTCATAAATTCTGAACGGTCCCTTACTTTTTGGTTTAGATTTTTCGAAAATTTACTCTCTTATCAAGTGTTAATGAGATTTCACGTTTTGATGGAAATACTATTCAAGTTATGACCCTGTAACGATTGACAAACTAGTTTCATACATCGAAAGGTCTGTCTCCATATGAGGATTACGACAGGTATTATCGGAAGGTGGCACTACAATAAGGGGGAGGGCTATTTTTGTCTTGGGGAGCCCACCAAATGACATATTATCTGGTTTGTTTGCAAAGTAAGTGAAATCCTGTGACCAACAGTTAATAATAATCTGGTTGTTAACAAGTTAAAATTCCCCAATCTGTATGATAACAACACACTTTTCTGTTGAACTGCTGTTTTGAGAACATTATCAATACAGCGTAGCTGAATCAAACATTCAACAAACACACTCATTAAGTTAGACTCCTTGGCTTGGTCAGCAACACCAATCACCTTGTTGAAAGGCAAAGTGGATTCCATCAGAGCTCCTATTGCTTGGTGACACCACCTGTAGATAAATTTCGGAACTACAAATGGAGACAGACCTATAGCTGAGAAGCCGTTTCATTCACAGGAAGACTGCAAGGTGTCTTGATGTGCTCTATAAGATGTGAAACATGAGCAACCGGAGTACATGCCCAGCCAAGTCAGAACAAGAACATTTTTTCAAAAAAAAAATTGAGGCAACATCTCTCTGACTCGCATTTTAATATGGCGTCAGCCCCCGTTCTCCTGATATGTTTAGCCTCTGGGCCCTCTGTTGAGGAGCCTCTGTTCATCTAATCAGAGGCACATTGCACCAAATAGAATCACTAAGACTATATCATCGAGGGGCTGAGGCAACGCCTCAAAAAATAAGAATACGTAAAAAGCGATTGTTATGCAACGTCCTTAATCTAGGGAGTTCCCACCTACAGCTCTTAGGTTTAGGAATAATAATAATAATAATAATAAATACTTTATTTAATCATGAAAACATGAAAGTTGTTGTGTACAATCAAAATATAGACATTCACTCAAGGAAACATTCAAACAGTCAGATTCGTACAGACATTCACACATCATTTATACAACAGATGGACGGATGATTGATGATATGGTTTAAGTCTGTAAAAGATTAGAATCTCCTGTCCATTGACACATCATGTCATAATATGTGAAATGTTTATTTTAATTATTGCTTAGCTTACCTGTACTTGCAATGGCAAATAAACCAGTATTCATTTCAATTCAAAATTGCATCGTGATTACCTGTCAGTGTCCGAAATGCTGTTCATATTGTACAATGTACATGTAAACTTAATTTTGTCAACATTCAATGACAGTTTCCCTTTATCTTTCAGTATCAACGAACTTGAGAATGCTGCAACTGATCAATATGAGCCATATAAATGTGACGAATGACGCTGAGGAATCGTCTACACTGTTTACTGCAACAGAACCCAACAATTTTAGTGTCACCAAAGAGACTGATGGATACAATGTGACAGGAATTTTATGTAGTGGAAACGCAGAACAATTCCATCATATGACTGGATCGTTGAAGAAACTTGGTCTGGATAACTTCAGAACGACATACTGTTTCACTTTTGGCATTCTGACTCTTGTTGCAAACCTGCTGACCATTGTAGCAATTAAACGTTACAAATTTCTGAAATCAACTGTATCTGTGTACATTACCAGCCTCTGCTTTGCAGATCTAATGGGAGTGCCAAGGTTGCTTCTTGCAGAATTTTTCCATTACATCAATGATGACTATGTATTCAAAGTGATGTCCATCATAACTTACTCTACGCATGCAATGTCACTTGGACTATCACTGCTCTCTCATTTACTCATTGCCTTCGATAGATATCAGGCTGTCATAAACCCATTGCGCTACAGGTCTGTTCATATCAATGCTCGTAAAGGACGGGCCATAAGACAAGTCATAGCAATATGGCTGTACGGATCTGTACAGATCATTCCAGCATTTTTCTACTACATGATTAAGAAAGACTCCTTGTTCTTAAGGTCTTGCCCCCGTCTGGTATTTATTCTGCCGTCATGGGTCCATATTTTCTTAATGCATGTTCAAGCTGTAGCATGTTTGATTGTCACACTTTTCTTGTACAGTCGGGTCATTTATCGCCTGCGAAAGAAAAACATAATCCATGATTCGTTGTCCCCAACAATCAGCCAAAAGGTGCGAGCCACTACCAAGATGATGGCTGTCGTCCTCGTAACCATGTTGATCTGCTGGTTGCCATTGAACATCTGGTCGGCACTTAGCAACAAAATCAATTTGGTTGAATCTCTTAAAGTAAGGCTGGTCCACGAGTTTGCAATAGTACTTCTTTTCTCAAACAGTTTTGTGAATCCTTTCATTTATGCCAAAATGAGTGCAGATTTCAGCAGAGCATACAAAAAGCTTTTTAGCTGCAATTGTCACTCATCAGAGAACTCAAACCTAGTTGTCCCTCTCAACGATGTTGTAACAAATGAGGTGCAACCAGTATTTCATGTCTGTAATTCAGTCCAAAACATTCAAATTCCGGAGGTCTATTCATAGGCCCACAGACTTCACAGATCTCAGTTGCAGATTTGACTTCATGTATTCAGTTGTTCTGAATACCCCATAATGTTTACAATACCACATGAAAAAGAAGTGGATATATCCTATGAGGTTAATTATACCATGGGTGGAGGCAGTATATCCCTGGTATAGTCACCCAAGATCCAGTATATCCCGAGACCCGAAGGGTCGAGGGATACACGGGGTCGAGGGTGACTATAGCAGGGATATACTGCCTCCACCCATGGTATAACCTTTTTATACCATGTCTAGCCAACTTTTGTCCCGAATGTTCAGTTTATTTTTGATGTAGGCCTAGCAGTTTGTGAAATGACATTTTTTGCGAGCATGCTGATCGCCGAAAAAAAGTGCCGTACGGCAAAAGGAACTACCACTCACAAACACTGACCACAATATTAAATAGACCTGGTTGCAGGGTACCTAAAACTTTTTTCCGAATGAAATTTGAACCACATGAAAGGAGTCCTGACGTTGTTATGTAAACAATAGACAGTAAAGACTAAAGTGATAACGTCACAATGTTTTGAGGCTCTGATTGGTCCGTGTGGTTGCTATGGATATTTTTGGTGCCATTCAAACAAAATAGTGCATTATGAAATCACTCTATTTTTTTTGCACAGGAGGTTTTTTTTTATTGTGGGATATAAATAAAAATTAATAGGAGTGTGGTTCACAGAAATGAACCTCACTCATGTCAGGTGTGCTGCATAATAAACACTTGTCCTTCGCACTCGTGTTGTGTTCTTCTGTGACCTGACATTCATGAGGTTCATTGCTGTGAACCTCACTCCCATTAAGTTTTATTATAATAAATCATTACAAATTATTTCCTAGGGGTACATCCACCTGTACAGATATCGTGTATGTATGGCAATCTTACTATCCTCCATTTTGATCGTATGTGATTTATATAAATATACTTGTTAAAATGTTGTCACACATGGACATGGTGGTTATTAAATAAATTAATTAAAAATTACAATTACATGTTTTTGGTCCCTCTCTGATTTCCCACTTGGGCAATTTAAAAATAAATGGCAAACAACTGTTATCCTTTTCACATTATAGATTTTTTAATTTCTCCACAGCGGTTGGGGTCTTATATAAATACTAGAATGCCCGCTGGAGGCAAGAATGCCATGAAGTCGTAAAACAGGCCAAGAGCATGAGGAAACTGAAGTTTTTCTTCGTTCGCCACCAGGGGCGTATCTAGAAATGGCCTGAGCACAGGCCACACAATCATTCTCAACGTGAAAGAAAGTAACGGGATGAAACAAGGCACTGCAACAAGACAACAATCCAAAACCTTCCACCAATCCTGTCCAAATATTTTTTCAAGACAGTTAGGAAAGGCTTCTTGTGTGATTTAACACCCTCCAGACTGAAATATTATTGAAAAATTGTGGGTTGATCCGAGACTGAGACTGTGCCCCAGCCGCGACCAATGACGAATGTGGAGTTACTGAAATTCTGTGATGCAGAATGGATCAAAATCACTGCTGATGTAGCCTGAGGACTAGGGAAATAATGCAGAAGGAGAAGAAGAAGAAGGAGAAGAAGAAGGTGGAGCCTCTAACAATATAAGTCCCCTGGTGCCAGCTGTTGAAACTGAAGTTTTTCTCAATTCACCACTAGGAGGCTACATCAGATTTTCTTCTGGTTTGCCACAACGTACTGCCACCTGCAGCTGTTCATTTCTATAATATACCAAAACTCAAGCGCGAAGTAGGCTAAGTTAACGGCATCTTTAGAAACCCACCTAAAACTCAAGCGAGACAGAACAGGCAGCATGAAGCTCCAGGCCAAATTGTGAAATCATACTCTCAGAATTTCTAAGGGAATGGTAGAAATTTGTTGGAGACAGACAGACAGACAGACAGACAGACAGACAGAAATATTTATTTGACATGAATATACAGTTACAATGAATAAAAGACATAGTTCAATTATTTTAATGTCAGGAGACATTTACTTTGCCATGAATATGGCGCTAACATAAATGCCACCTATTAGAAAAAAAAGAAAAACAAGATTACACTTTTAAATAATTACCACAAGTCATACATTATGTCAAATAAATTAAAATCAAAATTTTCTTAAAAATAGGTGTTGATAGGTGAAATGATAAATGTAGGTGAAGGGGGATGAATGAAAATGGTATGAGGGTTGATGGGATGAAGTGAAATGGTCAGCAAAACAAAAGGGATGAAACTATATAATTGAGGATTGACATATAAAGCAATTTTGTATGGAACATTGTTCCTGGTATTGATGGATCAATGAATTTTTGATATACAAGGAGAAGCCAAACTCACTATGAGTTGAGACCTTTTCCAGAATGGAATTTGATGTACTATTTAATAACTTGGGTAGCTGGTATCTGACACTATTTTCGGCATAGGCATGATATAGACGTGGTAGTCTAAAATTCTTATTTCGTGTATTGTATGGATAATCATTCTGTGGTTTTATTAAGATATTTGTCACTAAAAAATACTTGGGAATTTGATTATTTATTAATCTATAGAAAAACTTATATAATTTTACTTTCAAAATATCATGAATAGTAAGCAAACGCAACTTTTTGAATAAGGGCTGTGTGTGGGCATTATATCTACTATTGGCTACAGCTCGAATTGCCCTTTTTTGTAATTTAAATATGGAATTTGCTTTGTAGCCCCAGCATAGAATTCCATAATTCAGATGAGAATTAATAAGGGAACAATATATAGTTTTCAATGTGTCCTGGGGAAGGAATTTCTTCAATCTATTCAATATACAAGTACACTTAGCAATTTTTTTGCTTATGTTATCAAGATGATCATTCCACTTGAGATGCTCATTGATAGTTATACCCAGAAAATTAAAGGTACCAATATATTCCAGGATTTTATCATCAATAAATAAAGCTGGGCGATTGATAACTTTACCCGGTGTGTAGAAAATCATTCATTTTGTTTTATCTACATTCAAAGATAGCTTATTAACTTTAAGCCAAGACAATACATTTGCTAATTCAGTATTCAAAATCTGAACATTGTCTTGAGAAGAATCTAGAGAAACAAATAAAGTGGTATCGTCTGCGTATACAATGAATTTGAAAAAACTGCTTGATCTGAAAACATCATTTACATAGATGAGGAACAGCAATGGACCCAAGATTGAACCCTGTGGGACACCAGTAGATATATTTAGATGAGAGGAGGAAAAGTTTTGATATTCGACATATTGCACGCGATTACTGAGGTAACTGGACAGGAGGACCCATGCGATGCCACTGAAACCATAATAATGAAGTTTTTCAAGGAGAATTTCATGATTAATAGTATCAAATGCTTTTGATAAATCCATAAAAACTGTTAGTGGTACATTTCCTGAATCCATTTCATTCACAATACGATCAGTTAATTGTAAGGTAGCAAGTTCTGTAGAATGAAGTTCTCTGAAACCATATTGGCTAACATAGTAAAGATTTTTGCTTTTAAAGTAATCATGCATTTGAACAAAGAGAACCTTTTCAAATATTTTGGAAATGGTAGGTAACACAGATATAGGTCTGTAATTTTTTATATCTGATTCAGGACCCTTTTTATAAACCGGTGTTATTTTGGCTATTTTTAATTTGTCTGGAAATATTCCAGTGTTAAGTGTCTGATTAATTATTATAAGTAGAGGTTCAATAATTGTACCCTTGATTTTTTTCAGTAGGATTGAGGAGATATTATCACATCCAAAGCTGGTTTTAGATTTCATTTTGTTAATCATACCATCTAACTCATTAATTGAAACTTTTCTAAACTGAAAAATTGAATTTATCGGAGGAAATAAATATTTTCTAAAATCAAGTGACGGGGGAAGTGCACTACCTGATGTCAAAGAAGAGGCTACTTCAATAAAAAATTTATTGAATGCATTAGCAATTGTTGCTTTGTCCGCCACAGTTTTACCATTGATTTTAAATATTTCAACTACTTTGTGTTTATTTTTCGTTCGATTGACTATTTCTTTAATATTTTTCCATGTGTTCTTTATGTCATTTTTGAACTGCTCGAACTGGCTGTGATAGTATAGTTTTTTAGCAGCACGGATTGTCTTTTTCAAAATATTATTATAAGTGTTGAGATTGGTTTTAAATTGATTGTAAAGGGTTGATGATACTGGGGTTTTCTTTAACGTAAGATACAGTTTGTCACGGAAGGCAATTGAATTTAAAATTGCCTTGGTTATCCATTATGTTTTTTTAAATTTGTGCTTATTAAATTTTAAAGTTCTCGTTGGCATATGCTTTTTCATTCCTTCTGAAAGAATTTTAGCCAGAATATTGTAATTTCTGTTTGGATATTTCTTAAATGCGTCAATTGCAGACATTTTTTGAGAATTGCAGAAAAAAGACAATTATGACAGAATTTTTTTATTCCCTCAGAAATTAAAAAAAAAAAACCTAAGAGAACAATGGACCAAAAAATTTCAGTGGACCTTCATTAGCAAACTCCAATGTCATTTGGATGAAATGTTAAATTGGCAGCCCCATGTCTGTACTGGGCAAGCAAAAGATCCCTCACATGGTATAAATGTGTAACATATTGAGGATCCCGCTCTGTCTTTCATCTCATTAATCAACCCTCCGCTCTACCACATATAGGCCAGTCCGCCCTTATATTTAGCTGAGAATGACAATAACAAAACATTTTAGAACAGAACTTTTTAATAAGTTGCATATATATGAGTCGTATCTTTCTTTCGAGGAACTTTCAAATTGGAAGAAAATATGCCTTTAACAAAGTAAGCCCAATTATAGGAATTAATGTTCCAAAAATTCTAAAATATGCTTTCTTTCTCTTGGGCCTAATTATTGTTATTTTGTCCTCAAATTACCTTCTGGGGGTAATTTCAAAGTTCATGTGTGAATGGTTTAAACCAGGAAGGATTTTATTATGTTTTTTGCTAATTCTGTACAAATTGTCTTCAAAACTATTGATGCATAGGATTGTTTTTGTGCTAGTTCATAAACTATTATTTAAAACTATTCATCCGTGGCAATTCTGTGACCCCACAAACCCTCATGTCCCATACCCTGCATGATCAGTATTGATCACCCTTTTTAGGTTCAAAAACCTTGTAATTAAAATAGCAATTGCAAATAGTCATTGTGCGTCACGATTCACCTGGTAAAGTCCCAGTCAAAATTGAGAAAATTATAATTATCTTCTATAATCACTGGTTTCCATGCATGGAAAGCAAAAATGTGGTTTGTTTTGCAATTCACTTTGCTCTTAAGGAGCTTAAATATGCGTGACATACCATTTCTGGGAATTTGTAAGACATCCTAATAACTCTATCATGACAAAATTTAGACCATAGCCTACTCAGGATACTTTAAAACTGTGATTTGGTTTACCAATCTTTCAGAAAAGGCCTTTTTCATAATGTATACATATTTGAGGTTTTCAAGAAATAGTTTCTTAATTTCGAGGAATCATTTTTCTATCTTTCTTTTGTTCCCCTCTTCGCTCTTTATTGTGTTCCTCCTTCTGTCTTCTCTCCTTCCCTCATTTCCTCCATCCCTCCTTCCCTCCTGCCCTCCTACCCGAGGGTATTCTTCCCTCCTACCCGAGGGTATCCTTCCCTCCTTCCCTCCTTCCCTCCTTCCCTCCTTCCCTCCTTCCCTCCTTCCCTCCTTCCCTCCTTCCCTCCTTCTCCTTCCCTCCTTCTCCTTCTCCTTCCCTTCTAACCTAGGGTATCCTTCCCTCCTACCCTCTTACCATCCTTCGAATCCTTCCTTGCTCAATGCTTTCATTCCTAGATGCCTTCCTTCGTTCCCTCCTTCCTTCCCCTGCGTGGTGATAGTTCTGCCTATCTTCATGGTTTATTTCAATACAGAGATAAGATGAGATGAGATGAGAAAAAGATACAGTATCTGTATATATATAGGACCAACCCCATTTTTTCCTTGTCGCAGAGACAAAGAACCTACCACGCAGGTCTGCACTTTCCACATAATTACACTGCTATAGTATACAACTATTGGTAGAAAGGAGTCACATATAGCAAGTCACATTATGCAAAACTAACTTTTAACTGAACAGTTATATTTTGTTTTTATTTTTAGTAACAGCTTCTTTACGGATGGTACCAGTTCCTAAGACTGTATTCCACTGTGGGTGACTGTAAAAGTTTCATTTGGGATGGTACTGCTTTTCATTTACATGTATTTATCCTCCTCCTTATGCCCAAACTAGCCACCAAAGAGCAAAAATATGGAATGTAAAGGATCTGCCAATCATACTTACTTCCGAAACCAACTGTATACATGTATACCCCAGTATATAAGCTAAGAAAATAATGTGCAGTCGGAATTCGTAACTTATCTTCATTACTTTAGTACATGAAGTTAATTAATAGGCCTAAATTCCGGCTGTATAGGCCCACTAATTATCCTTAGGCCTAAATGAAGCTTTTTGCTCTGCTAAAATTCACCTTATGAAATTTATTGTTCTGTTAAGATTCACTTTTAGAAAACGAACTAATATGATACATGTAGGCTGGAAGTAGGGATGCCAAAACCTGCTAGGTGGAGCTGATCGCAATTTTGCTTCTAGTGAAGAAAAAATGACACCTAAAATCTCAGTTCATAGTTGTCTCACTTTACGGGCTTTTTTGCATTGAAAACAGTTTAGAACTTTTCGAAATTTGATGGAATCTGTTTCTAAGATATATTAGCTTGCTGTTTTTCAATATTTTGTTCTCGTGTTTACATTTGTTGCATTAAAAAAATTGAATTAAAAACTTTGGAAGTAAGAATGGACATGGAATATTTAAAAGACATGCGTCATTTTGGTATTTGAAGAAAGCCAATATTCTCATGAAACATTCTGTGGCCTTTGCGGAATTTTTAGAGGCCGTAGAGAGGAAGCACAACCCAGTTTTTGACCTGACCTCAGCTTCCAGTTGAGGGCTATGGAGACTGACACCTGGTGGTCATTCTTTTAAGTTCTATAAATTGCCAAAAGTATCAATACATTTCTTAGTATAGTGTTTTTGTAGATTAAAAGAGTTGTTTTTACCCAAAATAATCCATTATGACATAATCAAGACACCTATTCAAAGTCAAGCAAAATTTGATTTTAGGGATATTTCTTTCCAAAAATGGCCACTCTTTCATGTGAACTAGCTTCCCACAGCAAAAATGAGTTAGGGGACCCCACCTTTTTAATTCATAAATAGATCAATCTTGTCAAAACATCATTACTGTATGGTACAGTTAATATTCAGAAAAGCAATGGAGTTGATTTTTTTCCAGTCTAAAAAAGTGGGGTTTTTTTTAAGCATATGTAGCTTTGTAGCTATTCTTTGCTGTGACAACACAAATTTGTGGCCTTTAGAATTTATATTCCCAATAGACAGGCCTATTTTCCTTTGCAAAATTTGGAGTAAACAACCAATTCATGGCACTATGATTATAGTCCTTCACCCATTAGACAGTGAATTACTAAAAAAAAACTAAATTTTTTTGTCCATTAAGAGCCATAGTGTAAAGGTAGGCAAGTCAATCACGAGTTAACCCTGCAGCCATTCACCCCATTGCGTTGGAAGATTATCTAAAAACAAAAATGTCTACCTAGTTAATGTAAAGACAAGATTTAAAACTGCCAAATATACCATTAAAAACACAAAAATACTAAATATGAATATTCAACCCTTTCAACCTTGATTATGAGCGTAAATTACCCAAGATACATCAAAATTGTACCTGCACTATGTATCCAAGTCAACATACTAACAATCTGCAAACTTAAAAAAAAACAACCTCCCAGTCAATCAGAGTTACAGCTATTTACCCACTTTAGGGTAATTACCCCCCCCAAAAAAAAATCATTCTTAGCATGTAATACGATTCAAATTTATGAATACCATAAACACATAAAGATTCATGAAAGTCCCCCTCATTCAAACGAAGGTCAAGTGTAAGCTGTTGTCATAACTTTTTTGAATAAAAAAAGCCGGTATTTTTGCTATAGACATTACATACTTTGTGCAATTGTAGATGATGAGACTTTGATACTGTAATCTTTTTGCCTCTGTTACTTGTTAGTATATCAGTCCAGCATTCAAATAAACACAAGAAAGTAATTCGCAAATGATTTTGCAGGCATTTATGGTCATGGTGTCATTTTTTTATAGTTGGGCGTTTTCATTAGCTTCTGAGCGCCTAGACTTTATGTTGTTAAATTAAGCACAGCAAGGTTAATTTCAACGTTAGAAACATTTTTTTGGCTGATTCTTCATCACAAAATCATAGTGCATGCCTCTGTACCAAAAATTATTATTTTTGTTCATTTATTAGAAATGGTCTATCATCCCTACTGGAAGAGCTATGTCTAAATTTCTGCATGCTGTCTAATTATTTCTTCAGTTCTAGGCACACCTGCAGGCCATCAACTGCAGTCATTATATGGGATTAGTTATAATTGGAAAGTAACTGCCAAGAAGTAAATTGAAAAGTGCTAAAATCTTCAAAGAAATCCGTTTTTAAATTCCAGTACTCTGCGGGAAGTATTTATATAATGGGGGAGGGGGTGTTTAGGGGAATTCTGATCTCTCATAATAGACTTTTTACGTGGCATTTGGGAGAGTGGGCCATCTGATTAGCATTAAAAAAACATATTTGCACTAAGAATTGTCTTTTTTATTATTACAACGTATTTTTTTGCTTGTGTTGTTTGATCAATGTTACCTTATCTGTAATCATCTGGACATCTGATGTTGTGTTTGGCCTCTTTATCAAGTTTATGTTATCTTACTTTATCTGCCTCATTTCATCTTAACATATTATCCCATCTTATCTTAATATTATTATCTCATAATATCTAATCTAATTTTATCTTATTTCATCTTTATCTCTTTCTAGGGGATATATTGATCTAAGACTGCCATTCCATTTTTGTACAATTTAGTCAGTTGATTAATCATATACAGCAATCAATTAATAGCAATTGTACAAACATGTGAGGAAGATATGCAAAAGATACATTTGTACTTTTAGCCTAGGCCTAAAGATTGAATGATTGTTTTGGCAAAAATGTCAGGAATTTTGCCACAAGAAAAATGTCCTGTTATTGAGTGGCTAGTCATTGTAACTTCAGGTAATTTTTCATGCAACAATGGCTTAGAAGAATGCTGTTTGTCTAATCACTCATTGGTGATCTATTGCTAGGAGAAAAAATGGTATTGCTCAAGTTATTTATATCCTGGTTGGCCTATGACTAATGCAGCTATGATGGGTTCATCATTTGAGACATTCAATAGAACTCTTGACTTCCATGCTCTGTTTATTTTGCGGAAGTAGTAACTTGTGACATTTGTGAATGGCCTTTTGAATATTCAATGACAAATTAGCATATTCATGAGTTTTTCAGTCATTTGCATATTCTTTCATGCATATTCAGACGATTTTTGTGACTCACCTGCCATATATGGAAGTCTTGCCCATATATGGAACGTTGGGATTCCCTTTTGACGTTCTGACGTCATTTGCCAACGCCGCCTATGGGAGGCTCCAGTAATAACAACATAAATATCTTTGAGGCTCCAACCAAAGCTTAGAACCATACAGTTTGTCTTAGAGATAGTTACTAAGCTACATAGAGGATTACCTGGCAAAATCTAAAATGGATTACCAATCTTTGATAAGATTATTTTGCATCGCCTCTGTGATTGTCTTGATTGAAGCTCAAGGTTGGTAATTAATTATTATTTCATTGAGAGATTATTTTCTTATGCAAATAATTTTAAAAGCATGCTTTTTTGACATCTTTAGTTATATTTTGTTCTGATCATCCTTTCAATCCCAACATTGCAAAAGTGAAACTATTGATTTTGCCCTATTCAAAGACGTCAAATGAGCCATGGTCTTAACTTTGAATTTAAGATTTTATGCAAAATCTCCTCTTTTTGAGCCATGCACCTTCAACTTGTATTGACATGCATTAAAAAATCATTAATAATTCATTCACCGTACAGGCCTATAGTGCTAGCTATATATCATGAATGTATGCAACTATAGCATAAGATATATATTTATAGGTTTAGAATGACAAAAAATCTATATATCCTATGTATATTAAACAGGTGTATCAACTTAATAGTAATATCGTGAAATTTCAATGTAAAAAAATTCACACATGCTTTGATCAATACTGTTTGACTTGGTGTATTTTTGGTGCAAAGTTGATTTAAAAGGACTTTTAATGACAGCATAATTTTGATGTCAAATTATATATGCATTTTGGCTTGGCACAGTTTTCTATAGTTGAGATTGGGATAGGCAATCAATCAATCAATCAATCAATCAATCAATCAATCAATCAATCAATCAATCAATCAATCAGTCTATCAGTCTATCAGTCAACCTAATCTATCCCCCACTTTCAATGGAATCTATCTATCTACCTATCTATCTATCTATCTATCTATCTATCTATCTATCTATCTATCTATCTATCTATCTATCTATCTATCTATCTATCTATCTATCTATCTATCTATCTATCCACATATTAATTTATCCTATCCCATCCTATCCTATCCTATCCTATCCTATCCTATCCTATCCTATCCTATCCTATCCTATCCTATCCTATCCTATCCCATCTGAAACTGGAAATTACCAACCTTGGCAACTTGAAGTTGGAAAATCACGAAATTTATGTAGAAGGTCTACAGGTGCAGCCCTTACAATTTAGATCAGAAATAAATGAACTTAATGGGCAATTTGCCTAATTGACATCCTCTGGAATGTATATTTTATCAGAAAATCTCTTTATTGTACCAATTTTCTTTTGTTTCACTACTTATATGCTTATATACTGAAAACAATAGGGTTTATCTTTCTTTGTACAACCGAAAATAGTGTTTCTATTTTCAGGGTTAATTGCTCATATCTTTGTATTATTTATAAAATGTATGCCTGTGTGTAATTATTTCCTGTAAAAAATTAAAATTCTAGAAATGGTGGCAATATGGCACCACAACAGACAAATTATGTAGTATGTACAGTATATTAATCTTTCTATCATGAAAAATATCAATTTATCAGAATGTTAGGAATATATAGCGTTTTTAGATGAGGCTGAAATACATCCATGGATGATATTTGATTTAGTACCAGACTAAACCATGCAAACTGTCCAAGCAGCAAGAATTCAGAAAAATATACAGCACTCAACCACTTGTGAATCAATGCTTATTACTTTTGCTGTAACATTTTCATATCTACTTCTAAAAATCCTGTAATCCATCACTTCAATTAAATTTAGTATGGCTCTATATAAGTCTATATACTGCACAAAATACCTCATGCTGCTACCATGAAATGTCAGCTCTGATTTGATGAATTGAATCCTTTGTACCCATGAAATTAAAGTGGGCTTTTTCTTTGTATCTCCTGGTTCGAGTCAACACCTTCCCTTTTAAATTTGCATTTCAATAATTACAGTCAATCTAGATCGATGATGTTGCTTAGAAGTGATGTGACAGCTGTTAGCAGTATGGACTTTCCCTACAGGGCAAAACAAATTTTTTGTTGTTTGTGAAACTTGATTTTTGAGTACCGGTAGGCATCAATTATAAGATCATTAATTCGAATATTATGATGCTATAGTGAAAGGAGACATAGTTTAGCCATTAAAGTGTTAAACTGCACATGGTGGCTTCAAAATCTATGCTTCTGCACATGTGAGGAAAAAGGGGTAAATGAATGGCATTTGAGGTGGGCCTAAAGCCTTGAACATGCTAAAAGGTTCAAGATTCGATCAATCAATTATTCTGCTAGATCTATCTATCTATCTATCTATCTATCTATCTATCTATCTATCTATCTATCTATCTATCTATCTATCTATCTATCTATCTGTCCTGCCTATCCTGTCTATCTTAACAGTCTTATCTATCTATCTATCTATCTATCTATCTATCTATCTATCTATCTATCTATCTATCTATCTATCTATCTATCTATCTATCTATTTTGTCTTTCCTGTCTATCCTATCTATCTTATCTATCTTGGCTTATATGTCTACTTATCCATCTATCTGACTATCTAACCATCTGACTCTCATCATCAATAACAAAAACATCCACTCTTTCTACCACGTTTTAGAGTTTAATTTGTACAAAGTTTTCCACCAACATTAGCAGCCCATTTTTCTCACCATGCTTTAAAAGCTGACTGACTGAAGCTAAAATCAGTGATGCTGGAATTCCCCTGTTTCAGCGGCAGTCAGGTACATCAATAAGGTGTGTCTGCCTCTGAGCTGATGCAGACAGCTTGATGCAATATTATGTAATGAGCATGATATGTTATTGAGACTAATACTTGCTAATTGGCAATAATATTATAACATATTTATAAAGATCATGATGGCATGTAAAGTGATAAAACAGGTACAAATAAAAATTCTCTAAAACCAATAATGTTAAATTAGGTCCTTGCTTAAGGAGAGATCTATCTATCTATCTATCTATCTATCTATCTATCTATCAATCAATCAATCAATCAATCAATCAATCAATCAATCAATCAGTCTATCAGTCTATCAGTCAACCTAATCTATCCCCCACTTTCAATGGAATCTATCTATCTACCTATCTATCTACCTATCTATCTATCTATCTATCTATCTATCTATCTATCTATCTATCTATCTATCTATCTATCTATCTATCTATCTATCTATCTATCACTCTTTCTGTCTATCTTTCTGTCTATCTTTCTGTCTATCTTTCTGTCTATCTTTCTGTCTATCTTTCTGTCTATCTCTCTGTCTATCTTTCTGTCTATCTTTCTGTCTATCTTTCTGTCTATCTTTCTGTCTATCTTTCTGTCTATCATCTTTCTGTCTATCTTTCTGTCTATCTGTCTATCTTTCTAGGTTCCAGTCTTCGTTTCGGTTAGTCTAGCAAAATTATGAGACAGCAAAACTTGTTGGTTTTTCTCAATGCATGGCTTTTCATGTCTAGTTCAATATTAATGGTGGTCTTGCTGAGATGCTGATAATATCAGAAATTTCCTACTCCAAAGTATATATTTTTGGGCTTTTTTGGGAGTATTTTTTTGTGTATACTTCTTTTATAAACTCACTTGACTTATCAAACAGGCTGTGTAAGTTTGCGGATAAAAGCAAGTTTTGTATAGAGGCTCTCTGACTCATGAATACATTCTGCTTGAAAATATACCATGCCATGTTAGACCATATATATTCTAAGACCCTATAGAGATGGGGTGTGGGGAAAAAAAGTATTTTTTCCAAAAAATATTTATATTCTTTCGCTAAATTCCTAATCTAAATTCACCTTTCTAACATCAAACCGGTTCTTGGCACCTTTCGCAGAGTGCAGCAAAAATTTGGACGGAATATATTTGGACCAAATTTAGTCTGGCCTTGGTAGGATGAAAACACATGTAAAATGAATGACAGATGTAGTCCAGAAAATGAAATGTATATTGGTAACACTCATTAATTTTTATTACAAAGTACTGAAAATATGACCATGGAATAGATGAATCGAATTTATAAAGTCAGACAGTCTGACTGCTAGAATTTTATTGGATAAGTGGCTGAGTGGTTACAGACCATGCCTGCTCCGCTGAAGGTCTTTGCCTACATGGGTTTGAACCTAGGGTGAGGAATTCAAGATCATGTTCAGTGTGCCTTCATGAGCAAAATCCCAACTGGATGTTGTTCGGATGAGACTTCAAACTGGAGACCCACCAAGTCTTGTATCACGGTCTGCATTGCACAAGTAAAAGATCTCTCCCATGGGGTCAATGTGTAAGAATGTTGGCTGTCATTGGGGACTATTGATCTCTCTGCCATCTCAATACATGTTGATGTCAACGCATGTCCCTTTCAGAGCCTGGAACTGAGCTTAGATGGCTGTACTTTGAAATATTCCACATTAATGATAGCAAGAGTTTATTATTTTGTGTTGTATTTCAAAGAGTTTTATGTTATTGAACAAAATGTGCAATTCTTTACTTGTTTATTTACAGGTGGTGGCATTGCAAGATATGGCAACCCAATCAAAGCTTCAAATTCGGGAGTCGATGTGGCCGGGGCGGCTTTTATGTTGAATGACATTGTTTTAGTAAAAGGAGTATTATTCGCTTTTCGTGCTTTCCACCGGAGTGACAAAGCGCTTAAACTACAAGTATGGAGACCTGTACCCACCGCTCCAGCTGCTAATACATTCAGATTAATCTATGAAGTAAGAAACGTGGCTTCAATAGTGGATGATACAGAAGATGTAAGTACATTTTAAATTTGAATTGTCCGCTAAGACTAGTACTGCCCCCTGCCCTGGTGTTGAAATGCTACATTAGCAGGTGGTGACCTCTGGGCATTTCCTTGAATTATGAAAGGATATGTATTTTGGGCACTTTGAATTTGCAGTAACTGACTTCATGAATTTGTTTTGAATCTGAATGTGAGCTCCAGTAGCAATTGATAATTTTGCATTCTCGTTCAACAGTAAAATTGGATAAATTCACTGGGATCAATTTGATCATGTATGTACGTAAATCTGTAAATTATTTTTGATCTTAAAAAAAAGCATGTCCTCAAACTTTTGAACTTCAGTTTAGAGTTGAATAGCCTTGTAATCACCCAAGTCCTCACTGACTATTCAGGAAATCTTTTAAAATTAATATCTTAAAAATCGTATAGATCAGGTTCATATTTTTCAAGATCAATACAATACCTGAGGACACCAAT
This sequence comes from Platynereis dumerilii, assembly GCA_026936325.1. Classification (NCBI taxonomy): domain Eukaryota; kingdom Metazoa; phylum Annelida; class Polychaeta; order Phyllodocida; family Nereididae; genus Platynereis; species Platynereis dumerilii. The sequence goes on along the minus strand of JAPTHN010000010.1, from coordinate 9,594,925 downwards.
GCCTGTCAATGGATACAAACAATATAACAACAAAGCTTACACAGAAACTTTATGAATCATATCAATTAGTCAGAAGAAAAGAAGCTGTCCTTACCTGACCAACATTAAGTGATTCTGAGGACAAGCCAGTTCATTGAAGTCTTGTTCTTTACAATGATATGAGTCATGTCCATTACCTCTGTGTTTTCTATGTTCACATGCAAATGTGGCACTGTTGGCTTGAGGCTGGTGAATGCATTTGTTATTTTTCAATTATTTTTTCAATTAAAAGAAGTCACTGTGCCAGAAGATGTTATTTTACTTGTTGATTAATATATTAACATGCATGTTATTGATTGGTTGAATGGGGGGGGGGGTAGAATAATGTTGAAAATGAAGCAGAAAATAATCAAGCTTATAAAATGTTTCTCTACTGTGATCAAGGCAGTTATAGATGGGTAGTTGGGTAGTTAGCTCCCCACTGTAGGCCTACCATGGTGCAAATTAAAATTTAAAGTTGACCACCACAAAAATATAATAGGATTTTGAATATGAGAGAATTGCAAATGCACCCCAGTTGATATCAAACCCCCGCCTTGCATAAACAATTACTAGAAAGATACTTATGAATTCTATTTGAGATATTACATGTTTAATGTTTAATGAGATGCATGGGGTATTAAATTTAAGCATATGTCACCCCACTTTCAACATTTAGCACATTTTAAACAAAGAAATTTGGCTGGTCAAGTATTGATTTGCATTTGGTTATTAGAAACAGTTAGCCTTTTACAGTAGCCTGAGTTGGTCTATATACCTATATATAGAATTATAGGTGCATGGTAATGAGAAGTATATGGTTCTGATAAATATTTAATGAAAGTCATTGATTTTGACCACAATAAGGGCAGACAAATGGCATTAGTTGTTGGTCCTATACTCCTTGACTTATAAATTGGCATCTCTAGTACCTTTCTCCTTATTGCTTATGCATGATAAGATAGATTTGAATCATCGGTTGCATGCTTTACAATTTTCCCATTTTTGGCCATAACTTCTTTCTTGTCCTCTGTTTGTATCCATGTAAAATTATTTTTGGTAGGTTTTGACAGATGACTGCATGCAGGCTTATTCTATTTTGCCCGATCACAAATATCCTAAGAATATTATCTTAAAATTCTCCTAATGTCATGCCAAAAGACTCACAGCATAGACCAACCCTAGATTTGGAATATAATGCACCTTGGGGAATAAACATTTTCAAGATTACACAATCAAGTCATGATGAATAATTTGGTAAAATAAGAAAGATATCATCTTCTCTTTAGATTATAATATGCCCTTCCACACACCTTGGTTGTTAGAGTGTGCATGTTGGTTTAGAGGCTTTTTGTGATGTCACAGTGATCTGGCACAATGGGGGTAGAAAGTCCATTGACCCGAAGAGGGACACTGAAAAGGTGGGGTAAAAAACATTCAAGGGGGAAAAAGCTCCTTTCAGGGAAAATAGTGGGTGAATACAGGTAAAAAAGGTTCAAAATTCCATTCATAACCTTATGGCCAAATATCTGGCAAATTATACCCCATCACTCAGATATTCAGAATATGTGACCTTTTATGGAACACAGCATGAAGTTAAAATTGCTGATAATTGAATTTTTATTAAATCTTACACTTTGAAACCTTCTTTTCCGGCTGGAATATATTGTGATTTGGTACTGGTAAAAAGCACAGGGACACCTGGTCAAAACTATCTTTTTTATGACATAAACTTCACCCTTCAATAAAATTCAACTACCAAATTCATTCAGCTGTGTCTTTCAAACAGTTTACTTCATTGGCGGACAGGGGCTCTATCAGGCAATGTTTAAATACAAAGAAAATCTAACAGAAAATTTATGCCAAAGGGTGAATTCTTCTACACTGATAAGATTTTTTTCCCATTTTATTTTTCTTTAATCCCTGATATTTTTTGTGTTTAATAGGCCAAGCAAATCTTCCAGTGATATTTGAATCCTCTCTTAGCAAAACGTCACGTATTATTAATTTTTTTCTAACCCTTTCTTTTGTGAGATTTCTCAATACTTCACTCTAAAAAATGTCGGGACAAAATTGGTTTTTTAGATTCAAAATGGTTTTTTGAAAAACCAAATTTCAATGCAAAACCAACATGGATTTTTAAAAAAATCCATGTTGGTTTTTTGCATTGAAATTTGGTTTTTCAAAAAACCATTTTGAATCTAAAAAACCAATTTTGTCTGAAATTTTTTAGAGTGTTGGCAGAATGATGGAAAGTGCTCAACACTGTCCAATGCTCTAGAGGTATCTTTTGGCAATGTTAGAATTTGGCTGCTTCTCTATATAATTTTCTTAAGCTGAGCATAAGCTATAGCTGACCTTGCTTACACTGTGAAATTTCAGTTGTGATTTTGACATTTAAATACAGACTACCAGCTGTAAACTTTCCTGAGATAGCGATATTTGTTTACGTCTTGTATTTTTGCACTGACTGGGAAGTGGTAGTAACCAGTGTTATAAGGTGTCAGATTATGTTAAAAAATAGATCATGTTTAATATGTCATAGTGGTAGTCTGTTGTTCTGTTAGAAAATGGCTGAAGACCTCAACATACACAGTTTTGCAGTGGACACTGAAAGAGTAAAAAGCGCACCCCAGGCTCTGACCCAAGGTTGTTGAAATAACTGTAGCATAAAAACACTTTGAAAATCTAAGGCGACTGGCATGTCGTAAGCATCTTGATGATTTATGCTCATAAAATCTTAGGTATCACATAAAATGTTATTTTGAAAAGACGTTATTTACGTGTTGTCCGAAATCTAAAGTATCGTTGCTCAAGTGTTGCGTTGTCAACCTCCAGCCTCTTACAGGTTTATATAAGTGAGGTTTTTGTTATTTCAGAAGGTCAGTGAGACAACTATACAGTTAAACTTGTTAAATGTGTCTTATGACCACCTTGTCAGGGTTCAAATCCAGCTCTTTCCGGTTACCTGGGTCTATGGTGGACAGCGGTTTCAATCATCCTTCGCATCATTGCTGTGTCTTCCTCCTGTCTTAATTAGCCTAACAATTGCATAAATACAGGACGTAAAGCCCCAATAATCCATCCATCCATCTGCCAGAGGCAGGCATAATGATGAGATGATAAGGCTGTGAGTCTACACCAAGAATCCAAGATACTACCTTTTTACTTGCTCATCATGGAAGGCTTAGTACAAGGCATTCGAGTAGTCTTATAATTATAAACTGTTCCAAGTTTGCTATATATTTTCCAAAAAGGTACTGTAGAAATTGGAGGCTATCATCTGTTTCTAAATTTGCATTGGAAATTAATATTATCCCTTACAGTTATGCCGATGACCTAACAGTAGTGAAACACAAGCAGGATTCAACCTGTCTTCTCTTTCTTAATTTCCATTTATATAACCTCTTGAGCAGTCTTTGCCACTTTGCAAGGGGTATGTCTTTGTTCAGTTCTCTTATTCAATAAATTTCGAAATTCATGATGATTCCCATGTCTCTCCTAAAGTGTCCTTAGCACTGCTGGTCCACTGTGTGATGCAGTTGTGTTGAAATTCAAATCAGATAAATAGTTGTCCTGCAACTCCCCCAATTGGCATTCATTCCCCACATGAGCCATTACATTGCATGATTTCTATGGGTGATTTCAATACCTAGATTCTTGACTATCAGCGTGCTTCGATTCAGTTGATGTGTTTTTTTTGTAAACAACTCTGCCCCACATTCCCACCATAAATTCAGACTTGGACCCATTTCAATAAAAATGCCCATTTTATAGCCCACACGGAGTTCACAGATTGCATGATTGCTAAATTGCAAGCTGAAGCAATCCAACTTACAATACTCCAGCACTTGTGAAAGTAAATATACGTTTACAGATTTCTGTAATGTTTGCTATGTTTACACTTATGTTATCAGCATATCTAAGACATTTAAGTGGCATAATACTGAGTTTTGAAGCCTTTGGATATCATCTGATTGTGTAAATTGTTCAATTTGTATTGGGAACATGTAAAAACATTGTTTGTTCGGCAACATATCTGACAATTTGCAAGCATTTCTAAGAGGCCTTTGGATCTATAAGTTGTACATGCAGCTCCTCAATTTGTTTCGCTACAAAAAAGTCATCAGCATACTCAAGGCATCTTAGTTATCTGAAAGAGCCTGTCTGAATGACAAACTGAATGTATTTGCTAATGATATATTGTCATCTCATAGATATACTGTCACCATGACAACCTAAAATAACGATGAGTAGTGCTCATATGAGCAATCAAGTATTTGCTTTTCATCTTCTCTGAATCCTGTATGTGTTTCACCACATTTAGGTCATCAGCATATCTGACAAATTAGTAATATGTGTTATTTCCAAAGATGTTGCTCAATGACAAATTGCCCATTATTCATTGGAGTAATACAGTTTGTTGGAAGACACGTGTAAGAATTGTCAAAGTTCTGTCAAAACATTGTTGAATACACTTGAAAACATATTTATTGGTGTAACTCCAAAATTTGAACAAACACACATTGATCATTAGCATATATTGCAGAAATGATTCACTCACAATACAAGCTTTCACTTCGAATACCAAGTACGAGCAATCATTGAGTGTATCCCAAATGATGGTTAGGTCGTCAGCATACCCAAAGAAATTTTCCTGGGCACCAATTATTTGAGCAAAAAGAAGGAGTTTTAGGAGTACATGTACAATTTGTACATATTCATCTTTCCCACACTTATTGTACTGTAAAATGATGGATAGTAAAGCACTGATTTGAACAATGATTTGTGGAGATGATTGTTTTCTTCTTCCTACGCAATGTATCCACATTGTTAAAGTGGACTTTCCATTTTCTTCAGGATATTTATATGTTATTGTCATGATGGCCTTGGGGTCACGATGCAATTACTACCCACATGGTACAAAGAGCTACCTGAAATAGAAAATTAAAATATTTAGAAGAGCAAATTAACCTGCTTGCTAGGATTTATTAGATCAGCTGATGAGATGTAACATAGAATGCCTTAGGTGATGCAGTAAGACTGCTTTGGAATGCTTAAGGAAGATCCACTAAGTCATGATGAACTCTTGAGAAACTTGTAGTTGCAAGTTTCAATGCAAGTGACTTTCAAATTGAGGACTGCTGCATTTCCTAAAATGCTGCTTTTAGAAAACACTTTCTGGAGGTATTTCAATACCCTAATTCTCCTGAAGAGGGGCATAACTATAGTTTCCCATACGATGCCAACATATATCTCTAAGGTTGTAGTGTATATCCATATTTTGCAATATATCTAATTTTTAGGGTAATGCATCTTCATCACACATTGTGAAAAAAAAGGCATACCGGGTACCGAATGGAACTTCACCAAATGTGTCTTTGAAGAAGGAATGTGAATCTTGTTGGAGAATCTGATGTTGATCTGAGAGAAGAGCTTGTGTAGGATTTTATATTTCATACATTGTTCTCCATCAATCTCCAAATTCTCAGAGGTTAAAATAGGAAGAGGAACACACAGTTGGGTATAACTTAGCCTTTTAGGACAGTTTAGCATCATCACAACATTGTGAAAATAAACTATACCCAATAGAATTTCACAAAATGTGTCCTCTGGAGAAGGAATGTGAGTTTTGTTGTGAGGTCATGGGTCATTTAAGTGTACACCTGTTCTAATGGCTTCTACCCCTGGGGTGAACAGTTTTCATTTAAGACAACTGACTTTCAGTCCGTTTTCTAGGGCTTTGGGTACACCGGGTCAACTTGTGACACCTATACTGGTCCGCACTCCAGACTTTGGAGTGCTAATTATTTTGCCCTTATGGGAATTTGACCTGGCTACAAAACATGGGACAGGCCCACCCAACTTAGGACATGATTTTAACAAATATTCGAAAAGCACTCAGCAATGGTACATGGTACAATTAAACTTGTTCCTTTTATTTTTTATGTGGCGTCAAGAATATGTTAGTTTTGGAGATGCCGAAAGTCCATTATAACTATAGATTTGCCCTGAAGTTTGCAAATAGCCTCAGTATATATAATCACTAGTAAGCTGAAATTATGTCTCATTGTAATTGTTTTAAAAAGACATATCTTATAAATAGAGTAGACAAATTTATAAATTATATTATAGAGGTTGTGTCACTCTGTTGTGTACACATGACACTTTAAAAGAGATAATATACTAAGGTTAACAAGGGAAGATTAAAATAACTGGGGGGTTTGACCTTCTTTTTTGTCTAGAAAATAAGTTACAGGATGCATTGCAGATGACAAGCGCTTTTGCTCTCATTTTACAAATTTATTGGGTACTTTAGCTTTACCCCCAAGTACTGCATTGCAATGCACCAGAGTACACACATTTTGGCACTGGAAAGTGCTTAAAAAAATTGCAGAAAAACAGATTTAAGAAATAAAAGATGTGTTAACGTGGGAAGTAAAAGTATAAAAGAAGGTCAGTTAAAAAAGATATATAAAAAGGGCAGAACCTCTTAAAAGTTTGACACCAATGAAAAGTGTACATTTCATATCTTTACTGACACCTCCAACTTAACTGTGGGAGCATAACTGCAGCAGAAGGCAAATAATGAAATATGGTGTCTGCAGGGTATAATCTTAAAGACATATCACTTGAAGGTTTTTGCTTTCTTTTGTCCACTATTGTAATCTTACATGTATATTTGCTTTTGCAGTAAGTTTAGAAAATCCTAAAAGGCAAACAGTAAATTTGTCTGTGAAATCTGTTGGTTTTGATTATCTCTGTAATCCTATTGATTCTGATGTTTGTTTACCACACATATTTTTTGTGATGCCTCCAACTGCTGTATAAGAGCAGGTCAGTTGCTGTTGACAGATGAAAAATAGTGACTCAGAGGCATCATTCAAGTATTTGACTTGCTTTTTACCCCTGTAAGCCTGTTATATTGTGTATTTTCTTGTTCATCATTGCTGGAAGTGCTCGACCAATCCCCTTTTCTATAGTTTTCATCTTCCTTTTCAACTGAAAGGAAGTTTTGGTCAAGATTATTCTTGGAGATGATGTTACTTTTCTTCGAAGGTAAATTTTGTTGACGACGTAATTTGTTTTTGTATTTTAAAAATCATTGAAACCTCTATTCTTCTAGCACGCAATACAATTTTATGGTGGAATAAATTGTCTAATAGTTCTTTGGTAAGACTTTGAATTCATAATGTTGCTTTCGAAAGTATTTCCAACCGTTGATGTTACGTTTACATAGATTTCAGTGAATCGAAGTTTTGTGTTTTTAAAAATTGCTTTCAAGTCCATTGACTCTTTCAAAATGTCCTGTATCTCTGTAAGATTTTGGTGTTTTATATTATTAAATGAAGACACAAATTCAGCATTTGAGTACTTTTGCAGTTGGTGCCAGTATTGAACCACAACTTTTTTTGATGGGTTTTGGCTGTTTTAGTGATTTAAGCTACATGCTGCTTCATGTTTTTGAATCTATTCAAATTTAATAGAGCAGTATGGAGAAAAATCTAATTGCTTTTCCTTTTCTTGAGCATGTGATTTGTCATACCATCCATCACTGGGGTACTACATAGTAATGCTACTTTGCCATGGAAGAGAAATGGGTGGGAAAAAAGGCTGAAGAGATGTAATTTATAGGTCTAAAGAATGACCTTGCTTTTTTCCTAATGGAATCCTACCTCATGGAATAATTGCTCATTGAAAGTGTTTCATGAAAGCCTCCTAAAGAATATGATGCAAATATCATACTTTGGATATAGACATTCTATACTTAGTCACTTTCCCCTTTTTGCATTCTAGAAAATAACAAGACCATCTTAGACTTTTTTGTTGACATTTTAATAAGTTTTGGAAAATGAGTCTTGAAACGTTCTTGAAAATGTGTCTCTAAAAATGTAAACATATTGCATAGTGCATGCGGTATAGTATTACATGATATATTATCTTGGTGGCAAACTTACTGGATGCATTGCTCAAGAACACTTTTTCGGAAAACTTTGGAACTTCGTGCTAAAAAATCTGAAAGTGTAAGCGAAGACTATACCATGGCACTCACTCTCTCTGTATGAAATGAATGAAACTTATATATATAAAAATTCATAAAAAGGGAGAAACCTTTTAATTTTAGATAACATGCAACTATAGTTACTATACATTATTGAAGGATTTCTTCTGCTGGATGAATACTATGGTCTCACCTGCTATGTTGGCAGGAACATCAACGTCTTCAAAATTCCAATGTCTCTGAAGCTTCAATGGTGCATTGTCCAGAGGGTAATTGGCCATATAATGGGTGAAAAAAGCTCTAAGAATGGACATGACAAACAAGTGCTCTTCTGTGATGGTTTATGGTGACTTGAACGGCTATTCATTCAGTGCGTCGCTTTGTCAAATACTTTCTTTCTGTTATCGAATACTTGTCAAGTGCCTTATCCTGATCAATGTGACACTCGTTGATTTCAGTTAGTGGTGTCGGAGTAAAGTTATTCTCAGGACAAATTTATCTATGTCGTATATTATATAGATAGTGGATGGTGAGGAGACCAATATTGAGTTTTATTGGCCGAAGCAGTAATAATGGTCGAGGCCGTAGGCCGAGACCAATATTACCTGCTAAGGCCAATAAAACTCAATATTGGTCGACTCAACATCCACTATTTGTTATATTCTGCACCTCAATTTTCAGACTTATACATATTTGTAAAATACTGGTTTTTCTAAAGATACTTAATTTTTTTATATGAAATATATATAATTTTTCCCATTATTTACAATGAGCATATTTATAAAATGACTGATTGACATTTCAAGAAGTTATACGTCCTCCAGCCAGGCCTTCCCTTAAGTAATTGGTAATTAAGTGCATTGTTGCAGCTAAGAGCATAGGGGCACGCCAATATCACTCTCCACACACCAATAACACTTTTAAGACACCAATATCATTATTTATTGGCTTGTCATGTGACTGATCTCCTGGTACATGATTGGCCTTAAATTTTTGATGCAGAATATAAAGATTTATAGAATTTTCTGAGGAGTTGTGGAAGTATCGAAAGCCTTTTTCTTGTGGTGTTGAAAGTCTTGATGGCAACGCGCCATACTAGATTGGCAAACACACATATTTTGGTAGATGTTAGCTCATGGAATATGTGAAACTTTTTTTTCTGGATATTGAAAAAGAGGTTGGTGTAATAGTGACTTAGATTTATTCACTCCATGGAGTGTTTATTTTCTTTCATACATTCAATCTGTTCTGTTGGATTATATACTATTGTTACTTTTTGTGGATATTCCGAACGATCTTATCTATTAGATCTAGATGTAGTTACTGAAAGTTTTGAACTGCATTCAAGTCTTTCATTTCTCTGACCCGATATCTTTAAGATCTAGATGGGTTTATGCAAAGTGTATGGACTATTAGTGTAACTAATTACACCCTTTTTGTTTCTTTGGCATATTTGTTGAATACATTATATTTTGGATCAAGATATATATATAGAAGGTGTATAGAAATAATTAGCTTAGATTTTTTCTTTGTTTAGTTAATGATACTTTTTTTCCAGTTGTTTATTTGCCACTTATGCTTTCTTACAAATCTAAGCCTTTTTGTTTGAAGTGTCAACAGCCTTGTTTAATGTAACTGTACTCTGTTTCTTATGCATATTTGCAGTGTTATGCTATCTCATGTTAATTGACAACTGTGCATGCCCTGAGCATTAAAGCCCTGAGCATTGAAGCCTTGAGCATGCCTTGTTTGAGCATTCCTTTTTTTCTTTTTAGTTCACCAAATTGTCAGAGGTGCGATATCTTTTGATATTAGATGTGTTGAAGCAATTTACATTCTTGAAACATAACTAATTGCATGCATTCAGAAAATTAGATGTAAAACGCATTGTCTGGTTCGTCGAGAAGAATTCGGCTTAATGTAGAAACTTCTGGAGCGTTCTTTCAGATATAAGTGCTTACTAATAACACACTTTTGTTTCACGAGTACATTTGTCAAGTGCGTTATCATGTCGATCACAACATATTTACCCAGGGTGTTGAAACTTTAAAAGTGGTTTTCGTGCAAGTAGTGTCAACTTAAAAGATATTTTGCCCTCACCCCACCATGCCCCAAGTCTTCAGAGACACACACTTTTCTGTGAAATTGCCACTTTTTGATGCAGTTTATGTGAGCATGCATGTTCTTCAGACTTTTTTGTTTGAAATTTCACAAAGCTTGAAAGGTGTAGCATGAGGTATGTGCATGGTGTGAATTTTTGTCACAACCAGTAATTACTCGACGCACAGTCTAAAGCAAGATTTAAACGAATTCTCGAGGACTCAATGAAGCTTTATTCTGTTCAGATGTAATGACTGTGAAACTTGTGAAAGAGAGAGTTTACCGTATTTTTGCATTAAACGCTCGCTATCTAATAATGTGCGCCTCATCGTTCGAAATAAATGCAACACTATGCAATGCATTTAATGGGCATGCCTTTACATTTTACCATATAAAAAACCAGGCCATTTTACCCCTACTACTGACGCTCCAGACGTCCATAGATAAACTAATTCTGCTTCTATAGACGTCTGGGAGCAATTGCTTCTCCAGGTCTACTGACAGTCTGGAGTAGTTCATTTTACACCAGTTACTGACACTCCAGACACCAGCACTTCAACAAATTGTGCTTTTTATGGACGTCTGGAAGCATGCAATTTTCTGGGTTTACAGACAGTCTGGAGTAGTACATTTTACACCAGTTACTGACATTTCAGACACCAGCACTTCAACAAAATGTGCTTATTATGGACGTCTCGAAGCATACACTTTTCTGGGTTTACAGACAGTCTGGAGTAGTACATTTTACACCAGTTACTGACATTTCAGATACCAACACATCAACGAAGATATAGACTGTCTGTATGTGACAGCTTTGTACTACAACTTGACGTCTGTTAGTAGCAATTTTGCTTTGATCATTGAAAATATCAGTGAGATACAGACGTCTGTAAGTGCCAGATTTGTTGAAACACTAGACGGCTGTTAGCTGCCATTCAGCTTTGACTATACTGAAAATATCAGTGTCAGTAGATTAGCCAATTGTATAAGATACAGACGTCTTAAAGTGCCAGATTTGTTGAAACACTAGACGTCTGTAAGCAGCCATTAAGCTTCGAGTACTGAAAAAATCAGTGTCAGTAGGTTGGTCAATAGCATAAGATACAGACGTCCATAAGTCCTAGATTTGTTGAAACACTGGACGTCTGTTAGCAGCCATTTAGCTTTGACTACTGAAAATATCAGTGTCAGCAGATTAGCCAATAACATTATATACAGACGTCTGTAGGTGCCATATTTGTTGCATAACTAGACGTCTGGTAGCAATCATTTAGCTTTGACTACTGAAAATATCAGTGTCAGTAGACGCATGAAAAATATGTGAAATAGACCGTCAGTAGGCAACCAGTTGATGGTCCTACCAGACGTCTAGAGAAACAGAAAAGTTAAATGCCACTGACGCTATGGACGTCTGTAAGGGACCTCTTTTCCCTTGGTTTTTTAGCTCCATTTTACCACGAATATAAGATTTTTCAAGATTTAAAAAGTGCCAAATGTTTTATTCACACAAATTGAGCATAATTATCATGTTAATTCACCAGATATAAAAATGCATGTACTGGCATGAAACAATTTTCTGAAGTAAGGACTCTTCACAAATTTTTCACTTGCATTATTGGCATCATTGTCCATTACACAACATCGTCATTGTGGTGCATTCAGCATAAAAACAAGCTGGTCTACAGTGAAAATGTATGGTACATTAATTTAATAATTGAAAGATTGCAAAACCCATAGCCAAGTGTAGCACATTCTTCAGTTTGGTGATCGAAGGCTTGGGCCTAGTTCAATCTAGCATGCTGGGGTACGTGATAGGGCTATACATCAGTTATTTCTGCACTGACTTGGCTGGATAAGACAGACAGGGACAATGGTTATGAGGCGAGGCGCACTCTGAGCACCGGACAAAACTGTGTCGTATTGGTTGCAGAGACCGAAATAAAACCCATTTACCAGTGGTTGGCGGCCACTGTTTGAATGCTCATCTAAGTATGTGACTGTTTCAAGCCTTATCACATCTGTCATCTATCTTTTAAGTGAAGTAGTATCAGAAATTCAGAATCGCAATGTCGTTTGCCATTAATCGGCCATTTACGGTACGCTACCCCGCAATGTGCACAGTCACACTCAGCATGAGTCTAAGCTGCTGAGGAATGAATATTTCGACTTAAGGTTCTTCCAGGATTCTTGGAGATCTGAAGCCTAACTTGAGCTGAATTCCAAAAGCCCACGTATAAAACTTTTTATCTGTTTGCGCCCATGATGTCTCACGACATTCGATAGTTTTTGCTTGTTTATAAACTCGCAGACAATGTGAGGTTTGTCATGAAATTTATAGATCTCATTTCAGTGGCATTTTATACTCTCTTATTTCTTTAATTCATCCTATAGTTTTTTAAAGGTCATGTGGTGGTTCGATGATATTTAACTCCTCTGAAATGCTTATAATGATGTTCAATCACTTCAGTGATATGTGGTTTTTCAAGCGGTCTGTATCAAATCTCACAAAATTCCTACAACTACATGTATGGTTTTTTTTCTTCTTTTTTTTTGTGGTAAATTTCATTAAATGTCAAATTTGAATTCCTCCAAACAAGTTGTGTTTGAGGTAAACCACATGTCATTGAAATGGAAAGCCAATTCCGTTATTCAACGAGTGACATTGAATCACTAATTCAAGGTATTCTCGAAAAGCGCTTTTTTCTGAATCACTAAAGCTCAGAAATATGATACAAATATTTTTGTTATTGCTGTTCATTTTAATGCAAATTAAGTTACTTTAGCCATGAATGAATGCACTATATCCTTCAGATTTCTAGGATTATGATTACATTTAAAAAACTGACCTTTTTCATGGCTACGTTTAATCTTTTTTGCTATGTCAATGTCGTTAGCATACCGCACAAGGTTGATCCGCTGAAGTATGAGATTTGACACATTATAAGAATTAAATTAGGCTTATAGGATTACTTGGTAATCAGATTGAAGTAGATATTTGTGTATATGACTGTCCAGAATTTTGTTTCAAGTGGTAATTGTTGGGGATCAGTGGGTTTGAACTTTCCGATGAAGTAAATAATACATGACAATTCGTAATTGATAAAAAAGACTCCGAATTTTCTTTGTGATGAGTATGGTGCTCATTGAAGAAATAACACAGTAATTTTACAGATAGACTTGATCGTTGAATGATAGTCTCCTGTAGCCTAAACTGTACTTTCTTGTAGATATTAGTTATTGCATGAATCTTCACATTCTCAATTTTTTGCCTCAGTTATGACAAGTTATTGACCACAGAATGACCAGGCTGTTTTTTGACCTTCTTGGTCACTTTGCAACCTATAGGCCTACTTCTATGAGAAAACAAAATCTGGAAATTTACATCCATTTATAAGGTGACTCAATGTCATGGCATCTGTCAAAATGTTTTGGAAATATGTATTTTGACTTTTTTTTTGGGAAAATAAAATGGTCATGTGAAGTCCCATTTTTTTTATCTAGTCAAGAATGTATTTGTTTTGTGATAGTTTCTTTCTCTTTGGTAATTGTGTAATTGCAAAGGTATGCTGAACAATTCATTTAGCAGTACTAGAGTAATTACATTATCCACCAAAGAATGCAATTTTTTTTTTTGTGGGTGACCTCAACCCTTTGGCCAAAGGCTTGACTAGTACTGTACATATTTTGGTGACTTAATCAGCATTACCACAAGATGAGATCCAAGCTATTCTTCGTATTTGTAGCCTGCAGATATCATGAGAGTATTCAATTCATCTTTTGTTATCATGAGATATGGAAGTGGTTAGACTATGACAAATGTATTCTGTGAATGAATGACATCTTTGTCTTCTAAAATGTTTTTCAGAGTATGAATGTACTCCCTGAATATCCATGGATATTCTTTGAATATATTCTTTGAATATATTCTTTGAATGTAAGCTTTCATCAATGATCTACTGTTTTATCTGTGGTTTGCAACAGGCTGTTGTCTGCTGTCAAAGCTATGACGTCACCATGAGAGCTTTGAAAAATGATATGTGTGATAATGCTACAGACTTCAGCCTGGAGGGGAGCTGTCAAATGCTTGCTCCAGGTCTCATAGCATTAAGCAGGCTTGGACTCATCTCATGAAAAATGATATGCATGGGCAGTGACATTAACTGAATAACATGTCAGGTGTCAATTAAATCCCACCTGTCAATTGACTCGATTCACAACTGAACTGTTATGTGTCAAATGATCCTATAAACTTTAATTTAGTGCCAATTTTGCTGCTCTTAAATGCTGCTTGACATTAAATACATCAAGTTAATTTGTTTTCATGATGGTTAAATCACGTTTTCACACATTCACACATCCTTGATTCAAGTTTGATTAGTTTTTGTAAAGACACATGAACATGATGGTTATAGAAAAAGGAAACCGTATGCCATAAATTGAATTGGTGCTCATAATCAATTTGCAAAATATGTTTCTGATGAGGCTTCATCAATATCAAATTTTTAGTGTTTTTTCTTATCAAGCATGTAGCCTATACATGCCATTTTGTACTAGGTAAGGTGCTAGGTGATTTATACATGTAAGTGCCTTTGATGAAGAAAAAGACTCTGGGCAGCCTGTAGCTTTCCCTCCAAATTTCCCCTTGAATTCCTCTATCATTAAATTGCATTTCAATATTTTGCCACAATACTTTGTGCAATTATGGAGTTCACAAACCTTTTGAAATCTCACAAATGCCTCGAGACCCAGGTTAAAACTCAAATTGCATGTTTCAATCATATTTCTATGTTCACACACTTGTTAAATGCCCTTAAGATACAGTTCTGTCTGATGAAACAGTTATTTTCACCATTTATCATGTTAAATTACCTGATATTTCTGTTGAGTGTTTTTCATGCTATACTTCAAAGGTCAAATTCAGACTGAATTGAAAAACATGCACATTATATTTTTTCACACATGTCATGCTGGTGAATTTGCTTTATACCTCAAGGAGTATTTTGTAGTTATTTTATGGCTATTTTATTGCTATTGGTATTTATTCGAAATAAGAAAAGTAGTTGGCGGCAAGTTGCATAATGCTGAATTGTCCATTCGCCAAGTCAAATGCCAACTTCGAAAGTAAACTGTAATTGCTACACTTGTGCTGAAGAAAAACACCCCACCGTTGAAATTTTAACTCATTATATTCTATCTATAAGAACAGAATACAAAGCCTAATTTGGGAAAATTCAAACAATTCCTGGCAACCTTTTTTTTTGATCATCACTCTTCCAAAATGATAGGGCTATTGCAATGTAAAGACAGGTCAAGCCCATCTTGCGAACTAAAATCTGCCGAGGAAATCAACAGTTTCACTCAGGTTGTATGGATATCAAAAATATTTCACAAAACCTTCGCTACAACCATTCGAACTAACAGAATTTCTAATTCTGCCAGTTGCTTCACGACAGAACTGCAACAGATTTACAGTTTGCGAAAAAGTGCTTGAAAATGACAACACTGTCAATGTTCAACCTTGCGGAATGGCAAAAAATTATTTTCTTTTTTAATAATATTATACTTTTTTGCATCATTATCTTTTGGAATTCACAAACTAGATACAAAACAGGTGGATAGTATGGTTCAGTGCTCAGAAAGATTGCCAATTATATGGGTGCAAGGTTTTTTAGGAGGTCGAAAAAGTATAATGGCCTCATGACAATCTCTATACATCTATATATACAAGCACATCAGATATTCAAGACGGTGTATTAAACTTTACCCTATACAATAAAGTCATTTTCAGTCAATGATTTATTTGTACTTCGTTTTTATTACAGCAGAAGTCAAAATCATTGATTCATTTTCTGAGACATATACATGTACAAATGAGTCACTGCTGAATTGGCTGTTATTTATAATCCAATCAAATCATAATTAAATGTGCTGATGTAGGGAAAAGTAAGGAGAACTGGGCCTCAGGGAAAACTGTGCCTGCTTGATTTCAGTGGCACCTCTAAGATGGTATTGAGGTCAGACAGAAGATTACTTCTTTTGGAGAAGTTATATATTTTATTTTTTTGGTGCTAGTCATTTTCTACCTCACCTCAATGCGACTCTTGGATATCCCACTGGAATCATATTGGCCCTGTTTTCCCTTTGGCCCAGCTCTCCTACTTCCCCTTAGTATGACATCCTTAGTCATATTGTGGAATCTAATCCCCCCTCTCTTTAAATAAATTTTACAGTTAAATATAATAGTTAAATATAATGTCCCTTTTGTTCTTTCAGATCTATATCCAGAGTAAGCTGGACTCCAAATGCACTTTAATCGAAACCGGCGACAGACTTGGGATTTACTTCGAAGACGCCCCGGGGGCTGTGGCTTACAGATTCGACAAGACCAGCCCCAGGGCCCTTGGGATTAAGATGAACGTCAGTTTCCCAGTGAAAATTGGAGAAACAATCGTCTTTGACAGCCTGGTCTTCCCCTATGACTTCTCTATGGCAGCTTATATAGATACTGGTAAGTTTATTTTTGCAGATATTATCTTAATTTTTGTGTCTTCCGGCAGATCATACAGTTATTTTTTGCCCTTGATTAGAGTTGTGTTGATATATCGGCCTGCAGCTGAAATCATTCAGGCATCCAACGTTAATTAAATTTTCGGACTACTTATATTTAAAAATTGGATTTTCAAAAAAGTGTGTCCGTAACCGTTGCCCGTATGTAGACAATTATCTATTGTTGATAAAAATTTAACGCGGGGACCAACTTTTACAGACAAAATCAATGATCAAAAACTAAGGAGATGGGTCTATCTGACACTAATCCTACACATTTTCTGGCTCCAGGGATCTGATGAACAGAGATTTTCTGGAAAATCTGATCAGAAACCCTTTGTTCATGTAACAAGTGCCTATAGGGTACATGATTTTTTCCCCTTCTTTCTCAAAAATGTTGCACAGGATCAAATGCCCTCTGTATGTCTCTATGATGTCACAAAACTACATGTGATGACATTGTTATGTGCAGTTAGCTCGAGGGGGGAAATTCACAGGTAGATTTTTGACTGAAGTGGCAAAGAACAAATATGTGCACTTGAAGAGGTTGTGTAACTTCATTATATTTTTAAAAACACGTGTCTACAATATCTTTGGGTATGTAAAAACACCCTCAAATGCTTCATCAAAGACTGAAAAAGGTGTCATATTACAGTACACACATTCCACACAATATGCATAACAGTAAACGGTGTCAGATGCTTTATGAAAATCCATTACAGCTTCAAATGATCTGAAATAGGTTAAGTGAAAACCAGTGAACCCTAACAAACAGTAATATCCCCTATGGACTGCAATAGATTGTTCATAGACTGTTCACCCTTTGTTGACCTGTTTGCACACCAAGTGATGACGTCACATGACGTCATGGGTCATTACCCATAAATGAGTGTTTGGGGCTGTGTTGGTAAACATTTTTGTGCTTCACGAGGCTTTTCAAGTTATGTATTTACCAAGGGAATTGCTCTCCAACCAAGCAATTCCGTTTATGGATATTTCTTATTCCTCTGAGGGAAATGACCCTCAGAAGTGATAATTCAATAAAGTAACCCAAAATATGAATAATGACATTAAATTGGGGGCCTGAAATACAACCCAGATCACATACAATAGATCAAGTTTCTGCTAATGGTTTTTTTTGAGCATGTGTAAAAGCATTGTTGGCCAAAATTCCCTTATTAATATCTGAAGACCTCCCCCATTGAAATTTTAGAAGGTTGCTTTGAAAATAAAGTGGCACACAGAATGGGGTTTGTGAAATGCGTTTCAAGGGCATTATGAAATTTGATCAAGTTTTGAAAATGCTTGTGTTTGGACAAAACACCTAATTGTTCACTTTGGTTATCCAAACTTTGTCCTCAAAATTTTGGTTCAGGACCTTGTTGCCAAAATCTATCATCTGAGGTTGACCTGACCTTCCCCTTTAATTTTTCTAAACTTCTTTTTATTTACTAACTAAGTGGACTATACTTTCGATTATATCATTCTGAAAATGAACCTAAAGTGTTTCAATGTATCAATTAATTAGCTTTGATATAAATTGAGCAGCTCAGATATACATGTAATGTCAATGTTGAAGCTATTGTATTCTAATAGGTTGTTGACCTTTTTAATTTCAGAGCTAGGAAAGTACAATCTGTCCACCCTCAAACCAGATGAAAACATCGTTGAATGTCCGGATAATCTTTTGATCCCGGAAGAACCCACCATCACTCTTCCAGCTACTACTGTGGGGCCTCCTCCAACGGGCCGTCCCGGTGCTACTGGTGCAATTGGGCCTCGTGGTCCTTCTGGGCCGCAGGGACCACCAGGCATGCCAGGCATTCAGGGTATTACCGGCCCAGGGGGAGTAGCTGGGCCAGAAGGTCCTGCTGGCAAGGATGGAGCTATCGGCCCTCAAGGTATTCCTGGTAGCCCTGGCAACCAAGGCCCACCAGGAGCTACTGGTCCTCAAGGTCCACAGGGAGAGAAGGGTGAAAAGGGTGCCCGCGGCCCACCAGGATCACTTAATGACGTCAATGGCAAACCTGTCAATTTCGTTGAGGAGTCTTTCCTGACAGGCGATGATGTTTCGATCTTCCTTCTCATCTGGCTAGCTCTGGTCACGATTGCTTTGATCATTCTCATCATCGTCCTCTGCTGCTATTGGTGTCGCCGTAGAAACGCCAGAAAGAATGACCCAATGAGGAAGAAGCAGAACCACAAGTTTTCGGAGCGTATGCCGTCTCTTTACGCAACCGTAAACGAGAAGCAACACAGTAAAAACGGTGGCTCCGTGCATATGAACGAGGGCATGGTAGATGATGAACACTCTTGGTTAGAATCTATGAAGTCATCTTCAGAAATCAGTCACAACAATGACACTTTAACAACAGGTAGCAGTTCACCTATTGTCGCTCATTAGTTGAACGAGTGCTTCTCTGCAGACACTCAAAGTTTGTTACAGAAACTGTTATTTACTGTTTGTTTCGACAGTTATGAGTGTTATTTACTCAACCGCCTCGCGATACTTGTGACACTCGTCGACTGAGGTAAACATACAATCGAATCAGTGATACTTGACAAGTTGACAGAGACATGATGTGAAGCACTATCAGATGTTTACCTCTACTAACAAGGTAAACAAACAAAGTAAACAGAGTTTGGCACGTGTGTACGCCATCTTTGTTTTGTCCTCCATCTTTGATTTGCTGCGATGTTTACATTATGTGATGTCATGCGTAGAACTGTGAGAGGACATGATTCTACCAAAAGTGCATGCATGGACGTGTTTGGATATTGTCTGTTCCTGACTGTTTAGTGCCTTTGCTTTGGAATAATGTCTGGGCATTGTCTGGGCATTGTAGTATTGTCTGTTCATTGGTTGCCATAGCAACCACAGATTAGATGGCGCTGTGGTCGGGATGCTATCCAAAGCTCGAGGTCACATGGTGTGAAGAACTTCATGAAAAGAGGTCTGAAACGAAGAACTCAAAGGTGGTCACAATGAGTGATTGGACAATAATTATATCGGTGAACGCAAAGTATTCTTTAACAACTGGATGAATTTGGTTGTCTTGAACATTTGCCAAAATGTGTTTAATAACACCAGTTGTCGTTAAAAATGTTTTGTTATGGGTAACAATGGAAGGAATAAATGAAACCGTGCGTAAAAGACTTTTCGACAAGGTCTACAACAATAGTTTTATTATTTTTTGTTCAGGAATCCTCAGAAACGTCAGATTATAAAGGAAAATGCTCTTTTTATGGATGGTAATGCAATGATTGTAAATGCGACAGACTTTTAAACCAGCTGCGATGAAATTATTGTCTTTTTTGTTGTTGACATTTGGCGAACTCAATCCCATTTGAAATTATACGCATTTTATGGTGCTACAGTCTTGTGTGTTTGTGCTTAAATTTGTAAACTCAAAATGTATTTGACAATTGTGAGTTTAACAGTGATTTTCATGTGTTTGATATTGCCTGTTACAAAAGAGACCATATTTATGTTTTTTATAAGTTGATGTATTATATACTCAGTACTGAAGACAAGAGGTCAAAAATCTTTCCAGATCTATTACACTATTACACAGTAGACTGCTGGGTGTATAAGAAATCTCATGTGAAAGTGAAAATAATGTTGAAATGATACAGATTTATTTGTATTGTTTGCAGGGATAAATTATTTCAAAGCGGAGTGGGACAGAACTTGTTCAATTAAATATGGAAAATATTAATTAAATATTACAATTTTTAACAAAGAAAGTAAATGAAAGTTTGATTCATGTTCATTTATTCATCACACAGTTTGCTGGATAGAAAATTAATAATTATGAAAGTCAAATAAATTCCTAAAATCTCATATTTTGGTTCTATGACCGTGTGATCAAATTAGTTCAACTCCGCTGTATGATTTTCCCAAATTTGTACAATGTACATTTGCTGGATTGTTATATTTTGTAGCTATATTAACAAATGTATTTAGCGGTGCCATAGACTGTCAGTGCACATGGTAAGTCAATAATCACAGCCGTTGAATTACAAGTGATTACAAAATGATTCGAGTGATGTCATTCGCTACAACATGATAAAAAGACATGAATAGTTATTTTTTACTCACGGTGCTGTAAGCAAATATCAGTGAATAAGTTAATCACTGATGAGTGATGTCACAATGCCCTCAGAGACAAACTGGTCAACTCATTTCCATGTAAAAGGTAGGACCAGCAGTGATGTCATCGAGTCACAGAAAATCGGAAAAAATAGCAAGATGTAATTGCTTGCGCTTCCCCGGCTGTTAATATGATTTCCAAGCTTTTACTGAAGTATAGTATTGGTCCAGAACGAAAGAACATTTAACTCCTTTTGATAAAATTGATTTTAAAACAGAAGTCAAAGTTTTATTTGATCATTTTTGAAAACTTCATTTTATATTTTTTGCCCAATTCTTCTTCTGGTAATAACAGTTCACAATATTTAGTGATATTTGTACACAGTTGCTTGATCAACAGAGTATATAGTGCTAACAAAATACCTATTATTTATGAATGTTAATAATTATATGTTTATTGTATATTTATCAGTGTTATCAGTTTGCATAAGAAATTATCATTGTACTGTGTATATGAATGTTGAATACCTGTGCCTTGCTTGAGATATTATACTCATTGTATTACATAATACTTTGTACATATTGCATAATAGCCAACTAAGTATTAATGTATATATATATACCTGTAAATATATATGATTACATAGGTGTAAAATTGTAGATAGACAATAATCATTCAATATGCCCAAAAAGTCCATAAATGTTTGTGAGTTGTCAGTAATATTTGTTATCATATAGAGGAAATGTTCCACCAGACATAGGGTAAAAAGAAGAGATTTATAGGGTAATAACATTGCCAAATTATGAGAAAATTGTTAATATTGGCTGGAATATCACGTGATAAATAATTACTTAACACTAGCTAATTCAATGAGATGTAATATCAAGGTGGTGTAGATTTGGAAGAATATTCTATTCAAAGGAAATCACCGATTGAAATTTTCTGTGACACTCTTCTGGCAGATAGCACTGATTACAGCTTTCAAAATTTGGGATCATTACCTGTACATAGATTTATCAAGGACATGTACCCTACCTTTATCGAAAAGAATCTCAGAACTACACTCCACTGAACGATATCACAAAATTAGTTCAGGTTTTATATTATAAATTGCAAGAAATATCTATTAAACGTAATACAGTTTTTAAAGAAGGTCATTTTTAGTATCGTTTGAATAATTGGTAAAAAATAGGCACGCCGTGAAATATCTATAGACGGAAAACATTCATTCTCATAAACTTGCGTTGCGTATATATGTATTATATAAAAGTTACTAAGAAGAAATATTTGATAAATTTGTCATGATTGTCCAAATCTGCTTCATAAAGATTGGAATACCTGTTCATAAGGAGATTACTGCAATATGACATGGAATCTTTGTACAATGTATAAAGATCTCTATTTGGTTTTCACCAATGTAAAGTGTGCTAACATCACTACGCCATGTAGATACTAAATTAATGCTAAATATAATTTACGGTGGAGGCTGGTGAAATGAGGAATTTCCTAATATTTTGTTAAACAAATTGAAGAGATATAATACTTTAAACATATTTATATATATATTAATTTCACGTGCTTTGACTCAACCCACGAATGAAATATTAGAAAATATGTCTATCAAAAAACTTTGGTTTTATGTACAGATTTTTTTGGTGCCAATTCGTTTCAAGACATATTCTTCTATATGGTTAACAGAATCAATGTCCGCGTACAAAAAAAAAATTTATTCTGATAATCTGATTTGCAAAATACTGGCAAAATTGAAATAGTTCGATAATTATTTTCTTGATTGTACGCCAAGTTTTGTCAATGTGTAATTGTAATTACCATCACAATAAGCCACATAATTATGCATGTGTTTTGCTTTGAAAAAAAGGAATATTCCCTATTTCATCCTCACCACTATAATTGCCTTCTGTACATTTTCACGTTGCCAAAATATAATTGTCACTCCTGTTGTATTTATTGTCCATGATATAAAATGTGATATGAGATTGTGTTAAATATTGTTATAAATAAACAAATGCTATTGAAATATATAAATTTGGGTACGCTTGTTCTTTACATAATATTACTAAATGATAAGTCATCTCATTTGTTTGGTAGGATCATACACTCTTGTATGGAACATATATGGTCCTTGCCAGATGGAAGATTAGTAACAGGGTTTTTACAGTCCTCGTCATATTTACATGGAATCTCAAATTTGTTTCTATGTTGTTGAACTGTGATGTCAGAGATGGCTCTATTCTAGCATTGCAATATATGAAAATTCACTACAAACTGTGATGTCATATTAAACTGGGTCAGATTCTCCGGCTGAACTGAGCATCACAGTTTCAACTCGAGCCACTCAATATCAGAGTGAAAATTGGGTCTGGGAAAACCCATGCAAGTTTGACATCACAGCCTCTCAGCCACTGGGCTGCAAGAACAAATATAAATCACATAATCCAAGTGTTTATTAACAAATTGTCAAAGCCTTTTGTTTATTGCAAGTTCCATCAAAGTTTAAAGTTGTAAATTATAGTCCTTGTCATACTTACGTGGAATCAAGTTTTTTTCTATGCTGTTGAACTGTGATGTCAGAGATGACTCTATTCTAGCATTGCAATATATGTAAATTAACTACAAGCTGTGATGTCATTTCAAACTGGGTCAGATTCCCCAGCTTCTAACCAATGCGAATCCACCAAACTGAGCATCACAGTTTCAACTCAGTGTCAGAGTTAAAATTGGGTCTGGGAAAAACCAATGCAAGTTTGACATCACAGCCTCTCAGCCAATGGGCTGCCAGAACAAATATACATAACATAAGCCATGTGTTTACAAACAAATTGTCAAAGCCTTCTGTTTATACCAACTTCCATCAAAGTTTAAAGTTGTAAGTTAGCAAGTTTGTAGATTTATCATACAACTCTGTGGGGATTATAACAGTTGTCTACTGTGAATGCTCACAAAGCTGCCATTTGGTAGGATTAGACAGGTGATTGCCGTGATAAATCATTGGGATCAAAAATGTAATGCTTCCTTCAATATATCAATGTTTGAACTGTGATGACGTAGTTTACGGTCAGCCCATTGGCTATCAAGCTGTGATGACGTAGTTGTAGGGGCTATCCCTGATAAAACTCTTACTCTGACACTGTGTTGAAACTGTGACGCTCAGTTCAGGAGGATCAACATTGGCTAGAAGCTGGGGAATCTGACCCAGTTTGAAATGACATCACAGCTTGTAGTTAATTTACATATATTGCAATGCTAGAATAGAGTCATCTCTGACATCACAGTTCAACAGCATAGAAAAAAAACTTGAGATTCCACGTAAGTATGACAACGACTGTAACAAGTTTGTAGATTAATCAAACAACTATTTCAGGATTGTAACAGTTGTCTACTGTGAATGCTCACAAAGCTGCCATTTGGTAGGATTAGACTGGTGATTGCCTGTGATAGATCATTGGGATCATAAATGTAATACTTCCTTCAATATATCAATGTTTGAACTGTGATGCACAGTTTACTGTCTGTCCATTGGCTACCAGGCTGTGATGATGTGGTTGCAGGGGCTATCCCTGATAAAATTCTCACTCTGAAACTGTGTTCAGGTGGATCAAAATTGGCTGGAAGCTGGGGAATCTGATCCATTTTAAAATGACATCACAGCTTGTAGTGAATTTACTATTGCAATGCTAGAATAGAATTATCTCTGACATCACAGTTTAACCGCATAGAAAAGAACTTGAGATTCCACGTAAATATGACGAGGACTGCAACATGAATATGTCCTGAAATATTTTCCTCACTAAAATTGGAGGTAAACACTAACAGGACTTTTAACGGGTATATAAGTTCATTGCTGGAATTGAAGGTATACACTACCATCAGTTTTTAATAGGGATGCATTCCTTTCTAAAATTGAAGGTATACGGTAACATAAGTTTTAAGAACAATACGATCCCAACTGGTCGCATGTCGCAAGATAGTACAATTTGTGTTACATGGCTGTT
This sequence comes from Platynereis dumerilii, assembly GCA_026936325.1. Classification (NCBI taxonomy): domain Eukaryota; kingdom Metazoa; phylum Annelida; class Polychaeta; order Phyllodocida; family Nereididae; genus Platynereis; species Platynereis dumerilii. Next base: position 9,570,152 of record JAPTHN010000010.1, on the reverse strand, counting down.
TTGGACCAAACATTTTTTTCATCAAAAAGTCTAAAATAGATCCAAGATGCCCTATTCAAACCAAAATCTCTAAAATAGATCCAAGATACCCTATTCAAATTAAAATCAAGCATAATTTCACAATAATTAGGTCTGTTTGTATTATTATTTGATTTTATTCGCCATGCAAATCAATGCAAAGTTTGAACTTTAAATGCATTTTACTCAAAAGCTACTTTACTTCTTATTTAATGTATCATGAGGTATTTTAATTTTTAATATCTATTTCCTCTATGTTCATGCTTTTTCATTGTAAATTTCATTTCATCTTGTACTTCATATTGTCGGTTAAAAGCGTTTCGCTTGTGTTCTTGTAAATTTTTATTCCGACGTTAAATAAACTTTTACTTACTTACTTTACTTAGTAAAGCTATACTGCGAATTACAAAAGTACTCATGTATCACCATGAAAATGTCACTGGAGTTAGATGAGAATATGGTCTTACTGATTTAAGCATTGAAAAATAGTTTCTCTTCCCGAAAAGGCTTATATACTTCAATGAAAAAACGTTCTAAGGCATCATGTTTAAAGTCGTGACAGAAGCCAGAGTTCATGTAATCTCAAATGAAATGTTTCAAAACATTACCAAGACACCTGAGAACAAATTCTAATGCACATCAATAAGATATTTCCATGACATTTTGCATAAGATATCTGATGTAAATTTTTGACTAGTAGGTAAGAAATCAATATCTAACTTGAGCGAACAATGGGGAGAGGAATCCTGCACTCTAAAAAATTTCAGACAAATTGGTTTTTTAGATTCAAAACGGTTTAAAAAAAATCCATGTTGGTTTTTTTTGCATTGAAATTTGGTTTTTCAAAAAACCATTTTGAATCAAAAAACCAATTTTGTCTCGACATTTTTTAGAGTGTTGGATTTTAACCAGTATTTCTCCATTTTTCTGCTGTATTAGATCATAGCTGTCTAATATGGTTGTTATGTTTTCATTTTATGATAAAGGTTATCGCTTTTGACCTTTTTGAAGTCCTTTGCATAGAGGGAAAATATTCTGTACCATTCAAGCATAATATGTGTTCTAGTGATGTACAATATAGCATGGCACATGCATGTTATTTACACGTAATCATCATTTAAATGCAAAATTTCTCAAATTGTTGCAACATTGTGACACATGACCAACTGAAACTGGGGCATATGCTAACATGCGTTTTTAACAGGGATAATTATGTTCCTTCAACGTCCTTGCTAAATTAAATTTTTAAGGTAAACAGCCAGATGAGTTTTGAGCAGGATTCTCAAAAGAATCGAAGGATGAGTATAATAACAAGGGTTTTTAGAGATGCTTGCTTGCTTGCAAGCGGCATCTCTATTGTGGGAGGAAGGCTCTGAAACTTATGACAACTGCCTTGGTCATGCTGTTTCATCTCTGCCATTAAAACTTTGCATACAGTCTCAATAGAATTTTATCTTGCGTTGATAAACTTTTGTTGTCTTTCTGAGATGAAGAAATTAATAAAGAAAACAAACAGGCCGAGTTTCTGCAGGTCAAAGGTCAATCACTAAAAGTAGGTCACAGGCCAGATACCCTCCAGCGGGTCTCACCAAAAGTAGGTCTCACATGCCACATACCCCTGTGCAGGTAACAGGCAAAGGGGTAGATTCTATCATGGGCTGTGAAAATGCTGAAACGACATGTCACATGAATGGAAAAAGTAATGTACGTACTAAGATTTGGATATCTTAAATTTCTTTCTTTATGACATAATATCATCCAAGTTCACCAAGTCCATTGTCATTTCGCCTCATACTCACCTGACTTTCACCTGAGGTTAGATTTAGTACATTTCAATTACTTGTATTTCTTTGTTATAAACAGAGGAGCCTTAAGCATTTAAGAATCTAACTTAGGCCAGAAGTCATGGCGTTTAGCCAAGCCCAGGACAGACTGAAGAGCATTGTTTCCAACATTCTAACAAAGAAATTCCTAGCATTTCCATGAGGTGCCCTATTTACTAGTTCACTGTTTGTGCCAAAAATGAAGCTTAAAGATGGACAAACTGTGTTGAAAATGAATATTTTAAGCGGTTATTGGCTGTATGATGTGTCCTAATACTTTAATGCCTGCAATACAAAGGATTGACGTACTCCGAAAAGGAAAAATTAAACTGATGTTTTTAAACTTTACAGTAAATATTTATAATTGCAAATATTTGAGATTAAAAAAGTTATATCCAAGGTACACTTAACGTAAACGCAACGTTGTCAATTGGTGGAGGGTCTTGTTCGGTATTACACAAATCCTGCACGATATGAGTGCAATATGAAAATTTATTTGCACGAGCAAATTCAAATTGAACAAGGGCGCAGTCTGAGTTCAATATGAATTCACGAGTGCAAATTAATTTTCAGATTGCACGGTAATAAGTGCCGTATTTGTTTTATTACATGAACACTATGCTACCAATATAATGTATCTGAAAAAAATTTCGGAAAAAAAAAAGTGAAAATTTTTAAATAATTTTTTTTAGTAAAAAAACAGTGGATTAAAAAAATTTTGAATTACTATCCTTTTTATATATAAAAACACATATTGCACTCTAACCATGCAATATGAAAAAATCTGGAAAAAAAAAATTTTTTGGAAAAAATCTCACATCGCACTCGAACCATGCAATATGAGTTTTCATGATGTCGTCGTGTGACTGATTTTTGCCAATCAGCATCGCTCTAGCATAGTGTGCATGTAACAATATATCTTAAAGATTATCTGAAATTCCCTTTTCACATATTCTATAACCACCAGCCATAAGTAACCTTTTTAAAGTAGGCCTATGTCCATATATCCAGGGCCTATTTGACAAAATCAGCAATTCAAGTAAAGATTCTTTTAACATGTTTATGATACTTACTCACCCACTTAGAATGCAACATGGAAAGTGAATAATGACTACATATGTAATAGAAAATCCCCACTTGTCACCTTTGGTGTCTATCAAGTAGCAAATAGCTAATTTGTTAGCATTTTCATCCTATCATCCTATTATACATCTAAGTACATTGTGGAAAATCAAGAGTATATTTGCACATATCATAAACAGAAGTGTCACTGCATGATTTAGCACATTTGTGACTATTCTAAACTACATGTTTAGATTCTGTTTATGTTTAGGCCAATATGTTTAATCATATGAATCAATAAAGCCAAATAAATCTATATGACAATCAATCAATCAATCAATCAATCAATCAATCAATCAATCAATCAATCAATCAATCAATCAATCTATCTATCTATCTATCTATCTATCTATCTATCTATCTATCTATCTATCTATCTATCTATCTATCTATCTATCTATAGATCTCCTGCTTGCATTTCTAAATATAAACCACAACTATTCTACAATTTTGTTCAAACTGATCAATATGAAATTGCATGCCTACCACCAATACAGGAAGACCATCACCAATGTATAATGTTGGGTAACATTTGTGTGTATTTTGACTGCATTAAGACTGATAAATTTCCAATCCCCAACTGAAAAATATTTTTTTGTTATGACTACCAAACTGTAAAAATAACGCGCAAGCACTTTAACAGCTGCTTGTAGATAGACTATCTAGTAGATAGTATCTACATATCTGCCCATATAGTCATCTATCTATCTATCTATCTATCTATCTATCTATCTATCTATCTATCTATCTATCTATCTATCTATCTATCTATCTATCTATCTATCTATCTATCTATCTATCTATCTAACAATCTATATTTGTCTATATAGTATATACCCTTCCTTCCATCCTTCCTTCCTCCTTTTCTTCGTTCTATCCTTTCTTTCTTCCTTCCTTCCTTCCTTCCTTTCTTCTTTCATTGCATCCTTTCTTTCCTTCCTTGCTTTCTTCCTTTCTTCCTTCCTTCCTTTCTTCCTCCTTCTCTTCTTTTATAGTATTAAGCTTTCATTATCCATCCAATAACCATACATGTATCCTTCAATTTTTTTCCTGAGACAGACAGCATGGTGTCATGCTTGTTCAGGATAACTATTGGTCTGGCAGCCTGTCTACAAGTGGACTGCTCTTGCATTGCCACAGATCAGAACATATGCTGTCTTGTGTTGCCACCTAGTGACTAGTGTGCTATTCCGCGAGCTCCTGCGAGCGGTCCACCAACTTTCAACCACAGGAACACACACAATTTTGTCTGGAAGACACCGGGGCTGTTTCTGAGTGTGCTGATGGCCTTGTCTACTTCCTTAGAGAATGTGATTGCCGAGTCTGACTCTGGTATAAATCGATGTTGAATAGAAATTTTGTGAATGTGCAATGAAATTGGAACTATTTTTTGGGACAGCAATGCTGTAGCATAGGAAATCAACTTTTGTGCCAGGTGGCAGCAGCATGCAGTTCTCAGTTTCACCAGACTGTCTGGCAGCTCTGTGTGATGCGCAGCTGAAGAGCATGACAACATGCTGACAAGCAAATCAACTTGGCTGGTATAATTAGCAACTACAAACAGTTAAAGAAAATCCTTAACAGCTTGATGTCACTGCAATTTTTTTTTTATTTTTATTCATTGCATCTCAGTATCCAAACAGTTGGTCAAGTTTCAGTTATAGTCTTGGGTCCCTGGTGATTGAGCATGGCGATACACTGCATTGACTGTGAAGACCGGTGTAGTTTTGAAGCATTTATTCAACTAAAAATATAGGTGAATCTGAAAATCCACAAAGACACACAATCACACAACAGTCATACATGCATTCAGACAGGACAGGACATACAGGACAGGACATACAAGACAGGACATACAAGACAGGACAGACAACACAGGACAGACAACACAGGACAGACAACACAGGACAGACATTTAAGCTTATATTAGACTCATTTCATTACTCATTTATGCTAACATTAAACATGCATACTTAAAACATAATATAAAATCATACTCACAATCATAACTTGCCATCTACACCAACTTCATATCAAACATATTTCATTCACATCTCATGTACATTCTTTCTCTCTCTTATAACATTTAGAATGACACACTACTGAATTGAACTTCTAAGGAAACATACAGTTTTCACAGTTACACATTAGGGCACAAACAGAACACAACATACACTTGACACATGCCACAGGTAAACAACATTCACACTAGCAACAAAGATAAACACACTCATCATTCAATCAATTAGCATTCCATTGAATCTAACATTGACCTTCAAGCTGGGATTCGACCAGCTGTGAGATTTGGTGAAATTCTTGTTAGTGTTTTACAGCTATTCACTAAACTCCTTCCCCAGCTTAGTGACATGCATTTTGTTGATGCATATTGGGACAGATATTGGGATCAGATGTTCTCTGTTACATATTCCTACCTCTTCCACTTCCCATCTTCTTCTAATAAGATTCCAAATCAAGGCACCCCTGCATCACATGGCATGCTTTGAGTATCCATGTATGCCATTAACTAAATGATAACAATGACACTGCAGTCTTCGCAATGTTAATTTACATTATAGTACAATTTAAGAGCAACTGCTTGATGTCATGTAGCTGACTCTCCCGACTAATGAGAATGTACAATGTACATACAGCTTGACATCACCTCAACTGACCAATAGCCAGCCAGTCTGACCATGACATCAAGCTTTCAGTCTATGAAAAAGAATTGAAGGACACATATAGTTATTGGATGATACATGAATTTGCAAACAATCCCACTGGCTGGTACTTGGTTGTCGCTGTTGCTTTGCTGCCACTGCAGCAGAACATTTAAAATTCGTGAGGAAAACACACATTTTAGTTTAGAAAATAAAAATTCATTGTCACAAATGTTTACCAAAAGTTGATGGAAGCAAGATAAAATTATGTTGAGACTGTATACTAAGGTTCAAAGTGATAGGTGAAATAGTGCTACCTCCTATATGCACCTGTAAAAATTGTTACATGTCATGGATAATTTAGAGCCAAGGGTGGATTTGTGATAAGGCTTTACTTCCTTTGTCTATCCTCTGACTTGGCTTAGGTACTGAGATAAGGTACACTCTTGGCATAGAATGAAACAGAATGAAACATCCGTCTAACATGAGTTGTCCAGATCGGGAATCGAACCCGGGTCCCACACGTAAGTGGCCCAAACATGTTACCACTGAGCTAGTCCCCATTTATAAATATTTATATATATAGGATGGATGGATGGATGATTGGGGCTTTCTGTCCTGTATTGATTTTACGCTCTTTGTAGACTAATAAGGACAGGAGGTAGACATGGCAAGGTGGCAAAAGATGATTGAAACTGGCTTCCAACCCAGGCTCAAGTGGCCCGGCAAGAGCTGGATTGGAACCCTGGATCGAGTGATTTGCAGTCCGTCACCCTACCACTAGACCAGCCCTCCCCCACACCCCATTTAGAGCCAGAATGATTATCATAACTTAAAACAACAAGCTATACCTGCTCAAAGGAATTTTGCAACCATCTCACTCAATCATATAAGGTCACGTGTCGTAATGTCATAACATTTCAGAAATTTTGCATTTAATGATTACATGTACTTTACAAATATGTATTATGCTATATTATACACCACTGGAAGGCCTGACTTCTTCTATATCATATTGTGTTTTTAAAAGTTAAATTTATCACAAAGTAAGGCTTCTAGCCATCAAAAACCTCAGGAAAACAGGTGAATTTTTTGTGTCCCGCGTTACGTCAGATTTGAAAAAATCATCTAGAAAGTGAGTTTTCATGCCAGCGACAAAAGATATTTTAATCTGGTTCTCTCTGCAGGAGTACCTTATTCCTACTTCAGCTTAGGGTGTCCCAAAAAAAGTGAAAGTCTAAAATTCATTGGGGCTAACCTCTGAATGTGTTCTATAGCCCTGCTCTGACTCCCATGTAAAATTTCAGCTCATTTGAAGGTGTTTTAGATGTTGCTCAAGAGCCCCAGAGGTAGATGGGTGTTTAACATTGAATTTTCATGCGAAAATGGCTATTTTAGCTAATAGCTCATAAAAAGTCTGTTTCAGTCCACCCAAACACATGGATAGTTGATACAAAGACATACAAATCATTCTGCACACTGTGGTACCACTTTCATATTTGTAACTTGTTTGGGTATTGAGGAAATCTACATGTATGGGATATACTTATTTATGCAATTTTCTGTCATTTAAAAAAAAACTTCTTAGATTGTTTCAAAAGTCTCAAATTGATTGTAAGACATTGGTTGATGCTCTTGTGTCTCTGTCACACTATGCAACCAATTTGTGATAGTCTCATGTTTAAAATTCAAAATCAGGTTGCAATTAATCTTCATTAAGAAAGGTACTTTGCCTTGGCGTCAATTTTTCATGCAAAATAGTATACATTTGCCAATTACACAAGAACCAAGTAAGGTACAGATATGAAATTGGTATCACAGTGTGCAGAATAATTTGTACGTCTTTGTATCAACTATCCATGTTTTTGGGTGGACTGATACTGGTTATTTTTCAGCTATTAGCTAAAATAGCCATTTTCGCATTAAAATTCAATGTTAAACCCCCATCTATCTTTGGGGCTCTTGAGCAACATCTAAAACAACTTCAAATGAGCTGAAATTTTACATGGGAGTCAGAGAGGGGCTATAGAACACATTTAGAGGTTAGCCCCAATGAATTTTAGACTTTCACTTTTTTTGGGACACCCTACTACAGCTCTTGATGCTTAAATTTGCTATCTAACTGTTACAGTGCCTTCTGTAGAACCTTTAATGTGCAGCGACGTGAACCTGTCCCGTTGGCAAAAAAATTCAACACATTTTCTTAGATTTAGTCTGTAGCTATAAATATTAAAGCTAGGAAATTCAAATATAAATCAATTAAATGCTCATCAGTTCTATTTTGAAATGCATTTATCAGATTTTGATTGCAGGTAAAAGTCTTTGTGTGCTGCTTGTCTACTTTAGGCTGATCTTTTCGTGACACTTGCAAAAACCTGTAAAATTGGAGAGTGGTTCCAAGTTTAAACCACGAAAACTCCAAGTAGGTTAACCACACCTTCTGGATAAGGCTATTGCCTAAATTCTCATGAGCTATATTTTACTGTGGTATAAAATATTGCTATATTTTCAATCATTTTCTCATTTCTGTGATGCTCTGAACAAGGCTGAACCAAATGTAACGCATACATGCTTGAAGTGTACAAGATTTTTTCGCTTAATGTAATGGACTTCCAAAGGGACAAAAAAGGCAGGCGCATCATCTAATGAATAAACAACAATCACATTTGATAATTTTGCTCTCATATAGCCAAAAAAAGAGATACATATGGGTTAAATCCACAGATAGCTCCAAAACGGTATGCTCTCATGAGATATTGATTTCTCATGCACTAGACAATAACAGATATAAGATATATTTGCAACATGTCATGTAAATATCTTATAATATCTTATTTGCAATTGCGGAATTTGTTCTCAGGTGTCTTGGTAATGTTTTTAAACATTTTACTTGAGATTTTGACAATAATCAGGCTTCTGGCACAGTTTAAACATGATGCTTGAGAAAGGTTTTTTCTCTGTCGCAGCAACATAAATTCATTGACGTGTATAAAGTCTTTTAGAGAAGAGGGTGTATTTTTTGTTGCTTGGATTAGTAGTAACAACTTCTCAACTAACTTCAGTGAAAATTTCATGGGGATACAAGGAGTGCTTTGTACTTTATAGTAATGTTAAATTACCCTGGTTTTTGGTTTGAATAGTATATTTGGACCTAATTTAGGCTTTTTTGATGAAAACAAGTTTTGGTCCAAAACCGTCATGTAACGCAAATTGTACGACCTTGTGACACGCGACCTAAAGCTAACTCAGAACTCAAATTTTACAGTGAGGGTTCAACTAAGTATATACGCAAATGTTATAAACCTTACAGACCGGGGTGTATCTAGAAATTGTCTGAGGGGGCCGAGGGGCGCCATAACATCTGACGGATACGCACATTTCCAACAATTATCTGTCGCATTCTAACTCTCCCATGTTAATTCTGGGCCTGCGAAATAGATAGATAGTTAGATAGATAGAATCTGATAGATAGATAGATAGATAGATTTGGTAAAGCCCAGTTCTGGGTGCTCATGAGGGTTGATTGATGATGGGAGAGAGAGCAGGAGTCCTCAACATGTTACACATTTACCCCATGTGAGGGATCTTTTACTTGCCCAGCATAGACACTGATATGAGGGGCCACCAATTTAACATCTCATCCGAACGACATCCAGCTGGGATTTTGCTCATGAAGGGTACACTGAAATTTTGGGTTACCCAACCGGGGTTCGAACCAATGTAGACAAATAGCTTCAGCGGAGCAGGCGGGCACTAAGCCTCTTGGCCACCCAGCTGCAAATTATACTCCATTGTATACAGGGGATTTCCTAAATCAGTTTACCAATATGAGCAACACACATTGGCGGTTATATGCTATCAAACAAATGCATGTTAAATTGATGGATTACTTTCATGTAATGTTCTGTAATCCATTAATTCTTTTATCACGATTCAATAGAATCCCCAAATTTTACGTTTTATGGAGTAAATATAAAATAGTGAAATTGATTTTCTAGTCATCTTTTTTTATCAAAAAGCAGTGGCTTTTGAGGGTAATAAAAACATAAGTAGGCCAATAGCAACTGGGTATGGATGAATGAAATATTTGTGTTTTATTCAAAGGCCTGGTGTATTTGGGCCTACAACTAAAGTATTAACAGATGTGCAATATATCAACATGTATATTAACAATGTCATAATATATTATCTATCTATCTATCTATCTATCTATCTATCTATCTATCTATCTATCTATCTATCTATCTATCTATCTATCTATCTATCTATCTATCTATCTGTCTGTCTATCTATCTATCTATCTATCTATCTATCTATCTATCTATCTATCTATCTATCTATCTATCTATCTATCATATCTATCATATCTATCCATCTATCTGTCTATCTTTCTGCATTGACTTAGACACTGATATCGTAAGTGCAGCCATCTAAACTAAGTTCTGGGTGATCAAGAGGGTTGATTGATGAGGTTGGACAGAGAGAACGGGAGTACAACATGTTATACATTACATGTATCCCCATTTGAGGATCTTTTACTTGACTACCACAGACACTGATACAAGAGGCCACCATGCAATTTAACGTCTAATCTGAACGACATCCAGTAGGATGTTCGCTCAAGAAGGTCCACTGAAAATGTTGGGTTCTCCACCCAGGGTTTGACCATATGCAGTCAAAGATCTGCAGTGGAATAGGCCTAGCCTCTAACCGATGAGCTGCCTAGCTAGTCTACCTAACCATCTATACCTATACTGCAAATCTGAAACTTTAACGTTTATATGAAAAGTAGTCTTACGTAAGTCTGGATGTTTATCAATCGATCAATCACCTGATCAATAAATCGACCAGGTGGAAAATCAGATGATCAGTCAATCCATCAGTCAAAAGTCAAACAAATAATGCAATAAAAGCAAACAAGCCATGCAGGTGGATTGCATGTATATAGTTGTAGCGCGTTACAGTAAAGCATAGATAGGCCTGTCCGCTGAAGCAAGTGCAGCCTACTGAGCTTGGGGCATACCGTGTTGCATAAAGTATGTATAGGAATAATGTAACTTTGAAATGATGAAATGCGGACATTTTATTGTAAGACTGCTTTCATCAGGTAGAAAAAAAAAAAATATATATAGATAGATAGATAGATTATAGCAGCCCATTCTCAGCATGGATAGATCAGCCTGTCCTCCAGCTAAATTCGGACATATCATCTTAGTGTCAAAATACCCTTATTTCAGACAATACATCTGAATATGCCACTATTCAGACAATAGTGCCGAATTTAGCCTTATTCAGCAAATACGTCCGTTTGTTACCTCAGAAATTAGCCAGCAGAGGGAGCAATCAGTCCCTTGTTGCCTGAAATTCAGCAGGTTATTGGAAATGGTCAGATCTTGCCATTCTATCTCAATTAGTGATTCCAGAAGCGGTACTATGTTTGCCTGATCCTTTATTAATATATTGACACAACCCCATATAATGATTTTTTATCTGTAACAAGTCCACTGAGAGTTAAATAGTGAGTTTCAACTGAAGAAATTTATGTGAAATTCTGCCGAAATCTAGCACTGTTAGTTCTGAATTTATCACCAGGTGGCCTGTAGTTGTCAATTCTCTCCCCAGGGGTACCTCAAGATTTCCCGGGCTGGGCGTCATTCCAAGGGATCTTTATTTAGCCCTCTTGATCAGCTCTACAGGGATTAATGGGTTGAATCTATTGCAGATAGAACATATATATATATATGCATTTCTCATTATTTAAGTGTGGATCGCATGGTTCTAGAATAGGTAGGGGCACAGGATCATAGGTAGATCACTTCTCATTAACATTTACAGACCCTGCAGACGTCTGTAACCAGCATTTCCAGCCTGCCTCAAGACGTCTGGATGCCATATTTCTTGACACCTTAGGGACGTCTGTTTGCTACCTTTTTAGCTCTTTTACAGACGTCTCTTAACTGATACTTGAAGGCTCATACAGACGAATGACAACATTTTTTGCACTGTATACAACAGGTTCTTACAGACGTCTACTCTCTCACCGTATTTATTTACAGGCTTAGCCTCTTGATGTCTGTTACCTTTCATTGTCTACAATACACAGACGTCTGCATGTACCGCTATTTACAGGTTTACAGACGTCTGCTAGCATCAATTTTCTGCTATATGCAGACGTCTGCATGTGTTATTCTTTTTAAGTTTTCTGACGTCTACTTGTGCTAATTTTCACAGGTTTACTGACGTCTGCTACCTTCAGTATTCTGCAATATGTAGACGTCTACATGTGCAATCATTTAGAGATTTACAGACATTTGTTGTCTCTCTTCTCTGCTGTACATGTCTCTATCTATTATTAAATGGAGGCTTAAAGACGTCTCCTAGCATCAATTTTCTGCAGTACACAGACGTCTGCTTGCATCAATTTTCTGCAGTACACAGACGTCTGCTTGCATCAATTTTCTGCAGTACACAGACGTCTGCTTGCATCAATTTTCTGCAATACACAGACGTCGTGATCTCAAACCTAAATCATTGAATCATGGTCAAATAAAAATAAAATGCATAATTTAAGTTTGAAAGACAAATTTATTAATAAATATAAGACAGATTAAGATTTACAACCTTGTATTCACATTATCACAGTGGTAAATTCAATATCACAAATGTTTTTCGACAAATCACAAATGTCAAGTCATGACCAATACTTAAAACTGCCAAACTCAGGCCAAGGATGGATTTAAAAAAAGCACAAGAATTGATACATAGAATTCCACATTGTACAAAAATAATACCGGAAATTAGACCGAAGTTTCGTATTGGTACATTTTTTCAAAATAGTTCTAAGAAGCACAACAAAAGGTACATAGCACAATAGACAGCACTTGTAATTGTATTACAGATTGACACTTAACAAAAACAAACAATGCAGTAATCAAGAGCAAACTCAATTTTACAAAATCGGACAATAAACTAAATGAACAGTTCACAGTTTACATATTATACAAAAACTAATACTGGAAACAATTTATGAGGTAGCACAACCAAAGGTACATAGCACAACAGATAGCACTTGTAATTGTATTACAGATTGACACTTAACAAAAACAAACAATGCAGTAATCAAGAGCAAACTCAATTTTACAAAATCGGACAATAAACTAAATGAACAGTTCACAGTTTACATATTATACAAAAAATAATACTGGAAACAATTTATGAGGTAGCACAACAAAAGGTACATAGCACAACAGATAGCACTTGTAATTGTATTAAAAATTGACACGACACTCTACAAAGAACAGATAATGTAGCAAATCAAGAGAAAACTAAAGAACAGTTCACAGTTTTTATCATTGTAACATTACGTGTATTATTAGGTCTAGGCCTAATTGCCCTTTGTCAAATGTGCGATCTTGGCTCTAATTTGGGCATGACTCCGCTGAGACAAACATTGGTGCAGATCTTTGGCTTTCTCAATATCGAAATTGGAGATCGGTTTCTTTGATTGCAATTGAGTAGCAAAGCTCTCCGTAATGGCTGTAACCTCGTCAGGTTGCCATTTCTTTCGCGTAGTCCTAGTCTCGGTAGACTTGCGTTTTACGGCTAGGGTACGTGCAGGTCTGTCATTTGGCGGAGGAGTAGGTGCAGTGGTTGGTGCGGTCGAAGGTGTCATGTCTGCTAATGGGGAGGAAGGAACATTAAGGCCAGTTACACTAATGTGAAGTTGCGGAACAGGATCTTCATCTGGATCAGTATGAGCTGGCGGGGGTTGCTCCTCTGAGACATCATGGATTGATGATTGGTCTGTCGTATCATCAGACAACGACAACTGGTCTGAAAAATAGTTAACAATATTTTGTAAAATTATGATGTTAAATAGCATTGTCAGAACACTTATGCCCAATTTCGATAACTGTAGTTTCAAAATAAACACAGCAAAATTCCAGTCACAGAATGGCAGCATCCTACAGTAAGAAATATACTTTTAAAATAACATACATGTGTAACCTTGGATGGATGAAGGTAAAAATCAATGTGAGAAATAAGAGATACAATATAGAAAATTTGGTATAAATGAGATCAAGTAACCATGTTAATGACTTACCAGGGATAGGAACTGTCACCTCCATAACCATCTGTCCAGGTTGTGGCACTGGAAGGAAAATCCCATCGGCTTGGGGGTCTGTCACTGGGACAACAGGCTCTCCAGGTTCAGCTTGTGAAAAAGAAGTAAGCAAATTATCAACCATAATGTCAGTCATATCAGCTGTCAATATTTCAAAATATGTAAATCGTAATAAATGTGTGTATACCTTTCAAAGTGATAACGACAACATTGCCAACATCATGTCCCATTGGCTGCCAGTCAGCTTGCTGTCCATTGCGACACTGGTAACATGGTCCTCTGCCTCTTACGCTGACAAATAGACCTGAAGGATAACAAATTGAAGTGTTATTTAACATATTAATATACTTGAAACAAGAAAAAACTTATCTGACAGATATGTATATAATAATTAGAAAGTGAACCTCACCTTCACAAGATTTGGATTTCATATATCGCTCGGACACATGAACATGAGTCCCAAGGTAACGGTGGACAAGGTTGTCGCAGCTATCACAAAATGAGACATGCAAACCACAATCGTTACACCTGAAATAAAGGGGAAATCCCAGTAAAGCCTTTTTCAACAATTAAAGGAAAAAGAATGAAATACACTAATAGCTTTGATGAATTGTGTAATTACCGAGTGGTAGATGGACTTTCGCAATGTGAGCATCCTGGCGGTTTTGGTTTATCAAGAGGTATCTCTTTTGTGACTGTTGCTAGCCTCAATCTTTGTCGGACAGCATCCCACTGAACATCTCTTTCTTGTTGACGGTCCGTCCATGTTCGGGAGGATTCTGTTGTATCATAAGCCTCTAGGATGGTAAGCAGCTGGTCACCTGCCAAAAAAAAAGTAACATTCATGAATATATTCAAATTCTTGGCATGTGAGTAAGCCTATTATGTCAGGACCTAAAATCCACAATTTTTGGACTTACGATTTGTCTGTTGTTCTGTAGTTAACACTTCAACTTCACTTTCATTCTCGGAATGATTTTCAGTACGTCTTTCGATGGGATTAATTTCGTGTTCATTCAGCCCTGTTTCATGTTCACTCAGTGCACAGCTATCTCCAGGTTTTTTTCTTTTACGTTTTGGGTTTGGTTGTTGCTTGGGCTGAATTGTTCCATAAAAGTTGCGATGAATAGAATAGGACTCTCTTTTCTTTTTCGGTGGATTCTTTGATTTCTTTTGATTCGGCTCACTGATTGCATTTGTTATTGAGCTGACTGGGGATCCACCTTGTGTGTGTCTTGTAGCATGATTCCTGCCAAAATCAAGTAAAGTATGCATTAGCATTATATTCAATGATTGTGTAGAACTAGGCCTACTACATGATAGAAATATGGTGATTAATGTCAAATCTGTTGGGCCCATTGGCTGGGCCAAATTTAATCTGCTGATATTCACATTATTATAAGCCTGCATTGTTCATCTAGGCACCTACTTACAATTAAAACTCTAAAACAAGACCCAAAACAGAGGTCCTACAGACGTCTAGAGTGTAATAAGTATCTAGATTATAGTCTGTATCATTGATTTATTTGTTGCCTACAGACAGTCTGGGTATCCAATAAAATAAGCCCTTACAGACGTCTCAGCGGACCCTAGACAGAACGCCTGTAGACGGTCTAGATATCCAACATAATGCACCCTAACAGACGTCTTAGAGGACTCCAAACAGGCCACCTATAGACCCTCTAGACGTCTGTAGAAACCACAAAATGAGCAAGGTTTATATATATGCCTACTTACCCTCGAGGGGGGATTGTGTTCAAGATGTGGTTCCACTCCTCTTCAACAGCTTTGAAATCCATTTTCAATACATTTGGATCTGGCCTAATTCTTCCTCTCTGGCCTAATCCAGGCAGCCGATTATTTCGCGCACATTTTAATAACGAAGTGTCACCTGACCAGGCTTCAAGTTGCTCACCAGGTGTCATGTCGGTCGGATACAGTGCTGCCACTCTTTGGTCATTTTGTTTCAGCCAAAGCTGCAGCTAATTTTGAAACAATTGCCAATAATATTAGGCTGTTGTCCTTTCTTACCTAGCCTACATTGATAAATATAAATTTCCATTCTTAAAGCCCTATACTGAGGTCGGAGATTAAATTTAATAAATATATAGGTCTCCACTGACCAAAAAGTACTAGACAATATGCAGCTGTGCATGTCAATACCGAAGATATGTCCTGCCCCTTGATTTTATTTTCTAAAAGGCCAATATATTCAGGCAAATATATGTATGAGAAGCCATATATCTGCAAGGTCTATAGCTTATTTTCTGTGACATTTCTGTGAGCATATTTCTGATTCCTGCAGTTTATTGGCCTAGCAGGCATAGATCTATCAATATTTACAGGGGTGAAACAGACAATATGACTGAAATGACCTAAATACAGACAATACCTCCGAAAAGTGGCACATTCAGAGCTATTTGCTGAATTTAGGTGTTTTTGACACTAAGACAATATGTCTGAATCTCCTGGATGACATGTTGGATAGATAGATAGATAGATAGATAGATAGATAGATAGATAGATAGATAGATAGATAGATAGATACTGTGTAGTATTTATGTAGACCCAATTATTCCGTGACTAGCCATGTATAGCCCCAATAACACCATACATGCCCAATTGCCCATGCAGGGAAATGAACAAGTCTGGAGGGACATTAACTCATATTCTCCCTCAGATGACGTTGCAAACAGAGCCCTCTTGTGTTAATGTTCAGAAAAGTATACTTTTTCTTGTGTGCAGAAATTCAATGGAAAAATTAATGAAGTCTTTTTCAAAAAATATAATAATGTAATGGCTGGTCATGGAATAAAAGCATTATGACATAGATTGTTTTGCACTGACCCTTGTATTCTCCCTGTCAGCCATATCTTCCCTTGGGGCCTAGCGGCCCTCAGGAAAATATGGAGTGGCATGCATTGGAGAAGAGATCTGATTTTGTCACTAGCAAACACATTCCTAGTTTATTAACTTCGCTGAGAAGCTATTGTGGAGCATGGCATTTCAGCATGCATTGGTGGGTATGTGAGTCGATTCCGGCAAAAAATACCGGATGGATTTCGATTTCCTTTGGCATGATGTGTTCATTTGTACTACACAATAACTGATTAAATTTTGGTGACTATTGCAGCTTTTTTGGGCCTACAGTTAAAGAAATCTAAAAAAGGCCTCTACCGTGCTGCATGCACTATCATTTTTTGCTGTAGCACTAGCAGCCAAGATGTATATGTTTTTACATTCTCTCGGCAAAAATGGCCATAAAACATCCGTAGAATGTGACGGAAGGTGCCAGAACTTGCTTCACGAAAGATTCAACCTGTTGAATCTTTACGAAGAAAGAAGTCACGATGCAAAAGACCTGAAAGACCCCCAAAATGCTTGGGCGAAGGTAGAGACAGCTTGGGCGAAGTTAGAGGCAGGTTGGGCGAAGCTAGAGAGTGCTTGGGCGAGGCTATTTATCATTGAGTCAATGGAACTTCGGCGAAAAAAGAGAACAACTCGCCGTCGCAAACAAGCTGTTGAAACGCCGAAACAGCTACTTGCCTCACCGTAACAGCTATTTGCTTGGGCGTAATTTAAGATTAGAGCGAAGTAAGAGGATGCTAGGGCGAAGCAAGAGGATGCTAGGGCGAAGCAAGAGACTCCTTGGGCGAACCTAGTTTAACATTGAAGCAATGGAACTGCACCGAGGCTCCTCACAACTCGCCGACACAAGTCTATTCTTGCCTCGTCAGTAATTACGAGCCATTCGGCGTAGAAAACGAGAGCCTCGTCGTAATAGGAACCATCAACGACGATGTATAACCTCTAATTGATTATATAATTGTCCAAAAATGGCTTGAAACGCCGAAAGTTGGCGAAACTTGACTTCCTGGCACCTCTACAACTTCGCTGTCACTTAACCAATCTCGTGAGAACTAAGCATAAGTCTTTTAAACAAACTGCTCATGTGCGGCATCTTGCAGTATTCGAAGTTCAATTTTAAATGGACAGCGAAACTATGTCCTCTCCGAGCGCCAGTTCTAGTTTTGACTATACGTACTTCCATACAAAATTTGTGAGTCTTCGAGTTAAATTATGGAGGCCCCCTGTTCTGCAGGTTTGCTTGCAGAGAAATTCCCAGGCCTAATTGTCTAATCCTTTGTAAGATTAGACTGGAATTTTAGGATTGGGCAATCTTTATTGATTAACATGAATTAATCTACTCATAATTCATAACAGTATGTAGCTGTGACAGCATGGTGTAATATATCCATATCAAACATATATTGATCACGTTGGATTATATGTCCAGCTCAAATTGATAAATAATATGAATTCATTAGTGAAATTATATATATATATATTATATATATATGATACATATATAGCCCCCTCAGACAATATGTCTCAGCAGTGTTGCAAATTTAATGAATTCGATTGTTCCACAAAATAATGATCTGGCACCTAGGTATTGATTAAATTCGAACATGGACATGGTTGGACTCTGTAGTCTGTATTGTATAGATCTATACAATAGGAAAATAGCCTATATTCAACACCAAAGAGTCTTATAATTATCATAGGCGTACGGGACAGGCGTTTCGCGAAGGGGCTGTCGCTATTTTGCCCTGAAATTTTAACATGGCACGGATGTGACCAGGGCAATGGATCTGCCCTGATTGGTCAGGATTTGCCCTGATATATGCCATTTTCCCTGATGCCTGATGACCCCCTGCAAAATACGCCTATGATAATTATGCTCAAAGTCATTTTTTGTTCAAAGACTGACACTTTTAAAGAAGATACAGTAAAGGGTATAATCCATCATATTAACTTGTCACTTGTGATAAATTCAAGTTGCAGCATATTCCTTCTAGAATATAATACATGTATTAAAAAAGAACATGCATTGGTCGAACCTTGGGTTCTAAGCAAAACTACGTACTCTTCATTAATTATTCAGTGCCAAACAGATAAAACCTGGGTTCGAATATCGATTGTAGGTATTGGAAAATGGCAATCACATGAAAAATGTATGGGGAATGGCATTGATTAATTAGTAGAGGGGAGGAGAGGGCAGGGGAGGGGAGGGGAGGGAAGGAGAGGAAAGGAAAGGAGAAAAAAGGAGAAGAAAGAGAGGAAAGGAGAGAAAAAGAGAGGAAAGTAGAGGGAAGGGGAGGGTTGGACAGGAAGGGGGAGGAAATGATATAGGATAGGAGAGGGAAGGAGAGGGAAGGAGAGGGAAGGAGAGGGAAGGAAAGGGAAGGACAGGGAAGGAGAGGGAAGGAGAGGGAAGGAGAGGGAAGGAGAGGGAAGGAGAAGAAAGGACGGGAAAGGAGAGGGAATGAGAGGGAAGGAGAGGGAAGGAGAGGAAAGTAAAGGTAATGAGAGAAAAGGGGAGGGGAGCAGAGAAAAGGAGAGAGTAGGAGAGGAAAGGAGAGGACAGGAGAGGAAAGGAGAAGAAATGAGGGAGAAGGAGAGGAAGGAGAAGACAGGAGAGGTAAGGAGAGGTAAGGAGACGGAAGGAGAAGAAAGGAGAAGAAAGGAGAAGAAGGAGAGGAAGGAGACTTAGCAGAGGAAAGGAGAGGAAAGGAGTGGAAAGGAGGGGGGAGGAGAGGGAAGGAGAAGGAAGGAGAGGAAGGAGAGGAAAGGAAAGGAAAGGAGAGGAAAGGAGAGGGAAGGAGAGGGAAGGAGAGGAAGGAGAGGAAAGGAAAGGAAAGGGAGGGAGAGGGATGGAGAGGGAAGAGATAGGGAAGAGAGGGAAGAGAGAGAAGAGAGGGAAGAGAGGGGAGAGAGGGAAGAGATCTCGAGGGAAGAGAGGAGATTCCGAGACAGTATGAGATGCGTCAAGAGGAGGTCCCGGAGCAAAGGAAAACAAGGGCAAGTGATCGAGGAGGGAGATTAAGGTCATCGAGAAGAAGCGATCAAGGAGAGGAGAACCGGAGAGAGGCAATCAGTGGCGTAACTGGGGGGTCTCGAGTGGGGGGGCACCTGGGGGGGGGCACGCGATTCTCTGGGGGGGGACACCCACTATACTATTTGTATATTTTGCCAGAGTTGGAAAGTTCATATGGGGGGCACCTGGGGGGGCACAGGTCCAATATGGGGGGCACGTGCCGCCCCCGTGCCCCCCCCATAGGGACGCCACTGGAGGCAATCAAGGAGAGGCAATCAAGGCGAGGAGGTCAAGTCTCCTCTCACTTGAGGCAGATATATTCGGATTCATGTCTTAAAATGAGAGAAAAAAAGTTGATGTCAACAAGCAGATACATATAGCGCCTATGGTCAGTTAAAAATTAACTCTGTCAACTCAGACAAGTGTTAATGTCAAAAATATTGCTGACACAGCAATATTTTAAATCAAAGCAAATTCACTCCACAATTACATTTAAAAAGAAATGTTTGGTCCTCAATATGAAAGTCACAGCTCAGCAAAAATTCTCTAATTTTCTTTATGCATTTTTGCTGAAGTTGCTTTAAATTTCGAAAATACATTGTAAATAAAAGCAAGCCGATGAACATGAGAGGAAAACACAATATTGCAATTAGGGGATTCCCATTTGATAATATGAGAAAGTATAAACTGTTTACAATCGACTTGTCCAGTGTCCACTGGAGTTCATTTATACATTTTTTAGTCAAAGAACAATTAAGTTTAGGTCAGTCCTGAGTGGATTCAGACTTTGAGAGAAAGGTGGAGTATCAAAGATGAAAAATCTGACAGAGAGTAACTTATAAATTTGCCTCACTGACAATATTTATGTATGTTCTAAATCTGATATTTAGAGTCAATAAAAAAACTATGCTTTATAATCCTGTCTGTATAGCCTATATTAAAAATGTCATCATACAATCAAAGTAACTTTTTCCCTCCTCAAAGATGCCAAAAGCAAGATATCAAACAAAGTATGAATAGAAGATGAATAAACGATCTCTTGGCAAATGCATGATGGAAGGATATGAGGGTATTAAAATCACTTGGGGTGAAAAAATTCCAATTAAGGAAAGGAAGAATTATAACATCCTGTCACAAAGAAAAATCCAAAAGACAAACAAGAAAGTTGATTTCTTTTGGTATCATGTATAGACAAAAGACAAACTTTGATAATATCTAGATGTGATCCTGTAAACAACCTTTCATTCACTCTCAGCAAAAAAGTTCTATATGGAAACTTTAAGGGTTCTACAAGCTGGTATAGATAAGGAACCCTAAATGGTTCATTATTGACCTTTTAAAGAAGGTTCCAACAGCAAACTAAACACTTAGGTAATCCAGCTGCACAGAACTCCCACAATGGAACCCCTTTCTCTCAAGGTGGGAGCATAGGGCTCCATCATAGGGCTTTTCCCACCAGTAATGAACCTTTTCAATTCAGTTGAACAATGAGGCAAAGGATGACTGAAACTGCTGTTAAACATAGGTCCAGTGATCTGGCTTGTGTTGGATTCGAACCAGACCCAGCGAATGGTAGTCCAGAATTTCTTCTTTTGATTGTATATTTGAATAATTGTTGGGTTTTGTTATACCTATTTGTCTCATCAATCATCCTTTAAGGGTAGCAATACATTGTCTTTAGCAATTTTGTATGTAATATTTCAGGCTGACCTATAGGTGTATTTTGAGCATGCAAGTTTTTAGTAATAACATGAACAGCATATTTTGCCTCAACTAAAAAATAACCTTCTTGTCATGGTTGACTGGTTTTGAATTTATCCATCAAGTTGACAGCTTCTCTTTTATGATTAATAACCATCTTTGGTTGGACATATAGGCCTACCCAGCCTGCAGAAAAAGTAAAAAAAAGAAGAAAAATCGATGAAAAAAAGAGATAATTATTCTGTAAAATTCCAAAAAAAGGACAACCATCAATTATAGAGGAATGTGTTTTTAAGGAGTCTGATGTTGTGTGAAACAAAATCTATCAAGAGAGATAAAGGGGAGAAAAAAAAATTTAAAGAAAGATGAAATTCCAGCAACTAAAGGATGGAGAAATTTGAAGAGAAGAAAAATGAAAAGGGGAAAGGGAGCAACCGACAACACAATTTTGTCATAACTCGGGTAATTACTGGTCCACGTGGGCAAAACACGTGCTATTGACCCCATCCACATTTTTAGAGATGCTTGCCTTGGTCATGCCATTTCATCTCTGTCATTAAAACTCTGCATACAGTCTCAATAGAATTTTATCTTGCATTGATAAACTTTTGGCGTCTTTCCGAGATGAAGAAATTACTAAAGAAAACAAACAAGCTAAGTTTCTGCAGGTCAAAGGTCAATCACCAAAAGTAGGTCACAGGCCAGATACCCTCCAGCAGGTCTTAGTAGCTCTTAGTGACAAATACCCATCTGCGGGTCTCACATGCTAGATACCCTTGTGCAGGTGACAGGCAAAGGGGTAGATACTATCATGGGCAGTCTATCTTCAAACATCTCTTAAAGTGCTTGCATGTTATTTTATTGTCCTCCTCTTGTCTTATTAGCCTGCCAAGTGCATAAATACAGAACATAAAGCCCCTATCATCCATCCATCCATCCATGGTTTGTGCCTCACAATAAGGTTGAAAATTCAGGTTGTGGTGTGGGTTGCGGAGCAGTACAGTTTCTGTTAAAAGTACCACAAGCAGACCTCTAATGTGTAAGCAACTATACATAAGTTTACCTCACAAACTTAGCCACCCAAGAAAAGAAAAAGAAAGAAGAAAAAAAAATCCCTCTTTAGTTGAATAACTGTCAACTAAGTATGACATGGCTTTACACATACTTGGGAGGTAAAAAGACCTCAAAATGAAAATGAATGGCATCTGACAACAGAAATCTTTACCAAAAGAAAACTAATGCTCACATGACAACAAATAAATGTAATATGAACTCTTCCGACCCTATAAGGGTGCTGGGGATTTGCCCCTAATAGTAACTTTTTATAAATTTTTGCCCTTAACATATCTGTTATGTTGGCCTTATTTACATAAGAACTGGTTAGGCAACTTTTCATTTTATATAAAAATAGTCTATTTACTTGACAATTTGCTACATGTGAGGATATAACATTTTGAAGCATCTTGGAAATCTTGGACATCTTCTATTTGGAACCTATTTCCTTGGGTTTTTGTGAAGCAGTCATTCAACTTTTTGAACTCTCAGGCAGTTTTAAAATATAGGGAAAATCACAAAACTGATCTTTTTTTGCAATGTCTTGATCGCACTCACTTTGTTTTTAATCTGTCGTTCGTAAATTCAATTTGGCGTGGCCTTAATGTGTGAAATACTCATCTCATTAATAGACGTTTAGAAATGTTGCCATTTATGATTTCCAGGAAGCTTGTCAGTTGAGAGTTTACAATTTGCAAGATAATTTGAAGAAGGGTTACAAAAAGAACAAGATTTCCAATTTTGCAAAAAAATCTATACTTTGTGAAAATAATACCAGGTACCGCAACTAGGAAGTCTATATTTTAACTTTAAATATATAGATTTCAAGAATAAATGAAAAACATATTAGCCTATTTATTATGTTGTCCTTTTCAGGTAAACTTATACTCCACCCAAATTGCTAGTAAACAGTAAATACCACATATTCATTCTGAAAGTTAAACAAATTTCAAAATAAGTTTCTGCCCCAGTTTATAACTTCATGCTGAAGTGAGAAAAGTTCTATATCACTTCTAAAATGAATAACCCTTTCTTTAAAAGTGATGGGTGTTTTTAAAGCTGAAGTGGGTTGAGATTAGAAGATATTTAAAGTATTTTCATTTTTCAGTCAAGCATGAAAAAAATTTTCTCTATACATGTAGAATCATGGAATATTTATCTAAGTGTAATACTGTGCTAGTCAAGCTCATATAAAACCTTAGATGAAATCAAAGTTTAGCTTAGAACTCATAGTTCACATAAATGACTAGATTTATCAGATCTGTAAAAATGATTGTTCACCATAGAGTAGGTCCGGGCAAGAAGCCCGGGTTAGGTGAGAGGCCCCCCCCAAGGTTATATCTAAACTTACATTTTTGGTGCGTTTTCTTATTAATGGGATTGAAGCTAGAGGCTTTTTAGGTAATGTCACAAATTTTCGGGGCAAACAGCACCAAACCATAGTAGAAATTAAAGAAACAAAAAATGTGCATGGTTTTTGTAACTTTGATTAATTCTTTGAAAGGGGCTGTCATAAATAACTTTGGAAATCTTTAAAAGTATAATGGATATCTGCATTTCTTCACTTTATAACCATCACATAAATATGATTTGGATCATGTGTTTTGCATTTTAGTTCAAAATATAGAGGTCAAATTAAAATATGTGGGTTTGGGGCGAGAGGCCCCATATGGTATGGGGCATGAGGCCCCCTTCACTAAGGCCTCGAAGCTGCTTCAGTAACAATGTGTACTTCACCTTAAATCTTGATACAATAGCCAATTAATTTTTTTTTTTAATTGGCCAAAATTGAAACAGGGCAAAAAAATATTAAAAAATAAGTGTAAGAACAGAAAAATTCTGAAATTCAGAAAAAGTAAATAGAAAGGCTTAAAAATTATAGAAGAACACCATGAAATAAGTTTCAAGCTGAATGCGCTCGCAAAAAGAATTGCCATAGGATTATAATAGGGGGCTTCTTGTCCGGTGGGTAGGGTAAGAAGGCCATTTTAATTTTTTTACAAAAATGACCGTAACTCCTTTATCAAAATTGGTAGACATTTGTTTCACTAGTTATTAGTAGAGTCACGTGATCCGTTCATGACAGCACAAGCATTCAAATAATCGACCATGAAAAGTAGGTCAAATCGCACCTCGAATTTAAGGGGGGCTGCAATGCCCTGACCTACTCTATGCACGACAAACTCAAGGAAGAAATATATTTGTGTTCCTGTTCATATGGTCAGTATCCGCATCCTGCAAAAAAGGAAATAGAAGAAGAATAGAAAATAAGTAGAGAGAAAAACAACTGAAGTGGAATAATAATATCAAAATTAAGCCGGAGAATCAGTGGCGGATCCAGACAGGGTAGACTAGGGGAGGCCCAAGCGTCGTTTCGGCCTTCGTGCACATGTTTGCTCTACATTTTCTTCAAAATGTCATTTCAATCTCAATTGTCTGGGCGTCTGGGGGGGGGGAATCGACCCCCCAAGGCCCCCCTAGATCTGCCACTGAACGTTGCCCAAACTCATAGTTCACATGACTAATTTTATCAGATCGGTAAGAATATCCATCAATCAGACCATTTAAAGGCACAACTAGACCATACAGGCTACTTGTGTACCAAATTTAATTGATGTACAATGTTGGACATGTAATAGGGGCTGAGTTTTGGCCCAAAAATGATCTATCGGCCCGCCATCCGCCCGCCGGACGGATACCATTCTACCCAAGTGATTACAATACCTTCTACTAACTTCGTTCGCTGAAGGTAAAAAGGGATTGGAAACCTTACATACAGGCTTGATCATTGGCTGCTAATGAACCAGATTCCCTGTCTTCTCAGTACTCCTCATCATATGGTGATTGCCAAAACCTGGACTATGGGCTCCTTTCTGCATGGCAACCCTGAGCTCATGGCTGGGTGGCCAAGTGGTTAAGGTTCCCGCCTGCTCCGCTGAAGGTCTTTGCCTGCATGGGTTCAAACCCCGGGTGGGGAACCCAACATTTTCAGTGCACCTTCATGAGCAAAATCCCAGCTGGATGTCGTTCGGATGAGACGTTAAATTGGCGGCCCCTTGTATCAGTGTCTATGCTGGGCAAGTAAAAGATCCCTCAAATGGGGTAAATGTGTAACATGTTGAGGACTCCCGCTCTCTCTCCCATCTCATCAATCAACCCTCGTGAGCGCCCAGAACTGGGCTTAGAGGGCTGCACTTACCATATCTATCTATCTACCATACATGCATTGCATGACATATTGCATGTGCTGACAATTAATGTTCAATAAATGAAGCCACTCAACATGTCAAATATGAAAAATCCAATCTTTCGCTAAAAGCTCTAAAAATCACTGATAAGCTCTGATACAATTGCAGCTTAAATCAGTCCATAATCTATATTGACTGTTTGATAAGTTAATTGGTAAGTCACGACTTGTAAAGCTGATGCATGCATAAATGCATGTTTGAACGAAAATTCTGTTCTGGTGCAGGGATACAGATGCATGGCTTCGTGTTTTGTTGGAAAGTTCTGTTGCAAGCAAGAGCCTTTAGTAATACGTTTGGTGGTCAACGTATGAAATATCTATCTTTTTTGTATTTTTTTCATTTAAAGGTTGAAAGATAGATGGATGATAGGCGACCCCCCCACATTTTATCTAAAGATAAATTAGAACATTTATCGTTGCATCGGCACTGGCAGAGTGCACAACAAACAAACATGAACAATTACATTCTCAATTCACCACTTTAGTTTAGATTTTGATGTAATACTACTCATGCAAAGTGACAGTTGAACATTGAAATATCTAAAAGTAGGCTAATATAGCATTTCTTGCATCAAATTACTTTTTAGATAATTCCATGCTGCATGAATGAAGTATGTCAATGAACCGTAATGTTACATCACTGAATGTTGACATATAGCATGTCATTCAAAGAATAGGGAATTCAAAAGAAAATAGAAAAATTATTTTAAAAGGCTAAAAAGGACAAATTCAGTGTGGCATATTCTTTATTTAATACAATTGGAAGTTTTTTGATTGTATGGCAGGTGTGATCAGTGGCCTGTTGAAAATCCAAATATTATCAATGGTCCAAAAATTTGCTTCAAGCTCCAATTGGTGCCATGAATTGATGGATGAGTGGGGCTTTATGTCCTGTATTTATGCACTTGGTACTACTAGTTGGTAGGCTAATTAGGACAGGAGGAGGACACGGCAATGAGGCGAAGGATGGGTGAAACAGTCATCCAACATAGGCGCAGGTGACCCGGCAAGAGCTGGATTCAAACCCTGGACCCAGCGATTGGCAGCCCAGCACGCTACCACTAGACCAACCCTCCCCCCATCTCCAACTGGCTCAGCTTGTTGATTTAAGTTTTGATAATCTGTCTGTTGTCGTAATTTAAAACAATGCTATGTCAGCTGGAAGGAATTATGCGAGCTTCTCACTCAAACAATTAAGCTGACTCAAAATTCAAATTTACAGTGTAATATAGTTCAGAGTATCAATTGGGGAGGGTTAAAGTTAAATTGGTAACCCCTGGGCTCCTATAATCGCTTATTCCTGGGTTCAATTCAGGCTGGGTCACCCTCCCTCAATAAATGAAATCATCATCATCCTATATAACCAACCAGTGGGCATAGATACGGGACGTAGAGCACGGTCTGAGCACCAGTTATCCATCCATCATTTGATACACACGAATTGACAAAATAAATATGTCGTTGGAACTATATTGAATGCAGAGACTGTAGCAAATATTTTGAATAGAAGTTGATAAAAAGTGAATCCGAAAAAAAAAAGATGCAATTGGAAGAAAAATTTGAAACTTCTGAATAATTATAAGATAAAAACAGATAAAAGATAAAATGTAAAGAGTGGGAGTGGAGCATCAAATTTCTATCAAAAAAGTTGTGAAGTTTTTCCTTTTCGAGAAATGTTTATTTTTAAGTCACTTATATAATATAAATTAAAACGTCTCTTCAGCATAATATATAGGCTACTCATTATTTAGCCCAAGCTAACATTCAGTTGATGATCAGGTAGGTTTTTACCCTCGGAAAATAAAGTCTATCTATCTATCTATCTATCTACCTGTTTATTATATTTCTTGACAATTGTTTTTATTACTCCGTTTTACAAGGCAGTTTCCACTGATGATTTTGTTCTTGTTTATATGCTGGGTCAGGGTTGGTCTGGTGGTAGCGTGCTAGGCAGCAAATCGCTTTGTCCAGGGTTCAAATCCAACTCTTGCCGGGTCACATGGGTCTATGTAGGACAGCCGTTTCAACCATCTTTTGCCTCATTGTCATGTCCTCCTCCTGTCCTAATCAGCATACCAATTGCATGAATACAGGATTTCAAGTCCCATTCATCGATCAATCAATGTTCTTGTTAATATGACCAATATGAAGAAAAAATGATCTTTAGCTTTAGTAATAGCTGTCTATCCAGCTTTCTGTGTGAGCTGAATGTCATTTGGTTAAAACCTCAAATCGGATGCTCCTTGTATCAGTGTTTGTGCTGGGCTGCCCATGGGAGCCCAATTCGATTCCCAGCCTGGGTAACCCATGGACGGATGTTTCATCCTGTGCCAAGTCTGCACTTTACCTCATTCCACTGTGGTTCATGCCTGTCCTGTTAAGGCTAAACGGTGCATAAATAAAGGACATCAAAACCTACATATTCACCAAGGCTGCTACTTTCACTTTTAGTGTATATGGTGACTGAAAGCAGAGAAATTATTTGGAAGTTAGAAAAAATAATTTATGTGTTTGTAGAAGTTGCCTCATGTGGGAGTAAAGCAAATATTAACTTGGCTCAATGCTGAATTAAAGAGATGTACAAGAGGATAAAAATAATCCGATGTTTTTGTGGAATTGATATGTCACTTTAAAGTTTTTGTCAAAATTTTGGAGAAAAGACATCACAATTTGTGACAGTGGTGTGCTTGGAGAATAGTATGTAAATGGCACTGCCATGAAATTCGCACAGCACTTATCATTGTCATAGAACCACTGCACTATTTTCGATTTTCAGTTCAGATAAAATTTAATATATATACGGTGTACATGCAGAAGATGAATTTATCATTTTAAAGGATTGAGCAAATGCATGGATAATTAGATAGGATTAGATGAGATAGATAGATATATAGATAGATAGACAGATAGATAGATAGATAGATAGATAGACAGATAGATAGATAGATAGATAGATAGATAGATAGATACATAGGATATAAACTATTAGAAATATAAAATAGATAAAAAAACAGACAGATAGATAAATAGATAGATAGATAAATAGATAGATAGATAGATAGATAGATAGATAGATAGATAGATAGATAGATAGATAGATAGATAGATAGATAGATAGATATATAGATAGATAGATAGATAGATAGATGGATAGGATAAGATAGCAAATAAAAAAGGATTAAGGATAAATAGGCCGCGGGTCATTCCATGGAAAATAGGGAAATTACAAGACTGATTTTGGGGGATTATCGAACAATGCCTATCGATTTTCTTGAAACGCATAATTTTGGTATTGAAATTTTAGCTGAATATTTTGCAGGTTGAAATTCAGTTTGTTGACCCATAAGCATCTGACGACAGCTGGAAAGTTCCAAAAACATAAAATTTATCATTTCTGTTACGATACAATTTCTGTGTGATGTACCCTGTATGTATGAACCTGCATGTTTCAATCATTTATTAAAGAAATAGTCAAGTGTCCCATATTCACTATATTTTGGTTCTCTATGCATGACTTCAGTTTTTGCCTGTATTTGGGATGAATGAAAACTGAAAAGTAACAGAAATGATGCTAAGTCTAGCCCCTAAAGCACTAAATCCACATTGATATCTTATAAAAATGAGACAAAACTATCTTTACTCCAAAGCACTATTGGAACACTGTTAGATAAGCCAATTCATGTCCAGATCAGAGCAATACATAAAGCCACACGGCGGTTTAACTTACTATAATCGTAACATGAATGATGTTTTGTAACAGAAATGATGATATTGTAACACAAATGTTGTTAACTTGGAAAAATAGCCTCATCTTTTACTGTACAAGATTAAATTCAAATCAAATTTCATCCTAATCATTACAGCGAATGCATAAAATGGTTCAATGCCAACTGTGCAATTTCGTAAATCCTCTGTCTACATGTAAAGCACTCGACTCATTTCTTGAATATTCTGCTATTGCCGTGTTGTGGCCTCACCAAAATGTTCTATAAAAGGCAATTGATTACTTTGTATGGAACTTATTTTTAATCCTTAATTGTTTTTAATCTGTGTCCAGTTATGTTATTTCTATGCACGGGTAATGTAGGCTTTGCATCATCTCTGTTACGATATTGTCATTCCTGTTACATTTGAAGTGTAAAATGTAACAGAAATGATGCGTAACAGAAATGATATTTTTTCATTCAAGCATCAATAGCAGCATTGAAACAAATGGCTTTTAAACCATCTACTCACCAGTTGATCATGACCGTATAACCCACTCAGTACATGATTGCCCATTCGCTCAACATGTTTTATACATGCGAAACATGCGTAACACCGATGATCCATCAAAAACCTACTCAACAACAATTATTTTGATGACGACTGTCAGACCATTTTTGGTGATACTGATCCAAATGAAAGTTTTCTTGTGGAAAAAGCTTGCAAGCGCTGACACCTGGGTGTTGTTAATTGAAGTGCAGGATCAACTGGGCTGTGCCAATTGCAACAGAAATGAAACGTAACAGAAATGATGCAAAATAAGAAGACACATTTTCGGTGAGAAAATGTAAAGTTAAATTTAGTGCTACAGCTAAATAATGCCATTTGGTGTTTCAGCTTAGCCAATGCAATAATTGAATGAACTGACTGCCTTGTTACAGTCACTTTTGAAGATATGTATGCCATTTAAACTTGGAAATGAAACAAAAAAGACATTCATTTTGTGACAACTCAGCCAAACATGGGACAGTGCATATTTTCCACATGCAGCTTTATTGAGAATTTGGGTTTATAATTTCATCTTGTAGGTATAATTGAGGCAACAAGCTAATTGTACAGACCTCAATCCCTCCAGGAGCACAATGAGATTGGTTTATATAGAGAAGACACAAATTTCCCTGTTTTCTGTGGAATGGCCCAGGCCTATAATTGATAGATAATCAGCTAAATAGTAAAAAGGAAGACAACACTGAAAGCTGTCAAATTTAAGTCTATGCTAGATTGTTGATAATACATAACAGTGATAACAAAAACATTAACATGATCTGCTATATATAGATTAATTGCTCACTGTTACATAATCATCAGTTGTCAAAGAATATGTAACTTTAATTGTATTATGTTTTCTTGTTGTCTGTTTTGAAATTTAAAAATGAATCACATGTTATTAATTTGATTTAGCTTGTCAAGGCTTATAATAATTAACTATTCCATAAAAATTATAGATACAGGGAATATTATTGGAGAAAATTGAATTTTTAAGACACTTTTGAATTTGAGTATGTCATGTTTTGTTAAATTCCAAACTAAATCGTCGATGAGAGGCTGGTCCCACTTGACCTAATTTCCTGCTGTCGACCATTGATGTTGAGACCATCACTGCACAGATTTTTGAAACCTTTCTTGTGCTGTTTTGAGAGAGACTGGATAAGTGGACTGGACCATCTTTTGTTCTGCTTTTAGCATTTGTTAGTCAAGACACCTGACCGGCTGCATATTGATGGATGATTGGGGCTTTACGTCCTGTATTTATGCACAGGGTAGGCTGATTAGGACAGGTGGAGGGCACGGCAATGAGGTGAAGGATGATTGAGACAGCCGTCCAACATAGGCCCAGACCTGTGACCCGGCAAGAGCTGGATTCGAACCCTGGACCCAGCGATTGGCAGCCCATCATGCTACCACTATACCAACCCTCCCCCTCTGACCAGCTGCAATATCTAGGTCTAATTTAAAGATAGTCACTATATTTACAATATTTTATATAGTAGTATTTAGAATATATTTTAGGTCAATATGTTTTACACCGTGAAAAGGGGATACATTATTTGTTGATACCAAAACAGGTTTTTGAGTGAAGTCCAATAACAAAATACCTTGGTACGAGAAAAATTATAATTTCAAATTAGTTTGTTTTCTGAGATTTTCCTGACATGTTTGTTTGTGAAAGACCAATCAAATTTCTGGAAAAAAAAAATAAAAAAAATAAACAAGCAAAAAAAGGAGACGAAAGTTTCTAAAATGCATTCAATGCACAAACTTTACTTAGGCCATCAAACCTTGAGTAAAAAAGGTGTAATTACCCATTTTCTTTATATATTTGCGAACAGTATTGCTCATTTAAGTGTAATAGATGGAACTGATACCTCCATAGAATTGAAGAGAGTACCAATTACAGAGCAGTTAAATTAATGTGCCTTATTACTATGATTTTTTCATAACCTTGATCTCAGGTATGTTAATTGCATACATTATGAAGAATACCTTTTTACAAAATAATATTGCAAAATTGACTAAATTGGAGCTACCTTGCCAAGGGCCAATGCAAATAGAGCATTCCTCGTGTCCAAAGACCGTTTTAATGGCAACTTATGATTTCTTTGACTAAATAATGTCATAAGATACTGTTAAAATGTTTAAAAATACGACAGCTCAAATAATTTTATTAAGTCAACGTCTATTAAAAGACGCATGGATCATGGATCATGGTCAGTTACTGTATGTCCTCATTGTCCTGTATCCGTGGACTCCGGGAGGCTATAGATACTATGGACAGGAAGACACAGTAAAGGGGCGAAGGATGATTGAAACCGCTGTCCAGCATAGACCGAGCCAGCGGTGGAATGGAACCCTGGAATCATCTACGTATTGGAATTCCATAGGACGACCAACTGAGCTAACTCCACTTCCCATCTTGATGAAAGGACATTTCAGAATAAACTGTTTGGCGAAAACAAATCCAATCATGGCATAACAATCAACTGGATGGATGGTGCTTTAGGTCCTGTATTTAAGCATTGTGGGAGCTGCATGGATGATTGAAACTGCTATCAAACATAAGGAAACCCTACCAGGGCTAGAAATGAACCCTAGACCCAGCCATTGGAAGCCTGGAAACCCAGAACCCTACCAACAGAGCTAACGCCCTTCCTTCTCACAGAGAATCTCAACTCCCCTATTGTAGACTGCAGTGCTCTATTTATAGCATTAACCTTGCTTTTGGCTGCAAGTGCCAGAATCACAAAAGAACCGAAATCGTGTGAAGAGTCAGAAAATCAATCAGTATCGAATATCGAACTGTTGTGATCAAAGTATTTCCAATTGATGCTCATGGGACAGTGAGCATTCTAGCATGCAATCCAGAAGCACAACTTTAGTAGCCTCCAGCTATAGTAAACAAGAAACCACATCTACACGCACTTCTGGAACTGATTTTAGATTGATACATTGGATGATTATGTTAAAGTTGTCAGTGGAAAAAATACCAATGTGTATTTATGTTTCTGAAGAATGGGGTTAATTTTAATCTTTAAAAGTATTTCGAGAATTAAGAAATGGCAAGTTATAAAATCTTGAATCAGATGCATTAATTCAGGTGAACAAATGTAATACAGTTCTATGCATATAATACAATACTGTACATCGTTTTAAAAGATTAAAGGAAAACTTATTTATTTTGGTGTTCGACTTTTGGAAAAGTTTAATTTGTAGAAACTATTTTGATATCAGTTCTAAATATATAATAACTTTGAAATTTACTGAGCTTTGTCCTCGTATGTTCTCAATCCGAACACTTTAAAGTAAAAAAATCTTTGGAATTTCAGTCTACATTCTAAATAAAAGCATTGATAAAATGCTTATGCAACGTTTCATATAAAATTGGCACTGAATGTTTTATTAACCAAATATTTTTGTTATTCAAATTTGAAATAAAATTTTGAAATTTTCTGGAGATCTTCCAGTTCTGTGAAATGGCCTTGTTCAACATTCCAAAATAAGGCAATTCGACATACATAAGCAATGGAGTAAAAAATTGAATCGTATAGGCTATCTGTGACATAATTTCTCAGCTTTTGTACAATATGTATCAAACAATTATTTTTAAAGCAGGCCCTGCGATGAAATCGAAAGGTAGTGATGTCAATCTAACCAGAGGGCAAGAAAAAGATCCCTCACATGGAATAAATGTGTTGATGACTTCCATTGGTCCTTTCTTTACCCTGGGCAGCCACGATTGTGCTGGTATCAGAATGCATTGATTTTAGTTGTATTATGGAAAACATCAAAGAAGTTGCATAATTCTGCTGCCAACTGTAGGCCTAACCTTTGAGCCTCTAAAACAGAAGTAAAATACAGACCGAAAATGACCAATCAGCCAGCGTCAATATTACAGCCACTTCTCATTATGGGACTGCAGTTTCATTACGAATGGTAGTGAGATACTTGATAAAATCAGTTACATTACGGATGGTAATGAGCTCAAGTCAGTTACATCGCGGATGGTAGTGACACAATACTGGAAAATGGAATGAAAATCTCATGTTTACATAATGCAAAAAAGTTTAAAAGCGATAAAAAATTGGACCTTGAAACTTATAAACTCACGACATACTTAGCGATACGAAAAAGCGATGAACATATGATGTAATTTAAGACTAAAACAAACTCCCATACCACCAGAAAAGCACACAAAAGAACAGAAATTACAACATTAACATTAGATAAGCACATTTTACGTAAGACAAGATATGAATTCTACCTGAGATATTTGAAGATAATTTTTAGATAAGATAGGACAGTCACTGTGTATTATCTGAGATAAGATTAAGACGAGATTAGACAAGATAAGACAAAAGCAAAATAAAATGAAATGACACGCTTCATTAAACTAACATTGTTATTGCAGAAGACACTTGTTCAAACAATAACAGCTTAAACTCACTTAAGTTCAACCTCGTTAATTTCAATCAACAGATTGAGTAAGAATCAAACATCTCGATAGCAATTAACAGTTTGCTGAAATGTGTCAGTGGGCTGACAGCTCAGTGTTCAAACAATGGACGTGTGACCTTTTGTCAATTAAGTAGATGTTGATTGTTTCTTGTTGGCAGTGTGACTCACTGAGGTGCGATAAAGAGTTAATTTGAGTTAATTGATGGTCAATTTGCCGGAAAAACGTAAGTGAGTTTTACACTAGGGGGCTACACAGCCAATAAGCCTACTTCAAAGGGCATTCCAGAAGTTTCCAGTCGACAGATTCAAAGCAGACGAAGCGTTAATAGTCACTACTCATTGATACTAAGCCGTAGTAAGCTCAAACACCATATTTGGTAGTGATTAGCATATTCATGAGTCATAACTCCACCCTGTTGGCCCTGTTCTGGATTTGCATATGCAAATTTCAGTAGAAGCAGACGACACTACCATATTTGGAAGAAGGGATTCCGGGGGCTTTCCCCAACTGACGTCATAGCACACCTGAGTAAGGGAGTCCCCATTGAGAATCACCGGTGCATGTCTAGTAAGCTGCTTTATGCTCAGGGCCAGCTCTGAGAGTTCTCATTATAACTTGAGCACTACTGGAGAATACATTGGAATAACAGAAAATGGCAGGCTTAGCAATTTGTTGTTTACTTTTGCTAATTACCTCGCAGACCACAGGTGAGTACATTTAATTTTATAATCATACTCTATGAAATAATCATTCATCATACATTTATATATTTACTCAGATACTGTCATTGATTTTTATAGCCATAAAGCCATATGTCATATATTCTACTGATTTTACAATAGCTTGTCAATACACAATTTATTGATGTTTGCTTGTATTAAAAAGTGATCTGCAAAATGGAAAGTTCTCTTCTATTGACTTCATTTTAGGCTATATAGTTGATATTTTTGGATGCAAAAAATCAATATATTTGAAGGCCTAGCTATTATCATAGTTCCATGGATTTAATATTAGATGTATCCAATAGACTTATTATAAAAAAAAAAATATATATATATCATGCATGAAATCTAAGTGGCAACGTTCATCAAACTACAGCTACTTTGTATTTTACTAATAGAAATATTGCTTTTTCGCGCTGCTTTTGCTATGAAATCTCCATAACTTGCCCAATGACGAGATTTACTCATCCTATCATCAATCTATTTACTACCAAACAAATTATCACTCCTTGTTATCAATATCTCCTACCCTGCATAATCCTAGACTAGGTAATTCCCCTTTTCCAATAGCAGCACTGCATCTCGGCGTCCACCTGTATTGGGGGATTTGGTGACTCACAGAAAATCACTTTAAGACACCTGCGTTGCAAATTCCCCCTATCCCCTTCAGAAGCAAGCCTTAACAAGATTTGCATTAGATCTCTGCAATGTGTGTGTTACTGATGTGATAGAAAGATATAAAGATAGATAGATAGATAGATAGAAAAGAGACTGAGAGATAGATACCAATGATACCATTGTTTGTCGATTCCATTGAAAATGGGCTGAGATTGCTGACTGCAACCAGAACTATTGTTATTACAATTCTCCAAACACCAAAAGTATGATATTTGGTTTTAAGTCCATAACCATTTATTCTCTTTCCTCTGAAAGATATTCATGAAATCACTTTTTAAATGGATCCTACGTGAATCCAATATGGACAACGTATCTGGTAAATTTTCTGTAGGACTGTCTAGATAGTGAGCATAATATTTACCAATGACTTTCTTTCATAATCAATAACAAGCCTAGACTACCATTACTTCTAAGATATTCAATAATTCATTACTCTCTATAATCAACAATGGATTTACAATACCCCCCCCCCCCCCCCACAACGTCTGCAGAATTCTGTCCACAGTAAATTCACATTCCTGCACAGGCATTAATCGGATAATGACATTAAGTAATTTAATATTGATTAAAGGAATTCCCCTTTTGATTGATCAATGGTTGATTACGTAACATTTGATCCAATTAAATGATCCAAATAATGAATGAATACAGAAAAGTTTCTTAAATATGATCACCTTTGAAGGAATATTAATCAAATAAAAGATTAAGAACATACATGCCCTTACTCTTTTGATATGATTATGGAGAAGTACAAATTGGTAGTTAAGTAAACAAATCATCAATTTATGTAAAAATAATAGCTCTACAAGAATGATTAACTTGAGTCTTTCAAAATATTTTGAGAAAGTGTGGTCTCGTTTGGGAGATTCAGAAATCTAATTTATATCGCCTGGGCCAACTTTATCACAATTTAATTAGTTGGTTACATGAAACTAAGGTGTTAAAGTATGGTCCACAGTTTGCAAAATCAACAGTTTTCATACACAGTTGTTACTTTCAGTTTCCGAGTTTCTATGGAAATGGACAGTGTTTTCAAAAACAGTTTTCTGCTTCAATATATCACCATTATTATAGTTTGCACAACTGACCCAATAATCTGGAAAAAAATAATAATAACGAAAACGACCCATTACAAAATTAGCTGAATAATATGTTAGATGGGAATATAGATATGTAAATAGTAGATAGATAGATTGATAAATAATCTTTACAAAATCAGTTATTAGTAAGACATGTAAAATAATTTCCAGGTGTGATATTTATAGCCTACGCAAGTTATGACACCATATTACATAATAATTCAATTGGCTTTTACCAAAGCATTTGAGAATATCATCCTTTTAAAATCAATTTGGACCAACTATTAAATGGATAACTCTGTTTGATTATGTAATGCTACATAATTGTACAATACCTTTACTTAGGACTACTTAAAATCCATTTTCATTTACATGTGATCTTTAGATATGACACTTCCATATTTACCTCACAAGAATGATAAGAGAATTATAACAATTGGCAAAAGCCAGAAAACTTTCCATTTTGACACTTTCAAAATGTACACATTGTAAAATTAATGAGTATAACAGTTAAGCTTTTAAATACCAATAAAACTAATTTGGACATGTTACAATTATGGATGACTCGAGGCCAATGCCAATAAAAACAAAATGGTATCGAGCTCTAAATAGCTCCAGGGAGGTTTGTATTGAGATTGGTGGTCTGGAAGGATAACACATTTTGATTTAATGATATTACAAAGAATTAAAGATCTGCTGTCACACCCAGGAAATGTAAGGATGGATAATCTATTTGGGTATAGAAGTTATCTAAAAGGAAAACATATTTGTTTAAATTCTATTGCAAAAAATTAAAAGATTCACAATTAGATTATTAGAGATTGGGGAATAAGCAGTCTTGTATTTGCAAAGATAGGAGTATAGTTCAGAGTTTAGATTTGAGAATAAAACCAAAGCTATAATGATTTGCCAAGAAGGGGTGATTTTGGAAGGCCATTCAAGATTTTTGAGGGAGGGTGACCAACAATTTTATAAATTTAGGTAAAGCTTTGAAAATCGCTGCTCAAAAAGAGCTAGAGTTGTTACAGCCCAAAGGTCTACATGCCCGATTTGCAAATCGGGCTGCCTTTTGCATGCCAGAAACTAAAATAGGTCTTTGTCAGAATATCTTCTCCCCTCACCATGCTTTGCCAATATCCCTCACGAAATATCCAAAAAGTGCAACCAAGCCACATTTTCTACTGAACTTTTCCTAAAGTTCTAATGTGCTATGTTAGAAACTTTGTCATAATATATTTGACAGCCATTTTTTCTACATCAAATAGTGACCAAATAGTGTCTCATGGTTCGGAACTATTTGGACACTATTTGTTAGAACTTTGGGCTGTCATGAACTGCCAACTCTTCTACAACACAAGAAGGCACTCCAATGTACATGAAGTGCAATACATGCCAGGGCATCCGAAGTCAAAGCCCCCTCTGCTGGATATTTTGGAACCAAAAATAGGACCCAGAGAATAATTGGCAGCTGCCAAAGTTCCATATGGTAAGCCAAAGCTCAAGATGGTCAGGCAAAGCATCTGATGGAATATCATCTGATGAAATAGGGTCTGATGAATTATCCAAATAGCATCTTGGGGGATATTTTGACCTTTTCAAATATTCTCATAGTGCTATTTGGAATATCCAAAGTCTTTTGAAAAGCACTTTTTGATATTAGACAAAATGGCAGTAGAGACATTGTCACAAGCAAGAGTTGTTTAGGAGTACACTTTAGTTTACCTTAAGTGCACACACTTAATTAACACTGTTCTAAATTACAAGGGTGAAGTTATCACATTGTAAAAGTTATTGTAGTCTCAGGACTCTTGAGAATGCAAATAAAACACTTGAAAATTGTGTGTTTTAACTTAATTTTAAGTAAAATAAATTAATTTATGAGTCATCTATGAGAACAGGCACTGTTAAGGTTAAGTTTGACTTAGTAAGTGGCCTGATGATATCTGTACTATTTACCAAATGAGTGAGAAGATTGCAAAGATAACACTTTAAAAGCTTTGTTAAAATCAGGGTGAAATTTAGATAAGAAATGTACGATTCATTAGCTTGTTGATAAAATGTAAATTCTATCCATAAAGTACACAGGCTTTAAAAGTATCATTAGATTTAAAGTTGACTCTTTTAGATGTGAGTTACATTTATAGTATTTTATTCCTAAGTGAATTAAAGATTCATTGAGGCATCTTTATTCCATTATTGTCACCCATTTTCTTTTCTTTGATGTCACAGTTATCTTACATAATGTTATGCAATTCTCTTGATAGAAGATGACTTATGCCTGTTGCTCTTTTTATTTGGGTATCTCTGACTTTCAGAGATTTTGTTGTTCTTTGGTGTTTTTAAGAAGTAACATTTTGGAATTAAGGAAGTTATTTCCTCTTTAAGACCTTCCTCTTCCTTCAGTATGATTAGCTTAACTTATCCAAATTTGCTTCCTCTTGAAGAATGTCTTATTGTCTTCTGGTGTTTTCATAAATTTTTTGTGGTAATGAACAAAATTTCAGACTTTCTGGCTTCACTAGTCCGATACTTCTTTCTTTTTTTTCTTTTATTGTTGCCTTTTTTTGCTGAAACTATTATATTTCTTTCTGTATTTATTTATTTCATCACTTTCCTTGCTTTCTTACTGAAATTCTTGTATATTCTTTTTCATTTCTTTATCTTGCTTACTGGAATTCTTATCTGTCTGAAGTCCTTCTTTTCTTTTTTCTAGCTTTCTCTCGTTATAATAAGCTTCATCTCCTTCCCATAAAGGGAGGGTTGGTCTATTGGTAGCGTGCTAGGCTTCCAATCGCTGGGTCCAGGGTTCGAATCCAGCTCTTGCCGGGTCACCTGGGCCTATGTTGGACAGCTGTCATCTTTCGCCTCATTGCATGCAGTGTCCTCCCGTCCTAATTAGCCTACCAAGTGCATAAATACAGGACGTATAGCCTCAATCATCCATCCATCCATCCATCTAACCAAATTTGTATTTTTTTCCAGAATCAGTCTTCAACAACCATGTCGAACAGATCGGAAACCGGATTGAAGCTTCCGCGTCCGGAGTGGATGTTCCAGGAGTGTCGTTTCTGATCGATGACTTGATCTTAACGGAAGGAGTCCTTTTCGCTTATTCTGCCTTCTTCCGGAGCAACAAGAAAGTCAGGTTCCAAGTTTGGCGTCCGGATTACAATCGCAAGCAAGAGAGGATGTTCGAATTGGTTGGCGAAACCAAAGTCATTCCATCTGTTATCAACAGGAGGGAAGACGTAAGTCAAATTACTTTATTAATTTATTTTGTGATTTACATTTGTGTAAAGGGGGGAGCGTTGGTCTAGTGGTAGCATGCTGGACTGCCAATCGCTGGGTCCAGGGTTCGAGTCCTGCTCTTGCCGGGTCACCTGGGCCTATGTTGGACGGCTGCTTCAATCATCCTTTGCCTCATTGCCGTGTCCTCCTCCTGCCCTAATTAGCCTACCAAGTACATAAATACAGGACGTAAAGCTCCAATCATCCATCAAATTGTGTAAAACATATTTTGAGAAGTGAAGGTGTCCTTAGTTTGTTGTTAGTGCCAAAAGGATCTCCAGCTCCTTTCTAAATCCTTCAGAACTCTCAATTCATTTGTTGCTACCTATTTTCCAGAACACTAAGGTCAATGAAGGAGTTCACTAAATATCAGTTCATACAGTTCAAATTTCGGTGATATGCTTGTATGGGGACACACATCAAATGTCTTTGACCTTAAGAATTCAAACAAATTTGATAGATGTACTGATCCATGGATTACATTCTAAGAAATGCTATGTAAAAAAAAAGAATTATTTGGAAAGCTCATACATTAATTCACAAAAAGTACAGCAATAAAAAGAAAGAAATTGATATTGACCAATCATCAACCACACAATGAAATGAAACCTACACATTCCTTTGGCCCATGAAAAATACTCTATCATTCTGACAAATTCATTCTAAAAGTAAAATATTATTATTTTAAAACCTCAAATATTCTAAAAAATCAATGAATTAAAATAAAAGCAAAACTTTCTCTTGGTGTATCATCAACCACACAATGAAATGAAACCTCCCTAATGTCCATACATGAATTCTTTATCTGGTATGATTAACACCTTATGAATGTGTAAACACCTTTCTCAATGATTCAGGCTCTAGAACAATGTTCATTCCTATTTGCTTTAGGGGGCTCCATCCTTATTTTTGTATAATTGGTCTCAACATCAAAGGTATGGATGTTTGTATAATATTAAGAAATTCCACTCATGCCCCTTACCCCAGATGGGGTTATTAAGCATGGCATGGGGGTGAATGAATTATGGCAAGCAGGATATTTCAAGCTTGGGGTGTGTGAGGTACATTTATGATTTGGAAACTACAAAAGTATGGTATAACAAAGAACATTGTTTTCTGTATTTGTCTGCCTTAAAAATGGTTGAATTATTTTCATGTTGAGGTACAGTAGAAAAATCATTGATGTTTCTGTGACAAAATAAACTGATGATTCTATACGATAAAAGATACTGGTGATTCGATGACAAAAGATGCTGGTGATTATATGATAAAAGATACTGATGGTGCTATAAAAAAAAATCCTGATGATTCTATGAAAACAGACACTGATGACTACATGACAAAATATAAGTACTGATGATTATATTATAAAAGATACTGATGGTGGTATTTTATAACAAAAGATACTGATGATTCAATAAAAAAGTTACTGATGATTCAATGACAAAAGATACTGATGATTCTATAATAAAGATACTAATGATTCAATGACGAAAGATGATTCTAAGACAAAAGATACTGATGATAAAATAAAGATCTTAATCACACATTCATACTGATGATTCTATGACTGTCATTTCATTAAATTTCATGGTTGTGCCATTTACATAAATGCATGGCTTAAAATGGTGGGTTGGTGTGGGACAAGCTATGGACCAATGGTGGGTTGGCAATTACATTTTGAAGAAATATAGACTCATATTAAGTTAGAATTTACAGACAGCAAAGCCCTAACCTGATAATTTCACTAAGTGTAAATTAAAATGTATCAGTTAGACTATGTACATATGGATTTCCCATATTATGCTAATAATAGAATAATTAGTAATCTATTACATAACAGTTGGCACAAGAGTTTGTACACTGTTGCCATTATGAATTAATCATTAGATTATCCCCAGCACATGCTTATGCAGGTGGCAATATATCCAATTGCAATTATTATTAATTCTGTGCTTAGCAACTGCAATGGTATTCAGTGATTCACAGAGCTTTTGTGTTACCAGGGAGGATCAGGGAAAAAGCTTTAGAACCAGTTAAATGTAGAATATGTCAGATGACATACCCATATTCTGTTTTTAAGGCTATTGCGTACAATTTAAAGAATATTCCAGATCAGACCCAGACTCATGCTGTATTTATTTGGCCCATACATAATACAAATGGAAAACAATTACATTCAAATATATTAAATAAAAATGGATCAAAAGTGTAAAGTTTACTGACTCAAAACTCATCATTGGTGTTTCACAGAAACAATGTATAAGATGCGTCCTAACAATTCACTAACACTTTCACATGCCAAATGTCAAATACATGACAAAAATATTCAAACAAGTGCTGAAGCTTTCTGACATGCTAAATAATGTAGCAGAAGATTACACATTCTCCTGGGAATGTTGCCAAAACATGATGATTTTAAAGTTTTGTAAACAGTAGCAAAATTCTTAAACAAATATTCTTCAGTTCAACCAAATAAAGCAGGGATAAAGCCACATTCAGGTGTGAAATAATTGTTCCAGATCAGTTTGTTTGGATGAACTTACAATCGCTTATTAATGTCGTATTATAAAGCTCACCGATGTGAAAAATTTAATAGTGACTGAGAAATATGTATCTCGAGAATTTCAGAATTTTTTAAAGAAGAGTTCAGTATTACCAACCAATGATGAATAGATGTAGCTTTAGTCATTCCTTGCATTGGCCATTCCCTGCCTTTTGTCACAACTTGATGATAAATGATTATTTTTAAAACTGGACACAATTATTTTACTTCTATGAAGGTAATGCATGACCACTTCCGGAGAATGTCGATGAACCCCATCTCACAATATTGATTCATATTATTATGTTTTCTAAATTTCTCTTCTTCCAGATTTACATAGTCAGCAAATTGGGCACATCCCCCTGTGTGAGAGTGAGAGAGGGTGACAGATTGGGAGTTTATCTGGAAGAGGCACCAGGTGCAGTAGCCTACAGTTTTGACTCTTCCAACCCCATGGCTCTGGGTCACACTGTTACCAACTTGTCTGACCCTGTCAAGATCAACGAAAGAGTCAGATTTGATCCCTTGACCTTCCCCTATGACTTCAATATGGCTGCCTACATCCACCTCAGTAAGTATTTTTTCCTGATCATATTTCTGGCATTACAGATGATTTCATACTTCTGGGACATGTATTCTATAGAGAAAAGTGACATCAAGAAACTTATGATATCACTTTTCCCAATAGAATAACATATCCTTTAGAAAAAAAGCACATTCAGACTCAGTGGTCAACAAATATGAAATCATAAGTAACCGTGGTTGTGTTCCTATTTGGATTTAACCTAATTAATATAATTTATCATTTTTTACAAACCAAGACATTCCCCTGCATTAAGTATTTGTTTTTGTGCTTTTTTGCTGTTTTGGACTTTAAAACATATTTATTCAATATTGGTATCAACTCAAAAAGTGGCCAAAAAAGCATGATGATTTTGATTTGTGTATGAAGCAAGAATGACTCACCATTGAATTTCAAAAGTGTTTGAAATTTGTATATATAAGTCATTTAGATGGCAAAAGCTGATATTATCTAAAATCGTTGATTTGTCTTATTTAATTTTTCATTATATTGTTATAGAACACATTGTATATCTTGTGCTTTCTATAATTGAATGGTCTTATTTTAAAGTCATGAAGTTCTGAAATAGTTTGCAAAAATATTCTGGACATTTTGTTTGGTGATAAATTAAAACTTGCAGGGGCACATTGATGTTCTGAAAGTGTTTGTGGGAGTTATTAATTTACATTTTATATCTCTGTGTCTTTAATTTCTCAAAAATCTGTAAAAAAAAATCGAAATTCTTGGAACTTAGGCTTTCTACATTCCCCATTCTGACATCTTTGCATTGGCAAATGTACTTAGTGAATATGGTCTAAGCACCCAAGTATATGAAGTGCTCACCCAGACAAGTAGTTAAGGGGAATTTGAGGGCTTAGGAATTACACTTCACAGATGTTCATGGTTGGCAACCTGACCCATAAGGTGATTTTTGAGAAGCATTTCTTTTCAAAACATCCTACTGTGAGCACATAATCACTAGAAAGAAGATTTGAGGGCTATCGCGTTACCCTAGACCTGGCAGTGACGTCATAGTCTCGAGGGAACGTGACCTCCAATGAGAATTTGAGATTATAAGTCGCGTTAGAACAAGCGACTGCATTCACAATTGTTTGGGTGATTATTTTGTTGATTCTTACTTCTAGGTGTCATTTTTATGAAAATT
The DNA here is from genome assembly GCA_026936325.1 of Platynereis dumerilii. Classification (NCBI taxonomy): domain Eukaryota; kingdom Metazoa; phylum Annelida; class Polychaeta; order Phyllodocida; family Nereididae; genus Platynereis; species Platynereis dumerilii. Next base: position 9,525,767 of record JAPTHN010000010.1, on the reverse strand, counting down.
TTAATTTTTCCTTGCAGATTTGACCGGCTACGACAGGAATGATCCTTACCCTCCATGCCCTCGGATGTTACTGATCCCCCAATACGTCGCCCCCACACTCGCACCCACGCAGCCACCCACGGGCAAACCGGGTGCCACGGGCGCAACTGGGCCAAGGGGTAACCAAGGATATACAGGGCAGGATGGTGCAGTTGGAGCTACTGGTCCTCAAGGTCCACAAGGTCCTCAGGGTTCTGTGGGCCAAGTGGGTCAAGTGGGACCACGAGGACCTGCGGGAGAACCGGGCAAAGATGGCGCTCCTGGACCCAAAGGTGCGACCGGACCCCAAGGTCTTCAAGGAGAACGAGGTCCTCCCGGCCCCGCTGGCCCTTCAGCCCTCGTCGATGAATCAAAAGCGTTCCTTTCGAAAACAATCCTCCGATCTAGTCCTACCATGAACCTCATCCTTATTGGATGGTTAGCGCTAGTCACGATAGTTCTTGTTGTTGTCATCATAGTCATTGCAGTTAATTCCAGGAGGCGCCGCAATAAGTTGATCAGAGAGAAACTGCCCTCTGCTGGAAAAGACTGGCGACCAACATGGCAGGATGTTTTGAGAGAGGAAGAAGAGATTTATTCTTCTCAAGACTCTGTAATCTCTGACCCCAGCTCAGGGGGTAGTGACTTGACAATTTCTACAGTTGGTAGCGACAAGAGACTTAATGATTATTCTTTTAGGCCAAACAGCCAACATTTGCCTGGGTTTTCTTACGACGCCCAACGACAAAAGAGTAACCCAATTTAAGACGAACAATTTTATATTATTTTATACAATCTTTTGCATATTATCATTTGATCCATATTATCATTTGTACATATTTCTAGCATTTTTTATGTTCATATTCCTGTGCTGTTTTTAGATGTATTTTATGTGTTGAGCTTTTTTGTTATTCGTCCTTTTTGTTTTGAGTGTGCTGAAAAAATGTAGAAATTACTTGGAAACTTGTTCTCTAAATGCTGAAGTATTATCTGACCAAAACTTGTGTTTTAAACTTGTTGCAGTTTTAAACCAAAGTAATGGTAGACTATATGTGATGGAAGCAATATAGAAATCAAAAGATTGGAACTCATGAATTTATATTACCATTGTTGCTTTAGTTTTTCTGTCGCTATAACTTTTCTAACTTCACCGAAGTTTATCAAATCATTTTTCCCAGTATTGTGAATATTTGAAGTATCAATATACGACCAAATACATTTTTATCTATAGCATGATGAGTAGTATCATCAACAAAAAAAAATTGAAAAATATGAATTATTGGTGAAATACGAACTGTTTTGTTACCAAAAAAATATTGTACTTTTACGCAATTCCATAACTTACATGAAATGTTCGCATAATGTTTGGTCAGTGTTTTACTACTCGGTAATCCAGGGTATTACCAATTAAATGAGATATATATGAATGAACAAAAGTTGTTTGTTTTCACTAATATAGAAAGGGGTGCCGAAGGACAAGAAGGGCCCAGCCCGTCCCGTTAAGCCTGACGATGGGTCCATGTTGTATTTGGTGGCTGGTCCACACAGATGAATATTTATGTCTGCAGCAAAAAAATAAGATTTACTTGTGCAAGCTGTGTGCGCCACCTTCTGGAAAAATTTGACAATAAAATCTGAATTTTAGTAGCAGGAAAGCATTTGTTGTGGTTTTCTATGCTGGCCTGCAGCTGGAATCAACATTTTACTTGTCATGATGCAAGTCTCTGATTGGCCACTTCGCTAAAAGACTGATATCAGGCAAGGCAGCAAACACATAGAAAGATGCAGTGGGAGTTTCAATGCTGAGTTCCATTTGCTTGGCCACTTTGCAGCATGTCTGTCACCAGAGGTCTCCCTATAAGTATCTATATTTAGTAGTCAACCATTGCCATGCAGTGGAATTGAACCCTGCTAACCACTCAGCCACTGAGACATACAACATTGAAGCGGGGAAAAAATCTTGACACCAATACACATCACAACATTGTGGAATCTTTAATTGAGATTTAAGAGAATGGCAGGAATTTGGGGGATATGAAGTAACTTGATTAAATGCAAATTTAAGAACAGCAGAAGAAGGTTGAATGTTCTATTTAGGCCCCCATTTCCTGTATTGCCTAATATCAGTCTATTAATAGAGTGACCAATCAGAGACTTGCATCATGCATAGGCGAAGGAGGGAATTTTGGGAAGTCGATCTTTTCATGCAGTTTCGGGCAGAAAATTTTGGGGGTTTTTATTTTTTGGGGCAATTCGGGCAATATTTTTCGAGCAGCCCCCTCCCCAAAATTAATTGACCTCCTACGCCTATGGATCATGACAAGTAAAATGAAGTTTTCCAGGTGCAGGCCAGCATAAATCCCACAGAGCACTGTCAAGCGCTACTCAAATTCTCCTTTGTTTGCAAATTAGGGGGGAGGGGGAAATATTGCAATGTGTTGGAATCGAACCCTGGGACTCAATAATAGAAAGCCGGTGTGCTATTCACTCAGCCACTTGGACATCCTGTCTGAGCAATGGAAAAAAAATTATGAGACCAAATGTAAATCACAACAACTATTGAATTTTTATTTGAGATTTACGATCAAGGCAGGAAATGGACCTACCGTATATATACTCGTGTATAAGACGCACTTTTGATACCCAGATTTTAGACCTCTAGAACGGGTGTGTCTTATACGTGGTATATACCAAATCATCAAAGTTTTTCTGCCAAAACCGCCGAAATCTGAATTTTCATCGCTCTCGTCCGCCATTTTGAAACACGCGCCGTCAACTTCGCCAAGTTCTCGCTTTCGCGAGATGTCAAGCGAGAGAAGACGTGATGAAGACGGCCAAGATGGCGGCGCATAGACGTAAACAATGTGGATTCGAGTTGATTTCTTGAAATTTATGTAGAAGGTAAATTTACCCAAATAAGCGCCATTTTTGATGGAATTCAACCATTCGAACGTCTGCCATGTATTGTTTTTGCGCCAGTCAAATTTAATGCAACTTATACATGGCTTTCACTGGGAGGGGGTTTTTTGGGTGTCAAAGAAGGAGTGCATCCTATACACGGGGGCGACTTATATCCGAGTATATACGGTACTAGGCAAGACTGATTTTATTTTAGTACATTGAAACTCAGCAGAATGCTATAGTAAGTCTATGGGGGTCCAGCTCCTGCCTTGGAAGATGCAAGCCCTTTAAAGTCAATGACCGTATGACATGATTTTTCAACAGGTGGAGCTGATGTTTCCATTTTATTGCACCGTGTGAAAGTCCTTAGTGCAGGGTAAGAATGATGTCCATTTTGGCTGCTTTGTTAACAATATTTTTAGTCTCCCCAACAAATCATGTGAACCATAACCAACCTGAAAGGCTGAAAAATGAAGTTTTCTTTGTCCTTATGACTTATTAATTAGCATTATACAGTTACTTAAGTTGTGGATGACAGCCTTTTGGTATTTGGGAAGAATCCTGCTGTAGAAGAAGACAGTGCTCAAACTTCTCTGTCGGACAGATAAGAAGTGCCTTCTGCCAGCTAGCACTGTTTTAACACTTGACACCAGAGGGTTGTTATTTCAGTGGGTTGGCAGAAGATGCCTGCCTTGTGGTGACTGGAATTGTCAAGCGACCATTTAATTTCTTGGGGGGGGGGCGGCTTGGAGTTTTCCTCAGTGGGAAATTATTCATTTCACGGTATTTAATTGTTTCAAGTGCATCCCCAAATATTGATTGCTAAATCAAGCAATGGACCCCTTCCTATTTTTGGGCAAAACAAGAATTAGTTCAGGCAAAATTTTCTTCAGACGTTTGCATGATTTTACTGACCAGAGGCGGATCCAGAAAAAGTCAGACGGGGGGTTGGAAGGGTTACAAATAGAGATGTACCAAGCATATCGGGATTTTAATTTGTTTTTACATTAAAATCTACTGGCCCAAGGAGGGGGGTTTGAACCCCCTAAATCCCCCCTCTGGATCTGCTGCTGCTGCTGGCCCCGGACCAGGTACAATAACGATTTGCACTTAAGTTCCAAAGTTTGAACCAAATTAATGTCAACAGTTTTTATTTTTTTATAGCTCTTTGCAGACTGGCGGTCTCCTGCAAAAATTAATTTTCTTATTTTCAATTTGCAAACAGGCTTGCCGCATCATTAGCAGTTTTCTGTTGGTCTCCTAATCTTCTTATGCGATGAGAGACCTTAAGTCATTTAATTAGTTTGTTTATTGTCACCTATGCTGCAAGATATAATAAGCACTGAATCAACTGATTCACCATAACAGACACAAACAAAACATTTTTAAGCCAGTGATATCACATAACCAAGATGAAAGTTAATCGACCGCTGATCCGCAAACAACTCTGAAGCGCGCGAAGTCCCAAAGATTCATCCCTGAATCAAGCAACGTCTTCATAAGAAATGTTCCCGCCAGGAGTTATTTATTTAAGACTGCCAATATTATTTATCGAAAGAAAAAACTACACCCCACCATATTGAATGGTCATCCGCTAACTTACCCTAAACGAAGAGATACTTGTCCTTAGGACTTTGCATTATACAATTACGTTGGTTGTGGACGCCAGCCTTTTGGTATTAAGGAAGAATCCTGCTGCAGAAGGAAGCGGTGCTTTAACTTCTCTGTCGGTCAGAAGTGGCTTCCGCCAGCCAGCAATGTTTTAAAATTTGACACCAGAGGGCTGTTATTTCAGTGGGTTGGCAGAAGCTGGCTGCCTTGTGGTGACTGGAATTTTAAAACTGATGGAACTTCTTGGTTGCTCACAGTGGCTCAATGTGGCTGACTGGTTGGTTTGCAGTGGCTGACTAGTTGCATAATGTGGCTCATAGTAACTGCTGGCTTGCAGTGGCTGGCTTGTGGTTAACAGTGGCTCCTTATTTGTGACTGATAGTGATGGCTGGTTGGCATGCAGTGGCTGGCTGTTAGGTCACACTGACTGTTTTTTTTACCCATGGTGACTGGCTGGTTGGCTTGTGAGTGAGTGAGTGAGTTTGTGTTTTACGTCTCATCAGCACCTGATTGGGCTATTTAGAGACATACTTGGTTTGTGGTCATGTTGAGTTAGTCATCTCATCTTGGTTGATGGCATCTAGATCTTTGAGGTGTCACTTTGACAGGTATATCTGCAATAATTTTCAATTCAAGAAGTTTCCTTGCCTGAGTGGCATTTATGGCTTGTACCAATAAATTACCGTCAGGCTGTCGATCGACTGAGTGTGGTTTTCCAAATTTCTTCAGCATTGTTGTGTAACTAACAAATCGTTGGACTTGATGTGAAATTTGAGACCAGTTGGGAGTTCTTTTTTGCTGTTGGTGAGTGTCGTTTTACTCTTGTCTTTGTAAGGTAGCAAGCCGATTGTTGAGCTTTTTTGTTTTGTTGTCTTGGGCGGTGTCTTGTTATCTGGAGCAACATCTTTTTCCTGTAGTTGGTTGAGGGACTTCTCAGTCCTTTGGGTAACAGAAGAGAATATTTGACTTTGTTGGATCATCTTCTTCGGTGGTTCAGGGGAGTTCACAGATTCTTCCTTGCTTGGCCGGTCTGGTGGTTGAGGCGGTGAAGGTGTTTGGCTGGTTGGCTTGTAGTGGCTTGTTGTGTTCTGGATTTCTGGTGGCTTACACTGACTTGCTGCTTACACTATTGGTTGTGGCCGTTGCTGACTGGGTGGTGGCTGGCAGTGGTTAGCTGCTAGATTACTTTAGCTTGATGTGAGCAATGGCTTTGACTGGCTGGTTGGATTGAAGTGGATAACTGGTAGACTACCCTGGACTACCCTGGCTTGTCATGACTGATGGTGATACCTCGCCGCTCATGATGGCTGACTTTTGGGCCAGTGCAGCTGTTTGTTATTGGTGGTCTCTGTTACTGGTAGCTTGCGCTGGCTTGCTGTGACTGATGGCAGTGGATGGTGGCTTACAGTGACTGACTGGTAGGGTCGTGGCTGTTTGTTGTTACTGTTGGTGACTGGCTTGTTGCCGGGATTGCAGTAGCTAATTGATGGCTTACACTGGCTTGATGTGACTGATGGTGGTGGCTGGCTAGTTGGAGTGATGTGGCTGACTGGCAGGTTACACAGGCTTCCTGTGACTGATGTTTGTGGCTGGCTGGTTGGATTGATGTGGCTAATTGGTGGCTTACACTAGCTTGTTGTGACTGATGGTGGTGGCTGGCTGATTGGATTGATGTGGCTGACTGGTAGCTTACACAGGCTTGGTGAGACTGATGGTGGTGGTAGCACAATGAGAGCACATTGATAAAATTTCACACCAGAGGGCAGTAATATCGGCATAGTCCTTCTTTACTCCCCCTAGTGACAATATTTCTCAAACGACTGTGGGGTTGGGTATTGGTGACCCATGGAGGCTTTGTAAACGTCCTTTATTTATTCATTAAATACATCATTTGACTTAACAGTACAGACCGAGGTCACAGTAGTGAGGTGCAGTGCAGTTGTGGCACAGGATGCAACATCTATCTGACATGAGTTGGCCGGACAGGGACTGGGAATTGATCCTGGGTCTAAGAGATTAGCAGCCCAGTGTATTACCAATGGCTAGACCCCAGGCCCTTCTTATTTGTGGGCAAGACGAGAATTAATTCAGGCAAAATTTTCTTAAGACGTTTGCATGATTTTACTGACCAGAGGCAGATCCAGAAAATGTCGGATGGGGGGTGGGGGTTACAAATGGAAATGTACCAAACATATCAGGATTTCAGAGTGTTTTGTTTAAAATTTACTGGCCGAAGGGGGGGGGGGGGGTTTGAACAGTCTAAATCCCCCCCGTCTGGATCCGCTACTGCTGACCCCGGACATTAATTTTGATTGCCATTCAGGTTATTTTTGGATTTCAAGTGATATGAAAAATGATTGTCTAGAAATTGCGTCAAATATAATCAGAAATGTTGATTTAAAATTACGCGTTCGACTCAAATAAGAAAACAAATCTAGTTGTTTTATCATTTATAGTTTTGATTGAGATCTTTCAGTTATCTTAGTTTTTCTTTTAGCATATTGAAATTCAAAATCATACAATGCACTGCGTAAAACCTCTTTTAAAAGATATTTAACATAAAATCTAGGGTTATTATATAAAAGCTATAAATAGATAAAATTGCATTTTTGTAGGCAACCAGGTATGAAAAAGTTCTGCTTTTGGTGCACCCATTTTATGGAAGGTTGGTAGAAGGGGGGGGGGGGTATATCTGTTGATCAATTGGCCTACAGTGGTCTAAAGACCTGCCTCACCATAGGTTATGGTTGAGTCGTTTCAAAATGGTGCATGCTGTACTGAGCAGTGCTCAGCTGTATTCAACCAAGCGTGGCATTTTGGCCAGCACCAGTTTCATTCAGTGAAGGCAAAGCAGTCATAACGCAGGGGGGAATATTTCGTTGCTATTTCTACAAAGCTAAAGCTTCAACATGGTGAAATGATATGAAAAGACATTACACCATCAAAAATATGATATGAATTGTATCATATGAAATGACATGATCACACCTTGATTTTGGTGGTTTTTCAAAAATGATCACACTCTGACTATGGATTAAGCCTGCAGTATCTAAAATCGACTAGCTGGGATAATAAAAACAGCAAGATGAACATGGATTCCTACCATGGCAAAACCCTATCTGGGTTCATTACTACTTGGGCAACTTTGGTGCTACTATTTTCTATAACAGGTAAGACTTACATAGTAAAACAATATCTATAACTTTTTAAAAAATATTATAAAATATGGATTTTTGCATTTCTGTTTTTGCGAAATTTTCAATATTTCCATTTTTGCTCCAATATAGCGCTGTTAATTAGATCATGTCAATATTTCAAACAATATATATGAAATAAAATTATTGATCGGAATGACCATTTTGCCCAATTTAACTATAGGCCCATAATAGGCTCAGATCTACATTAGAGAGCAATTAGAATATTTTCGATCAATTTTCAATCTGTGTACTAAACACCCATTCATCAAACATAGAAATAGTTCAATAAGGAATAAACCAAATAATTCAAATTTAATCATAGATAATTTTAGAAGATGAACTTTGCAGCTATATTAAATTAAACTAATAAAAAATGAATACGTATATTCAAAAAGAAAGAAAAGACATTGACTTTGGATCCTTGAAAGAAAATGATATAAGTATGACTGGGATATATCGTAGTTATGATCATACAACAAAAATTAAGAACAATAACTGGTAATTGTTCAATTAAATGCACAGGAAATATCATGATTACCCAAACTTCAAAACATATTTGAAACTAAATTTTAACTTTATGCCAACACTTTTCCCAAAATCTTTAACAGCTGACCATTAACTTACACCCCAAGAATCAAATTCCCACAAATCAAATATAATTATCTAAAACGAAGAAAAAGAAATGAAGCTATTTCATGACATGATCCAGCGTAACTTCAAACATGATTAGACCTGTTGGACGAGTCTTTTCTATGAGTAACCTGATCAGACTACTGAATAGACCACCACAGGGTGCTTCTTTTGAAAATTAGGCCCCCTCCCAATTTCAGAATTTACTCTAAAGGCCCATCACTGATCATTACATGTATACATGTATTGGGATAAATCTATTATGGCACATTGTTCAGGTTCTTGAATGGAATAAGATTATAGATAAGTTGCAATTTGTAGGTAGGGTATCTCATTAGCAAAAGCAGATCATCCCTTAAATCTGGTTTAGAGGTATTACTACGTTTAAAGTTAATTGGGCTCCCTGTAATTAATCGTAAGATTGTTGGTGGAATTATAATTCTGCCAAGAATTCACTCAACAGTAGGCTATGGGTAGTTCATGGATATACTGTTTACTGTAGCCAACCGATTGTTAAAATCTATGTGGAAATTTACATAGGATAGATAGATAGATAGACAGATAAACAGATAAACAGATACATAGAGATACATAGATAGATGGATAGATAGATGGATAGATAGATAGATAGATAGATAGATAGATATAGATAGATAGATAGATAGATAGATAGATAGATAGATAGATAGATAGCTAGACAGATAGATAGAAAGATAGATTCATAGACACATATATAAGATACAGAGATACACTCATAGACACGTAGATACAAAGATAGATACATAGATACATGGATACATAGATATATGGATATATAGATACATAGATGCATACATTCATAGACACATAGATACAAAGATAGATACATAGAAACATGGATACATAGATACATATTCAATTTGCCAGTAATGTTAGTATCATCCCCAGTGAAGTACTGGTGTGATCTCAGCATCATCCGTGAAGGCATAAGAGATGTTGATCAAAGTGTAAATTTACATCTATTACCAAAGAATATAAGTGACTGATGAAAAGAGGTATATATTAGTCACTTTTAGTCTATCAGTATATACATGAGATTCCATGTTTATTTTCTTTATTTAGTGTCAATTTCAACTTTGCTGCACAGTTGCACTAATTCCGTTTAAACACCATACATATATTTAACCAAATTTAGAAACTTGGTAAAACTACCATAATATTTATTGGATTACCCTGTAAATATTTATTTCACGATTTAAATGTCTGCATTTTCTTAAGATATTTAATTAATATAACAATAATGTCATGGATATATACATATATCAAATATACTTGTTGACATGCAGGTGCCTAATAGGAAACGTCAAATGAATTTACAATATATATATACCAACATCTTGCAAATGGAAACAGTCTCAGTCTCATTTGTAAATGTCATAAGAATAATTGGATTTAATGAAACTAAACCATTCACAAAATATAAATCATACAGATTTGTTGACCATATAAAATTTATAAGAATAATTAGATTTAATGAAACTAAACCCTTCACAAAATATCAATCATACATATTTGCTGACCATATAAAATTTCCAGCATTTGTAAAAGAGTAAAGTTTTAGACTTAGACCTTGAAATATGTTGTTTTTAGGGCAAAAACAAATTATCATTAGAGTAATCATACAAATGTGAACTAATATTTATTGTGATCTCAATGTTATTTGTGTACACAAGCCACAAATACTGTGCTAATTAATGATCTACAGTTGATGACATCTCAAAAACCACACATCTGCCACATTGATTGATATATTTCTATTTTCCTTGGCTATTTATAAATAAAGCTACTAACTAGTTTGACCAGTAGCAAACAGCTGACCAGCCTGCTTATGTCACATCTGAATATTTCTAATAATATTAATTTAAATATAGAATAATCTGAACCTTTATAACAACACAGATACACAATGACATGTGCTTGTATTGTTGGAGTATATAGCCTTACCTTAAATTGATTGAATTTTTTATTAACTAAAATAGTGAGAAATAGAAAGTCAGACACTATTGTTGCAGATCTATCTATCTATCTATCTATCTATCTATCTATCTATCTATCTATCTATCTATCTATCTATCTATCTATCTATCTATCTATCTATCTATCTATAAATCAATCAACATGCTTACTATCCATCTGTATATCAGGCTGTCTATCAGTACATATATCTACCTATATCTGTCCACCTATTTGTCTATCCATCAATCCATCCATCTAGCCATCCATCCATCTATCAATCCATCTATGAAATTCGTTCACGAATATCTCTCTACGTAATTCTTACTTTTGGCTTGAACGATTCAGCCTCTGCTTCTTCCATTGAGAATTCCAACCCTTATAATTTTTTTTAAATCTTCTTTAAAATTTTCATAAGCTTATCAATTTGTCACAAGTTTCTCTCAAATGTGCCCCCAGATACAAGTAATATTATTTCTTTGTCACAAAACCCACGTGTCATTCGTTTGCAGTTGTCATTGCCTGTCAGCTGACACAGGACAAATATCAACAAGTACTTACTACTGCTAACCAAACAAACGATTTTTACGGTTGAGAGGAAATGTGATTATTACTGGCTCTTTGATGTTGGGACAAGATGCTACCAGGTGAAAAGTCGCAGACAGCAGGACGATTTATAAAAATAGATAGATATAGAGGAATAAGGCCTACCGGTGAAGTAATACGAATTGAATAGATAGATAGATAGATAGATAGATAGATAGCTAGATATAATAAGATAGGTAGATAGATAGATAGATAGATAGATAGATAGAAAGATGCATAGATACATAGATACATAGATTTTGTTTTATTTGTTTGTTTGTTTGTGTTTTACGCCTCAGCAGCACCTTAGTGGGCTATATCGAGGCAGGCGATCGCCGTATGATGAAGAGATGAGAAGACTGTGAGTCTGGTACATACCCTATTAATTCAGGGATGCCCAGGGTCCTTCAGTTGCCCCAGCATAGAACACTGGACACAACCTGCCTCCATTTAATGTCCCATGGGCTCGGACTAAATTGAGTTCCGGGGTGGGATTCGAGCCAGTGGTTGTGCAAACAAGCACTCTTAACCATTAGGCCACGGAGGAACTCTAGATACATAGATACATAGATAGATACATTATCAGTTGACTAGAGATAACTGGATAGAAAACCAACTCTTTTCTCCCCGATACATTTGTAATTGTAAATGGATAAAAAAGAATTTAGTATTGCTCATTAGTATAATGATTTATGTTTAAACTTTAAAGACATATCACATTTTTGGGTAATGCAACAAATGATGGGATTCTTTATTTGATCAATGGTCAAGTCTTAGAAACTTTACCAGCACCATTATCCATCAAAAATTTTCAACTTGGACAATTTAGTTGTTCCCAGGTGCATTACATTTGGTATTTAAAGTTAAAAGACATATTTTCGCCATTTTGGTTGTAAAGCAAGGGATGAAATACCAAATGTGACCAAAAGGGTGACCAGATAGGTGACCAAAGGGAGCCAAAGGTGGCTGAGAAGGGTACCAAGGGTATGAACTGGGTGATAGGTCACACCCTCAGTAGTAGATAGGTTAAGTTCTGGTTGAGCACCCCCTTTGTAGTGGGGTACAATGGGTAGCCCCTCGGTGCTGACCTGAGCTGTGGGTTGGGAGTTGAAAAAATGTCTGAAATTTCCAACAGTTTATTGAAGTCACTTAAAATTATCAGCTCATCTGAACTAATCCCCTCAAGTGTTAGATAAGTTAATTAGAAAATTGCTCAATTGTGGTAGCATTGTTGACACTGTATGTCCCAATGGAGTACTGGCGTTTGGGGAATTGTATTTGATGTTTTAAATTCTAGGATTTAGATGCATTGCTGGTTTGAGGAAATGGTGCAGAGTCAAGAAAGAGAGAAACAGAGGAACTGTTATAGATATAGAAAGAAAGAAAGAAAGAAAGAAAGAAAGAAAGAAAGAAAGATGGATCTATAGATTGATAGACAGATAGAGAGATAGATAGAAAAATAGATAGATATACAGCTAGACAGCTAGACAGACAGATAAAAAAAGATAGACAGATAGATAGACAGATAGATAGATAGATAGATAGATAGATAGATAGATAGATAGATAGATAGATAGATAGAAAAGTGGATAGTAGGGCCTACATTAAACAAACAACGCGATTAGGAAATTGTAGATCTATTATCTATTATATATATATTCATGTGAAGATATATCTACATATACCAAGATCAATCTATATCTCTAGGTTTTGTAGTTCATATCTGTGATTCAATGAACCATTAAAAGTGGAATATATATCTTGATCTTGATCTGTGTGGCATGCCAAGTTCAACCTGCTATCGTATAAGTTAATTAGGATTTCAGCCACCTGAAGTAATGGCAGTATTCATTGAATTTCAAGGCCATTCCAAAATTGTCTGGCAAGCTTTGCAGCTAATTAATTATGACACCTATTCAAATTATCCAATTATGAAGTTTTAAAAAGTATTTTATGAACCAAAGAGAGAATTATGAAATTATCATCTGGGAGGTCTCATGCAAGGGCCATATGTTATCATATATATAGTCTTGAATCAGATAGTTATAACCTTCTGAGGTGAAAATTGTTATAGTTGTGGCCCTGTGAGTAACACTGTTTTCAATTTTCTTGTCAAGTGTGTGGCAATTTGTATTTTTTTTATAACATGATTTGTTGAAACTGTAAAAGTATCACCTTATTGGTGTTTTTTGTCAGTGTGGAGGGTCCAAATAGAGGGATTTTCATAGAGAGGTGTAGGTTTATTATAATTATCTTGAAAGGCAGAGAGATTGATACAGAGACAGACAGATAGATAGACAGATTAAGATAAGTTGAAGCGTTTAACACTACATCCAAATATCAGTTTCACATGCCATTAAGGTGAAAAGAATGTACAACAATGGTCTTCAAACTGGTGTAGACTACAGGCTTTATATACTGTTAAAAAAAGCAATATATTTAATTTACTTCAGAAGTTCAGAAAACCCACTATACTGTCTCACCCAGGTGAAAAACCAGGGTGTATGTCAGCATGCAATACAAGTGAAGATTACTTCAATTTACTCTTCAAACTATCATGATTCTAGCAACCTAAGGCCTACACTTTTCTAAACTTCTCTGCATGCATGCCTGAGCCCAATTGAAGCTACTTGCTCATGCATATTTAATGACTCTGAGGTTTGGTCAGCAAATAGATTAGGCCATCAGTTCCATTTTATAATTTAAGTTGACCACTTGATGGATAGAAAGTCATCTTTATTGTTTGGATGCATGACATGGGACTGGCTGAAACTGATTTTTTGCCTGACCTTAGTTTGTGTGTCAAGGTCAAAGAATCGAAACTAGGTCATTGGTTGGCAAGGGGTTTTTCTGAGTGTGGGTATTGAACCTTTCGGTCAATATGACATTAAGGTGGGCTATCCATTGTATCCAATGCTCAAAACAAAGTTATCATTGATTTGATAATGTAGTCAGGGAGGAGTAATATAATGCACAATGTATAAATCAAATTGATTAAAAAATTACTAAATTTTATATGCCAATAAATCTACAGTTTTATGGCCACCAACACATTAAATGAACATGTCACATACCTGCTTTTTAACTCATCACCTTTAAGAGATAAACAAACTTCAGTGATAAATAATTTAGTTCACTACTGATGGGAAGAAAGCCAAATTTAAATCTGATTCCCAGTTAATTCAAATTAACATTTTAAAGGTGGTTGTCACTGTCAGTACATTTACACTATTAAAATAGTTAGTACTTGAAGTATGCAATGACATAATAATAAATGTAATTAATGCATCTTTAATTATATGTTGGAAGTAGGTGCATTACTTTAAAAGATATAACGAGGTCAACATAAACAACACTGATAATAGCAAAGATTGAATGAACTTGCTTTAACCTAGCACAGACACTTACAAAAAAGTACATCTTTATTATAGTAATTTACAACAAGGGAAAATTTAACATGCTCCCAAATGACTAGTTTCTATTAGTAATCACATCTATCTACCATATACACTACCCTTGGGTATTCCATTAATATAGATGTCTTTTATACTTGGTACAGTTAGACACACATTCATGTAGGTACCCAATCATTACCATAAAGGTTGGTCTCAATGTACGCAGACAATGTAGTGAATGTACCCATGGGGGTCATTTCTTTTTTCCACCCCATTTAGCCTATTTTAGGGATTTATATCTGACCTTGGGGTTAATAAGCCATTTTTCAGACCCTACCCCACTTACCTGATACATTCTTTAGTCATTCTTTTGGGTTCTGTGATTTTTGTATAGTTTATCAACAGTCTTTTATTAAGTTCTTTGTTAAAACCCTGGTATCTCCTTACTATAAAGACTTAAAAAGGGGTTGTAGGAATTTAAAACCTGACATGACTATAATTCATCACTTTTCAAGTGCTATAAACTTTAGTTCGGGGTGACTGACCACATGTACACCCTATCCTACCCTGTCCTAGTGAGAAGGAATTTGTCTGAGAATTTTGTCTAAGAATTCCTGTCAGTTCCACCCCAAAAAACTGATGTTCACCCTTTAAGAACCCATATTATTTGGGCAGTTATCAAAACCTGTATTTTGACAAACTTCAATTATAATTGCATATAGTGACCAATACCAGCTCTAAATTGTATGCAAATGAGTAAATTATAATAAAAAAATTGACTTTTTCTTGATATTTGTATTGCCATGTCATGGTCGTGGTGACATAGATAGATTGTAATTAGTCTCCGTGGCTAATGATCTGAAACTTTATGACAAATCATAATTTACCAAATATCTCAATTTTCACCAGGGCTTTAATTTGTGTCACAAGTGACAGTTTCTTTCAAGTACGACATTATCTATCAGCACATACCATATTCACACTTGTAAAGTTCTAAAGAAACTGCAAAGAGAGGAAGAAGAAAAATGTTGTCCACACCTCTGGTTACACCTATCCCAAAATATAAAAAATTCAAAGAGTAAAACATCATTTAAAAAGCAATTCTGTACATCTAAATTTGAAACATATTAATCATACTATGTATATTACTTTACTATTTGTTTGTATTATGGGCCAATTGGCTTTTATCACTCTCGCTTGGTACCTAGGCACCAAGAGGGGCTAAGGTCCAAGTGGGAAGTGTATGGCTGATGGCAAAAAAGTTGATTATAATTATAATTATTAATAATAATATAACTAGTTTATGTTACATTTGTGTAGATGGTGATTATGATATATGCAGTTGGGCCGCCTGTGGCTATATTCTGACTTGAACCTGGGCAGCAAACCCGCGGCTAAGGTGTAGTGAAGAGATTGTTATAGCCAGTGAAAATGAAAATTGTATGTAAGTTGGCTTGTTATTTTGAGCTAATATTCAATGGGTAATGAATGAAACTGTGACGACTATGTATGTGTAAACTTAGCACTTAATTAGTGATGTTTATATTTGTTATCGAAAATTGATTCATCATTATAATCATCTCATCACCATACATCAACCTGTACAGTTTAAGTTAGTGTTTTGTTTAAAATCAGGGGACACCCACCTATATGGCAATGGCATCTCATGCTCGGGTGTACTCCTATTGCCATCCGTTACTTCCTACTATATGTAAATGTTTAATGTATATTTGTAAAATGTTGTTACAATGGTGGTAATGAAATAAACAAAGTTCAAGTTAAAAAAAAAGTCTCTCAAAGGGTCAGAAGCTGATCTTGTTGGCTGTGCACAGTCTGCAGTTGGGTCTTTAAAATGCAGTCTCTCTCTGAGGGTGGCCCAGAATGGTCACTTTATGACATCCAATTCATGCATGATTTAACAGATTATTGTATTGCCCTATATATATTATTAGCCTCTGCTGAGCATTTTATGTGTATTTTACTACAACTTAATGGCTTTTTGGTTAATATTATGATACACATTATCACCACCACATCAATTGCTATATATTGCAGCTATATCATAAAGCTCCTGTTTGAGCCTCAATATGATGACTTTTAATGCTTCAAGTGCTTTTCATGCTGTGTGTATCAGCTGTTTCTATAGCAACAAGTCACTATTCATGCCTGAGTGTCACTAATCAATGAGTAATGACAAAAACTGTTGATTTCTTCTCTTAATTGGCGAGGTCAGTGCACCTTTTCAACAATGTCAATGTAGCTAAGTCGTGGTGGTCATAGATTAAAGCTAAAATGTCAACAATAAAAAAAAAACAACTCAAAATTAACCATTTCACCAAAGGACTGATTTTTCCATCCCCTGGCTTCTAGCTTGGGGAGTGAGTTTGCCCTTTCGATGAATTGATTTTCCATTCCCAGCTTTAGGAATGTCTTAAAAAGAGAGTTTTAATTCTATCCATGGCAAGGAAGTGATTGTTCATTCCTTGAGGTTGCTTCACATATTCCTGTTGCTGTACCATTCAAAACGAAATAAAAAGGCACTCCATGTACAAAGAAATGTGAACTACCCTTATGTGTGATAATGAAGACTCCATAAACACGAAGTCTACTTGGTCACGTGTCGTAATGTCGTGCAATTTCAGAAATTTTGCATTTAAATGATGATCACATGTACTTTACAAATATCTATTATGCAATATGATACACCACTGGAAGGCCTGACTTCTTCTTTATCATATTAGGTTTTAAAAAGGTAAATTTATCACAAAATGAGGATCCTAGCCATCAAAAACCTCAGGAAAACAAGTGATTTTTTTGTGTCCCGCGTTACATCGGATTTGAAAAAATCATCTAGAAAGTTAGTTTTCTTGCCAGCGACAAAAGATATTTCAATCTGGTTTTCTCTGCAGGAGTACTTGATTCCTACTTAAGCTCTTGAAGCTTAAATTCTCTATCTAACTGTTACAGTGCCTTCTGTAGATCCTTTAATGTGCAGCAATGTGAACATGTCCCGCTGGCAAAAAAAATTCAAGACATTTTCTTAGATTTAGTCTGTAGCTATTAATATTAAAGCTAGGAAGTTCAAATACATATCAATTAAATGCTCATAAGTTCTATTTTCAAATGCATTTATCATTTTTTGCTTGCAGGTAAAATTCATTGTGTGCTGCTTGTCTACTTTAGGCTAAACTTTTCGTAACACTTGCAAAAACCAGTAAAATTGGAGAGGGGTTCTAGGTTTAAACCACGAAAACTCGAAGTAGGTTAACCACACCCTATGGATAAGGCTATTGTCTAAATGCTCATGAGCTATATATTACTATGGTATAAAATATTGCTATGTTTTCAATCATTTTCTCACTTCTGTGATGTTCTGAACAAGGCTGAACCAAATGTAACACATACGTGCTTGAAGCGTACACAATTTTTTCGCTTTTAAAATGTAATGGACTTCCAAAAGGACAAAAAGGGCAGGCCACATCATCAAATGAATAAATAACAATTGCATTTGATAATCTTGCTCTCATATAGCCAAAAAAAGAGATACATATGGGTTAAATCCACAGATAGCTCCAGAATGGTATGCTCACATGAGATGTTGATTTCTCATGCACTAGACAATAACTGATATAAGATATATTTGCAACATGTCATGTAAATATCTTATAATATCTTATTTGCAATATCAGAATTCTGTTCTCAGGTGTCTTGGTAATGTTTTACACATTTTACTTCAGATTTTGACAATAATCAGGCTTCTGGCACAGTTTTAAACATGATGCCTGAGAAAGGTTTTTTCTCTGTCACAGTAACATAAATTCATTGACGTATATAAAGTCGTTTAGAGAAGAGGACGTATTTTTTGTTGCTTTGAGTAGTAGGACCATCTTCTCAACTAACTTCAGTGAAAATTTCATGGGGATACAAGGAGTACTTTGTACTTTAGAGTAATGTTACTGAAATATAGTCGTTCTTGAGAAAAATGCCTTTAAAGTTTGAGCTTTACATTGCTTTGTATGGTGAATAAAATCAAATAATAAGACAAACAGCCCTAATTTTTGTGAAATTACGCTGGTTTTTGGTTTGAATAGGATATTTAAGACCTAATTTAGACTTTTTTGATGAAAACAAATTTTGGTCCAAAACCACCATGTAACGCAAATTATACGACCTTGTGACACGCGACCACTTATTCTATACTGGAAGAGGCTATTTATAATGGTTAAATGATTTATGTATTTAGTCTGGCTCAGGCATGTTTACAGTCACTATCGATCTCATGGAATCAATTATTTCAATGGTGCGTTTTTACTTTTCAATTTATTCCACTCTTCTCCTTTTTATTGTGCCAGTCAATTTCTTTTTGTAATGAAAAGGCTTTTTCCTCTTCTTTATACTTCACTTTTTCAATTTGTCATTCTTTTTCCCCAGTCTCGCTGGCTCACTTTTACTGTTGAAATTTGTCAATCTTTCTGTTGTGTTGTTTTCCTGTTGCTTATTTCCTTTAATCAAACCATTTGTTGATTGCCTCCTTGCATAATTCCTTCTATCCTATCTTCCTCCTTTCTTTCTATCGTTTGTACTTTCTTTCACTTTTTCCCCTTCCTTGGTCTCCTTATTCCTTTCTTCCTTCTTTCCGTTTTTCTTTCTTTCCTTCCTTCCTATTTTCCCTTCCTTCTTTCCTTCTTTCTTCCCTTACTCCTTTGCTTGCTTTCTTTCTTCTTTCCTTGCCTGCTTACTAACTTCCTTTCTTTCTTGCTTGATTCCTTGCTTTCTTACTTCCATTCCTTCTTCTTTCCGTCCATTCTTCCTTCCTATCTTCATTCCTTCCTTCCTTTTGCTTTACTTCTTCCTCCATTGCTTCACTTTTTCCCCCGTAACACTTAACCACCCGCAATGAAATAACAGGGCACTACCATCCACAAGGAAACACACCCTTGAATCAAGAGTCTTGATAAAAGAGATGAAATACATAGCACTTTCCACAGCAATGGATAACTTAGACGAATTCTGCTGGGGATTTGTAGTTTGACCCAAATTGTAAACACGAGTGTCAATAACTGCTTTTTAATCAAGATGTCACTGCTGAAGAATCATATAATTACCCCAGGTATATGAAGCAACAGCAGGGTGAAATTGGAAATTGTGGGACCTGAAGGCCATAGTGCTGAAATTTATTTTTAATAAATATGTGCATTTGAATGGTCAATTATTTCGGATAGGTAACAATAGATACATTTGACAGATTTGACTAGATATTTGGAAGGTTTATGACTCAACGTATACCAGAGAGCATAAAATACTGCAGTATGTCAAGCCCAATCATCTACAAAGTGTCAAGCAACCTCATATATGGTTTGCTTGTCATTCTCGCTTTGTCTAGTTCCCAACAGAAAACCAACAACATTTGGACTATTGATTTTCGGTGGTTGAGTGAAATTGCTTGGACTTCCTTAGTGAGATCCCATGAATCATCTGATTAAAGTTTCAAGGTGCTGCTGGAAAGCTCTTCTTGGAACCTGGGCATTTTTTGGATCATCTTCTGAAAAACGAAAGAAAAAAAAAGGTGCACAAAAGTTTTAGTGGACTAAGTTGGCAGCTAACAAACTCATGACAACAAAGATTGAGAAAAAAAAAACAGATGAAGAGCAATTACATTTGTGTACCAGGCAAGCCCTGGTTTTTGGCATGAATAACCTTGGACAAGCCTTAGCCTGATTAGTATTTGGTGCATTTTATAGACAAATAAACTAACAGATAAAGAGACTTACCAGACACAAAACTAGGTAGATTAAAGGGTGAAGGATGGATGGATAGATAAATAGCATAGATAGTTAGATAGATGTGGCAGATCCAGAGAGGGTCGTCTGGGTAGGCTCAGAGCGTTTTTTGGTACTCGCGAGTCATATTTTCTTCAAAATGCTACTTTTTATCTCAGTGGTCAAAGAGGGACCCGTAGTCCCTCTGGATCCGCCATTGGATGGATAGATGCATAGATGGATAGATAAATAGATAGATAGACAAGTTAGTCATGCATATTATTATATTCAGCACTGTTAAACAGATGGATTATCCATCTTTGAAAGTTTGAATTAACAAAATGACATAATGCATGTAGGTGGTCAATTGTCACAGCTTATAAATGACTCAAAGAACATAACACAGGTGACATCTACGTGATTTAGCATCACTGAAATGTGAACAATAGCAATTACAATGGTGAGTTTATCGAGTCAACAGACGTGATTGTTTTGGTCAAACAAGGTTCCATATTGTCACCTGTTCATGTCTAGACTGGTCCAGGAACATCGTGATACAACAATGAATAGTGCCCTGACCAAACAGCACTGGAGTTGTAACAGTGTCAACAAAGTAAGATTTTCCCAGGTGGGGTTAATTAGTGTAATGTAGTGCAACATGGTTCATGTCATTTAGAGCAACACAGTCAATCTGAAATTGTGTAATATCCCTTTGAGAAGTAGTAATATCATGCAAAAAAAATCTAATCCCTTGAAGTCACCAATTTGAGACCCAAAATTCATTACTCATCAGAACAAAACATGCAGAATTTCAGCTCATTATATAATATATACAATTAAAATGGTAGCACAACCTTTTGAAATATATAACGTCCCCATTTCATATTCTGTAGGGCAATAAATTCAGATGAGATGTTACAATATTCAGCACTAATTGACTCCAATAAGAGTTTTCAAGCTCCTTTTGTTGTGGCACTCAATTCTGTTTCTATGGAAACTGAAAAAAGGTTCTTGACTTCTTTATTTTTTGTTTCTTGTTGAAAATTGACAGGTGATTCCACAAATGGTATATGGATGGATATATAGATAGATGGATATATAGATATATAATGATAGATAAATAGATGGATAGATAGATAGATAGATAGATAGATAGATAGATGGATGGATGGATAGATAGATAGATAGATATAGAAAGATAGATAGATAGATAGATGGATAGATAGATAGATAGATAGACAGCTAGACAGATAGATAGATATGGATAGATAGATAGATATATAAAAAGATAGATAGATGGATAGATATATAGATATATAGATAGATAGACATATAGATAGATTCTGTCATAAAGAGCTATCCTGGACCCAATGGGTGATTGATAGTGGATAAACAGAATACTAGTGAACACTATCAGACAAACTGCCTTTTATCTAATCAACAGTGTATCTTTATTTTTGAAACCATATAAGGTAAGCATAGTAATAATGACACTCGTATGGTAATCTGCATTTAAAAGACTATCTGTATACACCATTAAAATATGTATGCATTCTCATTCAGAAAGGATCTGCTTAATTTGTCTAATTTATGATAAATCAATAAATTGTTGTTCACATGAGGGTGAAAGCACAGTAAGCGCCTCAATATTTGGCCCCTATGACCTAAAAATAGATTTCATCAGAAGTGCATGTGTAGTACATCAATTTGAACCTAATAATGAGTAGAATACATAATTATGTTTGTCTGATAAATCAAGACAGGTATTTGCTGGGCTGCTATGAACTACATTATGAAAGTTCCATGAAAATCAAGGTTTTTCTCCTGAAATGGACCATTGGCTTTTCGACAGTTTTCGCTGATGTGATATGGACAGTTTGCATGAACTGTGAAAAATACAACTTTTGAGCCTTGTCAGCATTCACTAAAATAATCGAAATTTGTCACTAAAAATGGTATCCTGGCATTATTCGTGACATACCAGACCTCCAAACATCAGTCCCCAGACTAATTTGAACATTTTTGTGGACGTAATGGACGGACATTTACACTTTTTAGCCTGGTGTTCAGTGTATAAGTTAAATTCATTGTGTTTTTTAATTTTTCAGTTGCTTACATAGGTAGAGAGAGATAGACATGCATTTTCATCTCATTTGATGTGTTAGCTGGTCTTTAATTCATTTAAATTACCAAAAAATCAGTTGTGGACGTAATGGACGGACATCGATTTTAGCCATTAAAGCTTCTTGTATCTTACAATCAGCAGTGGCCATTGGAACTTTTTAGCTGAAATTCATTAAACCTATATCATATCTAGGCAAAAGCACCAAATTTGGCTAATTATTACATAAAAAATACCATCCAGCCAGCCTTTTGAACCCCTGACCATAATTTTGCTAAAATATGGTTACAAGCAGACCTTTCCTTTGGACGTCATGGCTGCCATCATCATCGTATTGAAAAGTCAGCCAATGGTCCCTACTGAAGGCCAGGAAGGTACAGTAAACAGATAATGTCACCGGCAGAATGTGAACTAAATATTAGGCTACAGCATTGCTGCAATATACGATGTTTCAGAAAAAGGGCCACTGGTTACATGCTAAAATTGGCAAATTATACCCACTTTAAAGGTCTGCCCAGACCATGATTTTAATTGTATGCTCATGAAAAATGCTAAAATTTCTCAGATTTACTTGTTGATCAAGCTTAGATACTGCACTGTTTCTTCTTTATATCAGAAATTGGTTTCCAGGCCCCTAAATTTACTTTTATCTGATCAAAACGCAATTGAGGCCTTTACTGTGCTTTCACCCATGAGTGATTCGCAGACTGCATGTACATGCAATATATTGACAACTTTTTATCCAGCTCATTTATAAGTCATCAGGTGAGCCTGTTTTCCAGAAAATATAACTCGTGATCTCTTTCTAAATATTAAAATATGCATTAAGACTGCATGGTGAATCCAAATTGGCAATATTGCTTACAGTCCTTGTCATATTCACATCGAATTCCAAGTTCTTTTCTATGCTGTTGAACTGTGATGTCAGAGACAACTCCATTATCTACCATTGCAATATATTTAAAATAACTGAGAGCTGTGATGTCACTTTAAACTGGATCAGATTCCCAAGCTTCTGGCCAATGTGGATCCACCTGAACTGAGCATCAAAGTTTCAACAAAGCTAGAAGTCATCTCTCACATCACAGCTCAATATCATAGAAAAGAACTTGGGATGTGACGTAAATATGATGAGTACTGGAACATTTATGATGTCAAATGAGTTAGGAAGTTTTTTGGTGTGAATGGTTCAGATTTAAAAATACATTTTAATGAGTGATATTGTGAATACTTAATATTATATATCTTTGATGTGAGCACCTCTTGAGACAAATGAAGTGATGGAATAAGGTTTTTGTTACTCCGTCAACTTCAATTGGCCCTTCATTGCAGTCAAAACTCTTCTCTTGTTGTACTTTCACAGTAATTTTCTCAATAAACAATGCTTCATTTTTAGTATATATAAATCAATTTAAATCTGAGCACAAATCTGAACATAAGTCACTTTTAATACCATTATTTTACAAATGGTTATCACTAAAAGGAATGAAATATCACCATCCACTTCTCCTGTCAAAATTTTATAATCAGCCAGGCTAAAGTGTGCTATCTGGTGTCAAAACCATTTTTATCCTTGTTTAAATCGTGTGAATGTAATTTAAATTCAGACTATACGTTTAATCTATTTTAATTCATGTCTCTTGAATTCAGACATGTAATGTTGATGTTTGATACTTAATATACATATTTTATAATCAGGATACACAACAATACCCCAGACTAGAGACAAACTTAATACCCTTAAATATTGTATTATCTTTTTTGACTTGTATAATTTGGCACTGAGTTGAGGTACAATTTAGCACAAGGTCGTTATGAATTGATATCAACTGTTTTTGACAACAATACAGGTCATGTGACCATTGTTGAATTTTCTCATGTTCAGGGGATTCCCCATTATTAGGGGTGTTTGGAAGGGGGAGGGGGTGGACATTTCGTTTTGTTTCATAAATGTCACCAAAAAAGGAGGACACTCACCAAGCATCCTTATTGATGTTTCAACATACAGGGGCGGATTCTGTGATGATATTGAGGGGTTGGATGTTTGGTAGGGCTTTACTTCTTGTATTTTTCTACTGATAATGCCTAATAATGGGACAGACAGGGACTGCATAATACGGAAACTTTGCAGTATAAGTCTAAATGTAAATATAAATGTAGACTTTTTTATAGTCCATTACACTAACAAAGTCAGTCTCAACAGACTTTACAATTACACCCTTGGCAGGCCTGTTCAAGCATGAGCCTTTCTCAACTCCCCGGGGAGTATACAGCCAGGCAGCCGTTTCCAGCGCACACAATGCTAAGTCACTCTACAATCGCCATCACTGCCTATAGCCAAGTACCCATTTTCACCTGGGTGAAGTGAAGCAAAGAGTTATGCAGGATCTGCTCAGTTCCTCCATGCCATGGGTGGGAGTTGAACCTGCAACGTCTCAGTTACCAGGCAAACACCTTATACACTAAGCCACGGCACCATCTGCGCTTCTTTTTAAAACCAGCTACATAGTACCATTATGAATAAAATAAATTGTCATTTTACGGTAGACTACTACTTTTTACGGTAGGAATACACTGCAAAAAATTCCCGTTAAATTTTACAGTTAAATTAACTGGCAACTTTGTTCCAGGTCTAAGAACTGTAAAAGTACTAATAAACCTGAACAGGACAATTAACCGTAAAATGCAGATTGGTACATTGAACTGTAATTTTGCAGATCAACAAAGTGATATTACGGTATAATGTACATATATAAAACAGTTTATTTAAAGTATATTTTACAGTTATATCGAGTGTCAATCATAGAATGTAAAGAATGCAAGGAGCTGTATAATTTACTGTAAAAATACGGATATTATGTGTTATTCTTACTTATTGCACAAGTGTGAAACAACAGACTAAGCATGTGATTTAACTGTCGCATAGCTGTATGGATGTACCGAAGCTAGAATCAGCTGAGAGAGTGAGAGAGCCACTGACTCCTGGCTCGGCCTTGCTCATCTCTTGCTTGACAGCAGGGAAGTAAGTCCATCAATTATACCCAGCAATTAATTCGCACACGTTTGCTCACAAACCATAAAATTGATGGACATTTTACAAGAGAACCAGGTGTCAAGTTTATCGAAGTATACTGTATTGATGCAGACTGCGCCTGGGTTATTTTGGTTTTAATAGTGTCATTCTTTAGATCACATCATAAGACTCACACAAATGTCAATGTCATATATAAATATAACAACTTTTGCATAATGACAGCATCTTTGAGATCATATGAATGAGAATGTTCCCTCACCTTCAGATAAGTTATAAATTCAGTTTGATTAACCGCTGTGTAAAGCATATGTTATAGATGGCACCACATGCTCCGTGGTTGAAGTCCATGCAATCTCTTGTTTATAGTTCCCAATCTGACCAGGTGTATTGATTGTTTGGCTAATTCAAATGTTTTGTCTGCATATTACAAGTTGCCAGTAAATTAACGGTTGAAGTAATTGTTCATTAACGTGAACTGAATGTTAAATGACATGTTGCAGTAAATTTATCTTGGAGCCATTTTGTAACTGACAAAGAACTGTAAATTCACAGACAAAGTCTGTTTTAAAAAAAATACTGATAAAATAACAATAAATTTACGGTTCTTTTAGCTAGAAAAACACGGTCATTTCTTACAGTGTAATGATTTCTAGTTGTTTTAATGGTAATTGCCATAAAAGTGACGCAGCTGGTTCTAAGGTGTGCTTCCTCGGCCATAAGATGAAAAATAAAATTTTGAGCACCAACCGGCAGCCGCCCACTCCAGGATCAAACCTTGGTCCAAACGGCTAATGGTCTAGAGCACAACCTCTTACCAATGAGCTAAGGGTGCCATACGGAGTAGTCGAAATACTCCGGAAAGTGGTAAAATAGGATCATGTCAGTAAAAACCATTTACACAAAATATGGATGTCATGCATGCATGTCAAGTTGACTCTCCTCATTTTCCTACCAAATCCATCCCTGTCCTGTACCAGTGACACACCTATGAATTATTAGCATGTTCTTACCTGCCAATTACTTTGTTCGTAACTTGCATTGAGACACAGTTGTTTTGGCAACGGTTGGTTGTCATGCACACTGACAGTTTTGCTGTGCTGCACGTGGTGTCATGCATGAATGAACTTTACCCCATCAATAAACACCAAGAACCGTGGGTAATGTTACTGTTGACAGCGTTATGTAATGTGTAAACAAACCCTTGTTTTTTTGTCAACAAAGAGAGAGGGGTTTTTATGGGTTGGATGAGGAGATTGGGGGGGGGGGGTTGACATTTTGGCATAATATTGGGCCTCTTTTGTCTCTTTCTTCTTTTCTTTTTCATTTTTTTCCAATTTCCACCTGATATTATGGATCCAAAATTGAGTAATTTTCAATATCGTCTAATATTGCTGGGCAGACCTGATCACAACAATTTTTTGAAGCTACCCACATAAATTTAGATGCAGGAAATTAGTTATGGGTAATAGAAATAAAAAAAATAGAAAGATTCATTTATGAAAATATGGATGGAGAAATGTATATGTTATATGGTAAGCACAGCCCTCTAAGCCCAGTTTTGGGTAAACACAAACTTGTGATGATTAATGAGACGGGAGAGAGTCCTCAACATGATACACATTTTCCTCATACAAGGGATCTTTACTTGCCCAGTCACAGACAGTGTCGGACACTGATGCAAGGGGCCACAATCTAACATCTCATCCGGATAACATCCAGCTGGGATTTTGCTTATGAAGGTCCACTGAAAATTTCAGTTCCTGACCGGGGCTCGAACCCATGCAGGCAAAGACCTTCCGCAGAGCAGGTTGGAACCATGACCACTCAGCCACCAGCTGCCAAGAGAGTTGGTGATGGATATATGGATAGATGGGCAGATCTAGTTTTAATAGAGATGACGTAATGAATAGATAGATACCAAGGATCATATGGACGTTTTGTAGGGCAAGTAATACTTCGATTCCAGTTCCAGCTTTGACACCTGAACAGTATACCAATAACCCTTCACCATATTGCTGTCATTGCTATGTCCTCCTAGATTATATATATTCATAATTTTTTAGAGAGAATGTTTTTCACAAAACCACAATTTAGTGAGAGTATTTAATTGGAATAGGATACCATCTTGCTTATATAGTCATATGGATGACAATTGGACCCATGTTTGAAACCCATCTCATCGATAGTTAATTAAAGAGGCTTATCATAAATCTGAAGAAAAAAATTAACAACCTGATTAAACATTTTAGTCCAGTACAGCTGGCCTTGTCTTAATGGCAAAATAAATCAAACTTTTTAGGTGATTAGAATAGGGTGCAATTCTGTTAATTTTGAAAAGCATGCAATTATTGAATCATGTCATTTGTAAAATGCTGATTTGTGGTTGAATTATCACATTTGGAGCTAAAGTGTTTCTGCATCCAATTTCCTGGTTTATCCTACCGTTTTGCGTTGCTTAGTAGTTGTCTATGGTGTTCTGAAAATCACCAGAATTATGGAAACAAATGATTTTATCATAACACATTCATTGGGATCATGACTCACAAAGTGTAATTATTACAGTGAAATGATCCATATCTGTTTCTTTGAAAATGAAAGAAGTTACTTTAGGGGCCGACCAGATGATCTTTGGGAGGGGGGCTATGGATATTTGGTAAAAAAAAAGATTGTTTCCCACTTGACAGTGAAAAAAAAAGTTTGTTCAGCAAATGGAAAAAAAAGAAAGTTTGTTTCCACCTGTAGTTAGGGTGCCGTAATGTTAAAATTCCGATAAAAAAGTTTGTCGCGAGTGCACATGCAAAAAAAATTGTTCGTCGACGCGCCGCAAACGAAAAGAAAAGTTCGTCCTGGGGGTAAAGTCCATAGCCCCCCCCCAACTATCGTCTGGTCGGCCCCTTAAGAAATAAATTATGTTATTCCAGCTTTCCTTGATGCCCCAAGCCATATTTCTGAGTGTTTCCTGGAGATTAGCCCGACATTTCAGTAACCCCTTACACCCTCCCAAATAGTAAATATCCCCAGGTGTTCAGTTCAATTCATTCAAAGACATTTATAGTAACAGAAATGTCAATAGTTATTTATTTACTTTTGAGGTCAGCCCGGGTTAATTTAATGTGCCCCTAAAATGGCATGTGCCCTATTGTATAGACACAAGCCCATATTTACCTTTCCTGATATATTCAAATTTTGGTATCAACTCCACTAGGGTTATTAATATAGCTTGTACAGAGTCCTATAGACTATTTGTTTTAGATACTATTAGTGTATAATTATGTTCATAATGTATAGTGAATTAAAACAAGTTACTGATCGATTCAATCCTATTCTATTCTATTCTATTCAGGCATACACCCAATTTCTTAAATTTGAAGATTAACCAACCCACTGTTGTCCAACCTACAAACTGCAGTTTCTATGGACACCCATCCACATCCCATTATATACTATAATGCTTCACCATACGTTGTCTTGCTATATCGATGTTGATGTTGAAAATAAACTAATATTCTCTCTCCTTCAG
The DNA here is from genome assembly GCA_026936325.1 of Platynereis dumerilii. Classification (NCBI taxonomy): domain Eukaryota; kingdom Metazoa; phylum Annelida; class Polychaeta; order Phyllodocida; family Nereididae; genus Platynereis; species Platynereis dumerilii. Next base: position 9,497,003 of record JAPTHN010000010.1, on the reverse strand, counting down.
TCTGATGGATGTTGATTTATATAAAGGGATTCTATTCTATTCTATTCTATTCTATTCTATTCTATTCTATTCTATTCTATTCTATCATACCCAGAGTTAATTTATGGAGGACACTCTGGATCACATATCAAACCAAACCACCTGCTTCCTTTAATGAACAAAAATTGTCGTTGGAGAAAAGCAAATGATACAAATTACAATCTATATATAGTGTACTTTATAAAACTCGTGCCTGGAAAGGTTAAAATAAATATGTCGATATTAATGTGTGATAAGTGTAATAGTGACTTCCTTGCTAGATTTCAAGACTTGCTCAGACAACTGCTAATAAATAATTCATTAAATCTAGCCTATCAGTGAACCATGTTTAGTTGTTCACATAGATCTAGGTTTCAGTTCAATATTTTTTTATGGATCTAGATTTTTTTTTCTGAATTTTGAATGGGAAATATAGATTTCTTGTACATTTTTGATGTACACTTAAAGACCTCTATATTCTACTATGCCTACATTTTAGACAGGGTCTTGTCTTACAGTATATTGTTTCTAAATATATTTGCTCAAGAGGAACAATTCAATTTTGAAATGCATCTTTAATGGTGTGTATTAATTAATCGATTTTTTTGTTGTTGTTTTCTTTGACAGCCTTCTTCTAAATCATGATGTTATTGTTACGCAATCATAGTTAACTGGTAGCCAATTATCAGACTTAAATTGAGCCTTAATTAGGGTAGCCGAGTTTTTTAAAAATCAAATCATTCCATGTCCATCATCTGGAATATCTTAACTTGTCGGAGATTATACTTAGTGTACATAAATGCTGCTAATGACAAAGTCAATTAAAATTGTGATATTTTTTATTATTGTGAGAATAGTTTTGTCAATTCATAAAAGGTTTAGTTCCGATGAAAGGTTTTCTTAACATGGGCTTTAAAAAAAAAGAGAAAAATCCATATTTATATACAAAGGTTTCTTCAGATCTTTACAAGATAAAGACATGTAGGATGATAATACAGCTGTAAATATATCTAACAATTCCATTTCTTCTACTTTCAGATGCACAGAACAGAGTCTTAGAAGTGGGAAACGAAATCAAGGGCTCAGTGTCTGGAGTAGACGCAAAAGGAGCCACGTTTTTGCTCAACAGCAGATTGACTAGTAAAGCTGTGATATTTGCATTTTCTGCCTTTTTTCGGGAGTCTACCCCTGTGAGATTTCAAATATGGAGACCCAGTTCTACTGGAAACCAAGATCAGTTCACTTTAATTCAGCAATACAGGGTCATCCCATCAGTTACACTGACCAGAGAAGATGTGAGTACCTACATTTTTTTTTATATTATTTTGGTTAAGTCAGATTAATTGATACATGAAAACTGTTTAGATATAAATGATCTATTCTTATTTTGATCTATGGTAGGCCTATACATTTCAATTAAAAGGTGACACTGATTCAACTCACCAACTTGCAAAAATAAATAATTAAAACATCAACACAAACACGTGGTTTTTAACTGCATGAGAAAACATTGGCCTTGAGTAATCTTCCATCAATTTAACCTATCTACATGTATACCAGAATGAGAGAATGATGTATTCATAAAAAAACTCATTATTGTCTAGGTAGTTCAAAATTAAATCAATCTCAGTTTGACAAATTACATTTGTGTATGTATATGTACATAATGGTAGCCAGACAGCTTGGAAGATAAAAATAGATCTATCGGTTTACCCGTCATTTTGATCACCTCTAAATAGTAGTTTTTTTTTAAATGCTTTCTTCACACAGATGAAGTTTCATAACCAATAATAACACTAAATGCTTACTTGCTCTTGGTCTTATTATGGTATGTCAAAACATATGTGAGGCTTCAAACATGACATCGTGACAAATTACCCCATAGGGGCACTGAGGCTAAATGAAATGATGTATGATATATATGTGCTAGTTATATCCCGCGTTTGAGGGAATATGTGATATATACCGAGGCTTAAGCCGAGGTGTATATCACATATTCACGAAAACAAGGGATATAACTAACTTATACCTTAAACAAAACAACATAAAACATAAACAAAGAGATTTAAAAAAGAAAATAAAACAAGAAGGATTTGAGAGAAGTAGAAAACAGCTACAAACAATTTGCCAAGAGGGATTAATTTAATAACATGAAAGTATCAGTTGAAGAAAAAAATCCAAAAGGCAACATGGTTGACATATATTTGATATGAAATTCTTACTTATTCTGAAAATTTTCTTGGATATATACAAGGCTAATGCACATATATGAAAGGTATTGTAAATTATCAGTCAAATACTTAAAAAGCTAAAGAGATTTCCCGTATATTTTTTAATCTGATTATATAAGCATTTGTGATTTCAGTACTTGGCATAGGCTTATAAGTCTCCCAATTACCCACTTTAAAGAACAATTTTTAAAAAAAGATTAGGGCAAAAAATGCAGGGAAAAATGTTTGTGGAAAAAAAAAAGATTTGAAAAAAGAAAATTTGGAATAAAAAAATATACATAATAGTAGAAAACATTTGGGGGGGGGGTGGGAGGGAATTGAAAAAAAATATGCAGGGAAATAGGCAAAAGAATAAATTGTGGAAATAAATAGTTTACAAATAAGGAGAATGTACTATATACGTGTACTTGGATTTTTAGGGGTGACCATCAGATATTAGAGAAATTAATTAAGGATATTAAGAAACAAAGCCACGCAATGAAATACCCCCACCACCTGTAATTATCTATTTTAAGACTGCTCAATAGTATAATTATTTATTTTACCAAAACATGACAATACATTTTTTATTTTTAAAAGTGTAAGCCTTCTCCCCCTCCCTGATATCTAATATGGTTGAAGCCTTACCCTTAGTCATGATATTTGCATTAAAAATCTAGATTGGGCTGGAATTAAAGGATTTAAGGATTTGTCAAAGGCTTTAGGTCGTATAGTACTTTTGTTTATTTTTGTTTTATTTTTTTTGGCAATTCGCTGTTTGGTATAGTTTTGCTGTTTGTGTTATGAGATTTGTTCAACAATGAGGCTTATATATCCCATGGGCGTATAAGTGAACAACAAAGAATATAGGATATATACTAGCCAAATACGGGCTTCTGATTGGCTGATGGCTCATAGGTATGGTATAAATAGCTGTAGTCTCTATTTTGATGATATTTTTTCCGATGTCTATACCATAGTCAAATGTAGGTCAAAGTGTCATTCGAAGATTTAGTAAGTCTCTACAAATTTGCACCAAATGTTTTGATCTTTTACAGTTCTAGCATCTTCACAACAATGCCCTACCAATGGTGCCGCAACACTTGCCAGTCACAATCACACATTTTCAGAAAGTGTAGGCCTAATTAGGAACATTTTAGAATACACGAACATCAAGGTACACAGACTAATGCCTTAAGTTTCTCTTTGCAGTAGGTTGAAAGGCAAACGGTCAAAAATTAATGTACAAAGAGAACAAAAACTTCTAAATGTTGGCCTATTTGGTTTCCCTTGCTATATGATCTTCAGTCAAGGACGACCTAAACTTATTAAATCTACTTTGTATTTTTATCGATCATTGGGGTTAGTGCTTGCTCCTTGGATAACTTTGCTATGAAGATAAAGAACTCAGTAACTAAATTAATGGAATGGCAATCTGCAGTTTGCTTTCAAACAATGAGTCCTATCAAACAATGAGTCCTATTAAATGCCGCTATTTCCATAAATTAATCATGCAAGATCAAATCTAACAAATCTACATCTATTAAAGTGGCCCTCTCACTCTTAATATAATAGGACTAAATCTCTTTTTACTTTTCCAACCAATAAAATTCAAATTTGTCATTTCACTGGGAGCTATTTGCGTTTGTTACCAACTGCCATTTGATCATTTGACAGCATAATTGATCTTTGATTAGGTGATTGGTTTTAGACTGATCTGATTGTTCAAATGATCTATAAGTGATCGATAAGTGATTGATTGGTTTGTTAATCAGCTGGTAGCCCAGTGGTAGGATTATGTATTCTCTGTTGGATCTGAGATCTGGCAAAAATGCCACTTTTCATTCCTAATCGATTCTTCAATTTTTTATTGTCAAGATATTTTTTATCAACCTGTGTGGTCCAACTGATTTGCTGTCCTGCAGTAGTGGTAACTTAAAATGATAGTTAGGTCTTTAAGTGATGAAGTGAAGATAGAATTATTATTGTTTCCTCTGGAAAATATCATAATTAAAGTTACAATAGAACGCTTTTAAAGAAATAAAACAACAAATCAGTTATAAAGTAAGAAACAGACAAGAGTACACTATCTTGAGTGCAGATTATCTATCTCCGGATTCATATACAGTAGTAGATCAATGAATATACCTTCACTGACGAAGACTCCGCAAAGACCTTGAAAATTCTTGCTTAGAATTTCTAAAATCTCCTAAAGGTATACATTCGTCAATCTATAAGAGAATACTATATTATGTTGGTCAAAGTTTGAAACTGGTAGTCAATGATATAAATTATAATTGGGATGGTCCATTAATTGTCTCCAGATTTTTGATCGCTCAAATTGTTATAAATTAAGGAAAATTACATGTATAGATGAATACCATTTTTTGTATCAAGAGTGCAGACTTATCATTAAACACCTGCCCGTGTGCATATAATGAATATATGTCAATCTTTTATTAGTTTCCTAGTGTGATATTTTAACCTGCATGGATCCTTCAGAGGGAGTGGTGCGGTTGCTACACAACTGTTTGTCATATATTTAAACATCATTGGTTTCTGATGGAATAAATAAAGTGTGAGTGAAAAGCAGTCACTGAACTAATAGTCTGTACATTTTTGAAAAAGAAAATTTCACACCATCATGTTTACCATGCCTCTTCCACCAGCCGAATCAAGTTAGTCTACTTTTTGTTCAAATTTAACACATCAAATCCACCCAGATCCACTTCCATGCATGTCAACATCCAAATTTTCAACTTTTAACACACGAAATCGATTTCACCAGACTGGAATGCTATGGGAATGGCCTTGGTAAGGGGGATTCCCTTTATTGAGTCAGATTACAATGGGGAATCACCCACGTGCGAATATAAATGGGCTAATTATTGAATCTCTGGACTCTGGTATTGTTACTGTGAATGTGTCATACTTAGTGATTGGTGATCGAATATGAAATGTGAATAAGGTTAGAGCTATTATAGAAAGACTGGATGGATTGGAAATCAAAAACTTGTCACTTTCACGTCACTCCAGCTGCCTCTTGAAGAAAGATACATACTGTAGATAAGATAAGTGCAGCCCTCTCTAAGCCCAGTTCTGGGACCTGACGAGGGTTGATTGATGAGATGGGAGAGAGAGCAGGAGTCCTCAACATGTTAGACATTTACCCCATGTGAGGGATCTTTACATGCCCAGCACAGACGCTGATACAAGTTGCCGCCAATTCAACATCTCAATGATATCCTGTTGGGATTATGCTCATGAAGTTCCGCTGACAATATTGGGTTCCCCACCCAAAGACCTTCAGAGGGGCAGACCTTAACCAAACCACTGACCACTCAGCCACTCAGCTGCCAACCCCCCCCCCCCAAAAAAAAGACAAACAAAGAATAACAAACACAAAAAGAAGTATTTAGAAAACATCTAAGTGAATAATTTAGCCTAGATCATAAAATCTCTCTGATTTGGCAAAGTAGGTATCACCTGAATGATTCAAATTTCAAACAGAATCATTTACACTCAGACACTCATTGGCCTAATATTACTGTATTGTACGGCACCAGCATTTCAAGCATGAAATAAAAATGGCCTAATCAATTCTACTTCACATGAATAGCACATGGCGATTGATTACATGCCATTGTAGACAATTAATGTGACAGACAACTTGCACCAAGTAGAATAAGTAGATAAAAAGTACCACTTAGTGCTGTACATTAAATTTTGTAATAGTACTTAGTGATAAATAAAACGTGTTATAAAGGGGCTGTGTGGAAACACATTGGCCCCAAATAAGACTTTGTAATACGACGATTCTCATGCATCTCGCTTTCTTGGACCTTGTTCGTTTTAAAAAGAGAAATATGCTTTCTACTTTCTATAGTCAGCATAAATCACAGAGGCATGATTGCCGCATGAAGTCTCAAAGTTACATCAATGCAATTTATAAATATTTCAGCTTGGTCAGTTGGTAATGCTCTGAACATCCATTCGCTGGATTCAGGAGTTAGATTCCATTAGTGTTGGAAGGCACGGTTGGAATTCTTGAATGGAGACACACATGGTTAATTGGGGCTTTACACCCTTTACTTAGTTTTATTTAGGATGATTGGGACTTCTGTCTAACATGGGTCCAGTTGATCCTATCAGAGCTGGATTTGATCCCAGTATCAAGTGATTTGCAGCCCAACTGACCTAATTATTAGCTTCGCTGAGAAGCTATTGTGGTCCATGGCACTTCAGCATGTGTTCATTTGTACTACACAATACCTGATTAAATTTTGGTGACTATTGGAACTTTTTTGGGCCCACAGTTTAAGAAATCTGAAAAAGGCCTAGATCGTGCTGCATGCACCATAATTTTTTGCTGCAGCACTAGCAGCCAAAAGGGTATATATTTCTACATTTTTACTGCAAAAAACGCCTATAAAACGTCCGTAGAAGGTAACAAAGCACTATATAAGCAATATTTCAATATTTGTTTGATGAAAATCTGACCAGAATTGGCAAAATTGGCATGAAATTGCAGAAAATCAACAGAAAGCTGCTGCAAATTCTATGAAGAGTCGATGACATTTGGGCCTAAGTCTTAATCAACTTCTTATGTGCGGTATCTTGCAGTAGTTAAAGTTCAATTTTAAATGGATAGCGAAGCTATGTGTTCTCTGAGCACCCGTTCCAGTTTTACTGTTTATTAATAAATCAAACTTCTCTTCTGCAACCATTGACTCATTGACTGAGTAATATCATTACAAAATATTACAATATATTGCACACAAAAATCTATCGATAATTCAACACATTTTCTTTCGTGTTAGCTCATTAGTACTCTCACACAACAACAGGTGCATGGCAAGTATACGCCATAGGTCAAGTTGTGTCAGTATTGATGTAACCCAATTGAAGACCATGTTATACATGTAAACATTGACCAGGCTGATCTATTAATTATGATCAATTTTACCTGCTTGGGAAACAATTTATTTGTAGACCTGAGTAACACTGCTGGTGAATGTGACTCAGATTACACATTTAGTTGATTGTTCTTTCTGCCAGTTTCTATCTTTGACATCACCATGGTTTTGTTTTGTGTGATTTCAAACCGCCATAGTTTTGCTGTGAGAGATGTCTTTATTGTCTTATCCCCGTAAATCTGTTTGAGTGCTGTCAAATTCTTTAGTTTTACCTTGATTGATGTCAAATCTCTTAGTTTTACCTTAAGTGCTGTCAATTCTCTTAGTTTTACCTCATTGTGGTCAAGTATTGTCAAATCCCATAGTTTTGCTTTGTGTGATGTCAGTCAAACCCCCATAGTTTACTGTGAGAGATGGAAAAACCCCATAGCTCTGTTATGAGTGATGTCAAATTCTTCAGTTCATCTTGATTGATGTCATTGCCTTGAGTGATGTCAAATCCCTCAGTTTTACCCTTATGGATCAAATCCCTCAGTTTACCATGAGTGATGTAAAATCCCTTAGTTTATCCTGATTGATGTCATTGCCCTCAGTTTTACCTTGAGTGATGTCAAATCCCTCAGTTTTACCCTGAGTGATGTCAAATCCCTCAGCTATATACCCTGAGTGATGTCAAATCCCTCTGATTAACCGTGAGTGATGTCATATCCCTCAGTTTTACTTTGAGTGATGTTGAATCCCATACTTCTTGCTGTGGGTGATGTCATATCCCAGTACTTCCTATTTCAAGCTTAGATGCATGTGATAACTACTTTCTGTACTCACCATATTGTTTACATGAATATGTTTGTCAAATTAATTTCAGTGTAAAATATAGGGTATGCAGTGACATCATGACTGAATTTTTCAAAAAGCATCATGCAAAGCATTTCACATATTCATAAGACGTAGATTCCACCACTCGGAAAAATGTAGCACACCCCCAAAGCCAAACTGGCCAGTGGCCAGGTATTCATTGCTGCGCAGTTTGACTTTACACGCTTAGCCGATGAAAACATCCTTACATGGGGGATAAATATTGATTTTGCTGGAATCCAGAATAATTATTGGATCCATTGTCACGCTTCACTGCACACCAATCAAAACACTCAGCCCAACACTCCAGTTTGATGAATGATTTCTTCAATATGTTGACAGCATTTTGGCAGAATTCTGATGCATGCTGAATGCACTTCGGTGGCATTCTGGCAGTCAAGAATAGAGTAGGCCTACTTCAAACTTTACAATGTAATTGAAGTGAATTTAGTAAATATCTACCGACAAAATCCAAGCTAGATGTGCTTCAGCATCATGCCAACTGAATAATTCACAGAAACACCACATTTTCTTAGGTAGTGATATTAATTTCTACCCATGCATTGGCAACCACTGTGTACCAATTGATTGCTGTAACATGGCATTGGTCTCACTATACAATTCTGTTTTACGCATTGTTTACTACAGCTGCAATTAGGGAGATATGTACACCGTTGCTCATAAATATGTAATACTTCAACATTCTCAATTGAAATTGACAACTTTAGCAACTTCTGCTGGAGCACATGATGGTCTGATTCAATAGTTACTACTTCCGGTGACCGCCAAAGGGAAGAACATGCTGCTGTTTAAAACGCTTGCTGCAGCATTGACTCCAGGAAAAGTTGCAGCAGCACCAAATATGGAAATTCAGGTTTTTTTTAGGGTGAGGTGCATTAAACCAAAAATTCAAAATTCTTGCAAAAAATGTAGTTAAGGCTTTCAAAGAGTGATTAGAGAAGATGTCTTGACTTTTACAATGGACCTTGCTTACATTCACACTCTTACATTTACATTTATTTTACACTATTTTCCAAAAAAGTATTCCATATTTATGAGCTGGAGTGTATTTGTTCCCCTGTTATGATATATTTTAATGGTTCGGTATCTTGCTCTTGATGGTCTCTTAAATCCTAGAATATTTTGGACTCTTCACCGAGGGTTTCAACCTTGGTCATGCAGCCAAAAACGTCATCAGCAGGCCTAGCAATAACCACTTAGCAACACAGCTACATATGTCTACAATAATGAAGACAGTTGTAAATAACAAACTCAATTTATTACTATAAGTTATAACAAAAAAATTCAAATATAATTTTTGCTTTCTTTCCAGGTGTACGTTGAAGGATTACTGCAACCCTGTATAGAAGTACAAGCAGGCGACAGATTAGGAGTTCATATGGAAGAATCTCCTGGAGCCATCGCTTACACATTCGTTTCTACTTCACCCACCGCCCAGGGGATTATTGTTACAAACAGCAGTGAACCTTTAAACATAGGAAGAACAAGAACTTTTGATTCCCTCACCTTTCCTTATGACTTCTCTGTGGCCTTCTATTTTGATACAGGTGAGTGACAAATTGAATTATTTTTGAAAAAGAGTGTGTTTTGTGTGTGGCGTTAAGGTTTGACATATTAATTCCTTTATACCGAAAGAACTTACATTGGAAATTTTGATTCATCAAAATGATGTGATAGGTCAGTTCCTCAGCTTTGATTAGGTGCCATTTTCCAAGCTCTATCTTTGTGTGTTGAAAAGATATGGCAAAATGAGTAACATCATCGGCAGTCCAGCAGTCGAACGAAAAACTTCAGCTCCAATCAATGTTTTTAAGCAAACTTTCTCTCACAGAAAACTTGCATTATTACATACTCACTGTGCTGTTGCAGTATTGCAACCATACTTCAATTGTTTATATGCAAAGTTCAGTATGTGCTCTCAAGGTATTCTAACTGTGTAAAAAAACTTTGTTCCCACACGAACTGATGCCAACAAATTAGCTTTTTATCCACCCCATCTATCAAAAGTTCATAATCCTGGAAAAATCTTCTTGTATATCAGGTTAAACTTAATTGCATGTGACAGCATATAGAATTTCTTATGTCATCATGGCAAAGAGCAGAAAAAGTGGAGGAAAAAGTTTTATAAGACCTATGCTATCTTTTTGCCCTATCTGTTTACCCTTCATATATATCCATCAAATGTGTATCTCTAACCCTATTTATTCACCCCTTTCAAGACCCCCTGGGGTGTGTATTACATTAAATTTACATATGTCAACCCTTTTTACCCTATTGCAACTTTGGGACTACCTGTTTGAATTTATTTTGATATTAAAGAGGGTATGTAACGTTAACATTAAATAAACACGTGGTGGATATTTGACAATTATTAAATTTTTTGCCCAAATTTAGTTTGTTAATGATTTTTTTTTTAGTTAAGGTCAGACATTTTTAACAATTATTACACTGTGTGTACAATTTTGCGAAATTGTGGTAAAACAGGGTGTGTTGAAAATTTTTAACTTGATATTTGATGCAAAGGCAGATCTATGTTAGTCTACAGTTCAGCCTTTGCAAATTGTTGGAAAGTCAACCAAACTAACAGGGCTCCACGAAAACTTTGCTCACACTCTTAGGGTTTTCACTTATCTACTGGTGTTCAAGGGCTTAGAAATTGTTTGTCTCCAGAGATATGGAACTCAATGGACCTTGATACACTGTGAGAAAGCTGAGTGCTTCTCAGAGTGCAAAACTGGTTGCTGCACCACATGTAGTGCCATCTGTACTGGCATGTCTTAGAACCTTTTCATATCTGGTAGAACCTTTTCACACCCACTGACGACCAGGATTCTGTTATGAAGCGTTTACTTTAAAGTGAGGCTAGAGGAGATAAGGAATAAGGGTGTCGATTGTTGGTGACATTCATAATAATATAATCAAGAAATAAGGCAGTCAAAAACTTAGTTCTGCGAATATTTGAAAAGTCAACATTCTTCGTTCTATATTTAAAAGAGGGAATTTTATACGATATAAACAGGACATATCATGTTGCGATGTTTTCTGATTTAAATGCGCAATATGTGACTTGGAAGAGATTTCGTACTCGAGTAAACTTGAACTTGTTTATGAAAAGGGTGTTACATTTTAGGTTTCACATTGACAAAAGACTTAGTCACACTGATCAAAATCGACTACAAAACCAGCCAAATGCAATTTTTGTGTCAAAAGCAACTTATTGCCATATCAACTGATGCATAATATATAAATATAAAAGGATTTTCACCTTTTGCCAGTTCCTGCTGAAAATGTGCCACTTTTTTTTCAAAAGGGTAGAAAATATCTTGTGATGTGTCATAAAAATTGACAAAATATTTTTGGCTTACAAAATTGTCACCCCACCCTTGTGGTGACAGGATTCAAGGTTTTATTAAGTGTCAGCATTTCAAAGAGTTGTAAAATTCTGAGATATATCATCATGATTTGATTTTTATTATGCTTTTGGGTTTCTGAAAAAAAAGGACAGTTTTCTTGAAGTTGTGAACTTAGTGCACTTTCATAATATAATGGCTTATCTGGTAAGCTTGCCTCCGAATTATCTTCTTTTCACTGTAAAAATTGAATTTTGGTCAAATCTAAATGATGATTTGTTTAAGTTATGAAAATGGAAAGATTATCATAACTCAAAACAACAAGCCATGTTGGCTCAAACAAATTGTGCATCCATCTCAGTCAATCGTTTGAGCTGACTCAAATTATAAAATTGTACAATGTTTGATTTACCCTTTGAGAGGAGTAATCCTTTACTGAACTAATAAATAGGCTAACAGTTTTAACCAACACTGTGAGTTTATTGACTGTTACAACTTTTACTTACCTACCGAAACAGAATAAAGGGAACCTCTTCTCAACAGTTGAGAAGAGGTTCGCTTTATTCTGTTTCGGTACAAAGTTATTTTACTTAAAAAAGTTTACCATTAGTTAGGCATGGTACTCAGCAACACCACAATGTGCAGAGACCTTTATACACAAAATCTGAGTTTATAGAAATATTTAGACATACAGCACGACCTTCAACTTACCGTACATCATATGGGCGAATTGAAAATTGATTTTCAGTAGTTCTGAAAAACATTGACGATGTCCGTCTTATCAAGTCAAATATTTACTTACCAAATTGGCGAAAGTTTCAAAAGTAAATTTCACACATTCTTCAAAAATTCTAAGGGTCTAATGAAATCATGACAGTTTATTAACTGCAATTATTTTCAATTCTTCATGCGGAAAATAGGCTCATAATAGGTTCGCCATAATCAACATTGTCAATCTGTATTAGGGATTGATTTTTTATCAGCTTAAATCATCTTTTGATAAGGAAGTCTCTATGAATTTCATGTGAGCGTATTGAGTCAAATCTAATGATGTGTTAAATAACTGAAGTTTGTTTTGAAATTTGCAGAGACAAATATTTGTAAGACTGAATATCAACCGAGTACGCTGAAAGATTAAAAATTTGAATAAAGGCCAATTTGAAGTGGTTGTATGCAAAGTAGGGCTATATTCCCTAAAGATGAATAATTAGGCAGGCTGACGCCTTGGAAATTAGGTGAGGTGAGTGTTAAGATAGCCTTAGGGAGGGCTGCACTACCCAGTGGCTTATTTAAAGACAGATCCCTCACATGGAGTAAATGTGGAACACACTGAGGACCCCCGTTCACTGTAACTTGTAAGATTTGAATTTTGAGTCAGCTTAAATGATTGAGTGAGATGGTTGCACAATTCCTTTGAGCTGACATAGCTTGTTGTTTTAAGTTATGATTACGGACAGATTATCATAACTTAAAACAACAAGCTATGTCAATGTGAGCTCAAAGTAATTGTGCAACCATCTCACTTTTAAAAATAAGTCATTTAAGCTGACTCACTATTTCAAATTTTACAGTGTTCTTTCTTCCGTCTTGTTAATAGATCCTTGTGAGTATACCCAGACCTCGGCTAAGAGAGTTGCATTTACCATATCAGTCTAGTTTTTGTCTATCCCTTCAGGCATTTTAGAATTATGAGCATATTATGGTATCCCCTAGTATATTTACAGTTATCTATTTTTAAAAAGTACCTGTTTTGGCCAAATATAGGCACATGTTAACAAGCATTTACCTGGAACTAATAGATGTTATGATGTTAATTGCTGCTACACGCCCTTCATTTTTTGGAAATTACAAAACTTCCTTTTCCACCATTTTTGCAACATCTGTTTACTGAAATGAATCATTTGTCACAAAAAAAGAATTCCCAATATTTGTGTCACTAGATCAAGGAAGTGTTTACTGAATTTTTATAGACTCAATTATCAAATTATTTATGACAATTCAGAATAGCATAGTATTCTAACTATTTATTCATTACCTAATTAGTGCTTTCATTGACTGCTTTGGTCACTGTTTTTACATGTTTATGACTAATGGTTGTAATTCGAACACATTTTCAAGTGAATTTGAAGTTTTTCCTCAAGAAATTATGTATTGAAATATATAGCTGAAATAAAGTCCATATAGTGTAATTTTATATAATTTCAAATGATATTACATTATTCCAATATATATAGATCTAACTAGGCTAGTATCTCCAACTAAATTTCATCTCAGAGACAATGTTTCATTGTATGATCTTTTGTTGAGCTGAAATTAAAAATGCAAATGTTAAATCAAAATCAAGGGGGTATTTAAAAGTCAGTATGGATGCATAACAGTTTAAAAAGAATTAAATTTAGCTTTACATTTAGACATGAGGAAGTTTATTTGATGTATTACCGTAATTAGCCTGCCAAACTGTAAGTGCAAGTGAAGTCAAGAAAAGATTCTGAGATATCCAGAAAGTGCACTTACTGACAGGTATTTCCATTGCATTTACTGAATGCACTTTCTGAAGGGTCTTACTGATAGGACTCTAGGCACCACCCACAATTTCCCCAAAAATCAAATTCCAAATTTCTGATAATTATCTGGCAACAGAAACAGAAAATAACTTAAATGAAGGCAATCATTCATTTTTGACATTGTGAACAATTTCATGTGGCAAGCAACCAAATTCTCTATCAACTAGAGCTCAGCCAGCTTTCTTGAGCCTTGTTAGTCTGGAACTATTGAAATTCTGGATTTTTGAATTAAAAAAAACACTCACAATCATTACCTGGACTTAAATTTTAAGTTATCGTACTTTAAAGGGTGGTTGTAAATGTTATTATTTACCCTTCTCTCTTATTCGAAGTAAACTCTGGCTTTAATATATGCCTAAATAATAACAAGTATTAAGATTAATCTTTTAATCTTAGAAGTAATATCAAGGAAGGAGAAACCATTAACACAATTTTGTTTACATTACAGGGCCCTTCTAGAAGTTCAAAATACATTATTACTTTGGTAGAATATGTTTAATGTAATAAAAACGTCATATTTAGTGTGAAGTCATGTCCATTATGTCTAGACAGTTATAATAACCTGAGAAAATTATTGGTGTTCTGCAAGACTACTCCTAACATTCAATGCTCTCTGTAAGAACTGTTTTTTTTATGTTGTGACACAATTTCATTGGCTCTTTTTGAAAGTTTATAAATAGACGGATACATATGGTAGGCGCCGTCAACTTATTCTAGTCCCGGGCACCTACAAAGCTAGTTTAATTGAGGGAGAGAGACAGAAAGTGAGTGGGATTCCTCAACATCCAACACATCTATACCCCATGTGAGGGATCTTTTACTTGCCCAGAACAGACACTGATAAAAGGGGCCATAAATTTCATGTATCTTCCGAACAACGTGTACCTGGGATTTTGCTCTTGAAGGTTCCACTAAAAATATTTTCGATTCACCACCTTGGTTCTGGCAAAGACAGTGCATAGAGCAGGCCTGGATCATTTCCACCTAGCTGATAGCTGCCAAGACCTTTGTGCTACTTTTAAAAGTATGAATTTGCTAAAAATGTGTAACTGTAAGTGACTATTTATGATGAGTTCTGTCTAGCAAAGGGATTATTCTGCAATCGAGATAATAAACTGCCAGACCAACAGCTCTATTCTTAACCTTTTCAGGTGCACAAAAAATTCTCAAAATATTCCAATCTCTCTTGAAAGCTAACTCTAGTGTTGAAACTGCAAAATATTAGAACTGTCATTAACTTCAGACGATATCGCTATCTCTCATGTGGCACCTTACCAAAATCCTGGTCAATTATGGAACTCAGATTTTTGCTTTTTCAATGGTTCTATTGGCCACCTGGTCTAAATGGGCGGGTCATAAATTACTCGTGTCTAAGTACCGCAAAAAATTTGGAAAGAAGATTGACAATTCCAACCCGCTAGTTTTATGTGTGCTCGAAAAGTTTGTTTGAGCTACCATATATAGCATATCAATGTGCTTGTTTATGGTTACTTAAAACATGTATGAGTTACTTGTTTATGAGGGCACTGGCAGTGACTGCTCTCTACACCAGCGCATACAGTGCCGCCTGTAAATAAGTGAAATACATGATATTTTGCCAATGCTTTAATGCTAAACATTCTTAACGAAACTGCTTCTGCAAGCATGAATTCTCATCCAATGAGAGGAAAACATGTTGGGTCATAAAGGCCGATATGTGAGGCATGTTGGATAACAATGGCAACAAGTTTTCTTTGCTGTAGTCAGAGTTAGGTATGGGTCAAAGTCTTTGATAGGTAAGTGAAACACAGGCCCAATGTTAAATCACAGGGAACGGTGGTTCACTTAATTATCAAAGACTTTGACCCATACCTAACTCCGACTACAGCTAAGAAAATTGGCTGCCATTGTTATCCCACATGCCTTACATATCTGCCTTTATGACCCAACATGTTTTCCTCACATCGGATGAGAATACGCGCTTCCACAAGGAGTTTGGCTGAGGATTTTTAGCATTGATGCAATGGCACAATGTCATGCGTTTCACTTATTTACAGGCGGCACCGTACATATCTATGATATGAGTTTGCAAAATGAGTGTGCAATCTACCCCCTAATTCAAAAAGTGCAAAATCTGGTCAAATTCAGCCATTTGTATTTGAACATTTGCAGTTTTTGTGACTTTTTTTGTAAAAATTCATGGACACCGTTTCTTTAGTTGAGTCAGCAGTTACTTCTGCACTGAAGGTCTTCACACTGATTCTTGATTAGGAAACCATAGATCGATAAAATTTCAAACACTGTATTGGCAACATGTCGTTTTGAACATAAGTGTAAACTAGCAGTTTGTTGCTTTTGTGCTTCTTCTGGCTAGAAAATAGGATAAATGTTGAACTTGTTATTGTGGCCTACTCTATTATAACCACTATGTTAACCTTAATTTGAGGAAACAACTCACTGTTGAGGGCTCCACCGTGCCTGTACATTATCTAATGTACCTTCAAGCCAGGTTTATATGTAGAGTTAAGTGTCTTAATATCCTCCAACATGCTTCAAATACATTACATTCTCATGAGAAATATTCTTAGACTCATTGCTTCCATGCCATACATTTCTAAACATATTTCTCAGATTCCTTAAAGCAACATGACCCTATCAAATATATTATCCTGTCCAAGACATTGGCATTTATGGCAGACATTAAATAGCCTCTAGTGCCTTAAATTGCATGCTTGACAGTCCAAGAACTGCTAGAAGATAGTAATAATTCAAGACCCTCTAGAGAAACCTACAAGCCATAACAGTAAATAGAAATTCAATCTAAATTGGCTCCAAGGCATATATATACCAGTAGTATAGTTTACATTATATTTTACATTGTTCAGATAACATATTTCGAATTCTATAGGTACTTCACTTGATTCAATCATGTAAATGTGACATTAAATGAAGGAAGGACAACATATTATCACAAGTTAGCTTATGGATGTGTCATTTGATAAACGTTTAAAGGTATATCTTTGTAAAGATTTTGTTTTCAAATGCATGTCATGTGGCTTCAAGGTATCTGTGAGGATTACCAGTAACCAAATATAAATGTATAGATCAGTGAATCAATGAAGGTTGTCTTCTCAACATACGTATCAGAGTTATCAGTGACAGACTTAGAGCTCTTTGTAGATTAGTGAGTGGCCCATTGGAAATAGTTTTTGACTTCCAAATTTGCCTTGCCACCTCCAGGGGTGCCGTAACAGGGGAGGGCGGCAGGAGGGACCAAGGTGCCCTTTATATCTTAAAGAAAAAAACATTATTAAGTCTTATTTCACAAATTTTAGGCACAAATTAGTAATTATATATTCAAAATTATTAGTGACTCTCTATTCAAATTTTGTCACGCAAAATTTGCGCAAATACGATTTGCCCTTTTTCATCTGACCGCCCCTGCCGCCCGCGATTCTTTCCGGCACACCTTGCCGCCTCATTGATAGTCACCTGTTTGTCTTCTAATCTTCTTATCAGATGCATTCGATTGAAAAAGATGATATTTTTTTAATATATATCAAATGCTGGCTTGGCTCATACACATAATTCGTAACAAACAAACTACTTAAATCGGTGACATCAAATGGCCAACATGAATGCTCATTTTGAAAGTTTTATGGGCCGCTAATCTGCAAAGAGCTATAGATAAGTAGTCGTTAATAATAACAACTTTTGATAGTTGTTCAGATGTCGCTCATTCGGATTGGCTAAAAAAATTATTCCTGAACCGGCGGCGACCATCCTACGTAGCCTGTAGGACTTGAATTGAGAAAATTTCCAACTTTTGATATAGCTCAAGTCTCAAGCCACATATTTTTCAAAGCACATGTGTCTTGGCAGGTTATTTTGCTTCAGGAATATCTGTAAAAATCTCTCTAGAATCTGTGAGAAATAGTCACATGATTAACATGTCATGCAATGTCTATTGTATGCTTTGAATTGTGGTTTTATAGCTGTCAAAGTCGAATGCATGTACACATTGTATAGGTTATGGTAAAGTGTCAAAGACTTTCAAAAGCCTATCAAAATATTCAAAGACTGTATTAAAGTCACCACATAAAATGGATATGGTGTCATTGTTGTAATTGCAGATTCAATTGTAATATAAATACTCACTATAGGAGCATGGAATTATGGAATAGTGTAGGATATCATTTGAATACTGTCAAATTCTGAAATTCTGCATTTAAATCATCACACAGAATGATAGAAGAAATAATAATGATCTCTGTGTCAAAACGTCACTGCTGAAGTTATTTTCCTTCATTCAAATGTCAATTTTAAAAGCATTGGAATCACAATAGTTCACTATTTGTGGTTTGGTAGATCTTTCATACATAATGTTACAGTGGAATTACATGCATGCTTTTATGTGACATCCATTTGATAACTTGACAGCTGCACAAAGTCAATGCCATGCCTGGACAAAGCTTGTAATTGAACATGACTTTGGATAATCACCATTTCAGAATGCATGTCAGTGTCACCCATTCTCACAGAATGGATCCATATATTACTCATTTCCAAGAATAAACAGTATATATATAACATGCTTCTTGTGGTGACTACAGTAGCGGGTTTGAATCTGATTCTTCAAGTCAATTATGACAATGGTCTATGGCTCCAGACAATAAGTGAAGTTAATTCCTGAATATATGCTCCTTCCATTTTTTTTTCACTCACAAAACCAATTTACTTTTTACTACTTTTTCCATTTTTATCTTTTGTAAACTTTACCATTTTCACAAGCATACTTTCCTGACAAACATTACTACAAAAATTCTCTGAAATTATAGAATGATGTCATATGGGGGAGAGTCGGGCCAGTTGAACCGGCAGGCCAGTTGAACCACCCTTGATTTTTAACCGGTTGGAGCAGGCATGGGAACATACATACAACCTTGTGTTAGGCCTTATTAGGCTAGTCTTTTCCATGTAGATGTTTTGGCTCTGAGACACATGGTAACGAAACTATCACACTTTCTTCGTTTTTTGCATGAAAATTGTATAGTTTGTCAGGCTATATAAAGAGATACATGGAGACCTCAGTGGGGTCAGTTGAACCAGAGGAGTTTACGGCAGTTTATCATAATCTCCCACCGGTTGCGGGCGGGGGATTATATTGATTTTCTTTGATTACCTTTTATTATTATTGCTATTCTTATTATTCACCTCAGAAAAGCAGTGATTACTTCACAAACTGTTTTTCTGAGTGGCTAATTACAATAGATTAAAAAAGAATAAGTTTATTATTAAAGTTTAACCATCGACTGGTTCAACTGGCCCCAGACTATTCTTTGAACAGAAAGAAATGTGCGAGACATGCCAAATTTAGCCAAAACATGCTATGCTCCTAGCTAAACTTGTTAGCAAAAATAAAGGACTGCAGCCTCACACTTCACCCATCATCCTTCCAATGGTTCAACTGGCCCCAATGGATTTTTAAATTATTTTTTTCATGTGTTGGCCGTGGTAAGATATACGCTAAGACCTACAGTTGGGATGTTTAGACAACTTTTCATACTACCTTTTCCATCTTTGTTCTCCTTGAAAGCTGTAAAAGTATGCACACAGGAGAACAATTTCTAAAACTTGGTTCAACTGGCCCTGCTCTCCCTACTTAATTACAGGTAAAAACAGTTAGTTAAATGTTATCATAACATGACCTTGCTTGAAGTGTGCTTATGTTTATCACCATTTATGTTAAAATAATTATTTTATTTGTGTTATGTATTTGCCAATTTCCAATGCACCAATTTCAGTCAGGGCCATTGATACAAAGAAGACAGAAATATTTTGGGCAAGTTCAAACTACTTTGGCTAAAGTTCAAATCAGGCTTTTTATCTTGTGATATACTTAGTTTTACTTATAATGACATGACCAAGTACTTGGGTATGTTAATTGATATATAACATTTACAAAAATGCTTATCTTGCAAAGTATGCCGATGATACGATCATAATCGGATTGATTACCAAGGACAATGCAACAGAATATCTACAATGTGTAGACTTTGTGAACCATTGGTGCAAGGACAATTTCTTGGAATTGAATGTGAAAAAAACTAAAGAATTGAGAATTGATTTCAGACGTAACAATAATGTAAATTGTCAGTCTATTTATATTAATGATGCAATTGTTGATGTTTGTACTGATTACAAATATTTAGGTCTTGTTATTGACAATCGTCTTCGTTTCGAACAACATGTAACCGATCAATGTAAAAAGGCCTTTAGGAAGATTTATTATGTCAGAGCTATGTCGAGATTGGGCGTAGACAATGATATTATTGTGATGTTTTTTAATGCAACTGTTATGCCAACACTTACTTACGCAATTATCGCTTTCTATAATTTTCTGAGAGAAGATCTGAAACGTAAATTAACAAAACCGAGGAAAGTATGTAAAAAAATCCTCAGGGGCAACGATATTAATTTGAATAGTATTGAGGAAATACACTCTAAAGATGTTATAAAAACAGCAACAAAAATTGTCAGAGACGAACTACATCCTCTTAACACTGAACTGTCCCGTACCCCTAGTGGCAGAAGATGGCGTGTACTGCCTATGAGAACGTCTAGATTTAAAAATTCCTTTGTTCCCAGTGCCATTATTTTACTTAATCAAAATCATATTATTATATAAACTAATTCTGATTTTTTTTTTTTTTTTTTTTTCGATATGATGATAATTAATATTCCAAACTGTAATTTAACTGAGTGTACCATTTCAATGACCAGCCAAAATTTCACATGTACTGTGCTACTACGTGACCAATAAAACTTCTTATTCTTATTCTTTAATACCCATGTGGATGTATGTGCACTTGAGTCGGTATTTAATTAGATACCAATGCTGTCAGATGTCATGGTTTATGTGATGTATCATGCCAAACCAGGAAAAATGTGATGAATTAAAGCATTTTTGAGATGGTTTACAGCGAAATTTTGTGATATTTTCTTGCCAATTTTTTTATTGTGGAATTTCCGGAAGATAACATAAAATTTCGCGTAAAATAATGATCTTGTTGAAACTTATTGAATATTGTAATTTTGAGAAACTTACCAAAATCTTTTCTTTTCTCGACTAAATGGATGTAGAGAAAGATAAAATAACAACTGTGCTGTAATACAGTTCGAAATTCAGCAAATATCCTCCACATTCCAAAAAGTGATCTTGACCAAATCAAAGAAAAGGTGTGCGTGTCATCAAAAAGTTGAAATTTAATTAGTTGCAGACTCTTGTCAAAGTCCAAGTTGTAATGAGGCTAGCTCATGCAATACTTTTCAAAAAATCAAAGCAAAAATTCTTGACATTCCACAAAATGGTTAATTCTAAGTGTGCTTAATTTTTTTGACACGTTTTTCATTAGCAAAGTGTAAACAAAATGTTGAAATTTCATGTTGACACGTGTCGTTCTTTGTCTGTCGAGGCCAAGTTTGAAATATTTTCCTTTTATTGATTCATTTTATGTTTTCCATTTTAATTTTTTTTTCTGTACTTGAAAGATCTTCGTGTCAATTTGAAGTGGTTTCATAACAAACAGTGCGATTCGCGTAAAGCTTTCGATGAAGTTGTCTGCAGCAGTTCGTGCGTCGCAATCAGTTTTCTAGCTTGTGACTTTGTCGAAAGCTTTAGGAAAGGCACGGACGTCTCATGACATTGTGTATCTGTGATCTCAACCTTTCAGATGGGAATTTCTCAGTGTTGGCAATATCTCTTTCTCATTATTTGTGTTTTCTTACTTCTCTTTTCAATTTTTTTTTTCACTTTTTTTGGGTAATTTTTTAGATTCCAACTCTTTAGAAAGTCACCTGGGTGTGATGAAGTGGAGTGCATGGTATCATGTTAGTCACACAGTGTAACTATATGAGCAAGTTAGCCATGATATGTGCTTACAAAGGTTCACCCATTTTCTATGTTACTTTATTTATGATGAATTGCTTTTGCAGCCAAGAACTCGTCGTAACATGCAAAAACTTACAAATTGTCTTCCAAAAAATTTCAATAACATTTTAGGAACATTTCAATAAACATAACATTTTCAGGCTATTGACCTTTAATTTTTTATTTTAATAAAAATAAATGTAGTCCATTGTATTCATAGAGTCTCTCAAACTGATACAAGTTACTGAAAAAGTAAAGCAATTTTACATTTCCTGAATGGCTTGTGAGAGATCCTGCTCTAGTCAAGGTTGCAAACATTACAGCAGCTTTAAAACATATTCAGCTAATAGACATATTCATAGAAATTCTGTAGAAATTCGAATGATTTGTGGTGTAGAAAAAATAAGGTAAAGAAAATGCCAAGACGAATACCCTGGGCTACACTCAAATTAGTCAGAT
This sequence comes from Platynereis dumerilii, assembly GCA_026936325.1. Taxonomy (NCBI): domain Eukaryota; kingdom Metazoa; phylum Annelida; class Polychaeta; order Phyllodocida; family Nereididae; genus Platynereis; species Platynereis dumerilii. The sequence continues at coordinate 9,474,701 of JAPTHN010000010.1, read as the reverse complement.
AAATGATACAACTGGACGTTCAGAATTAAAGAAAGGTAGCTGCCAAGTAATTGTGTGAACGGACAAGTAAAATAATTGTATTGCATTTGCATTTTATGTGTATACTTTGCATATGCATATGTTCAAAATATCCTTATTATTTGTCAAACTGTTTCCTTTTAAACTTTTATTTAAATTCTAGACTTTGAGGGCGTGGGTTCAAATTTCACCCCGGGAACTCACTTTAGTCCGAGCCCATGGGACATTAAATGGAGGCGGGTTGTATCCAGTATTCTATGCTGGGGCAACTGAAAGACCCTGGGCATCCCTGAATTAATAGGGTATGTGCCAGACTCACAGTCTTCTCATCTCATAATCATACGGCGATCACCTGCCTCGATATAGCCCACTAAGGTGCTGCAGAGGCATAAAACACAAACAAACAAACAAACAATTTAAATTCTAGAGATGTGTGGATCATCTTTCAACATTCCCCACAATTTCGATAAACAATTTGCCTTTAACTGCTTTTGCGTTTATTCACAGGCAGTAAAACTTCTTGCTCTATCAAAGATCTTCACATTTTGTAATTTATGGCTATGTTTATTCAGTCTGCAGTGACACTGCTCTGAAGTGGCCAACTTTGTAGACTTGTGAGGAGAACTGACAACAACTGAGTCAAATGCTTTGCTACTGGCTATGCGAACTAATGCGCATTAAAAAAATATTTTAAAATTTTAGTTTGCAGGGAGAGACAAAGGGATCTATAAAATGTAAAGGTAGATTCTAAAAGATAGATAATATAGATGGCAGTTATATATGAAGATTAAGATAGGTACAGATATATATGTCTGTTTCTTACAGTCTGTCACTTTGACATAGAAAAAGAGTGGACTGTTGCAGTGTTGCACTGTGAAAATGGCATTTCGTGTGTCATCATGATTTGTTATGATCATACCCAAAACTTTCAATGTTAATTTGACTTAAGGAGATTTATGTGGCTTATCGGTGACAGTCAAACGAAAGGATTATGCATCTCATTTTCACTCTAAAATCAGTTATGGCAAGTCAAATGGCCTTCTCTTGAACATGACCATTCAAACAGCCTTTATGTTTCCCAAGTTGAGAGTGGAGAAGATGACACCTCATCGGCTATTATGAGTCGCGAAGTGCATTTTTCACAGTGAACTGGTCCTCATATTTTCTATATCAAAATGACAGACTGTAATGTCACTGGCTCTGAAGCTATTTTCAGCTTTTATGAGCAGCTACCTTAGGCAGGCGTAATGATGACATGATGAGGCTGTGAGTCCAAACCAACGTACTCCCTGCTCCCAAGGGTGAGATATTTTATTTGCCTCATCATAAGACACTGGATACAGGGCACCTTCTAGCTTCATGCCACATGATCGACAGAACAGAATCCGAGAGATTAATTTGAATCAATTCCGTCAAAAGCCGATGGTTGCAGTACGATTAAGTGTCATGCTACAGAAAACGATGATGGAAAGAGATATACAGAAATAGAAAACCTATAAAGAGATATATAGATCATGAGCAGGTATGTACAAGACAAAGTGAAAATGTTTGAGGGGAGACTTAAAAATTTAAAGATATATGAAAAGAAGAAGAATAAATAGAAGTAGAAATAGAAAAATAATTGCCTAAAAACATCCTGGAAGCTCTTAAATCATCATAATCATGTCTTTAGTCACTTGTCTTATATCCTGTTTTGATAAAGCATGTGACATTATTGTGGCTTCCAGGGCAAATTCTTTGAATAAGTGATCTTAATGTCAAACTGGTTTTGTGCAGTATCGGATATGATAGCAATTACAAGGTGCACTATGAGAATAATGATTTTTAAAAAGATTGTGTGGGTTGAGGTTAGTGCCTTGGGGTTGCTCAGTGATATAGATAGACTAATTTGCTTCAAATTGCAAGGTGTTGAACTTGACCACACAATGAACCTTTAGCAGCATAGATCGCTGTACTGATGCACTAATTCCAAAAGCAGGATGATCCAAAGATGACAAATGACTCCAAAATCATTTTGACTTCAATATTGTTCAATGGTTATAATTATTTTCTTTATTGATAATTAAATGTGATCAATCGGTTCATGGTTGAATTTTGCTGTATATTTCTTCCAAGTACTTCGTGGTACATTCAAATACATAGTGAGCTGATTTCACTCTCTGTAACCTCTTAGAAACACCGATGCCGGAACTGGAACTCCCATCCATTCAAACATTTACTGGAAGATGTAGATTATATTTTTAAAATCAAAATCTCTGTTGAACAAAATGTTGGTCGAAGTCACTTTTGAGCTGGATCATAAGCCTTTGTACAGTCTCTGGCGAGGTCTCTATGACATTCAAATTTTGGTGTTTATATTCAATTTCTTGAATCCCACAAACATAAAGGGGATATAATGGATGTGTTGGACGATGGCCAGACATTTTCAAATGCATTATGTGTAAAAATCGAAAATTGAAGTCTTTATGAAAAATTTGCTAAGTAAGAAATGAAAATGGAAGCAATAGGGCAATAACATTGGCCAAACGTGTCATCATTCTAGGAATTTTGTATATATTCAGGCAACTTGCTGCAATTTTTTGCTTTTTAAATATGGCTCTTAGGAGAATTGTGCTCTATTATTACAGCCAGGAGATTATGAGTACTTACCAAAACACAACAAACTGTCCCTTGTGAGGTCATATCACTATGCTTGCCATGTTATTCTTGATGAATCATATCCAGCTAATCTAGCTAGTGAGGTCATATCCGTTACTTGTCATGTTGTCATCAAAAGTCACTGAGTCACACCACTCTCCAGTGAGGTCACAAGTTACCCACTGGCAAATTGACAATTCATTTCAATGTGAAAGATGGGGCCTTTTGTGACGCCACAGCTGAATGTAAGTAGGCCTACCTGTAATTCGTTGGCGGTGAGTTGAGTGGAGAGAGGTGACAACCCATACCTGTACCGTACAGCCTGTACCAGGAATCAAACTATTAATTCACAAACGCCTCCGTCTTTCACACCCAAACTATAGAACCGGTGCTAATCCGCAAGAAGGGCATAGGACGGGTTTTAACTTCATAATTTGTATTTCATACTTTGCCCCTCCTCTACCCCCAAGGCCCATTTTGCGGGTATTATGGTAAAATAGTAAATTCATTAACTACCCAACTTTGAGGGGATTTTAGAGAGCATTTAGCATAAATGAAATGTCTCTTTATTACAAGTTTTCGCAACTTTTTTGACTTTTCCAGTTCCGATATTCGGTCATGAAAAAAATAAATATGTTGTGGCTGCTTCAGGTTCCTTTAGTTCACATTGATGATGTTTTCGTTGTCTTTTTCTATATATATGTTTTCTTGCGAGCTACCGGGAAAATGTCGTGGGTGGCAAAACTTATTCGATATTTGGTGTAAATATTTGATATGGGTCTGTGATTTAGTCATAATTGTACCCACTGCTGTACAAATGTGTTACACTTTGACACTTTCAAATTTCCCCAAATATGTACGCATTTATTCTGTTAGCACCGATCAAATTCATGTTTTCTTACAATAAGGTATAAGCTATATTGTAGACTCACACTAAACTAGAATCAGAAAATTAATTTAGGACAGACCATTATATTTAGTTTACATGCACATCAAAATAATAAGGCAAAAACTTTTAAAATTTTCAAAAAAAACCGGGCATATGGTAATGGATGGGCATATACATTGTCAAGAGCCTATACATGCTATATTTGAGATAAACCTGAATAAAAATTTGACATTTCAGGAATAATTTTATTGTGTTTTCCACTGTCGAATGGCTGAATGTTACTTGACTAATTTATTATAGACATTTGCTTTCAAAAACAATGCATATGTTTAAAACTGATAAAAATGCAAATTATAGATATTTTATATTTTGAATCAGATTTTTTCACACCTATTTTGCAACTAACAATGGCATTGTTGGTTTTCTTTTGCATTGTTTGATCAGTTTCTTTTTGGTCTGACCCGAGTTTGAATGTTTTGAACCTACTGGCAATTGAAATGTGAATATTTACTGTGACAACAGTCAAACATTGCAAGTCAATACTAAGAAAGGTGCTACTGAAAAAAGAAGAAAAGACAAGAAATAAGAAGAAGGAAGGAAAAAAAGCAAGAGAATGAAAAAAGGGAGGAATTCATGACAAAATAAATCGAAAACAGAAGTAAATAAAGACAGATAATATGTCAGATATGCATTTATGAAAATTTTGAGGATTAGGGGTGAAATTTATGGAACAGTAAACAGTCTAAAAAACTTCGAGCCAGAAAATAGAAGTAAGCATTAAGAAAACATTACAGCCATTAGAAATGTCCAAAGATAAGCAGAAAATTAGTATTTCCTGCAGGATATGTTAACTAAATGTGGAAGAAATTTATTTGCAAAAACTTAAAGTACGTGATAAAATCCCAATGAGGAAGTTAGTGAGGCACTTCGAGGCGAATGTTGTTTTGCAAAATTTGAAGGTATCTCAAATGACAAACTACAGGTCTTGTATGATTCCGCATTTATTGACAATTCTCAGGGTTCTAGACCTAATACGCCTAATACAAGCAATGAAAAGCATAACATATACTTCTCAAGGGATAGTGTTACTCAATTAAGCATAATTTTGACAGGTATGTCATAAATTGGAGGGTTTAAATTTCATTTGTTATGATATAGAAGAAGGAGAAGAGAGGCGGGAAAATAATCTTTCTCGAACGTTCTTCCGCAGATGCGTTTCGTGTTGCGAAGAATCTTTTTGGTGATTTTGTCTCTTTCTTGCATTTTTTCGTCAATAAATTTAGTATGTTAAGACACTATATAATCATCTCTTTAGTGATGAAACACAAAGACTGACAAATGGGGTTGAAGATAAAACAGAGATCTATATTTTTTATAAGATGTTTCAGAATTTTATTAGTGTATTAGCAACTGCATGTTTTTTTTTCACCACTGACACATTTCAGACAAAAATGACATAATATTACTTTTGTGTCAATGTGACCTCATATCAAACATGCAACCAACTCGAAAAGCACTATTAAATCCCATCTTAGTTAAAGCTGCCAAGAGTAAAAAAAAAAGTAAAAAGGAATTAAAAAAGTAAACCTTGATCTGATTATATTCACATGACTTTCCACATTAGTGATTTTGACCCAGATTTCACAATAAACATCAATGTTTGAAGTGATTGATTTATCCTTTTATTCTATTCAAAACAATATTGAGAGGTCAACAGAAGTATTAATATCAGCACAGAAATTGAATTATAATGTTACAATTCGAAAACTTCGAATGTTCAGACAAGTTACAACCAAAAGTTTGGATTACGCTAATCAGGCATATAGTTTCCAATGAGGTGGACAAAGCTCCTGATGCGATGGACAAAGCTTCCGATGAGCTGGACAAAGCTTCCAATGAGGTGGACAAAGCTTCTGATGAGATGGACAAAGCTTTTGATGAGGTGGACAAGGCTTCCGATGAAACGTCATCTGACCAAAAAGCTTCCGATGAGATAGTCAAAGCAGCATGTTGGGGTTATTTGACCTTTTCCCAAATATCCAAATAATGGTATATACAGTGCTATTTGTTCTATTTAAAATTACTTTTTGCGATTAGACACTAAATGGCATGAGAGATGGATGGATAGATGGATGATTGGGGCTTTACATCCTGTATTTTTGCACTTGGGAGGCCAATTAGGACAGCAGGAGGACACGGCAATGAGGTGAAGGATGATTGAAACAGCCGTCCAACGTAGAAATGGCATGAGAGACGTTGCACAGGCAAGACTGCGCTAAAACTATGCTTATTGAATTTTCTCTCTGATCTGCCTATATTCCTGCTCAGAATGTTATACACATGGGAGAAGTAAATTATCAGAGATGGAATTTACACATGGAATAACTTCAATACAGATTTCACAAGTGTTTTGCCGCATGTGGTCAAGGTGCCATTATCCAAGGTTTTATCTATATCGTATTTCTATTTTACACCTAAAACTTGATCAAACAAAAATATTTGGCATGGACACCAATATAGGTCATGTATTCAAAATATTTTTGTAAATAAATATGATATATGTGGGCCACCCCTATATCAACAGAATATGGAAAGGAATATCAGTCTATTTTGATCTGTATACTTCATTGTGTAGATGCATGAAATTACTGTAGTATATATGAATGTATTGATATAAACTGCACTGTCTTCTCAAAGACTCATAATCAGTTTATAATAACTTAAGTACATTTTATGGTTGACCTGAGTTTTATAGATAATTTTCGATAAATATCGAATTTCATATGAAAGATAGATTTGATATTTTCAATATGGGCCATCAGATTTACACCACAAATTTTACAATTGAATTAACCCTCCGCTGACGCTCATGCCAGTGTCTGATTCCTGGAGCTTAAGTCAAAATGAGGCAGATTTTTCGTAGGACAGCCAGTCGACAGTGAGTACACTGACTCTGACTCCCGACTCCTTTGCTTTCCTGCTAAACGATGCAGACTCCGACTACTTAGGTTGCCTGAATTTTTACTCAGATAATAGAGCTAGAGTACTTTAAATCTCACTCTAGTATCCAAGACATCAAAGAAAATGGAAATAAACAACAGTTTTCGTTCACTGATGTTTCAACCGACGATGCAGTCAAGGCCATAAAAAATCTTAACATAAGCAAGGCTACTGGAATCGACAAAATCCCCGCTAAAGCCTTAGCTATTGGCTGTGACATTTTAGCCCCTCGACTCGCCCGCCTATTTAACAAGTGTGTCTCCACAAGCAAATTCCCCCATGATGCTAAAAAGGCGGAAGTTCTTCCTATTTATAAAAAAGAAGACGCTCTAAACAAAAAGAACCATAGACCCGTTAGCATCCTGACCAGTACGTCCAAAGTTCTTGAGAGCTTGATGAACACTCAATTACGAAACTGGCTAAATGAGGTCTATCATGATTACTTGTCTGCCTTCAGGCCTGGATATAGCTGCCAGCACGTTTTGCTAGCACTGTGTGAAAAATGGAGAGAGGCCAAGGAGGCCAAACTCACCCCTGGTATCTTACTAGTCGACCTCTCCAAGGCTTTTGATAGCCTTTCGCACCCATTGACAATTGCAAAGCTCCATACTTATGGAATGGACAAAACAGCGACGAATCTAATCGCTGATTACCTGTCATATAGACCCCAGCGTGTACGGATAAATAACAGCACTAGCAGCTGGAAAAGGATCACCAAAGGAGTGCCCCAAGGCTCAATAATGGGCCCGATTGTGTTTAATTTGTTCGCAAATGACATTTTCTATCACATGAAGAATACCTGTTTGATGAATTACGCCGATGACAATACCATTTTAGAAACAGGTAAAACTTCCTCAGAAGTTACGGATAAATTAGAAGTCTCAGCACAGAACATCATAAACTGGTGCCAAATTAACCAAATGGAGGCGAACCCGAAGAAGTTCCAAGCATTAATTGCCGACCATGTGGATATAAATGTTAAAGTAAACGAAAGCGTAAATATCTTGAGTGAGAAATCTGTCAAACTACTTGGAGTTGAATTGGATTACAAATTAAATTTCGATATTCAATTAGATAAAATTGTGAAAAAAGCTACACGACAGCTTAACTGTCTGAAGAGAGTGGCTCACTCACTAGACGTCAATACGAAACTCCTTTTGTATAAATCTTTCGTCCTGTCCAATTTCAATTACTGTCCTGCTGTGTGGCACCACTGTGGTGCAAAGAATACGCAGAAATTGGAAAAAGTGCAGTATCGTGCACTTAAGTTTGTCTTTAAGGATTACCTCACACCGTACGCAAGCCTTCTGGAACGTGCTAAACTCCCCTCACTGGAGCTTAGTAGAATGCGTACGATCGCGGCTGAAGTTTTCAAAGCCTTTTACAATCTCAGCCCAAAATATGTGTCTGACATTATTACTCCAAACCATACGCCGTATAATCTACGATCAAGAGGCTCTATCAAATTGGATCATAATAGAACTCAGCGGTTTGGTATCCACTCTTTTAGACACACCAGAGCTACCATCTGGAACTCCCTGCCCTCAGATATTAGAGCAAACAGTGACTACAATTCATTAAAAAAAAATTACAAACCTGGACCGGAATAACATGTAAATGCACTATGTGCAGATCATAGATCTTCTCTTGACATTTTAATTAAATTTTTTAAACTTGAATCTCTGTTTTTATGGACATTTCGATTTGGACAATTTTAAACAATTCACTAACCTAAACCTGTTTTTAAATGTTCCCTGTGATTTTATATTTCATATTTATTTACTGCTTTTTTCCTATGTTGTTTCTATAGCTCGGTAATAATAGCTTTACAAGCTAATGTTCTCTGTTTAAAACACCGAGTTGAAATAAAAGTGATTTGATTTGATTTGATTTGATTTACTTCGACTCCCAACTTCTTGTAATAGCATAATTTGAACACAAGTTTCTTGTGGTTACCAAAATTGTGTTCCATAAAATTTCTTAGAATTGTATGCATTGATATAACTATGGGAAGCTTTGTGTGTTTGGACTTTAAAGAGATTTTAACAAGTGTTTTTGTCAATTATGTAAATGATCTTTAGGCGTCAAGAGTGACAAATTAATTTTGACTTTGATTCAACCTGAAAACCTCCGATTCCATGACGCCTACTCAAAACTTTGACTCCTGGTCGTGCGTCTCTCAAGGCTTGTCATATTGTATTAAAATACATGACATTTTTTATTGGGGTATTCTGCCCTATTGTTACTGGTTTTCTCTGGAATCTTATGGACCAATTTCGAGACAAAATAATGCACCAATTTCAATCAGACTGTGCACACGGGATTTAATTTGCCAAAGATTGTGTTGATCAACTTTACAGGAACATGTACATTGTTTAAATACCATTTTGGAGACCCAGGAAAACCATCCAAGAAAAACTGGAAAGAGGGAATCCTGTGATGTCATTGAGGGGCTTCCCCACCCTAGATCTATTTATAGCTCAATGAGAATTTTTCAAAACAGCAACAGGTCAACAAAACTGTTTCATGATCTAGCCTTTCAGTATACCCTGTCGAACTAAAACTGTGTACACTATGTGCACAGTGGACAACTATGTCACAAGTCCATACCGGTATCAGAATATTACAAAACACTTTGTAATGTGATCACATTGATCAGGAATACTTGTGACCTAGCTTAAGAACTGAGCTACACCCCGAGGGTCTAATTGACCATGACCTGACAGGGTTTCTAACCCAAGACCTCAAATTGAGGTAAACGACCTTCTGAGTCAGACAATGCAACCCCTGATTTGAGGAAAATTGTGTCTAAAATTTCCCTTTGGAATTTATGGCATAATGCTCAGTAATTGGGGTTGCTTCTTGGGGTATATGTGTCCTGTTTAGGGTAGGGTTAAGGGTACATTGTCATTGTTATGGTGGAATTACACCTGTACAAACAAGTTATACCCTCGTGTAATTTTAGTAACTTGAGAAAACCATATTACATTGTATTATTACTGTATAATGTGTGTAATGGTGTGAACGTTTTAGTCAGAAATTTTGGAACCTAAAGCAATATGGGGAGTTATAATATGATTGTTGAAAATATTTTGAATGCTTTTGATGAGCATCTTGGTGTATCTCTTCCACACCTAAAAATAACTTTCATAGACTTAATATCAATTTTGTGCTGCAATGAACAATGGTAACTTAAGGGATAAAAAAAATTAATAGGAAATAATGACTTTTCATTGAAAAAGACAGTGAACTTAGGCTTAGATTTACATACATATGCAAACTTTAGGCAGATAAATGTTATATTAAGTGTGATTCTATTTTAGACACTGTGTTATGCATACATTAACTAATGTGCATATTGTAGATGGATTATTATTTCTTTACCTGGTTATTCCTTCATGGATGATACTGAACATTTTTCCAAATTATTTCATTGAGGATGACATTGGCAAATGACAACCTTAGAGGGCTGCACTTGCCATGTCTTGGTAGGGACCAATATCATTGCATTGCATGTACATACACATATCTATCTGAACAATTATCTCTCTGTTGAAGTTGCCTCTGGAATGAACTGCCAGTCAAACTTCCCATGTTTCCATAAAATGAGTCACGTGTTATCATTTCCATGGTAACTATATAGCAACTTGTTCAATGTAAATATAAACCTGTTTGACAGGTCTTTGTGCACATTTTTGTCAGAAAACTTTTTTTTGTTTCACACTCTTTTGTTACTTTTTCCTTGTGACATATGTGTGTTAAACATAAATAGCGCATTTTTGTCATTTATAGTGATTTTTGCTCATTGATAGTGATTTTTTTGGGTGACATTCTTAACCTAGCACATATATAATGACAGATATTTTTTAATTCCTTTGTGGTACAATTCTATGGAAGGTACAGAGCATTGAATGTGTACATGAAATGAAGTAGGCCTAAATGAAAATATTTTTATCGGAGTACATTTATGCACTTGAGGTATGTTTAATATTCCACACATTCATTTAAGCATACCATGTAGAAATTAGAGCATGCCTGTTGAATAAAAATATAATGTGTACAGAAAAATTCCACGGTGAAAATGCTTAATTGGGAAGGAAACAATATATTTCAAAACTTAAAAAAAAAGAAAAAGACGTCGCTGTGGCTTAAATGATTGAGTGAGATGGCTGCACAATTCCTTTGAGCCAACACAGCTCGTTATTTTAAGTTCTGACAACAGAAAGATTTTCGTAACTCAAAACAACACGCTATGTTAGCTCAAACAAATTGCGCAACTATCTCACTGTATCATTTTGGCTGACTACAAATATCAAGTTTCACAGTGATGTAACTTTGGTACATTGTCTGTGTGAGTTTTTTTTTTGCAGTAATAATTTTAAAAACTCTTTTACTTTGGATCTGACACCATCGAGCATCATGGATACGAATACACTGTACAATTTGAAATTTTGAGTTAGCTCAAATGATTGAGTGAGATGGTTGCACAATTTGTTTGAGCCATGATAGCTTGTTGTTTTGAGTTATGATAATCTTTATGTTGTTATAACTTACAAACAACAAGCTACCTTGGCTCAAATGAATTGTGCAACCATCTCACTCAATCTATTAAGCTAACTCAGAATTCAAATTTTACAGTGTAGGATTTATTTCATATCACATAGGCACTTCAGGCATCTTCGTAGATTTGGGGAGTTATTTTCTGACAATGTCTTTGCTCACTATGTCATGGTTATGCAATGTTCTTCTTTGCAACACGAATTTATATCTATTTCGTTTCCTTTTTGTCAAGAGAAAGTATGCCATTCTATACTTAATTTTTACATTAGGAAAAATAATTTTATATAAGGTTAACAGGTTTATTGATATTTATTTGAGTGTTTTTAATTGCATGGGGCTACTTAGTATTCAAAACAGGATTGCGAAATAATTTGTGATATTAAATCATTTAAATCAAAAGGAATGTATCTTCTTAAAAACTCAAGAAGTATAAAATTTCCAAGATATTTACTGCTAAGGGCTAATTTTATTACTGTTATAAAGAAACATACTATTCCAAGTCTTTTGAAATTGTATTCAGTAGCTTTTACGACGTTGGATTTTTTTTTGGTCCAGTAATTTTGATCTTAGATGGCAGATACTGACATATTTATTGGTCGATGTGCACAAAAGCAAAATATCTTAGCTTGGAAACTGTGTTAATATGTCTGTTTACAAAAAAGTTGGATTATAATGTCATTGAAAAGTAAAACAAATTCAGAACAGTTTGTAAATGTACAATAAGAGACAGTTGCTACTTTACTACTACTAAAAAGCTGACTTTTCTCAAAGTTCATAGTTATGACCATAGGACATTGAACAACATTCTCTGAATTTTTCTTTTGACCTCAGTCCAATATTGTACACATTATGATAGGGTAACTTAAGACCCCTATCTTGACATTGCAAAAGGGTTGATCACCCAACCCTAAATTTCGGGGTGGACATAGGCAAGTTATGACAAAAACATCTTACTGGAGTATTGATGACACCCTTTTAAGCCTCCACCCTCAGTAAAATGACATATCAGATGTCAACTAATAACAATATGTACATAGCCCACCAAGTTCATTGACCATAAAGAAGCATTCAACTCAGTCAAAAATCAATGATGCTGGTCAGGTTTGTTAGACATGTGCTTAGCTGTGTACTGATAGTAAAGGCATGTGCTTAGCTGTGTACTGATAGTAAAGGGGATTTCACTAAGTTCACATAGTAAGTGGTAATGGCTAACTAAAGATGGTAGAGATCCAGGGATAATGTTTGGTTAAAAGTTATAGGAGTGAAAAGTTGATATATCATATTATTCCAACGCTGGCCATGCAGGTCACCTGGGCATTTCTCTTAGACAGTAGTTTCAACCAGATGGGGTTTTGCACTAAAAACTAATAGACCTGTCCAAAAATCCCTATGGTTTCAATTCGTCCTTTGCCTCGTTGCTGTGCTCTCTTCCTGACCTAATTGCAGAACGCACACAAATTTGAAAGTGCATAAATACAGGACATAAAGCCTAATCATCCATTCATTCTTCTGTGGTACATGTGTATTCTCAGCAGTGCTGTAATAATGACATTAACATTTTGTAGTGATGTCCAATCTCCTAGTAATATGGCTTACCACGATTTTCCAGTTGCAGAGCCAAATTTTTGGCCCTCAGCCTGAATTTTTACCAAGATCTGCTGTATCAAAACGATTACATAGAATTATTCTCCACTGTTCTAGGAATTACAGTGTGTTTGTAGTCCTTAGTTTACTACATGGTTTAAGAATATCATGTCAGTCCATGCTAATGCTATATGTTATTGTGTTAAGTACCAAGAAGGTTGCAGTTGCAAAAAAAAAAGAAAAAAAGTTCACGAGGTCATATATGGCTCAAGATAAAACTTTCAGAGTGATGATAAATACTATTAATAGACTGCCTAATTTTTTTTGGAGGGATATAGTTATGTATAAGTTTGTTAGAAGACCTTAAACAGTGACATGACTAACATATTGGCTATTTCAACTTTCAACTCATTACATAAAGTTCTCAACTGCCATAACAGTTTTGCAGTTATAGAGAGTCATGATACTTGTGCATTTGATGTACCTGATGATGTTTTTACATTGACAAGATATGTTGTTTGAGGATTCATGATAGAATAGGGTCATCATAAATAATTTTTTTCTTATAGATAATCAGAAAACTTCCATAATATTGTGGGAAAACAGGCCAGTTGTTGGGATGATTGTGTAAATGATAATTGGTTTCTTTGTTTTAATGCGCATGTCTAGATTAATTTCAAAGCAGCTGAGTGTTCATTAAACAATATCTCTCAGTGATTAAAAAATGCATTAATTATAATCAACCTTGTTTTGTTACATGGAGTACACAATGAGGATTTATATATCTAGCAATGGCCATTTATTAATTTTCTTGTTTGCAAATATTAAGCTTCAGAATGAGTATCTAATAGATGATGGATCTTAAGATGCAGATGTTTCTACATCTTTATGTGACTGTTTTATTTTCCCTCTAATAATACAGGGACCACTTTACATATACACTGTGTACACCCACATAATACTAACCTAAAATAATTATTTGCACTAACTTGTCTTGTTAATGATACATGTATTTGAATAATTTTCTTCTAGATTAAAATCCTAACAATTTCTTATCTCTTCATTTCAGAATTTAGCTCAGCAAATGATTATGACCCAAGAACAGGATGTCCTAAAGGGTTACTCATCCCACCCTATGGAGATGCAGCAAAACCAACCACCACTCCAGAACCCCCTCCCACTGGCGCCCCTGGTGCTATTGGCGCCCCTGGGCCTCCTGTGAGTACACATTTTGATCATTTTGAATTTAAAAAATATATTTTTTTGGTTGGTTGGCTGATAATTTATTTTCTTTATTGGTTTTGAAAAATTGAGATACATGTGGTTATGCTGTAGGTCTACCACGATTCAAGATCAATCAGTTTACTTGTTGGTTGGTTAGTGTGTTGTCCACTTGGACTTCGGCACAGAATTTTATAAGAATTTATTTCTATTAGATCATTATATATCATGTTAGTTGGTTGGCTGATAGTTCATTCTGTTTATTGACCCAATATGGTTATTCTGCTCATAGACCAGGGATTTATCAATTTATATTAGCTGCCATGGTTGGAGAAATTAGTTGATAAATTGGTTGGTTCCTCTTCGTGCACTCTAAAAAATGTCGGGACAAAATTGGTTTTTTAGATTCAAAATGGTTTTTTGAAAAACCAAATTTCAATGCAAAACCAAAATGGATTTTTGAAAAAATCCATTTTGGTTTTTTGCATTGAAATTTGGTTTTTCAAAAAACCATTTTGAATCTAAAAAACCAATTTTGTCTGGAATTTTTTAGAGTGTGTGTCTAAAAACTACACAAAGTGAGGCCATCGAAACCTCACAATAATGCAATATAATTTTTTTTTTTATACCAGTCTACTTTTTATACCAGAACAAATTTCCCATGTTTTTGCTATCCAAATATTACATTATGTAATAAGGTTTATCTCGTAAAATCTTTCTAACCTATGGCCCATGGCAGTTAAAATTATGCTGAATTACTTCAGGTGCACAAGCATGGTTGTTGTATGTTTTTTGTTACCCTGTCATGTAAAGTTATGACAAAATTGCTCAATTTTGGCCAATAAGGGTTTAGATTTGTGTTAAGGTAACAATATAGGTATAATTCTACTGAATATAATGGCTGATTATGAATGTGCATGGCTGCTGCATACAAAATGTGCATTATGTTTTGGTACTTTTTCAAATTTATTACTTGCACCTTTTGGAAATCTACTCATGTTGTTTTTATTATGGTTTACTGAGCATATGGCCGCATGATTTATTTCATCTTACCGATAACGTGAGATGACATTTCTTGGAGTGATTTGAGTTTCCAATGAGAGTGAGAATTCTCAAGAAGTCTCAAGATTTTAATGACTCAGCATTTTCTTGTCTCGCTGAGCGATTCTCGAGAATTGAAATGTTGATCATTGGTTGACATGCTGATCATGTGTTTAATGTTTATAACGGTTACAAAGCATTGGATTGTTGTTTTGTTTAGCTTGATATTATTGTTATTGTGTACTTGCTCCATTGTTCCATTTAAATATCTGTTGATGATAATCCCCATTGTATACCTGAAAAATGCTGAAGTTTAACTTGTACAAATGTACAAACACATGAACACCATGTCAAACAATGATCAACATTTCAATTCTTGAGAATCGCTCTGCAAGACGATTAAATGCTGAGTCATTAAAATCTCGAGACTTCTCGAGAATTCTCTTTCTCATTGGAAACTCTAATTGTATAATATCTGGATGTTTAGCTGTGATTTATAGGAAACAAAACACACAGATTAATATCAAAACGACAAAAGATATCATAAAAACCAAAAAATTTGATCCGTTGTATGATTTAATCTCTCTTGTTTTATCATAGTGCCAATGGCAGGACAGTGTCCCAGATTTCTTGAGAAATTCTCAATTCTCCTGCACTAGACCATGACCATTCTCCAGAGGGACCAGCGAGACTCGTTGGAAACACTAGGAGTGATACAACCGTACACTGTTTCACAAAGCTAGCTCATGAATAGTATTTCAGCAGCAGTTCTGAAATATACTGAGTGAACAGATTTGTTTGCAAAATAATTGCAAATTATCGTTTTACTGTTTTCTTGATAATGCAGGATGTTCCCAAGATTGCATTGAAATGAAACAGCATGGAACAACAGTGACAAACACTTATTGAAAGGAGGTTAGATGCTGTAAAAAAACAGCAGTGAAATATTTTGACAAAAAGTCCACTACAGTTTGATTGTTACACCAAACTTCCACAGGTGGACAGTAAACTGACCAGTAAACTGACCCTCGTATATACAAATTTTGTACAGACCCCAACTGGTTTTAATTATTTTGTCTGATTTATACAAACCTATTCTCAGTATAAAGCCATTTTTAACCCCATGATAAAACCCATCTCTTCGTCCTCACTGTAAAGCTCTGATCTATTGCCCTACATCTCTGAACAAACATTGTACCTACTCATGAAAAGTAGGCCAACAATTTGATTTAATAAAGTTTATTTTGAAGTCAGGAGCAGAACTCGTTGCATGTCACGTACTATTTGCATAGCCAAACCTTACAAAAACAAAGTACTTCCATCCACAATGAAAGAAATAAATGCTTGCAAATTAAGAAAAAGATATCTCTGAACAACATCTTTAAGTGTATACATTTCAGACTAACATAATTTCTAAGAACACACTTGGTTTCTATACTTTATAGTCACTTCCTATTGACTTTCAACATGACTATAGCATGGAAAAAGAAAAACAATCTGAAGTTGACACAAAAAGGGAGTTTCTCACTCCTAATTTGTAAAGCTATAGTAGCTACATTTTATTTATCTTTCTTGGAAATTCAATCAGAGAACTTTATAAAAATATCCACAACTTTAGAATACATGCATAGAAAATCAAGGTAAATATGATTTGAGTAGAATTTAAACTAGTTGTTTTTCCTTTTGAATTGACTGAATGTGCTGCATTGTGATTTATTTGGAATTTGTAAAAAACTGGTTTGTAAAGAAATTTTCTGAAACAAATTCCTGTTGCTGTATTGTATGATTGAAAGCCAGAGCCAAGCTGCTTATCACTGGTTTCATGACAAAAGTCAAAATTCATTTAAGTTTAAAGGTTTTAACCTTAGTAAGAAAACAAGTTGGGAGCAAATGAAGAGCTGGTCACGTGCTTCAGTACTTGGACCCAGATTCCTGGATGCTTTGAATCAAAATCAAACATGATTTTCCATGTTTACAATATTATGAATGCAGTTTATTCATCAATGCCAAAAAAATATTGGACTTCAGACAATACCTTGAAAAGGTTTATGAATGGCTGATGCCATGATGTATTGATAGTATCACTGTCAGGGAATTGAAGTCTTCAATACAGCATTTCAACTGCAAATATTCAAATAAGATAAACAATATTTTTTTCTGTTGATTTGGGAAGGAGAGGATAAGCTCAATGGTATCATGCCTAGTTGCAAATCCCTGGGTCTCCAGTTCGAATCCAGCTCTTGCCGGGTCACCTGGGCCAATGTTGGACAGCTCTTTCAATCTTCACACTCAGAAAAAAAGGTTACACAAACAACCATATATGGTTTTTTGGCTTGTCACCAGTATAAAACCACTTTTGGTTTTTTAAACAACCCTTTTGATGTGGATGTTTAAAAAACCACCATCTAAAAATCCCCTTTGGATTAATATATAACCAATTTGGATTTTCATATACTTGCAGTGTGAACCAATAGTGGTTTATTAACAAACCCATGAAGGTTCGTTAAACAACTATCTGTGGTTGTTAACACTATCATAACTGGATTTGCATAAAACTTTATTGGATTTTTAACAAACTTTTTCTGGCGTTTTGATTAACCACTAGAGGTTTACTATTGAACCAGATATTTTATTAGTTGGTTTTGTACATATCCATCTTTGGTTTTTAAAGGAACCGTATGAAGTGGCTATTCACCCTTTTTGGGTTTAACAAATATCCATAACTGGATTTATAGTATTCCACCATGGAGTGTATTTTAAACCGAACCTGGTTTTTCAAGTAACCAATTTTTTTATCTTTCCCTTTGGGGGTACTGCTTTGCTGGATAACCATGAAAAGATTTTCAAATTTCTGTGTAGGATATTTCACCTCACCATTGGTGTTACTTACAAAAAAATGAATTTCTGGTTAACTGACAAACTTTATCTTTCAGTTTTTTTGCGCATATAGAAAGAAAATAGAATTGCATTTGAAATTTTTTTATTCATCAATATCTATTTATCAAATTTTGAAAATGCAAGGGCGAGATAAAAACTTACACACGTAAAAATATATGTAAGAAATGATAAGTGAAATTGCATTTGGATATCAAAATATAAACACCATGACAGCACAAAAACAAAAATTAAAAAACAAATGAAACACATATTTTCATATCTAAATACAACTTTGTAAAAACACAAAATATATAAATACAATCTTTGAATGAAATAAAGCTGCTCGTATTTCAATATAACCATCCTGACATGTACATTTGTTGATGTAATAGTCCAGGAAAGGTGCAGTGTAATAGTCCATTTACGTGGAGGTGTTCTTTGAAATGTAACGAGCATTAATGTGTGAGAGATCAAGACAAAGGCCCATGCTGTTATCCTCTGTCACAATGATGGTATTTCTCCAAATGGTATATGATACTGTGTCCAATGGACTTTGAGATGAACCACAGTTCTTCAAAATTATATTTGCTGTTGAGCACTTGACTTCCTGAAAATACAAGCAATCACCATGTTAGTTTTCACAAGTACATAAGATTGATAGTATAGAGTTTTCATTGCATTGGTTTCATGCACAGATTTATACAATGATGTTTATCTTTTTGGCTGATACATATATATTCACTTAACAACAGTACAGAATTCTGCCAACATACAGTAGTGGATAGTTGCACTGGACTTTTAGTTTGTATTGAAATGGAAAACGATTTTATCAAAATCAAAGTCCATTATAGCTTTATGTTTGGTGTGTGTAAGTAATGAAGATGGTCATCATAGTCAAAAGTCCACTATTCCTTTTTCAATTTTGCAAATTCTAAATTTGACATGATGTCACAAAATCGTGTCTGGCTCTTTGAAACATGCATGAATCATCTTCAAACGGGCAAAATCTTGAGTTGAGTAGCTTATACGCAAATCTGGCAAGTTATATTAAGTTAAATTCAGTATTTCAAAAGATGTAATGCTTCTAAAAAGTCTGATTATTTAATGTTGCTGAGTTTACAACTGCTTGCACTCAAATACACACAAACAAAACTAATAGACCCACCGTTTCACTCTCCTGGCTCACGAGCATCACCAACATGGTTGGAGAAGAGTTTTTCGAGGGATGATTCCTGAGACCTTTCCAGAACCTCTTTAGAAGATGAGCTCATCCAGTTCCACTCGCTAGATGAGCACCCCTTCACTCAGAAGCTGAAACAGAAGTAATTTCATAATTAGGCACACTGTAGTAAAATAAAGGCTTCTGATTCATATCATGTGTCATAAGTGTGATAAGTAAACTTGGAAAATAACCTATAATAATAATATCAACACTGCTGAAGTGTTGTTGTCAAATACCCTATGTTTTTTACCTAGTTAGATGGAATATGTATCAAATTACTTGAAATGTCCCATTTAAGTTAACAAAATATCAAAACTCACAGAAAGTGAATACTTTGTGGGTAGAAATCTGGAGTGTTGTATGATTAGACATTACAGTTTGTCACGTCAAGCAGAGGACAGACGTTTGCCCAAATATCTCAGCAACCACAAGTCCCACAGGAGAAATACACATACCTATATATAGCTTAGCTTATTTGTAATATTAATATCACATCTTCACAATGTTTCGGTGCTGTTTTTGTCCGATATTTGACAATTTATGGAAATGGCCATATATATTTATTGTCATATTTGTCATATTCAAGAGTGCTACTGAGCGCAGTTTCAAGCGCTTGAATGTGCGTTCCAGCGCACCTTTCCTCTTGGGGATGCTATCACTCGCACTCCTGAGTGTGTTATTGAGCGCACACCTGACCCTGTTATCCCTCGCACTCTTGGGGGTGAAACCTAGGACCTCGAGTGGTTATGCAATACATGGCACTCTTGGCAGTGAACTCTTGATGCTGCGAGTGAGCGCATCTTATAATGCTACTGGGGCTGCTATTGCTGACAGCCTATTATAATCACACCTCATGCCTTTAATGTCAATCTCAGATAGGGTGGGAGTGTCATCCAGCGCACCACTGAAAGTGCAATCCAGCGCACCTTTGAAAAGGTAGAATAGGTTGCAGAGCTGAACAATTAGACAGATAGCTGTACAGACGGATTCATACAATACATGTAGATAAATGGTATTGTGAATACTGTGAATATGAAGAGATAGATAGATAAATAGATAGATCGATAGACTGTAAGTTTTACTGTATTTCGACTTTGTATAACTAGAGGTTGAAATATTGTATATATTTAGACAGATAGCCACACCGACAGATTCATACAGTAGATAGCAATTCAATAGCTAAATATATGGAATAATATGAAGAAATGGATAGATAGATAGATAGATAGATAGATAGATAGATAGATAGATAGATAGATAGATAGATAGATAGATAGATAGATAGATAGATAGACAGATATATTGTCTCTCTTTGGAATAACTTCCCTGCTACATTATTTCAAAGTAATCAGTGAAACATTTTTAATAGAATGCTAGATGTTGATTGAAATGTTGCGCTGGATGACACCATCAGTTGTGTGCTGGATGACACCTTCAAGAGTGCGCTGGATGACACACTCCAGCTTTGTGAATATGTGCTCAGTAGCACTCCTGAGCAGCAAATAATTGCCGCGTGGGAGCATTTGGATGCGCTGGATTGCATAGCCACGCATGCTATTAGATGCACTGGATGGCACAGTCAAGCTCCACGCGTGCGAGTGATGGCACATCCACGCGCGTGGCTGTACAATAGAGAGCAGGCCCACGCTTGTCACGCGCGTGGAGGTGCAATCTGTGGTCGCGTAGGGGTGTTCTCACTCGCAATAAATATACCTCAAATGGCAGTCAAATTTTTGTTATGCTGCCAATCTGACACACAATGATTGGTGATGTCACAAAAGTGCACTCCAGCGCTACCCCAGACTTAGTTCTTGTCAAGTTAGTATTAAATAGACCTCAAATCTCATTGTGGTATTTTTATGGCCTGTACAAGTTATGCTAAATTTCTTCCTCAATGCTTGACGTGACAAACTGTATATGAAATATTGATTGGAAAAATATATGATGTAAAATAAATCATTAAAGAGTTAGGATCATCATGGACTTGCCCTATCATATTAATGTATTTTCTAAAAGATAAATATGCAATGAACTGATTTCAAATTAATCTAAAATTGTATCAGGTCCCAACACCTTAGAAATTCCATTTAAAACTACTGATTTGGACTGACCCTATTTTGCTGTGATGTCAGTGGAGACACCCAAATATGGCATGCTGCTGGTCATGTGACCAGATGAATATGCATGAGTGTGTTTATCAAACTCTCTCTTAAGTTTGTAAATACAGAATTCTAGTCTCCTTATGCACCACTCATAATCATATATTGATAATATATCCACAAAACACCAATACAGAGTTCCTAACACCCATAACAGTGCTTGTTTGGGACATTTTTGGCTGCTTGTAGCTCCATCCCAAAAGTGGGCCAAGGGGTGAAGTGAGTGCAAGGGGTATATTAGATGGCTGCAGCAGCAGCTAGCAGGCATTCTAGAGGGCAATTTGTCCATTTTAAAACTGATTTATCTTGGTTATAATTGTGAATAAAATTTTCAAATTGGTTGGAATAGTATCAACAGTATGTGTAATTTATTGTGCTGAGTTTTTCCCAATTTATTCCTAGCCAATCTTTAGTTATAAAGAAAACATAACTTTTTTAGCATTGGCAGATGGAAAATGGGTTCCTTCAGTGACATCATAGGACCTCCTTTCAGAATTGGGTCAGCAAAAAATTGCAACTTTGGAATGGAATTGTGATCAAACTATTGACCTGTAGCACCCAATATTTTGGATTTCGTTCAGAAAAAATATGATCTACCCTTCCTCTAAACTAAAATTAGCATGAGCCTATCACTTTAACGATACATGTCATAAACAATGACCTTAAAATTTACTAGAAACTTTGAATGTCAAATGTAACGACAGCTTCCATTGTGATATTTCTGGAAAATTAGCAAGGACTTAATGCCTTAAAAAATTTATATTCGGTTACTGATGGGTAAGAACCCTACATAAAAAAAGATGTTTTTATTCAAATATATCTTAGCAAAATTTAATATAGTAATGCAGATCATAAACTAAAGAAAATGAATAAATCATAAAATTCTAACCTTGGAACAGTTGGTGGACCAGTATAAGTCATTAATTGTGCCTCTTCATTCACTGGACAAACTAGTTCTATTTGGTGCTGTTCTATCAAACTGACTTCACAAAGAATGTGCATTTCTGACTGCCAAAAATACCTTGTGATTAGCCTTAATACAGCTGTAACAATGATAAACAACAAACTTGCCAGATTTAGTATTGTATTTCCCTAATGTGTAGCTGTGAATAATGTTTAAGATCAGTGAACTTGGACTTAAAACCTTGACTGGTTTTGTAAATATCCAAGCTATTTATTACTAAACCCTAATAAACCAATATTAACCAGACTGGATTTTCAATGATTCATTTGATTTTTTAAACAACCATAATAAGCCCTTAAAATCCCCTTGGTTTACTATACATTCAACTGATTATGTAGCAAACCCCAATAAATCAAGTTTTTTTCTGTGTGTTCTTTGCCCTTATTACTGTGTCCTACTCCTGTCCCAATCAGCTTACTAAGGGCATAAATACATGATGTAAAGCCTCAGTCATCCATCCACCAATACTTCTGATTTGGGATTTTTCTAAAGAAAATATGAACCTCTCAAAAGAAGTTTCAATGTATTATGTATGGTTGCAATGCTGAAATTATCTTTGTAAATCACAGACTTCCACATAATTGTTATACAATTCATCAAATAAGAAGGATATTCGAAAATTGCATAAAATTGTAAGAATTGCGAAGAAAGTAGGAGCTAATCCGGACAACTTAACTGTGCTGTATAACAACAAAATTCTTAGCATAGCCGATAAGATCATGAAGGATCCACAGCACCCGCTCCATAATTGTTACCAACTTCTGCATTCAGGAAAAAGATTGTTAGTGCCAAAACAAAGAACCGGCAGATTTAGCAACAGCTTTGTACCATCAAGCATAAAATATCTAAATTATGTTAAATCAAAATAAATTAAAATGGATCCTCCAGCTATAGTATCAGTACCATGTGTGTATATATGTTTAATAACTATTTATATGAATGTATTTATATATTTTATTTATATGTACTATCTATGCGTATTTATATGTATAAATCATGTTGAGCCTGCTATGTGCCAAAGAAAGTTTCCTTTTTGGACTGAATAAAGTATATCATTATCGTTATCGTTATCGTTATACTTATAGAGGCTGCACTGATATCCACCTCAAAATGCACTTTGATATTCAATTTAAATGCAAGAGCACTACATTGTACTTCACAATGTTTCATTGTGCAGAATACTTCACAATCAAAATAGGAGTTATTCAACACTTCCTTCAAGTTCCATGGCTTGCTATTTCAAATGCCTGTAAATTGAGAATGCATGTAATCTTAGTTGAAGGTTCCATTCAAAAGTATTCTGTGAAGTCTCAGTACAATTCAGTTGTAGAAGTAGGATTTCCAACAGGATACAATTTTTCTTTCACTCACAGAATCCTACTTTATGGCTTGTCAGTCTGAGTTTATCGAATGTTGATCAGAACAGTATTTGAGCTCCAGATTTATGTTGACCTGAACTGGAGTTCACATATTTTCACAGTTTAATGGAAGAAATTCAAGAGATTCTTAGAATATTTCCTGAAATTTCCTTGTATGCTGATCTATATATCTGACAACCAATCTTCAATGACTTTTAAGAGCTCATAGGTGACCAGGGTCATTCTGTCTCTTTAATGGGTGATATTACAAATGGTTCCTACACCACTAGTGCACTCTAATATTCATACACCTTGCAATATCGTGTTATGTAATAACACATTATATCACACTATTTCTAAGAAATAAAAACAACTCCAAAAATAAATTTTTCACAAAATAATTTTTAAAATTCCATGCCACATTGTAGAATAAGCCTTCAGATTATTTTATCTTTGATATTTTGCACACCTAATCTTAGCCAGGAACTACCTGTAAATGTGTGGACTATTACCCTACGTACACTAAATGCACTTCCAACATGAAGTGCATCTATTTCTGGTATTTCAAGTTTGACAATTGAATCCCCCAATGTCCTGAAGACTGTCATTTGCCTGGGAGGGGTCTTCAGTCTTCACACTTCTTTGTATTTAGATCCTGACGACTTGTGACATGCAAAATCATGATATAGCATTGTCACGAAGACATGTTTGTTCTCTAACCTACATAATAAT
This sequence comes from Platynereis dumerilii, assembly GCA_026936325.1. Lineage (NCBI taxonomy): Eukaryota > Metazoa > Annelida > Polychaeta > Phyllodocida > Nereididae > Platynereis > Platynereis dumerilii. Next base: position 9,450,439 of record JAPTHN010000010.1, on the reverse strand, counting down.
TGGTAATCATTTGGTAATGGTTGGTGACATGCTTTTGTTACCAATCTATAAATCATCTTGTTTACTACCATAGCACCATTCTATGAGTGATATCTCAGTGTGCCTTGCAGAATAGATCCCTTTCAAAGAGTTAAGCAGCTGCAGTGAGGATTGTGGTCATTTTGGTGATATTAATGTCATCTTGACTGGTTCCTTCTGGGAAATACGTTTGACGGTGTGCATTATTACACCAAAGAATTACAAGCACTTACAAAAATACACCAAAGTGTTATTTTGTGGTCTTATCTTTACACTTTCCATGTTATTCTTAATGACTGATATCTGGTTAGTGAGGTCACGTCCTATAGTTGCCATGTTATCACCCCAAGTCATTGACAAGGTCACACTCCACATTGTGAGACAGAGCCTGTGTGTAACATCAGTTTTGAAGGATTAGAATGATTTGATGGTTAAGAATAGGTGCCACATTTGAAGAAAGTAACATGAACTATAACTTATTTGAATACTGACACTTTCATTGCATTTCTTCTGGATTATCGATGGATTTGAATTTCGCAGCATTATCAATATTGCCATGTTTCTTATTGATATTGCTTTAAAATATTCATTGCACATTAATTTTGTCCAGTAAATCACCAAGTCCTTGAAACCATTATGGGGAGGTCTGTGATGAATTTTATCCACTTGCATATTAGTTGTTTGCAATAACCACTGCCTTGCTTTTACATTATAATCCATTTATACATTGCATGACATCATAAAAGGTCACTCTATAGTATTGGGAACTTATGACCATACATATAAATGTGGATATGCATAGTACTGGAGTACATGCTTATCCCTTCCAGGCACTGCTCCGGCAATGTTTATGTCTATCTATAGTCATTTAAGGAAGCATAGTCTGTCAGTCTTCTGTCTTTAAATGACCTCGAGTGACCTCATATACCTGGGAGCAACTTTTCAAGATCACTTCTGGTTCATATGACATACCTGGTGTGAAGTTATAGACCGATACAGAGGAATCTCTGTGTGATTTTGGAGAGATGGTATTTAATTTCTGTCTTGATAGTATATCTGATGGGCTTATATGACTTCTAGTGTGTGATCATTTACAGGTGATTTCATTAGTACGCGATTCTTAGGTTCTTGACCCACCAAATACATGACATTTTTACTTAATCTGATTGGTTTAGAAGCAACAAAACATCACACATTGGATTTATTAAACATAGTAAGTGCTGGTTTAGCATTGATTCCTCACAGTCAAGTGTGAATGACAAATATTGCATGGTAATGAAATCACCTGTAAATACTGTGTGTTCCCTTTAATCAACTTCATACAATGTAGATTACTGGGATTGATAATGTTGACTTCTGTCTCATTTAAAACAGAAATTGACCTTTTGATAAATGCAGTTTTATTTCTGTCTCGAAGTGAATGTTTCTAGATTAGTTTAATTATCGTAACAATTTGAAATTAGTTGAAGTATCTATGCGAAATAAAAAAAATACATCTGAGACGAAAACATGACAGCACAGGCTTTTGCATATTGAAACTGTGATAATCTGAGGATTAACAATTAAGCATGATTAGCATTATCGTTGTATTAATTTGGCTAAACTTAAGAAAGAATCTAGAACAAATTCCAATAAAACACAGAAAACTAGGAAATTTAGGAAACATTTACATCATTCAAAGGATTGCCATGTGTTTATACTGTGGTGCATTTAAAATCCAATGCTTTGTATGCAAATGAACTGTGATATCGACTATTTTAGTAGGTGTTGATCTCTAACTATTACAAAGATACTTTGACAGGGTTCCTCTTTTTGAAAACCATGGCAAGGTCTTCAAAACATTCTACACTGTATATTGAAGCACTCAGAAGCTTATGCTTCCCAGGTACCTATCATATCCAATTTAGTTTGGGGTCAGGTGTACATTCAGGCTCCGGTTCATTGCTCTACAAAAATATGTGACCTACCAATGGCTAGCCCCCTTGTCAAATGTCTGGTATTTTGAATAATGATATTTTGGCCATACCATTCTTGTGTTTATAAATGGGGGCTTTTTTGTAAATGACTTTTAGTGGTACCTTTAGAAAATACATTTGCTCCTGGTTGGTTTAATGGTAGGAAGGGTAATTTATCATTAAGTACAAGTGGCACTTTGACAGTCAAGACCTAAACGCATCTTAATATTTCAGAAAATAAGTCATATAGTTACAATTAACTGCAGAAGTTTGTGACTTATTTTTGTTTAATTTAAGAAGGGATTGAAATAGAATTGTGTGGTGAAAATTAAAGATTCTAAGTGCTCATAGGAACATGGAGAGGATCTGTAAATCAAACACTAATAAAATTATTGATATGTGGCAGTGTTCGTTTTTAAGCATACTCTGAATTTTTTGGGGTTTACTTGATACAATACCTCGAGGAAAAACATATTTTTTGTTGTATATGAAATACCGCAGTTGCACGTTGCCTGTTTTCACTAGTCTCTTAATATTTTTTTTGCACATTTTTTTGACATTTTTGGTAAAAAAACAAATACTGGCTATTTTAACCAAAGGATAGAAAGAGACCAACATGTTACAACCTTCAACTTTGTACAAGTCGTAACATGTCATTTGACAATCCCCTTTCAGCCAAATTGTGCATTTTGAGGTGTTAAAATTGGGAACCATGTTGTGTTGAAATTGGTCTCTAACACTCTGAATGGCAGTTATTCAAAAAGTAAGCCTGTAAACTATATGGTAAAATTTTGGTGCAGAAATGGGTCATTTTATGAGTTCTTGTAGGTCCATAAATTTTCTTTTGTGCATTTGTGCTTATATTATTTACTGCCATTTATCAATGTCTTCAGAAAAATTTAAGTCATTTTTCTGCTCTTTTCTTGTAGAATATCTGTGTCAGTTTGATAAATTTGTCTTTAAATTGGTCAATTTGGGTCTTAAATCATCGATGTAAACATTAAATGTAGCGTGGGATAGCAACTTTAACTTCAGAAATAAAATTAATATATTTCTAAAGGTAAAATAAGGAAAATGTCCACGTTAAAATGGCAATTAATATACAATTTTGACAGCTTCCTTGAGGGCCAACAACCCCAAAAAATACACAACCCAGTTTACTCTATCCTTGCTGTGGGCCATAACATGGTACACCCATGAGTATGTAACGTATGTAAATATATATGTAAGTTCACAATACGATGAAATTGTAGAGAAAAGTTGTTTTGTAACAACTGAAGAGCAATTTACTTATTGGTACTTTCTAAAAATGGTTTGTGGACAGAACAAATGTTCTTATCATGGCCCATTCAAACCATTTGTGGGTAAAATAATTTAAATCACACTACAGCTATACTTTTGACATTTCATTGATCATATTAAGAAATAATTCATCTGGATTGACAATTTCCATTGCTGTTTCATACGCTGTAAAATTTGAAATTTTGAGTGAGATGGTTGCACATTTTGTTTTTGCCAACATAGCTTGTTGTTTCAAGTTATGATAATCTATACGTTATCACAACCTAAACAACAAGCTATGTGAGCTCAAAGGAATTGTGCAACCATCTCACTCAATCATTTTAAGTTGACTTAATAATCAACATTGTTTACAGTATATATATTACCTGATTAACACAAACATTTTGTACATATACCAGCTGAAACATGTTTTGTCTGTTTTTCATAAACTTTGTTTAAATATACCTAAGTACCGACTTATAAAAGCACATAAGAGTGGTTGTAGTGTGAGCCACTTTTGCAGGTGAAAGGCTTTGACAATTTTTCGGCATTAATAATTTCTTCGCTGATCATAATATATGACAGCCCTGGTTTTTGATGTTGCTCCATCCGCATTTTTCTGAAATAAAATTTGCACATTTCCATATTGCATTCACTCATACAATATTTTAGGTTGCCATTGTGGAAGTATACATTTGACCTTGAATATTCAATCAACCCGCATTTACATAGTTTTCATATTGATCAACATGTGTATGCAGGTGTTGGGCGATAATATAAGCTAATGTACAACCATCATGTGTCAAATTTCTGGATATTTTGCCACCACAATTGCAAAGATTGCTGTATTGTGAATACAAACCTGGTCTTTCCACATTTGTTCTCAGTAGCACAATGTGGACCTGTAAAGTTTACACGCTCTGATATATATTTCATATATACATAGTGGCATTATCAGAATTTCAGGAATTATGTGAGAATTTTGTTGGATGACCAGTGATCTGATAACATTAGAACATACATAAAATAAACTTTAGTATTTGGATAAATAATATTTGTAACATTGTTTATTGAAGCTGAAAGAAGTATTCGAAGGAACTGTATGAGCTACACAGCTGACAAATTTTCTAAGATATGTTTTCCCTGCCTAAATTAAACCATATTTGGCCCTATCATGCTATGGTAGTAAGTTGTGGCAACTAATCTTTGGGGTTTGATAAAGATAAGTTGGGAAAATCTGGCTAATTTTATTATCAGTAGAATCTAGATGAAAATACGCATGTAGATGTAATGTATAGATTTGTCTAACACCATACTATGCCATTGATATACACTTAATGTAAGACAGAATTACTTTACACTTGAGAATATAGAGTAAATCTTCTTGATAAACCTTTTCAGTCATTCTGGACATTCTTAGCAAACATGGAAACACGTGACTGTAATATTGCAGAACCTGAATT